>OW028739.1:15000000-17500000 GCA_932294355.1 Aporophyla lueneburgensis
TATCTGTCACCAAAATTGCATCAATTTGGCCAAAAGTGGGTAAGAATTGTTCATCATCTATATCTACAGTAACAATAGAGTTCCGCTGCCATATAACACCAGCTATTGTAGCGGAAGTAACCGAATATTTGAGGACAACGCCAGTGCCGAGAGAAAACTTGACAGTGTCTCCTGAATTTAATGCAGATTTTTTTCCTAGTATTTTTGTTGTAGGTATTGTATTTTTCACAAACAAGTCATTGAGCATAAGTTGACATTTTATTGCTAGAGTCTTGCAAACATTGACTCGATTAAAAGATGATCTAGCCACTAACTTAGATACCCTGTGCTTGGCTTCAAAACGCATAGCCCACATGTTACGTACGGGGCCGAACTTCATTAGCATGGTAGGATAATGAGTCAGAAAATGAAACTTTGGCTGCAGGGGTGATTTTGTTAGCTCCGTGTACAATTGATTAAATTCTGCTATTATAACCCGGAGTTGAATATTGGTGTCACTGAAGACCCTATGACTTAATAACCTGTCGGTGATTTGCCGCAACATAATGTATAATTTCCATACTTTATTTTCTAAAGGAATGTAAAACCCGGCTATTAGGCTGAAGTATCTAATAAGGGTAAGCATTTCTGATGCTGAAGTTTTCAATTTTACTTTCGAACCTTGGACAACTAAACAATTACTTGGTTTTGAATTCCTATCTGGTCCATAATCAAATGAAATTATTCTTTGTTGCAATACTGAGATCTTTAAAAGACCTTCGGCAAGGAAGTGGTTTATGACAAAGGTCATTACATAACGAGCTACACCTTCTAATATATCATGCATTGGGTCTACTGCTACATTTTGAAATAAATCAAATCCTGTCACCTTAAGCCAACAGCATGATTCTTTAATGCCCGTGTTAGGTGTATCGTTTTCTTGCAATTGAGCGTGGTATGAAGTCATATTTCTAAGCAAGTTACTGTTTTCATATAGAGCAGTTTGCAAACCTTTCTTGTCAATGTTACAGATTCTGCAACACTTGTTAGCTGAAAAACTTTCAGTAAACCCGAGAATTGAATTCAGGCCTAAATTATCGCCAGTTATAGCAACAACCTTCAATTTTACGGTTCCTTTAAAAAACTTATTTTCTATAAAAATTCCTTTGTTTTGCAAGTAATTCAATTCCTCAATAACAGGGTCAAAAATAGCTTTGTTTCCATATTTAGTTTTGTCAGCAGAATGGCAAATAGCTAACAGCAAAATGTTATTCAACAATGAAAATAAATGTGGTGGGAGTGCTGGCAAGGAAACGTATACACCACCAAGCTTATGCACCCCAGCGTGGCTCCCCAAAGGATTTCCAATTTCAAAATCATCATAGTATACTACTAAAGGAAGAATAATGTCCGACGCCTGCGGTGTACACATTGCCAGCCATACAGATCCCTGCATTACATTTTCTAGACACATTGGCCTCATCGGATTTTCTTCACGGATTATTAAATTACCCCTTAGGTGGTTCAAATAATCCGTTACATCTTTCCAAATAGTGTCAATGGAAAAAAATTTCTTCAAAACCTGGCGAAGTTGAATTACTTGCATTGTACGTGGCTTGGTGTGTAATGTTAAAGTGTTACTCCTTTGTGAAATGTCAGGACAATAACCAACGATTACTTCATGTGGTGGTATAAAAGAACCTAATAAATTCAATTCTCGGAATCTCAAATATTCTGAACGAAACGGAAAAAAGATGCCCTTCAAAGCTGTGTTGAACTTATGAAGTCGTTTATTAATTTCGCTTCCAGACATGCTTTCCTCATCAGCTAGCACAGGGCCGAATACGGACATTAAAGACGGTGCGATATTGTCAAGAAGGGTTTGCAAATGACTAACCATAGCTTGTACAGACGATCGAGATACAGAGGGATTTACATAGAGCGTTGAAATAAATTTCAAAACTTCTTTATGAATAATACTATCAGCATTATCAAGGACTTCCGGTTCACTATCAGCTTCAATGTATATGTGCTCAGTTGCTACTTTGGTAGTCTCTGTTTCACACATAGGAACTACGCAAGCCTCGTTTGAGGTGGATGGCAAATAACGAGTGTTTACTTTATTCAAATGTTTTAAGTTAACATGTTTTCTAAATTGTCTAACGTCCGTGAAATACCGGTAGCATGCGTCTTCACCACATTTATAAACTCCAGTAATATCAATTTTTTCACATTCTTTCCTTATGTGGGTAATAAGTGAAGAAAACGTGGGAAAAGTCCTTTTACAACTGTGACACTTCATCTTAATTTAAATTGTGACTCCGAGAGTAACTAATATCTCCTTCACAGATTGTGACATACGATCGTACGATGTTTTGACTTTGTAAAAACCAATTTGGATAATAAGCCAAATGTTATAGCTTTCAGTAGGATATTTAGCCGCAGTAGCATGAAATATTTTAAAAGTCACATCAACAGCCTCAGTTAGTGTTGTGAACTTGTAAAACGTATTGTCACATACTGTGAAGGAGACACCTGACTGGCGGCACCAAATTATAAATGGTTGGAGGCTAATACCTAGGTTTTGAAGCTTTTGGCGACGCTCCTCAATTACCACTTGCACGTCTGCGTCATCATCCACGATGGTCACAAATCCATCCAATATCTCCGCTCGTGAAGCTTGCCAGTCTTTTCTAGATCGACGGGCAGGAGGAATATTAAAGAGACAGCCGAGTAGCAATATCGCTGCTATTAATTTTGTCTCCGGTTGTTCATCTGGAAAGAAAATAATAATAGTATATTTGACACAACACATCATCATTAACTGAGCAAATAGGGAAAAGTATCAGAACAAAATAAAATCTATCTATATAAGTAAAAATGAATTGCCGAAATGTGTGTCCGCCCGCCCGTTACTTCTGAACGACTGCACCATGTTAGATAATTTTTAAATTCTTTTTTGTCTATATATTTTATAACGGGTTCACCGACCCAGGGAGGTCGAGCACCTAGAACTATATAACAGAATCATTTCCTTACCGTCACAAATTGCCAATGTATCAGCTATTTTTCGACGAAGAAACGAGTCCTTTGTGGTGTTAAGCTTCTGCTGAGCAGCTTTTAGTATGTTTTCCGATGAAGCATCCAAGGCGTCGAGGCCCCCGGATTTATCAGGGAACAGTGCTTCGTAGTCATGAGTCAGGAGTCGCCATCCATCACTTGACTTCAGGATAGGATACTTATTGAAGTACTCCTGTAATGTCCCTTCCTCGTAGTACAAGTACCGGAGGCGAGCTCGCACCGTCTCCCGCCACAGGGCACTGACCTCCTGCCACGGACCAGCTGAAGGACTTGACAGCTGCTCTAATGCTGACGCTACGTCCTCCACTTCACCTGCACACAAAAATTAAAACGATTAATAATTAGTACAATGACAATAACGGTTCTTAGATTCAGATATTTTGTAATTTGTAACGAAAATTTATACTAATTCAGATATTTTTCTCAATAATTTTGTTCTTGATAATTTAATTCAATCTGAAAACATAAAATTTCTTGAAAAGGAGTTACCTTCTTTAAGTCCGGTCAGGTCGATTCCAGCGAGTGGAGGGGTGTCTAGCCTAGGACTGGACTTGGAGCGAGAACGTGACTTGGGCTTTTCAATAAGGCCCAACGAAACTAAATGCTGCCGTCGAGCCCTTCTGGCGGTGACTAACCAGCCAGAGATATTGCGCTTAGCCTGGTAAGCATCAGCCGGCAGGTACGGCGCGTAGTATAGGGGTGGTGACTCCTCTTTAAATAATCTGCCAATGTCGTAGGATAGAGCAAGCAGCTGCGAATCTGTCAGAAGTACCGGGTTTTCGGCCGTAATGAGCTTCTCCATAAGCAGCTTGCATAAACGCCCACGCACGTTTGAGGGTAAGGTGCCCGTTTTCTGCCCAATTGCTATTATTTGTTTTCCCTCGACTGATGAATTCAGTATGGTATTCACCTGAAACACAAATAGTATAAGTATGGCATTACAAACTAAATATGCAAGGTAAAAGTAAAAAAAAAAATGTCACTAAAATGTTGAAAATACAGGTTCAATACCTACCTTCCATTCAGTATAATGATCAGTTGGAGTCGGTGCCAGTCTAGGCATCATGCATTTAGTTGTTAGTTATAGCTGTCACCAACTCCAAATATATTACTGATCTTTGTGACATATAGTATAGCTCCTAAACGGCCGTCCGTACACACATACAGGACAGGACAGGTACAGACGTTAAACTTATCTGTTTACGCCGGGGGTTAACAATATTGAATGTCAATTTAAATTCCTTATCAAAAGTACAGGATAATAGGCAATAACTTACTAAATTGCTCCCGGTGGACTCTTGTCTAACTGCTTCACCCACTGACGACGACGAGTCCAGTGGTATCACCAGTATGTCACCATCCTAAAATAATATTTACTTTGAGACAATGTTATAATAGTACATGTAACAAAAAGGTGTGATAATATGAGTATGTACGGTCAATTAACCTCAATAATCGTTGAAATAATCACTAAATGTGTCCGAGTGCGACCGTTAACTAACAGGCTATAGCTAGCCCTAGCCGGAGATAACTCAAGGGAAGTGTTATATTTTTTTACTAGTAATCGGTTCAGCATTGCAGGTGTGAACGGTCCTGCCCTCGTCCCTTGATCCGGCCCTGATAAAAACTAATCGATCAAGATCAGGACTGATCCTGGTCTCAAAGAATGTCTATACCAAATTTTGCATCGGTTCAGTGTCTTAGGTATGAAAATGTGAAAAGGTCCTGCCCCAGCCGACAGATAGACAGACAAACTTACTTTCGCATTTATAATATTAGTATGGATGTAATTACAAATTAATACATATTGCTCTTGAACCAAAAAACAGTAAGTACGAGTACTTTTCTACAATTTTGCAGAACTTACCAAATTTTCCTGGTTAAGTCCTGCTTCGCAGTCTTGGTTGAGGATTGAGCTTTGCAGTCCTTCACACGGTGGCAGAGGCTCTAAGTTACAAGGTAGACTAGTTAACAAGTCATTCCTCAGGACCTCTTCAAAGAGTGATGAATTGTAGGAGTTATCCTGAAATTTAACAAGAAATTTAAAAAGGTAATAATAATGTACTTAGTTGGTAAACTAACAAGACTGATGAAAAGTTATGATTTTATTCCACTTTTTAAATAAATACTGCACCGGTTAAATTGTTAGGTATCTTAAGAAGACTTTAAAATAATAAAAGTTAATAAGTAGGTACCTACCTACCTACATGCAAGTAGGAGAATGTGCATTTAAGCGACGCAGGGCATGTGTAAGCAAAAAGTTTAAAACAAAATTTACTTTTTTGAAATACAATTTAACATGAAAACAAACCATATCTTTTGGTTGGTCGCTTTTTAACATGGCCAGAGCTGCTTCAAACCGGAGTCTGTCCCCTATTTGAGGGAACATACTATGTATGTCTTGTTTACTAAGCATCTGCATTGTTGCGATATCAATTCTTTCAGCTGAAAAAAAAGGTAAATATAACAGCGCCCTAATTGCAGCTGTGAAATGCACTACGTCGCATCGACTTTATAAAATGTAGGTTGGTAGAGCTCGTCTAAGCTGAAATGACGCGCCCCAATACTTAAATTTGTATACGTACACTACGGTAAATGCGGTAGTGGGGCGCGTCATTTTAGTTTAGACGCACTCTACCTATTTGTTTTTTTTTGGGTTGCAGTTGCACATCGAATCTAGTGTATAATATAAATATGAACGTATATCTAGGTAGGTGGGTAGGTACCATACGACAAGACTATTCTTGGTTGGAGTGTACAGCGGCCAAAAAGTGTTATTTTCGCAAATCGTTTATTTTCTCGATTCTATATTATGTAACACCTAGAAAGGCTAAAAGTGTCTGGGTGTTTTTTGTCTCCGACCAACCGTTTGTCGTAAAAACGATGTCGAAGGGATCCATAGGTAAGGTTATGTTAGAACTGTGACCTTGAAATTGGTCGCGAAATTTTTTTAAGTATATTTTCATAGTGCCTCTAAGACGACACTCTGACCCTATTCTTGCTAGAAATTAGAATGTGTGAATGTAATGTGTGAGCTCATGCTAGCAACTTACTAGGTAGGTTTGTCAACTTACTTTCAAAACGATCGATGTAGCGTTCCAAATTCCACTTCTTCAAAAGATCACGCGTAGCCATATCCATTTTTGCACTGATCAAACACGTTCACTGGCACTAATGGAATTGTTATTGCTATTAATTAAACGAGTCGTGAGTCGTGACTTGCCGGCTGTAGCCGGTGAAATACAAATGGCCGACCGAAATGGCGCGGCGGCGGAATTAGAGATGTGCCAACTCGGAAAAAACACAAATCGAGTTAGCTCGAGTTGAAATTCAGCTAACTCGAATTAATTCGAGTTAACTCGAGTTAGCTAAAAGAAGTTGAGTGTATGATTTGTTACAAATTACTTTTTTACATCATTGGTAAACTTCATAGTTCGTAGGTAGCAATTAGAAAGGTCTTTATAGTTTTACTCATTTATTTTTGGTTTTAGTCTTATCTTAGGTATAGTAAATACTCATATTTAACATTAAAACAAGTTAGGTACCTATTAGCAGTCTTCACAGAATAATATCAGTCTGACTTTATAATACAGGTACTAGGCTATGAATAACTTAATCATCACAATGAAAATATTCTTAAACAACTTTGTTATTTTTAACCGATTTCAAAAAAAGGAGGAGGTTATCAATTCGACTGTATTTTTTTTTTTTTTTTTTATGTTTGTTACCTCATAACTTTTGACTGGGTGAACCGATTTTGATGATTCTTTTTTTATTTGAAAGCTGGTGCTTTCCGAATGGTCTCATTTTAATTTGGTTCCATTTGGACAATGGGGTCCATGTGAAAACCATATAAGTCTTAAATTTGCATTATGTATTTGCGCGACAAATGAACGAATAACGCGATTAGATTAGTGCGGAGTATCTACCACAACTAAAAAGTAAAAAAATAAAAACTTTTTACACAAAAAAACAACCGACTTCCTTAAAAAAAAACACTACAAAGTCAAAAATAACTTTAATTTCGGAAGTCGGTGGCAAAAACCTTAAATACAGAGCCTAAGACACCGACTTCCGAAATTAAAGTTATTTTTGACTTTGTAGTGTTTTTTTTTAAGGAAGTCGGTTGTTTTTTTGTGTAAAAAGTTTTTTAAATATATAATGATCTACTATAAAATACTTTTGCTTACTTTGTTTATTGGTTGCCACAATCAAATGTTGCAATAACAACTTTTATTCAAATATAATACTACTCGAAGTATAAAATTATTTATCACAAAAAAAATACAATGCTAAAGTCAAGAAATTAAAAATATTTTCCTGTAAGTTAATATTCAGGTTTTTCAACAATAAATATTCTCAAAAAATAAACATCACGTTATTGTGTACATAACTTAGTTCTGAAAAGTATATAACATAACTTCTTGTTAGTTAACGTAATACATAAGTTAAATAAAATATTCTCAAAAAAAAAAAAAAGTAAAGTATCTTCTTGGTGTTACATTTTGTAACAATAATAATGTAAGATAAAAAATGTACTTAATAAAGATAAATAAAAGTTTTGTCAATTTGTTTGAAAAATAAAGAAGAAAACAATTATTCAATACTACTACTATACTGAAAACGATTGCTCTTTCGCTTGATTTGTTCATTACGGCCAGCCCAAACTCGAGTTAGGGAGAATTCAACTCGAGTAAACTCGAATTTAGCACAACTCGAGTTAACTCGAGTTAGAAACTCGAGTTGACACATCTCTAGGCGGAATGAAGTGAGAGAGGGAGACCTCATTATATAATGCCGTCACCTTAAATTTGTAGGACATCATTCAAATGCTACTCATAAATGGGTCTCTGTAATAATAATTTAGTAGGATACACATAAAATAATATGACTATATTATTGAACTTTAATGCTTACTCTAAAAATATGAGATTATTTAATCGTATTATCATAGGATTCACATAAAATAATATGACTGTAATATTAAAAAATGATGCTTACTTTAAAAATATAAGTTTAAAGCATTATCATTTAATATAGTACATTAGGGGGAGGTCATCGTATTTTTAGAGATACTTCTTCATATTAAACTATGAAATCTATTTATATTACGGTGACTGTCATTGTGTTTTTTAATTAGAATCTTATTTATAATTATCATACTAATTTATGGGACAGTGGACCATTTTCTATTACATTGTGTTATTATTTGAAGAAGACAATGTTATTTCATAATTACAAATTTTTACGATGACAAGTATCATAATATTGCATTATTTACCCAAAAAATTCGATTCCATCTTAACACATTTCACTTCTAGCGTAATATTTACTTATTATCAACATATTATAAGACAACGCATCTATTTTAAACCAACGTCACGATATTTTAAGATTATGCCAAAATGACATTTTTCTCAGTGTACGATACAGGATTAAATCAGCATTTACGTGGGCTTTAAGGCTTTAAAGAAATAATTTAATATTTAATAATTTTCGATACTGACTTTTACGGTTTAAGACATTTATTTCTCAAAAAGAATACCTTCACTTAATATGAGAAATACAAGGTAATCGCCAGTATCTTGGGTACATTACCAGTCGACAGCGATGCGGATGACTTTTCGACGCTATTTTTTTAATTTGTAAATAGTTTTAGTTGATTTAGGTTGTATTTTTTTTTTCTTTATTAATTTAATTATGTAATCCATGAAATAAAGGTAATCTTAATATAAGAATTACTTATTAGGAAGTTAGAGATACGTAAATAAATAAGTTAATTATTAGACACACAATTTTTAGTGTTATGGGTAAAAGGAAAAAGTGGGTGTACTATTACGTATCGATTCTCGAAGGCAAGTCAATAGCAATTACTCATTAAACTATTATATGTTTTAATTTTTTTGAAATACAGAGAAGGAATTCTAGTTTCCTTTATTTTTAGGAAATTAATAAATAATAATAATTGTTTACGATGTAAATTAAATTGTTGTGGTGGGTTAAATTCAAAACCTACAAAAACCCTTTAATAATCATATTTAAATAATGTGTGTTTATTTAAATAAATACACACAATAAATGTGTATCGTATTACCCATTACCTGAGTTGCGGAGGTCGGATATCGCTCAATGTTAAACAAGTACTAATAATATTCTGTATTCGGATAGACTGAGAACCAAACCCAACATTGTTGAAAAAAGGCTGGGCAGATGATGGAGAAATATTTATTTAAATAAATAGTTTAGTGATAATAATAATTTTATAGTATTTTAAAACCTATAGAGAAGGTTGTAAAAAATATGAACCTATTATAAATATATTGCCTCCACGCATAATGAAAGTTCATTGTTTAGGAGCTACATCTACCATTGAGTAAAAGAAGTATTTTCCAAACAAATACTACTCGTTGTGTATAAAACAAAAATGGTCCATAATCGATATAAATAAACGATACAAGTGCAAAAACAAGCACTTCAATCGTAAAAATGCTTGTTCTTTTTATTTGACGGCCAGTGTGTGAAGTTTCGCAAACGTCAGAGCGTCAACGTTGTTGAACGTGAACGGGAACGTTCAGAGAGTCCAGCACAACCGTGAATTGTAAACCTACGTAAATTTCGTAGGAATTTCACAATAAAAAAAGTAATTCCAAATAAACACTGCAAAGTGAAAATTATCTATAATTTCGGTTTTTGTTTTTGTATTTTAGCTTATTTTCTGTCGACTTCATTAAATTTATTTTTAATTGATTGTGGTTTTCTTTTGGAGCTTCTTCGATTTTTTTTTAATTTACTTTTTATATTTAATTTTTTAGTTGTGATCTACCCCACACAAAAACGTTTATCTTCACTCGCTAAGTAAATAGCAGTGATAGGAGGTTAATATTATATTACGGTATGTACTTATACCCTATGAAATTATTTACGATTTATTCAAATCTGCTTAAAAATGACGGAGTTGTCATGTAACAAACATAAATAAACAAACAAACGAATTCTCCGTTTGGTGAAGTCGGTCAAAAATACAACTTTTTCATCCAGTTTAGTTGCAATTTTTATGACAAGCTAAATTGGTATCACCCATGGATATAAATACAGTTTTAAAACTCAGTAAATATTATGTGTGAAACGTACATTATCGTTTTGTTTTACGTTACGTTCACTCCACGCGTTTTGTTGCTAAGTCCAGAGCTAAAGCGACGCGTCACACGCTGGTGCGCCACGCAGGCTACTAGAACCCACGTGAAAGGGCGCCATCGTACGCAAATAGACTCTCTTTCACCCCTTACGAAAATTAAAATTACCCTTTCAACAGAAATAGAACCATTTTCATCCATAACACTTGAATAGATTCTAGTAAAAGAAAAATCTACTATGTTTAGCAAAAATAAGTTCAACAGAGTAATATTCTGGGAACAAATTATCATAATGCCTCGTTTAAATAATACAACTTCGTTGATAAAAGGTACACAAAAATAGGCCATTCTAATTTTAGGGAAAACACGAAATGAGTTATTACTCAGAAGTCCATATATTTAACCCACGAATTCGCCAAATATTTAGTACTTGCTCGAATTAAAACATGGAAAACACGGATCAGCTGTTCCGTCCCTCTTTTGTTTTATTTTTATTTCATTCTAAATGCACAAAGAAGCAGCAAAATTACGGTAACCGGAAACATAAACCCCCGGACAGAGTTAAGGTTTACTGCGTTACTCTTGTTAAGTATTTAAAAAGGTACGGGTTAGCATTAATCATGGCGAGGAGAAATCATGTGTAGTACGGTAAGGTTCATCCAGCCAAATAACGACCGACCCGAGCAATGCTTAACCGAGCAATATCGAGCCATCAGTGCGAGTGTATGGTTTACCTACCCACTCCCTAAACTAATTGTTTCTGCGTATTAATAAATGTTAGCTTCGCCTATATGTGCGTATAATCAAATCGCGTTAAAACGTTTGGGGCCTTCGGTTACCGGGTGACGTCATACGAAACAAGGTAAGCAATAACAATTAGATTTGGCTATCAACGCCAGACATACATATAATATGTTGTTCTACGATTTATGGTATTGAAAATTACAAGGGCGATAATACATCGGGCTTAAGTGCTACAACCAAGACAGATGATAGTAAGGGTGGAACCGTTTTCGGGTGTGTAATTTGTATTGGAAAGACAATAACACGTATATTTATGTTAAAAGCTTTTCGAACAAATTGCCGTTGTAATTTTTTTTTCGGTGTGTCAAAATAAAATTGATTTTATTAAAAGCCATGAGTCTTTCGAGTTTTTATTCTACTTGATTAAAACATTTCTGTTCTTTCAATAGATAAGTTCTGTTCTTAGAAATACCATACGATCATTTTTTAGTCGAAGGCTGTGATAAAGTATCAACATATTAAAATTGTTCAAATGTGGGAGACTTTAATAATATACGAGTCTAGACATAATAATTATGTAGTTCGGTGTAACAATTACCTCAACCTTGTGTATTATTATTATGTTCTCGTATAAGCTAAATATAGAGAGTGTTATTCGGTTATATCATATAATAAGTCATTTTAACGTTATAGAATAAAAATATAATGAAACAGAATATTATATTACTTAAGGTTGCTACGGCGTAGGCGAGTGCTACGCCGTAGATCTACAATTTAGATTCTTTTCCGTATGCTTATGTTTGTAGAGCGGAAAGAAAACATTGTAGCTTTATTTACATATACCATGTGTTTCAATCATACGAGGTGGAAAAGGGAAAATAAGGAAAGTCGTTCTGTTTCGCGTAGGCTTAAAGCAACCAATCGAATACTACTGCATGCTCCACACAGACCGTTTCATTCAATCGAATTCAATGGAACTGTTCCTTTTCTATACGAATACGCATCAATTGAATGAAGAGAACTAACGATATAAGTTACGTAGAACATTTACTGCCAATCAAGAAGCGACGCAAGATATTTTATTACTAGCAACGATAAAATGCAGTTGAGTGCTTTTTGCCGTTCAAGTGACGTCTCTTGCGATAACGTCTTAGAGCGAATGAATGGTCCCTAGTCTAGGATAAAGTTAGCTCATTTCTTAATCTACGTTCTACAATTCCCTTCCAGAAATAATCGTTTGAATTCTTAATAGAAGTTTAAAAGTGTTATTTTTATAGTGCAGTTATTTGTCAACTAATAAACTTTTATGGTTGCTAGTGCAGTTTTCCGTTACTTGGAACGGAACCCGGTCCCGGCGGTAATTGCAGCATAACTTAAAGGCTCGTGTAATTGCTAAGTTAAAAAATAATTGAACATGTGTTGTAGTAGGTAGGAACATAGGCAAAGAGCAACCATAATATTCAACGTAATATTCTTTTGAATTGTACAGTTTGCCCCGATGACAAACAGGTAAGTTTATCCCTAAGGTATAAGTGCTATTTTTTTCGTTCTTTAATTTTTATAAGTCTAGTGTAAAGTAGAGCTAGACATAGAGAAATGACTTTAAAAAAGTCTGTTAATGCTATACTAAGTAATTTTCTCCGTCTTATTTCTTTATATAAATCTTCGCCCATTTAGTCACGATTAAAAGGCAATTTTTCTGAAACTTTCAGCGCAACATTTTCTTCTTACTTGTAAAGAGAAAGCTCGTAGATAGGTACTTAGACTTTAAAACTACTTTCTACCATAAAGGCGGGTAAGCAAGAAGGAGAAAAATAAAGTTTCTCCCCCACATCTACTCAAGTTTACTGTTTTCTGCCGTATGCGAACAAGTAATTCTATACATTTAACGAACTTTCATTATTTAGATAAACGTTCTTCCGCGAACTTAGTTAACCCAGGGAAGTTGAATCGCGTGCAAGACTGTGTCTACTTCATTTAAATATTTTTAAGCCATTTAAGCATGTAGGAGCACAGAAAAAATGACGATGTCAAAGGTCGACGAACGAAAGTTTATTAAAATTAAAATAATTAACGGTTGCGTTTTGTAACCACGAATTTAATTTTACATAGGCCTAGCAATTTCTCTTTCAGTAAGAATTCGTGTATTTTTGTTGGTATTAATATTTTTTATGTAGGTCTAATGAATGTCTAAAGATCTAATAATAACAATAAAACTTAGTTAAACTAGTGTCTCACATTTATCATAATCGTATAGCGCGAAGGACTTCTTAATAAGTCTTCGTTTAACCAAAATAGCATCATAGTTCTGCCATCAAGCGAACGGTGCGTCACAAACTAGTTCATTCTAATCATCAAAAGTGGGTGACAGACCGCGTAGGGCGACGAACCAGTGCACCCATACAAACGGGACTCGCCTTCAGCACATGTTACATGAAACGAAAACACATCCAAACTGTACACTGAACACATTCGTAGGCCTCTCTCTTCCCGGGAAGGTGGAAGTCCCCATTATCGCACGCGTATAGTTCGCGGCATAAACAGTCTGAAGATATCGGTGTTCGCGATCGCGAGTGGTGCGCGTCGCGACGACGGCGACGTAAGGTCGGCAGTGCGGCGCGGCGCGGACTGGCATTATCCACCGACCGAGGACCCCGCCCGCCCTCCGTCGCGCCCGCCTCTGTCACCGCCACTCTTCGCCCAAATCCAGACGAGTTTTCATTAATGTTGTTATCGGTGTAAAAGTTCCACCAAGTCAAACTAAGAAAGCACAGCTTTAATTAACTGTCCGTAAAATAACACTAAACAAACGAGCCGATCCGACAGCCTTCAACTGTAGTTATCAATAGTCCAACTTCTTGAATGGTGCGGGATGTTGATTGACTTTGTAATACAAAAGCCACCTTCAGAACAGTATTTATATAGACATCTATAGTCCAGACCTCTCGTTTAATTCAATACGACACAGCAAAACTTTATGAAAACTATGTGCCCGATTGTTTGGATGCTCTATTTCAATACATTGACAATAGCCTATATTTCTCATAAAATGTTTCTGACTGTCCCGCACATAGGTTTATATCTAGCCAATTAAACATTTTCAGGGTATCTACCTGAATTTATTTAATGACCTTCACTCTACTGAACTCCACATAAAGGGTATGAACGGCAAGCCTCATTAATTAGTATGACGCACCTTTGACATTATTATATTTTCGAAAGCAATATCAAGCTGAAATCACGAATGTCAACGTCAAGGCTCACAATTTGCGTCGCGGCTGATTAATAGTGTAGATTACATTTTCACACAAACGCCGATTCCAAGTACTTACGCAAACATGTATATCGGTATGTCGTAGTGAATAAGGTTTGAGTCGGCAGTCGGCTTCCATCGATTGAATGCGAGCACAAATTGTAAGAATTATTGATATCGCGCCGGTGGCGGCTCATACAAAAAGTTTATAAAAGGAAGTGGAGCGAACAAACTGGCGGGGAACAAACTTTTATGCGGGGACGCGACGCGAACGCGAACGTTACTTATCTGCCGCCGCCGAGCTGACAGCTGCAGATGAAAAATTGAAATTGTGTGAGATAAAACTACCTAACTGCCGCTGCAATGGCGGCCGAACAATGTGACGACAACAACGACACTACGTATTTTTTAAACCTCATATTTCTAAAGTGTAGACTTTTATTTATATTACAAACATTTGCAAGTTTAATAACCTAGAACATAAATATGAATGACTCGCACATTTATTTTTACAACGTCTAACAAACAACAGTGAACCAAACTTTTTTAGTTTAAAAAGTAGATTTATTACAAGAGCATTTATCATTGAAAGCACCAAACTAGACAAAACACCAGGACTTGAGTCCACTAAATCACAATAAATGCCCAACAGTCTGCGCCAGTAACAGGATTTGCTCTCATTTCGCTATAAGCTTAATCTCGGCTCGAGCAGCTTTGCCTCGAAGCGCACTCGATTGTACATCATAATCGTTTTAAAAGGTGAGACATAATCCCGTCAGTATGCAAATAAGATCACTCGCAGTATCAATTCAGTGTCGGGGTGGAAGTTGAATGGCTGACAGTGACGCGAGCTGTAATATGCAATAATAACGTGCCTCCGAAACGTCAGCCGGGGACCCTTCTCTATTTATGGACGAACTACGGCGTCGAGGGCGCCACGTGAAAAGTCTCGCGTAAATCAAAGTCATAAATTCTCCTATCGTGAATGAACATTTCTCTTCGCGGACGTCTACACCGGCTGAATGGATAACGTCGACCCACCCTAGCAGGATCACCTCTACCGAGTCATTTGCTTTTGTTCGTGGGGCAATTAATAACGACCAGAAGGGCGTTTTCGAACCGCAGGCGCCATTCGCATATCAGTAATGATCTAGCGGCTCGCTATGGCCAACCTCCGGTTCCGCTCAACTATCGATCATATTCACTTAATGAACGGCACATGTGAAATGGCTCGGAGCAAGCCACTGCCAGCGGGCTCAGCTCCTAACCTGAAAATTCGTTTTATTAATTCCTCTAGCGCACCGTGTATTTCGCAGAATAACACGTACGTATAGCTCCCACTTTTGTTCGTTTAGAAATAAGCAGGGTAGCTGACTCACGAGCACTGCTTGAAGCCGCATAACTAGGCCACCAACCGTAGTCGCTAGCTAAAGAATGTGACTTAAAGCAGAAGTGTGAAGTAACTGGGTTAGTAATGCCGACTCGGCATTTTGTGAAGGTAACGTTACACAACATCGCTCCTTATTTTCTCGAAGGTATGGGCTGAGGTGCACCTATAGTACATCCACATTAAGCCAGTTATTGAGACCCATATAATAGGGGTGAGCCTATTGCCATCAACCGGGCACATATCCAGAATGCTACTATGTATTCCAGATAAAAAAACATCACCTAGCCCGACCTGGGAATTGAACCCAAGACCACATGGTCAGAATAAGCGCTTACGACTACTTGACCAACAAGGCACTTTTTTGTGAATGTACTCGGTTATATCTCACTTTAATTCAGAAATTGTAGGTAATTTATGTAAAAATACCGATAACGATATAAATGGTAAATGTTAAAAATTACCTATATAGCAGCACTTTTATACTTAATTATTCATCAGAGAACTAGCAACATGTCGCTTAATACCCTCGTAATGACAGTAATAACTTGTTTATTATATAATGGCGTGTTGTGTAACATTAAAAGCTTTCCAGACGTATTCATAATTGAATTCACCTTTATTTGAATGAAAAGGACATGCCATAAAAGACCTAATAAGTTCACACACAAGTAAATCCTATAAACAGAATTTATAATGCTCTTAGTCTTCCATTAGACAAATAAAATACTGAAACTTTCAGTACGACATTTACAGAAACAGAAACATTATCACATAACGAGCCAAGTTGTAGTGAGCATCTAATAAAGTCTCATAATACAGCTTTACACGAATTCTTCAGCGAGGATTTCTTTCCATTCCGCACGTCACATTAGGCCGGCGCCGACCAAACATTGGATAACTTGTATATTGTTGTTTACGGCAAACTTGGAACTTAGCACGGGCAATTCACCTCATAAATTGTGGTGTAATAACAGCTCACAGTTTCCCTAGACACTTGTAAGAGCACCGCAATAAGGTACCGGCGCTAAGTAAACGGGTCACCTCCGCATCGCATCGATACCTCACTAATACACATGTTGTATTAACGGGACACACCGATATGTGTAGGCAGCCACCACGAGTATTATTGTTTTTTAGGAATGACATTTCGCAGGTCAACCTATGGGGTTTATCAGCTCCTTAACCTACGGACTTGCCTATAGTTATTGATGTGAAACATCTATAGGCGAGGGTAAACCTAAATTTTGGCGTGGCGAGCGTGGCGACGCACAGTGGACCCATACTGAAAATTAGTGGACTTGGCAACAAAATTCCAATATCGATGCTATTTTTTTTTTAAGAGAGAATTAACATATTAACATATAATTAATACCATAATAAATAAAGACCTGCAGCCAGGGCTTTAAAACTTAAAACTAGAGCGACTACACGCTAAAGGGACGCCCTGTGGGGTACGGATCTCGGCTTAGAACGTCGCTGAAAGGGGGCAGCATGGGACGGGCTGGATCGGAGTGATTATTATTTAGGGATGAATTTAATGCTACAGGTTCAAAGCCACGGGCTAGCTCGGGACGGACATGGATTTGGATGTCGCAACGGACCGCGGTGGCGAGGACGGAAGAACGGTGATCTGTTGCGGTAAATATTGACAATACTGGTGAGCTTGCTACTCTCCTGGAGGATGGTTGTGGGATCATCGGGATTAGTTAGGGTATATCTCGGTCGGTGAAGCCTATTTATTCGGGAGGGAATACTTCCAGCAGGCGGCTGATGGCTACGAGTACACTACAATCATTATAAATACTTGACGTATACATCGGAACCTACACGCTGCACCAACGGACTTAATAGCTTGTATGCTAATGCACCTCTCTAACACTACTTTGTATTTGCATACCATTACCGACGTAAATATCTCAGTTCCGTTGAAAATCATTCAATGTAAATAACAGCCTTGTTAATATTAACTATACCCCTAATCTCTGGAACTATTCAATCGATTTGGATATTACATTCTCTATTGAAAGGTACGTGTCCCGAGGGCGAAATAAACTGTAATATTTCATTCTGGAGAACGAAGTGGTTCCAACGGGTATACCCAAAAAATCTCGAGGGCAATAAGCTATTTATAAATAGTTATGCGTACTGAAAGGAGTTTCAGTTATCATCTGGTCCAAATTCAAATAGTATTTATTAATCCTTTAAATACGACAAGGGGCGTGTTTATCTTGAATCAATTTATTAACTCTGTTTGTAACAAGGGATCCGATCTCGTTTAGGGCCTTCAGTCAATATTTAGATAACAATCTCTTTACCATCAGACGTGCCCAAGATGTTGCCCGTAATTCAATGGATTGGGTTGTTAGAGAATATGTACCTACTTTATTTAAATATACGTACCTACCCAGCTACATTTCCATTCGCTTAGATACTGCCAAAAATGCCTACACTTATACAAAAGCTACAGGGTTGTCGAAGTATACTAACGGTTTTCAACTTCATATTATTATTTACATTAGTTATAATATTTTATTTTGAATTACTTAAAAATAAAAATAAAAAATGCTGGTAAGCGTATCACTTGACAAAAGCTGCACTGATTTGACTATTTTTAAATCAAAATATTTGTAATAGTCCAAATTTGGTTTTTATGGAAAAAAAAGTTTCCTGGAAAAAATCCAGATCCGGGGAAAACAGAAAGTTTTCTTTTCTAAGGGATTTTTGTATGAATGACTGAAAGAACCGGACAGCATCTGTCCGATCAGGACACCTATTCTGAAAAAGATAAGCCTCACATCTTTTTTTTTACAAAAAATAGGCCCTGACACTGTAATTTAACACAAGCCAAGCACCAACCACAATCTCACTGTCCTGATAACGACAAATATATGGAAAGCCGCCGCCTTATCCTTCCTTATCTGTTTGAATCGTTTTATTTCCACGTACAGCGGCCGAGGAAAGGCTTAAGAAAAGTAAAGGTGGGAAGCTAATCCAGCATATTACCCCAACTCGTTATGAAGCAGGGAACTTTTTGAGCAAACTGCACACCGGAGTATCATAGTTACGTAACTTCGTGCCCCCAGCGTTGTTACAGCTGCAAAAATTATCGAATGGAGGTCAATTGAGTCTTCTCGACTAACATAGCGAACTGTTTTTAAACCGACGAAAAAAAACGGAGGAGGTTCTCAATTCGACGCGTATATTTTTTTTTTTTATGTATGACCACGCATAACTTTTTACATAGTGGTCCGAGTGTGATAATTCTTCTTCTATTGGAAAGGGTATACTCCCAAGGTGGCCCCATATACATTTGAAAAACAAAATCGAACCCTAAGGGTCGGAAAACAGGGGATCATTGATTGTTCACTCACTGATTGTAATGTATAACCACGCATAACTTTACACAGCGTAGTCCGATTTTGATAATTCTTTTTTTGTTGGATAGGGTATACCTTGCCAAGTATTATGAGTACACTAAAGTCACAAAAATTTATAAAATAAAATCTTTTTAACAAAAAATTAAACCGTAGAGGTTCAGTCGTAGTAGATTTGCATAAGTTTAATAATGAGTCTGCGTGGAAAAATCTTTATATATATAATTATAATATAAAGATATTATAATTTTGGTGTATTTGTCTCCCAAAAAAAACGAATAAAAGAAATCTATCAATGAGAGAAGCCTATTTATTAATGTTACTCACCTACTATTGAAAATTGTGACTATAATTTACTGCAAAATTTCACTTTCAATCAATCGTGAAAAAATGACTCTGTTTCCAATTTCACGATAGTGTGAATTTAATACTTAACTTGAATTAAAATAATTGAACTAAGCTTCGTAGAAAGCATAATTGCTTACTTACAAACATGTAGCACATATTTTAGCATACATTAGAGTTAGGCGTGTTTAATCTCATCTTCATCACTTTATATGAAACGATTTCTTTCTCACAACTTTAATGTCGAAATACCATTACAAAGTGCATATAAACGACTTCTCTAAGTTCGCAAAAAAAAAGAACAAATGTATGTGAATACGTGTTATGTGCTAGATACCGTTTATCAAGTCAGTTGATTAGCAAATTATAAAGTACAAGATATGTCTCACGACGGGCTTAAATTATCTTTTTAATATGCACTTCGTCCGTAATATATTCAGATACAGTTTGGAGCAGAATCCTCGGCCACAGTACGCCAACCGCCATCCGGACGCCGCAGCGTAATTAGCTAAATATGACTTTTAAACTAAGAGCTTCCAGTTAGAAGCCTCTCCATATTCCGCCAACCTTTTTGCTAAACGAGCACATTTCCATGCGAACATCCTATTCCTGGCTTGATATTTAATTTGGGACTGAAGAAATTTTCACCGTCCCATTAAAATGTTGTTATGAAAGATTAATGTGTTTTGAATTTGCGCCGCACGCGGAGCAAAACGCCGTGTGAATATTTTACAAGTACTGTTTTCCGGTAAGAATCGTTACCTCGTATTTAAGGACCGTTTTATTGGAATAATTCGTCTTTAAAAATATGTGTAAAGAGATCTGACGTTGAATAAAATTTCCGCACAATTTCTAATGCTAGAAATAGCGAAAGAAATGTTAATTTTGTGTAGAATTGTTGAAGTTCACGTCACGTTCGTGTCGGAAGCTGGTCCTAATACCGGCTCGTGAAGTCTCACTATAAATCATATCGCCGTTTCAATTTACCAAGTGTAACACGGCTGTAATAGGCCAGCCGCTGCCCGCCGTGTGCTGAAAGACCTGAATTTGTATTCAAGAAACGATATGATCATTAGTTAGTGCAATTTTCTTCGCATCCACTACACGAATAGTATCGTCGGGTAAGCTATGCTTCGAATGAATAATACTTTGTAATTGCTTTCGGGATCCAACTTTAGAATCAACTTAGCCACTGGACTTTGATAATTTGTATGGATATCTGCGAAAATGTGGTCTCATTACGTTCCCATACTATGGAACTCGTTAACATTTACCAACTATTTGCATAATATACGTTGCATTCTATCAAATCGTAATTCCACTTAATTTTTTGTAGAACACGCTACCTTTATCAAGTCCTTTTCATTTAAATGCGATCAAGTAAGTAAGTGTATGGTTTAATGCGGACGGAGGCCGCAAGGATTGTCACTTCATTTACACTTTACAGATAACCAAAGTCAGCTTTTACGTGTACTCGTGTGAGTTGTTCTATGAATAAACAAGACTCTTAAGAGGTTATGACTGAGAGGTTCTGCAGTATTAATAATAATATTATGTTTCATTGCCTTGAGAATATAAAGTTTTATTCCAATAAAAATCTAATTACGTTAATTGATGTTCATCGAGAACGATGTAATAAAGTGCCTATCGTATATCGATTTCGTAGTCATAGCGACAAATTGTCTGATACCGTACAGTACGCTAAAATGCGGTTGTTAGTATGGTATTTCGATGACCGTGGTGCGGTCTTGGCGCGGCGACTTCACGAAGCACGTACATGTAATATTATTGATTACAGGGTGCGGCGGTCCAGCTCCATTTGAATTTCCAATGAGCTCGTTAGATTCGGCCGGGACACGCTCCTGACGACCGATGAAAAAATCTTTCCTTCGTGCTGATTGTGTACGATTGCCGAATTCGCAGAATTATTGTAAGCAATTTCTTGCTTCGTTGATAATACGTTATAGGGTTACGTCTTCCGTGATTTTGTAATTTGCAGATATTTCATACAATCGTAGATAAATCGTTTTGCAATGGAGGCAACAATTTTAGAGAAAACAATAATCAAACCAAATACATACTTGTACTACGTATAATTTATGTGGTTCTTGTAAATTAATCCATTTTGGACAGACAAGTAGGTACCGGTGGCGCTTTCGATCGCTCGCAATGCTTGACGTGTGGGTGTCTCGAGATGTTTGCCTTCACCTTTTGAAGCAGGATAGTAAATAATTGTAAATGACTTCGACATGGTCTAGTTGGTTCAAACAATGGTTGTTTAATTCTAGATTTGTATTATGCCATTTATTTTAAGATATATCTACCTATTTTAACGATTACTCAACTTTGTAAAACTCAATTAAGTGATTAATTTATAATTATTTACAGCGAGGCGAGTACGGGAGATGACCTCAAAAAGGTGGCTGGGACAGACTGGATGCGGAAGGTGGAGGACAGGGTGTTGTGGCACAGCATTCGAGAGGTCTATGTCCAGCGGTGGACTGCGATAGGCTGAGTTGATTGAGCACGGGCGTACTGAAGACGTTTGTGACAAGACGTGATAAATTATGTCATGTCTTACAATTTGACTTAAATGTTAGCACGGATCAACCCTGCGACATAAGGTAGAGGTGCGACATGACTTCTTGTTGCTGACTTTATAATATGTTCATAGTCAATAAAAATAAAAAACACTATGACCATCTGAAAAATTACCAAATAAAATGGACTTATATACGCAGGGTTCCGTACCACTGTACAATATTGAACACATAACATATTAGAAAAAAATACACGTTTCTTGTCTGGGGAGTGTAGACCCCTTTTATGTTTTAAGACTTCTACATATAACCGCGACGAGATATTTTGGGCAGGAGTAAAACTTATAGGTTCGCATTATTGACATGTTAATGTGACCGCGCCACTGACATTAGCATTAATGTGACGTTTTGTTTTTTTTTTTCCAAGGGAAGTTTCTATTTGTTGTTCTAGCAGCAATAAAAATACATACTCTGTTTTCACAATTATCCTCCATATCTAGCCTATAACGGTTCATGAGATACATTCTTCTAACGAACAAACAGACGGAGGGATGTATAGTAATAGGATACTGTTGGCAACATTGGTCATAGAACCCTAAAAAGCAATAAGTATAACAATCTGTATACCTTTCGAAAAATCTCTGCGGTAGCTTGAGCGACTTAAAGGAGTACCTAACGAATTTTTTCCTGAATATTTTCCTATATTAAGTCTCTTGCCTTCGGGAAAGAACATAATTATAATTCTGTGGCCTGGTGCTAAAAGGGCGAAAGTACGTTTTTGTGTGAAACGAGATCTTCACAGAAATTGCTAGTTATTGTAATGCCAGTTTATTGACTATGATATTTTTTGTGCTAAAAGGGCGTTCGTTTACCAACAATCTTTCAAAAGTTACTATATAAAAAAGGCAATGTAGTGTGCTCTTTCATACAGATAAGTAAAAAAAAAAATTATAAAAGGGCTGCAGTTTGGCCCTTTTATCACCAGGCCACATAATTATTTATTGCCACTTAGTTCAGCAATTAGCAGGAAAATAATATTTTGATAAATGTTTAAATTTTATCGTCATCGCCGAACGAACGTGATAAATTTTTCACAATTGTGTTGAAATGTGACGTTTGCGACAAAATGGATGAGCCCATTGTAGCAAATAAAACAAACAGAGTCCCAACTTGGGGTGTAAGGGGGCACACCTACAATCTCAGTGCCCCAAGTCAACCTCACCTGCTCGTGGTGCACCCTGCTGATTAACAAACGAGGCTCTGACAACCGACAGATGGCGGGATAACCATTTTTAATCAAACGTCGCAGCTAAATAGCGCAGACTAGTGGCGGGCAGCAGCGTCATTAGTGCGAAAAGCTGCGATCTGCGATCGCCAACCCGCATGCCCAGCGTGGCGATTATGGGCATTTCCTGCAATGGCAAGCCAAATTCAACCACGGCCCCCAGTTCCCGGCCGCCTTGCTATTCCTGATTATGGCGGCGATCATGGTAACGGCAAGGTTGGGGGTGCGAAGAATCCCCGGGTTACGAATAGCCGCCAAACCCAACTGACCTTGGCGACGTATAACGGACGCACGTTACAGCTCGACGATCACCTAGTGCAGCTTGAAGAAGAACTCGGAAAGATAAGGTGGCACATTCTTGGGTTGAGTGAAGTCCGAAGAGAGGGCACAATAACCCTTGAATCAGGCCACCTTTTATATTTTCGAGAGGGAGACCAGCTATCCCAAGGCGGAGTCGGGTTCCTGGTAAACAAATACCTTAGTGACAACGTTATGAAAGTCTCCAGTGTCTCGAACAGGGTAGCGTACCTCGTAGTTCAGCTAACCAAGAGGTATAGCCTCAAGGTTGTCCAGGTATACGCACCAACCTCGGCACACTCGGATGACGAAGTGGAGGAAATGTACGAGGACATTCCCAAGGCCTTGCATTCCACCACTAAGGCCCACTACAACGTTGTCATGGGGGATTTTAACGCTAAAGTGGGAGTACAGAATTGCAATGAATCGGTAGTAGGATCCTACGGGTTTGGCAGCAGAAATCATAGGGGGCAAATGCTTGTGAACTTCCTTGAGAAAGAGGGGCTTTTCTTGATGAATTCTTTCTTTAAGGTACAGCCCCAAAGGAAGTGGACGTGGCGAAGCCCCGACACTATGACGAAAAATGAGATAGACTTCATCATAACGGACAAGAAGCACATATTCAGAGATGTCTCAGTGATCAACAGGTTCAATACCGGTAGTGATCACAGACTTGTCCGAGGCTATCTGAATATCAATTTCAAGCTGGAGCGAATTCGTTTGATGAAGTCTAGGCTCCGTCCAAGTATGCTCCAAACTATGTTAGGATCTGAAGCGTTCCAGTTAGACCTGGAGAACCGATTCGCTGCCGTGGAAACCACAAATGACGTCGACCAGGCCCTCGACCAAATGGTGGAAATCCTCAGGGAAGAAGGCTTGAGATTTTGCAAAAAGCGGCGTACGGGCAGGAAGTCCAAACTTTCGGAAGAAACTCTGGAGCTAATGACGGAACGACGTGAAAACCCACCTATCACTTCGTCAGAACAACGGGCGCTCAACAAAAATATTAGAACATTGGTACGACGCGACCTCCGACGCTCTAATACACGCTCCATAGAGGAAGCGATCGAGCAGAATCGGGGGTCGAAAGTGTTCGTCCAATCACTTAGGAGGAGCCACCTGACGAAGTTGACTAAATCTAGTGGGGATATAGTCGTTTCGAAGCCGGAGATCCTTTCGGAAGTCGAAAACTTCTATGGCCAATTGTACGCATCGCATGCATCTCGACCTAATCCCGAAAATGAGGATTCCAGAGCCACCTTAACCCGCCACTTCACAGAAGACCTGCCCGAAATCAGCCAAGGCGAAATCGAGGCGGCTCTGAAACAACTTAAAAATGGAAAAGCCCCTGGTGAGGACAGGATTACGACCGAGCTCCTGAAAGCGGGAGGAGGTCCAGTACTGAAAGAGCTTCGGGAGCTCTTCAATTCGGTCCTGTTCTCTGGGAGAACTCCAGAAGCGTGGCGAAGGAGCGTGGTCGTACTTTTCTTTAAAAAGGGGGATAAAACCCTTTTAAAGAACTACAGACCCATTTCGCTCCTAAGCCACGTAAATAAGTTGATTTCAAGAGTCGTCACGAATCGTCTAGCGCGGAGACTCGACGAGTTTCAGCCACCGGAGCAAGCCGGGTTTCGAGGAGGATACAGTACCATAGACCACATCCACACAGTGCGGCAGATTATACAGAAGTCCGAAGAGTATAATCGGCCACTGTGTCTTGCGTTTGTGGACTATGAGAAGGCTCAGGCTGACTCTATCGGGTCTGTTTTGGAGTCTATGCAGCGATGCCAAGTCGACTGGCGATACATCCAAGTGCTGAGATGTCTTTACGAAAACGCGACAATGACCGTCCAAACTCAGGACCGGCGAACTGAACATATCCCTCTGCGTCGAGAAGTGAGACAAGGGGACGTAATTTCCCCAAAATTGTTCTCTAACGCATTGGAGGATGTGTTCAAGACGCTGAAATAATAAAATACCGCGTCCACTCCGGACGCGGTATTAACGTCAACGGCGAGTGCATCTCACACTTGAGATTTGCAGACTACATCGTCATATTGGCTGAATCGCTGCAGGACTTGCAGCGGATGCTGGACGACCTAGTTGATTCTTCTGAAAGCATTGGTCTCCGGATGAACTTGGACAAAACCCAAGTTATGTTCAACGAACACGTAACTCCGGGACCGATTGCTGTCAATGGCGGTGCCCTCAAGGTTGTTCGAGAATACGTTTACCTTGGGCAAACTCTGCAGTTTGGTAAGAACAACCTTGAGAAGGAAGCTAACAGAAGAATTCAGCTGGGTTGGGCAGCGTTTGGGAAGCTTCGTCGAGTCTTCTCGTCACGTATTCCGCAGAGCCTAAAGACGAAAATCTTCAATCAGTGCGTCCTGCCTGTTATGACCTACGGAGCCGAAACGTGGACACTCACGATACGGCTGGTCCATAAATTCAAAGTTGCTCAGCGAGCTATGGAACGAGCTATGCTTGGAGTATCTCTGAGGGACAGAATCCGGAATGAAGTGATCCGGCAGAGAACCAAAGTTATCGACATAGCTCACAGAATTAGCAAGCTGAAGTGGCAATGGGCCGGCCACATTAGCCGTAGAACCGATGATCGTTGGGGTAAACGTGTTCTTGAGTGGAGACCGCGAATCGGCAAACGTAAGGTAGGACGACCTCAGGCTAGGTGGAGCGACGATCTTCGCAGGGTGGCTGGTAGCAGCTGGATGAGAGTTGCTGAGAATCGGGCTGAATGGCGTACAATTGGAGAGGCCTATGTCCAGCAGTGGACTGCTATAGGCTGATGATAATGATGATGAGTCCCAACTTAACTTTTTGGTTTGGTTTTATCGCCCGAAATATGACAAAATGTGTGACTCAAGCGATGTCACAGAAGGTCGTGTTCACCCCGCCCGCGCCGGTTACAGGTGCGTTTAAGCTGACCGTGAACTACCATAAAAGTGCACGTACGAACCTTGATCTCACTTCGCCTCACAATCACAGTAGTGCTTACAGACTGCCGCTACACTAAATCCGCCATCTTGCATTTTACGAACAAAAGGGATATTTATCCGTAATAATATAAGTAGAAGGTATAAATTTGTCAGGAGCAATTAAAGTATCAATGAAGTTTGCGTGTAATAGCATAAAGTAACCGACAATTCCTCGGCAGCGCAGCGGAGCCCCGATACGTAGCAATTCGAGTTTGTACCAGCTCTTAATTAAACCCGGCGGCAGGGCCTAGCGGCAAACTTCGATTGCGCTGTCAAAAATCCGAAGAATTATTCCAGCAGTAAAATAACTTCTGCGATTTTAGGCTTTATCGTACGAGTTCAGGCATATTAGCGAATTTATACTGTACGGATGCAATATGGCGCCCGATCGCGTCGCCCCGCCACGCGCTAGTTGGACACAGCACTTTTATTAAAAACTGTTTTTATTTATTGACGGTTCGAGGTGGCCAACGATTTTTCTTGCTATATGTTTCTGAAATTGTTTTACGATATTGTTTCTGTTTTGAATTTATTGGCACAGGCTGTGCTTTTGAAGAATATCTGCGAATAACGGCAGTAAATGTAGCCTTTTGCAGTCAACTGCTGAATGCTTACACCTTTCTCGAACATGAAGTAGCGAATGACTGCGTTGCAATAAAGGAGTAAGTGAGGTACGTAATATGGTTAGCAGTTCTATTGAGTTTAGGCAATTTCCACCCGTTGGTGCAGAATTTTAGCTAACAGGCGTTACCAACTTTAATCCACTAAAAACGAACGATCCTCGTCATTTTCCTGTTAAATTCAGTCCCAATAATATCATGGTCTCTATGGTACCAGTAGCATGCACTGTTCTTATTTTACAACCACACCGTGACCATTCTCATTTGACCTTCGTATGTGCAAACACCCGCAACAAAACATGTACACAATAAATGAAAAGATAAAACTAGAAGAGTTCGTTTTACACTGGACGATATACCGAACACACAGCCCTACGGTAATTAGACCAGGATTGAACCGCGATACGCTACGAAATTGCGAAAGGAATTTGTACAGCACTATTATTTTTAACGTTAACGAAATTCCCTTTATGATTGGATAGTATTTGAAATGTTTTTCACTCATAAACTATTCAATTTTTGTTGCTAATGGATAGTAAGTTGTAGTTTGTGCCATGTACCTGTAGATCCTTGAACTAAATTATCTAGTTGCGTGACGGAACGACTTCCGGGCGCGATAATATACACAAGTAATAATAATAACAACAGAGTTCATGATATTTAGGAGCCACTCGAGTGATTGTCTTTATTATTGAGACACCATTGCATTAGAAAAGAAGAAAATCGTCGCACGGACATAAGGCTGGAGGTAAAGGCCCCGACCCACGCACACTTTTATGGCTGCGGTATTTATATTATTATCATTATTCATTTTAAGTGTAGCATTCGATACCTTTGAAATTATATACCTTTGAGGCATTAACAACCAAGTTCTTTATTTGTTGAGGTACTCGCTCGAATTTATTAAAGTAGCACAATCTGAATGCAAAAGTCGGTATTTATAACAGCTCAATTAGCAACCGGTTCTCAATGGGTACGCTATGATGCTACAAGCTTGTTCATATTGAAAATTTATGAAAATCGTTGACAGCTTATGATGGAGGAGACGCACGTTTTATTATACTGTGAAGTGGTTAGAGGAATTCGGTTTGATATTACTTGTTAGTTCAATGCTCCAATATGGTCGATGGAATTCCGATGTGAAATATGGTGAGGGATGTTAGTAGTGGGTTGTGCGGCCGGGTCGTAAGTACTCGTAACATGTGCACTTTACTGTCTGAACGGAAAGACCGGCGACACATTAGGTAAGGTGGCCGGGTCTACACTACGCCTACGGTTACACGCCACCGCCCAAACCGAGGCATTCCCTCCGCAATTTTATGACCACAACCACTGCTCTACTTGGCTAAGGCCTTATTGTCAAGTCGGCATTCTATCGCGAGGCGTGCCCGCTACACTATTTCATAGTTGGCTCACGGATATTCTAATTGGGTATTGTCGTTTTCAATTAAAACGGTGAATATAATTTGTGAAATATATTGTTATGGAATCTGCGAGTACCTATTTGTAGTTTGCTCATTTCAACCACAACATTATCAGAAGCATTTTCTTGGCCAACAACTAATAACTACTTAACTCAAAGATGTTCTTGTTATTCAAAATCGATTTCTTTAGTTGCATTTCTTGTGATAAAAATCGTCAAATCAAAACGACATTTTACACCGTGGCGAAAGCAACTGGACCTTAACTTGTTAAAGTTCATACGACTCACACTATAATAATATAGTGTCCAATCTCGGCCGCAATGCAAATTTAATACAACAGCTTGATGACCTAAGAAATTTAACGCACTAACTTTCCACCCTACTGACTGATGCAATTACCCGGTTTAACCCTTCACGTGCACAAGGGCCAGAGTCTCCTAGCGGGCGCATCGTCTGTGTTCATTTAATTGTTAATGCCATAGTGATCTAAGTGGGAGAGGGCTCATGTGGGTTAATGAGGTCGCTACTAATTCATGGAGACACGGAACACCCTCCCCTCCTCCTAGTTATGAAAACTTCGGTCCGGTAGATGGGGGAAGTTTTATGGCCGTTTTGTCATTTACCTACCTTTGCTTTTAGGTTTCATGGCTACTTGGCTTCCTAACATTAAGTTCTCGCTTGCGAAAATTAGGTACAATAAATTGGGGTAGTTTTATCTTAATATTGTTTGAAGCGGAGCTGTAAAGTTTCCTCTTTTACGACGCGAAAAACACCCGTGTTTTCTTGTACTATGAGTTATTAGTTCCTGTGAGCTCCGGGATACATAGATGGTACTTCTCAAGCTGTAATTAAGTAGTTTGGCCTAGATGCTACAGCACTAGAACGCAGGTCACCTTTGACTATTAGGTAGGTAGGAAGATATTAGATAACTATTAATATAGCAGTTTTGGAGGAGGTCTTTGCCAATAAGCACCGAATTTAGAGATATTTGTTTAGTTTATATTTTATAGTCTTTTATACTTTTCATTTAGGTGCAAATGTATTTACAGTTACCATTTTTTGTAAACAGAGAGGTAGCAAAAGTTAATGAAAGCAAGGTAGTAGAAGAAACTGTAAATAAAAAGTTGGAAGCAGTTAAAGGAAGGCTTGTAATTAATGAAGCAGACTGCGAGAAGGTAATGTAATCTATCACCTTTGTCGGGACATTACAAATGTTTTAATTAAAAAGTAACTTTGCCGTTACATAAATTTTACTTAGATTGTATTTTGTACAGGCGAAGTATGTTATTCTATCCAAATTCATTATTTGCCTAGTTTTTTCTCAACTATGTTTGAGTCGGCTTCCAGTCTAACCGGATGCAGTTGGATAAAAGTATTTCATACCAGCTTCTGCCCGTGACTTCGTCCGCGTTAAATTTCTTGTTCGTCCGACCCTTCCCATCGCGTCGAATTGCCTACCCGTCCGACTTTAACCGTTTTTACAACATTTTACATTACTGCTCCGCTCCTCTTGGTTGTAGCATAATGTTATATAGTCTATAGCCTTTCTCGATAAATAGGCTACCCAACACAAAAATAATTTTTCTATTCGGACCAGTAGTACCTGAGATTAGCGCGTTCAATCAAACAAACAAACGAAATCTTCAGCTTTATAATTTTAGTATAGATAAAGCGACTGCCTATCCGACTACCACAACCTAATTACTGGATAATACGATACCCCTTGGTAAGACTGGTTGTCAGACTTTCAGGCTTCTGAGGACCCGTAATGACTGCCAAAGATACACGAATGAAAACCGGGACTAAAGGCTAAACGTGCCTTCCGAGGTACGGAGGGTCTTGATAATTATGTAAAGACGATGATCACCCATCCAACCTCTGCAAGTGTCGCTTAATCTGATCGATCGATTTGTGAGGTTGTTATTACTTATTCCGTCTTGATTATAAAACGTTTCCAATTTATGTTTCCTTCAGTTTTAAGATTTTATTTTTTGGGAAAAAATCCAGAAACATTTTTATATTCTCATTCCTTACTGAAACTCCTCATTGACATACGTTCTATTACTTTATGAAGTTAATCTGAAAACAAAAGAAGGTACTTTTAAGTAGGGGGAATATCTACACCTAACTACCGAGCTGCTAGCACTTTCATTCCTCTATACAGATAACTTGGTATGTTCTTAGTTATTTCGAAGAACGTGCACCTTCAACGTGACCTGACATAGCTGGAAATAAGTTAAAGTTTTAAAATGTGCATCCAACCCCGGACAGAAGTACACGTGACCTGCGCCAAGATATACTACTGTACACGTAGATAAACACATACCTACATATGTATGTAGGTAGGTCATATATTAAGCAAGTAGAACTAAAGAACAACAGGACGTGTTCCGCTTCAGTAACTCAATATGAAGCTACCAAACATTCCCAAACCACATATTTAAGGAAAATTACTGACAACAGTCCACTACTCCACTGACGTATGGGCACTTTGTCTCCTTCATTATTACCAGGTCCCCAACTACAGTGATCACAAACAAAGTAATTCTAGCCCCTCATTGAAAACTGCATCCCAACATAGAGGGTAAATACAAACGAACGAACGGCGAATACTGAAAGCATTACCAAAGTTGTATCTCTTGTGAACACAAAGCCCGTCGAAATACCAGTACAATCGCAAAGAATTGCAACACAATATGGAGTTGTAAAGCCACATAATCCGATGTGATATAACACTTGTCCACTATTGCAAGAATGGAACAATGTTTTATATCAGCAGAAGAGCTTCGGAAGCACTCCAATAAAACATCATTTCTTCCAGCTGCCGCGCACCGAACACGACATTATCGTAACAGCAATCACCCAGTGAGAGATGTGTTTTATATTTTATTATGTGAATTGAATTATGTGAATTGAAAAATAACAAACTGTATTGAAACCATTCGCTGAAGAAATGCGGGCAGGGCAGACTTTTACGACGTACATAATTATAAGATTATTTAGGTCTTAAACAAGGAGGCGTCGTAAAAACACGTCATTAACGTCCCTGGTTTATTTAAATAAGAAGAACGACCGCCTCGCCTAGATAAGACACGGTCACGGAAAAACATTTCCCTAGACTATTAAACGGGACGTCATCAACTAGAGAGCAATAAGCAAATGAACGCGCTTTATCTGGTATTCAGACATTCTGTTATCGGGGGGCGGACGAGCGGGCGTTGCAGTAGGCAAGATACCATCGCGCACCCGACCTAATTCGATTCGCCAAGCCGCTCAGTCCGTCAGCCCGCCTACCGCACGACGCCCGCCAAGTCCACGGACTTATTATGTAACCAGCGACCGACACTTGCCGACACTATGCTTCTCAGCGGTAACTAAATTAGTTTATCAACATATGAAAACATATCTTATTCGGTTTACGAGAGCTGTGACACCCATATCAGGTTTAAGAGCACAGAGCGGCGGCGTCATGTAGTTCCGAGTGACTGACCTGTTACGTAATAGTCCAACCGCCCTCGGCCTGCCCGTGTTCTGACGGGGAATGTTACAACCCTTATCTAGGGCTACATGCAAACTCCACCGTGAGTCACGACAATCGATTCGCAATTTCGTTTTAAAGCGATCCCTGTATTTATGGTCAATTTTTTCTGCACGAACGAGTGACAGATGCAGCGTCGCACGTTTTATCTGATAAGTAATACTTGCAGCAATAAATGTGTGTACATGTTTTATTATTTTCAGTTGAAAGTAATAAAAATACCAGTCTCAAAGAAATAAGTAAGTTTTGTAAGTACGGTGCTCTCGTATATTTTTGCACAGTATGGTTTCCGTCACCTATTAAGAGCAATGCAGCTACATTTTCAAGTTGCTATGGACTACTTTATAGTCCCAATAGATATTTATAACCCCGACATTTAAATGAAATAGAAAATACTTATATTTCATATCAGCAACATTTATATCCATAGTTTGTGACCCTATAACGACCTATAAAAGTTTTATTTGTGTTTTTGAGGAGACTGTACAAAAATATTTTCATAGTTTTTCTATGAATATTTTGGCTTGATAAAACTGAATACGGGAAAAAATTCATAATGAAAATAAAATGTAAAAGTTGATTCATCAGTGGCTTAGCTTAGCTTCCACAGTTTTCCACGTGTATTGTGAAGCGAGTGGCGGCGCTCCGAGGTCGCAGGGACTCGGCGCGCCGCGACTCAGCTCCGCAACGCTTCTGCTCTCGTAACATCTACGTAATTAATTCAATGATCGTCCGCATAATGACTTGCATGTGGCTACCCTCTTGCGAGTGCGCCTCAAACTAACGCTCACTAATTTCCACAGTGTTAATGAAGGGGATTCTCCTCGGAGACGTTTTTGTTACCGCTCACATACGATGCGACGAGGATTTTTGGCACTGTCACCCCAAACCGTTTAAACGTTCCTACCATTAATCTTTCACTCCCGCAAAGATTGCATTTTAAAGTTTCTGCTTGTGTAACATTTGCTTGTAATGTTTCATTTCGGTCGTATTAAAACGGGAGACGGGCGCATTAGTAAATAAACAAAATTGTTTGTCTGAAGCACAGCCCACCTCGGGGGGAGCCCTAGTGGTCAAGTTTGCGGCTCTCGGCGTCCGTCAGGTATAACCCGTTAGTCCTTATTATGCAGAAGGGATTTTCATAACAACGTTTGAGAGTTGTAGGGGACCGACACTGCTGTAGGCTACTTAGAGAGCCATTTGCAGTGAGATTGGGCCGATCTACGAGGTAGATGGCGGAACTTTAGAGATAACTTGCCCAAACTTAGAACATTTTGACGCTGCAATACTTGGATAAGGTAAACTGACTGTCTTAATTAAGTTAGAGATGTTCAAACACAACTTAGGTTCATATTAATTGCGGATTTGATAAAGTTAATAGTCATACAGAAGTCTCGTCGTGCAGTGGAGAGAGTTGGTCCGTGTGGCGCTATCTTTTCAATTGTACCTGTTAAATAATTCATGACGGTTTTAATTTACACAAATGGATACGTATATAATAACATTGGATTACGGCTATGAATAAAATTAAATAAGTAGTACAATTTGCGTAGGCATATTATATTAGTCGCAAGGGGGTAACAAAACTATAGGGCTGTATTTACTTTGGCTATAATTATCTCATCTTTCTGTTGACTTATGGTAATTATTTCGTTCATAAAACTGGTAGATTCAAATGACGAGGGATCCAAGCCGGGGCTTTATCTGGGCCAAATGTTTTAAGTTTGTTTTATATGTGAGTATTTTACGAGTCACCGCACTTATGGAATTATTTAAGTGCGTATGTGCTGGTAGAGTGCTATGTTTATAGCATCCCTTACCAAATTACATGAAGAACCAACGGACTATTAAAATGGAAATGTAGGGAATAAAGAGAAAGTAAAAAAGCATAGGTTTCATCTTCTTTCGAATTAAAAAAATCGCATTGATGCATACAGAGGTCATAAAAGTCGTATGTCTCTTCGACCATATATTTGCATGCATACAGAGGTCGCATGCCTCTTCGACCATATATTTTATCCGTACATAACAATAACCTATGCATAATTTCACCCAACCCAAACAAAAAGACTACAATCGTTTCAAAATAAAAATCAACAAAATCACGAACAACAAAGCGCGAGTAATCTTTTTAATAAAACTTAATGAGCATATCGCAGGGTTGCCAATAACCAATTATGAAAATGTTCAAACAATGTTTTGCGGATTATTCAAGCTGATGACGCCCTAATGATAGGGTAGGACATATGGCCGTATAATAATGTACAATTTCAGTAAGAGCATTGTATTAAGTCATTACTCCGTGGGTCTGCAATCAAGAGTTGCCAGATAAGGACGCCTACATTTTGCTGTAAATCAGATTTGGCTTCATAATTTAGTCATAACTCTGAAGAGTTGTATTGTTTTTTGAAAATTAGGGCATAGGTCAATATGATTGTCATCTGAAAGCACATGAAACAGTCCTCATTTTATTTCATTTTTTATTTAACTTTATTTATTATTTAATGGCTAAATTATTTACAAAATTAGAAAATTGTGTGTTGGTTTTGTATGTACCTAATACGGGTCAAGGACCAAAAATTATTGATATTTATTAACAAAATCTAGGAAAATGTATAATGTATATTCTTATTTTTATAGCAAGTGATAATAAAAACTTTGTGGGTAAGTTTTCCATTTGTATTTTATAAAGCTGACCCGACGGACGTTGTTCTGTCCAAATTTCAATAAATCATACTAAATTCCTATAGAAAATACAATTTGAGTTTGCTCGATATTTTGGCATATCCTTGGGTTTTTCCTAATTTCCCTTTATTTTCAAACACCTCTTTAGTGTTTCATAGAACAAAGAAAATAAAAAACATCGGTTAATCGGTTTTAGAGTTTTACCGAGACAAACAGCATTTGATTTATATTTATGTGATAGAAGATATATCGATCCGGGTTTTAATTCCTTTTGAAAATTTGGGATTCTCATCCACGGCGTTAAACAGAGAATATTTTCACACACCCTGTGTAAATAACAGAGGAAAGCATTGTTAAGTCAAACTACACATAACGGCTTTAGTAACATTCGCGAAAAGCAAACGAAAGTCTAAGTACAATGTGATTAAGTCTATGTAAATTAGTGAAAAGTGGCTATTTATATTCGCACGTCTGCGCACTTTCCACGTAAGCTAATTTGGTTACAGTAACGTTACTTTTGCAAAACGTTTACTGAAGACTGAAGTTAAATATACGAATTACTAAGGTGTTTAGAGATTAAACAATAAGGCGACGTTTCCACTAAAATCAGAGCAAATCAGATCAATGAGCAGTGGTGGCCCAGTAGTAACGGCCGCAACTTACGAGTAGTAGGTCGTGAGTTCAAACCCAAGCAGGCGCATTACTTTTTGTAAATTATTTCATCGCCACTGCTCTCAAAACGGTGAAGGAAAACATCGTGAGGAAACCGGTATGACTTAGAACCAAAAATTCGAAGACATGTGACGTGTACCAACCCGCCCTGGGCCCGCGGGGTGGATTATGGCCCACTTCCTCTCACCGAGAGGAGGCTTGTGTCCCAGCAGTGGGAAAATTATAGGCTGATGATGAATAAAGTCGCGAACGGATTATTTCGCATTGGATATACGACACTATGCTTAGCGCCGAAAGTTTAAAATCGAACGCTTTGTTTTTTCGACGCGCTGAGACTCACTCGCGCTGCACTCTGTTGGATTCGGCGTCGACTAAGTTGTTTCTATAAATGTTTGGTGTCACTAACATTTTCTAAGTCTTCTCCTTGGCTCGTGCTTTGTATTAGTAGAAATAAAAAGTATTGATTTGGAGTTATAGCTCGTCGAACATATTTTCTTTTTACACAAAGCGCGACTTCCGACACGACCGCGACTTCCTTTGCGTGAAATTTTGGCCCCGGTCTCGTCGCGCCAAATCTCATTGCCCGCCCGCGCTTGTACATATTTTAGATATAGCGTTCTTTCCTACTTCTTTTAACTTTGCTCAGCTCCTATGGGTCGTAGTATGATGTTTAATAGCCTATCACTTCCTTCAAGAATTAGACTATCAAATGCAAAAAGATTTTTTCAAATCCGACTAGTAGCTCCAGAGATTACTTCCTACAAGAAAAAAAATGTGAGCCGTTGCGGGACGCCTGGCAGATGTGAAACATCGAAATTGTTTTGTACATAATACGCATAAATTGATAGTTCATGACAGGGGACAAATATGGCATAATCAAAAATTAAGTAATAAGATTTCTTTTCATGAAATTATGACTGTTTAATTCGGCTATAGATGTTTCATATCAAAATTCACACATCTAAAGGTTGACCTTGAGAACTGTAGCTTAACCTGAAGAACGTGCGACACAAAGCAAAACAAAATCTAAATGGTCACCCATCCCAAGGCTGACCTTGAGAAGTGTAGCTGAACCTAGCGAACCTGCAACAAAAGGCAAAATAAAAAAATATTTTGTAAAGATAATATTTATAAAGCATACTTTACGAAAAGAAATAAATATGGTATAATCAAAAATAACTTATTAATTATATGTTAATTTTCACATCAAAAAAAATCGCATCGATATTGGAACTTTGTTGCCTTAGTCCACTAATTTTCAGTATGGGCCCACTGTGCGTCACCACGCTCGTCACACAAAAATTTAGGTTTACTCTCGCCTATAGATGTTTCACATCAAAAAAACTCACAAACTTACAAACTTTACTGTCTAAAATTAGTTTAGTTTACTATACAATATTTTCTATTATTATAGTCTAGATTAGCTGTAAACCAGTGTCTGGAGAATAGATAAAACACAGCTTGCTCTTGTCACTTTATACGTGTTCCCAAACACTTATAAATGTAAGATATTAAAGGGGCTAGTAGGATACAATATATAAATCCTGTGTAAGCGAGGAAACGCCCAGATCTCAACACAATGCTTCGGAAGCGTATTGTATTGTAAAGCATTTCGAGAAATCGCTTTCTCAAAAGCGGGCTTCGCCTTTTTGCAATTTATAACGGCTCTCATCCAGATTGCATGAATACAAACAGTATGTCTTTTGTGTGTACGTTTGTGTCTCCTTTGATTAAGATGTTTGTTTCGAGGCAGAAGAAATTTAATTTAACGTTAGATAAAATTCGAAAATCTATTCGAAAATTTCGTTAGTAGACGAAGAGTCTACTTACCGCATTTTCAGTAACTTTATTAAGGAGTAAATAATTAAATGGATGTTTTCATCTATTTTTATCTAAAGTGCTTAGCAGTAATTAAAGAGCGCATTACAGAGAACTTCTTCTTTATGTGTTCAACATAAGATTTACAATTTTCTCTCAGAAGTCTGCAAAAACAACAAAATTTTCAAACCCTGTATTTTGTTATTGCGAGATTCTCGTTATACGGTGGAGACGGAAGGTAGAAAACGGTATCTTCGTCCATATTGGAAAACATTTCTTTCAGCATGCAGATATAAACTGCTTCTAGTCGATTCCCTAACATAATCAGCCAATAATGTTCCCACTGTTGGGGAACTTTGCTAGCTCACTTCGCTGGAGTAAGGCCTCCTCTCTATGAGAGGGAGCGGGCCGTAATCTACCACACGGGACCAATGCGGGTTGGTAGATGTGACCCGTCTCCGAATTTTTGGTTCTAAGACATGCCCCACGATATTTTCCTTCACCGTTTTGAGAGCAGTGGTGATGAAACTAAATTCACTAAGTTCCCTAGGTTCAAACTCACGACCTATAACTCGTGAATCAGGGGCGATACAAGTGGGCCACCACTGCTCTACTATTCCCTATCCATCCAATACTATTCCCTAAACCAGAATTATATTTTACGATACCCTAAAGTGAATACAGGTAGGCATTATTCTAATAAATCTTACGAATTAAGGTATTTCTTGAAATATCCTTGATAAGACTTAGTTTCACAGTTACATTATAAATCAATATTATCAATTACGTTCGTTTAATATTCATATAATAATAAATTATTAGATCAATATCTTTGATTCGATATTAAATATTGGTACTAGCCCACATTCCTTATTTAAGCTCTTGGAAATTCTAAGAGTAATTAATAATTTTATTTACTGCGCTTATGAGTCCGAACGGAAACCATGTTCATAAAAGTTACGTAAATTACAATTTCGCAAACATATTTCCATAGATTGCAAGTTACCTATTAGTTATTTGATGTGTTTGTGATAAAACTATACATAAAATTATACTTTGTCGACCAGTTTTTCATTTAGAGGTTCTACTAAAATTGAGTCATACATCACCGATACAAAGTACCGTTGTTAGTTCGAAAAATTGTCTCGTTTAAAACATTAATCTTCAGAGTTTACAATCGATCTATCTATAAATGGGTCAACAGTTTACCGAAGAACAGGAATCAATAAGTCACATTCCTCACAACAAGTCGATCCGATTGATATCTGTGGATCATTAATAATTTGTTTTGTTATCGAAGCGATGCCGCACACGGCACAGCCAGCTGTGTAAGTCTCTCTAATGGAACGTTCTTACTGATCCTTTATAGGCTTTGTAAGTAATTAGAGAGATACCGTTCTTTGTATTATGTTAGTCCCTAATCGATATCGTTTTAGTGTACTTTCAGTCTAGACTAGACAGCAAATTGGTAGAGTGACGAAACTGTTAATATTGCCTTTCAATTTAACCAATTAAGATGCTTTGTTCTAAAACAGTCATAGCACGAGTCTGAGTATGAATAAACTTAACTCTTTAATAAAGAGAGCCAATAAACGCTTGCGTGAGCCATAATGTTTTATTGATTGCATACCTTTTAAATTCACAATATGAATATAAAACTTTAATAACTGGCCGAATGTAAGTGGTGCATTGATGTGGGGCCTTCGTCTGGCGGCTGGCACGCGGTGGCGCGGTCTGGCGCCACGACCGGCCAGCGTGGGCGAGCCGGACCGACGCTGATTAACTGTGCATTGCAACGACGCGCGACGCCTTACTATAAAACTAATAATTATTTACCAACAAACTGCAACTCTTAACACGTTTAACTTAAAGCTCTAAGTAAGGCAGTAACTTTGCGAACACCCACGAACAGGTGATATCATTCCTAAGCAATCGTTTGTCGAATGCCACAAGCCAATTAAACATTCTTCAAGTTAAATATTCTTCGCACAAGAATTTCTAACACGACTATTTCAACTCATTATTGCCAATTACCTAGTGGTTATTACAACAAAATACAGCCTGGGACATTGTAGGCATGCTTCGTGGTTCATCAACTTTTGCCAGTGGCTACGTGAACAATAATAGCATTAGTTTTTACCTGAAGTTTAAGGATTTATAGATCATAACTTTAACCTGGTCGATAGTCGAACAATGGCCTTCGATAAACAATGAGCTGTTTCCTGTAGTTAGTTTTGCAGCTTAAACCGGAGGATAGTCTTAACCAGCTTACGTATATATAATAATTATTTACCTTTTAGATAGTTACACAAGCTAACAACCCAAGCCCACTAAATGGTTAACTTATTAAACGTAGATTTGCATCCTGAACACGCTAAAACCGCACTTAGTATATGGACGTCTCAGTATTTACCTGTGTGAAAATAAATCATTTGCCGGCGCCGGCGCCTAACGGCTAACACCAATAAACTCTACGAAATATTTCGCAAGACATACAACTGACGGACGCTTAATTACGGTTGTACAAGACAATCGTTCGAGAACAGAATACGTGAAAACGTTAGATGTTTTATGTTACTTTAGTCAATAACATGGTCTGTGTGGCGCCGGATTAAAAGAATAACACCACTACATTTCTTCCCACGGATGGGCGTCGTAGAAGGTGATTAAGGGAGCTGCTAGAGGATGGTCGCAGCGTTCTCTATTAATATTTTTAAACCATACTGCGATCGTCAACCCGCTATTACCGCGATGCCAAGCGTGGTGATTATGGCAAATCGTGTGATCCCGGGAGGCCTATGTCCAGTAGTGGACGTCTTTCGGCTGAAATGATGATGATGATGATGATGAGTCAATAACATAACATTACGCCTTGTTTCCCCGAAAGGGAGAGGCAGTGGGTACCTACCATGTAATAGGTGGCGATCCTATTAAAATAAAATAAATATATAAATCTTATACCTTTAAACGAGCAATTCTTGTATATATGTATATATATAATCTGAATCTCGGAAACGGCTCCAACGATTTTCATGAAATTTAGTATAAGTACAAGGGGTTTCGGGGGCGATAAATCGATCTAGCTAGGATTCATTTTTATAAAATGTCGTTTTATTCGTGTTTTCAATGACCAACTTTATCGATAATCAACTTGAACATAATCTTATTATTTTAAACACAATTTACCAAAAAATACCGAGTAAAGCTCGGTCAACCAGATATCTTATACCTTTAAACGAGCAATTCTTGTATATATATAATCTGAATCTCGGAAACGGCTCCAACGATTTTCATGAAATTTAGTATACAGGGGGTTTCGGAGGCGATAAATCGATCTAGCTAGGATTCATTTTTTATAAAATGTCGTTTTATTCGTGTTTTCAATGACCAACTTTATCGATAATCAACTTGAACATAAACTTATTATTTTAAACACAATTTACCAAAAAAATACCGAGCAAAGCTCGGTCAACCAGATATTAGTGTTTTATTGCAGACATTTTGCCCATATACAAAAATTACAATTAGACATCAAAATAAAAAAAAAACATAATCAAGATTACAATGAAAAAATTAAAATCAATATCAAAATTAAAATATTGTCATCGACCGGATACTAATCCAGACTTCGAACTGCAACTGAGAAATTCTTAATGGGAAAATCTAATAACACTTTACCCGACCTGGGATTCGTACCCAGAACCTCAGCAGTGGCACTGGCGACCACTAGACCAAAGAGATAGTCGAAGTCTAGTAAATATAAAGTTAATGAACTTTTCTGCAAGCTTCATGCGCCGTTGATTTTATGATACTGACTGATACTGCCGGTCGATAGGCGAATCGGCAGTTTACTTGAATTATTAGTACTGTTTGTAATAAATTACAAAGTGAAATTGCGTTAACTCAGTTAAATTGCTGACACGTATGGAGCATACAACGTAATAAGTATATATAGATGTTGATAGTGTCCTAGCTATATATAGGCCGTCCCATCATTTGTAGTGATAGGTAGTTACCGGTAGAGAATAGGCTAGTTAGAGCTTCCAGAATATATGTTGATATCTACGGTTTGCATACAGAGGAGATAATGATAACAAAGATCTACGGGAAATGAAGGCTACCAGCGGTCAAGCTGTGGCTATATTATCATGAAAACGACATTTTATTTAAGTATATGTCTTCCATGATTTGCAATGCCTACACTTTTATGCAGCAGTGGCTCAGAGGTATCGAGGTGCTTTATTTTGTGTAAATTAGTTCATCATCGCTGCACTCATAGCGGTCAAGAAAAAACATTGTAAGGAAACCGGCATGTCCCAGAGTAAAAAATCGAAGATATGCAACATTTACTAACTCGCACTGGGCCCGCGTGGTAGATCACGGCCCACTGGCTCTCGCCTAGATGAGACCTGTATCCCAGTAGTGGGAATATTAAAGGCTGATTATGTATGTATGTATGTATGTACACTTTATGAAACGAAGCTAAAATCGTTGCATAATCCAATATCGTTTATTAACTTTTGTTTTTAAAGTTAAAAAAAAAACAATACGTATTTATTAAAACGACTCAGCAACTTAGAACTTTCGACTTTTTCAATCAAATAGAAACTTGAAAAGAGAACAAAATAAAATGCAACATTGAATTTAACTTGAAACTTTGTTATGAAAAGTTAAAAGTTGGGAAAGTGTTTAGTTTATTGTTTTACTGAAAACATGAAATATGGAGATTGCGGCACACGTAGTGACGGGGTGAGGGGGTATCGTTCGCCGCGATCTGTGCACGTCCACCTATTGCATGTTCGCAGCGCCATGAAGCACTTGACAACGTGAACACACTACGGCATTATACACCATAAAATTAATACGTGACACCTATCTTCCCTGCACAAAGGTTCCAAGTTACCCCACATTATAAGCAAAGAGCAAGCAATTGGGTACTTGTTTGCCTTTATCTTCATAGGACTATGAATTTTGATGACATGGCGAATTCGACCTTCTTTCTTGATTACACAAGACTTGTCTGCGTATAAAACTATGCGTACTCCATCAATCACTTTAATAAATACTTTAAAGATAAGTTGACCGTTGACAGGTAGTAGCTAAAAAGCTTATCTTTTGTAAGGCATTTGGTATGCGAGCTCGATGTCGTGTAAACATCACCTATGCAAGGAATGTACTCAGTACACATTAGAACTTGCTCACATACTTTCTGGTACTAATAATTGAATGTAGAGATACGCTGCTACATCCACAGATGGATGGAGTCTGTTTACACGTGTTGCGTAGATGGACAGCGAGTCAAACCGATGTAGAAGTGTTGGCACCTAAATACATGTAATTATGGAACAACTTTAAGTCAATATCTATTCATGTGTATTTACATATGCACTTATTGAGTAGCGTACGACTGTTTAATATTAAACGCTCTTACACAGTGTGATATGAAACATAGTAGAATTTATATGTAGAATTGAGCAAGCTGTATAATCTTGGTTATTGTGAACTGTGGTTATTAAATTATACGCAAATTCGCGACCCGACTTAGCTTCGTACGGGTGCAATAGAGACACGTCAAAACATAAAGATTTTGTGTTTTAGCAAAGCTAAATATTAATATATTGTAACGAGCTGTGGTTCGGGATCAATAAATGTATAACAATTAATGTAGCTATTTACGTACGCAATCAATTTGTAAAATGTGTTTTGTTCAAATAAAGATTATATTATTATACTAAAAACAATGACAGTTTAATCAAATAATCACAAATAAGTACTGCAATCAGAAACTTTTAATCGGAATCGCTTGTTTCTCGCTTCTCGTTCACTGTTTTCCATTCGTAACCAAACTGTCTTCACGGTCTAACACTCCGCTGTTTATATGATGTGCATAATCGTTCATAATATTCGCGAACATTCGTGAATCTCTGCCTCTTAATCGCACTAAGCCCCGACGTCTCTAGATAGTACCAGAACAGATAATTCCGCTATTCTATAATAGATGGCAGTGGCGTTTACAGATAATCCAGTTTATGAAGTACCTGCTACGTGATAAACGTATAATAGATGGCGGCATGCGGCAGCGTCATGTTTCATGTTTTAACGATCTACGTAACAGTACTATAAACATATTTTTTTTGGAATTAAATGCTCTTAATGATGGTGAAAACCGCATCAAAAGCCATATTGTATTTTAGAAGAGGTAACCGATTAAACAGATAGAAACAAAAAGTGTCTTTGTTTTATTATATGTATACCTAAATAGATTTAAATAAGCAAATGATTAACATCTTACACATTTAGGTACTTCACTCCAGTAGATGTCAAAGTCAAGGTTAAAAGGTTTTGTGGGTGAGTAAACAATAGAGGCCAAACGTACATATTGAGACAGGGACTTGACTCAAAACTTCCGCAAGACTTTGTTGGTCAAGGTTAAGTGTTACAAAGCATATAAGAGAACTTGTCTGTGGGTCCTAAATAAGAAACAAACATGATTCTTAGTCATAACTGGCATTTGACACACTTTTATAAGCTTAAGTTACTTTTTTTTTAATAAATATTCTCGCTTAATTCAGGACCCTGTCGCCAAAGAACTTTAAAAACTCGGCACATCAAACACAAAGATAATTTATTTAAAAATCGTCACCGGTCCAAATGTGAATTTAATATTCCCGTTAATGTATTCTCGTTTCGCTTTACACACTAACATGTACCCAGAATAATTCAGTTAAAGTGGGCAGCGCAAATACTAGAAGTGAACTCGAATAGAGCGCCAAACAGAATTAAATATGCAAACCAGAGTCGGTTGTGAGGCTTTTAGTGTTTCTACACAAATTTTGATTTTACTACAACCTGTCATATTTACGCTAACGGCACGCAGCAGGGTCAAGCGACGGTGGCGCCGCCGCTGACCGTGCCTACGTATGTAAACAGGACTTGGCGAAAGCCAGCCCCGGGCGAGCCTCTAACTTATGTTATTTGTAGAGTGAAGACTTGATTTCAGACTAACCCAGCTAACTTCTGGACTAGAAGGCTGCATTTACTTGACTGCGCACACAAAGCTTTTAATACAATAATTACCTTCTAACTGCGTGTTAATTAGAATGTCTTAAAAATTCCGCTTCTTGTATCTACCTACTTATTGAATACAATAAAAGCTAATCTATTTTCAAAAAAAACATTTAGTCAGGTCGGAAAAACTGGTATTCGTAGGACGAAACAAAATTAATTCAACAATTATTTTGCGTGATTAAAATTTAGTTCCCATGTTGGCTCAGTGTGCATAGCTACACACGAGCAGCACACGTCAATGGCAGAGGCAACTGCAGCCTTCGACACGTCTACGGCAGCAGTTTACAAAGTACCATGCTAGTGTGTTCACCGTAGTCAAATACACGAGCCTGCCACACGAAAACGGCTGATGATGGCTGCCATAGATGCATGTCGACAGATGCAGTTGCCTCTGCCGTTGACACTTCAACTCCTGTGCATGCACGCTAAAATTCTTAGGGAACTGTCGATTACAACAAATTATATCTACTGCCTAGAAAACGCAAAGTATTTAGGGTTTACCTTTAGGTCGTCTGTAATTTCTGGCTGAAAACCGAATATTAGATAATTCTAAAAATTAAACTCACAATCAAGCCTACTTAACGACTTAACTTAGCAATTTCAGCTGATAGTTCGTTCAGCAGTGAAATTAAAATTCAGAGTAATATGATCCAAAGTTAAATATGAAGCAAAGGCATAGTAAGGGTTCTTAAAATCTAATGGATAGTCAGTGCAAATAGACTGAATTTTACAATTTTGTTTTTATATTCAGGCGGATTAATTACTGAGAAAGTGTATAACTTTTCGTAATAATTCGAATGGAAACATTTTTGCTCCCATCCCCTAAATTGAAAGAACCACACGTTCAACTAAAATAGATTTTAATTAACGTTTAAAACCACACTGTTTTGTGGAATAAATATGTTTTGACTAACATTTTTAAATGGAATGATGTGATAAGAGAACGGTGTGGTTAAAAGAAGATGCAGTGACAAAAATTGCAAAAAGTATGCTTAGATGGTTTGGTCATGTTGAAAGGATGAATGAATGACGGCTCACGAAACGTATTTACAAGGCAGATGTGAGTGGAAACACCGGGAGAGGATGCCCTAGGAGGAAATATAGTGACCTTATTGGTGATGTTCTTCAGAAAGGTCAGGTGCGTAGTACTCGCAACCGGCGTGTGTGTATGACCAATTGTATGAACCTAAACGAGGCAAAAGGAGTGTGTAGAGATCGTAGCAGGTGGCTTTCCGTGGTTTCTGCCTACCCCTATGGGAAAAAGGCGTGATTGTATGTATGTATAATTTTTTTAAATACGCCTTTTAAATAAAGATATCGGTCGACATTATCCGATTTAATTGCAAACTTCAGTACACCTTTTAAAATGTTTAAATCACATTAAGGATAATGCCTTCATTATTGAAATTCCAAGGCAAGTTGTAAGTTGTTTATCTGACATGTTGTCTCCAAAATGTCGCAGCGACTCGTGAAATTAAAAGGCTTTTATTGAAAGCAATTAACAGCTTTAAAAAAATAACAAAGTCTTATCAATATCATTAATTTAGACTGATTTATTCAAATAAAAAAAAAGAACCGACTTCTAAAAAAAGTTTAGCGGTGTCTTTAGTTTAGAGTTTTCGTTTTTCTGCTACTGACTTCCAAAATTAAAGTTATTTTTGACTTTATAGTGTTTTTGTTTAAAGTTGTTTTTTTTTTTTTTTTACTAAAACAACTTCTTGTTTTTAACTTTTTGGCTATGATATCTACCGCATACTAATTCGTATACCTTCTCTTGCTAAGTAAATAAAAGTGATAGGAGTTTACTATAACGTAAATTAAGTAGAGAAAATACGTGTTATTGAAACTGAAGAACCACTAATTAGAACTTGACCAAGTTTAACTGGGTAGTCCCATTTTGCCCTGCCCGCGGCTTCGCCCGCGTGGATGTCGAAAATTTCAGCATTTCAACCCCCCATTTCACCCTCTTAGGAATGGAATTTCAAAAAACCCTTTCTTAGTATATACCTACTCCCCACAAAGAACACACCCTCCAAGTTTCATGTCTCTAGGACCAGCGGATTAGGCTGTGCGTTGATATATCAGTCAGTCAGTCACTCACTCAGGACTTGTATATAGGTATAGATAGATAGATACTAACCGAATAGTCCCTTAAAAAATTCAAAACAAAGATGAATTTTCCAAACAGGTAAGTTCATAAATGACGGAATTCTGAGTCACAAAAAAAACGAATTGAACACCTCCTTTTTTTTTTTGAAGTCAGTTAAAAATATTGTACATACCACCCGACCTTGTCAGCCGAGACACTACCATACCTGTAACAATAAGGAATAAAAACAATTAGTAAACAGCTGTGTTACCTCATCTCACTATATAACAATATATGGGTGCCCCCGCATCATTGTTGAGAGTAAATCAAAGTGGGTGTCGCGATGTTAGGGCGAGGAGTCAACAGAGCGCACAATAATTATGTAACGCTGAACCGCAAGATATAACACCCACGACCGGAACGGACCCGGGTGCCTTATTTATATTATTGTGTCTTTAACGGAAGGTTCACCCATAAAAAAAATATTTATTTGACAAAAACGTAAAGTCTTTTCAGAGTCAGTCACCGAACGCAACTATGTTTTTTTTATTATGTCTATGGAATCCTGTTATGATTTGAGCATGTATTTAATGCAAATTAAAGAATAAAAGGATGTTTCTTGTTCTTATGGCCTTAAATACTCCTTTTGCTTCGTTTAGTTTCATATATCTGGTCATACATACACGCCGGTTGCGAGTATTACGCACCTGACCTTTTTGAAGAACATCACCGTTTATGGGAACTACGCCCATGGGAAAAGGACGAGAGTTTATGTTTGTATACTTATAGCCATGAAGTTTCCAATTTTATCCCTTGATTTCTTATAAACTCCGTATATGGAATTTATTGTTATTCATACTTAGCTGTTGAAACATTCCATCGGTTATTGTTATTACTGCATCGCTGTACCGCAGAAGTAAACTCCATTTGTGGTAACAAAATGTAATTTGATCTTAATTTCAATTGTTAACATTTGGCACCCACCGCAAATCGCAACAATAAATAAACGTAATACTGAGTAGCGATATTACAAACTATTTAGTACATTTGTATTTATAAAATTGTGTTTTGTTTTATTTAATAACTAGCTTTTTTGCAAGCGGCTTTGCCCGCGTGGAGGTCGGAAATTGTCGCACAGGTACGTACTACCGAAATAAAAAGAATCCTATGTGTTAATCCAGGTTATAAACAATCTGTGTGCCTAAATTCATCCTAATCCCTTTGTTTGTTTCTTCATGATTGAGTAACAAACATCCAAACATACAAGCCCTCGCACATATATAATTTCATATTATAAGGAGGATAGGTAATAGACAAGCACACTGGTTTAGAAAAATATCTTTGTGTCTTTAATAGATACAGAATTTCCTAAGAATTTCTAACAAATTGGAAACGTGACAATAAATAGAAAAGACTGCTTCTATGAAAGTTAAGTACACGATCACGACACTTTAAGTGCAAACTCACTTTATTCTTATAGTCATTATGAAGCGTCATCGGACCATAAGCAATTTATAACGAAGCCTTATCAAAAATAAACTGATCAGGACACCCGAGGCGAGGTCGCTTTTTAAAACTAAAATAAAAACCACTACCGTAACTCATATATCATCGTACTTGATGAATGGTAACCGCCATTACAGTTGTCTCGTGTTGACGGTTAAAAAAACATTAATTATCTACCTACGACTTGGTAAATATCTCTTAACTAGCTATTAGGTAGACAATGATGAAAGAAACTATAGTTAATCGATAACCATTAGTTTTTAATTCTCAAACAGAACTACTCATTAAAATAAACAAATGGAATTGTGAACGGTGTACACGACGTTTAAGAATCTATGCTTAATTAAATATCTATTTTTGAAAATAGAATATGAAACCAGTATAAGCAGCTATTGACAGTATTTAATAAAAACTTTATGGATATTGCTGGTACAAAATCAATAAATTGGATATTAATATATAGCAGATGGTTTTCTTTAGTCTTTCTCCCTCATCATAGCTTTCAGAAAGCTTACCTACATATTTAGTATCACAATTATCTATAAATTCTATTGTAGGATTGGCACTATATAATTTTGCACAATCCCCTTGTAAATCTCAAGAATCGCTCGTAAAATGCTTTCAATCGGTTTCTTTAGAAAGCGTTACCTACGTATCTCAGTATTTGTCATCATGACAGAATATTAACGGCCAATAAGATTTAAGTGTACTGGATTCAACAGTTAAGATTTGTACCGCATCCGGAAGTGCGTGGGCGCATCGTCATCCGAACAAAGCTGAGGAATGTCGGTCGAATCCTACCTGCGCTGCGCACGAGTCTCTTTTGAGTTCCCAATGACTTCGAAAACAATAAATAAAACCTTATGAAATACAATGTATGTATCAAAATTGAATGTCTTTGATTTTAATAAGCGAAACTATATTATTGTGATGTCAGATTAATACTTAACGCGAAATAAAAGGGTCCTGAATTGAATTATAATGGTCCCATTGGCTGACATAAAAAGAATTTAAAGGTACATGTCAATGAAAAGATAAGATCTATTTATCATTTCAGTATTAATACTTTGAAATATCCTACTATCCTATCCTACTATATATTATATTATACTAGCTTCTGCCCGCGACTTCGTCCGCGTTAAAATTTTTGTTCCCCCAACCCTTCCCGTAGCGTCGAATCGCCTACCCGTGCGATTTTCCCAGTTTTTGCAACGTTTTTCATTACTGCTCCGCTCCTCTTCGTTGTAGCGTGATGTTATATAGCCTATAGCCTTCCTCGATAAATAGGCTACCCAACACAAACATATTTTTTCAATTCGAACCAGTAGTTCCTGAGATTAGCATGTTCAATCAAACAAACTCTTCAGCTTTATAATATTATATAATATATAATAATATATATAATAATATAATATATAATAGTATAGATAACTGGCCAAATGTGGGGGAATTTAGATTCACCTCTGCCCAAGCCTTCAGTAAAATAAGGCGTATTGTTGTGTTATTTTGTTGGTGTAGATCTTTATTTAGAACAACACAAAGAGCTCTTTTATGTTATTATATCAAGCCCTTGAATTCCTAGGTAGAACTCCCGAAGTGATTGCTCAAAGTGGACGCCAAGCAACACGCCGGACAGTTCTTCAATACCTGATAATTATTGGATACTAGCTTTTGCCAGTGGCTTCGCCCGCGTGGAGGTCGGATATTATCCCGCGGGAACATACTACCGGGATAAAAAGTAGCCTTTGTCCTTTCTCAGGCTCTAAACTATCTGTGTACCAAATTTCATTTAAATCGGTTCAGTAGTTTTAGCAGGAAAGCGAGACAGACAGACCGACTGAGTTACTTTTGCATTTATAGTAATAATATATAGTAATATCTGGATGACCGAGCTTTGCTCGGTATTTTTTGGTAAATTGTGTTTAAAATAATAAGTTTATGTTCAAGTAGATTATCGATAAAGTTGGTAATTGAAAACACGAATAAAACGAGCTTTTATAAAAATGAATCCTAGCTATATCGATTTATCGCCCCCCGAAACCCCCTGTATACTAAATTTCATGAAAATCGTTGGAGCCGTTTCCGAGATTCAGATTATATATATATATATATATAATATATATACAAGAATTGCTCGTTTAAAGATATAAGATAATAGTATAAATAGTATATATAGTATAGTATGGATAGTATGGATTATAATATTATAAATGCGAAAGTTTGGATGTGTGGATATGAGGATGTTTGTTACTCTTTCACGCAAAAACTACTGAACGGATTTGGATGAAATTTGGAACACAGTTAGTTTATAACCTGGATTAACACAACTACTTTTTATCCCGGTAGTACGTTCCCGCGGGATATTTTCCGACCTGCACGCGGGCGAAGCCGCTGGCAAAAGCTAGTATGTTTTATAAATGATAAAAACAATGCTGTGCTACAATTGGGTTCTAACAATACACTGACCGTTGGCGCGTAAAGTAGACTAAATCTTACTAATATTTATAAATGTGAAAGTGTCTGAAGATGTATATATATATGTACATATGTATACTCTTACACGTAAAAACAACAGAATGGATTTGAATGAAATTTGGTACATAGGTAGGTACATAGTTTGTAACCTGGAAAAAACTATAGAGTACTTTTTAATCCGGTAGTACGTTCCCGCGAGATAATTTCCAACATCCAAAAGCCGCTGGCAAAGTCTAATTAGGTAATAAGAAGCTTTCATACACCCTCTATGTTCATCCAATGGTTATTAATAATCATTTACTAACAACGATTAATTCCTTCTAGGAGCCAAGCTTCAGCCTTAGAATCAGCATTCTAATATAGCCGTAACATACGTATAAATCACCATCTGAATCATTTTGACGGATACTGGTAATACATTGCTTCATTTGTTCGATAAATTTGTCTGCTGAACAACGTAAATAACGTAATGAATGTTGTTGAACTGTCAAAATCAAAGGCACTCTTGTGTTAATGTGTTAAGCAAATACTTAATTTGTTAAGCAAATCCACACTAATATTATAAATGCAAAAATTAAACCGCCGAAAAACTGAAAAGCATAAAATAACAAAACCTTAAAATTATGAGTCGGCGCTTTGTGTGATCCTTGTTCATTGATTTTTTAGCGCCGACTCAAAATTTTAAGGTTTATTATTTTATGCTTTTCAGTTTTTCGGCGGTTTAATTTTTTGTGAAAAAGTTTTATTTTATAATTTTTTGTAGCTTTAATGTACTAATAATACTTGGCAAGGTATACCCTATCCAACAAAAAAAGAATTATCAAAATCGGACTACTCTGTATAAAGTTATGCGTGGTTATACATTACAATCAGTGAGTGAACGATCAATCATCCCCTGTTTTCCGACCTTTAGGGTTCGATTTTGTTTTCAAAATTTATATGGGACCACCTTGGGAGTATACTCTTTCCAATAAAAGAAGAATTGTCACAATCGGACCACTATGTAAAAAGTTATGCGTGGTCATACATAAAAAAAAAAAAATATATACGCTTCGAATTGAGAACCTCCTCCGTTTTTTTCGTCGGTTGAAAAGTAACTCTGTCTGTCTGTCTCGCTTTCCTGCTAAAACTACCGAACCGATTTAAATGAAATTTGGTACACAGATAGTTTAGAGCCTGAGAAAGGATATAGGCTTTTATCCCGGTAGTACGTTCCCGTGGGATATTTTCCGACCTCCACGCGGGCGAAGCCGCTGGCAAAAGTTAGTACCAAATACTTAACACCTCGCAAATAGGTATTGCAATGTTTGAAGAGCCGCTTTTAACAGTGAATGATAATCATGATGGATCACTGCAACCCTTTAGTTGAAACTGAATAATTCTATGATGAATTTATCATATCAATCTTGCAGTTGATATTAAACGATGGATGTACAGCGAAATTATCAAGCTTTAGGTTGTTAGCTGTAGGTTCTAGTTTAATATTCAAATTGATTGGGTTTGTGAATCAGTTTAGGAAACCAAATTTCCCTTCTTAAAAGAAATAAGCTTAGTAAAAGGTACGTACCTACCTACGGAACCGCCTCCGTTTCGCACGGTTTGACAAATCATCGGAGATTTTTTATTACATGTACGTTTAATAATTAATCTAAAGTCTGACAACCAGTCTGACCATTGAGTTGTGGAATTCAGATAGGCAGTCGCTCCATGTGAACTACTGGTATTCAGCTGACCCTAAAGTAGTTGGGAAAAGGCTAGGCAGATGATGATAATAAAAAGTAATGTACATATCATACACTTATGTTCACAAGGTTTAAAACTCTCAGAATAAATTCTCTATACGATAATGTAATCTTTATAAACATCCCTTGAGTAGTTTAGAAGACGAACGCGGTCTCACAGACAACCTCGAAATGCGAGTTTGTCTTGAGCCAAATTTAATCAAAATCGGCTTAGCCGTTTAAACGCCAAAGGCTAACATCATTAACATTTCAGCCGAAAGACTTCTACTGCTAGATATAAGGCTCCCCCAATAGGATTTGCCATAATCGCTATGCTATGCAGGCGGGTTAGCATCGCAGTATGGTTTTTGAAAATAGATAACGCTGCTGCCCATTATCTAGTAACTCCCTTAGTCGTCTTTTACGACACACAGGGAAAGAAATGGGGTGGTGCTATTTTTTTAGTCCGACACAACACGGACCAGATCAATAAAAGTCTAACAAACATACAAAAATAGTCAAAGATTTTCTTTTCATAATATCGCACCCCCTCCCGGTGCAAAAACGTCACTTATGCAAAAGATGTAATATCTCGGGAGAAGCGTTTGAAAATTCCACATCCTATTATAATGTATTGACTAAAGAAATTAACTGGTAATATTTAAATTACTACGTAACAAAAAACCATCAAGCTTACCTTCCTATATTTTCGTAACAAATGTACGTACATCTCCTAGTAACGACACGTACATAGGTAAGTAAAGTTACAACCAAGAATCCAGTGATACAACCTGCTCTCCGAATGTGTGTCACCAGCAGATGTTTTCGCAAGCTGATCTAACCGGAGAGTTTTGAATAAAATTCACTCGGCCACTAAAGCATCCGGACCGTTTCAATTCAAATTGAGCTTTCGCGTCTGCTGGCGGCGGAGTCGGTCTCTTTTATGATACCAACAGCCGCGCAGTAACACCGCTTTACGACGTTTACATCCCTTCTTTCTATCGTCTTGTTCGAAAGCGGGTGGCTGGCCCTTCCACCATAATGACTCGTGTAACTTTCAACAACATCTTGTCAATCATGTTAAACATTCATCCCTACTCTATAGGTCCCCATTATATCGTATTTCTACTCTCAACTTCATAAGCTGCTTAATTTCAAAGTAATAAATAAACATCTACGTATACCTTATATTTTTTTCTTAAGTTAAAAAGTATAGAAAGTGAGAAGCCATTGGAAAAATAAGCCGATTATTTTTCTGTAAAGAATGATTCATCATTGTATTCTTTCTCTTTAAAGAAAAGCCAAGTAAACATGACAAATATCTTCTTTGAAGCCATAATTTATAAAGAAAAGTTGTTAGGGCAACGACATTTATTGAAGTTTTTCATGTTATCGCCAGCCTTGTCGTGTACATGTCTGCTACACTTTTGACACGTGCTCTCCCGCAATGAGGGTCGTAAAGTACGTTATTGAAGCAATAAACCTTTGTTGACAATTTCTCATTGCTTTATAACGTCTCGTACCACAGACAAATAAAGGAATCTCACCGACAGACAAACCGGTGCCTCCTTTGAAAGCAAAATATTAGTCTAAGTTAATGAAGGTGGTATTACCTTAGGACTCCCAACTGTTTCAACAACTGTTTTCATACAGCTTTCGACCACCCGAAGCTATCCCAGTGTTTTGTTATCCTAACTAAATTAACGCTAATTAGGTTTGAAATCTCTCTTGAATAAAATAACAATAAGTATTTGGGTAGCCTTAATGTAGTGCCTCATACGTTTCATTTAAATTGAAGTACCCATGCCCGGTTTGGATCCCGTTTCGCAATGTATAGGAATTAAATTAATATTTGGTATTGTTCCAAAAACTTTCGATACAAAGGCACAATAGACAAAAGAATCACAAGTCACGAAACAGGTTACTGAAGTAATTTCAACAGATGCTATCAGGTGCTATTGAACGTGTTCCAGCGTAGCCATTATACAAATACACTGGCCTAATGTAAGTTATGTGAGAACTTTCCAAACACACACTTTGTTACCTGAAAGGGGTTTCATAAAACTGAATTATAGCCATAACCTTAACTTGGTCTTGAGAATCGTCGTAAAGTAGCATCTTGGGTGCTCAGAGGACACGTCAAGTCGGGTGTTGTTAAATTTTATGGAAACTCGAGTGGATACAATGGAGATATGTAAATTAAGGAAACGTCTAAAGTTACCGGAGCCACTGTGAAGCTTTTGAAATTCGCCGGTTAGTGGGCAATCGATGCGGCGAGGGCCGACATCATAGATTTTATTCCCAACTAAGATTGTAACATTTGCAATGTATCCCGCTCGAGGATCGCCGGAACGCAGACCATCGTTAAATTGAAATTCATGTCGTGATGTTAACATTCACAATATTCTATTCAGCTAAAAGCAAGCAAATAGAAGACCGTGAGTATTCTTCGTACATACATTTTACAGCAACGTTGAACTCTTCTACTGGAATAAAAGTAGTTGTTTATTGTATAGTACAATAGAGGTTTTTGGATCCTTCGATGCAAGTAGGAGCTTAGTGAAATAAGAAAACCGAGGGATTAAATTGTAGGTTCGTCGTCGGGCGGGCCCGTTGACCCGGCTTGCCACATAGTCAATGTCAAGGCTCGTTTCTTGGAACACTGGCACGTCGTGTGTTATTCGACTCCCAAAACAATGCGTCAGCAAAAAAATATATCATTCTTGTGTCACGTCCCCAAGGAGATTATCTCCGTCGCCCTGATCTACCTCAACGCGTACAAAAACAATAACATTTCGAAACGTCTGGAGAAGTGATATTACAATTCTAACAAAGACGTGTTATTTTATTACGATTCTTTGATTGTCTAAGCTTGCATTATAACGACAAGAAGCAACTTTAAGTAGTGTGGGTGTACCTTTATTACTTTAATATTGCCTACGTTTATTTCCTATTATGAATTTATAGTTCTGAGAACGATCTCACTACCTCTCAAAAATATAACGGAAAACGTATTAAATTATCATAATTTATTGTTTATATATTTAGGGCTCATTAAGATAATGGTAGAGTTCCAAAAAAATATATGATTTTAATTGGACGATAACATATAGGTAAGTATTTATACCAATAAAGAAAAGTCATAAATAAAACTTTTTTATACTCAACGTAATAGTTCTTGACTCCCATTATTTTCTACGCAGCGCCTGTACCCACAATACAAAGACCAATAAGAACATCAGAAAATACAACAAAATATAACCGTTAATCGTGGAATGATAAACGTCCAATAAATAACATGTTTTGACCCTATTAGTACAGTTACATCGATTTACACAAAAATCCGAGAAGAGTTCGCGACGGTGTGTCGCGGTCGGCGCTGACCGCGGCGCCGTGAATTTTCTCTGCGCCCACGCGCGGCGGCTTATCTCGCGTGTTCTCACACTGGAAATTTACACGTGCTTGCGAGTGGCGGCAGTACAGCAGTGCAGCGGTGTGGCAGCTCGTAATAACGCACTCGTCGCGTTTTATCTGAGCGAGGCAGCTGCGGCGCGGCCCGCGCCAGATATGCAGCGCCGCCATGAACATCCGACAACACCCGCGGGACGTGGGCGACGCGGCCGCAACCGTCGCATTTTATAACCTTTTTATTCCATTGTCACTCCGCCGGAGCGGCGTATTCGAGGGAAAAATAAATTTTACTCTTTATCTAAATGTCAAATCGTTCGGTTTCGATCGAATCAGTTTCCAAATAGTTTTAATAAATCTCCTTTTACGGCGGTCGGAACGGGCGGAGGTCGATATGGGAACGCATTACGAATACACGCGGCGAGTTATCGTGTTTTATTCTGTTATGACCGCTGTGTCTGTTCCCGGCAACAATAGGTTTAATTGAAAGAGTGTCAATAAATTTGTCGGGAGTTGTCCAGCGGTGGACTCGTCGCCGGTGGTCCCGATAAACTTGATCGTCCCCGAGCGCGACACACGCCCGGAGGACCATGCGACCCTTGTCCCAACGACCAATTTTGTTTTTATCTGCCGCCGACCTTGTCTTCATTATAATATATCTTTCTAAGGACTTATCTTTCCAAATTGATTGGTGATCTTGTCGCTATCGTGTCCCACTTTTAGGTAAACCTTAATTTACAACGCGTTTGTAATCCCAAAAACATAAACAAAACATTGTATAGTTTTATTGGGTATTTTTTATAACACAAAATGAGAACGCGTTAAACGATTTGTAGCGCCTTATCGAATCGAAACCGTTGAGTTTTCTCGCCTGTATGTCAAGTTACAAAGTGGACGGACAGGCAGACCGACAACTACAATTTAACTAAATGCTGGATCGTTAAAATAAAACAAAGGATTCCACGGCACTAATTGTGTTGAATAATACGGAACCCATTTCCTGTCAGTTATAAAGGCACAGACGTACAATTTTTGGGATATGTTTTCCCACGATGGACGTCACCCACGCCCACCATTTCTACGAATACATTTTGGACCAAGGAGTGGAACTTTGTGTTCACAATTTAGCTACAACACGGATAATCAAATTACCACTATCTTGGACATGTCATATAACGTCAATACTACGGACTTCGACAAAAACTCTATCATAAATAAATAATGGATCGAAAATATGTAATGTAAACAACAAAAATGTACACAGAACCACTAAAATGGTATAAAATATAGACATGAAAGTTGGATTTTATTGCCACCTCGGACAACATTAGCTCTGCAAACCATTATAAATTAAGAGTTTAATTGCTACAACCGATACAACTACTATTTTGTAATGACCATTACGAAAGCGTAATTACTGGAACAACCTGTTCACACGTAGTAAATCATTGTTGAACAACTATAACTTATTTTTAGCAAACAAAATACTGCTACTACAAGACTATTATTTTGGAAAATAAGTCTTATTAAATAATACCAGCTCCAATAGTTTTTTAGTCCTCCGATGTGACTGCAGTCCACCTTTGGCCGTACAATTCACACCCGATAATCATCTGTGAGATAAAAGGCCGCCGGTACGACACCATCAAATCACCATAAATATTTGAATCGACCGCAGCCTGATAGCCAGGATGTTACCCCGACACGTCCTGCTATATTGAATTTTTATGTTAAACTCTTCAGAGAGCTTTTCTATTCAAAGAGTGTTTTATTGTTACCTACTTATTTTTTCAATTATGTTTACAAATTAATTTAATTCCTTAAAAAATACACATCGTCATTGGCAAAACGAATAGGCAAGCATTAAAATAAAAATGCCCGTAATACCGTGTGGTGCCGGACGTAAAGAATAACACCACCCCATTTCTTCCCGTGGGTGTCGTAAAAGGCGACTAAGGGACTTACTACAGAATGGGCAGCAGCGTTCTCTATGCATTTTACCACCATACTGCGATCGCCAACCCGCCTGCCAAGCGTGGCGATTATGGCAAAGCCCCCCAAATTCGGGAAGGCCTAAGTCCAGCAATGGACGTCTTCCGGCTGAAATGATGAAAATAAAAATAAAATACTGCATTTGGCAACACCCACGATAGTTTTAAAATCTGAAATTAATTCGTGGACAGAATAATCAGCTTATAATGTTCCCACTGCTGGGATACAGGCCTGCTCTCTGAGAGAAGGATTGGGCCTTAATCCGCCAAATGGGCTCAGTGCAGGTTGGGAGAAGTTAGATGTCTTAGAATTTTTGATTCTAGGACATGGTGGTTTCCTCACGATGTTTTCCTTTTCCTTGTTTTGAGAGCAATGATAATGTAAAGCATCTGTCTGGGTTCGAACCTACGATCCAACTCGTAAGTCGCGGACGTTACCACTGGGCCACCTCTGTTTTCTTACTCCTCTATACACTGATTGGCAACATGAACATTTTTACAAGAGCTCTCATGTATAACGAAGGGGAGACCTAAAGACATATTTTTGGAAATTCACCCCTAAAGGATACAGAATGGATGTTTGTATTGAAGTTCCTCATTTTTTTATCGATGAGAAAATACATTGAACACACGGTTTGTTGATGAATATTTCAAGTACCGGTAAACCTACTTGACCATTGGCTATTAAGAGAGCAAAAGCTTACATACTCTGTATATACATTGTGTATGGAAGTCGTAAGTACCATTGTTTACCTGCACAGTGCTCGATAAGTACTTAAGAGTATTTTGCCTTCTTTCAAGCATGTAGGAATGAAGAATATTACCTTTATGGAAAACACTTCAAGTAAGCTAATTCGAAATTTTTGCAAGATATCTTAAGTAATATGTAGTCCAGCGTATCGTTTGTATGTAGTATCTAAATAGAAGAATCCAGGCAAACATAATGTAAGTGTGCGGCCACCATTTCTGCACTATTTGACAGGTCTAGTTAAAGATAAGCGCAGTTAATAGCTGTATCTATTTTGGTATTAAAAGTTATATTTCAGTGTCTAGAAAAGAATAGAATTTACAAAAACTTATTCTATAAGAAAAATGTCTGTCTTGTGGTTTAAACCTTTCTTGGCTCACATCAGGAGGATTAACGATTACAGGGCTAGACATTCATTAGGCTCGCTGCAACGATCGTTTTTTCTATCTTTTGGATGCTAACATATCTATTTTATTTATTAAATAAATCTGGCAAGATTTATTTCCCAATAAACTAAAAATATAGTTAAACAAGATTGATGTTTCTTTACATTACCCTCACATTTTAATCAAAATTCAGCTGACAACAGAAGATATGTGTGACCTATATCTCCTTTGAAACGGCAACGCCTAAGAAGAGCACCGAAATAAAACGCAGTTCACACAATCTACATTATGGTACATACATAAAGATGTAGGAATCTCCACCATGTTTTTATTAACATAAAGATCCGTAGCAATGTCTTCAGCTCACAGCCGTGTTATGTTTTAAATGTGATTTTGTTTCTTTTTCTATAAACATAATGTGTATGTTGGTACAAATACCTGTGTAGGTTTCTCCTGCTTTTGTATCCGTGTTAAAAGAAACATGAAAAGAACAGTGTGCACTTATTGTTACACATTTCTTTGGAAAACCTGTGAGGAATACACATGTCGTGAAATTGTAATTTATAATTATATGTTTTAGCAAAGACACAATTTATTTATTTCCAGTTAATTAAAACGGTACAACACTAATTACATTAATTAACTTGGAAACAGATAAAAAAGATCAAATAAGAAAAACTTTAAAAAGTAGTCTATTCCAAACCATGTCTTTGCAAAATATCCTACGAAACTTATTCTTATTCCGTTTACCGTTATAATAAGATTTACGACAGTATTTACCTTTTATCAAAGCTTTCACCCGTCGGACGCCATCAAGATTGGATGGAACAGGATCAACCAACAGCTTCAGGGGAGAGGTGAACTCGTCAGCACTGAAAAGCAACGCCGCCCATCCCTGCGAGTTGCCGACACAGCCGCGCTTCAGCGAACCACCCTCAGCTAATAAATACGCACGATTGGACGAATTGAATGTTCTTGTTTCAAAATTCAATATCTCACTCAACGCACCGACGTCACCTTTCAATATTCGCCTCACAAACACTTTGAATATGCTCTTTTTATATTTTCCACGCTTCCGTTTTTGTTCACTCGAAATTTTCCCAGTAAAAATATACTTCGCCGCGAACACAATACGTTTTAAGGTATCATTGTTTCTAAATACAGAATTGTTATTAAAACACCTCGGTGGGGAATTGTCATTTATTTTTATAACTGTGTTCCGCTTTTTAACTTGGCCCTTTACAATAAAGTCCGCATCCGTGATAAAAATTAACACAAACACTATAATCAGAATTGGTTTTAACATTTTGTGTCACAATAGATTTTTAGGCACTTTTAGAAAAGCGAGCATTATTTGATTTTTGTTATGGTGGTGTTTATAGTATGAAGTACTTTATTGGAAAATGTTTGTAGAAACATCGCGTTGTGAAGATGCCCGGTAATCGAGTGGTGTGCAAGAGTGGTGGTGGTATGCGCGCGCGCCGCATGCCGTGCCAACCTCGACTGGAGGCTTTATCGGATCCGCTGCAACTTGCAACCTGTTGTATTTTTATCCTTAAGCCGGCTACTACAGCTTTTGTAAACACATTACTACCAATACGTTCGCGATATTTCAAATAATATTTCTCGTTTCTTTTTTTATTTCCAAGAACAGACATCGCAATACAATATTATAGCACGATGAAGTTGTTTAAGATTTTATATTATAAAGTGCTTGTTTCTTTAATAAGAATTTCATTAAGTGCTCTACGATGGAAACAATAATTTTGTTAAAATATTTGCGCTAGTAACATTCGTGTGAAAAGTTTATATTCAATACACATAAATAAATAAATAAATCTTAGGACAACCAACACACCGTTATCTGATCCCAAACTAGGCAGAGCCTAAACTATGGTAATCAGACAACTGATAAACATACTTATATATTTCTAAATACATACATATTATAGATAAATTACACCCAGACACAGAACAAATAATCGTGCTCATCACACAAAGATTTGTCCTGGGTGGGAATCGAACCCACGACCTCAGTCTTAGCAGTCAGGGTCACTAACCACTAGACGAAAACGTAAAACGTAGTGATATACATTGCGATTTACATGTTGGTCCAACGAACGGAAAATAGAGGATATTGATCCTCAAAGTTAGAAGACGAGCGCATACGCAACAGGACGCATATTATGCGTACTACCTACTTATTATACAATTCTATAAATATGTAAGAATGCTGTTTGGATACGCGAATAAGTGAAAACATGTGTATATTACATTAGGTAGCAAGTTTAGGGGCCTACCTAGTACATACATAGTAAATGCTATGTGGAAATTGAGATGTCGGTACCTGAATACATGTAGCGTGTGATCTAAGACCAGATTACAAACAATGTGTTTAAGTTAAGGTGCTAATTGGACAGTTGAAAGGTTAGATGAGTAAATAGATAAACATATCTTTGAGTAAATAAACCCACGCTGTAAGTATCATATACAGGCAATTAGACTATTATGGAATGTGGAGCTTCTAGTTTTGTACTCGTTACTATACTGAGAAAACTGGAAAAATAAAAGAAAACTGTTTGGAATAAACGGTTTTCACTTCCTACACGGCAGCAAGACTGGCATGAAAATTAAACAGAATATAGAATCTATTTATTTGCTTGTTATTGCAATTTTAATTATTGTTTTAAATTGCATTAACATAGTGTTGCTGATATTAAATTTTAGAATTTATTAGAAATATCCATATATAGGTACTTACCGCCTTCCTTTTCGCATCGTAAGAATAAATATATTAACACAGTTTTTTTTTTTAAATAAAGTCTTCTGTAACCGCCTGCAAAATAAACCAAACCGAAGCTCTTTCCTTGATTAGCCACAGGTACATTCATCCCACAGCGTTCCTTCAACATTATAAAATGGCCTTGTAGATCAGCAGTAATCAAGTCGCTCTCCTGTCGGGGAATGGTTGCACGTGGCCCAGCGTGGGCGGACTGGCCTAGCACCTCTCCGTGACGGCGACATGCTACACAAGGCCCGGAATTTACGCACTTTGTGTCGTTTGCGTGTCCCTGCCAACTAACACTGAGATACGAGCCGCAAATTGAATATTTAGTTACGTGCTCGTAAATATGTTGGCGTAACAAAGCTTGGAAGATGGAGGGCGAAGATGCAAGATTTTCTCTCGTCCTAGCAAGTTTAAGTGTGTCCTAGGAGAAATTATTCTTTATCTGTGAAGTTTGACGTAGTTCTTTTTTTAGATCTTCGAATAAACCATGAAAAGCTTTCTGAACGGTGATCAAAAAGGGTCCGTCAAACCTAAATATTCTTCCATTCGAATTATCGGAGTTAACTTAGTAAGGACTAATTCTAATTCGATTACTGGAGTCTGGGTTGGTGATATTTAAAGTAATTCCCGCATAAATGGCAGCTTTAGCCTTTTGCTAATTGTCTAACGATTTTAATGTCCGAATTAAGTGTTGTCATTTTGTAAATTAAGAACATAACAATTATCGTCTGGATTATTTCCAAAGCTAACCAAATAATGTTAACAAAATTCAAATAAAAAATACTTCAAAAAGACAGATTATATATTATCCAGGCATTCCTGATTGGCTTCATTCATAAAAGGCTGACAACATTTAATTCCGTACAACGGTGGACCTAATATATTTGGCCTATTGTACATGGATTTGGATTTAATTCAGGTTCAAAAATGCGCGATTGGATGGGTATATTGAAAAAAAAAAATTACGTAAAGTTGTTTCGTGTGCTGCCGAAAAGAATAGCACCACCACATTTCTTTCCGTGGGTGTCGTAAAAGGCGACTAAGGGACTTACTAGAGAATGGGCAGCCGCGTTCTCTATGCATTTTACCACCAGACTGCGATCGCTAACCCGCCTGCCAAGCGTGGCGATTATGGCAAACCCCCCCAAATTGGGGGAGGCCTGTGTCCAGCAGTGGACGTCATTCGGCTGAAATGATGATGATGACGACGTAAAGTTGACAAGGTCAAAGCTGATTTTCACAAATTATTTTTTTTCATTTTATTCACAAAATTATCGCAAAATAATGGGTCAAATTGTCAAACCCGCGTAAACTGCTGCGATAATTTTCATTCGAGAACTTAGCACTAAGTCGACGTGACACGGACGTAATAAGATCGTAGCAGGATTTAATCGCGCACTGAATATTCGACTCTAGGTGTTGAACCGAGCATTGAGAATCCAACAGAGTGCAGCGCGAGTCAGTCTCAGAGAGTCAAAACAACACAATGGTGCCGATTCTGTTGTCACAAAATTCTCTAAACTAAACTAAAAATCACTAAAATTTGGTTTAATCCTGTCAAACGACGATTTCCTATTCTGAAATAGACTAAAGTGACACAACTTAACTATATTTTAGTTTGACAGCACTAAGATTGCACTGAGTTATTAGTTTAGTGAAAATGTCAATTTTGCTATTCTGAGTTTGCCGGTTTGCACCAAAAATTTTGACTATAACAATTTATTTTAACTAAATCTGACTATTTTTAATCGCGATTAAAAAGGTGTGGAATAAAAGTAGTGGTCATGAACTAAAATTCTCAACAACGCCTCGCCTTCACGTGCAAAAACAGTTCTGTATTTTTTATTTTCTTTTTGCTTATATCTTGAAAATGGCGTGTCCTATCGCAAAAATAATGAAATTTTCGGCCCCCTTAGTACACCCCGGCACATTTAAATCTCAACACGTGGGTAATATTTTTTTTTATATTTTTCAAACAAAAGTGAAAAATTCCATATAAAACACGTTGAGGCTGCCCCCCCCAGCACGCGCCTTCGTCTCTCAAAAAATTCATTCTACGCAATGCACACACAAGTACAACGTTGCGAAACCAAAAGAAAAAAAAATACCACGCTGAGTCGCGATTGTCAAATTCGATTTTAGTCGTGTCAAAATAATTTTTAAATTTAGAGATTTTTCCTTGCAGAATAGCGTTACAATTCTCATAGCCAAAAGTAAGGAATTTTAGAGATAGTTTAGTTAGTTTAGTTCGTGTACAACAGAATCGGCACCAGTGTTCGATTTTAAACTTTCGGCGCTAAGCAGTGCAAGATCCATTGCGCCAAAAAATCCCTCCGCGATTTTATGACGTCGTTGGGAACGTGGATGGTATTTTCTAAACGCGAATAGAGTATAATTAATACCTTGCTTAGAGAATACGGAGTGTCATGTCTTCTGAACTATACCACATCAATGCTCTTCTTCTATACTTTTGACTGGCCTGTTAGTCTAGTGGTTAGTGACCCTCACTGCTAAGACTGAGGTCGTGGGGTCGATTCCCATCCAGGACAATGTTGGTGTGATGAGCACAATCATTTGTTCTGTGTCTGGGTGTAATTTATCTATAACTAGCTTCTGCCCGCGACTTCGTCCGCGTCAAAGTTTTTTTTCCCTGAACCTTCCCGTCGCATCAAATTGCCTGCCTTTTTCGTTGCTGCTACGCTCCTTTTAATTCTAGCGTGATGTTATATACCATATAGCCTTCCTCAATAAATAGGCTACCCAACACAAAAAGATTTTTTTCAATTCGGACCAGAAGTTCTTGAGATTACCGCGTTCAAGCAAACAAACAAACAAACTCATCAGCGTTATCTTTTTATGAGATAAAAGTATTCTATGTCCGTCTCCTAGTTTTAAGCTACTTCCCCACCAATTTTCAGCCAAATCGGTCAATATATTTATCAGTATGTCTGGTTGCCATAGTACAGGCTCTGCCTAGTTTGGGATCAGATAAGTGTGTTGGTGGTCCCAAAATATTTAAAAAAATGCAAATAAAAATTTATATGAGGTACATCAAGAATAATTAAGCAATATTATTTTATCAGGACTTCATCATCGTTTCAGTCGAAAAACGTCCACTGCTGGACATGGGCCTCCCTAATTTGGGCGGTTCGCCATAATCGCCACACTTGGCAGGCGGGTTGGCGATCGCAGTATGTGGTAAAATACATAGAACATACTGCTGCCCATTCTCAAATAAGTCCCTTGGTCGCCTTTTGCAACACCAACGGAGATAAACTAGCATATAGCAGATATTATTACTTTTCATCATTAGCGATGTATAGGAATTCTCTGTGATAAATCCTTATATCGTCACGTTATCTTAACAAAAGATAAGAAGATGTATTGTATCAGTAAGCGGGCTCTTAGTGACAGGTGGCGCATCTGTATCCCCTTTGAGACTTTCAGATCAAGTGAGGAAAACGGGAGAAAAAATGTTCGCTTAAATCTTCTACGTATGTACCTACACAAACAGAAAAGATTTCAAGTACCCTATTTCATACAATGCTGTATTCAATTATCATATTATCGTCATCATTTTATGTGGGAAAGTCGTGTCGTGTATATTTCAGAATCAAAAGTCATTTATGAACGTCAAATTACATAAGACAGTCCCCCAAAACACCCTTCACCACTTTCTCGTGCTTTAGCTTCGAAGAAGAAGTGGCGTAGCAAACTCCCCAGCAGCACAGCTGTCTGTTCAGTTAGAAGAACTTGATTCTATATAGTAGTAAGTAATTAACATTACGAGGCACAAATTATTAAATTAAATTCTTTGTCATTACGTCAGCTAACGCACGCCAATGTACCAACAAGACATTGAAAACTATCGGTTATCAAGCAGAAATAAATAATATATTTTATTACTCAATTACACTTAAAAAGCTGATTGAGTACAGTCAGACAGGTAGACTTTGATTTGGATGAAATAATACTTACTTTTCATTTGGGTACATACATGTAAATATCCCTTAGATATGAGCGAATACGTAGGCAATAATAAGGCAAAAATTAATAACTTTAAATAACTTTTATTAAGGATGCGCGGCTTACTCCAACGAAAGCCACAAGTTAGCTGATTAACACGAGGCGAGCTCACGCTGAACGTAACTCTGGTACATCCATGTGAAATAGCTAGCCGCGGAAACTTATTAAAACTAGTACAAGCCCATACATATATAATATGAACACAAGCATATGCAATATTTATGCTAATATACACCTTCGGACGGACAATTAAAGCAAAAGTTTAGTTATCCTTGCATTCGTGCAATGTAAAGGAATGTAATTCGTTACATTCCTTTGCATTTCCCGTCGATGATACCCTATGGTACTCCACAGAATAAGGCATTGAATATCCATCGTTTACTTAAAGGTAATATCCATTCTAAGATCCTAATCTACGAATATAATCGAAGTGCCTTCTACGGACGATATTGCGAAAGTTGCAGGGAAAGAGCGTCGTGTGTGCAATAAGCCGAGGATGAGAATAATAACGAGCAAATATGCACGTAAACACAATGCTTATATGGAAATCACAGATATGAAACTCATTTTATTATTGGAGACACGTATAAATCTATAGTTACGGTGGGTCCCAAGGTAGTTATTAAAAGGGAAATTTATATTGAAGTTGTAGACAATAACTTTTAAAGGTATAAAAGTTGACGTTATTATTGTTGGTACATGCAAGGAGGAAGAAGGAATGGAGCGCAATAGTACCAACTGACATACATACATGTGAAAAACGCTTTCTCCTATCTCGAATCGAGTCGGGCCAGTGAAAATCTTTACTGGCCAGATCTACTATGTTGAACTCCCGAAAATAGGGTTGAACTACACAATGACAGATTCATGAGTGCCGTCTGTTGGGACAGGTCAGCTCAAAGCTGCGGCTCTATCTTCAAAAGGCCCTTCTACAAAAAATCTAATGAATATGTTTAGACTTTAAAAGAGATCTTGACTTTTGCGTCTGTTTCGGCATTTCTTTTCAGGGATCACTCATCTAGGAAAAGATGTTCTCACATAAATAAACACCCTGCGGCTGCGGATGGTCTCACCTTTCCCGACCCTCCCGACCCTTCGGACCTAAATTCTACCCTTCTTAACATTTCGGCCCCCCAATTGATTGCAGCCGTGAGCTCTTTCCGAAGTGGTTCCGCCGGCGGCCTTGACGGCCTGACTCCACAACATCTAAAAGACCTACTGAGTTCAGGCGCCGGGGAAGCTGGTGAGTCGCTTTTGAAGGAGCTCGCGGCCCTGATTAACCTCATGCTCAGCGGCCGCGTGAACGATGCCGTCGTCGACATCTTATATGGGGCCAACCTATGTGCCCTACGCAAGAGGGACGGCGGCATTCGTCCAATCGCCGTTGGTTGCACGTATAGGCGTACGGCAGCCAAAATTTGCTGTAAGCTATACAGCGAACCGCTAGCAGCTAAGTTTCAGCCCCTGCAGCTTGGATTTGGCTCGAAAGGGGGCTGTGAGGCTGCCGTACATGCCCTTTCCACCTTTTTAAGCTCCAACATAGGTGAGGTCATCCTCAAGGTTGATGTGAAGAATGCCTTCAACTCAGTAAACAGGGACACTTTGTTGGCTGAAGTCAAAAAGGAACTACCCGAAATTTATGGTTTTATTTGGCAATGTTATAGATATCCCTCCAAATTATTATATAAGGACAATGTTTTGGAATCTGCAGTGAGATGCCAACAAGGTGACCCTCTCGGGCCTGTCATTTTCAGTTTGGCTATTCATCCAATTATCCAGAAACTAAATTTAAAATTTAATGTATGGTACTTAGATGATGGAACACTAGGAGGTGATGTAGACACCGTTTTAAATGATCTTCAATTTCTAAAACAGCATTTTAAATCTATTGGTTTGGACCTTAACCCCTCAAAATGCGAAATTTACCTCTCTGACGTTACTGACAGACAATTGACTCTAGAAAAATTTAATTCAATAGCCCCACAAATCAAGATTTTGGAAAAAAGTTCACTGCACCTCCTAGGTTCTCCAATTTTGGAAGACAGTTTTGATCCTTTCATCGACGAAAAAATCAAAAATTTCAACGACATTTCAGACAGACTCTCCAAAATAAACTTACATTCGGCTTTCACCTTGATTAGATACTGTTGTTTTGGCCCAAATTTTATATATTTTTTACGTTCTTCCCCCTTATGGAAACAGCCACATCTGTTGGACAAAATTGACCAAATTATTCGCAGCACATTGACATCCATTTTAAATGTGGCCTTGGACGACCGAGCGTGGCTTCAAGCCATATTACCAATCCGTTTTGGTGGCCTCGGCATCCGCAAAATTACCAGTATTAGCTTACCGGCGTTCCTGTCCTCTGTCCACAGCACTGAGCAGCTGACCAGGAAAATTTTAGCACCCTGCTTGGTTGACTCCGAAGTGCCGTGCTTGACTGATGCCATGAACGCCTGGACAGTGACATGCCCGGATACAGATCGGCCCGTGAACCCGTCTTCCCAGAGACAGTGGGATGAGCCGCTCTGCAGGTTGGTACGGAATAATCTAATCAATACGTCCACCAATACTGCTGAGCGTGCCCGCTTATTGGCTGTGGGAGAATGGGAGTCGGGCCTCTGGCTTCAGGCACTACCGTCACCCAACATAGGTACTATGTTGTGTGACAATACTTTCCGGCTCGCTACCTGTCTGCGTCTGGGCGCTCCATGCGGGGCTCCGCATCGCTGCCAGTGCGGTGAAGCTGTCGACTACCTCGGACACCATGGCCTATCTTGCAGTAAGAGCGCAGGCCGTTTGGCCCGGCACGCCAGCATTAATGACATCATCCGTCGTGCTCTCGTCACCGCCGGGGTGCCAGCTGTTTTAGAACCCAACGGCTTGGCACGCGACGATGGGAAGAGACCAGATGGAATGACCATAATGCCCTGGAAGGTGGGCAGGCCTCTGGTGTGGGACGCAACATGTGTCGACACCCTTGCGCCATCCCACCTTCCCTGTACGATGGACTGCGCTGGAGCGGCTGCTGCAAGTGCGGAAAATCTCAAACGGCGAAAATATTCCAATCTCATTGGAACTTACATATTTGAGCCGTTTGGGGTTGAAACATTAGGACCATGGGGTCCGAGTGCCCACTTGGTTTTTCGAGACATAGCCAAGCGGTTGGTCGACTCTTCACATGACCAGAGGGCTGGCCTATTCTTTGGCCAAAGAATCAGCATTGCCATACAACGTGGCAATGCTGCCAGCCTTTTGGGAACTTTTCCCAGTGACAGCGATGCGGACGAGTTTTTTGAAGCCCTCTGATTCTTTTTCTCTGTTTTTATAAACTTTATATACCTGTACATAATGTATTAATTTTAGTATTGAATAAGGAATTGTAAAATATTTAAATTAAATTACCAATAAAATAATTCCATTTCGAAAAAAAAAAGAAAAAAAAAAACATTTGATTTGTTTTCGTTACTGGCGACGAACAAAACAATAAAGGACTTCCTATCAAAAAATAGGAGGTCAAGAAAACTTGGTATCGTCAAAAACTACAAAGAAACGCGAAGATACTCGTTGCATACATACCTCACTTACCTGCTGCATTCATTCTAATCTTAGGCCTTGCAAGTTTATCTACCGATTCGAAGAAGACAATGTTTAAACAGAAATGCGTATTATTCGAGCACTCCATTCGTCCATCCTCTCGGTCGTATGTCACCTGTCCGTCGTGTTCGGCGGGCCGTGGGTACGGGCTCATACTTGGCTTGAACATCGGAATGCAATTCGAGCATAGCTGCGGTAGACAGCGGTCGATAATTGCATTTTGTGGTCGCGGCGCTCCACTTGCCAAAGTACACGCGCAATCGAACGGAACGCAAACAAACTTCAGTTTTCTTCAACAAATTTCAGTTGGATAAACAAGAAGCAAGTTGAGCTGCGAAACGGTTTCCCACTAATGTAATCAAAGTCCTCAATTGCTGTATTGAGTAAATGAATGAAAAGTTTTCTGATATTTCTTTAGTTTTATTTCGGTATGATCTATTGTGAGTCCCTGAGCGTTTTCTACGTTATTAATAACAAGTGATTACGTATAGTAAGATGATATATCAGTAAACATTGTTAGTAGCGTGTTCTAGATTAATTGAACGTAATGAATTATTGATAATATAATTACTCGCACTAGGTTAGATGACGAATTGGTTTAATTGTTATAAAATTAAGAATTCACACCTTAGCGGTTTGTGTAGAGCAATGCGCAATGAATCGTGCTAACAAATACATATTATAAATTAAAAAAATAATACGCTGCATTTTTTAAAATAAATATTCGAGCCAACACCATTTTGTTTATTTTTTTAGAATAACTGTATATAATTATGTTTCCTATGTAAATTAATATTTGAATACATTAGGTATGTACCACTTATCATTGTAAAAACTCTTGAACTGTTTGAAAAACTTTACATTACAATCGTAATTTCAAGTAATATCTCTTACTTCAAAAGATACATTTGTAAACACAGCAATAAAATTCTCCTTTCAGGGAAATTCAGTTGAAAACTTAATGAAGTGCCTCGCTTACAGCAGAATAATGTGTCAAACAACTACGTCTTTACAAATTCATTTCTGCAAAATAAAACGCAACTGTAAATGTCAAAACTGACTTGCAAAAGGGAAATGGTAAACGTAAAAATGAAAAAAGTAAAGAGTATACAGCAAAAGCTGGTTTGTCTATTTCAGTCCATCAGACATAGTGACAGTGTTCTTCAAATTGGGAATATCATGGTAATGTAGGTAAGTAGTTCAGTCGGTACACACCAGCCAAAGATCATCCATCTGTCTAGCCTTTCTCCAACGATGTTGGAGTCGACTTCCAGTGTTTTACATAGAGCGACTCCTATCTGATCTCTACAAACCAGTTACTACGTAATATGTTTCCCCCTTGGGAAAACTGGTTGCCATGTTTTCAGGGTTCTGACGATTCGCAACGACTGTCAAATACCTACGAATGACCGCCGGGACCAACAGCTTAACGTTGTTTCCGAGGCAGGGAGGGGTCTTGTAAAGATGGTCACTAATTCAAAAACCAACCACGGCAAGCCTAGCTTAACCTGTGCGGCGGTTATATCTTGGCCAGAAGCTCCTCATATCAGCCAAACATATGTATGTCGCAAACGATTCGTATCCGGTATGCTAAAGACCAACTGGTGGCACTCGCTGGACTTTCCATGAAGAATTACATAATTTGATTGAGCCTAAGGATTTTTCTCTTCATCTAACACTATCCACAGGCGCTCACAGTTAAGAGAACCAACGATGAGTGCTACAGGTGATCCTCTTCTGTCAAATATATTATCAAATATCTACAGTTCCAAGATAAGTTAACCACTTATGAGCTCGCTCCCGTAACCCATAACCGCCAAAAACAGAAATAGTCTTCGATAGCCGAAATCGACATGAGAATATAAACCTATGTAGATATATCATTGTGTGTGTGCCATCTATATTTCGATTTTTGCAACTATCAAAAATAATTTTGCTGGCTAACAGCAGGCCAAACCGAGAAACCAAATCAGCGGTCTTTAACTAAAATAAAAAAGCAGCTCAAACAGTTGGAAATCACACACACTTTCCTTTACGAGGCCCGGAAACATCAAACAGTGCACAAATGTCGTTTGAGAACATTCGCAGAAATTGCATATTGAATGTTAAGATAGAAATGGTGCATAAACAATACCTTGCCTCGCGAAGTTTGCAGTCCCCTGCCAACTTCACCGCAACCGGTTTTTGTTTACAATATTACAAGAGACTTCAATGTACTTTCAGCGGACTTAGGTGTGAACACGGCCAGGTTTCAAGCCTTGTTAGTCTGTGTAACTTTATGACTTAGCTCTTATGATGGCAGAAAATCGATTAAGTGGAGACGTAGTGTGTGTTGGATGGTTCTGTTAAGATTCCTCTGAAAGCGCACTATATCAATAGGTAAAGAAAAATATCATCGTATTTTTAACCGTAGTTTAAATCCGAATACTCGAATCCATTAGTCATCACACGGAAGAATAGAAACCCGCTGGTCAGACCACATCATAACCACTCTGTTCTCCACCACCATTAGATGTTCTCGCAATACCAGGAACAGAATCAAATGGAGACAGTATTACAAGAGAACACAACGACCACTCAGGATCAACACAGGAACTCAGGATCTCTCAGGCCCCTGCCATATTAAAAGAGTTAAAGTGGCCCTGACATAGGCAACTGAAGGAACACGGGGTTTTAGTCAGCAAAAGTCTGACACGCCCTTCCGCTCCTCCCAGAGCGGGAGAGGTCATTTGATGATTTCCCAACCTCAAATAAAAGGGTATCTCAAGCCGTGTCACGATTCTCGCGCGTGTTTATACTCATATGTATATCACATAATTGCGCAACCAATCAACTTGCATTTGTACGTCATTATTCAAGTAAAAGATCGCGTAATCGCACGATGAGGAGGCAGGCTCTAGCACATCAACCGCATTAAAAACACAAGAACAATACACCATTTACTGAAACATTACTTGCCCATTAAACAATCATTACCATACAGTACCATACCGTACGGTTTTCCAAAGATTAGCTAACACTAAAAAACAATCATAAAAAAATTCTTTTAATATAGTTTTCAATAGAAATAAAGTTATAGAGTTAGCATTCAGCGGAACATTTCATGGTAACTAAGTTGTAAGTGTCAAGTTTATGGTAACCTCAAGTGTCTCCGCGGGGTCGCACGTTCAACTCTAACGTTTAACAACTCTACTGGTTAGTGAAACTAACTGATTTGTCCAGCTACTATTTGAGTAAATGATTTCATTATTATTTGTAGATGATGACGTAATCGTTGCTCATGCTCATAGTTTGTAAAAAGATTTGTTTGTGACCAATGTTTGCGATTCGATTATTTGGCACAAGTTGTTGGTAGCAAATATGACAGTCGGTAGTTCTACTATGAATTTCAATAAATAACGTTAGACTGGGTAAAATAATGAATAGATAATTTTTCAAAACACCCTTTTTAATCGTGTCTCCCAATTCCGACTTTCAATTAAAACATTAAAAATGTATTTATAAAATTAATTAATTTCAAAATATTTCTGCTCAATTTAATTTCGTAAATTGTTTTTCACTGTCACTCTTAAAATAACAGGCAGCAATCTTAAAACTGTTTATTCCATAATAGATAATTATGTTTATTTTAATTTCGACGGTAGGTAATAGTGAAAGCCTCGTTAAAATTCGACCAACAGCTTTTAAGAGAAGCGCATCTGTTTGTGTGCGTATAACTTAAAAGCTCTCTGTTTAAACAAACAGATAAACGTAATAACGAGCAAACAGACGGAAATTAAAGAAAAGTGTTACGGTCTCTAATACGTTTACTTAGATAATAGGTTCTCTCCACTATTTAAATATTTATGAAAATAGAAATGACCGCTCCACAAGTTCATATTCGCTTATCATCAGAATAAGTAGAGAGGAGAGTTTAATGTCGCGGCCAAGCCTTGCGGCAGACCGTAAAATTAGCATATGACTAAGAAGATCTAATATCATTAAAAGTCTACAAGTCTATGGCAGTTAGGGCCCACAAAAGCTCTTCTATTGCCGCAAAAATGAGGTGCCCACGCCCAACGGCGAGATTAAACGTGCCGCCGTCGCCTGCCACAGCCATCCGCTAACATATTAGACTACATTGAAACGGCACTAAACTAAAATACCACTCCTTATATAAAACGTCGTGAACTATGAAGTAAGAAACTAGTTCTCCGAATATTTTTTGCAGCAAAAAAAATCCACTTCAGTTGGAGCAGAAGAATTCGAATATTTCAACCGCTCAACGTTTATCGAGTTAAGCCAACTAGACAATTTCCACGAGTGCGCTAGTTATGGTTATTCTTCAGCGGAACGTGTAGCGAAAAAGCTGGCGAGGTAGGAGGGACAATAAGAACAAAAGCACTAATTCCGAACAGAGTTATCGATAGTTTCGCGTCAGCTCGATTCGTAGCTTTGTTAGGGCGACACACAAGAGAAACGCCCGACAAATTGCGTCCTGCGAGAGTGACGCGCCGCCCGACGCCGCCCGCCGCAAGCCGGCACAATGCCTGCTCGCGTCAATTGTTATTTTATGCACATCTGGACGCACCGACAAAATGGTTATTCCGTGTAGCCAGAAAAATTCACAACAATGCTTTACAGTTTTAAGCTAGTAAATAAGTTGAGTGATTCAACACTTAGCACTATTAATGTAAGCGCTACTGCTTTCGGCATTGTTTCCTATATTTTATTGATTTTTGTTCGCCGCTATACGACCTAATGAAGTCTTTCATGAATATTCAAAGCCATCTTCAACTTAATATTCATCACACTGCTAGCTTAAAAGTGCAAAGAAGAACTTTTAAACAGAATGTCAAGAGAAATTTCATCGATATAATCATGTACCCGCAGACTAGAGCTCTATACAAATAAAAAGAAATATCAATAAAAACTTTAAAAGTAATTTGTTGGGACCTAGATCTTATTTACTTCGCCCGCATTTGTTTACAATTATACTTGTAAATACCACGAGTACGTTAAGCGCTATTTACAGTAGCAAAGGGATGAACTAATGCAAATACCGAACGGCAATTTATATGCGTAAATAATATCAAGCAGCTGTATCTATATTTTCTTTTCACCCTAATCTACAGAAGTGTCGCGCGGCATGCAAGAGAAATGGTCTACAAATTGTGTTCGCCTGGCTGGCCGGCCGCTCGCCTGCCCCGCGCACCCGCGCCCTCTATACAACAATAACTAAACTATATAAACTAGGTGCCTGTTCCGAGCGTTCTTTAACCCCAATACTCCTCCCAAGGTTGTCTTTAAACCTTCACATTTGTACTCCAAATAAAGCACTCACATTCTCTCTGACATATTAAAGCATCTCGGGATCGTCCCAAGATTTAGGTACGTTCTGGAAATAGGTGACGATCCTCGTTAGCCATTTTAGGTGCTTTATTTATTTATATATACTTTACTAGCTTTTGCCAGTGGCTTCGCCCGCGTGGAGGTCGGAAATCATCCCGCGGGAACATACTACCGGGATAAAAAGTAGCCTATGTCCTTTCTCAGGCTCTAAACTATCTGTGTACCTTTCATTTAAATCGGTTCAATAGTTTTAGCAGGAAAGCGAGACAGACAGACAGAGTTACTTTTGCAATTATAATATTAGTTTAGATTTAGATTAGTTTAGATTGTACACCAGTTGTTGTATACCAGTTGAGTTCCCTAAAGGTTGAGCTACACGATGACTGATACATGCATGCCGTGTGTTAGGACAGGTCAGCTCAAAGCTGCCATGGCTCTTTCTTCAAAAGGCCCCTGCGTTGTTAGACTCCCATCATGCATCATCATTTCCGCCAAAAGACGTCCACTGTTGGACATTGGCCTCTTCCAATTTGGAGTTTGCTTAAATCGCCACGTTTGGTAGGCGGGTTAGTGATCACAGTATGGTGGTAAAATGCATAGCGAACGCTGCTGCCCATTCTCTAGTAAGTCCCTTCGTCGCGTCGTACGACACCCACGGAAAGAAATGGATTGGTGCTATTCTTTATGTTGGATCAACTTTAATATTAAAGACCTAGATCGAATAAAGTAAAAGTAGGCAAATAAACTCACACTGCACATTGCGGGAACATCACAACAGGAACAATAATACTCACTTTAAAAATTACTAACTCGTTTATTTGTTAATACTCAATATTTATTCACTATCCACAGTACAATAAATTCGTTAAACACACTTAAGAAGCACTCAAGGGTTATGCCCAAACTCGACAAGAGCTGAAATCAGAATGCCAGTCCCCAATCCCCCCGAACATCTCCCCATCCATAATATTTTAAACGTTTCTTTCTTTAACATTACTTCCGGTCAAGCACGTGTTCAAATGTCGTCCGAAAAACAACTTTTAAATTAAATACTGCCATTCTTAAAACCCTTACACCCATAATATTTTAAATGTTATTTCCTATTACTTCCGGTCAAGTAAGTGTTCAAATATTACCAGAAAAACAACTTTTAAATCAAATTAAATACTGAAATTCTTAAAAACCTAACACCCATAATATTTTAAACGTTATTTTCTATTGCTTCCGGTCAAGTACGTGATCAAATATTACCACAAAAACAACTTTTATATCAAATTAAATACTGAAATTCTTAAAAACCTAACATTTACGTCTAACTCTACACGAACCTAACATTTACGTCTAACTCTACACGGTTCCACACGGAACGACACACCATACAGAATAGACTTCCATAAATGACTAATAATATAATGTTTAGAAATTAAAAGAGACCAGTTAGTGATCAGTCAGTACAAAAAGACTTACTTAAAAGATCTACTTACCTAAATAAAAATGTCATGTCATTTCACCAGAAAAATGTATAATAAAAATAAATCAAACACTGAAAAAAGCAATGGTCGGCCATTCTTTACTTACTGAATAATATCATAATATGTTGAACACAGCAGTGGTGGGTAATTCGACGAATCGGTTGAGACGAGAAGCATTTTGATTAAATTCTTCACTGAAATAGAATTTAGATTGCTAGTACATAGTTAACTTAGAATATTGTTAGAGTTGAGTTTTGATTAGATAAACGATCCATTCTACAGAATTTAGATAGTCGAGAAACTATATACTTGTTACAATATTCTAGTACAAATTTCCGTGGCTTCACCCATGCAAGAAGATCTACAAATTCATACTTATAATTTTTTACTTTATAGAAAAATTGCTGCAACCCGCACCAACAAGTAGGTATTAATTTTGTTAGACTTGTTTATTTACAAAGACTCAGAGGTATGGCGTTTTCTGCTAATATTATACTAAAGACCCACACACTTTGTGCGAAACCGTTACTAGTGAAGATATTTCTGCAATACGAGGATACCCAATAAAAAAATCATACTATTTCTATTTACCATTATTTCAGACACTTTAAATATCTATATCGGTCAAAATCACAATCTTTAGGTCCTTACTCCATCAAATATCAAAAGACGGAACATTCAAAATGAGAACACTAAACGCTGGAATTGCCAGCGACAATATTACGACGCCATAAAAAGTGAATTTTCTTTTAATTCGCAATTTTGTGTCTGGCAACAGCTACTCACAATAAAACATGGCCGTCGTGTTTCGAGTCGCAATCGAATCGTTCACGGGGGGCATTAAAGTTTGTTTAATGTGCTCCGAGAGAATTAATGTGACACCTAAGCTAGGTGCCAAACATAAAAAATAATTATAGGTCAATAAACCGATTCTTTTACATAAGAAAGCACTTGAATCCTTTTTTTTTATTTAGCTCGGTTAAACACAAATGTGGGGAAACGATTTACTGACAATAGAAGAAAGGCACATGAATCAAGTATTATAGTACCTGCCTACTGAATAAGGTTTCTTGGTGTTGGAAATATGTCGTTAATGTGAGAAAATTCAAAAGGAATAATTTAAACCGAGCAAACCAATACTTTTCTTAGAATTTTTGAAGGCAACAAAATATATCTTATATTATTCTTGTATATATATATATAATATCTGAATCTCGGAAACGGCTCCAACGATTTTCATGAAATTTAGTATACAGGGGGTTTCGGAGGCGATAAATCGATCTAGCTAGGATTCATTTGTATAAAATGTCGTTTTATTCGTGTTTTCAATGATCAACTTTATCGATAATCAACTTGAACATAAACTTATTATTTTAAACACAATTTACCAAAAAATACCAAGCAAAGCTCGGTCATCCAGATATTTAAATTTAAAATATCACCAGTATTTATGCATGTTTAACATAGGTAGATTGTAGACAAAGGTTCTGAATTTAAACTCAATCGGCAAGACTAATACGATGCGATTTCTGCCAATGATCGGCAGTAGATTGGAACGAAGAAATTAACTTTTTAAATTTTGATTCCAAATACAAATTACATGCCAGCAACAACCAACTTCTCCAAGATTAGTTAAACAATGATTCAATTTATATTTCTAAGACCATTAATTGTTGGTAAAGTGGTGTAAGGAATGTTTATGCCAAAAAGACCTCATTTTATTAACTAGCAACACTATTTATATAGAGTACACACAAAATTTCAGAACTACGACATTAAAATAGACAGAAAATATTTGCGGAGAGGTAAAAGGGCAAGTGGTACTTATTTGAAAATAAAAGCCGTCTCACTACATTGAGTGAGACGGCTTTTATTTTACGAGCGAAATCACGGCCACTTAAAAATATACTTGTTGTTCCGAAGCCAGTACAATTTCCCGAGCACCTATTCAACGTTGGCATTTTCTCCAAATAAATGTTTCGCTGAGCAACGGGTAAGTGTTTGTTATTATTCTTATTAAGATCATTATTTATGTACTGACTTTGAATTTATTGCAGACAAAAGTATTCGTTAAAGGCCGTACTGGTTTTGCTCTGTTTCTTAAAACATACGTATGGTACTCACACACAATGTTGGTTAAGTATCGTCATTCCCAATAATGTAAAACATTATTTTACGACACTACCTTCTCGTGAGTCATACTTTTATGTATCCCTTATTGACTATATGTTTACACAATTTATTATGTTTCTTATGCAAGCAGCAAAATAAACCGCAATAAGATGTTGGAAAGCCCTTTTCTGTTGTAGACTTGATACAAACTTTTCCCAACTGTGTCTATACTGTAACATTTTACAGGTACTGTTTTATTCTGCAAAACACTAAGCGAGCGTGGCATTGAAAAGGGACTTGTGCGGTGACCGCGTCCGTTTTGTGTAAAATGTCAAAGTAAGGGGGAAAGGAAGAGGCGGGCGCGAAATTGTGTTGACGCAGTGACCGCAGCGGGCGCGTGTGGAGCGACGCGGCGACGTGACGCGGCGACGACGCGTCCCGAGTGGCTCGGTGGTCCGCGTGCAGACCCACTCAAGAACAATTCTACTGAAGCCGTCATCCGCCGGGATAAGCGGCTCATTATTCACTAAAAGCTCACGGCGTGCCCGCTCGGGTAATTGGAGGCTTTGTTCCTTTGCGCTCGGCTTTGACGCTCTCGTGAACTATACGAGACTCCGCTCCGGCGGATTATTATTCGCACAATCAACGATGCACGCCGAGCCTTAGATTAATCTGACAGCTGAGGTATGAATTGTTTGTAGAGCGAGGATAAACGTCGCATTACTTTTTGCAGTATCATTATTTTTGTTGTGTAATCCTGCGTAAAGTTTTTACAGTCCACAAATAAAACAACGCACCGCGGAATCCCTTTATACATAAATGCGTTTATGTACAAAGGCATTCTGGCGGAGAGACACAATGTTAAAAATATGAAATATGACACCATTGTCGAAACCAGTTTTGGTTCAATCGAAAACGTTATAGATTTGCGTGAGCGTGGGAAAAGCAAGAAGAAGCTATAAGAGTTTATTGCATGAGGAAATAACTGCTGCAACAGAGAGCAACTCTAACTGCCAGCCGTGAAATATTACTGTCCACTGACATGTCGTGGGTGTTACACATATCTATTCAATGGCGACTAAATAAAATTACTATTAAAAGATGGAGCTTGTGATGTAGCAACTTTTTCTCCTCGTATAACCGCATCTACCGCCTCAGTGGCATACATTTATAAATCCAACTGTTTTTCTCCGTTTTTGATAAAATAGATCACTAGCATTAAAACCCGCAGTTTCCATTAATCTGTGTCTAGTAGGACTGTGTCTGCATAAGGCAAGATACTTTCTAATCTAAGTTGCATGCAGCCTCTTTCATCCTAACTCATCTCTCACTCGTTGTGCACCGTTATTGCAGTACACATTTATGGTCTAATTAATTGTTACTTGCGAACATATCGTCAGTTTAATTATAACTTGCCATTCGAGCCATGTGCACGTACATTATATACAATACTTAGCTGTAGATAAGTTAAGGGAATAGACACTTGAAACATCATAAATTAGATACTTTGAGCAGAGCGTGCCTAACAACGCAATAAGCGAAGGAAACTAACAAGAACACACATTTAAAACATGTATTAATTGCTGACTTGTAATTACCCAAGATAATACAAAACTCATAAAAAGTATAATCTAGAACTTATATTGCTGCTATACTATTAAAGATTGCTGTGCAGCACCCCATTTGTAAGCCAATATAAAAAGTATAGTCCGAGTTAAACTAGTCAGAAAGACCATAGTCTGAAAACATACAAGTCCTTATTACAGAAGAATTTTCCTCGGGTATCGCGCTCGCGGTGATATTCTCGTATTTTTATTATAGTTGTTTTGTTAAAAGTCTTCTAAGGATGCAACTCCATAAAAGATAGCGACCCTTGAAGTTAAAATTCAAGAGCTAATTTTTAAAAGAGGTTCACTCGAAGGCGGTTTGTCGCGATCGCCGGCGCCCCGTCATCGCAGGGCGCTCGTTATAGCGAGCCCCGCGGCGCCGGGACACAATCGCAAACTTACATTATACACCTGCACCCAACAATCCACAAACGATTTTGAACCTTAAGGTGTTTGTTATGATGTCTAAAAAGTTTTCTTTGCATTCTCGGTGAACGTGGTGCGGGTTTACAACCAGCCTTCCTCATTACGTCTGTCGGTGTTATTGCCATCTCGTCGCAACATCAGTAAACGCCGCTCAGAAAAATATTTACATACATCTCTCGCACAAATATTGGAAGGAAAGGAAACATGCAGTGAACAAGTAATTATGTTTAACTTGATGTATATTAATATCGTTGTTACCTCTGAAAGCGTTTATTGCAAGCCTTTCGCAGTTCTCTTGTGAGATGGCTCGTACACAGCGTGTTTGTTTTGCCCCATTTTAACACCTATTACTAAGTTAATGGGATTTGCGCCTTCAGCGAATGCCACCGATCCCAAGCTTCTTTACTGGTATGTTAAACGAATACCACGAATGGCAACTTCATGATTAGTTTTACTCTAAAAGGTAGTGATGTACGACAAACAAATGATGGAGTCAACCAAAATCGTGAATTTCAATCCTGTAAATGATTTCGAATTACGTTGTATATTTTCAATTGCTTTGTTGAACCGTATTTGCGGTTATTCTGGAAATACTGATGCTGTTGTAGGCGTAAAAGACCATAAAATATGAAGAACATTGTCATAAATTTTAGATTTCGGTGAATCCATCGACTATGCATAACATTAGCGGATTTGGGCATTAGTGTACGAATTAGCACTTTAGTATTGTGATACAACCTTTGTGCCGAAGTTTAAATGGCTAGAAATTGAAAACGACCACCTACAATATGTTTATGAGCTTTACGTAACCTCCATTCATATTGAAATGCTCAGCACAAACCACAAGGTATTAAAAGTTATATTTTGGATTACTTATGTTGGAAATAGAGAGAAAAACACACCTCAAGTGAAAAAAGTAAAAATCTAGAATAAACCTAAAAAGTTCAAAGTAATACGCTTTTTTTTTTTTTTTTTTTTTTTTTTCAGGATGGGAAATCATCAAATGACTTCTCCCGCTCTGGGCGGAGCGGGAGGGCATGTCAGACTTTTACTGACTAAAACCCACCCGTGTTCCATCAGTTGCCCATGTGCCAGGGTCACGGTATCTCTTTCGAACAATCACGCGACCCCGGCAGGCATCGGTCCTAGTAGACCCCTACACTGCTGCTGACATCTCTTTGAGGCGCGCGTGGAACACTGCGCGCCGTCGACCCGAGCTTGGTCCTTACCGGGCGGCGAGCTACCCATTGCTCGCCACCCGCAAGCTCGCGCCTACGGTGGCCGGGAGTCCGCTATTGACTCCCGACGCCCGGGGCGTCTCCTCCTGCGGCGGCTAGGGACGTGAGGGCGCAGAGACTGCCACTCCCTCACGCGCCCCGCCTCCTCCTTCGCGAGCATTACTGCTTCGCAGAAGGAGGTGACGGCTTCCCATTCCCTCTCGCTCCGTACCATGGCTCGCACCAGGGCCGGACGCGAGAGGTCGCCGCCGCCGATCGCCTCCACGAGGACACGGCGGTGCTCCGCCCAGGCAGGGCACACCTCCACCGTATGCTCCACCGTGTCCTCCAGACGATCCTCGCAATGGAAAAGTAATACGCTCAGAGTAAGATATTATCAAAATCCAGACTAAAGTCAAAACATTAACACTAATACGCCCAGAATGAGAGAAAGTAAACATCCAAGATAAAGCGTAAACGTAGACAGTAATACGTACAGAGTGAGAGATTATAAAAATCCAGGATCCAGCTCAGAGTGACAAAAACTAAAACTCCAGGACAAAGTGAAAACATAGATAGTAATTCGCCTAGAGTGACAAAAGGTAAAAATCGTGGACAAAACGAAAACGTAGTCAGTAAAACGCTCAGTGTGTCAGAAAGTAAAATTCCAGGATAAAGTGAATAGTAGTCAATTAAACGCTTAGTGTGTCTGAAAAAAAAAAATTCATGATAAAGTGACATAGTAGACAGTAAAACACTCAGTGTGTCAGAAAGCAAAATTCCAGGATAAAGTGACATAGTAGTCAGTAAAATGCTCAGTGTGTCAGAAAGTAAAATTCCAGGATAAAATGACATAGTAGACAGTAAAATGCTCAGTGTTACAGAAAGTAAAATTCCAGGATAAAGTGATATAGTAGACAGTAAAACACTCAGTGTGCCAGAAAGTAAAATTCCAGGATAAATAATATAGTAGTCAGTGAAACGCTCAGTGTGTCAGAAAGTAAAATTCCAGGATAAAGTGACATAGTATTCAGTAAAACGCTCAGTGTGTCAGAAAGTAAAATTCCAGGATAAAGTGACACAATAGTCAGTAAAACACTCAGTGTGACAGAAAGTAAAATTCCAGGATAAGGTGACTAGTAGAGAGTAAAACGTTCAGTGTGACACAAAGTAAAAATCCAGGGTAAAGTGGCATAGTAGACAGTAAAACGCTGTGTGACAGAAAGTAAAATTCCAGGATAAAGTGACATAGTACACGGTTGTGTCACACTGAACGTATTACTATACGTTTAGTGTGACACAAAGTAAAAATCCAGGATAAAGTGAAAACCTAAGTAATACTTTCAGTGTGACAGAAAATAAAAATCCAGAATAAAGTGAAAACATAAAAGGAATACGCTCAAAGTGAGATAAAGTAAACATACAAGATAAAGCTGAGGTAGCACTTCATACTCTAGGGATTTGCAAGCTCTTCCAACTGATCACAATTATGTCAAACTGTATATACCATTAAAAACTCTTTCAAATGAAGCGCCGTCGCCGCGATTAAAGACACAAAACAAATTGTTATAAAAGCTCTCCGAGCGGGAGTATTCGCCGCACTCACATAAAACTGAACATAATTCTACAACAATACAAAACTTTCTACGTCCTTAATGCTTCATCGCGTCTTTTGATAGCATTTTCAAACTATAAAACCTTTGAGCATTGTACGTACGTTCGTGTGAACCATCGTTTACTCAACGAGCGATAAATTTCAATGATTTAACTGCCACTTTACCCGTTATTTACTATTAAAGGTAGGCAGCAAAGGAACGGCTCATTTCCCTAATTTGTTGCAATATGTTTACTTTTATTTTAATTACTTTCAAGCGGACACTTTGTGAACACTTTGCGGAGTAAAGAGCTTACAGACTGTAAAATTGGTCGTTAAAACGTTTAGATGTTTTCTGAATACCCATCATGACGCCGCTAATTGGTTTCCATTTAAAGCTTAAGTACCACAATACAGGAACTAATAACTTTGATAGTTACAAGGTAATTTAATTGACCCTAGTTGTCTCTATTAACCTGGCGTTTTCACGTTTCTCTCTCATTATTGTTAAATAAAGAAATATCGATATTTCTTATATTATATCGATATTTCTTTCTCTATCGATATCGATAATTCATTCATTTAAAAATTCATCAACGATTATGACAAGTTTCTGTTTAATGACCGATTAATTGAATCAAAGTTATCGTTTGGTTTACGGAGTTTTAAAGATTAAGAAACACGTTTACTGACTTTTTCAATTAAGGTTTTCAGACGGTTTTAGTGGCTTATTTATGAGACCACCAAACGAAAAAATAACAATAGAAAAACCCATCTATTATGTACACATTTACACCACATAGTCAGTACATGCTGCACTCCACACTGTAAAGTTCCATTTGTGCATGAAAATGTATGAAAACTCCACACTAACATACTTTATGCGTCCTTAGAGAGTCAACCAAGGATATGCGAAGTAGGCAGGGAAAAAACCTCTCTAAGATCTAGTTTCACGTTCTATAAGTAAATCAAAAATGTATGCAGGCCACACGTCTGTCGCACTTGTAGCTTCATATTCTGGATACGAATATATTTTTTCGCTTGGATTTCTAGGTAAATCGGAAAGGATCGTTGGCTTATGCCTAAATAAGTTATGGCGTCACGTCACGTCTCGGGTGAAAGCCGGGCTTGAAGCTGTGGGCGAATATCGGCGTAATCTGATTGGTTGGCGATCTGGTGATCGGAGTTTAACGCTGGAGGCTTGCCTATCTAACTGAATAACGACTTAGTGTTATTTTTCTTATTAGCTGCTACAGTAAATATTCAAATACCCAGACACGAACTCTGCTTAATTTGGCGTCAACAGACAAACTTAAACATTGTGATGTAAAAACGTATAGTATTAAATGTAAGCTGTGTGTTCATAACCTTTTCTTTTTGCCGATATATTTTTTTATTTTGTCTAGTGACTTAGTTGACTACTACTGTTGAATTATCAAAACCTAAGGTAAATTTTACTACCCTAAAATTCTTGATAGTAGTTTAAAATTGAAAAGCTATACATATTTCTCGCAACTGATAACAAATGGAAGAACAAACGAAGCAAAGCAGAAACCTTTATTGCCTCAATCTATCAAAGCAAGGAGGGTAAGAGCAGCCAAACGACACCAATGGCTTCCTAGACACATCGAGCTAGATATGGTTCAGATTTTCCGAGTCTCCTGTAACGTAACACCTTTATATGGGACATGATCCTTTATGGCAGGATAACAGGGAAGAACGCAATGCAACCCTATTTTATGTTATCCGTGTAAAAGCAATTTTTAGTTGCGCTTCTGTTTTGATTTATAATTCAACGGAAAAGTGTCACAGTCAGAGTAAGATTATTGTTTAAGACATTGACAATATATGGTGACCTAAGGGTTCGTGGCTAAATTATAACAACTACACAGGTTGATCGAAAATTAAGCAACGAATGATGTGGACGGATCGTGGATGGGTGACCATCAATTACAATTCAAGATACCCTCCAAGCCTCGGAAAGCACGTTAACCTCTAAGTCCCTGAGATACCACATTTGGTATAGACATAATGGTTTTTAATTGTGTCTGTACGTAATTACCAACCAACGGCTTAACCCATTGAATACCGTAGTATTCAATGGGTTAAGCCGTTGGTTCCGCTGTCATGCGTAGATCTTAGACAGTTGTTACGGACTATCAGAACCTCAAAAGTCTGACAACAAATCTTGCTAAGGGAAATTGTAGAGGTCAGATAGGTAGATTGACTAAATGGTGGCCGATGACAAACGTAATCATAAACATCATGCTTTATTTTATCAACTCCATTTAAATAACTGTCATGAATAGATTCAATCAAGTAAGTTAATACATAACTGAAAGTTGACGTTTGTTAAGTAATACGGTCCAAATTTATCAAATTGACACCCTACGTAAATTTTCCGGGTTTTTCATACAACTGTAAAAGAGAGACAGTAATTGTGATTATAATATAATTAATGTAAGGACAATTGAAGTCGGTAGTCAATTAATTTGCCTTACTCCTTTTTTTGCCTTACTTTATCCTCTCATCCTGACATGTTGGACGTAAAGAATAGCATCACTACATTACTTCCCGCGGGTTTCGTAAAATGCGACTAAGGGACTTACTAGAGGCAGCAGCGTTCTTCATACGTTTTACCATAATACAACGATCGCAAACCCGCCTGCCAAACGTGGCGATTATGGCCCCCAAATTGGGGGAGCTCTATGTCAAGCTCTGGACGTCTTACGGCTGAAATGTTGATGATGATCCTCTGAAAAATGTACATTTGAAGTTTAAGTGAAACAGTTCAAAATTTCAAATCGTATCCTGCAGCTAAACTATCAAGTAGAACTATTCAACGTTTTCTAGTTTAAAGTTATAATGTGTGTTACACTAGCTTCTGCCTCCAGCTTCGCCCGCGTGGATGTTGAAAGTTTTTCCACGGGAACGTGCTATCGGGACAAAAGGTAGCCTTTGGCCTTTCCTAAGGTCTAATCTGTCTCTTTACCAAATCTCATCAAAATCGGTTCAGTGGTTTAGGCGTGAAAGGGAAAAATAGAGACAGACAACACAGTTAAGTATTTATAGAAGTATAGATAGTAGGGTTTTTTTTGTGGGTGGGATCATCAAACGACGTCTCCCACTCTGGGTGGAGCGGAAGGGCATGTCAGATTTTTACTGACTAAAACCCACCCGTGTTCCTTTAGTTGCTTATATGCCAGGGCCAGGGTAACTCTTTCGAAAAGATCTCGCGACCCTCGCAGGATACAGTAGCTATTATAACTTGAAATAACCTTCCGTGAAAATGTATACTATATCGTACTGACAGACCACAACCAACGTGTACGCTTCCTTAAACCCAATATACAATTTAATTCCATTACAGTACTTACGCTCGCCGCGGCTCGAACAATGGTCAGCTTAGCCATTAAACAAAAGAAACGTTATTGATCTCAAATACACTGATTTGAAACTCTGAAGATAAAAGGTAGATAAAACGTAGAGTAACCTGTTGAAAAGCTCGTAATGTTTTGTGAGAGTCCATTAATTTGGTTTGATTTCGTTGATTTTTGACTCTGAAAGAGATTTTAATCTTTATTGTTAAGTTACTTGCGTTTAAGGATCTATTTCGTTTTTGTTAGATTTTATTCATATTTATAACATAACGCTTGTAGGACTAGGACTAGGTAGAGTGTACCCATAGCACATCCATATTTGCTTAGTTATGTTTAAGTACCATGTAAATATGTAATGGGGGGTTACTATTACCCAGACACAAAACCCGACTCTGGGCTGCTGCTGAGAAATCCAGATCCAGATCCAGATGGAAAAATCCAATAACATCAGCAGTAGTGCTTGCAACCACAAGACCATTGCCAATTATAATTATGTCTAACTTGGAAGATTTTAATAAAACTTTTCTAGGTTCTGCAAACAAGGTCTATTAGTTTAATACTCATAAATGACTATTTATACCTTGTTATAGATAATATAGTCTATCCTTACATATTGGGTCATATTAATAAATAACACGCCCCTACTAAAGTCAATCATAAGCTAAATAGAGGTATATGCTTCCGAGAATAGTAATTTATTATTGAATACTATTAATAATTAATAGAAAATAGTAGCCTAACTGGAACTGATGTTTTCGCCAAACGTCAATCAAAGGTACCGTAACATATAATTAATCACGACCCCTACAATGTTATAATTAATAGTTTGATGCTAAAGTTCCGATTGGATCGTACTTCGTCATTTTCATGCCCATTGTCACCAATATCGCTATATACGTCCTACATACCTATGTGTATGGGAGCCACATTTTCCTATTTAGATAGGTGGCCTATTCTAGTCTAGCGGTTATCTTTATTTTAAACGAACATTAGATACTTTTAATCACGCGGGTCAATGAAATGAAACTTACATTGAAAAGTGCCCATTTTCATTTTCTTTTGAAATAAATATATATCGTATGCTTACCTACTTTAATCCAAATTCTAAGTCCGGTGCCTACAGACCATTTAGTCGAATGAATATCGTAATTATCCGAGGGTGGATTCGTGGCGGGACAAAAGCCAGAACCTTTAGAGGAAAACGAGGACAAAAAAAAAACAAAACACGGTCAGTACACGGTCACGAGCTCATGTAATCCAAATAGATAGATCTTTCTGTCAGTCGCGCATTGTCCGCGGACGGGGCGTGTCGCTACACACTATTGTACAAAGCCACGCCAGCTCGAAGAACTGAGAATAGATACTAAGGACTCAGGACGGATTCATCACCAGTCTTTTTATTTCATGAAGCGACACGTGCTTTACTTGTGTTTATTGGTACACACTAGGCTATAGATGCAACAGCTCTCGTTATCGTCCGAAAGAATGGTGAAGTCAAAGTGTGTGTGTGTGTGTGTATTTCATGTGCTGACGCTACTCGTCTTCACGCACACATTCACAGCGGTCTTATACACTTAGTTACCACAAGTATAACGCGCGTCGCTACGAAAGCTCTCAAGAACTCAGAATAGATAGATACTAAGGACTAAGAACCGATCCACCAGACGTCACTTATCACTTAACTAATGATTTTCTCGGTGGGAGTTAATTAATCGTACGCAGATGAAGGAATGGATATGAATGTTAATTTACTGTAATTGGCGCCACGCTTTGATGAAGGTTTCGTTTTAACAGAAATATTGAAAACATAATTGACTCATTTTGAACAAACACTTCAATTTTAATCAAACATTCATGTAAGCATCAAAATGTTCCGTGCCTACTGAAACGCTTCCATGGTATGTTATAGGATATTTAATTTAATTTAGACCAATTTAGAAACAATGAACTTAGAAATTAGTTTCCGATTGTGAAACAATTTATACTCCTAACAACCCTAAATGTCAGAGCAATATAAGTTCAATAATGCACGTTTTATGGTAAATAGTCTCCGGTTAGCAGCAAATCTGATTTCTGAAACAATAAAGACTGTTTTTATTCTGAACTATAAAACAAGAGCGGTGAGAATAAATCTTCTAAATATTTACATTAACGTGAAGTTGGAGCGTTAAATAAATATTTAATGTCAATAGAGTTCCGCGGTTGAAACTTGAAATTATTGCGGTCGTATTTGAGAAGTTCAATAATTGTGAACACCAAAGCTTTTATTCTTTTATGGGGACTATAAAACATGATGACATGACGGCGCAGTGAGGCTTGTTCGCGACGATCTGTGGGTGCCTTCATAAACACGTCCCGTAGGCGTCTGGGTGTGGACTGCGGAGTACTCCCATGCGCATAATGCTAACGGTGCTAACAGGCGGTGGAACACTTTTGTTTCGTCCTATAACGGGATTTCCAAACATCGCAACTCATCTCCGTAATCCAGCTGATGTTGTCACACTTATTCCGTGACAGTAGACTATCAGTTTTCACACTTTCTACACGAAGTACACAAAGTGCGTATCAAACTCGCACACGATTTTGATTCCCAAAGTAGGCAAAATGTCTAATAGTTAAGTCATGTAGACGTACAAATCAGTGTTTACATATGGACGATTAGCAAAACCGAACTTGTGACTTACGAACATTCAAAATCACAGCTTGCCACAAAGCCAAAATGCCTCAAATCCTTACACCATGATTTTAATGTAAACACCTGCTCGCCCGCAACGCGTGTTCAATAAACAGCTAGAAATACTGTAGTTACCACAAAATAAAAATAGAGAAGCCTGGAAAAATGCGCGTATGGAGCTTTTCAATAAAACCAGTCGCGTGAAACTGGGCTATTGGTTTTCTTTGCGAGTGCCGCGTTGTAATTCGAAACGAACCGAGGCCGGGACTAGCCCTGGCCGAACCTACCATGCAAATATGAAATACTTGTATAATACCCACCCATTATTCAGTAATTGAATAGATATAGAGGTTGTTTATTTAGTTTATCAGCGTCAGTCCGCCCACTATGGAAAATCTATTGGCAGTATAAAAGCTGTTTGATTATATATCTTCGCTCGCGTCTTTATCTGTACAATCCACTGTTTTGTTTTTCGTTTCTACATCTATTTTACTATAACTATCATTGACCTTTGCTTCATCCTAAAACAATAATTCTAAATTATGTAGCTAATTTACCGTTAAAGGTAGAATAACATTAAATTCCAAATCTGTAATAAGTTCACATTAAAATAAATTGCAACCAATTCATATTTAGTGTCAAAAATATCATCTCCGTTTTATTTTACTTCGATTACAGTTTAATGATATGAAACACAAACTAATTTACAGTAAGCCTGCGGAGTTATTCAATTAATTAATTCGATTTTCTTTCTTGATTCTTATCAAATATTAAAGCTGTGACTTATTGGAGAAGATTTCAATTTAAAGCCAATAAAAGAATGTAATTATTATTTTATTACTTATAAATTGATGCGTAAATGTATGGACAAACAATTCAAATCAATAATTTATTGAGCATTAATTATAGATTTCTAAGAGAAGGCACCATTTAAAGTTTGATCGATGAAATTTCTTAACATTATGCATCTAATTATAATAAAAATAGATATGAGCCGTGGAGGTCGGTGTGACTGTAATGAGGACAAATTCTTTAGACTATTGATGTAATATGATTTTCTCGTTTATAATATATGAAACATTTACGAGAAGTTAAAAGTAATAAAGACATATACAAAGGTTCATAACAAGCCAAACTGTACGCCCACGACCTGTTGAAATATGAAGACAGTTCCAGTTATTGGAACTAGTATAATATATTTAAAGATGATATATATTAATATCAAGGCCCATATTCTACCAATTATATGATGTCTTTTGTTTGGCTAGGATGTCTTATTTATAGCGTTGACTTCAGAAAGTTAATATTAAGCAACTTGCGTAGATATGGGCTCGAAAATAATATACCTGTCTTCTCCATATTAGGAACCATCGATTATAATTCGAAATTTTCACTTACTATTGTTGTTTTTTTTTTTCAAGGAGGTTTATACTGGTAGCAAACTTACTTATTAGTTGATTCGCTCGCATTTACTAGGCCGAAAGGGGCAACTCTAGTTGAACAATTCCATGAAGTTTTTATAAAAATTGTTATATTAGTGTCGCGTCTCACCTGTTTGCAGGAACATATTGGCAATTGACATGTTTTTAATTTTATGCACATTACTGAATGTACTTGCAATGCCTTTTCTCATAACTTTACTGCAAAAAAATAATCAAACAGCCTGATACCAATTGCCTGATACGTATTTCAGAAATTGTCAATTCGCTTACAAATAAATTAACTTCGTGCGAGTCGCCTTTAGAAAATATTAATTATTAGTGGCGATAACCCGATTCGGACGAGTAAATTCGTGCGAATAAGCTTATTAGCCAGCAAACTCAACGTTTGCTGATGATTTTTCGTGCGATGTGATAAGTGAACTGGTTACTTGTCATATCAGGACATACTATACCAAAAACATCGATGATTTTTTTCAGTAGAGATAGTACCAAATTCCTTTAAATTACACGACATGAGGTGGTTTACATCTAATAAATTATTTTTAAGTTAAAAGTAGCCAGGATATTGGTACTGTTCTCATGAATATTCTCGTTATTTATATCGAAGAGCATGTATTCGCTGCATCACGGTTGTCCTACACCGGTTCCACACACGGGCGGGAAGCACGCCGCACGCCCGAGCCGCATCAACGATCACTACCACCATGACTCCACAATTTCTGCTCCATTTATGTTAAATTTTATATTATCATATTCATTTACATAGCCAGCTTGTGGGATAAACGCTTCGTTCTTATTATCGGACCTAATTATTGGTCTTTGTGTTTAAATTTGGAGAAGTTTTTATTCAAATCGAGTCACGTTGCGTCGGCGTTGTGTCGAAACAATTGAATAGATGATCCTTTCTATTGAGTTGTTAAGGTTAATAATTGTTATATTGTACGCCCATAGACGCAATCATTCCGATCCAGCCCGTCCTTTGCTACCCTCTACCAGCGATGCCCTAAGCCGGGGTGCCCTTTGCGAGTAGTCGCTCTAGTTTTAAGTTTTTTAAGCCCTGGCTAGAGGCCTTACAACCTCATACGTTGACTTGCGAGATGTCATTCAAAAAAACCTTAGACGCAAAAGCTAACTAGAGATATATCTACAAATAGTAAAGATAGAAATGGAAATGATATTTTGGAACACACATATTTTATTTTCACTAACGGAATACATTAGAAAGAACGTTGGGAGTCGCATAAATCCTGCTATGGCAGGCGACGTCACATAAACTTGATTTATCTTTTGTGACGTAAGTTAACTCTTATCAAAACCGTAGGTTACAAATTCAACTCAACGAAAATATTTTTATAGTAACATTGGATTCAGAAAGCAGTTTTTGGAATAATAATAATGAATATAGTATTTTTTTTGCGATTAGTCGTTATTAGTTGTCGTAATTGGTATTGAAATTCAACAGAATGATTGTTTCAATTAGTAAGAGATTTGGGAAATAATGGAAAAAAAAAATACACTGAAAAAATTATGAAATATGATTCTGATAGTCCATTATTACGTAAGATTTTCCAGTCAAAACTCATAAATAAATCAAAGATTTCTTTCAATTTAAGTATTTTAATCAATAATATGGGCTCAAACTATCGCAAAATAACAGACAATTAAATAAAAACTGAAAGCTCAGTAAATATGAATCAATACTAAAACCTTACGTGTATTTTAACTTTTATTCTAAGAAATGACTACAGCTACCTACTGCACTTGAATAACTTATACTAAGGTAGAAACAAAAGCACTTTCCAGCCCATTGACTATCGTTTTAAGTCAAACAACACATAACTTAAACAATCAACTCTATATTTGCACATTATGTTTGCCATCTCATATTTGTACTGCTAAGTGTTGCGAATAAATATTCGATTGTCGATAAAAAGCTCTGCCGTAAGTAAAATGTTATTCGATAAATCGTTTAGTATATTCTTATAACAAAAACTTTGTTTGAAAGGTTTTCAGTTAAAGAGTTTACTTGTTGACGTAGTCTTGCTAGGAATATTTTAGAACTTCTGAATTACTTTCAATGATTTTATATTCTATCAGCGGTCTTCCTGACTATTTTTAAGCGCTGGATTTTGGATAAAACCACGTTCTATAGTTCTTTTGTTTTTTAAGCAGCTAGGTTGATTTTTATCTGCTGGAATTTCGGCGTTGTATTATAAAAGTAACTCTACTAGAACGTAACATTTGTGCTTGCCAATTTGACTATAAGATCTTGCTCTCAAAACAGCGTAATACAAGAAGCGATCAAAGCAATTCCTAAACACAACAAGAATGCTTTGAGTACGTACGTTATGTTCCACCCTCATAGGGAAGGGAAAGCGACAATTAATTGAAATTACATGCAAATTATATCGCACGTAACGCAGGTGAGAAGCAATAGTTTCAATTTAATTGCATTAGAAGTTCACAGCGCCATTGCAGCTCTAATTTGCTCAAAGCCATAAAATTGCAATTCGACGCAAATATGCTTCTAGGTAAGAAACTTGATCACCGGTTCTAATTAGCCAGTTAACTTGTAAACAATAATAACGTCACAGCAGTGGAGGGTTAGCATAAAACATTCATGTTTACAGCTACTAATTTAAATAAATCTTTTTAAAGTCGGTGACTCGATCTCATTACAACGGCTTAATGTGTAGTTACACTACTATTAGGTGTCATAAATGCAAATTGTAATTACAATAATAATTAACGGTTAAATTTAATGTTGATTGAAGTGTTTCGGGGTCAACTTCACACGTACATCGAGGTGCAATCAAGTTGCTACAACAATATGAAACTTTACATTTTGGTTTGTTACCGTATAAAAATACTCGTACAAGTTCTCTTCATCGGTTTTCCAACCAATGAAAAGTTCTGTAGCTCAAATCTTAACGAAATAAAACATCACTAAAGTGGAGTCATTTTAATAGGTAACATTTGACAATTCATCAAAATTCAACAACGTAACCTTGTAACGGCGGGCATAAAATAATATACCACCTTCTTTCTCATTTTCCAGCTCTAAAAAACTCAGGTATCAACGTCCATACAAACCTTCTTAATTATATTATTTATTTTTAAGTCACGGTATAGTCGATTGCTATGCTATGTCAGTGCGATTATGTGAACTTGGACGATCGAAATGAATATACACCTAGACATTTAAATCGTCTTACAACGGAAGCCTACGTCATGTATCTAATGGCTACTACACATCCATAAGAAAATAAAATTAACATTTGAATAACTAAAAAATAAAAATATTATTCTTTATGATGAGTATGATGACGCAGGACGTAGTTTTAAATTGATAGTTTGTCTCATAGAAAATGGAGATGGAATTATCTAGTTTACTCGTGCGTGGATAGGTATGTTCTTTACCGAAGGGCGGACGTTTTGGGGGGACTGTCTTGTGTAATTTGACGTTCAAAAAGTGCTGACTCTCAGCCTAGTTTGAATAAATGACTTTTGATTTTGATTTTGATTTTGACCGTCTGATACGTAAATATTATTTACAGGATGTTTCATAATTCTAATGTATTATTTATTTTTCTTAGTACCTATTTTATCTTAATTAATGGTAACAATTTTTAAATCACGCTCGAGGTATAATATGTCGGATACATTGAGTGGACAACCTTTGTAAGACAACTAAAATGTCACGGTGTATTGTATATGTATTTCTGTAAATACATACGTGTCGCGAATCATATTTTATTCAGCATAAAATCTGACACTGACCTGCAAATTGAATAGAATAGAATAGAATAATTTTTTATTGTCTCCAGTATTACAGCTAGTAGTAGGTACACACATACACAAAACTATAGTACTGGAAGCAAAAGGTTTAAACTTCAGCATTATGCTGAGGTCCGCCTTGCAGGTTTCTAAGCGCTGGTTTTCAGCTTAAACCTTTGGCTCCTGTTCACAAAAAATAAATTAAATTTAGTAACAGCGGATTAATAATAAAAAAATATAAGCTAAATGTAAATTACAAGATGATCATACATTAATAATAAATTGAATTAGGAAAAAGAAACAGTTTGTGGCGACTGGCTTTTCTAATAATACAATAATAAATAAATAATTGCAGAAAACGTAAGAAAATTTGAATTTCTCAGCCTACGCTGCTGCTGCTACTGTTCCGTATAGTACCGAACGTAAAGAATATCACCATGTCTTCCCGTGGATGACATATAAGACGACTAAGGGACTTACTAGAGAATGGGCAGCAGCGTTCTTTATGCATTTTACCAAGCGTGGCGATTATGGCAAACACCCCCCTTTGGGAGAGGCCTATGCCCTGCAGTGGACGTCTTATGGCTGAAATGATGAAGATGAGCCTACACTGGCGCTTCCCCCTTGTGATCTAAGAAAAGCAGAAATTGCCTCGGTGTTAGTGGTACAAGCGCTACTGCTGAATATGAGGTCCTCAATTCGTTTTCCAGGTCGAGCAAAGAGTCATTGGGTTTTTCTATTTGAAATTTCAAAGTAGCAGCCCATAGTCGGGATTTGTGCTCAGTTAATGGCAATAGGCTCGCCTCCTATGAAATAGAACTTAAACATGATAGGCAAAATGTGGTTGTTATTCTACCCATTCCTACGCAATCCTTCGATGAAAAAAAAGACTTGATATTATGTTAAAAGTAGAAGAAAAGTATTGCTTCTTCACGTTGCTTCTTCTTCTTGTGTCTATGGTACTCGTACACTTTATACTATATTTTTCGAGCCCAGAAAGTGGCCACGTTTATTGCGCCATCAGTGGCATTTTTAAGATCATCTGAGGTGCAGGTAAACGTTGCTACTTAAAAACATTACTAAGCGACTCCACAATTTTCTTGTCCAACACATCAAACACTCGTACAACTAATTCCCTACACTCACCTAATATTTGGTTTCGTTTAGCTAGTACAATGTACATGTTAATTGACACTGGTTACTCTGTGTGTCTAGTTGTACCACGTTCTTGAATATTCATGCCATACTTCGACGGTGGCACCATCCTCCCTCCCTTCCCCCTCCGAGCCTGCTATTGAGACATTGTTTTCAATTTGTTATAATCCACATAGAGATGTGAGCCTGATTAATGTTATTAGTATGATAATGGATTGCGAATTTGAATATTTTGATGGAAATTGCAAATTGCGTTCCGTGATTTTTGAGGTTATAATTTCGTGTTTACTGTGGTGTTTGACTTATTGGATGTGGTTGAAGTTACAACGTGGTTGTTGCTGTTGTGTGTGTGGGGCTGTTATACAACGTGTTACATAATTAAGACCTAATAGGCCCAAATTGCTGCCCTTAAAACGGGGAAGGCCTTTACAGCCCACTCTCTCTCGAAGAGAGGAGCCCTGTGTCCCAGCAGTGGGATCAATATAGGCAAAATATGAGTCCTCGATTAGAATTTCGAGTCAAATGGGACTGGGCACGACATGTTTGCCGCATGCCGGATAAACTGTGGACCTACGTAACACAGAACTGGTGCCCTGAGACAGTGAGGCGGCAGACCACGTAGGAGATGGCGAGACGAGCTGGACAGATTCAATCAAAAGTGGAAGGCGAAAGATTGAAGCAATGGAGGGCGGCCTTTGCCCAAGAGTGGGACAGTGGAGGCTAACAAATAAAAAATGAAAAAAAAACAACATTATTTATAAAAACCTAATGACCCATTACTTTATGCATTTAAAATTCTCTTCTTGCCGTATTGACTTGATATAAGATTGAATTTCCTTTGGCTCAATTGGCGGTAGGTTTTACAATAGACCGAAAAACATAATATACGTAGAAAATAACTTAGTTCATATTTTTGTAACGTATATAGCCGTTATGAGTTTGTTTAGGCTCCTTATTTGTAGTAAAAGCTAATTATATTTACGAAAGGTTTCATTTTGTACAATACCAACAATGCCCAAGCCCTTTTATTTTATTTAATAACAACAGATATTTCTGAAAATGCTTATAGCTGTTTAGAAGTCTAACAACTATCTCATACACATATTAATTTCTAATCGAAATTCAGCAGACAACTGCGATCTTAAGCCGGGCTTACTACGGATTTAATACATCACAACAACTTTAACAAGACTTAAGAAACTTTCCAAGTATTTAGTTGGCTGTTCGGTATATCTCGAATGTTTTATTAGATGATCGTGTACTCTGTAATTGAATACGAAAACTTTTCTAATATATTGACTGAGAGCTCGGCTACACTGAATGCAGCGCGCGACTGAGCAAACGTTCACGTTCTCATGAGCGTAAAAATACAGTGGTGCGATTTCTTCGTACATTGCATCTTCGATGGACTGCTTAGCACTGACAGTTAAAAATCAAGTGCGCAATAACATCCTGCTGCGATATTTTTACGTCCACGTGGACGTATTTTTATGTATTTTTAAGTTTTTTAAGAGGCCTTTTTATATTTTATAAACAACCCCTAGGTCAACCAGCACCATACATCGCTCGGTTTCAGTCAATCGTTTAAAGATGACATAGATAGAATGATGATTTTAATTGAGATAAGCGTTAAACGTATTTAATGATTTATGGTGGATGTAGGCCTTATTAACCGTCATTCGAAAGACAAAATCTATGTTAACCATACAAATTCGAAATACACGAAACATAGTGGTAACGGCCGCGACTTACGAGTAGTAAGTAGGTCCTAGGACCGAACCTAGACAGGCGCTATACTTGGTACAAATTATTTCATCCCCACTGCTCTCAAACGGTCAAGAAAAACATCGCAAGGAAACCGGCATACCTCAGATCATAAACAAAACAAAAACTCGAAGACATGTGACATCTACCAACCTGCACTAGGCCCGTAGAAATTTACGGCCCACTCCGACTCAGAGAGAGGGGGCTTGTGTATTATGCTTCCAAATTCAAATGTGACACCAGTATTGCCAGCGTCATAAGACCGTCTTTCTCGACTTTTGTTTGAACTGTCACCGTGCTGTACATACTGTGCCATGCTGCCAACAAGCAACGAAGCAATTAAGTTAATGGAATAGACCGAGCAAAGACCTGAAAGATTAACATCAGTTCCTCTAAGTATTAGTCATACTAATATCTCATAGAACTTGTGTTGTCACCATAATTGAGCCTAGAACTATATGAATGGCGGTAGATATGAATCACAGTCAGATAGTTGTTAATTGTGAGTCATGGCATCTAGACATAGCTCCATGAGTTTGTCTTGTGAAATTGGTACGCAGGTAATGACTGTGTAGATCAAACAGTACGCCGCTGACCTAACCCTATGGCCTGTTTGGTCATAATAGTCATTATTTACATTAAAATAAATGTTACTACGCTGGCTGGTCTTAGATAGGAACAGATTGGAGTCTACTAGTATATCTCACAGTAAGTTATTAATTAAAAGCTTTTTCTTCCCACCATCTCGGAAAGAGTATTTTTAATCTTCAATATCTGAGTGGAAAAGCCGTTTTTATTCTCTAGAGGATAAAGTAAATTGAATTTAGAACATCGTGTGCACTAAGTTTGTAAATTCAAAACATCATTAAACCTATTTACTTCTACCTCCATGGTGCCGAATTTATCATACAACCTTTTTCTAATTTGTTAAAAACTCAGACTCGGAACCTTATTGGTGTACTTTTTTTTAATTTACTTTGCGCGCCCAATTTCTTTTCACGTCACTAACAAAATTATTATACTCTACTTAGGCAGCTGTAGCAACTTTACTTTAAATTTTACTTAATTATACCTAAGTATTATTTGAAATAATTTAAAGATAATTCTGTAATACTTACCTATCATAATGTAGTACCTAATAAATATTAATACCTAAACTGAAATAAAAGTGTACCTATCTTGTGATTGTAAAGGTTTTTTTTTGCATTTAGTCATTTCCTCGCTGAGGTGGAATGAAAAGTTACGTGTTGCACTCGAGTGCAAAGATTTTTCACCTCGTGCTCTTTTGATTCCCTCGCTAACGCTCAGGATTCTAATTTTGAATCACTCGCTGCGCTCGTGATTCAATTTTAGAATCCTTCGCTTGCTCGGTCATCAAAATTGAGCACGCGGTTAAAAAGCAACTTTGCGCTCTTGTATAACAAATAACTATTGTGCACGGTTTCGCCCGAGTGGGGTCGGATATTATCCCATTGGAAAATAGTATCGATATAAAACGTATTCTATATCTTAACATTGGTCATAGTCTATCCGTGTGCCAAAATTCAGCATAATCCGTTGAGACGTTAAGGTGTGTCATAAATAATATGAATAAAAACTGTGGATAAAACATTCTTACTCTAAAACTTAACATTCTAACGCTAAGAATAACCCTAGCGTGTTAACGTGTTCGATGTTTCATTTGAAATACCAATTGTAACAATTAACCTTAGGTATAATATAACACAAAAAAAAAACCAAACAAGAATACATTCAAAAATACTTTTAAACAATTTTGTTTCTAAACTGAAAAGCTACACGTCCACACGCACGAATGATCTAAAAAAAAATATGAATATCAAAAATAATGTCGGTATTTTTTGGATACGCGGTAGGAAGTGATGCGCGCTGACACGGGGCGGCCGGGATCCGACTTCCGACCGGCATCCGGCGTGGATTTGTATGTACTTGCATATTTGTACGGTTCGTGTCTGTTTGACAAATAAAACCAACTCAGTATCAGCTTATGTGGAATTGATTTCCGCTAGTTTACTGTTTGAAATTAGACTAGCGCAACTGAAATTGCGATACGATGCGATGTTTATTACCGGTATACCTACATATACTTTTGTTTTTGGTCAAAGCTCAAAGGTTTATTAAATACCGATACTGCAACAAACAGCGATAGAAAAGGTGAAATTAAATTTTCAGTGATCAACAGTTAAACAGCTGTCAAAGTTAACGTTGTTGTAGTGTTAACCATTACAACAACGTTAACTTTGACAGCTGTTTCACTCAGCTGTCGTGATTGTTTGACTTAAATAACAACAACAATTAATATATATTATAAAAAAATAGATCAAAACGAAAACAATCCTGAAACGACTTATATTCACTACTTTTTAAGTTTCAGTACATGAACGAAATACAAAAATTTGTCTTTTAAATTCCTGCACAGACATCTTGCATAATTAGCTTAAAAAGTGCTGTATGTGCATTACTGGGACTCGGACCTCCTCTGTGGGAGGGAGTGGGCCACAATCCACCACGCGGGCCCGTCCGGGTTATTGAATGTCACTTGTCTTTGAGTTTTAAGACAGCCGGTATCGTCACGATGTTTTTCTTCGCCGTTTTGATAGCAGTGGTGATGAAAAAGTACACAAAGAAAAGTGCCTTCATGGCCTCGAACTCACGACCTTCTTCTCGTATTCTGGTCGATACCACTGGGCCACCACTGCTCGTTGCACAGACATCTTATAATGCAAAAAATCTTAACACGAAACTCATAGAGATCCTAATAAAAGCTAGCCAATCAAGTACCAATAAACACTACGACGATTAAGTTATTACGTGTTAGTCTATTATTACAATAATTATTATGTTTAATAACGCTCTGGTTAATAACATATCAGCCGCGATGGGCCTCCACACCCTAAAGGTAGGCAGTGCCTCCATAGATCACATCAAATCAAAATCAATGTAATTTTCCAGTCAGTAACTTCAGTAATTACCTTTCAGCATTGACGTCATCGTTGTGACGGAATAATTAATATATTTTTAATTGGAGACTTTTAATAGCTACGTGCGTATCAAAAGAGATCCTTAAAAAATCGTTACATGATCAAATTTCTAATCAAAATAAATGTATGAATCAGTTTTAAGGGCGTATTTCACCAATGAAACAACGGAATCAACACTTAAACCATGTTTATGGACTGTGTCATTATTTTCTGTGGAATAATGACATTGACAGCTCTTGAACGTGGTTTAGTTGCGCTGATTGCGTACAGTTTCAATAGTGAAATTTGCACTTAGGTAGCGAGGTAGGTAATTCCCGGTGAAATAGGATTATGTGCACCCAAAATCGTGCGTTTGTTAAAGTACGGATATCGAACCCCTATTTTTCATGGAAATCCTTATGGATGACCTTTGCGTGGGAAGGACGGGGACCATGTAGAACGCTTACCGACTAAAACCCCGACAAGGTGCTCCTACTGCTAACTTCACACCATTGAAAAGAAGCCAATGGTCTTTTATTGTTTTTACGGTCATATTTTTATTTAAACTATAAACATAACATTTCACCTTTATTTCCCCAAAGGAGTAGGCAGAGATATACTATATTACACCCACCTAACACCAGTTATATTAGTCCCATGTAATAGGAGGCGAGCCTATTGACATGAACCGGGCAAAAACGCAAACTCCGGCTTGCTACTGAGAAATTCCCCGAATGGAAAACCCAGTAAACTTTGTCGTACCTGAGAATCAAACCCAGGACTCCATGCTCAGTAGTAGCTTTTACGATCTTCAAATTCAAGAAAATACATAGTTTACAAGAGAAGATCTTACAGCCTTTAAGTCATTGTATTCTGCCTGCAAGCAAGCGTGCAAATAATTTGTGTTTAAATGTCATACCTAAATATTATGCAAATTATATTATTAGTACAATATTATTACACTATTATGTCATTATTATTACATATCAACGCTTGAAAGGCAAAATTGACTAAGCGACATTGTGGCCCTATGTCGCTTAGTCAATTTTGTCTTTCAAGCGTCGATATAAATTTCGTAAAATATTTTTTAACAATAAATGTATTAATTAAAACTCTAACCAAATATTTTTATGTTCTAAAAATTCCTTGATACTAAAGAAACACTTTTTTGTAACAATTTTGTTTTAAAAATATTAATCTGCAACAATTTAAAATCTTTCACCTCCGAGGCCGTCACGAATGATTAATTAGTGAAACTATTTAATTATTAGTTTAATAAAACCGCTCCTTTCAAAGTAAAGTGAAGGTATCAAAACTGCGATAATTGGTCTGTTCGTGACTGAAGTTTCAGCGTTGCAGCCGCTCAAGATGAGTATTTTCAGAGCAGCAAAGAGGGGAAACCACCAAAATTAATTCCCATTGTTACTTCAACACGTTTCACTGAATGAACGATATTGTCAAAATAATTCTAGTTTCAGTTTTAAGAAGTTATCATTTAGTTGTAGAACGTAGGTAATAAAATTACTTTGGAGTCAGTCATAATAATATCTATTTAGTTGAAGGTACACATACGCTACATATCAAGCTATACATTTCCAGTTTTAGCTGACCTCCCATTGTATAAGCTTTTCGTACAATGATAAGTCAGCTTATACTGGAAATACATAGGTTGATTTCCATCATGCTCCCAGCATGCATTGATTAATGGAAATATAAGTCTTCTATTTCGATATAACTTACCGCTTCGCTTCAAATCTTAGCAAAAAATAATTGTCGTACCTAGAAAGAAAGAAAAAGACATCAGTATAAAACAAGGAAAAACAAAAGTGTAAAATAAAAGTAAATAATATGTGAAGAGCTGTACCTATTAAAGCAAACGTCAAATATGAAATTCTCATTTACCTCTCCAAAATATATAATTGAACACTAATGTAATGAATGCGCTTTTTTTTGTGAACCTCTAAAAAATCGTATTTTGTGGTCATAAAAATACTAAGTAGACAAATAACTGCGACCAACTTGGATGTGGAGCTCGCAATCTACTGCCGCGGCACAGCTCGCTTCGCTCGCTCGTCTCACGTGTAATTGCTCACAGTTCTAACCTAACCCGATACATTTGATCGGTATGCCCTAACGTAGTAAGGTTCCATCATAAGAAGCCAACAGGTCATAAGAAACCTCTTATGACTTTTTAATTTTAATTAATTTCAATAAGTAAATAAATAAATATCTTAGGACAACTAATACATCGTTATCTGATCCCAAACTAGGCAGAGCCGGTACTATGGCAACCAGCAACTGATAAACATACTTAGATATTTCTAAATATATGCATATTATAGATAAATTACACCCAGATACAGAACAAATGATCGTGCTCATCATTCAAAGATTTGTCCTGGGTGAGAATCGAACCCACGACCTCAGTCTTAGCAGTCAAGGTCACTGACCACTAGACTAACAGGCTAGTAAAGTAAGTATCATTAGAAAATCAATAAGTATTTAAAGGTTCCTTAAAACTGCTTTAATATAAATAAGTATACAAAACCTGTATGACATTTTATTTAAAATAAACTTTGTCCTATTATTTTCAGAGTAAACGCATGAATTTATTCGGGATTTTTATAGCCGTAACTAAAGAATTGAACGGTTTTTATGAAAGGATTTAATCCTAGTCATCAAAAGAGAAAGAAAAACGTATGTTTTTATTTAGGATTTCGTAATTTACGTTTGAGAGAGATTTAATATGAACTTGATGATTAAATAAAAATATTGGACGAGATAAATTATTAGGTAGGAGAAAATATTGAGTTAAGACTCCCGAAGACCGGCGCGCAAGTTTCTGAACAATTATTACTATGAAAAATTCATGGAAATTGATGTACTAGAATTCGTTGCGCTTTTCTGAGGGAGCTAACTAGCTGTTGCACGCAACTTCGTCTGTGATCCAGGATGAAAGGAAAAGCCAGTATCCTTATCCAGGTTGCAAATTTCATCAGAATACGTTCAGCCGTTTTAGCTTGAAAGCGTAATATAATAACAAACTTACTTTCACATTTGTAATATTAATTAAGGTTGTAGGTGCTATTTAGATTTTTGTTTAGCTTGACGAAACTAGACGAATGTTAAATATACTTTATAAATTGGATAAACACTTTTACACGTCACATAAAGCAGGGTCAAATTAAATTAGCTGGCAATACTTTGCCTATGTGTTGGGTATTAAAATCTAAAACTACTGAAATGAAAAAAAAAACGGCCAAGTGCGAGTCGGACTCGCGCATGAAGGGTTCCGTACATTATCTATAAAAACGGCAAAAAACTAATTGTTGCATGGGAGCCCCCTTAAATATTTATTTTCTTATGTTTTTAAGTATTTCTTGTTATCAACAGAAATACATCAACTGTGAAAATTTCACCTGTCTAACTATCACGGTTCATGCGATACAGCCTGGGTGACAGACGGACGGACAGTGGAGTCTTAGTAATAGGGTCCCCTTTGGATACGGAACCCTAAAAAATCCATAATTTTTTTAATTATTCCTTTTATTAAAACATTAAATCATACTGACATTATGGTAACCAGTCGTCAGTTAGGAAAAATCGTTGAAAAAAATTATAACTCGATGATCATCATCTACCTAGCCTTTTCCCAAGTATGTCCGGGTCAGCTTCCAGTCTAACCGGATACAGCTGAACCACCATTATTTTAAATGGAGCAACTGCGTATCTGAGCTCCACAACCCAGTGACTGGGTAATACGATACCCCTTGGTAAGTTTGGTTGTCAGATTTTCGGGTCCTATGCGACTGCTCGTTGACAAAATGCCCATTAATGAGTCTCTAATACCAGTACGTAAGTACGTATTTACTTGTACTAAACACAAACGCTAGGGGCACTTCCACCAAAATCTAATGCTTTTTTTGTGGGTGGGAAATCATCAATTCACATTTCCCGCTCTGGGCGGAGCGGAAGGGCGTGCCCGACTTTTACTGACTAAAACCCACCGTGATCCTTCAGTTGCCCATATGCCAGGGCCGCGGTATCTCTTTCGAACAAATCTCGCGACCCTGGCATACAACGGTCCTAGTAGACCCCTTCAGTACTGCTGACATCTCATGAGGCGCGCGTGGAACACAACGCGCCGTCGACCAAACTCTAACGCTATCCTTTTCTCTCATAACCTTTCACTCACTCCAAACGTCATAACATACCTTTCTCAGCAGTATATCTGTCTTAATTAATGAGTAAAGTCTCGGCGGCTCCATTAAGTTAATGAAAAGACGTCAAATTGTCCGTCAATCAGCTCGGACGAGTCCTGACCGGCCGCCACCCGCCACAGGACAGCCGAAACGATATTAATTATGAATGTAATCAGTTCTATGGATTACTGACACGTTGTAATAATATGTTGGGCACGGTATCCTGACGGACGGTTGTCTATTCGTTTTCGGCTGATAGGTGTGAGATTAATGTTTAATGTACAGGGGTCAAATTAAATAAGCTGGTTATACTTTACCCACGTTTTGGGTATCGATATATAAAAGTAATAAACGAATTTTTTCATCATGCCAATTTTGTTCAAAAATTAATACTCTAAATTAAACTGACATGTTCATACAGGCAATCAAACGACTGTTACTTTACGGTTTTTGGAAATTCATAAAAATATCTATGATTCACGAAAAATTAGAAAATCTGCTGATCAATTTCGCGCCTTAGACAAGAGTTTCGGCAATCGAATGATAAAATATTTAATTTTTATTTTCTTCGTTCCTTTCATTCGTTTTCGATATTGATACCGAACACGTAAGTAAAGTATTGCCAGCTAATTTAACTTGACCCTGTGTAGGAGATTTTGAGCACGACAACATAACCCAAGTACCTTTTTACAAAACCTATAATATAAAGTTGTTTCTTATAGCGTAAGGTACTATGTTTAATTTTGACAGCTTTTAATCAAATGGTTAGCGACTACTTAGCGCTAAATACCGTTTATAAATAAGAATTTCGCAAATCAGTTGCTCAGCAATTGGTTAAAATTTAAGAGACGTTTATAAATAACACTGTAGATTTCTAACCCATGTTTAAAATAATACAATCGTTGGTAATGTACTCGTATAAATAAGGCTGTAGTCACATGATCTAGGTGCTTGCTTAGTAAGTTATTTATCGGCCCACTGGACTCGGCACGAGCTATAAAGCCGTGTACACAACCCCGCGCAGTCATAATCGAATACAGACGGCGAAATATAGATGGCGCCACAACGCAAAACTAGGTACGCGCTCGTAAATACATCATTTCGCATTTAATCGGTTATAAAATATGGTATAAACACGTCTTAGACCAATAAATAATTAAACACGTCGAACAGACACGCGGCGACGTGTTGAACGAATAATAAAAAATGGTACCGGCCCATTAATCTTAAGATTTATAATTTCTACAGCTATAAAACTGATGGTGTAGAAACACCTATTAAGCGGATTATTTAAACAAGACGTCTGTAGGCATGTCGTATTAATAATACTGATATATTTAGTATTACACAGACCGCGATTTAAGATTACAGAATGAATTACCAAATTCCCTCGAATTCAGTGGAATCACAAAGCTTAATTAACTTGGCGTAGAGTACTATTGCATCCATGTATTATCCTGTTATCAGTGCGGGTGTAGAATCCACAAAATCTGCCACAAACCGACAGTGGAGCGCCCCTTAAATCCGATCATTACGGTAATGATGCCAGCTTATGTACCGATACGGTGATATTATCGCTAACTAACTCTATTAATGTGGAGCGTGCAATTACTTACAATCGTCTTTGTATTACTTTACGCGGAGTACATTGAGTTTTCAATCGCTGATCTAACGCGTGGTTTCGCGTGCAACGCTGCCTCAAAACCAGTTCGTAAATTGAATACTTAAACGGAACAGAAAGTGTATTATGATGAGGTGGTTCGCGTGATACTGAAACGTACACCGTGTTAAGTCACGCTCTCTATGCTCAACTCGTAGGTACCACCGGCGAGCCTATGGTGCCGTAGCTATCAAAATATTTATTTCCCATTCAACCCATTGACCACACGCAAACATAAATTTAACACCAGCAATAACAGTTAAAATAACGTTATTTTATGCAAAATTCTGTCCGTCAAACATTACGCTAACGTGTGAGTAGTGTTTACAATTTCACAATTTCTCGTAGGAAGAAATAGGACAACGTAATAAAATACTCCTTTGCGTAATCACAATAATATTCTTAATTGAATAATAATTATAAACTTTATGACTGCATAACTGTTTAACGGAGAACAATATTATTTGTTTCCCGTTATTATTTGATATTGTATCCAAACATTATAATTGTTTATATACTGCCCACACAGTGTCTATACATAGGCTGAAGTATCATAACTTTATATTTTATTATTAAAGACAAAACTTTACCTCTACGTACCACGAAAGAATAATTCCCATCTTAGAATTAATTCCTATTCGTAGAAAACTAAGCACAAGAATAGATAAATACCTATTATTGCCTTAGAGGAAACGGTAAATTGAAGAAACAGCAATGACAACTCTTCCTGATAATACCAATAAAATCTATACTAATATTATAACTGAAGAGTTTGTTTGTTTGTTTGATTGAACGCGCTAATCTCAAGAACTATTGGTCCGAATTAATACTATTTATTGAGGGAGGCTATAGGTTATATAACATCACGCTACAACTAAGAGGAGCGGAGCAGTAATGAAAAATGTTGCAAAAACGGGGAAAATTTATTCCTTTTGAGAGTTTCCGTTGCGTGCGCTACGTAAACGGTTAAAGTAACGCAAAAATCAGGTATGACGAAATTGTTCCTTTTAAAAATTTCTGAATAAAAGTCCGCGAGAGCATATGTCTATCTTTTAAGGTTGACTCACTATAACTCAAAAGGAGCGAGCAGCAACGAAAAATGGACGAAAACTAGCAGGCAAATCGATGCGACGGGAAGGGTCATGGGATCCGACGTTTGGCTCCCAGAATGGAGCGGGCTGGGGCTGCATTAAAGCGGCTCCTGTCCAATCTGGGGGGTCCAAACGCCTCCTGCCGGAGGCTCTACACGGGGATCGTGCGGTCCATGGCCCTCTACGGGGCACCGGTGTGGGCACCCTCATTGAGGCTGCGCCCAGCGCGCCGGTTGTTTGCGGCCCAGAGGGTCATGGCCATCCAGTTAATCCGGGGATACCGCACGGTCTCGTGCGAGGCGGTGAGCCTCCTTGCCGGAGTGCCGCCATGGGATCTGGAGGCAAAGGTCCTCGCCCACATGTGGGAGTGGCGCGAGGAGGGAAACGCCGGAGCGAAACTCCGCTGCCACGACAAATCGCGGCACGGCGGACAGAGCTCCGGTGCCGATCTCATGGCGACATGGCGGGTACGATTGTCGCAACCCAGTGCTGGGCACGCCACAATGCGGCGGTAAGTCCCCTCTTTGAGGAGTGGATAGAGAGGCGTCACGGCGTCCTCACCTTCCGCCTGACGCAGGTTCTCACCGGGCATGGGTGATTCGGTGGGTTCCTGTTCAGGATAAAGCGGGAGGCTCCACTGTGGAGGTGTGCCCTGCCTGGGCGGAGCACCGCCGTGTCCTCGTGGAGGCGATTGGCGGCGGCGACCTCTCACGTCCGGCCCTGGTGCGAGCCATGGTACGGAGCGAGAGGGAATGGGAAGCCGTCACCTCCTTCTGCGAAGCAGTAATGCTCGCGAAGGAGGAGGCGGGGTGCGTGAGGGAGTGGCAGTCTCTGCGCCCTCACGTCCCTAGCCGCCGCAGGAGGAGACGCCCCGGGCGTCGGGAGTCGATTGCGGACTCCCGGCCACCGTAGGCGCGAGCTTGCGGGTGGCGAGCAATGGGTAGCTCGCCGCCCGGCAAGGACCAAGCTCGGGTCGACTGCGCGCAGTGTTCCACGCGCGCCTCAAAGAGATGTCAGCAGCAGTGTAGGGGTCTACTAGGACCGATGCCTGCTGGGGTCGCGTGATTGTTCGAAAGAGATACCGTGACCCTGGCACATGGGCAACTGATGGAACACGGGTGGGTTTTAGTCAGTAAAAGTCTGACACGCCCTCCCACTCCGCCCAGAGCGGGAGAAGTCATTTGAAGATTTCCCATCCTGAAAAAAAAAAAAAAAGAAGGGTCATGGGAGCAAAAATGCGCGGACGAAGTCGCGGGCAGAAGCTAGTAAATAATATACCTTGTAAAAAGACTTGAAAGTTATTAGATTCGCATGCATTAACGGCGCCAGAGGCGGGCGAATCGTCACTTTAAAAGATAATATTATTTTCTATACAAGTCACTCGCACGAACATAATTCATTTGTGATCGAATCGAAAATTCCAGAAATACGTATTAGAATTGCACGTTTTCAATCAAACTTCAAGAAAACAACGAAAAGTTAAGGAAAAAGTACACTTACTTTATTACATAAGATACAAAACGTCCTAACTGCCGAATACGTATCCTATTTTTGGAATAAATTGTCAATTCACCCACAAATACATTAACATCATGCGACTCGCCTACGGAAGACATTATGATATTTAAAAGTGACGATTCGGGCATGTATGCCTTTTATTCCAAAGCTGACTTTTCGCTGTAATATTTTCTACTGTTAAGCTCAAAAGTTTCAAACATTGAGGTCCCGTAACTTAAAATAGATAGCCAATCGGATTAAAAACGACCGTTTCCATCTTCCCTTTCATTAATAACATCGTCTTACCCTACACTGTATAAATACAACCCGAAATACAAGTATCGGTTAATAAGACGTAATTTTGTTTGATGTAGACTTGAAAATGGCTCGAGAGGTTTGAGTAAAGCCTCAGACAGACCCTCCAGTAACCTTGTTTACAAGTGGAGTTGCTCTGGCTCTACACTCGATCACCTACGTAATTAATTGTTCTTGTTAGGGCTAGTACAGACTTACACACTTGTAGTGCGATCTAGTTTGCGAAACTTAAAAACCTGCAAAGTGTAGATACTCTTTGTCTGATTGAGTTTATGGGCATGTTGCTTTCGTAAATTCTTTTTGATGAAATTAAATCAAATCAAAATACTTTTATTTCAAATAAACCTACATGAGCACGTATAAAACGACGTAAGCTTGGAGAAGAGCCAGCAAGAAACTCCATGGTTACTCTTTTAAAAATAATTGGATTTATCAATGGTTTCAAATTACAGTGTTAATAGGTATGGGAGGACAGTGTATTCCTATCATCATCATCATCATCATCATGTCAGCCGTAAGACGTCCACTGCTGGACTTAGGCCTCCCCCAATTTGGGGGGCTTTGCCATAATCGCCACGCTTGGCAGGCGGGTTGGCGATCGCAGTATGGTGGTAAAATGCATAGAGAACGCTGCTGCCCATTCTCTAGTAAGTCCCTTAGTCGCCTTTTACGACACCCACGGGAAGAAATGGGGTGGTGTTATTCTTTACGTCCGGCACCACAGGGTACATTGTATGGTGTATTCCTATACCAGGTACTTAATAAAATAGAAAATTGTCTACAGTCTACAAGGGCTACGAAGCCTAGAGATCTATTGCTAAGCTATCCAATTACATAGACAAAAAAAAATCCACACCTCGGCATAATCTACCATTCACATGATATTTCAAAAACATGGTAACATCATGCAGATTAAAACGCTCCTAAATATAATCCTTGAAATTTCTGCAACTTTCAGTTGCACAGTTTTGAATATTGGTATTCCGTTAAAAATTCCTTAGTTAGTTTTAGATAAAATTAATTAATATTTATGGTGATGAAGTGTAATTCATCGTAAAATACTTTCCGATTTCCACACTTCTATAATACATTATATTACCTCCGGAATACATTCCGTAGTTCGAATCCTATATTTTTATAAACCACTAGCTTCTGCCCGCGGCTTTGCCCGCGTTGATATCGAAAAATTCACCATTTCAACCCCCCATTTCACTCTCTTAGGAATGGAATTCTAAGAAACCCTTCTTAGTGGATACCTACTCCTCAAAAAGAACACATCCTCCAAATTTCATGTTTCTAAGACCAGTGGTTTAGGCTGTGCATTAATATATCAGTCAGTCACTTTGAATTTTATATATGTAAATAGAAGATTATATAATACAACATAAATAGGTAGATACTATAATAACTACGGAGGCATTGGAATCAAACAACGATTAAAATTATTATATTTCATAGAATATGTTCCCATCAACGCGCCCATAATTTCCACTGTCTTTCGAAACACCAAACCTATTCTAAATAATTTGAAAGCTTATTCTAAAAACCTTCGAATGACCGAATGTTACTAAAGTAATGTTATCGCCAGGTTGTACAACATAAGGTCGACTTTTGCAAACAAGTTTTACAGTACTAGGTTTTTCCATTTAGTGCCTGAAGAAAACTTCAGGCAATCGTATAGAGCGGCTATTAATTTCACACCCAGACAGTGTTGATGGTAACGTCTGTCAAGACATAATTAACTTGAATCAATTATCCATAATTAGGTAGACCTTGACGTGATTAGCTACTATTATGGATAAAATATTATAAAATGATGAAGTAAAACTAGAATTTGGAGATAGAGAGCTTATCTATTCTGCATTCCCTCTTTCACAATCCTCATCGTATTATTTTTCCTGTCAGTACATCAGCCAAAAAAGCGGGTGTAAAGAAAATTAATTACTGAAAATGTTATGTGTATTCCACAAACCAATACAGTGAGATAGATCTAAGTAGTAAAGCTAGTTTTTAATAAAAAGAACGTCATTCGAGATTGGAATTACGAGAAAAAGGGCTAAAAAGCTATCTGTGATCGCGTTGCATATCGATGTAGGGAAGCTGTGGGTTCGATATTACCTAGCTGGTATGTAAATCGATCATTACAAGAGCATTTACACCTCGCACCGTTGGGAGCACAGCACATTTGTATAGCATTATGTAGGTATGCGTATTCGTAGTGGTAAGCAATCTTAACTCTACGATCGTAGCTTTAGATAAAAGGCACGGCAGATGGCTATTCTGGATCGTTCGTCGTTGTGAATTATGCTCACGCGTAGGCTTTTAATATTGTTTCTTTTTTTAGAGCACCGCGTATAGGGGACATGGAACGCTTTTGGTTGTTGTTATAAATTCTATAACAATAGGTAGGCTTTAAAGAGGCTATCAAAAAGTAGTTAAAACAACTAAAATTGTAGTAAGTTCCTATCAATTTTTGATCTCGAATCTAATCTCGAATCGCATCCGATTGAACGCAGATCATTATGCGGATGAATAGACTTTTATTCCAACTTCTAGTAGTTAACAATATAGTTGTAGATACATTTTTAAAGATTGCATTATTATTTACCGATTGTCAAATAAGTATTATCTTTATCATTTACTATAAGTATTTATAGCACACATTCATGTACAATTCTAAACCCCTTTTATTTAAGGAACCGCAGTCTAAATAAATGTTGTCAGTGTCTGTGTACACTAAATAACATTTACCTAATGAGGCTATGTCGTAATATAAATCACGCCGAACGACTCCGACTATACAGTCATTACAGTGTGGCCCACGACTTCCACGGTATGCTGCAAGAACTTTTGTTATGCCAATGTTTTATGTACTTATATACTTACCTAACAGCCGTATCAAAGGGAATTTATTGACATATTTACTACACTTTTGGGAGTGGAGTTGAGGTTTATATGTAGGTAGTATTATTAAAATTGTCAGTGCAAAAGGGCTAATTATATACACTAGATACTAGTTATCCTACGTGATCAGGAATAAAGAGATCCGCAGGAGAACCAAAGAAACCGACATCGGCCGATGAAATGCCAAAATTAAGTGGCAGTATGCAGTGCAAATTGCTCGCAGAACAGATGGCCGATAGAGCCGAAAGGTGCTGAGCAACCGCGTACTGGACGTAGACGTAGAGTTCGAAGGCCTTCCATACGGTGCGGTGTACCGATGACCTTGTAAAGGCCAGGAATCCATTGAATGCGGGAAACACAGAACCGGTCAAAGTGGCGGAACTTGGGGAGGCCGGTGTTCAGCCGAGGACGTCGTTCGGCTGGAATGCTGAGGACTAAATTACTAACTAACTAACCATAGAAATAAATAGAAAAACAAAGGGCAATTCGTCGTCGAAGTACTCCTCCACTTCGCTGTCATCCGGAAACATGCCCAGAAAACTGGCAGCGTTGCCACGTCGAATGGCAATGTTGCTATGGCTAATAGGGTTCTTGTTAAAACTGGCCGCTTTTTATCTACCAATGTTGGACACACCTACTTCTGATTGTTAACCCCTAAAAGCTTCAAGTTACTTAACATCGCACAAAAAATGATAAAACAACTCCTTACTTAAGAAAGTCATTAATAGAATCAGAAATGTAATAATATTTACCGTTTCGTACCGCTCGGCTTTATCATAAGCCCTTACAGAATTAATCGACCTTGGGAGTCGATTAATTTATATAATGCGCTTTAAAGATAGGCCACCATCAACGTCGGCTTCAAGCCGGGCCTCATTTACACGGGTGATTTACGAGTTCACACACCGGACCCGATCTCACTTAGCAATGATTTATGCGCAACATCTCCCCCTGCCGAGTTAAGCGCATTATCGGACCACATGCCCTATCAACTTTGTAAACCGTTTAAACATTAGTTTAATACTCCAGCTGCTACGGTGTGATAGGCGGCCACAATATAAAAATAAAGATAGCATTGTTCTCCTAGACGTAGTAAAAAGGGTCATATATTTCTTTTATCTTTCCTTTTTTTTATTTGAACTATTTATTCGAATTTTAAATTATTACCTACATCGATGCTGCATAAAAGTTTATTTACTTACTTGCAAAAGAAACATGAGTGGGTCTGGTAGAAATTTATTTGGAGCTGGCACGCATTGTACCCACATGTGCAATGCACGCCATTCGACGTGGTTACGGCTCCCTCGAGGCACCCTCGAGACGGTGTGACGACGACCGCCAAAAAATATTTTCGACCATTTAAATGCGGATGGTCCTTTTCACCCTTGATATAAAAAAAAAACAGAAGTTGGCATTTTTACAGTGCCTAATTTATTTTAGTAAAATACCTGTTTAGAACATTTAGGGCTTCTTCTTTGAAAACTTTGATACTTACATAAACAAAACGAAATCTAAGAATTGAAGGTAAACTTCAAGAGTTGATGAAACTTCAAACAAGAGAAATAAACTTCCAAAATTTTTTACACTTTTGGGACTTAGCGCCAGAGAGTAACTCACGAAAGTGAAATTGTCTTTCGTTTTAAAGGTTCCGTACCAAAACGGTAAAAAGGAACCTTTATAGTGACACTCAGTCTGTCTGTCCGTCTGTCTGTCACAGCTGGATGTCTCAAGAACTACTAATGCTACTATCAACTTGAAATTTGGAATAGTTTTAGATTACGTTTGTACAACTATTTTGCAAATAAGGAAGAAACAATTTTTTTTTTTTATATAGCTGACTCAGCGAACTTCATACCGCCTCAGAATCAATAAAATCCATGTTAGGTGAGCTCCTACCAAGTTATGCCAACCTGGTACTTCGAAGACATAAAGCGTTTTCTAGCTATCACACACCCATGTTAGGTGAGCTCCTACCAAGTTATGACAACCTGGTACTTCAAAGACATATTAATAAGGAACTTTTTTGGATTATTTTTTACACCTTGGGTCCGAAAAACCCAAATATCTTACGGATTCCTATTTTTTTAAATAATAATATAGCCTATGTTACTCGCAGATAAAGTAGCTTCCTAATGGTGAAAGAATTTTTTAAATTGCTCCAGTGGTTTTTGAGTTTATCCATTACAAACAAACAAACAAAAATACAAACTTTTCCTCTTCATAATATTAGTATAGACAGGGACAGAAAGGGCGTCTTAAAAAATCGAGGTGGTGCTACTAGGGCATGTGGAGTATCTCATACGAAAAAGCGCTATTTGCACATTATTAAACATTTTTTTAAGCCAAATAATTTTAGACTTTTGATGCAAAATGTAAAAAAATACCGTTCCCTCACCCTTATTTCCGAAATTTGCATAGAGAAAAATCAGAAATGATTCTGTGTGAGAGAAGATTATGTAAAGATTACAGGAAAAATAAAATAATGTCTCTAAATATCACACTTTTTCCAAAATCGTCAACAAAAATTACATTAGTTCCATTCTCGGTCAAGAGATGGCGCTTACTAATATGATAGCATTCGCATTACTATATAATTATTATAATAACAAAATATAATATATTACTAGAAAATCTATACTTTATATTTTATATATGAGAGTTTGTTTGTTTGTTTGTTTGATTGAACGCGCTAATCTCAGGAACTACTGGTCCGAATTGAAAAATTCTTTTTGTGTTGTGTAGCCTATTTATCGAGGGAGGCTATAAGCTATATAACATCACGCTACAACTAAGAGGAGCGGAGCAGTAATGAAAAAAGTTGCAAAAACGGGGAAAATTTATTCCTTTTGAGAGTTTCCGTTGCGTGCGCTGCGTAAACGGTTAAAGTAACGCAAAAATTATGTATGACGGAATTGTTCCTTTTAAAAAGTTCTAAAAAAAAGTCCGCGAGAGCATATGTCTGTGTGTTTTAAGGTTGACTCACTTTAACTCAAAACGACGTGGACGAAAACTAGCAGGCAAATCGATGCGACGGGAAGGGTCAGGGGAGCAAAAATTTGACGCGGATGAAGTCGCGGGCAGAAGCTAGTATTTATATATGGTGAGTATGGAACCCTCGGTGCGCGAGTCTAACTAGCTCTTGACCGGTTTTTTTTTTTTTGCAATGCGGGTCAGTGTCAGGCTGTATGTTAAACAAAATATTATTCGCAACCGTAACAAGTATTTACAGATTTTTTATAGTCGATTTTTTTATTTCAAATCAGTTTGATTGTTTCACCAACAACCGAATTGATGATTACAAAAACGTAAGAATTGAATTTCGCTGGTTATTTAATGCATCCCATTGAAATTCAAACTTTTCTTTTTAAGTTCAATTTAACAAAAAAATCGGGCCTGTCGACTCCACGCCTATAGGACATACTGAATAGTCGGTCACAATTTGTTTCGAAATATTGCAGTCATCACTTACCCACGAAATACGTATACAAACGCGGAATCACGAACACATTCATGCGAGTAAGTTAAGTCTTTCAAACAGTACCATGATTTCACAGGAATCACAGGTTCACAGCAATCATACTTAGCGTACATTGAAGCGTATCTAAATAGACTTTCGCATTGACATCGCGCCGCAAAGGAGACATAAACTACGATATAAGCGGCTTTCAATTTATGAACAAGCTGCTTGGTAAAGAACATGAAAGAACAAGTCGTCGTGTAGGTGACAAACATCATGGCTCCCTCCCTCCCCCACTAATGAAGGTACAACTTTGAGAAATAACTATCACCATTGACGTGTATTAGGACTTTGCTAGACTTAATTACGAAGTTAGTTAATGTACACACCTTAATTAACATTTTTAATTAGGTTAGGACGTAACTAGCAGCGTGCAGTAGTCGACTGGTTTTGTTTGTAAGACTAATTCAGTATGCATACGTGTAAGTTTTAAATTTGTAAGTTAAGAATGCATATATAAATTTACCGTGTAGTTTTTATTTCATTTTGTGTTACTGATTTATCTTTGTTTTAGCAAAATTCGGCTATTGTTTAATAAAACAAACGTAAAGATGCATTTTTAACGGCGCATTTCATAGAATTATTGAAGAGCTTCCGATAGAGGCCCGTTTTCCAATACAACTTGTACAGAATTGTATTGCACGCACACAGACACGTTAACTTCACACTTAATAATGAAACAGTATTAAAGGCTACGAGCTATCAATTATGAGCAATTATGTACGACATCAGAAACAATAATCGGTGCAGTCGTTTTAAATTGGATAACGTAAATCCTCGTGGTGTTAATTGCTTTATTTATGCCACTAATAAAACCTCCCGGATTTCACATTGACGCTCTGATTCACCGCCAGATTATTTGGGACTTGTAACAGCGTTACTATACAAAGTTCCCCTGTTTTTATGTTTCTCAACCTTTTTTATGATGAACCGTCAGTTTCCGCACATTTCACTTAAATTTACTGCCCCTGTTCACCCTCCAGGTACAGTCGTGAACAGATTGCGAAGCGGTTGATTAAACTCAATTACTTTTGTTCTTCAGAATCATAACGTCATCATTACTGTGTAATAGGCTGAGCTTTACCGTCGCAAATGTAGGTAGATATGTGGGGAACACGCAAGACAAAGACATGTTATTTGAGAATATACTCATTATGCATTTGCATACACAACAAAAGCACGTATGTCAGAAACTCATTGAAGAACAAAGGCAACCTTAAGCCGGGATTTTCACATTGCATTTAAGTTCTCTTCAGTTTATATACTTAGCGAGATAAAAACACGTAAAGATTAACGAGGAATAAGTGGTCGCCGTGGTGGAATACCTTCTGGTAGCCACTTGACACATATCGGCATTTATCTCGGCGGGTTAATTTTCCGGGTCAGGCAGGCGCGCGGCGGGCGGCCTCCTCGGATGAATTCAATCAGAAGCAACAACCTAAGCAATCTCGACGCCAGCGAAAACGATTGCGGACGAGTGTGTATTGAGTTGACCGCCAGACGAGGGCCGTCGAGAGCTCTCACCTCAACCGCAAACTTGTGCACCGACATAACTATTTATTCTCCACGAATATCTAGTTCAAGAATATTGAAATACAATTTTCTCACTTTCAACCGTGGCTTACCGAAACCGAAATTAAATTCTGTACTCACTTAAAGTCCATTCAGCGTAAATACTTGGCAAACTTCAATATACAAGGAGTCCGTCGTAAAGTACAATACGAATCTGTGAAGTCAGCGTTTCCATTTTTGTTTTGTCTCGGTTAAACCGCGGGTTTGCCGTCATAATAATATAATGTTGTGAATACAAGTGGCGGCCACTGTTTACTTCAGGGCTGCGGGCAACGGTTTAAGTGAAACAGACAGCGAACCACTTAACCTTCGTCTTGTATTTAAAGGGAAGGCTAGACGTTGAACCCGGCCCACAGTAGTCGTGAATATGAGGTAAAACAAAAAGGGACCCAATTGACTACCTTTATTTTTTCATGGCGAAGTTTACCTGTGAAGGTAAACATGTGTGTAATACAAATGTGTTCGAGTAATTTGTGGCTGGGTGGGTAGAATGGGTTATGTTCTGACTGTACCTAACTGGTTCGTGTAATGTTAGTCGGAGAGTACGCGTACTAAAATTCAAATTACCTACCGTATTTAACCACCTACCACGAATCTATGCGATGTAGCATCATCAAGTAGGTTGTCCTGGTAAGACTGGTCGGGACACAGTCCGCACATAGCATGCGTAATCGCTCACAACTTAGTGGTAATCAATGCCCGCTAAAGTGTCACCGATCCTTGTAGACGCGGAGACGCTCGATAAATTGACTCAATTATTTTACTTTAGAAACTGTCTGCCTGTCTGTGACCTTAATATAACTTCCATTCACGTTAGTGGGCGCGTGCATACAATATTGTGACTGTTACATTTATCTAAATTATGTATTATACAGAATGGAGTGCGAGTCCAAAGGTTTATGACAAACCAATTGTCTGGAGCTGAAAACTGCTCTCAGCATTTTATCCCTCTTTCCATTTGAAAATATATTTCAAAGATATGGTGCAGAAATCTGACAAGAGTATAGGAGTTGATATGATTGCAAGGCAACAAGACGGATCATAAAGCGAGTCAGTCTTAAATAAGTAGCTTTATCTCAAAGAGCTTCGACGTCGTACTACGAATGCAACAGATAGAAACAAGACAAGGCTTTTTGAAATGTAAGCTAAGATTTATTTAAAAATATTCAAATAAATTAGTTTTGTTTCAAAAATTAAGAAACAAAAGGTAACAAATCCGCTAATGTTTTACGGCCGGTATTAAATTACAATTGGCTCGAAGTGAATGTGAAACGTTTCACTATTGATTGCACAATATTATACTTTCGAGAAAAGACTTGATGTTTAGCGCCATAAAGATTTGTTGGATGGAGCAGTAAAACCTTATACAGTTCAATAAAAATATGTTTGTATATGAGGCTCACAATGTGCGACCACCTACGATATAGGTTTATTGTCATGACGGAGGAGCTCCTCTCATAACAAGGGAAACAAAATACCATACAGTTGCAATAGCAAAATGATGTAACATCGTAACTTTACTTACTTTTATGTTAAGCGCTCTGATTTAGTTAAAATTTCTTTTTATAATTTTATGGCTCGTAACCATCGAGATCAACTTTTAACCACAACTTTCCACTACAGTATAGGGACGTAGAATTTCCAGTTACTATTCATTTTCTTCGCTGTGGAACTCAGAACAAGTCCGGTAAATCGTCTTAAACATTTTTGCTTTCGCTTTTGTTCTGAAAAGGATTCTTAAATGAATATTCTAAAGAATTATTGATGGTTGGATTCAAGCACAGATGTAATTTATTCAATTCGCTGGCATAACGACCGAGATCCGGCTAGTTCACGGGACGGTTTAAGGCTAACTAATTTGGTTAATGTTAGTGATGGAAATTTGTGCCAGGAACGTTTTCGCTGGCGCTAATATATGGAACTGACTAGTCGGATTTCAGTTGGAAATGGGTTTAAACGTTTTGCACGTTACGCTCATTAATCTTGTCCAGTTATCTTGAGGGGGGAAAGCAATTTAGTCACGCTAGCTTTATAGATCTTTAATGCAGTCCTTCGACGTGTAGATAACAATGTTTCACGCCGTATTCCAATTGTTCGTTCGTGTGGTTGTAATTTAAGATTAGCCCAAGTTTATTAGCATTATAAGCCTATAATATTTCCACTTTTTGGACACAGGGCTCCTCTTTACGAGAGGGGATGGGCTGTAATTTACTATACGACCCTATTCCTGTTTGGTAGATGTCAAATTTCCTGTTTTTTTTTTTATTCCAGGACATGCCGATGTGTTCATAGTTGCCTTCACCGTTTTGAGAGCAGTGGTAACGAAATTATTGACACACAATAAAGCGCATGTCTGGGCTCGAACCCACGACCGTTCAAAGACGGGGTCGTCAACACTAGGTCACCACTACTCCTCTTACTTTCTCACCAACGTTTTATTAGATAGGTACCCACCATATATACCTACTCAAATTATCTAGAAAAAGGTATGTAATTTAAATTTCAGACGCACTTGTATTCATTTGCTCGCATTTAGTTCTACCCGCCTTTCAAGATACTTGTCTGACACTCACGTTACCCTTCATCACTTGAGGTCAGCAAGTGAGTCTGGCTTATTACAATCCTTTTATTAATCATTATATTTCACTACATCATAAACATTTCAAACACAACACTAAGAATTTAGGTATACACTTTCACTTACCAACTAATGGAGAAACATTCCGACATAAACATCGATGTGAAACAATAGTTAGCAACACATAAACCCATGAAACACATCACATTCTGCCAGCGGTTATGGCCATCGGAAGTTGGTCAATAGACGCCACATTCCATGCAAATGCGTTGTCAATGGTCGCCGCGTCTTTATAGACTACTGTTCGTACTGACCAATATATGGGGAACATTTCACGCAAACATTTCAACTGTAGCAGTAAGACATTGTATTCGTGAAATACGTAACTTTTAACAAGTATTGATGATCGGGAATACCTTTCACTCGTTGTGAAATCACGATTTCAATTTCCTACCTTGCGCATTTTTGATTAATGGTCCGCGATACTAAATTAAGAGTGATAGCGGTACTCGGCGCTGCATTTGTTGCGTAAAATATTGCAACCAACGCCCAGCATTTATTGGAAATTGTTGATTTCGCTCATATTACATCAAAGAGGTAACAATAAATACTACTAACGACTAAATTTTTTTCAGAAAACAACGTACCTAACGCAATTTAGCCACTCTGCGAATAAAAATCGCTGCAGCAACAGTAAACAAAATACAGGGACATAAAGTTAATTATTAAAACCGTGAAACCAATTTATTTGTGACTCGCTCGATAAAAGTATCCTTACAAGCTGTTCAATATTTCAACGCTAAAGTATAACGTTGTAAAACTCCATAACGACACGCGACAAGTAATAAATTGTGATTGCCTAAAAGCAATTATAACAGCAGTGTGGTCGCCATTAGACGGGCTCCGATTCTTCACGAGGCTGAAGGGGCCGTGGACTCGACACCAGATATTTGTTTCTCACGCTCACACCCGCCCACTGCGCCCGCGCCGCTGTGCAAACGTGCATCTTGTAAAACTTGTAAACCATAGAGATGCCAGATAACGACACTTGTTATTGATATACTTATCGCTATCTTAACGATATGTTCTGAAATTGATGCAGCCAACAATCTACATAAACATCACGATTAAATTCGAATCCAATGAATATTTTCTGTTGTGTGCTAAGGTGTTGAAACAACGCGAGTGAAAAATTGGTTTCTAAATTAATCTTAACACCTTTTATCACTAGTATTAAAGGATGTTTTATTAAGGGTCAAAACGAACCCGCGCCAAATATTTGCCTAACCCTCATTAAGGGGCAGGAAAACCTAATAATTGTTTTCATAATTACACACTAAGCCGCGAAGGTAAATGGTGGTAATAAATCTAGTGAAGGAATTTTTTGTGATTGTAAGTCGATGATGGCGTGGCTATCGCGTGTTGGTGTGAGCGACGCCCACGGCTTTTCCGATTCTAACTAAGGCACTAATTTCTATTACCATTATTGACACGTTATAACGGCGGTGAGCTTCGTGTCGGACTGTGAAACAAAGTCGTTACGATGTTTGGGCTTACACTTGTGCGTCGTACGTGGCGTGTGTGTCCACCATAAGTGGCGGCCACTTAGATGCACATTAATAAATAATGTCGCATCGGTAGAAGATGTTAATATATTCTTTAAACGTTGTTAAGTGAGTCGTAATCTTGCTTTACTTGTTTCTATATATGGGTGTGACGCGCCCGATCGGGAAAGCTGGCTGTAGTTACGGTGAATTTTTCAGTGTAACGGTTGTTAGTTGTTAGTCGATACTTTTGCCTTGGCTGGTGTGTGGTTAACAATTCGAAACTGACAGAAATGTACGTGGAAAATTGAACTTAATGTGAAATATATGCCAATTATACGAAAAATTATAGTAAAATTGCTTAGATCAGACAGCGCTTCTGAAGCACCCGAAATTACAGCTAGCAAAAAGATTCAGTGCAAGAATATAGAATGACTGTGGAGTATATCCTTTGTAAACGCGATAGATAACATCAACATAAACAACGAAATTAACATATTTATAACCATAACAAAGCCGAAAACTTGTCACAAGCTTTTCCCGTTCAACAAAATTGATATTTTGTTAGTTCTCGCCACGCACGCTACTAAACCTTTCGTGTATAATGTTCTATAAATTTTCACTCAAAACTTTGACGGAACCGTGCGAAGTGTGCGAGTGAGCGTCATTAGTCATTTCCTTAGAACTAGTCGCAGGTGAACCGCAAAGTTTGTCGTTTGCGTCATTCCTTAGACGAGGCGAGTTATACCTACACGTGAGAGACTAGACGTCTGGATAATGTGATCTGTTTCTATTTTTGTTACTCCTATAATGATCGGTAAATATTTGTACAATCACAAGAAAACAGACTTTAAAGAAAGGAATAATAGAAAATAAAAAATATAATAAATTCTTTCTTTAACAAAAGCTCCACAACATATTATGTCGTGTAGCTTTTGTTAAACTTTGTATTTATTGGGTTGTTGACTGATAAAATTGAGAATAGGGATCAGTGAATAAAAAATGTGTCTTGTTCGTAGAATAATGAAGATACTATATTTCACTAACAGATAAATGACAGTTATACTACGTACATATAGTGTTGCAAGACTAAAAAATAAATAAACAATAAAATGTTGGGGATGCCAACATACCTCACTCATCAGGGACAAAAATTCATGTCAAATCACAACATTTTTTTCCCTATGACTTAACCCCCCTCCCCCTTTTGTCTCCTACACATTTTTATAATTAAGTTTTACAAGAAAACTTTTCATAAGCTAATATAAAGTCTACCCTTAAAATAAACGCCTGAAAACTCTCTACTAGCTTTGAGCTATCCTAGTTTTTCGAAGTAGGTCGACCGTATAAGCATATTTCATCATTGATAGTAGTCGATCCACAAAAATTAATATTTTAATTTCCTATAAATACTAACAGATGTGCCCTAGCCAGCTTAATAGATCGTTTCCAAAAGACCAGAAAGTTAAAAGATCACTGAGTACAAAAAGACAAAAAGTTTTTAGAGGATCAATTTAATATCGCAGATTGGTACATCCACCTATACCTGCTAAGCGTGCCTGCCTTCTGGCTGTGGGTGGGAGTTGGGCCTCCGGCTTCAGGCAACACCGTCACCCACCATAGCCACTATGGTGGGTGACATCACCTTCCAGCTCGCTAGTTGCCTGCGTCTGAGCGCTTTTTGCTTGGTTCTGCATCGCTTTCAATGCGGTGAGGGTGTCGACTGCCTCGGACACCATATTATTTTATCCAGCAGTAGGAGCGCACGGCAGATGGCACGGACCGCCAGCATCAATGACATCACCTGTGACACCTTGTCACCACCGAGGTGCCAGTTGTTCTAGAACCCAATGGCTTGGCAGGTTACGTTGGAAAGAGACAACACAGCCTTTAGTGCCTTTAGTGTGCAATGCAAATTGATATTTAGGCACACTACGGAAAAGCTCTTCCGTACCTATATATTATTTACAAATTGATACCTGCCGAGGAGCGGTGTAAAAACTTAACGCAAATTATGAAAGCTTCAAATGCAATATAAACGTGTGTCGTATAAGCCATAGATGAGCATTAATAATTAAGGACGTGTTTATACATGGTGTTCACAAACGCGCTAACCGAGCGTGCAAGCGATACTTAGTTAAAATCACGATAGGTTAATCTCATTGTTATATTAACGGTCGCAAACAATAGCTTCGATTTGATTTAGACCATCAATACACTCCGAGCCATTATATTGAGGCATTAACTGAACTAATATCTGCCTAATATCTGCGGAACGCGGGAGGTAATTATGACGTAATCGACTATCGGTGCCACGAACACCCACCAATATATCCGATATTTATCGTGTCAGCGAAACCTTGTTATAATCTCGTTCGGTGTATTAATAAACTTGTGTTGACTAAAATGTTCGTCCTCTCTAAGTTAGGAGGTTTGTAAATAACCGCAAGTAATTTTTAGGTGAACCCTAAATATTGGATTTTCGATATGAAACATTTTCATCGAATTAACGGCACCAAAATAGTTGACAACCCCTGAAGGCAGAGATGAGTAATGGGTTTATTAAATAGCCACGACTTGCTAAAAAAAAAGCTGGCAAAAATCTACCCACTAGTTTTAAACCCCATTCCGGAAAAAAAATAGAAAACCTACACTTATAAAATTTTCATTCGCCAATGATGCTCACTCAGCCTCTAAATACGTCGGGGTCATTACTTTGAGAGGGACCACCGCAGTGTAATCTTCCGATAGGTTAATGAATCAGGACATTATGTTGGAGGAGCGGACCGGTCTGCGGACATTACCATGAATTGTCCCATCACTACAGGGGGTAATTTTATTGAGTAAACGTGGAGCCGTCCTAGCGGGACTGACCTCAAATATAGCCAAGAGATCACTAACTATTAACGGTCGTAAACTAGTGCTGTGTACCCGGGAGAGGTTTGTACTATCCGAAGTACAAGATGGTAGCATGTACTTGTACTTACATGACAATAAAATGTTTATAAATATTTATACTTACATAAAATCCTACTATTCTACTAATATTATAAATATGAAAGTTTATATGTTTGTACATTTCATGCAAAAACGGTCGATAGGATTTGGATGAAATTTGGCACACAGATAGGTTATAACCTGGACTAACACATGGAATACTTTCATCCCGGTAATACGTTCCCATGGGTAATTTCCGTCCTCATCGCGGGTGAAGCTGTGGGCAAAAGCTAGTAAAAAAATAAAAGGTAACTAGTACCTTTTATTTTTACTAGCAATTTTTATTATTTAGTAGCTATGTTTTTAGTTCTGTCATGGGAATAGAGGTGTATAGTAATAGAATTTGTATTTATTTGATAAATAATGTTATAGAGGAAAGACAAATACCTACGTAGTTTGTTTGGATAAAGAAGGAAAGAACAATCCGAATTTATTTACTTACGGAGACAACGCCGAAATAGTACAGAATTTTGCTTTGATTTCAGGGAACGGTAAATAAAGAAAACATCTTAACAAGAAAGTCTTTTCGAATAAATATGATCTACATTTTCGTACATTTAAACGAGCGTAACATGCTTTATTTAAGCTGAGCTGAGCCGCTATCGATATTTATAAGGTACAAAATAATCACGGCGTATGAGTCACGGCGTGAGAAGAGTCGTGGAGCGTCGCAGGCGCAGCGCGTGGGCGAGCCGGTCCTGCGCACACGCGGCCGTACTAACAAATTACGTTTACCCACAACAATCCAAGTCCACGAGCAACTTAATGTACCGTGCATCCACTGGAGCCGTAGATACACTCAGAATTATTATATTATACGGATAATCCGGCCATTTGAATGCGTGAGAAATGCTTAAGTAGACATCTGCTGAACGTTCAGAAAGCACAGTTGAAACATTTCCAGGATACATTGTAAGTGGAACAGACCAGTAATATTGTATACAGAACACCATTTATACTGACTCGTGTTTAAACCACTTTGCTTCGAATAATACGTCGAAAAACAAACAGTTGGTAACATAAAACAATAAAATGCGTTGTTATTGATGATTATTTTACTTATCCACTAGATAGAATTATTGTATGTGTGTACGTACTGAAGATAAGATTCTTGTATTTAATTTATCTTTAAAAACAACATTTTGTCCGAAAGACAATAAGTGAATAGAGATTATTATTTCACTAGATAGGTATTATCACTAGGTCTTATACGAAATTTTTCGGATTTTGCTGATATACGTCATTTTATAGACGTGTTTTTACACTGAAAATACCGTATTTTTATTGGTTTTAATACACCATTCAATTTTGATAAAATGAATGAGCTATTTTTTTTATGTTTATCATTCGATTTTAATTTATTGACTTCAAATCGGCACATTTTGCGGTACGAGGTTTCGAATAACACATATTTACGATTCATTTAACGTCTACAGGGTATGTAAAAAAAATGTGTTGTTGTGAAAGTCATAGGTTTTCATAATAAAAAATAAAGTTAAAAATATTCAACTTAGTCAAATTTTAGAGAAAATGGGCTATGAATTAGTTTTGATTTCGGGTACTCAGAACTCTCGTTCAAAATATTAGTACAATAAAAATTAACTTCAGTTCAAGATTCAGCCATTTACCGAAAAATGTGTACGGCCTCTTAAAAGCGTCAAAAAGTTTTGACTAAATCGTATAATCGTGAAAAGTATTTAATTATGTCAGAGCAGTGGTGGCCCAGCGATAACGGCCGCAATTTACGAGTTGTAGGTCGCAGGTTCGAATCGAGATATACGCTTTACGTTGTGTAAATAATTTTATCACCACTGCTGTCAAAATGGTGAGTGGTGAACGAAAACATCGTAAGGAAATGTCCTCGAACGAGTAATTCGTAGACATCTACCAACCCGCCCTGGGCCCACGAGAAGGATTATGTTCCACTTCCTGTAACAGATAGAAGGCTTGTATGCAAGCAGTGGCAACATTATATGCTGATTATGTATATTTAACTACACTCAGCGGCACGGAAACTTGGCCACATGTAAATTTCACAATATTTCGCACATAAATGTATTTTTGACACTGAACTAAGGGTAGATGCATTCAGTAAGTGATTCTTATGCTTCTGGAACTTGAAAATGAAAACGTCACAACACCAATAACTTTAGTTATTAATTTGGGCACTTTTTCAGAAAAAAAGGAATTTACATCATCAATTTAAAAACACTATTGAATTAAAAAATAACCTTAATTGGTAATTTTTTCGTCGTTTCAGTATCGGCTGTTTCCTCCTCTAGCCTTTATAACCGCTTACATTCGATCTGGCATGCTCTGAATGATGTTTCTGAGATCAACTTGCGGTATGCTTTCCCAAGCAGTCAGTACTGCATTTCGAAGTTGCTGAAGAGTTACTGACGGGTCGGAGGTGGACTTTATCTTTCTTTTGAGCATGTCTCAGATATGCTCAATTGGGTTTAAGTCCGGACTACGAGCTGGCCACTGTAATTTTTGAATACCAACTTCTTGAAGGTATTCTTCAATGCAATGTGCAACGTTTGGACGTGCATTATCGTGCATTAGGAGAAATTAGTCGTGCCCTATATATCCCGGATATACCAAAACATGTTCCTGGAAGACCTCCCCGCTGTATCGGACTGCAGTTAGCCAGTTAACAATGATAACCAACTCCGTACGACCATCGGAACTTATTCCTCCCCAAACCATTATACAGCCTCTATGGAAACTCACAGTTTGTGTGGTGGTAATGGGAAGAAATCTCTCTCCTCTTTTTCTCCATACTCGCTCCCGACCATCTGGAGCGCGCAATGCAATTCGAGACTCATCTGTGAACAGAACTCGAACCCATTGCTCGTGGGTCCAGCTGGCGTGTTCACGGGCGAATTGAAGTCTAGCTACTCGGTGATGTCTGAGAAGTTCTGGACCGCGTGTTGGTCTACGGGCTTTCAAATTCACTTCCTCCATTCGTCTTCTCACCGTACGCTCACTAACATTCACGCCCCTTGCGATTTGGAGCCGCTGGCGTATCTCAACAGCGGTCACGTAGCGGTTTCTTAAAATTTCCCGGACAATATATCGGTCGTCCCGGGCCGACGTGCATCTGACACCTCCACTGCCTGGTCTACGGGAATAGTGGCCAGTCTCCTGGTATCGTTTTAGCGCATACTGCATCGATGAACGTGGTACATTAAGCACCACAGCAACTTCACGCTGTGTCAATCCTTGGCCGATTAATGCTACAACCTGTGCAACCTGTGCTGGTGTTATTGGCATTTTTATTGGTGTTACAGCACCTTCAGTTAATCAATAATAAGCACAAAACCACAATAATTCAATAAGGTAACTGTAAACTTTTACAACACACAAATTTAAACTTGCAACTTAGTCGCTCAAATGACACGATTCAACTAAACATTTAAAGTTACGCCATAGTGCACTCAAACATTATGAATTACCCTCTTGAACTAAGGGTAAACATTTTTTGACCTAGCGTCATAACAAACAATCATTGGAAACACTTAAAGTTTTTTTTATTGTGAGTAGTTGCGAGATAAGCGTTTGGCCAAGATTCCGTGCCGCTGAGTGTATGTAAATTTCTTGTTAAAAATTAATAAAATAAAACAACTTAAAAAAATTAAACTAATAAGATGCTGGATCCAAATATATGATGATATTACAATCAATTAAGTGCTTCAGGCACTTTCAAAGATAGAAGAAATATAAGTGACCCATTTTGAATTATCGTGCCGTTCCCATAATCATCACTACATATTGTAAAACCAAGTCCCTCCCGCCGCATCTTCTGTCTGTCTAAACGCGATAAACTCAAAAACTCCCGAACGGATTTTCATAAGCACTAGTCGGAGTGATTCATGAGGAAGGTTTAGGTGTATTATTAATTTGGGTTTTTTTTTTTAAATTGGCTGATATATAACAATGATTGCTGAAGATGTTGGCCAAAATCATGCCGAGTGTGAGCTTTATGTGCGCTGGGTAAACTAACAGAATTATATTAAAAACTCCAATATAAATCCATGTCTTCAAGTAAGATCTTTCTAACATCCACACGGGCGAAGCCACGGGCAAAAGCTAGTTATTTATTTAATATCTTGATAATGTCAAATACTCATGATAACTTGATAATAATTAAGTACTTACCTCCATGGCAACATTCGTACGTTTTCCCCACTAGATAACACATGCGTCTTCTTATCCACATTCATGAAATTCAAATGTCCAATACACCAAACCAAACAAAAACCTTCCCACCGTACTTTTGTCAGCAATTTCTAACTGTAGAAAACTAGGACCCTGAAGAAAACATGATCACCAAATACCCTACTTACAAAAAACAAAATCACTTCTGCACCGGACTGATGGGTCCCTGTGATATCACAGGGCCCATACGAGGACCCTGCTGAATAGCCAATCACACTAATCAGGATCAGGATTTTTCTTAGATCACTGCATACATCTACATAGAGCGTTTTAAACATGCGTACTATACTATTCAGCGGAATTGACTGTCCCATACATAGCTGTATTTTGTGCCCTCTTTGCGCTTTTTCTCTAGGGTAAGCAAAATCACTTTCAGTTTTCACTGCCATTTTTCGTGTAGGTTAAAATGTGTTGCTTTTGGATAGTCCTTTTTTATACATATATAAAACCAGGGTGAGTCAGACCTACGGTTTGATTCACACTTTTTATCACAGTTTGGGAGCAAAAACCAAACTGTGAAATTCGTGCCTATCACAGAGGCCGTGCTCGTCCCGCTAATGAAGCATGTCAAGAATACGATGTTTTTGATTGTGTCACCACAAATGACCACATTCTTATAGGCACTCGGCAGGTACAGACGCCAGCACATCAAGCTACTCGAAACTTTAAAATTAATACTTTAGTAGTAGTTGTAGTAGCTTTGTGTGCTGGAGTTGGATCCGCGGTTGCGTGGAACGGATTGCCTAGGTAAGTACGTGGTTTAGAATTTCAAAATGGAAACATTAGTTATCAGATGGACAACTACCAATGCTAATCATATGTACCATCTTCTTATCAATGAGCATGATCAGGTTTAAAAAATCAATTAGTAACCCGAAACGATGCAAAAATAGCTGGTGCCGAAGCATTAAATTTAGCCAGTCAGTAAGCAAGGTTGGTACTCAAGTGGACCGCCTGGGGTACCCGTATTTACTGCTTTTTTGTACTAACCAGTATCCAGTAACTGAATGTTGAACTGAATGGTACAGGTTAATCGTACGGTGAGAGAAAATATTTGTTAATAGGACATTATATAGGATAGGGCTAAAGGTTGTACCTTGTGAAAAAAACATAGTTCCTGGCAAATTGATCATTAAGGGCGAGCGTGCACTACGACTTTTATCGTGCGACTATTATGTCGCAGAGATGCAACATATTGGTTTATAAGTCAGCGCTCGCATATACGAGAAAAATGTCGCTGCGATTTACCATACGTCACCATAAATTATACGTTGCATTACTGTGACAAAATAATCACGCGATAAAAGTCATGAAGCGCACTCGCTTAGTTGAGACAATTCAAGTTATATTCTGTATAATCCACAATTAATTTCCATGCCTTTATGAATAGAGGGATTTCATTCCGTCTATACAGTATCTAGGACTGCGTTTTAAAATGAATTTGCTCACAGTGCAAGCGTGGCCCATAAGTTTAGCGCACGAATTATAATCACACGCACGTGTGCACATTCAGAATCACTACATGTGCGTAGATCAGAGATTATTGCGAGATCTCGGGTCGCGAAACTATACATATGTACATATATGCATGGTACTATCTAAATTAAACGCTCTTCTTAAAAATCGTGTATATTTATTTATTTATAATAAATAACTATATTTCTGTAAGAAGTTTTGTGTTCAGTTTTTTGTATTCCGTGTGTTTCCGGACGCAAAAAAAAAGCACCAACCCATTTCTCCCGGCTGAACTGATGAAATGAGTTTGTGCCTACAAACACTTTTACACGTCAATCATATTTTAAATGAAAACTAGACGAGGTCGGTGTTTCCTATCTGATTACACTTAGAAGAAAGGCCGAAACAAACTCAGAGGTCGCAATCTCTTTTCAACTCAAAATCTTGGTAAGATTGCATAATTATGTGAAGACCATGTGGATTGGTATCTTAAATTATATTTTAAGGAGTGAACCACACAGATTGAGAGGTCCTGTCCAGTCAATGTATGCATAGTATTAACACTAACATTGGTTTTTAGAGCTAGGACCAATGCAACTATGTAGTCGAAATTTCCACACTCAGAGTCGTCACCGTGATTTTTTATTAAATTACGCACCACTACCAACAAAAATGAAATGTTTTAAAACCATCATACTTCGACTGACAGGGTCCAAATTTATATTACTAGATTATATATTTATGTACCTACTTTAATAGGTTATGGAACATGGAACAATAAAGTAGGAAGAGGCTTATGCTCTGAGTGGGACGAACAAGGCTCCATATACAGGCTTTTATGCAAAAACTGATCCCGACAATGGATTAACTGATTGAGTCTGGTACGATTTGCTAAAACAGTTAAAAACAAATAACTGGTTCGTTGCTAAATAGCTAGTTAATATCGCTCGAGGTGGAACATGTATATCTCCACTATCCTACTAATATCCTACTTTCTACTAATATTATAAATGCGAAAGTTTGTATGTGTGGATGTGTGGCTGTTTGTTACTCTTTCACGCAAAAACTACTGAACGGATTTGGATGAAATTTGGAACACAGTTAGTTTATAACCTGGATTTACACATAGGTTACTTTTTATCCCCGTAGTACATTCCCGCGCGATATTTTCCGACCTTCACGCGGGCGAAGCCGCTGGCAAAAGCTAGTATAATATACGCTACGGGTAAATAAGTTTTTTTTTTTTTTTTTAATACTTTATTAGTAAGAACAAAATTCTTAGTAATTAATTACGATCTAGCCAAAAAGGCTAATAAGCAATTTAACTCTAACTTATATGTTACGTAATAGATTATGTTAAAACTAAGAATAGTGTCCAATTGCACTTATATTCAAGTCCGTAGCACTTTCTTAGAGTCTAATACAATTTTTAAAATAAAAAGGGTAAATAAGTGAAAACATAATATTTCAAAAATGTTCCGCGTACCATACTAGAACGGGTTACTAACAACAAATTTTACAAAGATTTCTAGATATGGCAACTATTGCTACTCAAGAAGTCCATTTGAAGTGAGACCTAATTCAAGCAAGCTAACGTTAGGTGCAGCCTCTCCTTAATTTATTCACTTAACCTGACCCACGCGGACGTAAACAAATATATCTACATTTACGTCATTTACATCTTACCGGTCGCCACGTGGTATATACAAACATCTTGATATAGCCAAATTGTCCACGTTGACGCTTACGTTGATATTCATCGAAGATAATATTTGCATATTGCATAGATTGGCAAGGATAGTGTGTTCTTTAGGTAATGTTATAATTGCACATGTCTTTATTTACATACTAGCTTTTGCCAGCGGCTTCGCCCGTGTGGAGGTCGGAAAATATCCCGCGTGAACGTACTACCGGGATAAAAAATAGCCTATTTGTTAATCCAGGTTAATTTTTTTTAGCTCGAAAGCGCATTTTCTTCCGAGTTACTTCAAATTTATCGTCACTGCTCGGCTCCTCTGTGTCTTAGCGTTATGTTATATAGCCTATAACCTGCCCAGGAGAATGGACTACAATCGTACCAAGTTTGGTTAAAATCCCTTCAGTAGTTTTTGACCCATGCGTGCACATACAGACAGACAGACAGACAGACAAAAAATTTACTGATTGCATTTTTGGCATCAGTATCGATCCAGCAACACCCCCGCTATTTATTTTTTCAATATTTTCAATGTACAGAATTGACCCTTCTACAGATTTATTATATGTATAGAAGATAGATTTAGAGTACCTATTTGACAAAATAATATGATGTTTTACAGTTTAAAGGTTTACTATTTATTTTTTAAATTCACACATTGCTATTGAAATGTTCTACGTTATCTGTCAAGGCTACGCTCATTTTATCTACATGTATACATAACTCATCATTAGCTACATAAATATCGTATCTTCTGCCTAAATGTCAGTATTTATACGTCTTCCATACCGAAAACACTGTTTATAATCAAAACAAAATGAGTCCAACGGAAAGTAAGCGCGGAATTATTTATAAAGATCTACCGTATTCGATACCGTCACATATGAATTATGGGAAAATGGCTATTGATAACATGTTGAGGTCTAAAGACAAAGTTGCCTTGGTAAGGAATATAAGTGAAAACAGTGTTAAGGATGAGTTTCGTTTAAATGTGTTGTTAATACAAAATGTTTTGAATGTCGAAGATCAATGGGATGACAGGGGAACAAATAACGTTCGGCGAGTTGGTGCAGTTGGTGGTGAACGCTGCCTCGTCGCTAATGCGCTTAGGTGTGGAACGTGATGAAGTGGTCGCCGTGTGCAGTGAGAACAGACTGGAATTCTTGATTACTTCGATCGCTGCGTGGTGTAGTGGTGCCACTGTGACTTTTCTAAACGCTGCCTACGGCAAAAGTGAGTCTTGAGATGCTAAGAACTTGGCTTACTTTTTGTTTCAATTTTAAAGTCAACTTTACCTTTGAATTTTAAGTAGACTAAAGAGTTAAATCGCATTTAAAAGTTTGTGAAGTTAATTATTTATCTTTAAGATTAAAATTCTTATTATTTAAATGAAATTTTCATTCGTTTGTTTCTTTTTCCAGATGAATTGGTGCATACGATGGGAATCTCAAAACCAAAATATTTGTTTCTCTCACCGGAGACTTATAAAAATTTTTACGAGACCATGGCTGGTACAAATATAGTGGAGACATTCTTCATATTTGGTGACTCTGTCAATGATCCAAAACTTTTAAAGTTTAACGATCTAATTAAAACGTATGTTAATGTAAATGCTTTCAAACCAGTCACCGATCCTATTAATGGTGAGAATAATAATTTAATAATGCTAATTGATAATTAATTCGAATACCTTGTAAATGTTAAAATGTGTTTTGTCCAAGTTGAGACGAGAAACTCCGCAGTAAACCCTTTTCTGTTTTTAACGACTGACTCAAAACAGACAGATAAGTATTTCTTGAATAGATACGAATAAAATATTTAAAAATTTCAATAGAACTTTTGACTTGATTTCCCGCCTGAATAAATAATTCTTTACATGGTTAAATTAAATATTTTTACAACACTATGGTAAAATAAAAATTTTGCGACAACATTATCCTATTGAATTATTAAAACATGTTTCACAAAAGCTACATTTCATAGGGTTGTCACGAACGGCTTTAATACTGTACTCGTCCGGAACAACTGGGCTGCCCAAAGGAGCTAAGCTGTCACACCTCAATTTAATCACAGCTGGTAATCAGCCTTGGTGAGCTGTTATATCAATTTGCTTATCATTCTTTATTTCTTCATTTACTTTATCCTCGCTTTCCAATTCATTGCCCACTAGTAAGACTTTTCGATAATTGGTTTTTGTAACTAAATCATCAATGTAATTTGCAGGCACATAAGACTTTTTGTAATATTGAGCATATTTCTACACCAGCTTTTGCCAGCGGCTTCGCTCGCGTGGAGGTCGGGAAATATCCCGCGGGAAAGTAATACCGGGATAAAAAGTAGCCTATGTCTTAATCCAGGTTTTAAACTAACTGTGTTCCAAATTTCATGCAAATCCGTTAAATATTTTTGCGTGAAAGAGTAAAAATCATCCACACATCCATACATACAAACTTAGTTAGTTTAGTAGGATATGTAGATACTCTCTGTATAGACTCCACGATTATGAATTATACTTCAAATCATTCTGTTACAGCCACATCACCAGAGATCTGATCAGTCTCTCGATCGCACCGTGGTCCAATACCGTTGGCATCATGTGTACAATGGATGAACTAATTCACAACCGAACTGTATTATACTTAGCTAGATTTAAAGAAGAGCAATACCTATCATGTATTCAAAAATATAAAGTAAGTTAAATCATTGTTGAATGCCTCGATGGTTTAATAGTCGCAAACGCTACTGTTCCACAGCTACAGCTGAGCATGAGCTCCTTGGTTTGATTCCCAGGTTGGGCAAAGTAGTGTCTCAGTAGGATCCCGGAATCTGGATTTGTGTCCAGTGGATGGCAATAGGCTCGCCTCCTATAACATGAATTTAAATATAACTTGTGAAATGATGGTGTACTCTAGGTACCTCTGCCTAACTCTTTAGATGATATATCAAAATAATTGTAATACAAAAACTAGATAACAACACATTTGATATTTTAATTTGGCAATTATTTTCCAGGCGGGAACATTATTGGCGGTGCCGCCACTAGTGATAATGCTTACGAAATCAGCAATCGTAAAGAACTACGATGTCAGTTCGGTCGAAGCTATATACTGCGGAGGGGCACCTTTAGATTTGGCTGTTATTAATGAAATAAAACAAAGGTATTATGATGAATTAATAACCTAAATCATTTAAAAATATATAAAGGAATAAGCAATCATATCACATCTATTCTGTTACCAGAAAAGAATGCAAGAAAAAACTCGACAGTTTACTAAATCACTTACTTATACAGAAAAACATATGAAAATTTAAAATCTCGGGAAACACACACACACCACACAAAACACACAACACAGACTGCACCCTGACCCACTCATATTCAATATTAGATACACGTTACACACAAACCGCACTCATCTCAAAATGTACAATACATTTTTTTTTTTCAAACAACATTTGCCAAAATAACTTTGTTATGTATTATTCTTGAAACAACCGGTCCTCGTTACTACCCTCCTACATCAGGAGCGGGCGCTGATAGCTGCGCCACAATTTTAGCAATTGCAGCATTGTTTGTCTTTAAATGTATTTGTTTTTGTTTCCAAAATACAATTAATATTTTTTTTCATTTGGTTGCTTTTCAACAGATTCAAGGGTTTAAAATATGTTTTACAAGGTTACGGAATGACAGAAACTACAGGAGGACTCACTGAAGAAACAGACATAGAGTATAAGCCAGGAAGCGTCGGCAAAGTTATTCTTGGAAATATCGTTAAGGTAAAAACATTACCCATTCAATTGAAATGTCTTTAACTCGGGATACTAATGAAATTGCCTTTCAGATAGCAGACGTTGAAACTGGAAAAACCTTAGGACCTAATCAGGAAGGCGAAGTTCGCGTAAAAGGACCTACTTTATTTGCTGGTTATATCGGAAAAAACTTGAAGGATGATCAAGATGAAGAGGGTTTTTTTAGAACTGGAGATATTTGTTACTATGATGAGGATGGCTACTTTTACTTTGTCGACAGAATTAAAGAACTGATTAAGTATAAGGCTGGACAAGTAAGTAGTCAGATAAATAAAATAGCAATGACACGCAGTAATGCACAGAAATGTTTTGTAATTTTTATAATTTGCCAGGTCGCACCATCAGAGTTAGAAGCGATATTGCTTCAGCACCCAGGTGTAAAAGACGTAGGAGTAGTTGGCAAGCCAGACCCTCTTGTTGGAGAACTCCCAACAGCTTATGTGGTAAAAAGTCCAGGTTCAACAGCCACTGACAAGGAACTAATTGATTTCGTTGCTGGAAAAGTAAGTTTGAAAATAATTATTTATTTTGCTTTGGAGCAAGTTAATAGAACTTTCTTTTACCTATCTGATAAAGGTATGTAACAGATAATGAAGCTATTAATTATTATGACATAATAATATTTCCTATTAAGTCGGATCTATGCCAATAAAAAAATATCGCAAAGTATCACTGATAGTGGCAATAAGACGCAAAATACAGGGTTTATGGCACAAGGACCGAATACATTTTTTGGAAGATTAGGTGGGTCTTTCTCCGATAGACCCCATGTCCTAAGTACCCCCATCACTCCAATAGTTTTGCATCCACCCACAAGCAGAATGTTTTGCGTGCGTAACTTTGCGCACTGCATACTCTTTCACACTAAAACGATTGCTGGGAAACGACCTTTGACGACGATGACCTTTGACGTATTGAATGCGTAGATGACGGCTATTTTATGGGTCTTTTTACACCCTGTATACAATATTTGAAATTCACAAATTTAAAACCATACAATTTCAGTGGTCAGAAATTGAATTGGCAAAAAACTGAACAATCAATAAGTGTATTGATTACCAAGTAATTTAGGTACAAACATATTATGAACTTACAAACAAAATGAAACAACATCATGTATAATATTGTCATGCATCAACATAATACGTAGCAAGATAAAAATATTAAGATAAGATAGAAAGCCAACGACAATGCAGGCAATATCATAATCATCAACGACCACACGTAAGCAGATATTGTACAGATAAATATTTATGGTACTAAATAGCAATATATTTGATGGTAGTCACATTTTTATAGATTCTTTCAGCGACTTAACTCTAAGATATCTGAAATAAATGATAGACGTGTAGATGTAAGTAGAATCAAAATTTTCTGAATTTTATGTTACTCATATTATCTTTTACATTAAAAGAAATTAAACCAAAGGCTTTGTTTCTACTTGTCAAAATACCAAAGGAAATATAGCTGTTGTTGTTAATAATCTGTAAAAATATTTCCTAAGAGTATTAATCCTGAACGGGCTGTCAACGTCGCATTTCAAGTAGAATTTCGTGATTATCTTATTAAGTTTAAATAAAAGTACTATTTCTTTTCAGTTGAGCATAATTATAACATTAATTAAAATAAGCATATCTTTTATAATTATTTTGGTGTTTACTTATAATAATCGACATTTTGTCAACTATTTTCAATTTGTAGTACTTATATCTACGATTGAATGTTTATGTTTAGAGTAAATGTTAAAAATTATTGTAAAAACCAACGCTCTAAGGCATGGTTGATTTTTTTATTTTAATTTATATACAATGAAATCACTAAAAACCACTAGAAATACGACATTGCTAGCTCACGTGGGATGAACACTCTAAACAACAGCCTTTACACGTCTGTCGGTAATACTCTTCCGCAAAAATTAACTCATTTCTATATTTTAGGAAGACTTGCACCTACAGTACCTACACCTACATTTCTGCAGCTATGCTTATGTCCACATGTAACAGGGGCGAGCCTATTGCCATCAACCACCAACTAGATAAATAAATACACATTTTATTTCATTTAGTATCTACTACAATAGTTCCTGCTTTTATAATGTATGTATTTAATAAAATTTACATAATTAAAAAACGATCAGTCTTACAAAATAATAATATGTACAAGTGTATCAAAAGGGAGGGGAAAGTATCATAGTAAGTACAACAAAAAATTCGTCCGCATGGTTGTCAACAGGAGCCAAAACGACCAATTGGCCATATGTCGAAAAACAATCATTAAATAGTTAAGTAAAAAATGTTTTGTGATTAAATAAATAAATAAATAAATAAAATGCGTATAGACATTTTTTTAACAAAAGACATTTTTTTTTTTTTCATAAAAAAAATCTTTACCTTTGTTGGTCGATTTCATTTCATCAAAGTTTTAGACACGAGTTAACTTAGTATGTATTGTGATAACATATAGATAAGTAGCGGATAAGTACCAAACTATCTGTTGGGTTTTTACAACAGCATTTAAACTATCGAATCCCTTCAATTTTACATTATCATTATCGGCTTACAGGTGAATCGCAAATAAAATATTATCGATTATCAATTCTCAAACATATCACTACATAGTATAAAACAAAATCGCTTCCCTCTGTCTGTCCCTATGTATGCTTAGATCTTTAAAAGTACGCAACGGATTTTGATGCGGTTTTTAGGGTTCCGTTGCCAAATGGCAAAAAACGGAACCCTTATAGATTCGTCATGTCTGTCTGTCTGTCCGTCTGTCTGTCTGTCTGTCTGTCTGTCTGTCCGTCCGTATGTCACAGCCGCTTTTCTCCGAAACTATAAGAGCTATGCTGTTGAAACTTGGTAAGTAGGTGTATTCTGTAAACCGCATCTTGATTTTCACACTATAATAGAAAAAAAAACAATAAATTTTGGGGTTCCCCATACATAGAACTGAAACTCAAAATGTTTTTTTTTTCATCGAACCCATACGTGTGGGGTATCCATGAATAGGTCTTCAAAAATGGTATTGAGGTTTCTAATATCATTTTTTTCTAAACTGAATATTTTGTGCGAGAGACACTTCCAAAGTGGTAAAATGAGTGTCCCCCCCCCCCCGTAACTTCTAAAATAAGATAATGATAAAACTAAAAAAAATATATGATGTACATAATCATGTAAACTTCCAACGAAAATTGGTTTGAATGAAATCCAGTGAGTAGTTTTTTTTTTTAATACGTCATAAATCGAAAACCGCAAATTACCTTTCATTCAATCAAATCAAATATAAAAATTAAAAAAAAACATTTAATTTCATATACATAAACCTTATGCATAAACCGAGGATACCTACAGGTTTGTACGGAACCCTCGGTGCGCGAGTCCGACTCGCACTTGGCCGGTTTTTTTAATAGATAGAGTGTTTTAAGAGGAAGGTTTATATATATAATAAGCGGGCGAAGCCGCTGGAAAAAGCTAGTAAATAATATTTTGTTTGCGATTCACCTGTAGGCCGAATTGATTGATTTTATTATCTTCAAAATATGTATAGAACAATAAGTGGCCACGTCATATGCACACAATAAATAGTACAGTCAGGGATATTAACTGTTAAGCAAATTGCAACCCTGCGTCACCTTTTTTGCCATGTGCAACAGCCAAAGAATGTCATATGTCATTTGAATACACAACTTTATATAGATAATTCTACTGTACGTGTGTATGTCACTGAAGTCCTCCTAAAAGGCTGGACCGATTTGAATGAATTTTTTGTATGCGTTTGGGTGGCACCCTGGATGGTTTAAATTTACTATTGGACCCGGTAGGTGGCGCTGCTATCGAGTTCTAGGAAACAGGACGTCTGTACGGTCAGCTAGTATTATATAAGTTGGTAGTATTTTTGCTTTACGATTCATTTCCCTTACTTGTCCTTATATAGGGTGACTTATTTATAGGGTGACTTGATTTGACGTATTACTGTCAGGATGTGATTGTGTGACCCATTTACTAAGCATCCCTATGAAATCGTTCATGGGATTCGAAAAAAACATTTTTTATGTATTTTTGTCATTTTCCCAGAATTCGATACTTTATATCACTTTGCTCTGAACTTTCCAATCCAATAACCTTCACTGTTATTCTATTCGGTACCCAGTACTTTAAAAAACCTTTCCATGTATATATATTTCGTTTATAACTAAATTTATGTAGTAAAAATGAACATGTAGTGACAAAAATTGAAAAAAGTATGCTTAGATGATTTGGTCATGTTGAGAGGATGAATGAAGGACGGCTCATAAAAGGTATTTACAAGGCAGATGTGAGTGGAAACACTGGGAGGGGACGTCCTAGGAGGACATATAGTGACCTTATTGGTGATGTTCTTCAGAAAGGTCAGGTGCGTAGTACTCGCAACCGGCGTGTGTGTATGACCAATTGTATGAACCTAAAAGAGGCAAAACGAGTGTGTAGAGATCGTAGCAGGTGGCGTTTCGTGGTTTCTGCCTACCCCCATGGGAAAAGGCGTGATTGTATGTATGTATGTAACTAAATTTATTACAGTACCTTTGTAAACTTTGCTTAATTATCGCCATTATTATCTCTCAGCTTCAAAGAAAGAACTAACAGTATCTTTTATTATATAGGTATCATCGTGGAAGCAATTGCGAGGCGGTGTCCATTTCATAGAGGAAATCCCGAAGACTCCCAGCGGAAAAATATTGAGGAGAATATTACGTGATTATCTTAAGAAACCTGTTAGCAAACTGTAGACTGCTTTATTTAATTGTTGTTTAAGGGAGAAATAATAAACAGAATAGTAGTATTTAACAAGCTCCGTATTAATTGGGAAACAGTTGCGCAACATTGTTACTGTAACATGTTGCTGGCAACAGGATAATGTTCCATATTCTTTAATAAATAACTAGTCGTGTTTGTCTGTGTGATCGAGTTATTCTTCCAAGCTTCACAACGGATTTTAATGCAATTATCGCCAGTTTTAGTGAATTTATTCTGAAAAGTTTATGTACAATTGTAAACCTTGATACAATGAAAAAAAAACTCAATGTTTCTTCAAATGCGTAGCAGGGTCGAGTCAGAACAGAAATGCAAGTGTGGCCTTTATTTTTGGGCATGATATCTCGCAGCACCTATGAGGTAGTCGGCTACTTAACCGGACTTGCCTGTGGCTACCTTAATAAATTAAGGCCTCTTGTCTGGGCTTTCAAAACTTAAAACTAGAGCGACTACTCGCTAAGGTCACCCTCTGTGGGGTACCGACCTCGGCTTAGGGCATCGCTCGTAGAGGGCAGCCAGGGATGGGCTGGATCGAAATAAAAGCAATTGTGGACCTAGTGTGTGTTTCTTTTAACTATCTCGATCTAACGCATCGACCGCGTTCGATGCTCCGATTGGTCCATATCCAAACCAGAGCCAATCGGAGTGCCGAACGCGACCGATGCGTTCAATCGAGATGGTTAAATGAAACTCACACAAGGCCACTGTTTCTCAACTTTATTTTTCCAATGAATACGTGGCTTTCCAAGGAAATAAGTGCACGAAACAAGTTGCTGACAGTCGTGGGCGAAGAAGCAGTTAATAAAATTATATGTATCAGAATTCCATATAAAATTCCTTATTTACGATCTTATAAAGTAAATATCGCATATTATTACTGTATTTATTTACGTATTTACTGTCGTCGTTCGCCTTGCAATAATGTCGCATAAAAATCTTGAAAATTATTGTATTATTATTTATTAAACAGTATGGTTCTGTTATTTGGTATTGTTTTTTAATTTGAACCCTCTCTTATCAGCTTCAGGGAAACGTATTTTGTAGCAAACGGACAAAAAGTTAAATTATCCGTACCCATATTCCAATCACTTCCGTGTGTAAATTTGTCAAATAATAAATTTTCCTTACTGTCTAGACCTAAGTTACTTTATGGTACCTACACTCTCTTTAAGAATTACTGCTCTTTTTGGGAGCCAGAAAGATGAACTCAGACTCGAGAGCTAGTCTCTGTGGCGCCTTAAATGAGCAGTCTTCTATGTTTCTAATTTTGAGTTCCGTACGTGTTGTTATTTCAAAACCAGTCAATTAGAAGTTTTAAGGAAACTGCCGAAAACGACATACCTTACCGGTATTTATGGCAAACAAGCTAACACACAGAACTACACACAAATAAACACCTAAACTTGGTGTGTAAGTAGCCCAGAACTTGTTTACCGCGCCTGTTTAGGAACCGTTCGCGTTCAGACGTAGGTAGACCCGTAATGGTACCTAATAGACCATAAGACATTATAGCTTCGTCCTCGAATGAGTAAATTGCATGGTGTAGTGCGTTCCGACCCCCGCCCACGGTCTCGCATGAGTCCGTAATGACACTGCCAATAGGCCATTAAAATATTTTTATTTTTGTCTAAATACAAGTCGAATGGACCGCGTGATTTAATTTATATATATATTTTTTTTAATAATGTAGTTACTCTTTTAATTTGATTAATTAAGATTCAATTTTAAAGTGGTTCATATAATGACTAACTTCGGAGCAAAACTTATTACTCTCAACTTGAAATGTCTTTGAAAGTCTTCAAGAAAAAGCTGTAAAAATATCAATAATTAATCAAAATCAGTTGATTTAATTAAATATTGATATTTTTTAAGCAAGTAGCTCTTACGTAAAAGGTGTGCTTTTGTGATTTTATACATTTAGAAGCAAATCAGACGAGATTTCAACACTCACACACAAATGTCTTGCCATCTCACTTCAACACATTCGTCACTTTGATGACAAACTCTTATGACACAGATTAAGGTAATATTTCCCCACAGTAATTCTATGTATAAAACAAATAAGTAGGCGTATAATGCCACTGACTGTCGACCTTGCACAAATCCTGACTCAGACGTAGAGGTGGAACTGAGCCACAAATTATCATACTCAGTAGAACAGAACACACTAGATTGCCCCATGATGTAATAAACGAAAGCGTATAAAAAGGAAAGCAACAAATAAAAATATAGAATTGAACGTATACACTGACGTGTAATCCGAGAGCTCCGAGTAGTTTATGCGCGCACACGTCAAAAAACAAACGTGTGATATCGCCCGATTGTTAAAGACCGATAAAAACTGCGCTGTCAAACATTGTCAAAAGTATCTGTCAGCCTTTTGTTTCCTCTGTTCGTTAAATACACAATTTTATTTTCGCTATCTACCGTCAGCGTTAATCATGAGCGAGACAGTTGCCACGATGTTATGCATAAATGTAAAAGCTTTTACCAGCTTTTCATAAAAATAACTTCTGACTACTCGTTTCATTTGCACCAGAAACAAACTTTTGGTACATTTTTAATGGGCCTTCAAATATTCTCAGAACACTGCTAGGCATGAAAACTAACATAAAACTCCCATAGATATAAAACCATAGAGAAGTACTATAAAGTGTAAGCGTACACAAGGGAACAATAAAAGCACATAAGTTTATAAGTTGTGTGCACACGTAGTGGTCACAAGCGCCGACACGTTAGAACACAGTAAACATTTACCTTTCAACGCGGCATTCACTCTATCCAAATCATAGAGTGACAGTGGAAGAGGCTCGTTCAACAGCCGCAGCCGAGGCTTGTTCCCGTTGCTTGAGTCTTCGAAAAATCCGTCACTCAAAAATATTCCCGACGAATGTCTGTACAGTTTATAAGCACACTTGTTCGTCCGAAGCCAGTCGACAAACACTATCGCCCCGTTCAAAGTGCGCTCATCTCCTGAAACGACGTGACTCCTCAAATCGTCGATGTTCCCTTTTATGACCAGCCGGATGTACAGTTTATAAAACATAAATACTTTCGCGGTGGGCTTCGTGCCGCGCTTTATCTTCCTCACGCTCAGGACCCTGGCGGTGAAAATGTATTTAGATTCAGACACGGCTGACGACAAAATCTCGTAGTCATTAGTTATCGTCTCGTTTAAAACACATTTGGAGCCGTTTATGTCTTTCTTGCGGTAAACCGTATCCCGTTTCCTCACTTCACCCCTTATACGGAAATGGGCATGAATTATCGTGAAGCAGTAAAGCAATAACACTAAAATCTGTAGCTTCATTTTGATTGTTATTTTGTTGTTGGGTTCGATGTCATATGTATATCGAAGCCATTTCAGCGGCTTATACGTTAAAACTTTAGAAGTGGCTCGTAAACTCACGTGGAACACAAAGTTGCGCAAGCTGTCGGCGTGGCGCCACCGAGACGCGTGCGCTAGCGCAGCCTCGCGCGCGGACTGGGAGACCTCGCAATTCGATACAACCTTCATCAACGTAAACAAACATGGACTTACGTTACGTTAAACTATGACTCGAGTTGGTAGGTAATTAGTACAGGCCGTGCTAATTGGCATCATGGTTTAAAATGGAAAGTAGCCGTGTCTGTCTTTATTCCTGTAGTAGAGCTATGTTAGCAAAAAGCTTTCCCTTTTACTAGTGGTAACTGTTACTTGAGCAATCTGACACCAAAAGAATTTGAATAACCATTTGAAAGTGCGCTGTCAGCGATAGAGAGCTTGTGGTTCCAGATAACAGATAGGATAGAGCAATACATGGCACAAGTTAACAGTTATTGCCGAATACGCCACGCGCCGCCCGCCTGCCCGCCTGCGCCCCTGAATATTCATGTACAAATTCGGGGGTGAACTAGCAGAGAAACTTTCCCTGTGTTTCATACTGCATACTAAAAATTTGAACATCAAATTTGTTTCGAGGTATAATTGTGGCAAAATGTTTATTTTAATACTTATGTTTATTTTTTTTCTAAATATTAAATGCACTGTAGAAAATTTAACTTGTAAGTATATTGCTCTCTAGTGAATTTCATTTGGCAAATGCGGTTAATTAAGGTTAACGAGCGACGTAGGTAGTAGTACTTACGAAATATTAGATACAGAATATAAGTCTAGGAAGACTTTATATTACTATGGCAAAGGGAATATATGTAGTGGAACTGTAAACGGGATTTTTAAAATGTTGTTAGTCGTCGTCGCACGTACATAGGTGATTGCAAGCGCTTACACGAGGAATTTGGAAAGTGGTACGAGCGTGGGCGGGCGAGTCGGCTCGCTCGCTTTCTTGACGAATCTTCAACGTCGCACTTTATATTTTGTAACATTTTTCACAGACTAGTCTGTTTACCTGTTTACTTTATTGCTACACAAAAACATTTAAGTATATAACTTGTTCACAAATCACGTCATCATCTCTTTCTGATGATTCAAAATTACCATTCTTGTCAAACAAAGTTGTGTTGAGTGGACTCAGAACATAAACTTGTTCGAAGGTTGAATCAGTTGCACTTTATTTAGTTAAACACAATTGACGGCGCGTCAGATCAATATCTTCCTCCTAATAGAGTATTAAGTAAGTAACCGTGTCTATAACACGATGATAATTGAATATTCCCAATAGATTACTGGCGTAAGATATTTTAATTTTATCGTCATTACAGGCGCGCAGTATGCAATCAGATGTTCGCTTCGTGTGTGGTACATGGCTATCGTGACGAATATACTCAGTCATTACTTTCTCTACAGTCTATAACGCCTCCTGCGATGATAGTTTTAGATATGAAACCGCCCGGTGAAGCATCGACGTATCGATGCGATGGCATTCCTTAACACATTGCCTCACTGATCATAATATATAGAATATCTTTGAAAAATCTCCATTGTCGAGGGTCAGTCGGACTCACGCGAGTTTCTTTAGCATGCGAGCCCTTAAATGCCTAATGAAGCAGATTAAATCGCGTCCGTCTGTGGGTCTCCTAGTTTATCTGTAAGGATTCCCACGGATCGTGCGGCCTCTGGTCCGATACGGATCGTTCGGTCGCAGGCGACGCGGCGACGTCGCAGTCGCTAACTAAGGCGACGCTGAAGTGATACATAACAACAAAGAGTCACGTGTCAGCGGCTCTACGATGAAGTGTCAGATAAGGCGTGCGATTCACATCCCTACTCGCGGCCCGTGCGGGCGAGCGGCCGCGCGGCTGGTGGCGAGGACCCGCGATACTCATCTCATCGCCGGATTATGCGAGGCTTAAATTGGATCTTCTTGGAATTTTTAGGTTAAAATGGCTTTCGCAATAAAATTTATTGCAGAGTATTTGACTCGGAATAAAGTCTATTCGTGACCCACTGCGAATTCAATTAAAGAGCATCTCAGCGTAATATTATTTACATTCTTTCCTACTGGGCAACCCGCTTTTATAAAAGATATTAGAGTAATAAATAAAATAGGAATTTGTAGCATTTCATCAACGTTAAGTAATATTGCAGATTCACAAATGAATCTGCTTGAAATTGTTAAGAAGGGATGAATAAATAAGGTCCTGATATTGTATCCGCATCGGTATTTGTTTAAGGTGGAATTACACTGTTATTAAACCGATGTTATTTTACAATTACCATTGGCATTTGGAGTGTTTGCTTAGTTAATTAGAATACGTTTGTGTTAACAATAATCTGGTGCGGTATACATTGATTGATTATGATCGGTGTGCGCGTATGTTTATGTTAAGCCCGGGCGGCCGAGCAAACGTTCCGATCGCATTCACTCCATTAAGTTAACGAACAGTTGTCAAGATGTCGATCAAAATCGACTTTTAATACGTTCCCGACGCTATGTACGCTATGGATGCAACGCCCACACGTTATTGTAAGTTGTATGAAGTTAAACCGATTGCATTACTTTGCTTGGATTTGTTTTATTTATGTTGCACAGTGTAGATATGAATTTTTATCGCGTGTATTTGATTCGTGTGAGTTTTATAGATTGAGTGTGGGTAGTTTTGAATTCTGCGACTAGAGGTTATTTATTTTGTTTTGCATGATACTATGTCATATAACTGAATAATAAAATAGTAGATATCTGGAAAAGAAATAACTAAGAATACTTAAACTTTCAATCTTATCACCTTGACAGTAAAAGGATAGAATGGATACCAGTTCATGACAAATAACAGGTAGTAAGGTGACAAAAAGAATGAGCGAAATTAAATGAATTTTATATTGTAGGTACGTACTTAGATAAGTGCATAGATTAAGTTGAGTTTGATAACTTAGGCTTTAAAAAACATTTTATTTGTAACAGAACATCCCTAACATAAAGTCGTGTTAAAAGAATAACATTGATATGAAAACTATTTTACGCTTGACTATTTCAAGTTAAAAACCGTTATTTTGTCGTTGGTTTGTTGTACTGTTTATCTACTGGTAAAATAATTATATATATTTTTTTTTAAATTTATTCACACATTCAACTATTTCTTATCTCATTTACTACTTATTCCCATTCATTCTTCTCGTAAAATTATTTTGCTTCGAACAGTCAAGTTAATGATTACTATTAATATTCCAAGTATAAGTGGTATAGGTTTAGGCATATATTGCCTACCTCGAAAAATCACCATAAATCTGTCATTTTAATGTGTGTCCCGAAATTATTAAGAAACTAACAAAATTATCATACCTATAAGAAAACCACGTTTGTTTGCCTCGAAAAGAACAGGCGGCCTAATGCCTACCTATACAAAAAAGCAATTCACACCACTGTGTATAGGTACAATCTAATGCAGAACAATGATAAGATACCACTTGCACTACAAAAATCGCCCTTATTGCTACGTCATAAAGGCGATGAACGCCTAACGACAAAACGTTAGCCCTAGTGTGGGGTTGATGATCGGCACAATTTGAAAAGTTCACATGACTTACCTTTAACAGCAGCATTAACTCTATCCAAATGATAAAGAGTTAACGGCACCGGGTCAGTCAGGATCCGAAGTCTAGGAGTGGGTCCTCTACCCTTGTCTGCGTACGCACCGTCGCTGAGGAAGATCGCGGAGAGGCGCGGGCGCGGCGCCGGCGCACACGACTCCCGCGCACGAGGACGCTCCACCATCAACGTCGAGCCACTCAAAGTCTCTTGCGACCCTTCTAACTTCACGAACGCCCTCAAATCACTCATATCCCCTTTCAATAATCTCCTCAGATACACTGTGTACAAATTAGACTTTTTCTTAGACGACTCATCCTCCGAGCGAAACTTCTTCACATTCAGAACTTTGCCAGTAAAAATGTACTTTGATTTCCCTATCGCTTCCATCAAGGACCACTCATCATTGATAATGGTCTCATTGAAGTCACAGGGCGGCAGCACGGCGCGGTGCCGCCGGTGTGACGAGTGTCTTTTCCTTACTTTGCCGCGGATCCTGATCTCGCCACCGACGACGATCGCCAGCGCGATAACATAAACAATAACCATCGAGGGCTTCATGGCGCAGAATCGTTGGTTAACACTCCTGAATGCGATCGCAACAAATGTATCTGTCACATTATGCACGTTATTTATGTCCACAGAAGCGTATAAAGTGGCGGCGACGACTTATTAAAGGGTCGAGGCGTTGACATCTCACTAACAGAAAGTCATCAAATTGAATATTTAAAACCTTGATAGGATCAGTTTTTTATGCGAGGAATAAAAGTCATTTATTCGAAACATGAGCATAATGAGTACGGCGGGTGTTTCTCACGGTCCAGCGATCGGGTTGTTGGTAAACAAACAAGAGACTGGAGCCGATCGGTGCGTGCCAGAAACGCGTGCGCGCGCGCTGCTTGCCGGCGCTGACTGAAGCCTGTCACACGCAGCCTCCGCCACGGAATAAGGGAAGCCTCTGTACTCACTCACTGTGATCGTAAATACTTAATTGGCTCTTAATTGAGCCATCGATTTATTACACTGACTCGAGTAGGTTTTTTAAAAGGTCCCTTAGCTTAATAGCTTTCCTTAAATGGTTGTACATAAACAATACACGCCATTGTAATTAATTACTCTCATGGTTGGTTGTAAAATTTCCTTTTTAGGCATTTCACATCTTTGTTTAGCGCAGTGTTAAAACTAAAACAACAGCATACTACACAGAGAACATTAAAGCTCGAAGAAACGAGCTAACAAACCTGAACAAGCTCAACCCAGTCGCAGCTGACGATCGCAACAGCATTTTCGACGTGCCAAATGACTAGCATGCTCTGGAAGGCAGTCGAAGGCAAATAAATCCGTCTGGAGTGAGCTAGATAACTCGCCGGAGTCCGTAGTCCGTGGTACGCAAGCGTGGTTGTGAAAGCCTGCGATCGCGATGCGTGCGCGCGTGGGCGGACGGGATGTGGCGCCGCGAACCGCTCGCCTAAGAATGGTGCAAGATATAGGCGACGATGATGGCATTCTTGCCTTTTTTGTAAATGAATTAATGTTGAGCTGTTAGAAAATTATATTTAAAAGAAATAAGTAATATTTTTGGCCGTTCTGTGCACTTTAAAAGTTGTTGTAAGTACCCAAATATAGAATATTTTGAAAATGCTTAGAAGCAAGAGCAAAATTTGCAATCTCAATAAGATGAGCTGTAAATTGTGAGACAACTCGTAATAGGTAATGTCGTGCAAGAGGTACATGTTAATTTAATTGTTGAAATCCCCGCGACACGGTTCGTAGGTACCTACACCGAAACACCGTTTGCAAGAATGTCCCCGTTCATAGCGTGTACCACATCTGTAGTCGATGCTAACAAATCTTTGAGGTGTAATTGCAGTATACCTACGTTGATACAGAAACAGCAAAACGGGAATGTTATCTGCGCCGCAACAAACTACAACACTAATGGTGAAACGCTGTACCCCAGCGAGGCCTGATAATTTATGTTAATATTATAAACGTATAATTTTTATAACTATGTTATAATCTTTATTGCCGTCTATTTCGCTAAAATACGGGCTTTTACACAGTATCTTTAGATAACTATCCAATTTTATTGTACAAGGGATCATTGGCATATCGAAACAAAGGTGTTTACACAAGCATATCAACGAAAACATCATGGTAATGCAATAATAACAAACCGAGGCCATTGTCGAAAGAATAAAAAGTACGCACAATGCTCATCTTCCCACACATGCAGCTTTGTTTGTGTTAATAACTGCATGCGGCCCTCGCTCGTACGGAGCCGCGCGACGCGTTCCGAGTTGTTGGCATGCTTTTGTTCCGCCCCGGTCTACCACCCGTACTCGTGTAATTGATGTGCTTGTGAACCACTTACCGCGTGTGGGTTACCACCTGATATTTCGTATTAAACTTCACAACCATATCTCACTTATAGATATGCACAATCATTGTGAAAGGTTAATGTCAATCCATTCACATATTGTTATCATAATGAAGTCATTCTCTAATCTTAAGATGTTAAAGCAAACAGATTACAAATCGCAGATTTGCTCAAGTTTTACTTAGGAATACCATTACGGAACTTTATGAACGGCGATAAATATTTGTAGGAATACGGTCAACCACTCCAATTGTATATTTTGCTAAAGCTCTACACTCTAATAGCGCTTTTAATACTTAGAAACTGAGTGTATAATCGAACATTGCGACCAAAAGAGCAAACGCTATCGACGTAGCTGATTGTACACACATGATATTGACGCAGAATATAATTTCGGTACCGACAACGCGGCATATTCCCGCAATAATTCACGCTTCGGACTCACCCCAAACTAATCCCGATTTACTGAAACGATCACGCCGCGATATTAAATCACTCTGTCAAACTGCAACAAGCCGCTCATTAAGCCCGCCCCGGTTAGTAAACACCGATACACCCCTATTACAGCTGACTAACTCAATTAATATACCGATGAAACTAAGAAAAACGCCATAACTTGGAGAAGAAAAAGCATTCGACTATGCCCCTTCTAACTAAAGGGAATAGAACAAACTTTTGTTCACACTCAGGAACGTTAGACGTAAGCATTAAATTGAAAATGCAAATCGATACCAGCACTGAGCTTATTAAGATTACTTTCTCGTTAAAAATATTCTTTATGGAGCAGACAACATATAGCCAGAGGCGGATACTCACTTAATAGCTATTTTCTACTAGAATTATCGTAAAATGACGTTGTCAATGTTAGTGTCTAACGTAATTAAAGATGGGAGGTCTGAGGATGTGAAGGATACATTTAATTATTGGTTAGCTGTTTCTGTATATAAATATTCGTACGTATCTATGAGCAAAACACACAAAATAAATGAAAATTGCACAAAAATATGACGCAAAGCTATGTCATAATTTGCAGAATGGTCATAATGCACGCTGACTCGCCGCTGTAACAAGAGCTTTACGCATATTTGTGCATGTTAATGTGGGTGCGCAGTAATTAGGGTCACGACTATCAAAACCAATGCTCCCGCTTAAAATATGCGCGGCAGAGTCATTTTGGTCCGGCCATCTTTTCACATCTCGATCGAATTTATGGTTTAGAACACCGTCGTTTGAATTTCTAAAAACTCTAGGTTCTTCCGTTTGTCGGATTCAGAAAGAGTTTTTAAGGCCAGACTTGAAGTAATTAAAATATCACTTTAGCTTATTTATTCATATTTTTCATAATATTATCATGATTATAGATATTTCAGTTACAATTACAAATCAATAATTCACTACCTACACTTCGAACACATACACTTCGGTCCTTTCATTATTTGTTGTTGTTAAAATGTCTTGTTGAAATATGAGTGTTTTTTCATTAAATGCTAATTGATTGATTTATTGTTTCAGTTTATTTTTTTTATTAAAAGTAAATTCCATTACTTTTTCGGTTCTTACCGATTAAATAACTCCCCGCTTTATTAGAGGTTTCATACAATCTTACAATATATTTAAAGGCACAAGAGCTGCGTCGATGTTATGTACTGAAAACATTTTACTAAGATCACCAATTTCGCTACTAAAAGTAGCGAATGTGGCATGACCCCCTAAATTTCGCAGCAAGTTTGACTGACCCTTGTTCGTCATAAGGTTTATATTATAGCGACCTCTAAAAGGTGACTCACGTCCACCAAATGATATTTATTAAAAAAAAAAAAAATAAAAAAAAAAAATAAATAATAAATAAATTACAATGTTTTGTCGCATTGGTCATTTGCGCCATTAATAAATTAACGTCAGTTAAGGGATATTTTCCAGTGCAGCAACATTATATTTCATCCGTGATTACTATTTTGGTCCCATGGGCTGACTTCAAAATCTTGCCGATTAATCATCTCAAATATTTTCACCCACATCAAAATATTGATAAAATACTTCAAAGAAAATCGTCGCCGAACAAAGCCCTCTTAAGTTATCCGAAAAGTATCAGCAAAATGGTATAAGAATCCTTATTTTGTACAAATAGAAAAACACCTGAAAATGGGACATCATTAGTCTTTTACGAATCACGGTTCAACAGACCAGAAGTTCCTTAGAGCACAAAGGTGTTGAGCGCTGAAGGACGGCTCTCGGGGTTCGTTTGAGCGGGAGCGGCGATGCGGACCAAATGTACTGTTCAGTAATGTCCGTTAGACCTCGCCTTTTTGTTATAAAGCTCCTCGATCCACAGTTTATTGCCTACACTAAACACTTCAGTTCCGCTCCACTAAGTCGTGCGTTTATGAGCTGCTGACACAGTTTGATGACGATCCGGAATGTACTATAAGCTATACTGCAACGTTGAATGCGGAAACAGGTTACTGCGGCATTGCCGGCAGCGGACAGCCAGTCACAATTAATACGGTATCTGTATGATTGCAGCCTATTACGTCTGCGAATGCCGTACCCTACGGGCCCAGAACCACTCTGGCTCCTAATATTTCATGTGTAGGCCTACATAAATACACCCTACATACACCGACGCTATTTGCCTCCATATACACAAAGTTCTTGAAGTAATTATTGAACATAACCCACAATGTCAGGTCGTCTTCGATAGTTAGACAGGCACTCCCGGTTCATCCTGCTTGGAATGTAATTAACGTCAAGTGATCAGGGGCTGGATGGATTAGTTACAGATTTGGACTAAATTGGGCGCGTCAATCTGAAACTTAACCACGGGCGGAACTTACATTGACGGGGGCCGGCGGAACTTCCGGTGGGCACGAGGACATCCCATCAATGATTCAATTTATCTGTTCATCACGGCCTCCGGAAGTTACGACTACTCGCCGATATGTATATTTTATCTGTTCCACAATTCCATAAGCCTTTATTGCTGGCGTAGTTTGGTAGCGAGTTGACGTACTGTTTATACGATCGTTTATATTTGGACTATCGTTATTTGCGTAGCATTTTTGATGGTAAAGAATAATGTGTAGCTTTTTAACGTGTGCTGTGAAAGACAATGCGCTACGAATCTCGTAGGCGTAGTTCTACGAAAACTTGTTACGATGTTCACGCATAAATCGGATACAAAAATTCATTAATTCGTATTTTTTATTTATTTTCGGGGTACGTACCTTACCTAATAAAAAATAAATACAACACAAACTTACAAAAGCTTGTGAAAAGCCGTATTTTAATATGCGTGCTGTGTGTAACAAGACACTTTTAATAACAAACAGCTTCAAAAGGCGACGATATTTTTCTTTCTCAATTGTCACTAGCTTATACCTTATAGGGAAAATCAGATACTTTTTTAAAATTAAACAAGGTTAGGAACTTTTAAAACTCCTGAAAGCACTGCCTAGTAGTGTGTCTATTATTAGTTCTTCGGAGTGCTCTTGCCATCATCCAATCGGACGGAGGTGGCAGACGGACACTGTCTTCTACTTAACTACTCGACAGTACAGTCAACACCTATTTCGAGACGATGCCGATGGCGGAAACACCATTAAGTATCCCTAAATAGGTCTTGTTCTAGCTGTATTGATTTAATTGTCTAATATATATTTAAAAAACACTTTTTAAACGTAGTTATCCTTATAAAGGTAATTGTTTTGAAGACACCAAGATAACATATATGACACCAAGACATAACGGTGTCATCTTAGAGTCGGTGTAAAAATAGATACTGTAGTCTATAGTGACGTCCCCAAAAACCATTGGTTCAAAATAAAAATAATCTAGGAACAGACTTATTTTAAAAAGTCTTTTTTTTAATGTACAATGTTGGTGATACTTTATGCTAATTACAATCTAGCCTTTTAACTAATTAGTAATTTAAATATAACTCATACTTTGCTGGTGTAGCCCCACACCTGAATATCGTAGTATTGCATATAATACAGGCTGTAAAACTGGTTAATAGGTATCCCAAGCAATCCCCCTAAAATTGTATGTTGGTAGGTTTTGACTCTAATTTATTTCCTCTTTACGTGCTTATAAAACAAGGAAGACAGTCAAAAGAGGCCTGGTGGAATGACCATAATTCCTTGTAAGTTGGGTAAGCTTTTGGTGAGGAATGTAACCTATGTGATACCCTCGCGCCATCCTATCTTCCTTGCACAGCGGGCTGTGCTAGGGTGGCTGGTACAGAAGCAGAAAACCTCAAACTGTGCAAACATAACAACCTTATTGGGAGCTATATGTTTCATCCATTTGTGGTTGATAAATTAGGGCCACTGGATCCGAGTGCTCATCTAGTATTTCAGGACACCATCAAGCGGTTGCTCGAGTCTTCACGTGACCAGACAAGTACTTTTAGTTCAAAAAATCAGCATTGGCATCCAACGTGGCAACGCTGCCAACATTTTGGGCTCTTTCCCGACTGACAGCGATGTGCACGAATTTTTTAATGAGGTCTTCCTGGTTCATTTCTTTTTTCCTTTATAAGAATATACAGTAAACAATGTATATATTTAGGTGTTAGTTTGTATATTGTAATTAATATTTCTTAATAAAAGAAAGACAGTTCAGTCGGTACTTTACGAACTCTGCACCAATAGTGGGAAAGCAACAGAGATAAAAATATTTTTTACTCGCGGATTATACTAGAGCCGCTCGCATAATATGCATGAACTGGACGGATTTAAAATATTTATTCGGATTGGGAGCAAAAATTGCATAAAACATCAGTTTATCAGAGCGAATAAAGGAATAATGACACGTCGATACACCGCACCGATAGCCTCTAGATTATGTATGATGACTACATTTTTAGACTATTTGGCATCGGACTGTATAAACTGCGATTGGTGCAATATTTGTTACCAGCTAATGATAATGAATCTGATAAGTACGTTAGAATTTTATTATAATCACTTTTTGTTTTTTTTTTTTTTGTTTTTATAAATAAAGGTGGATTTAGCTTCTGTAGTACCAGGAATTTACACTTTCTTTTGAAGATATATATGTTTTGTTTTTTGTTGTTATTATTACATCTGAATGAGTTATTGTACCTTGGCAGCACTAAGACTATATATTATTGTTATTTCTGAGTAGTCCAAAAGTCATTTTGACATAGTGAATGTATTGCAAATTTAGTCATTGTGGGATTGTGGTGTCGTTGTGGTAAGAGTACAGTGTGCACTTAAAAAGTATACCCAATAAAAAAATTTCATAATTCATTCAATACGTACGTTTGAGTACAGACGCCAACACATCAAGCTACTACAATCTGTCAGATTTCTTTAATAGATTTTCGACTTTATTTCTAGAGCATTAGGTTCAAGGTTCATTGGGAAAAATTGACAGTTTCGGGTAGCTTGACCTGGTGGCGTCTGTACATAGTAGATTAGCTGATTTACCTAAGTAAATAAGTATATATTTATTGAGGATCAACAGACCCTCAATACCACTGCTCTCAAAACGGTAAAGGATAACATCGTGAGGAAACCCGCATGTCCTAGCATCAAAAATTCAAAAGCATGTGAAATCTACCAACCCGCACTGGGCCCGCGCGGTAGATTATGGCCCACTCACCGAGAGGAGGCCTGTGTCCCAGCCCAGCAGTGGGAACAATATAGGCTGATTATGATGACGATAAGTCCATCAGTAAAAAGTATTTGCGGTATTAGTAAGATATGGTTTGACCTACGTAGCTTACTTGATAACCATTTTAAAGGTTTGCTATTTCGTCAAAAGCTTGAGTCAAAAGGTCAAAAGGTTGAACATAATTCCCATTTAGTCATAGACGTTGCCTGCCATCCCTGATGGCTTTCAAAGTCTAGAGCTTGTAACAATGAAATTCCCTTTGAAACCCTGTTTCACTTCCTGACACACAAGTTTACATAGTAGCGCTTAAGGCTGACCGACACAGAAATCAAATCTTCAGTTTCTAAGAATTGGCAAATAATTCCTTGCGGATGCCAGATATAAAAGAGAAGCGCAATGATATGACGCTGACTCAAGCGGGATGATGATGACGCCCTTTATTGCCTGGAAGCTTTTATTTAGGTTTTAAGTTCTGTTTACGTTTTTGTTTTTATTATTTCTTTCTGCTTGAGTATAGTTTTCAATATTTTGTGAGTATATTGGCGTGTGCTAGCTGGACATATCTAAGGCGATTTTTCATGTTAATTACTTAACAACTATTGTATAGAATCAAGTTGAAAACTGCCCAGCAGCACTGCTGTCTTTTAAGCTAGAAAGCTTAACAGACAGCTGTGCTGCTGGGCAGTTGGTTGCGCCACTTCTTCTACCCAGCTAAAGCACTAGGAAGTGGTAAATGGCGAACTGTCTTATGCCATTTTGACGTTCAAAATGTGCCGACTCTCAACCTACTTTTAATGTGTTTTTAATTTTGAAGCATATTATAGGTTTACATTATTTACTGTCTTAAGAACTTCTTCTTATTGGATCAATGGCAAAAAGTTCAAACATCTTTGGGCCCAAAATTCAGCTACGCGAACTGCTCTAACTGACGCAGTCATAAGATCATCAAGTGCACCGGTGACAGGGCATGCGGCGAAGAGACAACTTACTGTAACTAAATTAGCAGAATCTGAGATTCTATCTGCTCGTGGATAAAACTTTTTGATACTTGTGTACGTTTTTAAAGAAGAACTTAATGTTCTTAAAATAAATTGGTCGAGTCGTTGTTATTTTTTAAAATACTCGATGAAGCAGAAAAATACAGCTTTAAGTTATTTTGGTTAACATTTTTTAGGCAATACTTGCAATTTAAACTGCACATGAAAAGTGAACTCAAAAGTATTGTAGCTTTTAGATGCTGAGCTTATAATCAGATGACCCAGTTACCATTTCTTGCCGAAAAACCTAATATAGATACCAATAAATGAAGTACTGTATGAAATGCAGTATATACAAGGGTTTTTTTTTGGATGGGAAATCATCAAATGACTTCTCCCGCTCTGGGCGGAGCGGGAGGGCATGTCAGACTTTTACTGACTAAAACCCAACCATGTTCCTTCAGTTGCCCATGTGCCAGGGTCACGGTATCTCTTTCGAACAATCACGCGACCCCGGCAGGCATCGGTCCTAGCAGACCCCTTCAGTTTTGCTGACATATCTTTGAGGCGCGCGTGGAACACTACGCGCCGTCGACCCGAGCTTGGTCCTTACCAGGCGGCGAGCTACCCATTGCTCGCCACCCGCAAGCTCGCGCCTACGGTGGCCGGGAGTCCGCTATGGACTCCTGACGCCCGGGGTGTCTCCTCCTGCGGCGGCTAGGGACGTGAGAGCGCAGAGACTGCCACTCCCTCAGGCGCCCCGCCTCTTCCTTCGCGAGCATTACTGCTTCGCAAAAGGAGGTGACGGCTTCCCATTCCCTCTCGCTCCGTACCATGGGTCGCACCAGGGCCGGACGCGAGAGGTCGCCGCCGCCGATCGCCTACACGAGGACACGGCGGTGCTCCGCCCAGGCAGGACAAACTTCCACCGTATGCTCCACCGTGTCCTCCAGACGATCCTCGCAATGGATACACCCGGACGTATCCTCCCGCTTTATCCTGAACAGGAACCCACCGAAGCACCCATGCCCGGTGAGAACCTGCGTCAGGCGAAAGGTGAGGACGCCGTGACGCCTCTCTATCCACTCCTCAAGAGGGGACTTACCACCGCAATTGTGGCGTGCCCAGCACTGGGTTGCGACAATCGTACCCGCCATGTCGCCATGAGATCACACCGGAGCTCTGTCCGCCGTGCCGCGATTTGTCGCGGCAGCGGAGTTTCGCCCCGGCGTTTCGCCTCCTCGCGCCACTCCCACATGTGGGCGAGGACCTTTGCCTCCAGATCCCATGGCGGCACTCCGGCAAGGAGGCTCGCCGCCTCGCAGGAGACCGTGCGGTATCCCCGGATTAAAGAGTAGAGTTAAAATGACTACTTACTTACGATACTTCTTCGGGTTCACCACCGCTGGTAGTATCAGATGAGAAAATCAGTTTTTGTTATATTTTACAAATCAACTGATTTTTAAACTGACATTTATCACTTGATGTTAATCTAAGCCACAAGATACAAGCGACGCTTAGTTTGTGGCTTACCGAATTAACCTAAATTATATTTTGAATTTTTGATAATCATTCTTGAATATTATTATTATTAAATTAAATTACCCGCGGCTTCGCCCGCGTGGATGTCGGAAATTAAAGCAGGTATTTTTCTAAAATAAAAGTAGCCTAAGTTACTCCTTATTACATCAGCTACCTGCTTATAAAAGTCCCATCAAAATCGGTCCAGCCATTTCAGAGATTAGCCGGAACAAACAGACAGACAGACAAAAGTTTAAAAAAAGATATTTTTTGGTTCATATGCATTTAGTGAAAAGCTGTTAATTTGAAATTACAAACAGACACTTTAGTTTTATTTATAGAATATTTTATATAGATTAACTTCGCCACATAATTATGGCCCAAACCCAAAAAGAAAAAACATCACAATAAATTATTTGATTTTATTTCATTAAGTTACCGATACTCTTTGCGTGCTCTATGCATTTTACCACAATACTGCGATCGGCAACCCGCCTATCAAGCGTGGCGATTATGGCAAATCTTCCCAAATTGGGAGAGGCCTATGTCCAGCAGTGGACGTCTTGCGGCTGAAATGATGATGATGATGATGACCCATTACCCTTACATTTACTCGCTCCAAGTTAAATACTGGTATTCAGCTTCATCCGGTTAGACTGGAAGCCGACCCAACATAGTTGGGAAAAGGCTCGGCAGATGATGATGATGAGTTACCGATACCCATCACACCGGTGAAGATTCGCCAATTCATTTTATTTGAACCTATTTAAAGATAAACTATAGTTACTAAAAGGTACCACTGAACGGCTTGCCCCCGATAGCAGCACTAACTCATGCTCTACATGACGGCCGCCATTCCCGAGGCATTAGAAATGTTTAGAACTTACTAATAACATTTAGTTTCACACGACGTTGCTCCGTTTCAGCTGAAGCCGGTTTTAATTAACTTTTGACGTTTGAATAATGTTGTGTCGGTTCCTAATAGGTCACCGCGGCACTTGCCGTGGGTGTTCGGTTGTAGAGTAAGGGATATAGTGCAGTAGGAAGCCGAAGGCTGTAGTTACGTAAGGTACACTTATCCATAGTGCAGGAGAAAGTAGACTTTTGCTGTACAGTGTGGACATCGAAGCATAATATAGTCCTCCAGACCGTATTTCGGCCATGGCGGCCAATCGCAACGGAGACTAGCCATCGCCGCGTGAGATAATAGGTCTTTACCTATGAAAATGCCGTTTTGTATGAAAAAAATTAAACGAACTGTTTTATGTATTTTATTTGTATTAATCGAAATAATCACACATGCAATCAATGCATCTTTGCCATCGCAGTGGCAGTTTATTGATGCCCTTCTTAAAAAAATCAGCTGGACGGGAGGCAACAAATTCTTCAAAGGCATTTTGTACTGCCTCTCGGGTATTGAATTTTTTTCCCGCCAAGAAGTTATCCAAATTCTGGAAAAAGTAGTAGTCTGTAGGCGCAAGGTCTGGTGAGTATGGCGGATGACGGAGAGCTTCCAACCCCAGTTCTTGCAACTTGGAGACCGTCTGCTGTGCAGTATGAGGTCGCACGTTGTCGTGCAGGAGCAGCGGAGATGAGCGATTGAACAATGCTGGTTGGAGGTGTGCCAGCTTCTCCATCATTGAGTTCAGTTCTTCACAATACACATCTGCAGTAATGCTCACCTCATTTGGTAAGAAGCTGTGATTAATCACACCGGCGCTAGACCACCAAACAGTGACCATCACTTTTCTAGGGGTAAGTTTTCGTTTAGGGCATTGTTTAGGTGCTGAAACAGGATCCAACCAACTTGCTGAGCACTTGCGGTTATCAAACAGAATCCATTTTTCATCGCAGGTAACAATGCGGTTCAAAATTCCTTCATTTGTGTGTCTGTTGAGCAGTGCAAGGCACGTCTCGACGCGTACTTCGCGCTGGCGATCATTGAGTTCGTGGGGCACGCATTTGTCAAGCTTTTTTACCTTGCCAATTTGACGCAAATGGACCAATATTGTTTTGACGCTAACGTCGAAAGCTGCTGCTAATTCAGCCGTAGATTGTGTATCATCAGCTTCCACAATCGCCTTTAATTCGTCATTGTCGACCAAAGTCTTCGGATGACCGCGAGGTTCATTTTTCAGGTCGAAATTTCCAGAACGGAAGCGAGCAAACCAATAACAGGTGGTGCGTTGGTTTGTAGTGTTAGCTCCGTAAACGTCGTTGATGTTGCGTGCCGCTTGTGCCACGTTGCTGCCACGACGGTACTCATATTCCATAATTACTCGAATTTTTAACGTATCCATGATGACGAAAAAGATTGAAATGCGATGAAAATTAAAATTTGACTAATCAATAAACAAATGACTACTTTTGGAAAAAGAATTCCATGTTTTTAAAATAAAATTAATTTGAAATTAGAATTCTTAGACAAACAAAAATTATTTTGATTTGAAATGGCCAGTATTGCAGAACGGCAATTTCATAGGTAAAGACCTAACATTATAAGTGCACAAGTGTGTGCGCTGACACAGGGGCACTCGCTCTTACCTCACTCTCATCGTCCCATGTAACAGCAATCCGATACGACCGGTAGTCTAGTCGACAAGTTGAAAATGGTACAAAATAGAGATACTGCTCTTAAAATTATGTGCGATAGCTCATTGGATCCGGAATGACGTCTAGAAAAATGTGCCAAAAGCGTGTATTAGCACATAAAAAATTGCAAAAGTTATAAACAATGAAAGATGAAAAAAAAAATGGCATTTCTTTTTTTGCCAATATTTCATAAACTGTTAATATTTAAGAAATTTAAAAAAAATATTCTGAAAGAAGAGGAAATTTCTAATAAAAACTTTTAGCTCTCGGAACTCTATCTCCATTATTTATAATTTTAATTTAACGCTGAAAATAGGTCTGCGTGCGATATTTTTAAGTTGAGCGCGCGGCGCGGCGTCAAAAGCGAGTACGGCACATTAATTAATTTATTTAAGGTATTTAATATTTTTTCAAATTTGAAAAAATGGTGGTGTGTTCTGAACACTATAAATAATTTATTCCCATTGGAAATTTTACTTAAAGTTAATTTTTCAACAAGTTAAACAATTGTTAACTAATAAATTTTTTTTCGAATTTCCGTCTTAATTGTAAGTGAAAAAAAATGTTTAAATAATTGTCGTAAAAAATGTTCGCTTCATAGAGCCTTTCTTACATACATACTTAACAAGATCGTGCCATAAAAGTTAAAAAAATACTTTTACTTTGTTTATAATATTTTTTTTTTACTTGAACAAAAACTGAAAAATCCAAGTAATCTTGTTAAAAAAAAAAATGTCGCGCGGACACCTATTTTCAGCGTTAAATTAAAATTATAAATAATGGAGATAGAGTTCCAGGAGTTAAGAGTTTTTTATTGAAAATTTCCTCCTCTTTCAGAATCTTTTTTGAATGAATATTAACAATTTATGAAATATTGGCAAAAAACGAAATGCCATTTTTTTTTCATCTTTAATTGTTTATAACTTTCCAATTTTTTATGTGCTAATACACGCTTTTGGCACATTTTTTTAGACGTCATTCCGGATCCAATGAGCTATCGCACATAATTTTAAGAGCAGTATCTCTATTTTGTACCATTTTCAACTTGTCGACTAGACTACGGAGAGAGATCAAGCGCAGGACCAACAACTTAACGTGCAACATCAAGGCATAACCTGTTCACAAATTCAATGAAATAATTCGTAATTATTTTTTTTTTAATGCCATTCCATACATTTTGTCCGCGTAGGAATTGCACTTTTGAGGAAACACCGGATTTTTTTTAAATAACTGACTAAATTTTTAACGCAGGAGGTACTAAACTCATATAATAAGGAAATGGTAATAGTTTATTGCGTCGATATCGCTGCCACCCTATATGAATTAAGTTCCGCTACAAAGTAGCCCGCGAAACTAATTTTTTCGTACGTTTTTGCAGTATGCATGTCAGTATCAGGCTGTGTGTTGATCTAAATATGATTCGCGACTGTAATAAATATTTTTTATAGAATTATAGTACTAACAGTCCTCAATACATCTCTTTAACTTCATACTACCCTACTGGATGACAATTTCTAGAAATCATGATATTTAAGGCCAATTCTCACTAAAGGAGTTGTATTGCTGATTCTAATGATTATAATTCTGTAAAACCATATTTGTTACAGTCGCGAACCATATATATTATTAGTAAACCTACAACCTGACACGAACTAGCAAAAAAAAAAAAAACAAATGTAATAAAAGAATACATCTCGGCAAGATATAGTAGTAGGTATATACCTACTTGATGGAGGAAATTAAAGTAAATTCGACCAAATTCACAGCAATAAGTAACAAGAAAATAGTTATTTGTTATACAAGAGTGCAAAGTTGCTTTTTAACCGCGTGTTCAATTTTGATGACCGAGCAAGCGAAGGATTCTAAAATTGAATCACGAGCGCAGCGAGTGATTCAAAATTAGAATCCTGAGCGTTAGCGAGGGAATCAAAAGAGCACGAGGTGAAAAATCTTTGCACTCGAGTGCAACTTTTCATTCCACCTCAGCGAGGAAATGACTAAATGCAAAAAAAAAACCTTTACAATCACAAGATAGGTACACTTTTATTTCAGTTTAGGTATTAATCTTATACCTTTAAACGAGCAATTCTTGTATATATATAAATATATATAATCTGAATCTCGGAAACGGCTGCAACGATTTTCATGAAATTTAGTATACAGGGGGTTTCGGGGGCGATAAATCGATCTAGCTAGGATTCATTTTTATAAAATGTCGTTTTATTAGTGTTTTCAATGACCAACTTTATCGGTAATCAACTTGAACATAAACTTATTATTTTAAACACAATTTACCAAAAAATACCGAGCAAAGCTCGGTCAACCAGATATTTACTACATTATGACAGGTAAGTATTACAGAATAATCTTTAAATTATAACAAAATAATACTAAGGTATAATTAAGAAAATTTTAAAGTAACGTTGCTACAGTTATTTAAATTGAGTGTAATATTTTTGTTTGGTACTGTAATATTGGTGTTAGTCACTTGTGTACTGTTTTTCGGTAAACTATCTGTCATACTTAATAATTGTACCGATTCATCGGATTCCCTTGGCGTGAATGTTGGAGAGAGAGGGAGATGGTTAGGTGTTTCATAACGGCTTATTTTTGATGTAGAAGGGCCAGTCCAAGGATCCGATTGAGGCTCTTTCAGTGTAATGGCTCCTACGATGCCTTCACATATTTTAGACTTATTTTGGATGGAATCCTCTATGTATCCCTCTACAACTGCATTGGACTTCCAGCCTCCGTGGCGCTTAAGGGACAGGAGATCAGCTCCGGAATCAGCCAAAAGTGTGGCTGAAGTTCGTCGGAAACAATGACCCGTGTACAACAGGGGTTCTGGAAGTTCAAGAAATGTTGCTATTTCTCGTGGGATACTGCCAATTTTATTAGTACCCATAGGCCGTCTAACACACTTTCCATTGCGATACTGTAGAAAAAATCGATTGATTGGAGTGTTAGGCGGGCGTAAGGCTTGATATTTCTCAACAATCGTTACGTATGCCTTGCGAATGACGAAGTTGCGGTCTCTTTTTGTCTTTGTATTAGGTAAATTAATTAATAGTAAGTCATCTGAATGTTTCTCAATGTTTTTGACATTAAGTTGTGTTAGTTCATTAGTTCGACATGCTCCGTTTATTCCAATAATAAGAACAACCAGTAACGTAAAGAGTATTGTAGTAGATAAATGAATAAAATTGATATGAACGCATAATTATGCCTATCAACATCTACTAAGTATACTATTAATTGAGATTAATATACTTAAGTAGATACTGAATGTGCAACTGACTTACTTTTGCCGCCAAATATACGGAATCGGGTGCTTCGTTAAGAAACTTTTCAATATCAGATATTGTGAAAACCTTAAATTTTTTTGGTTGATGACCAGATGAGGCTCTTTTTAAAAATGCCACTAATTTAGGATAGGTATCGATATGTTTGTCTTTTTTCATCTTTATTGTTGCTTTTAGCATCGAATACGTACTCCATAGAGTGCTTGCTTTCTTGTTCTCGGATAATTCTATAAAATATGCCAGCAAAACGTTTTCTGAGAAAGTCTTGGCTCCTTTTGCTAGTCGCCACGTGTTGAACATATCGTACTGTTTTAAATACTTCTCGCGTGATTGTTGAGGGAGAAAGCTCATTTGCGCATTATTAACAGTTTCAGTCAATTCTGTTGGCGTCAAGCAAACTTCCTCGTCGCTAGAATCACTCATTTTAGTTTTTTCACTTGTTTTCAAGTTTCTTGTTTTTAATATAAGGTTTAACAATGCCGCGTAAAGAACCACGTACAAAGCAAATTGAAAAAAGAACACCAAGAAGGTTCCGAACCTGAGTTTTTAACAAATTAAAAAAAAGTTGTATGATATATTCGGCACCATAGAGGTAGCAGTAAATAGGTTTAATGTTTTTTTTAATTTACAAACTTAGTGCACACGATGTTCTAAATTCAATTTACTTTATCCTCTAGAGAATAAAAACGGCTTTTCCACTCAGATATTGAAGATTAAAAATACTCTTTCCGAGATGGTGGGATGAAAAAGTCTTTTACCGTTCACCAGTCTTTATTGAAATTTCCCTACATTCTCGAACCACTGAAAATACCTCATCGTTGTAAACTACCTCCACTTGAAATTCGTATCCATGATAATAGAAAGTTTTATCCCAGAATGTAAAATCTAAAATGCTTTCACAAAAATAATAGCTAGGGGCATTTGCAACCCTAACTTCAAAAGCGCAAAAACAAACCTCTAAAATATGAAGTACATAAACATGACACGCGGATCGGAACCTAGGACACACCAGTACAGTCTAACACAAAGGTGGAATACTTTGTGCGTTCCATATTTATTCTAGCAACAAAGGGAATCAAATGTGACGTACATTCCGTCTGACTTACTAATATCATGAATATAAATTGAAACATCATGGATATTTATGCGGGGTTGCCCGCGGATATTGCTCACCGCGGCGATACGCGGCCGGCAGGTGTTCAGACAATGTGCCCGCCAGCAATAGATTCCTGATATCAATATTTATGCCTATTACCGACCGGTTCAGAAGAAATACAATACCATAATTTCGACCACTCTTATTCATAGCCGCTTCGGACATTACGAAAACTTTACCCGGTTTTTGTGTGAACCGGAATTGACTGTTTATGTTTTCATTCAGAATGATTTGCGGTAGTGACATCCAATATATTCAATGTGATACATAAAAGTTACGTCTCTCTTATAAAATCGACTCCAAAGCGAGTATTTTGTATCCAGATATTTATGAAGTTTATTGTTATGTACGTTGTGTCAATGTCCCATGTAAACCCATCACAGAAACCCATAAAATATCTACAAAAGAATGGAAAGACACCAAAAATATTTAACTGCAGTAAGTTTTAAATCCAATAAAATGACGACACCAATTAGGGCTCGCCGGCAATTTTAATGCATCGGAATCGTCATAACGAAATAAAAAATATATTTTAATTAAATTAATAAAATCGAAAGTCGCATCGCACGATGATAATCGCATCGTATGCAATTACAGTGATCCCGTAACGCACGTATTTATAAAGCGTATGCGACAACGTAATACGGCTTTTGAGGTTTCCATAAACGGCTTACTGGCACTCAAAATGAATTTAATTTCACAGTAACGGTCTTGTGTGCGCTACACTGGCTGAAACGAAAACGCCAGGAAAGAATGTTGTAAAATTTAATTATAATGGAGGAAATTGTACAAAACAATGGAGAAATAAAAAGTATTCTCTTGTTGCGAACTTTGTATCTGCATAATTAATTTCATAGCGTTAAATACATTCAAGCACCTATTTGATTTTATCACATTTCAAACCATTGCAACAACTTCGATAACAAAGTTTTCCAAGTTGCTGAACCTCAAATCCCCGCTGTAAAGAATTTACGAACATAGATTTATAGACAACAGCGTAGGAACAAGAGCTGAGCATGCCTACACGGAGAGGCTTCGATGGCAGATATGCGAGCGATCCCCGACGGACGGCACCTACTCCAGCGAGATTGCATACCGCACTGAGATATTGACTACCCAACTAATGTGGGCGGTAATGGATGGAAAGTGCCCCAAAACTAGTGTAGGGTTGGCGTCGACTACGCGCCATTTGAATATACACCAAAATGATTTGGTGTTATCATAAATCTCTGAGGCTGTTTATACCACGACGCTACCATTGTGCCACGATATATGACTGCGTTTCTGATGCAATTGCCACATTGTGCATCGTAAAGATTATGTTTTATGGTGTGATCTTTTACATCGTTGTTTCAAGTTGGCCAGCAATTTCAACTCGTGATTATTTAGGATCTTAAATTGGACCTCATAAGAAGGCTTAAAATTACTCGAAAGAAAACTGGCAATGAAGAGGGCTATACTTTTAGTTTCCCTACGCGGTCGAACTAAGAGACTGAAGAGATAATCGACATAGTTCGAAAAATTGCAAAACTTAACTGGCAGTGGGCAGAGCACTTTGCTCGCAGAACAGATGGTCCCCATCGTCGGAAGGTTCTAGAGTGGCGACCGCGTACCGGAAGACGTAGCGTTGTAAGGCCTCCCACAAGATGGACCAATGACCTGGTGAAGGCCATAGAAATCCGCTGGATGCGAGAAGCACAGCAACCGGTCGAAGTAGCGGTGCTTGGCGGGGACCTATGTCCATCAGTGGACGTCTTTGGGCTAAAATAATGATGATGATGAAGTAAATATGAACTTTTGTAATTATGGATTACGGCAACCTTCCATAGAAGCAACCGCTGTTACGAGAACGTACAACTATTTCTCATCGACTCAGAGTGCGCTCCAAAATCAAAGGCGTTCGCAACTGGAGGCGATAGGGGGACATAATAGAAGCTCGGGCGTACCGAGAATCGAACGGAGCGGTTCATTGTGAGTGAAGCTTGAAGCGAATCTGCGCGCCTTGCCGTCTCGGCTGAATATAGATTCCATTAATTAGCAGCCCACTGGGACCCACTCGACGAACAAACAGACAATGAAGTATCACAGCACACGTATTTGCATAACAATTGCATCTTAATCGAATCATAGCTAATGGAAACGTTGCAATATCTTGTTCATTAATTGATGTATCCGACTGTCTGGTCTACCTACTATTTGGTTCTGCTGTGGAATGTTTGAGATAACGTATTCCTTAGTATGATACTAACATAAAACAATGCTCAAGGATAAAATTATAAATGATTTTATTTCTGTTAGTGTGTGTGTGTGTACACGTCAATGATATTTTGTAAAACTAGATAAAGTCGGCGTTTCCTATCTGACTACTCTGAGAAGAAAGGCCGAAAAAAAACACCGAGGTCACCGTCTGTTTTAAAGTCCAGACATAATCTTGGTCACATCATGCGACGACCATGGATTTAGCTATCTGAAATGGTATTTAGAGGAAAGAACCATACATATTGAATGGACCTGTCCAGTCAGTGCACGCATTTGTCACTGATCGTGCAGCTCAACTCAGAACTTAGAAGCTCATCCATTCGACGAACAATACCAATGAAATCAGATTTTAATTGCTAAACAAATATTATTTTATATTATATATTATTTTCTGGAAACCACAAAAAAGTTCTGTATTGTATGTCCATACAAATAAAAGGCGACGACGGACTCATAAGTCTCATGAAATATATGTAAACCCATCTACAAAGACCATTGCCAAGGGTCACAACCCACAGGTAAAGCCAGGCAAAACCAGGATTAAGCCCTGATTAGGGGGGCTGCAAAAGGACTGCAACTTTGTGTAAATAAATTATAATTATAAACATCGAGTAATCCGAAACACGTGCTATTTAAATAAATAATTAATCATTCTTAAGACAATTTAAAGATTTTTTTTACTCTTATACAGGTTGTCCTTATACGTGGTTCTAATAAGATGGAGCCAGAAACTACGCAGCACGAAACATAATCAAACCTTTGAGAAGAATGTTTCAGAAACAATAAAGGAGAAGGGGACTTCTGGGCCCAGCAGTTAACTAGTTGAAATTTGTATTCAAAAAACTGATATATTTTTCTAAAGGAAATCACAGAATATGGTACCATGTTTCTATCCAGAAAGCGAGAAAACTTAAATTAAGTTAATGAAACTAAATAATCGATTAAATAATGAGTGAATTACTACTAATCGATTATGAATAAATCGGTAAAATCTGAGAATATGTATGCAGGTCGAGTGACAAGTGCTTAACAAGCTTTCGTGGAATCGATTGAATCGATGTATAGTGATTTTTTTTGTTCCGGCAACACTTATGCCTGACATCCGTCAGTCACTGACTGACAGATGCACTTGTTTGTTTTCTTTCGTTCTGAGTGCGCCCGTATTTTTCTTGTTTTATTGACAAATGATTACTGACAAATGCGTGCATTGACTGGACAGGTCCACTCAATCTGTATGGTTCTTTCCTCAAAAGACCATTTCAGACACCCCCATGTACATGGTCCTCAAATGATCAGACCGGGACTATTTTCTGATTTTATATACACATTGACATTGATGAATTTAACTTATACAATGACATGAATATTTACTTTTAAGTATTATATTGTTTTAATTACCTATTGTAAATGTGAAGACGAAGTGGGTGTTCTTTTTTTTTTTGGTTTCCTTTTCTTCTAATTTAATTTTTTACATTGTCTGGCAGTTTGAGTAATTTGTGCGACCTTCACAAATGTCCTTTCTTTGGTATTGTTCGTCGAATCATTGACCTCCTTAAGTTCTGAGTGGGGCTGCATGATTACTGACAAATGCGTGCACTGATTGGACAGGTCCACTCAAGCTGTGTGTTCTTTCCTTAAAAGACCACTTCAGACTCCAATCCACATGGTCTTCACATGATCTGATCAAGATTATGTCTGGACTTTAAAACAGACTGTGACCTCTGAGTTTGTTTCGGCGTTTCTTCTCAGAGTAGTCAGATAGGAAATGCCGAACTCATCTAGTTTAAAAAAAAATTGATTGACGTGTAAAAGTGTTTGTACAAACCTACTTGCAAAAATAAAGTCATTTATCATTTATCATTTATTGTTTAACCCCACGACATGGCGACACCTTGGCTTTGCATACTATAACGTACTATTTGACAGATCGTGCTACTCTAAATTACCTGGCTCTCTATTTTGGACAACTGTTTACGCCTATCGATTGGATATTGACGACATGGATTGCTGTGTAAAGTGTAAACCTCACTTTTACTATAATTCATATAACTTGGTTCCTGGATAGCCAAATTTCACCAAATTTTCAGTGAGTCCTTATTATTATACCCTCTTACAAATAAGGCTAGTTTGATTCAGTTAACACCTGGGCCCAGGCATCTGTGGAGTCATTCCCTTCTCCTTTCGAGAAATGTTAATATTAATTCAACAGATTCGTGAGGTTTTGACATCAAAATTTCAGCCGAAAATCTTCCACTGCCAAACATAGGTCCCCCAATTTGTTATTGATCGCAGTATGGTAAAATGCATAGAGAATATTTGTGACTCTGATATTATTATTCCGAATAAAGTATACAAAAATTGAGGGATAGACCGTAAAAAGCGCATTTTAAACCAGCCACGACGTGGAGATTTTGCGGAAATTATTTTTTATACAAAACTCTTGGCAACTGCCAAGAGTTTTAAAACTTTGTATAAAAAATAATTTCCGCAAAATCTCATTGCACTGCATTAGGTAATTTTCGTATGGTTTTTTTTTAAATTTAATATGACTTCTAAATTATTGTACCTTCGAACCCGCCACTCTGAGTATGTAAGTATCTAAAGATGTTTATCCGTCAACTAGCTTCTATCCGCGACTTCGTGCGCGTTTTTCATGTTCTCCCGACCCTTCCCGTCGCGTCAAATCGCCTACCCGTGCGATTTTCCCCATTTTTTGCAACATTTTTCATTACTGCTCCGCTCCCCTTAGGTGTAACGTGATGTTATATAACCTATAGCCTTCCTCGATAAATAGGCTACCCAACACAAAAAGAATTTTTGAATTCGGACCAGGAGTTTCTGAGATTAGCGCTTTCAATCAAACAAACAAACTCTTCAGCTTTATAATATTATAGTATAGATAGATAACTTTAAAAAATTATATTTTGGATTTTCGATCGCTCTACGTAAGTATGGTTAAAACCTGACTTTTGAAAAAACTCGCAAATGTTCTTTTTTTTTCAAAGTCATGTTTTATGAGCAACTTATACCTACCTATAAGGTGATCATAAAATTTTATTTATTATATTATCTTAACCAATATATATTGTCCTGAGAAAATTATTTAAGAATTTTACAATTTGCCCGTTTTGTAATAAATATGTGTACTTTACATCTCCGTTATTTCTAATGAAGAGACAAATTTCTATTTCAGACTTCGCTCACCCTCATAAGGTCTATTACTTAACTTTAAGCTTGTACAAACTGATTGTTGTGTCAATTACAAAGCATATTTTAACAGCGTCCATTAATAGTGAGAAACCATATTTTATTTTATTCACGGTACTTAGCGGACGCGTCAAGTTTTCAATTATGTTAATTGAAGGCGGATCTGCATTTCTTGCCGTCGACGCGTGGCGGCCATCTTCTTGCTAACCACAAATAAATTAGGCACCGACTCATTTCGGTGGGCAGCTATGCAGTTTGCAACTTCATTAGCTGTCGGAGGGCCATAATTCATCAGACCAGCTTGGTAAATAAACAGGCAGCGCGTGTTTACAGGTTCTGAAAGCAGTATATATAGTATGTTAGTTAGTTGTTATCCTCATCGTCTAGCCGAAAGACAAGACGTCCATTGCTGGGGCATAGGCCTCACAAGGGACATTATTTTTTCGTTAGTTTTCGATCCAAATCGGAAAAATATTGCAAGCTTATTAAAGACCGTGTACAGAGACACGCAGTCTCTTTTCCATTTTGAAAGGTTTTCGTGATTTTGTAGGTAAACCATAATTTGTACCTATAAAGTAAGGCATATATTCTCGAGCAACTAGCAAGGTTGGTGCACCAACATTGTGTAGATATTGTAAGGTACACGACAAAAATATATATGATCCCTGCAAAAAAAAATGTATTCGTGTTGGGAACAAGATTGTGAACATTGCAAACAAGTATGGAACAACAAAATTACTAATTAACATGTAAATTATGATGAGAAGCTAAAAACATTCCACATAAAATAACCTAGTTAAAGAAGTTGATTAAAATGTCACTCGATACATTTAGAGCCGATAAAAGTTGCATAAATTGAAGGCTAGGATGACATTTTAAGGTGTTTCTTATCTTACACTTGTAACTTAGTGTTGCCAGTAAGGCGCATAGTGACAATTAAATGATAATAAAAATGTGAGTGCACAATTAACCATACAAATTAATAGTACTTTATCAGGCCCTACATTTTTATTGCAAAAAAAGCTATCATCTAAAAACGGCAATCGAAAGCTGTTTTACAACACTGTTCGTTAAGTTGACGACGTATTTGCGTCAAGTCCTCCCGGCGCGGGCGCTGGTCCAGTTGTTTTAATAGCGTGCAAGTAAAACGACCAGCCTCTACATGCAAACTTCATTTACTTTACGACACGTTACATCAATGTAAGCGAACAAATTCATTAGGGCACCGTAACTTAGCCGAACTGAGCGATAAAATCCATCACGCTCCTTTGTAAAATTGTTGACGCGGGGAAAGTATGTGTGCGGTTGTACGTGTGAAATAATTAGGTTTTTGTTAAATAAAACTCGTAAAGTGCCCATTATGTAGGAATTTACGTAATAGAAGAGATTATTTGACTCTTTATCGATCTTTGCCTCACACCGTATGATAGTGTGCGCAATCGCGAAAGGACTTCACAAAATAAGATTGGTTCACGTCCGCACAATATTTTTATTCTGAAACAAATGTCACTTGAGAAAGATCAGAGGGCCCAACAAAAATGTATAAGTAATTCAGCATAAACGTTCCCACATCCCCTTATTGTGTTGGTATGAAATCCCGTAAATCCATTTGAAGCGGGCCCTGCTGCTGGCGTCGCCGGCGCGCGCATTGACTGAGACGTATGCAAAGGGATCAATGAGATAAATTGCTCGCCGCTGTCACTTATTTCACGGCGAAATGGATGGAGGGGAAAAAGGGGGACCTGGGACGGGGAGCAGGGAATCTGCCGAGCTAATGGTGCGCGTGGGCATTACGCTCCGCTCGGTTTAATTACACTTAAGACAAAGGCAAATGGCTGCCGCCCGCTCTACTATAATTACGTACTACGCAAGTAATACTTCGATAATAGTGTTATTTTGCCTAATGATTCCCTGTTGTAAATTAGAAAACACCTCAATTAGCAAAACGGTGACGCTAGCGCCGCCGCTGCCGAGTCAATTAAGTTCGATGATCGACAAGAGTGCCCCGAACTCGTTTGCAACAAAATGTGAGCCTTCGCGCGCTACTTTGTCGAAGTTGGACCAATTTATATTCCGAGAAAGAACCTTATTAACGCCGCTACACTTATCAAAAATCGTTTATAGACAGAGCCATCAACAGTGTTCTACTCAGTTAAACCCTTGATTATATTGCCGGAATACAACATCAAGGGAATGGAAGCACTTGGGACGTTGTTCCCGCAAATTACACCGTTATGAGACTACAAATAACCGCAAATTTATGTAGATAGCTATCGAGTGCTCGGCGTTACGTAAAACGTGTTTAAGACGGCGGCGAGGGCGATAACACGACACTAGTGTTAACATCTGGGCCTCGCTCCTGCCTGAGCCGAAAGCCGAGCGCCGAGCATAAACATCCCGGTGTCGGCGTCATGTCTTCATTTGCATGTTTCAGACGCGGCGACATCGGCTGCCGTGCCGACAATGTCAATAGGATCGTTACCAGAATTTATTCAGAATAGGTGCCCTAGATGAGACGAGGCAGATTTATGTCGCTACAGATTAACAAGCGCAGTGTCGATGTTAACATGTAACTTACGATAATGTTCCCGAGAAAAATTATTGCGTGAGCCGAAAGTGCAATCAACTTTGATTATTTTCGTCTACGACATTGCATTGTTAAATCGATAGCTACCGCACAATAGAAGCTCGTTTGCCAACCCCATAAAAGTGAAACCAACAACGACCTCCAGCCTTATTCTTCACTCCTTTTGTGTAATATACTCGAACCTACAATTAAGAAGCATTGTGGCATCTAATCCGAAATTTATTCGATTCTAAGACGTAAAAGTTATAATAAATTGAAATCAAACTGACTCTATTCAGACCTTTCAGCTATCTGCGAGTCTATAATGACCACCTTAAAAGAAAATTGGCTAATTTTGGAGTCAAAGCCGAGTGCGAGCTGACTTTATATGTCCATCTTAGTGTTTGTTTCCACATTATCTCGACACCCTGGACTGCTACAATTGCCGATGCATTTATGTGCACCAAGGTGGGTAGATTATTTAGAATTTTTATTACAAAAACGCCAACGAGAAAATAGGTTTAAAAGAAATACTGAGTAAAATATTTACAGTACAAAATAAAGCGTACTCATATTTTTGTGAACAAAACAATTTGGTTTCATAATAATGTGTATGGAAACAAAGGCAGTAAGCAAATGTGAGAGTCCAAAAAAGTATTTTACCTCCAAAAAATAAAGCAAACGTAGTCACAGCGTGGCTGTGAGCAATAATCCTATAGAATGCCTGTAGACTCGGCAAGTTATTACTAGTGAAAAAGAATTTAACGCTAGCCCGTGTCAGTACAAAATTCCGTGCCCCTACCCCTCCCCTTCGAACATTTTACGATCGTATTTTATCAATAACTATGAGGTCCTTTTCTCCTACGGAAAGACAATCCCATGGGGGCCGTAAAGGGGGACCGAAAGATTACAAGGAAAGTAGCATCATACACCTGGGTTCTCATACACCATACTGTGATCATTTCGTCGAAAATTGACTTATTGAGACAAACCAACAGCTTTTGTGTAGATAATAATATACCTTTAGTTCTATAGATAAAATAGCCTTAGAATTAAACAGTCGCCAATTACATGTTTACCAACAATTTCAGAAACAGATTGATAACACATAATTAAAACCTAAATTGTAAAATTAGTAGCTCCAGAATTTTGAAATTATGGCTTATATTACGTCTAAGGTATATTACATCAGACTTAAGATTAAAAACAAAATGGAAAAAGGAATCTCAAGACGAACACTATTGCAGTTATGCGCACTTACTTAAGAATCAGACAAGACAAGCAATATAAATTGAAATAAAAATGAGATTATAATGGAAAGTATGTACATAATTGCTTCTAAAATAAAAAGGTAAACAGTTACCAAAATACGCTAACATAAGAAATTCTCAGATCACGATTTCGGGACTTCAGTATTTTAGACTTTAGAGACTTTAAAACAAAAATACAAAAACTATACTTTTCAAAGATTTCAAAGTAACTCTATCACACTCACGCTGTACCAGATACTTACCGTATTTAACCTGTATCAATTCAGAAGTTAACAAGATAAATCCAAACCTAGAAATAGTAGTTATCATAAACTTTAGTTTTGCACAACATAGTCACAATCACGGAAAAACATAAAAATAAATCAAAATTACAGCACAATATCCTGAATTTCTGAAAAAGTTTAAGTAGTACCTTAAACTGTATGCTGAAACAAAACAATATCGTGACCTGTAACACAGGTTTTTAAAAAAAACCTACTTCAGGCACCAGTCTCTTACAATGTTGGAAAATAATATTGTCATAAACATAGTTAATTTTTATGAAAGCCAATATTGTGAAGAGAGAATAATTAAATAAATTGAATATCAAGTAACTCAAGAGAACATAGGAATAAGTGGCAAATGTTTGATGACCCATTTTTCCAAACAATTCTGCCGAATTTATTATTCAAATTTTCTTTCGTTTTTTTTTTTTGCAATTTTCAGGTCATTGTCAGACTGTATGTTGAACAAAATATATTTCACGAACGTAACACGATGTAATTATAATCATTACAAAAATAAAAGCTTTACAAAATTATAATTTTTAAAACAACCATCAAAATTCAATTATTCTAGATGATTTAGGAAAAAAAATCACATAACTCCACGCCTTGTTTCCCCAAAGGCTTGGGGTAACAATATAGTACGAGTAAACCCACATTTTTCCAGTTAAGTTTCTCATAGCGGGTGAATCTATACCCTTCAACCGGGCACAACAAATACAGACTCCGACCTCAGAAAATCCAGTTAGAAAAACCCAATGACATATTGCTCAATCTGGGAAGTAGACCCAAGACCACGAAACCGGACCGCGGACCATGAAATAGTCATACAAAATTTGAATCAGCAGTATCGGGTATGGTAGTACCGGTTCAATTTATATTGACACATCCGATTCACTGCTTTTCAGCATCTCATGACAGTTAATTTTGTGTTTTTTTTTAATCATTACACATGAAAGTGAGTGAGTGAATTCGCCTTTGGGCTGTGAATGGATGATCCTCTTTATATATTAGGTCTTTACCTATGAAATTGCCGTTCTGCAGTACTGGCCGTTTCAAATCAAAATAATTTTTGTTTGTCTAAGAATTCTAATTTCAAATTAATTTTATTTTAAAAACATGGAATTCTTTTTCCAAAAGTAGTCATTTGTTTATTGATTAGTCAAATTTTAATTTTCATCGCATTTCAATCTTTTTCGTCATCATGGATACGTTAAAAATTCGAGTAATTATGGAATATGAGTACCGTCGTGGCAGCAACGCTGCACAAGCGGCACGCAACATCAACGACGTTTACGGAGCTAACACTACAAACCAACGCACCACCTGTTATTGGTTTGCTCGCTTCCGTTCTGGAAATTTCGACCTGAAAAATGAACCTCGCGGTCGTCCGAAGACTTTGGTCGACAATGACGAATTAAAGGCGATTGTGGAAGCTGATGATACACAATCTACGGCTGAATTAGCAGCAGCTTTCGACGTTAGCGTCAAAACAATATTGGTCCATTTGCGTCAAATAGGCAAGGTAAAAAAGGTTGACAAATAGGTGCCCCACGAACTCAATGATCGCCAGCGCGAAGTACGCGTCGAGACGTGCCTTGCACTGCTCAAGAGACACACAAATGAAGGAATTTTGAACCGCATTGCTACCTGCGATGAAAAATGGATTCTGTTTGATAACCGCAAGCGCTCAGCAAGTTGGTTGGATCCTGGTTCAGCACCGAAACAATGCCCTAAACGAAAACTTACCCCTAGAAAAGTGATGGTCACTGTTTGGTGGTCTAGCGCCGGTGTGATTCATCACAGCTTCTTACCAAACGGGGTGAGCATTACTGCAGATGTGTACTATGAAGAACTGAACTCAATGATGGAGAAGCTGGCACATCTCCAACCAGCATTGGTCAATCGCTCGTCTCCGCTGCTCATGCACGACAACGCGCGACCTCACACTGCACAGCAGACGGTCTCCAAGTTGCAAGAACTGGGGTTGGAAGCTCTCCGTCATCCGCCCTACTCAACAGACCTTGCGCCTACAGACTACTACTTTTTCCAGAATTTGGATAACTTCTTGGCGGGAAAAAAATTCAATACCCGAGAGGCAGTACAAAATGCCTTTGAAGAATTTGTTGGCTCCCGTCCAGCTGATTTTTTTAAGAAGGGCATCAATAAACTGCCACTGCGTGGGCAAAGATGCATTGATTGCATGGGTGATTATTTCGATTAATACAAATAAAAAATACATGAAAAAAAATCGTTTAATTTTTTTCATACAAAACGGCATTTTCATTGGTAAAGACCTATTACTCACTCTTATACACTAAGACTCCACCGTTCCTCAGAAAGCACGTTAAATCATTCGTAATCTTCATTACGGGTCGTCAGGGGCCCGAAAGTCTGACAACCAGTCTTATCAATGGGTATCGTACCTCAGTAAGTAGGTTACGGAGGTTAGATAGGCAGTCGCTTCACGGAAAATACTGTTCAGCTGCTGCCAGTTAGACCGGGAGTCTCCTAATATAGTTGAGAAAAAGGAGACAATATTTTAATATTTCATCTGTTCCGATTTATTGAAAAGATAGTGCAAGATAAAAACTTTTATTTCGGAAGTCGGTGGCAAAAACCTTAAATACAAATCCTAAGACACCGACTGCCGAAATTAAAGTTATTTTTCACTTTGTAGTGTTTTTAAGGAAGTCGGTTGGTTTTTTTTTGTAAAAAAGTTTTTATTTTTAAATTTTTAGTTTTGGTATCTACCCCGCACTAATTCCAAACAAACAATGCATATTAATGCTATAGCAAAAATCGCGGTTGATTTGCCGTCATTTTTTAAAGAGTTTCGGTGTCTGTCTCCGGAACTCATCATCAGATCTACATGAAATTCATATGGGACCATTTCGGAATTAACTCCTTTCAAACAAAAAAAGAATTTTGCAAATCCGTTTATATATGACGGAGTTATGGCCGAACATACATAAAAAAAAAAATATAAACATCCGAATTGATAACCTCCTCCTTTTTGAAGTCGGTTAAAAATAGAAAATACTTCACGACATTACTGCTAACTACAACCACTAAAACATTCACTAATACTGTTTCAATCAGACAACGATATTCTGTACCTGCTGCCCTTTTTTTTTTTTTTTTTTTTCAGGATGGGAAATCATCAAATGACTTCTCCCGCTCTGGGCGGAGCGGGAGGGCGTGTCAGACTTTTACTGACTAAAACCCACCCGTGTTCCATCAGTTGCCCATGTGCCAGGGTCACGGTATCTCTTTCGAACAATCACGCGACCCCGGCAGGCATCGGTCCTAGTAGACCCCTACACTGCTGCTGACATCTCTTTGAGGCGCGCGTGGAACACTGCGCGCCGTCGACCCGAGCCTGGTCCTTACCGGGCGGCGAGCTACCCATTGCTCGCCACCCGCAAGCTCGCGCCTACGGTGGCCGGGAGTCCGCAATCGACTCCCGACGCCCGGGGCGTCTCCTCCTGCGGCGGCTAGGGGCGTGAGGGCGCAGAGACTGCCACTCCCTCACGCGCCCCGCCTCCTCCTTCGCGAGCATTACTGCTTCGCAGAAGGAGGTGACGGCTTCCCATTCCCTCTCGCTCCGTACCATGGCTCGCACCAGGGCCGGACGCGAGAGGTCGCCGCCGCCGATCGCCTCCACGAGGACACGGCGGTGCTCCGCCCAGGCAGGGCACACCTCCACCGTATGCTCCACCGTGTCCTCCAGACGATCCTCGCAATACCTGCTGCCCTAATTTGTTTATAATGTACTCTACAATAAACTGTATATTATATACATTACTGGAACAAATATCGTGATGTAAAAGTACGTGTAGCACGAAAGCATTTAAAATTACTTTACAGTAGCTTAGGTACTGTTACTTAGCGTTTGCTGTACTTAAAGAGAACCGATCGAAGTTAACCATAATAGGAGTGCATAGAGTGCTATTATTGATTATATCGTGCAACAGTATTTACCGGCTGTTATAGAACTCAATACTGCTGAGGTACAAGATGACTCACGTGAACCCGTTGTCTTCAGGCAAATCAAGTCAAGCCTCTCCTTCTAAAGTATATGTCAGACGATTGTTGACATTGTTACATTCACATAGTTCAAACCTTTATAAGAGACAAACTGTATGGGATTCCCCTCGACAGAAATGACCATCTTCCACACAAACATTCATCCCCTGTAACCCCTTTTTTTTTTTTTTTTTTTCAGGATGGGAAATCATCAAATGACTTCTCCCGCTCTGGGCGGAGCGGGAGGGCGTGTCAGACTTTTACTGACTAAAACCCACCCGTGTTCCATCAGTTGCCCATGTGCCAGGGTCACGGTATCTCTTTCGAACTATTACGCGACCCCGGCAGGCATCGGTCCTAGTAGACCCCTACACTGCTGCTGACATCACTTTGAGGCGCGCGTGGAACACTGCGCGCCGTCGACCCAAGCTTGGTCCTTACCGGGCGGCGAGCTACCCATTGCTCGCCACCCGCAAGCTCGTGCCTACGGTGGTCGGGAGTCCGCTATTGACTCCCGACGCCCGGGGCGTCTCCTCCTGCGGCGGCTAGGGACATGAGGGCGCAGAGACTGCCACTCCCTCACGCGCCCCGCCTCCTCCTTCGCGAGCATTACTGCTTCGCAGAAGGAGGTGACGGCTTCCCATTCCTCTCGCTCCGTACCATGGCTCGCACCAGGGCCGGACGCGAGAGGTCGCCGCCGCCGATCGCCTCCACGAGGACACGGCGGTGCTCCGCCCAGGCAGGGCACACCTCCACCGTATGCCCCACCGTGTCCCTGTAACCCCTTTAGGACACGATTTTTTTTTAATGGTATTTTGCTGTTCGACATAGAAAGTTATTGGCTACTTAACCGGACTTGTCTATGGCTGCCTCAGTAATGTAAGGTCTACGCTAAACTACGCTACTATTGCACTCTAAGGGCACCGAGGGCCGAAGTCCAAACCCCACAGGGAGGGTATGGACCTCGGAGTTGGGCGTCCATCGATTTTTTTTTGACATTCATTATTTTTAATTCTATATAAGTTTCATGCTTCTAGAACCAGCGGTTTCGACTGTCCATTATACGTCAGTGAAATTAACAATTTAATGAACTAGAATCTCAGAATTTAAGCAGAATTATTAAGTAGACTCCAAAGAATTATCTCTTCTGTTCGGCGTTTAGTTCAAAGAAATATAAAACGCAGACTTCACTGAAAATACAATCAAAATACAAACTTACCGTAATTAAGTATTTCAGATTGCATTTTCAGTGATGTCACGTGTGTCAAAACTCTGAGAGTAATTTAAAAATAAAAAAAAATCTTCACACATTATTGCTCTTACATAATCTCTACATAGTATAAAACAAAGACGCTTCCCGCGTCTATAACACTTAGATCTTTTAAACTACGCAACAAATTTTAATGCGCTTTTCATCAATAGACGGAACGATTCCAGAGGAAAATTTATATGTATACTACGCGGGCGAAGCAGCTCTCAAAAGCTAGTTACTCATAAATCATGTAGCTAAGCAGATACACTTCAAAGTTCAAACAATGTTAAAAATTGTTCCTCAAGTAGATACCTTCGTCCTCGAATTCCCTAGAGAGGCAGACAGTTGGCTTGGTCGTAGATCCGGTAGCTATTACCCCTCACGCGAACCTCTCGTTAGCCGGACAATAAGTAAATAGCTGGATACTTTTAATAATAAATGATCTCTAAATAAAGGCTCTCGGTCCATTTGCGAGGAACAAATCGTGGGCCCAAGGACTGAACTTCTGAACGAAGGTATTTTGTTTACCTATCTGTTATATTTAGAATCAGTACCTGGTTTAGTGGGATTTCTATAGTAATGTTTTATTTACTTTTTTACAGGTCTACACTTAAACGGTTAACCTACTCGGTCCTACTATACTATCATAGGTAACAATATTATAAATGTGATAGTTTGTGTTTAGATGTTTGGATGATTTTTAGTCAATCACGCAAAACGCTACCGCTAACGCTTTGATTTGGATGAAATTTAGCGCACAAATAGGTAAACCTGGCTTAACACATAAAATACTTTTTGCCCCCAATTACGTTCTCGTGGGGATATAATTTCGACTTCCACCCGGGTGAAGCCGCTGCTAAAACCTAGTAATATTATAAAAGTTTGTATGTTTGAATATTTAGATGATTGTTACTAAATCACGCAAAAATGGCAGAACGGATTTGGATGAATACAGCACACAGATAGTTTATGATCCGGATACGTTACGATTTATCCCAGTAATACGGTCCCGTGGGATAATTTCCGACCTCCACAAGGGCAAAGCCACGGGCAAAAACTAGTCTTCTATTATCACTTACCTTAATATCTTTCACTATGTGTAGCTGAAGAGTAATTGCATTATAGTAAACTCTTTATACATATTCATAAACGACACTACATTCCTGTCTCTAACTAACCCATTGGTATGTAGTTAATTAGTCAAATTACACAATAACATGCCTTTCACTGGACATCGTCGTGATTCATCCTCTTGAATGAGACATTATTAGCCGCAGTACACACATGTAAATATAAATAAAGCCAATAAAACTGATAGGCCCCATGGTTACTTGCCCTTGCCTTGTAAATGGGCTGCCGGCAATGACATTACGACCACTTTCGACGCCGTAATCTTAATTGTCCCGTTTAAGATAATTTAACCTCTTAATATTTAGTATACAGTCATCGAAGCCCCATACATTTGCTCAGCGCCTTTGAAATACCGAATTATGTATGACGAAACTTTCAATGTGAAAGTTCAGAAGTTAGTGTACTTATATTTTTTTGGAATGTATAAAACAGTAGATATAAAAGTAAGCTCAATTAAGTAATCATCCTTAACGTTGAGCAAATAATAAAAGAAAACAAGAACACCTCTTTTCATGTTTTGGTAATATCCAAAAATATAAAACGTAGCCGCATAATACATTATTCATTGTAATAATGAGGTGAATGCGATTATTTCGACGTTATTTTAAAATGATAAAATAAAAATTCATTCAACTGAATGTGCTTGGTGAACCCACATACTTTGCATATGTAGGTACGTAGGTATCATTAAAATTATAATAATTTAACATGCGCGGCTGGAACAGGCGAAATGGGAACTGCCACCGGATCATAAAAGGTTTTAATGAAAGCCATAACAGGAGCCGATTTCAATTTATGCGTGCGACGCGAGTGACGTCTGCGCCCAAACTAACTTATTAAATTAAGAAACTAATGAGCTCTAACAGCCGTACGTTCAGGTTCACACACGCTCTCCAATTTTATTGTTATATTTAATATTAATATTAAAACTGTAGGGCTGTCATTGTATAAACTATACTTTTTGAAGTTTTCCAACAATCCCTTGGTTTTATATTAGTGAAATGATATTTAACCATATTACAGGTAGCTCTCTTATTGATGTATTCTTCTAACTATTAACAATGGTTATTAAGGCTTGAAAGTTATGTAGGCCTTTGGTGTGGGATGCAACCCTGTCATCACTTTTTTGGACACCCTCGCGCCATCCCATTTTCCTAGCCCGGTGGGCTGTGCTAGGGCGGCTGCTGCAGGTGCAAAAAACCAACTGATATAACAATCTTATTGAGAGCAATATGTTAGAGCCAATTGGGATTAAAACATTATGCCCATAGGTGTTCATCGGGCAGTTCGAGACATCACCAAGCGGTTGCACGAGTCTTCATGTGACCAAAGGGCTGGCACAATTTTTAGTTCAAAGAAACAGTATTGCCATCCAACGCGGCAACGCTGCCAGCCTTTTGGGCATATTTTCCACTGACAGCAGGAAGGAGGAGATTTTTGATGTCCAATGAGCTCTGTTCTTTCTCTTTCCCTTAATAAAAGTACACATAATGTAAAGATTTATTAATAAGCATGTAAAAAATCATGAATATTCAGGTAAAATCAGTATAATACTGTATGAATCATGTAAAATCAAACAAGTCTAAACACAAACTACGAATGGTTTATGTAAACTTGTAACAAAGGGTGAATCAAGTGAATAAATCCGTAAGGTAGCATACATTTTGAACGACTCACATTCCTAAACAACATGCAATGTTTACTAGATACAGTTCCACCAAGCTTTGTAACTAATCAAACAACTTAGGGCAGTATTTAAATACAAGCATAAAGGAAAAATAAACACACTATTACAACTCACGTTAACAAGTGAATTACTTATTTTTCGTTATACTCATTTAATCCATAAAGTTTTCTCTTTGATAAAATCGTCGCAAGCGCCGTTGTTCGGCTGAGATCGATCGATGTGTTTTAATTATGAGGGGTCAATTGACAGGAGGAGACGCCCCGGGCGTCGGGAGTCAATAGCAGACTCCCGGCCACCGTAGGCGCGAGCTTGCGGGCGGCGAGCAATGGGTAGCTCGCCGCTCCCCGCCGTCGACCAGGCTCGGGTCGACGGCGCGTAGTGTTCCACGCGTGCCTCAAGGAGATGTCAGCAGAACTGCCCTTCAGTTCTGCTAGGACCGATGCCTGTCATTGTCGCGAGATTTTTTCGAAAGAGAAACTGTGGCCCTGGCATATGGGCAACTGAAGGAACATGGGTGGGTTTTAGTCAGTAAAAGTCTGACATGCCCTTCCGCTCCACCCTAGAGCGGGAGACGTCATTTGATGATTTCACACCCAGAAAAAAAGGGGTTAATTGAAGCAGTTACTATCAAAAAAAATATTTTGATACCAAAATTCTTCCTTATCCTATTCATATTTGAAAATTTGTATCTTTGGATGTTTGTTACTCAATCACGCAAAACGACTGAACGGATTAATACTTTTTATCATGGTAATGCGCTCCAATGGAATAATTTTCGACTAACACGTGGGTGAAAACCCCGGCAAAAACTATTCCGTTATAAAAAGGGGCCGCCAGTGCCCATAGAAATAACAAGTCCATCTACGTTTAAACTACTACTATCTTTAAAACCGATATTTATCGCTGCACGTGGCTGAAATCTATATAAACAACATCAAACTATTCTTCTGTATAGCCCACCAGTTCTTCACTTGCTATAAGATAAAAAGAGATGCTTTTCAGATGGCTCGAACATAAAAACAACAGCGTGGTAAGGAATTCAAATATCGTAGTTAATAATCTACATCTGAATATTTGCTACCTGCGTGGACATACCCGAATAACGTTTTTCTTTAAGCGACTGTTTTTATAGTTACCATTACGTAAATAAATGTTAATAATTCTGCAGAAGAATTCCCACTCGTAAGGGTAATAATCGGGTTGGGTAAACGGTTCCAAGCTGTAGCAAATTCAATACAAAATAAAACCAAACAAGACCAACATGACAGACAATGCGGGTGGCCAGTTATTAGAATGGTCTTTTTACACTCCGTACACGTACATTTTCTTCGTGGCAAATACTGCAAATGTCGAACAGTTTGCATAATAAGGGTGTAGGCGAGAGCAGCGATATCTGTTCCCGAGCTCCTGACTGCACAGAGCCACAGACCAAATATTCAAAATGTTGTTTTAGGACAATGTCAACAACGACGTTGTACAAGACAACATATTAATTGCAAATAACCAAACCCTACTTATGCTGTTTGTAAAGGTCAACCAAAGGACTCCCAGCTCGCACTGAGAGTCAGGAAATAACACGGTAAACATCAAACAGAAGCTAATTTCGGAAGATGTTAGCAATAAATTACTGAGTAAAACAATACTGATTCGAGGATGGAGTTTGTTTTAGGTATTAGGATGTGGGTCAGTTCATGATACTTTCCTTTTGGGATGTGTTCGGAATAATGATAGCAACAATTACGATAAGTAAATCTGTTGAGGAAAATTAAGTCAGGAACAGATAGTCAGTTTACTGATTCTCTTACGACTATCAAATGGGAACTTTACAGTTGACTGGCGAAGATGCAATTATTATATTCATCATCATCTTTTCAGTCGAAAGACGGCCCCTGCCGAACATAGGCCTCCCCGATTTTTCAGGGGGTTTGCCATTATTGCTACGCTTGGCAGGGCGGGTTGACGATCGCAATATTGTGGTAAAATGCATAAAGAACGCTGTTGCCCATTCTCTAATAATTTGTTAGTCACCTTTTACGACATCCACGGGAAATAATAGGATGGTGCTGTGCTTTAGGGCGCGTTCCCACTATGTCGTAACGATTAATTAATCGTTGGACGACTGTCGTCTCTAGCTGTTCCCATTAATACGATTGTTTGTCGTCAATATTTTTTATCGATTAGCGACTATCGTATCTAGCTCTTCCCATTGGACCGCAACGACATTTTATCGTTTCACGGCAGTCGCTTTGTCGTTTACACGTCATTAGCTAGCTACAAATCTACAAGTCGCCTTTACGTTTTCTTGGAGATCAGTAGTGCGTTTAGACTCCTGAGTTCAATGGACGAAGACGAAATTATAATAAAGTATTACTTTGCGGGTGCGAGGGGGAAGGCAAAATACGTGTAACCGACGAGACGATATTTTTATCGTGGCTACAATAGATTTGCGGTCACGATTTAGTCGTAATGATTTTTTATCGTTTTACGACTGTCGTGCTAGCCGTTCCCACTGTCATGACAATCTCTTGTCACTGCAAAAAATGTTGTAGACGACAGTAAATCGTGTCGTTCTATATGTGAACACCTCCATTTAAACATATAAGCCACGACACTTAAAAACTATACGATTATCTGTCGTCACAATAAAGTGGGAACGCGCCCTTACGTGATCACGACCTACATATTTTTTTAAGAAAAGTTTACCAATAGGATAAGGCAAGTTAGAAGGTAGATAAAAGAAAATATGAAAGCAAAACTATACATTGAATAATCGATATAAAAAATAGCTACAACTTTTTAAACGCTCACTGAAATAACTTTTTAATAACCCGTGATATCGTGACTATAACAACGAATAAGTAAAGCCCGGCACAAATAGTTGTGTATAAACGGTGGCGGCTAAATACACAAGTTGCTCAGCTGCCGTGAACACGTTCCGTAAACTCTGTATCGTACTAATCGAATCGACCTATAACTTGGCTACGAGCTTGTCGTAAATACGGTCCACTTTATTATCTGTGCCAGATTTAACAGCGCCCTCTGCCGCCCGGATGAGACGTTAACGTTACACTCGGTAACTTGCTATCGCACGGTTCGACACTTAATTGAAACTCATATTACTTCATAATCTAGTAAGTGTTGTGTGAAGAGCTGTGTTTTGTTTTGAACAAATGAGAAATATTACATTTGAACTGTGTTGAGGCAGGAACCCTACCTTCTGGGTCATTTAACAGCCCTTTAGTGTGTACTGCAGAACATGGTATTTGCATTCGATAAACCCAAGAAGTAGTTGGATATACCGAGCACGCTTTGCAGACTGATAATTGGCTGTATACAGACTGATGAAACAACACAACCATTATTTTGATAATTAATAGGTATCCCATAATCACATATAGTATTTTACGATCCACATCGAGTAACGAGGAGTGTTCTATTATTAGCGAAGGCAGAGGCACATAGTGTTCCACGCGCGCCTCAAAGAGATGTCAGCAGCATTGAAGGAGTCTGCTAGGACCGATGCCTGCCAGGGTCGCGAGATTGTTCGAAAGAGATACCGTGACCCTGGCACATAGGCAACTGAAGGAACACGGGTTGGTTTTAGTCAGTAAAAGTCTGACACGCCCTCCCGCTCCGCCCAGAGCGGGAGAAGTCATTTGATGATTTCCCATCTAAAAAAAAGGCACATGATATGTTTACATAGATGACGTCGTTGATGCCCAAGAAATGTATGTCGTCCCACAGCATTGGATGGCTCACCACCTACGAGATTCAGGTCTACGGTTTTCGAAAACAAATTGACGAGAACCTCCATATATTCAAGCATGTTGTGTCTTTTTTTTTCTTTTTTTTTGCATTTATTTCAAATAGGCCCGAAAAAGGCAGAACAGTCTTAACCAATAACTAAACACAACGACATAACATGACGCCTTGTTTCTCCGAAGGGTTGGGCAGAGGTGTACGTATACATCCACATATGTTTAAGTCCCATATTTATAGGGGGCGAGCCTTTTGCCATTAACCGGGCACAAATCCAAACTCCAGGACACTGATAAATTCCAGATAGAAAAAACCCATGACACTTTGGCCGATCTGGGAATCGAACCCGGGACCTCGTGCTCACCAATAGGGCTCGGGACTACTAGACCAACAAGGCAATCATGAAACGATTACCAACCACTCAATAACTAAACTACTTAATAAATAGAATCATATGTTTTTGATGTGAAACATCTATAGACGAGGGTAAACCTAAATTTTGGCGACGCGAGCGTGGCGACGCACAGTAGGCCCATATCGAAAATTTGTGGACTTAGGCAACAATTTCTCAGGCTTATTTTGTTAAACATGATATTTAATTAATTAAATTTGACATATAAAGTTTTCTATGATTTGAAATTTATCTGAAATCGTATTGTATTTTTTTATTTGAGTATAATTTCATAACTGAATATTATTTGCATGCCCCTGTGACGGTAAAATTTGGAGGACTTTACTATGTAAAATATTTTGTTTTGACATAATTGTGATAATTTTTAGAGTAGCCAGTCCGACCTTTTTATTTCGTTAAACATTATATTTAATTAACTAAAGGACAATGCCCACATACTAGAACAACCGTGGCCCACAGTGAACACTTACAAATAGTGTAAGGAATGATAGTATAAGGTGTTATGAGCACCTTCTAGTACTTATCAGTTCAGAAAATAAGTCGCCATTTGGAAATAAAACAGTTTTTAATTTTTTATAATTTTTAAGTTTTTCACAAGCACTGACTTATTTTATACACTTACAATGACTTTTGAATGGTATTAACACAGTCATTGTTCATTTCAAAGTTACTTACTCATTTTAACCTTTGAATAATAGTCACCTTCTAAGTTTAAACAGTCTGGGGGAGTACACACAAAACCCATATATTAAACCTAGAAAGATCCCAGCGAGCAGTTCTCAAAGTAATGCACAAAAGGAACTTCCAGTATCCAACGGAGCAGCTATATAAGGATTGTATGGTATTAACGGTTCGACAACTTTATATCAGGAGAGTTCTGCTTATAAGCCACAAAGGCTCAACGTATGACCCGGTAAGACTGAAAAACAAACGCAGAAACGACCTAGTATTTGACCTGAAACCATGTAAAACAGAATTCTTCAGAAGACAACCGTGCTATATGGGTCCATACCTATATAATAAAATAAGTAACAATACTCAGCTACATCACTTACCAATAAGTAAACTAAAACTTACCATAAATGACTTCCTTCTCTCCCAAAATTATGGAAATACTGAAAAACTTCTAGAAAGTATAAAATAATAAAATAAAGTCACACAACCCCATTCATACACCCAAACCCATACATACACATACACACAAATACACCACACCCCACACTACACATACATCACACATACATATGTTCATTCATAGATGCACACACAAGCATTAAGTAGCTATTAAGTAATTAATTAAATTATTATATTATTACATTATTAAATATTAAATTAAATATACATATATATCATTTTGTAATGTTTACCTTTACAAATATTTATTTACTTTTGCACCGCACCATATATTTTATTTATTAATCAATCAATACTTATCATTTGTCCCAAACAACATCCCCCTCCCCCAACAATACAAAAGCTATGTAATGAAATAATGCTGATGTCACGTCAGTACATATACGTGTATATGACCATCTTTACAAACCAAGACCCTTCCGTGCCTCAGAAAGTATGTTAAGCCGTTGGTCCCGGCTGTCTTTTGTAGATCTTAGACAGTCGTTACGGGTCGTCAGAACCCCGAAAGTCTGTCAGACTTTCATTCAGATCAGTCTTATCAAGAGGTATTGTATTACCTAGTAACTGGGTTGTGGAGGTCAGATAGGCAGTCACTCCATGTAAAATACTGGTATTCAGCTGCATCCGGTTAGACTGGAAGCCGACCCCAACATAATTGGGAAAAGGCTAGGCAGATGATGATGAGCTGTAAGATTTGGTTACTTTCTCAATAAAGTAAAAGTATTTAGGTATTTAAAAATATCTTTTTTTACTTATTTAATACTAGCTTTTGCCAGCAGCTTCACCCGCCTATTATACGTATAAACATTTCTCTTGAATCACGCTGTCTATTAAAAAAAACTGCATTAAAATTCGTTGCGTAGTTTTAAAGATCTAAACATAAGGACAGACAGAGGGAAGTGACTTTGTTTTATATTGTGTAGTGAAGTTAAATCACTATAAGCTTGCATTAGGACTGGCTATTGTTATTATGATAGTTTTCTAAAGGTATTGTTTAATGTAGGTGAGTAATATAATACTTACCTGTTGTGGAAGAACCCATTGCTATACAATATATACTTGTGAGTTGATGAGAGCGTAAGAGCCTCATATCCATTATTCAATTCGCACAGCGAACCTTGCTTGCGCCGGTTAATCCACGCGACGTGTTCGGGACAGCATAGTTACTCAGGTCCGAATTCGCGCCGAATTAATCATTAGTAAAAGCGGGACTCCCGCAGTCCAAATGCATGCGAGGGTCGTCATATGCAGCCAGCAGTTTTCACATTCACACTAGGGTCGTCATTCAAAGTGGAGCCACGATCCAAGTTCGTGCAAGGATTGTCATTCTGGTGATATTGATCGGAGTCCATTGTCATAAAAACCTCACAAAAGAACACAAACTATATTTTATATCTTTAACTATTTGTTTTCTGGGTGTCAAATGTCAACTTCATCATCTGTCATAGAATAATGCTGCCATATTTTAAAATATAATCGATTACGTGAATCGATTATTGGTCTTGAACAATTTAATTTTATCTAATTACAGCAAAGCCATAAACAATACAATGATATTACTATTCCATGTTTATGTATGTTTGGACTATAAGATATCTGGTTTGAGATGTTTATGAACATAATTGTTTTTTCTTAAACTGGAGTTAGTTAGTTACGTTCACAGAAACTAAAATGGCCGTCATGATTATGACGGCGTGCCGTGTGATTACAATGCACGCCTTTGAGCACACGGATTGATTTTTATAATTATAAATTAATCCGTAATCGATTAGACGTATTCAATATACGACTCGAAATTAAATTGACAATATACTAGCAACCCTAAACCTTGCCTGACAGTCAAACTCTCAGTGATAATAATACGTTAAATTACTTATTTATTGCTTATAATGACGGCGACTTAGTTAGAGATAGAAGTTAAACGGATAATTCCTGTTTTAAAAAAATATATTTTTTAATTATCCTTCGAAACGTGTTCGGGTTGGGCCAGGAATAGGCATTGACCTTTGACATATAAATTTTTCTATGATTTGACATTTATCTGAAATCGTATTGTATTTTTTTATTTGAGTACTTATAACTTCATAAATGAATATTATTTGCATGCCCCTGTGACGGTAAAGTTTGGAGGACTTTACTATGTAAAAAGCAACACCTATGTACTTATTACCCTTATTTGCAAAAAATAAATGATTTGATTTGATTTGAACAAAGTTCCAATATCGATGCGATTTTTTTATGTGATAATAAACATATTAATATATGTATATAATATATTACTTTTGATTATACCATATTTATTTCCTTTCGTAAAGTATGCTTTATAAATTTTATCTTTACAAAATATTTTTTTGTTTTGCATTGTTTCGCAGGTTCGCTAGGTTCAGCTACACTTCTCAAGGTCAGCCCTTGGATGGGTGACCATTTATTTTATTTTTGACATAATTTCTCTTCACAGCAAACAATGGGAACCTTTCCACAGTTAAGTTTTTTTAACCCTGACGCAAAAACAGGGATGTTATGATTTTAACCGTTATGTATGTCTGTGACACCGTAGCTCTTAAACCGGTGAACCGATTTTAACCGGTGTACGGTGTTTTTATTCAAAAGTAAGCTTACTAGCGGTGATTATATGATTTATCAAAATTTGTTCAGCCGTTTCGACACGACCATCCTTTGATCAAATATTATCTACAATTTCTTATTAAACTGAAAGGGCGAATACTTTTATTTATTATTTTAGTTTTAAGTGGTTTTGATCGGAGGTCTTCAAAGGAGAATGATCAAAAGTGGTACCAAAAAGTTTCACGCATCAAGACCAAAATTTTGGAGTAATTAGTTTCATATTTTTTTACGACGTTACACTTCGGGGATTTAGTTTTTGAACAGGGAATTTATTTTTAAGTTTAAAAGTATGGATATTGTTTTACTTCCTATAAATGACGTTCCGTTTCACTTCACGTGTTAAATGATTAACATAACCTTGATTTTTGAAAGTGCCATGTTCACTGTAAAAATAATACTCTGCTGATTCTACATTAATTTAAAAAAAAAACTAGAATAGAATATCTATTTAAAAGATTATCATTATTTTATCTGGTTTTGTTATGGTTAATTAGCCGTTCCCAACTAGTAAAAAAGATGTAGAATGCAACAGAATGGATTTGTTATCTGTGCATCTGACATTTTGCGCATGTACTCTGTAGTCTGTGGTTTGCGCTAGCGAGTAGCGAGTACCGTCTGTGTTTTGTTGTTGAGTTGAGATTGAATAATTATTGAATTGTTTTGAAAAGTAGAACTTGTTTGTATTTTGTGAACTTTTTTTGTGAGTATTTCATTGTGCAAATATGTCGAGTTGGTCGACCGATTGACATCGTCAGTCACCCGGCAAAACCGGCGATGTATCAATAGTTCATTTTTGATACCCAGAAACCTACACACATTAGAACAAGCGTCTACTCCAATGATTAACTTGTTACAGTCTTGGATAACTTCTACTCAGGTAAGCAGATCTTATTTTACTCTTTGAATATATAGGTACTTATGAATGTCAGGCACTATTTCCTGACTAATCTTTTTATGAATGTACCAGCTTACAAAACATTATTTTTATAGAATGAATGAAAAAAATTTTGGACTCGCACAGGAAACCAACAAATAAATAACGAAAAAAAACGAACCTGTTTGAGGCCAAAAAACGCTTTACTCTTGATTACTTGTAGATGTAATTTCTTTGAATATGTTACAGAAGATAGATAACGTCATAAAGGGTAGAAGCACACTTTTTCACTCATGGTTTTAATTGCAGATGTCTTCAGAATGTGTGCTTTTTACAGAGTTTTTGAGACTGCTTCAAGATCGAGCAAACACAATCAGTGAAGGAAGTTTATCTTTGCCTGCTTTTGGTCATGGAAAATTATGTTGTTCTTGTGGCAATTCTATTCTTCGTACAACTAGACCATATCCTGTAAGACAAGATCGACAAGAGAGAAACATTTTAGTTAGAAATATTCCGCTCCATTTGGTAAATATTTTTATTTATGTTGCAACATAAAAATTAAACCTAATTATTATCTATTTTGACACAATTACTGCCTGATCATTATCATGTATTCCTAGTTACATCACATTACAGTAATACTTTTATCAAGTCTATAACCCATTGTGAAATGTTTTGTATTACATGTATAATCATGTTATTTTTATAGATATCAAGATTGGAAAGAGTATGTGCTGCTTGCTGGAGGTCAGCTACAAGAGATGTTCAACGTCGTGATGTGTACAACTGCAATCGCCCAGGTCTGCCAGATGCTGGACCATGTGGAGATCTCAATATTCCTAAGCCATAATTGACGTTAAGATGGCTTACTATGTTAGCTCTTGAGACCTACCAACTCAAGCAGGCTAGATCTTATTATAGGGAACACATCCGTCGGACTGGTATTTATTCAGTTGAGGTGAATAATTCTATTGAAGATGATGTACCTTTGATTTTAGGGCTTAATAATTACCTCTTAAGAGGTATGATTAATTCGAGACATGTCAACAGTCGTACTTATCACATGTATTTATTGATTAGCAGAGATGATGCTGTGGCCAACACATTAGAAACCATAGTAGGTTATTATTGCTGCAGTCGCCTCGTCGATAAGCGAACAGTGGGCTGCTGTGCTCATGTAATGACGATAGTATAGTATTTGAGCTAGGGACGGTATAATGACATAACTTCGCCAGCAACGGATTTAGATGATTTTTTTTCAGGAGTATGATGAATGATTTATGTAACAGTTTTGTTAAATAAATATTTTTGACTTTGATCCCTATTAAAAACCCAAATGAACTTGTTTGTTTCATTTTTCTATCACTTACCTATCAGTCTGACTGATTGCCCTTATTTATGATAATGTATTATTGGTATTGGTGAGTAGTGGTGGCCCAGTGGTAGCGGCGGCCCAGTGGTAGCGGCCGCGACTTACGAGTAGTACGTCGTGAGTTCAAACCCAAACAGGCGATATACTTTGTGTAAATTATGTCATCACCACAGCTCGCAAAACGGTGAACGAAAACATCACGAGTAAACCGGCACGTCTTAGAACCAAAAAATTGAAGCCTTGTCACATCTACCAACCCGCACTGGGCCCGCGTGGTGGATTACGGGTCCCTCTCACTAAGAGGCCTGTGTCCCAACAGTGGGAACATTATAGGCTGCTGTTTTTTATTAGATTTACGACTGCGCAGCCATTGTAGCCAACTTCAGGACGGCCAAGAAGTTTGGCAAGAATTAAACCCACATTACCGGTTCACACTGTTGATAATATAAGGGTCGGTCAAATCACTGAGTGTCACATGTGCCTGGCTGGAGGCTATAGTTTAGTCTCCACCGGGAAGACTGCTTAAGCAGATAGTGACTTGTATCCAGTAGGTAACTGTGAGACTCAACGTATTAAAGAAAAACGAGTTTCAGTCACGAACCCTGTGGCGGGGCTAGACGTTGCTATAACTCGTAAATCTTTCTAACTTATATACGTGTATTACGCTGTTTTTAGAACAATAATATTCGTCCGTGTATAACGTGTCTAAGTAGATATAAAACAAGTCGTTGGTAGCGTCGACCAAAACAGACCTAGTTTTTAGGTTATTTTGATTTTACTAAATAACTCTGAAACCCGGGTTTATTTTTCAAAAAGAACTTTTGTAGGAGTTAATATGATCAATGTAGTATATAAAAAACAAAGTTTGATTTTGATGCAACATGGTACGGGATTCCATACATCCTTGAGCATTGTCCTTTAACTTTATAATAACTGTACAGTTTTTCTGATTCCACAATGCTGTTTTCCAATTGGCAGAAACAATAACCAACCTTGAACCATGTTGATTAAAGAATTGAACGTCATACCTACCCACAAGATAAAAAAGCTTTTACGAACGATGAGTGACGAGCATGCAAATCGCACATACGACTACGACTATATGAAGGAGCATGAGCCACTTGCAACATGGAAACTTTTATGCATTCGACCAGCCTCTGTCAGTTCGTGGTATAATTGAATCGCGCGTCAGTTTAGTGATATACGAGAACCGCCCGCCGCCGTCGGCGAACCGACCCACACGGAACAATCAATCCCACATAAACAATTATAGAAGACCGATTTATATCCGATAAATTCGTCGAATCGAATACTCAAACCGTCACTCCTTTTAAATGATATCCAGTACGACTTAATTATGTAACGAGAATATCCTATATACGATTTCATTTAAAAACTGCCTAAAGGTGTTTCGATTTAATAATGAAAGTGGCGGCGGCACACTGACGCTCGCGATTTGGCCCGACGACTCCTGAGTTTATAGTTGGCGTTGTTATCCCAAAGGATACCAAGTTAGTTAGAGTTCAAGCGAACTCGATCATCAACTTTAACGACCTGCGAAGTTCAGACATTAAGCTTTTCTACTTTCACGTTGCTACTAATATTTTGATTACCACTTAAACTGTTATGATAAACTTGATACAACTTAAACTTTAAGAACCTCTGCCTGTTGGTTCATAAAGGTGAACTAGCTTAAGCAGCATTATGCATAATCAAACTAATAGCCATTATGTTTTTTATTTACACAAAAGACATTAGGAAGGCAATCTTCCTAATGACCATGAATAAAATCAATAGCCATCAAAATGGACAGATAATTTTCATTGTTAATGTGTTTTATCTGTAGGTATGTTAAGTTAAATCATTTAGCTAACACACAGGCAACAACGGGCAAGTAATTATACAGTTCCAGGAAAGTCGTTAGTGTCGTAGGAGTGGATAGATTACGAACGAGCCAGCAATCGCAGTTCCTTTAGACTCTTTAGAGTGAGTGCAGGTACGGTCGGCAACATAAGTCACTCGACACATACAACTGAGCGGTGAAGATTACTGTAGATTTTTTTTATCTGAACTTAGTCGACATCCGTGACGTAATAAAATCGCAATGGGCCTTTACACTGTTTAGCGCCAAAAGTTGAAAATCGAACACTGTTTTTTCTACTCGCTGAGACTCACTCGCGCTGCACTCTGATAAATTCCCAATGCTCAGTTCATCACGGAGAATTAAAAATCCAGAGATCGAGATTTTATTACGTATGTGTGAATGCCGACTTACGGAACCGATGACAAGCAAAATTATGTTAGATTTTTATATGGTCAAAAAAGTAAATTATAGTATTTTTTTTTAAGAAGAATGGCTAATAGAATATGACTGGAGGCTTGATAATTCAAGTTACCAATTCTGTGTTTCGTTAGCTTAAACATGGAATGGAGTTAATATATTACTCCTTTAATTCATTTTAATCATTTATGTTGCTGTCTGTACCTACGGAGGCGTTGCTATTTATCGGCGTCATAATCCCATCCTTTGAATGGCTAAAGATGAAATCTATAAAGTCTGAATGCTCATTACTATTAAGAAATAGTAATGGGAACATTATCGAATAGTTATTTGAGTAATCTTATTGATAGTCAGTGAATTGTGAATGGTTTTAAGAATTTCAGTTTGATAAATACATTATTTGTAGGTAAATATGATACAGTGGTGTAGGTAAGTCTATAAATTAATACTTGTAGCAAAAACGTTGTTGTTGTACCCCTTTTTGTGACAATTATGTGAAAAGAGGAGTATAAGATTCGGCACAGTTAAAATTATAATTAACACATTATCAAATAGTTATATCGATTTTGTCTTTAACAGCTAGCTATTTTGTAAAATAATCTGTGGATAACGTTGTTAGTAGTGTATATGCTACGCCTATAGACTAAGTGTTGTGATCATTTTATGTGTACTGCTGTTTATTGTCCCTAATAAAATAAAATAAAATAAATAATATGGAGAAGGAGTGTAGAAAGCTAATATGCTCATATAATATTGCATTCGAAAGGCATTAAGTATCAAATGAATAATGGTAGAATTTCAACAACTGGGCGATCACTAGTACCATATTAATATATTCACTCATTTATTTACAAAATCATCATCATCATCATCATCATCGCATAATTGGCAGCCTTATTCCACCCACTGATAGATATAGAGGCGTCCACCCTTTCAACATCACGCCTTGTTTCCCCGAAGGATTAAGCAAAGATGTACTTATCCTTCCACCCACATTTCGCCAGTTATATCTAAGTCCTATACGTAATAGAGGGCGAGCCTATTGCCATCGACCAGACACAAATCCAGACTCCGTGCTGCTTCTGAGAAATTTTAGATAGAAAAACCTAATAACACGTTGCCAGACTTGATACTTGAACGCAAGTACTCATAATAACACGTTGCCAGACTTGATACTTGAACGCAAGTACTCATAATAACACGTTGCCAGACTTGATACTTGAACGCAAGTACTCATAATAACACGTTGCCAGACTTGATACTTGAACGCAAGTACTCATAATAACACGTTGCCAGACTTGATACTTGAACGCAAGTACTCATAATAACACGTTGCCAGACTTGATACTTGAACGCAAGTACTCATAATAACACGTTGCCAGACTTGATACTTGAACGCAAGTACTCATAATAACACGTTGCCAGACTTGATACTTGAACGCAAGTACTCATAATAACACGTTGCCAGACTTGATACTTGAACGCAAGTACTCATAATAACACGTTGCCAGACTTGATACTTGAACGCAAGTACTCATAATAACACGTTGCCAGACTTGATACTTGAACGCAAGTACTCATAATAACACGTTGCCAGACTTGATACTTGAACGCAAGTACTGAGCAGTAGCACTTGCGACCACTGTGCTATTTATTTACATACTCATAATGAGGAAGCTCTAGCAGTAATCCTGAATGAATTTCAGGTTACTGGAAAACATTAGATGTGCATGCATATAATAATCAGCCTATAATCTTCCCACTGTTGGGACACGGGTCTGCTCTCTTCGAGAGGGAGTGAGCTACAAACCAGCACTCGGGCCCAGTGCGGGTTGGTAGATGTCACATGTCTTTGATTTTTTAGTTCTAGGACATGCCGGTTTCCTCACGATGTTTTCCTTCACCATTTGAGAGAAGTGGTGATGTAATTATTTTCACAAAGTAAAGCGTCTCCAAACTCACGACTTAGAACTTATAAGTCGGAGCCATTTCCTCCCCATTGTAAACACACAAATGTGGAAAATATGCTTATTTAGATTAACAAGTTCATATTATGTATTCTTACTTGAACAAAACAATGACAAAATCTACGGTACGGCGGTACTCCTACCTATCTCAGGTCAGCTCGGCGCAATGCATGCAATCAGACAGTCGCCCGCGCCGACATAAAACATGGCCCGTCAAACTTTATGTCTTCTTATAATCTTAACAACGACCATGTGTGAAATATAATGCCGAAATGAACATAAAATCCTCACGACCCAAGTTTTTATTAACTTGGTGAATAAGTCATTGTCAGAACTCCAGTTAATTCTTCATAATCAAGTGGTAAAGTGAGCAGAGGTTTTGGTAAGTAATTTACTGAAACTGTTTTTAAAAGAAACGCGCGTCTATCTCTTGGAGTAAACCTTTGAAGATAAAGACATAGACCATCACGATGATTCATGACACACACAATTAATCAGAATCTAAATCATTTTGAAGGTTGCTAATCCACTATGTTGGAAAAATTTGTCTGCGTAGAACATAAACAAAACACAATGAATGTTATTGAACTAGCAAAACGAAAACCATTCCTGCTGTTAGTATTTTACGCAATCAGCCCGCCGTTATTGCAGACCTATTGGATATCTCGAGATAAAAACAATGTGGAATTTATTCAAATTGCTACTGCTGCTGCAGTTGTTTCTACTAGGCCAAAGTTCATTAGTTCAGCCCGGACAATGGGTCATTTCTTCCTAACCCAAAGTGTATATGAAGACAAAGGGTAGACAACAGCACTAACACGTAACCCTACCCAACTGTCACCCACCGATCAGAATGAAACTTTGCACATCATCGATATAACATTAAAAAATATTGAACCCGTGTTTTTTTATTTTTCCGGAATCCACTTTTTAGGGGTAGAAACCATCCCCTAGGTTTATAAGGGTTGTAACGGTTTGTGGGAATAAGTTATATATTAGGGTTAAGGTAGGTTAGCGTATCTGTGGTCAAGATCGTAATGTTCTGATTGAAAAGCAGTCGAATAAACTCACTCTACCCAGAGTTACGTGGGTTAGCCTACTTAGGGGTTATTAGGGGTGGTTTTTACCCCTAAAAAGTGGATTCCGGAAAATAAAAAAACACGGGTTCAATATTTTTTAGTGTTATATCGATGTGCAAAGTTTCATTCTGATTGGTGGGTGACAGTTGGGTAGGGTTACTTGTAAGTATCAGGAAACAGCAACGTATATAGATGGAAGACCTGAACTTGTGAGAAAAACATAAAAGTTACCCAAAAAAAAAAGAGAATTTACCTTTTCGTGCGTGGATTCGCCAAAGATCGACCGAACCTCATAACAACTGATGGAACAGGCAACAAACTTTAAGATGGTCAACGTTGGTTTTACCAACTGTATAACCGCAATGAACCAAAAACCTTCTCAGCCTGACTGGAATTAACTTTAGAATAATCATAAGAACAATTACGGGCCATAACCTCTTTAACAAACATCTTTATAATATAGGTGCCACAGACAGCCCGCTTTGCAGGGCCTGCCATGACGCTGAGGAATCAGTCGCCCACGTCTTCCTGAAATGCGAGGCCGTGGCTTCTCAACGTGAAGAAATCCTCGGAACAATAAGGACCGTGAAGCCTGTGAAGCTCCCAGGAAGCTTCTGTGCTTTTGGGCGGAGCTAGGCTGGCTTTGTTAGCCAGAAACACCACGCACAAGGGACCGAACGAGAGTCAAAGTGCGGAAAAGAGAGTCCCCTTCATTATCATCATCATCAACAAGAGATAAAGAGTGTGCATGTTAATGACCATAGGATAAAAATGAAAACTTATACAAAGCCGAGTATATCCGATTCACCAATTGGCTGGTGCTGAGTTGAATGGGTGCTCCGAGCGAGACGGTTCGGCTTTATTCACTGTTTAGAAAGAGCGCAAAGTGCGCCTGTATATGTTTTCACTTCAAAAATTTCTTGTCTCCATTACAAATATTAGTTCAAAAGCCACTAAGTATAAGACGGAAGAATAAATAAAGTGCAACTCGTATCCCAGCATCAAAGTTGACTCGGTAGTCAAATTCATCTATTTACCAACAAGTTACCGTCAAGTTGAGGTTTTCATAATATTAATATCTGGCGCAGCGGGCAGGTGAACGAAACTTCAGAACATGACGAACTTCGTGGAGACATGCACGTAGAAAATTTAATATTCCCGTAGTTACCAGCATTACACGTTCCAAGGAAATTGATTTTTTTATTTATTAAAAAATTGCGGCCACGTTTTTTTATTGACTTGGTAATGTTTTGGCATGAACTGCTCTTCAGTTGATACATAATTGAACTGCTTTAGTTTTCAAGCATGTTATCTTAGCAGGCTTTGTAAAAAATAGATACGTACAGACCTAAATTAAATTATGGGTCGAAGAAATTAGACATATTTTGTTAGGTAATCGTAGGCCGATGCATAAAATCAGAACCAGAATGAGAATTTATCAGAATCAGAATGTATTATTTGTTTGAACTTAATTTTACATTTGCTGTTAATATAGTCCAATATGAGTTAATATTAAATATAATTTAGTAATCGTTACAATATAGTCAATGTGAAAATTGTCTCGTATTCTTGGGGAACATCTTCAATTCTTCATGCAGGCGGACCTATAGTATCTAAAGCCTTAATTCCGTTCATTGTCTACCAATTCCATTTGCCTAACATCGAAATTCGTTCAAGGAATTAAGGAAACTATTTAAGGATAATTGAGTTACAAACATGTCCACAGGCTCATACTTTCAGTTTAAGTTTCACCTATACCTATATGTTATCTACCCTTTTTTTTTTTTTCAGGTTGGGAAATCATCAAATGACTTCTCCCGCTCTGGGCGGAGCGGGAGGGCGTGTCAGACTTTTACTGACTAAAACCCACCCGTGTTCCATCAGTTGCCCATGTGCCAGGGTCACGGTATCTCTTTCGAACAATCACGCGACCCCGGCAGGCATCGGTCCTAGTAGACCGATGCCTACACTGCTGCTGACATCTCTTTGAGGCGCGCGTGGAACACGGCGCGCCGTCGACCCGAGCCTGGTCCTTACCGGGCGGCGAGCTACCCATTGCTCGCCACCCGCAAGCTCGCGCCTACGGTGGCCGGGAGTCCGCAATTAACTCCCGACGCCCGGGGCGTCTCCTCCTGCGTCGGCTAGGGGCGTGAGGGCGCAGAGACTGCCACTCCCTCACGCGCCCGCCTCCTCCTTCGCGAACATCACTGCTTCGCAGAAGGAGGTGACGGCTTCCCATTCCCTCTCGCTCCGTACCATGGCTCGCACCAGGGCCGGACGCGAGTGGTCGCCGCCGCCGATCGCCTCCACGAGGACACGGCGGTGCTCCGCCCAGGCAGGGCACACCTCCACCGTATGCTCCACCGTGTCCTCCAGACGATCCTCGCAATGGAAACACCCGGACGTATCCTCCCGCTTTATCCTGAACAGGAACCCACCGAAGCACCCATGCCCGGTGAGAACCTGCGTCAGGCGGAAGGTGAGGACGCCGTGACGCCTCTCTATCCACTCCTCAAAGAGGGGACTTACCGCCGCAATTGTGGCGTGCCCAGCACTGGGTTGCGACAATCGTACCTGCCATGTCGCCATGAGATCACACCGGAGCTCTGTCCGCCGTGCCGCGATTTGTCGCGGCAGCGGAGTTTCGCCCCGGCGTTTCGCCTCCTCGCGACACTCCCACATGTGCGCGAGGACCTTTGCCTCCAGATCCCATGGCGATGTTATCTACCCTTATCTAAATATTTAAGATAAACACTAACGGAGTTAATTTATATAAACAGGCTATCGTGGTGTCCGTGGGCGATACGCTATAGAGATGAGGCGTATATACTAGAATAGATACAGGGAATAGGTATTTAAAGAGACTAGGTTGCACCTATTCCAACTTTTAAAATACTAGATCCACCTAGTCTCACTGTGCCTACGCAGTACATAGCACCCGCGCCGCGGTCCGCGCGAATCGAAGTACCGACTACGCGGCGAAGCGAGATAGCAGCATAGTCATTGCTCATTCATGTTTGACCAAATCATTCGTGTGTCAGTCACTTGAATTTGAACCCTAATTCAATGGCATAAAAGTAACATGATACGCACTGTGTAGTGCTAGAATATATACTGTCCTTTTTTAACTACACTATTCCGCAGTCCTTCCATCCTTGTCTGTCGGACTAGTCTCGAGACTCGATACTAGTCCGGAATAGGAGTATTTTATAGAATAGGTACTTTGACAATACTCGATACTAATGAAGACTATAATGATGCAGGCTAGTATCAAGTACGGACTCGTGCGAATGTGATCTCGCTTGACTCGACGTCGCAAACACGTAATTATCGGACTTATTTAGTGATCGGTTTTTGTAACGAAATTTTGATAAATCATTAAGAACTTGGATATATTTTTATTGTGACATTAATTAATTTGTTTATAGAAACGAAGTTCCTTATGGCGCATTGCGAACGGGGGCTAGATGGAAGTAAGAGAAAAACTTGTAGCAACACTTTCTGAACGACTTAAAAAAAAAGGAGGAGGTTTCTCAATTCGACTGTATATATATATTTTGTTTTGGAACGTAGGAGAGAGAGAGAGAGAGAGGGAGATAGAGAGAGAGAGAGAGAGGGAGATAGAGAGAGGAAGAGAGAAGGAGAGAGAGGGAGAGAGAGAGGTAGAGAGAGCGTGAGAAGAAGAGAGAGAGGGAGAGAGAGAGAGATAATATTTTTGTTGAGTGTATACAGGTTTTTTGTACAGACGCCACCAGGTCAAGCTACCCGAAACTGTCAATTTTTCCCAATGAACCTTGAACCTAATGCTCTAGAAATAAAGTCGAAAATCTATCAAAGAAATCTGACAGATTGTAGTAGCTTGATGTGTTGGCGTCTGTACATAATAATATAAAACAATCATGAATCCTGGAAAGGAACTTCGTTCCATCCGGGTGTCCCTTGACACCTCTCAAGTTTTGTTTTAAAAAATGGCTCCCAAAAAAAGAAGTGTCGCTTGTGATCATTTTACGGACAAAGGCCAACATGTATTAATTTTACGTTGATAGTCCTAAGCCTGCGTAAATTTTAAAGGTACAATTTATTACTGCTGAGGTACGTATTTACACGTATCGGTGGTACGCAAAGACTAAGCATCTACAAAGTATGCGTATTTCATGGACTAGGTGGACTAGGTGGAATAGGTATTTGGATCTAGTATTTGTACGACTTGGACTAGGTGCACCTAGTACAAAATTTATCTAGTATGACCCATCTCTAATACGCTAGAAACCTTTCACTGACAATGATTATGATACTACTGTGATATTTAACCTTTCGTTGACCACAATACACTCAGCTCTCCCGTCTGCCCACGCCTTGCTCACGTGATTCAGTAAGATATAAACTTTACAATAGAAAATTAGAGAAATTCTGTATATCCGCAAATAAGAGTTCTATTTTTTTAATACATCGAAAGATTCAAAAGGAGGAAGAGGAAGGTTACCTATAGGACTTTATTTTAGCAGAAAATAATTATTCAATAAATTTAACCAGTCAATTACCGTAATTACAGACACAATTAAAAAACCATTATGTCTGTACCAAATGTGGTATCTCAGGGACTTAGAGGTTAAAAAAAAATGATCTTTTTAATATATCCATTTCTTTCTTTCTCAATCAACCCAGCCTTTTCTCAACTATATTAGGGTCGTTTTCGAGTTTAACCGGATGCTGAGTACTAGTATTTTAAATGAACCAATTACCTATATGCCCTCCCAGTTACTGGGTAATAATACCATTTAAAAGATTAAGACTGGTTGTCCGACTTTCGGACTTCGGACAACCCATAACGTAAAACGTCTTAAGAAATATTGTAAGTAAGCACCCTAATTCCAAGTGTTTAATTGAAGAAGATTGAATCGCAGAACTAAACTGCATCACATCAATCGGAAATTGTTGCACCTACTTAATAAGTTTCTTCTTAAGTTTATTTTGAAACACCTTCAATAATACCGAAACTTGTAATAGTAAGCAATAAAGCTTAGCTATCAACTTGATGTAGGCAGCTATTGGCAATGTAGTCTCTTGTGCAGTTACTCCATACAGTTAGGTACATTACAAGATAATACAGGGAACGGAAATCTATTAACAGATAACTGCAAACAACTTTATGGCTTTCGTCGAACTCAAACTGAAAGCATTCATTTCAATTAAAACACTTAGGAAGGTACCTACAGAGCCTCAAAGAGATGTCAGAAAAACTGAAGGGGTCTGATAGGACCGATGCCTGCCAGGGTCGCGAGATTATTCGAAAGAGATACCGTGACCCTGGCACATGGGCAACTGAAGGAACACGGGTGGGTTTTAGTCAGTAAAAGTCTGACATGCTTTCCCACTCCGCCCAGAGCGGGTGAAGACATTTGATGATTTCCCATAAAAAAAAGGTAGGTACAGACACATCGAGCTACTACAATCTGTCAAATTCTTTAATAGATTTTCAACTTTATGGTTACAGAATTAGGTTCATGATTGATTGGGAAAATTTGACAGATTCAGGTACCTTGATGTGCTGGCGTCTGTACGTTCAAGCTCTTTTGAATTATCAAGCGGTCGGTCAGTCAGTCAGAAATTAGAGTAGATTACTATTGAGTAGAACGGTGGATTAAAACTCCTTGGACACTAAGTACAATATTTTGTTACATTCTTCATGGTTAAATCAAATATCTCGAAGTAAATAGTTTGTTCTAGACATCAATATTAAATGCACTTCGTGAATAGTTCCTGAAAACTATAAAAGCGTTAAAACTTTATTCTACATAAAATTGAAAATCCAAGTTACGCAAACGCATTTAAAGCACCCACGTCCACATCTGGAATAGTGTGACTGATGACAACTCTAATAAAATAGTTAGTTGAAACTTGTTCAAAATAAGGATATGGAAATTGCATACCTAATGATAGCTTTTTCTTGTGAACTTAAAAAGAAATTCGTTTACCTACTCGGTAAACTAATTTCTATATATTAAAAAAAATTGCACGAAATCGTGTACATATAAATATTATGAAACCGAAAATAGTTAAAAACCGATTTTATCCTCTTGCAATTTTAATAAAAACATAAATTTATTTTTAATCACACTTCTAAAATATGGCAATAAGAAACTTTTTTTGTATTAAAATACTGGCCGAGCAATAAGATCTCAATTCGTAGCTTTTAGTTGTTGTCGACGAATAAAATGATTACATTCTGCAACTTGATAGTGATGTGATTTAATCGTCTATTTTTCGACTATTACCTATAAGAAATATGATTAAACAAAATTAAACAATAAAAAATACATTGTTTTCTGCTTATTCTCTAGTCCATTTGTTAATAATGTGTATATTAGACGTTGTTCTAATAGCACATACTATTTCCATGAATTCGCGCAACCGTTATTTCTACTTTATCTGTGGCGGTATTGGCGGCGTGTCATCGCAACAGCTGATCACATTTGCTGTGGTGCGAACCCCCGTGGTGAATGTTGGATTTGGGCGCGTTAATCACGATAGTTATTGTTAATTATGTTTTTTTCTGAAATTGCATGAGTTTAGATCCTTTAAATCCGCCCCTAAGGCTACCCACTGACCGATCCTTTATATTAATTTTCTGCATTAAGTTTAGGTGATTAACAATCTAGTTAAATGTGTTTATAGTCAGTGCTATGGCCTTTGTGCTTTCAAATAGTACGGTGTTCATATCTTAGATAAACTTAAAAGTGAATTCTTATGAACTTAACATGGAACGTACAACTAAGTTACTTGCATAGAATTCAAATACTCAAGTCAGCACAAAATATTTATACAGGTAATTTAGCCTAGCCAACGTTCCCACTGACATAATATGACTGTTTTGCATTAAGACAAAACAGGTATTATATGTTGAAGAAAACACAGCAATGATATGAAGAAGCAGTCCTATGATTCTGTAGAAAATCGAGAATACCAACCTTTTTAAGTAACTTTACCATGAATATCTTTCCTTTTTCTGCCACCAGAGGGCGGTGTATAACTTTACCGCCAAATTAGCCGGTTGGCGCCATTGCAGTCTTCATCATCAGCAAGCTCCTTGTTTCATTGCTGTGTTTTCTTCAACATATAATACCTGTTTTGTCTTAATGCAAAACAGTCATATTATATGTCTTCGAAAACACAGCAATGATATGAAGACCTGTTTGATATCTGCTGGTGCTTAGAAATAATAAAACACAAGAATGCAATGTGAAAGTAAATGGTTAAATCAAACCAAGATGACTTTTACTAACTAACCTCTAGGTTTTCTATCATAAAAATGAATAAGAATCTAACAATAATTTGAGTCAGAAATATTTATTTTTACTTCCACAAAATTAACATAACAACAAAAAACTTAAAGTTCTTACAAAACGAAAATATGCAAATAGCAGTGGAACTCTGCTATTACAACCATAAATTAAAAATAATAAACATAAAATAAACTCCAACTTAAACATAAATCTTGAGATCAAAATCACAATAACTGTATAGGTCCAATCAAACTGCCTTGAAATTGTTATATAGTAGATCCGCTGGAACCTCTTCACTGACGGATTTATTAATATCCTTATAATAATATTTAGAAAAGGTCTCTACACACTTCCAATTTCCTCTTTCCAATATCTCCTGAATAGGCCTATTGTCCAGCCAACCCCTGGAGGCTACAGCTGATCTAATACTGCCTGGGGAGTAGCCATCTATCTTAGCTAGCTTGAAAGCTGATCTCACCCAACCCGAAATCATGGTTTTCGAAGCAGGCCTTATGCAACCAGTGATTGATATAAAAAGAGATTTAACATTTGTATCCTGGCAGCGTCTGGTTTCTGATAGCCTAATCAACTTCCTTAAATTAGTGACTGGGCAAATTTTAGGGTCTTGGTGCTTCATAAGAAGCCAGCCTGATTGCCTATGAGAACCTGTGTCAGTTTATGAGCCAAATCTTGGCCAAAAAGTTACAGTATCCACAGTCTCAATAAATCCTTGCTCACTGAGTTCTAAGAGGGTAAGGTCATGCAATCTACGGCCAGATGCAAGTAGAAGAATCAATGCAGTCCGTCTGCTTTGGTAAAATAAAGTGTCTGGAAATTCAGACAACTTTAGCCAGTCAAATAAGATTTTTACATCCCATACTGGGGGCTTAGCTGGGCGTGGTTTGTCCAAACTTACAGCTTTTAACACTTGTTGGATGAAGAAGTTTTTCGCTAAGTCTTCACCTTTTAATGCACAGTAAGTCGAGATCGCCGATTTGTGCAACAGAATTGTGCTGTACGCAAATTTATTTTTGAGATATAAGCTAGCCAAAAATCTAGCTACGTCCTTACCTTCTGGGCGCTTGCTATCTACGCTATGAGATTCGCACCAGTGCAACCACCTTTTTAAGGGTGCATTATAGGTGCTAATAGTGGAAGGACGCCAACTACTTTTCAGCAATTGTTGTTCGTCTCTACTCCAGTCTTTCACTTGATCCCCCCACCCCCAATTTTCCAGGCATGAAGTACCAGCCTGTCCACTTGAGGTGGGGCCAACCCCGTTGTCACATCTAGTAGGACCGTTTTCAGATTCTCTATCGGCAGCGGAGGAGCTAGCGCGCGCTCTTTGAGATCGGGGAACCAGAAACACTGGGTCCATTGTGGTGCTATCACCAGGTATATCCCTACCGCTTTGTTCAAGTGTGCCAGGACTCTGGGCATCATGCTTGGAGGTGGAAACACCCAAGCTATCCGAAACTCCCACTGGCGGCTGAAGGCGTCGCAGAATTCTGCGGAACCATCCCTTGAGTCCAGACTTGCATATCTTGATACTACCGCGGTGTCTCTTGTTGCAAAGAGATCTATTTCGGGAATACCCCACTGCCTGAATACAGCCTCCGCGGCTGTTGGTAGCAGATGCCACTCGGAGACTGACCTTCCTCTTGACAGGCAATCCGCGATGCCGTTTAGGTTCCCTGGCAGATGGTAAGCTGTCATCATAATGTTCAATCGACATGACAACTCCAGCATCCGGGATGTCAGACCCAATAGATTTAAGGAGCGAGTTCCGCCCTGATTTCTGATGTATGCTACTAGAGTCCTGTTGTCCGATTGGACTAAAATATGGGCATTTCTTAACAGTGCGCCCTGGGACTTTATTACGGCAAAAACGGCATACATCTCCTTCATGTTCGAATGCCAGGCTTTTTGGTTTGTGGTCCATTTGCCCGAAAGGTACTGACTGTTTAGATTCGCTCCCCAGCCCGCATCCGCTGCGTCTGTGGTTAAGAAATGGGTTACTTCTTTCTTGTGTAGGGGGGTTGGACTGCCCTCTACTGCATCCCAACCACCACCGCAAATCCTCCCGCATTCTGGGACACAGTGCTTTTTTCTGGCCTTTTTGGGAAAATCTTCTTAGAAAAAGCTGTGCTCTGCGACAGTGAAGACGGCCTTGAGGGACCGCATAATTGGCGAAATTTAGTTTGCCCAACAAACTCTGGAGCTCTCTTAAAGAGCAGCTGTCCCGATCTAAAATTTTTTTCAGAGTCATTTTTATGCCCTGTATCTTTCGGGTGGGCAAAGCTATTCTCTGGTTCTGTGTATCCCAGACCAGGCCCAAATATTCTAATTTGTGTGTGGGCTCTGTTACCGATTTCAGGTAGTTTATGTGCCAACCCAGCGATTCCAAGATGGTCAGCGTTTCCGAAACCTGTGCCATTAACTTGGATTTGTCCTGACAAGCCAGGAGGTAATCGTCCAGGTAAACTAAAAGGCGTATGCCCCGACCCCGGAGGATTTCGGACACCCAGTTTGAAACTGCTGCAAACGCTCGGGGTGCTGAAGACAGGCCAAATGGTAGCGCTGTCAACTGGAGAATCTCTCCGTTGTAAGCAACCCTTAAAAACCTTCTGTGGGTCTCCGCAACCCCCAGATGGAAATAAGCTTGGTGAAGATCTATTTTCACCAACCAGTCTTCCGGTTGGAGAAAATTGACTATGTCTGGTTGTGAAATTAGGTAAAAATGTTTTGTTGCAATATAGGTATTTAAGGCCTTGAGGTTGAAAATTGGCCGTAACCCACCATCCGTTTTCTTTATTAAAAACATTTTTGATAGGAAACCTGGGTCCAGCAAAGGTGGTTTCTCCAAAATTCCCTGATTTTTTAAATCCTGTATTATTTGGGTCATTTCCGGTGTAACTTGGGTGGTTAGGCACTTTAAATAATTTTTGGTTGGATATTTCAAGGGGGGTTTCTTTTTGAAAGGCAAGCGGTATTTTGCTATTGTTTTTAATATAAAGTGGTCCGCTCCTAGCTGAGCCCAAATTTCTGTGTAAAATTTTAGACAACCCCCTCTGAAAATCCGTTGTGAGTCAATCTTCTTTGGACTTAGTGGACTTTTCTGTATTGCCACGACGTTTACGAAAGGGCTGACTTTTGTTAATGGTATGTTTAAATTTCTTATCTGATTTTCTAAATTTGTTCTTAATGTAACCTTTTTTATTTTGGAAATGTTGGACATATTCCCCCTGTTCCGGAACTTTCCTATCTTTTAAATAGGCTGGAGTATTAAGCCACACCTGAGACCCTCCGAGGGACTGAATAATAGGTTGTAAGGCTTCTCTACTGAATAAGAATTCCGAACTGGGTGGAACATTTCTTAATGTGTTTCTTAGATTTGAATTAGGAATTTCCTTTAAAATGCGGTCACGCCTAACCTCAATGCACTCAGATCGCTTTCCACATATAAGCTGCATTATGGTTTCTGAATTTTTATGAGATAAAGAATTCGGTCCAAACAGATCAGAAATTTTTTCAAATAAAGTTGTTGGATTTAAGCTTTGCGGTTCAGCACTAGCCCAATCAACAATAGACTGTAAACCTGATTTTAATAACTGTCTTTGCTCCAAAACTTTATTGGATAAGCCAGCTAACAGCAACTCCGTTGATGCCAAATAGTCTTTGTTTTTATTAAAGTGACATAGCTCATCATTTATATGAAGGCTTGTAAATCCCGGAGTTGCCAAACAACTCTGTAAAGCTTGCTTGTATCTAATACCCTTCCACGCCTGGGAGTCAAATTGCTGTAACCTATTTAATTCTGCAAATCTATCTTTATCACTCGCTGGAATAATCTTTTTATCATCAATATTGGTAATTAAAGAACCCCAATTGAGAGACAGAGATTCAGGCTGAGCAGGCAAAGTGATGAACTGCTCTGACCCACTCCCTCCAGTCCTATTAAAATTCTGGGTGCTCGTAATTGTACTACTGGGCAAAACTTTATCGCTATTAAAACAATAGACAGGATACTGATTCAAATAATTCGAAACGTATGACATTTGAGACATTAAGGTATCAATACGAGGATCGGTACGAACAGATTTCGACTTGTACTTACGGTTCCTCGCCGAGGTACGAGAACGTTTATTGGGCAAGGGTGACGTTATGCCCTCCTCAAACTCCGAGGATGAGGAGGAGCTGCTTTCCGATGCCCTAGAGCTCGATGACGATGATTGTCCTCCCTCCGAAGCAACAACAGCGTCCTGCTCACGATTCTCGTCGCCATTACTTACCGGCTCCATTTTTTACAATGAATTACACTGCTGTGTTTCTTATAACCACTATTATCACACTTATTACTACTTATATCCAGATTATAGCCGTTTTCACTTTGAAAGACTTTCTAAACAAAGTTTCGATGCATTGAGACAGAATCACAAGAATGCAATGGCGCCAACCGGCTAATTTGGCGGTAAAGTTATACACCGCCCTCTGGTGGCAGAAAAAGGAAAGATATTCATGGTAAAGTTACTTAAAAAGGTTGGTATTCTCGATTTTCTACAGAATCATAGGACTGCTTCTTCATTTCATTGCTGTGTTTTCGAAGACATATAATAAAGTCACGGCAGGGTGTTCAACGCACTGCTTAGCACCGAGAGCTGAAAATCGAACACTAATTCGAAATTTAAATACATTTTTCATCGGCTGCTTTTCTTACTGGCCTATTCTAAAAACTTTCATTCACGACCCCTTTACTTTCACGAGATCCGTTGAAGAAGCTTGGTCAGGTCCTCTAATCTATACTAATATTATAAAGCTGAAGAGTTTTTTTGTTTGTTTGGTTGAACGCTATGATGTCAAGAACTACTAGTTCGAATTCAAAATTTATTTTAGTGTTGGTTAGTCCATTTATCGAGGAAGGCTATAAGATATAAAACATCACGCTATGATCAATAGGAGGGGAGAAAAATGTTGCAAAAACGGGAAAAATTTAACACGAGTTTGTCACGTAGGCATTGAGGCAAACCCTAAGCAGCCCGAGATCTATCGCAGTGAGGTATCCTTCGGTGTCTCATCATTCAGCCAAAAGACTGCCATTGCTGGACATAAACCAAACATGGAGGTGACATAGAGGGAGTGAGCTAAATTGCGATCGCGCGTTATCTTCGGTATGTGATTACCTTTTTTTTTCTGGATGGGAAATCATCAATTGACTTCTCCCACTCTGGGCGGAGCGGGAGGGCGTGTCAGACTTTTACTGGCTAAAACCCACCCGTGTTCCTTGAGTTGCCCATGTGCCGGGGCCACGGTATCTCTTTCGAACAATCACGCGACCCCGGCAGGCATCGGTCCTAGCGGACCCCTTCAGCGCTGCTGACATCTCTTTGAGGCGCGCGTGGAACTACGCGCCGTCGTCGACCCGAGCCTGGTCCTTACCGGGCGACAAGCTACCCATTTCTCGCCACCCGCAAGCTCGCGCCTACGGTGGCTCGGAGTCCGCTATCGACTCCGTATGTGATTACCCTTTATCTTTTTTTTTTGGGTGGGAAATCTTCAAATGACTTCTCTGGGTGGAGTGGGAGGGCGTGTCAGACTTTTACTGACTAAAACCCACCCGTGTTCCTTCAGTTGCCCATGTGCCGGGGCCACGGTATCTCTTTCGAACAATCACGCGACCCCGGCAGGGTGTGATTACCCTTACTGTTCTTTGCATCATTATCCTATTTTTCAATCAATTTTCACACTTGTTTATTTATAAAACAATCAGTAATTCTTTTCCTTCTTGTAATAGTTAAACAAAAGGTACATAAGTCAAAGCTTCTTCATTGATTCATCTATTAGCTAGAGACAAAAAAAAACTCAAAACATACAAAAGACTAGTCTACAGCAATAAAAAGACTCCCATTTGTCTGAACCAATTAGTACTAAGTTTTAATTCATGTAACGGGAAGTAAGCATGAAGGAAATGTCCGTTTGATTGACTTAAAAATTGCCGGCAATATCGATATCTCGAGTGTGCAGTCTCGACCAGTAACAGGTAGCAATAAGTCGCCAGTCGCCGTCGCAGGCCGCGCTGACGTCGCCCCGCCCCTCGACTAATTGCCGCCTACTTGTTTATTTACGCACCACTATTAAAACAACGCGAACACAACTGGTTACTGATTTACGTGGCCTGGTTGAACTACTCGCAAGTACGAGAGAATTTATGGAATTTTACGTTTTGTGGCAGTGACAATGAGTCATAAACAACGTCCAACTTCTATGTTAGATCCGTACGAGTATAAATGCAGTTGCTGTTTAGGATTACAATAGTTAGCCTTAGCCATAACAATCATAAAATAAATCTTACCTTTGACAACTGCCTCGATTATTCCGATACTCCTTAACGTCAGCACGAGAGGTTCTATTACTAAGCTTAGCCACAAAGTACCTCTATCTCGTCTCTTTTCAGTTAAAAATATACCATATGTCTGAACACGTAGAGGTGGACACGAAATACTACAGCTTTCAACGAAAATCGTGGCGTCACTGAAGCGTAAAGACTTAGCGTTTCCGAACTTAACCAGCACACCTATATCATTTAAATCACCTTTCAATACCCGACGTATGTTCACTTTGTATATTTTCGTTCCATTATAACCGGATTTTACACCAAACACTTTGCCCGTGAACACGTACTTAGACAGCAGCGTGACGTGTTTCAGCAGCACTTTGTTGTAAGTGACACTTGTGTTGCAGGCAGATACCGCGTGACGCAGGCGGGCGCGCTGCACCAGCTGCGCGTCCGCGGCGATTATGTCCAGAGCAAACATCAACAATATTAACGAGCCAAAAGCCATCGCGAATGGTAAATAAACAATTAATGGGATGAACGTCCCGATAAGTCAACACATTTATTTCTCGAGCGCCGGTTAACGTTTATCAGATAAGGATAGCACGTCACTGGGGGATTTGCAACGTTAGAGCTGTGCCATAAGCGTGCGCTCGTGCGCAGGGCGCGCCGGAGGCTGTGCGCGCAGGGCCTCTGCCCACTCACTCCAGAACGTTCACCTACCCTACATATTTACATACTGATTGGTCCCGCGTAAATAACACCACGCACCTGGTAATAGGACACCAGGTGATTGGATGCGACGTTTATCGCGACACTATCTTGATTTGTCGAGCTAGAAAACGAACTAATGTTTTCCTATCCACGTCTTTATAGAAAGCCCATTTGTTACCCAAACGTCTCTATAAAATTTAATGTAGTGCTGTACAGAACATGCATCGTGATATACGATTACCATAATATAAAATAGGACGAGACTGTGATACGAAATGTATAAAAATGTCATTACTAGATATTTATCTAATGGATTACTGACCCATGTCGAAAACAAATAAAGCTTCAACTCGAAAGATCCGAGTGAACTTTTGTTTAGCTATATGAAAAAATACTAGAAGAGACAACTTTCATAAGTCATGAATTTTATTCAATACCTATTAAATAAATTGAGCACGTCCTGTTACTGTAGCCACTCGTTGTCATGACGTACTCACAGCCAATGATCCAACATCCCCCATTAAACCGGACCTCGTAATTACACAGGAGGTAACTGTGCGTATGACAGAAGCGCGATCATAATAATTAAACTATCAGCTAACGGCGAACTTAATTTAATCAATCACGGATAATGAGAGTTCGGTAAAAGATCCTTTTACATCGTGCGGTTGTTAAAGTTTATCGATAAATTAAGTTTTTGTCAGTGAATCAGGTGTAAATGGCACAGAAAATCATTATCGTGAATAAGCGAGCCGGCAACATCAAAAATCAATTTGTTTTCTTGCCTCTGTAGAACCGTTCTCTCTTCGATTTTACTGCAAAACATAAATATCTTTGCCGCAATTTAATTTGTAAAAGTCAATTACGAGCAATTTGTTCAACTGTTGTAAGAATGTGAGGCTGATTCTAAGAATTCTGTTATTTAAGTAAGAGAAAAATATGAGGAAGATGGCAGCAAGGGACAAAAACTTAACCTAGGAGAAAAAAAAATTCATTCTACTTAGCCTTTTCGTAACTATGTTGGGGTCAGCATCCAGTCTAACCGGATGCAGCTGACTACCCATATTTCACATGGATGGACTGCCTATCTGACCTCCACAACCCAGCTACTGGCTAACCAATACCCTTTAGTAACACAACCAGTGTTACTAAAGAGTCCAGGTCAGAGTTTCGGGCTTCAAACGACCCGAAACGACTGTCAAAGATCCATTAATGACAGCTGGGACCAACGGCTTAACGTGCTTTCCGAGGAACGGAGTGATCTTGGTATTTTTAGAGATGGTCACCGATCCACGGACAAACTGAAGCAAGCGTAGCTGAACCTGATGGATCGCTCCGTACGACTTATTATTTAGCCAAAAGCACCTTTTTAATGTAATGCCCATATCGAAATATGACAGAGGCGTGTTTTTAGAATGGCGACTGTATTAACAAATTAGAGAGATATTTTTACAAAGGTCGATGTAAACAACGGTCATAAAATTAAAATTCATGCGTACAAAGGTGCTCTAGTGGAGCTGCAATTAATATGAAAATCTCTGGACAATATTTATGACACTGACACAAGCGAAATTATTGCAGAGTTTAATATTTACTGACGCGCCGTATTTTACACGTCGGGCGGATTACGTGCGAAATATAAACGTAAGCTGCGTTATCCAAATTTAATGGTCGCTATTTGACACCTTGATCATTTGCATTTCCTGTAAATACTCATTTCGAGCGTAGTTATGGCCACCGTTTATTATTGTCGATAGGCCATACTCGTGCCGAGCTTTATTTATGATTACGACGACAACCTTCGATTTGCTTTTGTAGTTTATGTATTTCCTAACAGATAACATCGATTTCTAATATCTAGAAATATCATATTTAACCTCTAAGTCCCTGAGATACCACATTTGGTATAGACACAATCGTTTTTTAATTGTGTCTGTAATTACGGGAATTGACTGGTTAAGAAAGAATTCAAATAAAATGAAGTATCGTATCTACACTGGCCTTTAAAACTTACTACACACGAAGTAGGAACAACACTTTTAAAATTGCAATAACTTTTACTCGTAAAGTCTAGAAGATATGTTTTCGAAATTCAAAATTATTACAAGTTTTTTTATACAAATAATAATAAATTTATAGTTTAAAAACACTAGAAAAAAACGCTTTTATAAATGCACGTAAAAACCAAAAACTTAATCGTGTTCAAAGTTCATTACAAGATCTTTCTAATAAGTCCAAACATGGCTATGATACGATATTCCATCATGAACTGCCAGTGCCTATCTTCCGGCTTCATCATCAGACCTTGAAACCTAATCGTGGTCAAAGTTCATTACAAGACTTTTCTAACAAGTCCAAACACAGCTATGATACGATGTTCCATCATGAAGTTCCAGTTCATATCTTCCGGTTCCATCATCAGATGAGTTTGACAGTACCATATTATTGTATTGTCACCAGAACGACATACAGCTGCCAATTTTCATGACGCTACGATCCTTGGAAGATGTTTAAATTAGTTACCTTAGATTCCATTACATAGTTACATACAGGTCGACCTAATAATAGCGTGTTAAAAACTTTGCAGCCTTCTTTCAAGTAATAGCAAATAAACAACTTTATAAACAAAAGCACTCCTTTTCAAATTGCTGTAAGTATTACTTTTGACTTTTTAACCGATTTCAAAAAGGTGGAGGTTCTCAATTCGGATGTTTTTTTTTTAAGTATGTTCGGCCATAACTCCGTCATACATACACGGTTTGCAAAATCGTTTTTTTTTTTTGTTCGGAAGAGGTTTATTCCTTAATGGTCCCATTTAAATTTCATATACATCCGATGAAAAGTTTCGGAGACAGACATCGGAACTCTTTCACACGTAACTGTCATGCCAACTTTTTAATCAATTTTATCGATTTAAAATCAGATAACACTAAGTACATTTTTGACTTTTTCTGATTTTGCCCATGCCAGTTAACGTGTTAAAAAAGGTACTCCCTTTCTTCTCCTAAAATCGTTTGTCCGAAAATCATTATCCATAATACGTTAGTTATAAACGTCAGTAACCATAATATTCAAAAAATCTAAATTTTGTTTTACATAATTATATTCGAAAACTATTGTGTCATAATATCAAATACTGTAATCATTTAGTCTCCTAATTTTGCATGATATAAAGTCATATGTCCTAAGTATTTTATTATATAAAGTGTATTATGCCGAATGTTCATTTATAATAAAATTGTTAGTAGTAAAAATTGCTATAAGTTAGGTTTTAGTGACAGAAACGAATCGCTGTAAATCCGACGCCACGTAGTCTTGTCTGCCCTACCCCTAGAGTGTAATTTAGAATCGCGTAGGCGCGGAGGGGTGAGGCGGCCCGCGAGCTGAGGAGCAGGTGGTTGTAATGCTCGCCACCGCAGCTGAGCTGCTTGCTTGCTTGCATGTATGCTCGCTTACATGCTGCATGCTTGCTTGAATGCTCGATTGCATGTTGATTGTTTGCATGTAACAGCAAAATCTATATCTATATATAACTATAAGTATCATGTATATATACCTAATATCAAACTTTGTGTATCAGAATGGTTACGGCTTATTTACTGTGTATGAAAGTTCTTATGCATATGGTTTGTTGGGAAAGGGTTTCACTAAATAAGGCACAGAAAGACAAGACTAGACATTTATTTCAATTACGCTTGTCAGTAATTAATTCAGAAAGCTAGTTGTCCGTTCCAAAACTAGGTCTTCATGGAGAAGAAGGACAAGAAACTCCATGGAAACAGTATTAAAGTATTATATCAACTCACTTCTTACATTGTCTTAAACTATTATTATCTTAAATACATTTCATTCTATCTCTTGGACCATTGTCCAAGAGATCTCAGAATAGTATCAACATAATCACAACAATCAATAACAATAGCTAGGCAAAGAAAGAGTGTAGAGTATTCCATTTTATATGATATAAAACATTATCAATATTGGTATCAATATAAAAGGTACAACAACATTTTCATAATAAGCAATAAGTGTTACATAATATCAAATTACTTAACTTACGTGACCTCCGCTCGATATTTCCACACAACAACAGCACTAGAACTAACCAACTACACATCTTCCGAGGAACTGTCTCGATAAAGTAATTACAATCCTTTTTATATCCTACAAACGTCAATCTAACAAAATCGTCAGACATCTCCCGCCATTTTGAACAAATAACAGATCATTACACATTTTGGCTTAATAACTTCTAACACAGATAATAATAAGCCATTGTTATATAGTGAAACAGTTTAAAAACATTTTAAGGTAATTTAGCAATTTACAAGGACTGATTCGTAACTTCTTCGTAGTTACAATCATTAAAAGAATATCAATATGAACTGACAGCATTGTACCAGTCGTTTGGATCAGCTTAATAAAGTAAAATGGCAATATAAAACCTACGATATACAATTAAATAATTATTAATTATTTCTAGTACTAAAATCATAGTTATTTTTACTATTTAACACGAGTCAGTTTTTGTAAACACTTTATCTAGTCAAATTAGGTACTTCTATATTGGTTCAATGCTTCGTTAATGTGATAGATGTCATTATCTACCCAACAATTATAAAATATCAAAATGAAATATCTGACACGGCCAGACTGACAAGTACTTCGTTCTCGAAGTACCTAGGAATGTACCGTCTCCATAAACGACAGCACTTGATTATCCAATAAACAATGAATCAAACACGGCCAGACTGATAAGTACTCCGTCTTTGAAGTACCCATGAATCCACCTTACAAAAACAATTCTTGATAATGACCAATTCAACAGAGATATTAATTCTCATTTTATATACTCTGACTTTAATACAACTTATCTACTAATGTATCGACACATTTTTTTTTATATTTTTATTTCTCTAATGTAATAGTAATAATAATAAAGTAATAATTTTGACAAATAATAAATTGCTTACAGGTATAATTTAGTGTTGGATTAACTTTAATACTAAAGACCTGGATCGAATAAAGTAAAAGTAGGCAAATAAACTCACACTGCACATTGCGGGAACATCACAACAGGAACAATAATACTCACTTTGAAAATTACTAACTCGTTTATTTCTTAATAATCAATATTTATTCACTATCCACAGTACAATAAATTCGTTAAATACACTTAAGAAGCACTCAAGGGTTATGTCTAAACGCCACAAGAGCTGAAATCAGAATGCCAGTCCCCAATCCCACCGAACATCTCCCAATCCATAATATTTTAAACATTTCTTTCTTTAACATTACTTCCGGTCAAGCACGTGTTCAAATGTCGCCCGAAAAACAACTTTTAAATCAAATTAAATACTGCCATTCTTAAAACCCTTACACCCATAATATTTTAAATGTTATTTCCTATTAATTCCGGTCAAGTAAGTGTTCAAATATTACCAGAAAAACAACTTTTAAATCAAATTAAATACTGAAATTCTTAAAAACATAACACCCATAATATTTTAAACGTTATTTTCTATTGCTTCCGGTCAAGTATGTGTTCAAATATTACCACAAAAACAACTTTTATATCAAATTAAATACCGAAATTCTTAAAAACCTAACATTCGGCCATCCTGACCCCGTGCATGTCCTCATGCACCCAGTCACAATGACCTGTCATGGCTGTGAATTGTAACCTAACATTCGGCTAGTACGACATTCTGACTCCACTCCTTCATTTTATATAATCTCAATAAAATTACAATATCTCAATACAATTAAACAAATCGCAATAAAATCAGAAAGAACAAAAAAATAAAAAATAACATTAATTTGAAGAAAATCTTATTTTGTGAGCCTTTTCACTATCCAATATTTAACATTAAATGCATTGTCTGCGAACCCTTCCTTCTCGCAGACAATACACGTCTCTCCTATCATGTGTTACTGTGAACCCATCCTTCTCACAAATAGCACATTCTAGGTCAATCAGTGATCGTAAACCCTTCTTTCTTACGAATCACATATCATTAAACAATCATTTTCCAACATCACAAACAAATAATCCAACATCACAAACATAAACAGAATTCTATAGACCTATTTCTCTGGTTCTCTTCTATCTTCTATCTTTTCGAAAATATTTGAAAAATTCATTCAAATGAACTAAATGGTTACATTGAAAAATAAAAGATTATGTAATGAGCAAAATAGATTTCGCGCAAATAAGACTATAAATATGGCGATCTACGACTTTTTATACACTGTATTGATAGAAATGGACCAAACACCTGTATGTGCTATCTTCTGTGATATGACTCAAGCATTTGACTACGTAAACCATGTCATTTTAATTAAAGAAAACTTGACACATGTGATAAAAGAGGTAATGTTCTTATCTAATTAAATCCTATGAAGACAATAGAACGCAAAAGACAGAAATCACTTGAATTAATATAAATACTACTCAGTCCGACTACTTTTGGTGTGCCACAAGGTATTGTACTGGAACCTCCACTTTTTGCATTAATGACTTGCCAAAATCAGTTTTACACCCTATGACTATTTGCAGATGATAGCACGGTGACAATTTCTAGTAATAGCAATAACATGATCCAATATAAACTTGACATTCACAATACCTTGACATCAACAATAGAATGGTTAAATAATAAAAATTTAAAGATTTTTTTAAAATAAAACTAAAATCATACTTTTAGCCAACGACAGACTACAGAAAATATGGTCGTAATTATAAATAATAAAATTGTTGAAATCGTACATACTACTAAATTACTTGGACTAATAATTGACAAAAGACTTGACTGGAAATCACAAATCGAGAACTTCTGCACAAAAATTGTAGTTCTGCATTTGCACTGCACTCTAGCTGCAGTTGTGAATGTAAATACCGTGATTCCGACCTACCATGGTATAGTTGCGACTCCCTTAAGATACGACATCATAATAAAAATAATAATAAATAAAAATAAATTCTCTTCTTCGAGTCTATCCAGCAAACGGCACACATGAGTATCATCTACATGGCGCCAACTATTTTTAACATATTGCCAAAACGTTGGAATGATGATAAAAGGCGATATAAGTAACTATGAAATGTTGAGAAATGAGAGATAAAAATAAACTGAACTTAAAGGTATTAAATGTAGAACAATTACATCTAAATCGAGTGCATTTGGTATTGGAATTAAAATCTATAAAAAAAAAACTCCCAAACTGTGTTAAGAATATATCATCAACAAATATATTGAAATTAAAGCTAAAAGAATTTCTCATATATAAAACGTATTATTTAATTAATGAATTTCTGAATGACCGAATTACTGAATAAAATTGTTTTGACTCATTTATTGTAAATTAGATGACCGTAATAATTATATCTAACTAGCTTTTGCCAGCGGCTTCGCCCGCAAATTATACATATGAACCTTCCTCTTGAATCACTATCTATTAAGAAAACCGCATCAAAATCTTTTGCGTAGTTTTAAAAATCTAAGCATACATAGGGACAGAGCATGAGTTTGAATCACAAGAAGAACGTGAAATTAGAGAGAGCACGCGAAGAAAATTTTTTAAACAACAAATAGCACCAAAATTTAAAATAGTAGAGCATTGCTCGAAGTACCAAGCTGTAGAGATATTTAATAAATTGCCTCCTGAGCTAAAGATTCTAATTTATAACACCCACTTGTTTAAAACAAAATTAAAAGCCTTTTTATTAGAAAAATGTCTGTATAATATATCTGAACTAATGTCAAATAATAAATGATCTACTTTTAGTTTTAATTTCTTTTTGCCTTTTTGACATTATATAATTTTTAGAAAACTTTAGACATGTGATTTTAGAAACTTTTGACATTATATAATTTTTAGAAACTTTTGACATTATGTTTTTGAATTTGCTTGACATTATATTGGGAACTGGTTGATATTATATTTTACACTTGTTTGACTTTATATTGAAAACTGTTGACATTGCATTTAACATTGTTTTTGCCATTATATTCGAAACTGTTTTTAGCTCTACAAATATTTGAATTTTCACTGGGAGGATTTTAGTTCATAGTTCTCTGTATTTTTCTATTTTTATGTTAATTGCATGTGTACATATTCAACACAATGGAAATTGTTTAAGAATAAATGAAATGAAACAGACAGAGGAAAGCGACTTTGTTTTACACTATGTAGATAGTTAATATAGTATGAGATTGCCAAAAACTTGACATGGTAAACTTATATATATATATTTTTAAATTATCTAATATAAATTGCATGACTGTAATACTTATCTATATGAATAACTGTAATATGAGATCGACTAAAATTTGACATTTTAAATATAATAATGAATGTAAAATGAAGTTGCCTAAAACAGCCAAAGCAATGGATAATAACCAGCAACAATTAAGAGAGTATTTGTATTATTATTAATTATTTATTTTGAACATAGCCAATTATATAACATTGACTAACAGACAAATATTGTATACCCCATGGGTATGTTTCAGTGATACTAAAATGCTAATTATAAGAAGTGTATCAGTGTCCATTCTGTATCTGTGAGTGTACCTGTGATAAAAATTAAATAAATGAATATGAAGGGCTAAATACTAAAGCATTCAAACATCCATTGAAAATGTTTCTTTTGGAAAAAAAAAAAGTGTATCACAGTGTTTCCGATTCTTTTTAAAGTTTTTAATGACTGAATAATTTTATCAATCTCCTGACACTAATAATGAATATGTTTGAATGTAGTACTTTGACATTAAAACATTAAAATAATGTCTTATTTATAAACTTTATCATGTCCATTTTATGTAATTTCTTTTGACTTTTGTTATTGTTAGCTCTTTTATGTTATGGAAATATTTGTACGCCGATACTTACGGCTAAACATGACTGAACTTAAACCATGTAACATCTGTTGTATGTGTGGTGTAACTAAATAAATATAAATAAAAATCTTGTATGCTAATATATGTATACAAAGTTTACACAAATAAAGAAATCTTATCTTAAAAATTGTAAGCATCGTCTGCGAACCCTTCCTTCTCGCAGACAATACTCGTATCTCTTATCATGTGCTTTCGTGAACCCTTCATTCTCACTAATAGCACATTCAAATTCAAGCAGTGATCGTGAACCCTTCCTTCTCACGAATCACATCATCATTCATTGCAATGCATTGCCTGCGAACCCTTCCTTCTCGCAGACAATACACGTATCTCCTATCATGTGCTATCGTGAACCCTTCATTCTCACTAATAGCACATTCAAGGTCAAGCAGTGATCGTGAACCCTTCATTCTCACGAATCACATCATCATTCATTGCACTGCATTGCCTGCGAACCCTTCCTTCTCGCAGACAATACACGTATCTCCTATCATGTGCTATCGTGAACCCTTCATTCTCACTAATAGCACATTCAAGGTCAAGCAGTGATTGTGAACCCTTCCTTCTCACAAATCACATCATGATTCCTTGCATTGTCCGCGAACCCTTCCTTCTCACAGACAATACAATGAAAGATCTTATTGTTTCAAAATGTCGCTCAAAAGCAGTTCACTATTTTTTTAAATATTCACGTTTCTACTGATTATGAAATTCGAGAACTTGTTTATACTTGGTTAGTATTACATTACATTAAATCTTTGCGTTTTATTTGCCTTAAATCACAGAGAATATTAATCCTAGTGGTAACTAGGTACTGAATTACACGAGGAAAAAATAGAAGCCTGTCTGAACCTACAGATCACTTCTAGGCCTAAATTACTGTACATTATTCTGGAGTGTGAGATGGCAGTATTTTGTTCTAATAACAATGATTAAAATTTTGCGCTAAGGACCCCTGAACTATCTACAATAGTGATTCTAGAAGCCGTAAAATGAAAACATCATTCCTATTTCTCAGCTAAAAGCAGAGTAAATGCTTAGTGATAATAAGTGAGTTGCTATTAATGGCGAATAAATTTTAACTATTAAACTAATATTATTTGTGATTCGCTACTTATTAAGAAATCTTGTGGCCTATAAAAATATTTAATAAAATGCAAGAATCATAGACGATAATATTAATTCCGCATATGAAAGTTAGACCTATAAGCTAACTTCAATAAGTCATTGTCATTATGGCTGTGAAATTGTATGGCATAATACTTTATTTATTTTCATTTCTTTCCACAAACAAAACAGAAAAGCGATTTGGTTTTAAGATAAATAAAACGTTCTGAGTATTGCTTGGTTGCATTCACATTGTCATAGATTCGAGTGATTGCAATACATTGCTATATTACTATGAATAAGTCGAAAAAAAATGGGTTTCTATAGTTTTAAAAGAGTGTAAAATAATAGCATACAGATGTCAATTAACATTTCAGCTATTCAGACGATCATCTTGCGATATTTACATCACCTAACGCAGAGAAAAGTGTGCCCACATCGCGTTGAGTGAGCGTGAACAAATCATTTAAACGACATTTTGAAGATCCTTCTTACCACCTTTGGCTTCCTCCGGACACATGTTGGCCATGGCTGCCAATATTGTTTTCATCATGATGCCTGCTATGCACCGTTGGACTGCCGGCCTGACGATCGCTGCACACGGCCGCTGATCACCACTCGTGCTCAGCCTTCCGGGACCGGCACGTTGCGACAGGCTACGCCGCATGTGCACTTCTTCCTCGAGCACCCGCATGCGAGCGAGCTCTCGTTCCAGCTTGCACTCCGCATCCAGCTTCGACTGCGGACATCGCAGGTCTCCTGCCGAGTGCGACTATGGGGCGAGGCTCTGTTCAGGCTCGGTCGGCGTCATTCAGGCGTTGATAGTCGACACTGCAATGAGCTACCATCACGCGGCATTTTTCTGCAACTCACACACAAGGGCACCTATGTATTTATTCAAAAATAAAAACACGAATTCGAGAAAACAATGTATCAAAGCTATATAAGAATACTTCCACCGTACCCAAGGTACATCAGGGCTATGTAGGATTGTATAAGCAGAGATAACTATTGTATTTTACCCCTTAAGATGAAAAATAAAATTCAAACCAGACAAGCACGTGGGTTTGTGTCACTTCTGAATTGTTGGATTAACTTTAATACTAAAGACCTGGATCGAATAAAGTAAAAGTAGGCAAATAAACTCACACTGCACATTGCGGGAACATCACAACAGGAACAATAATACTCACTTTAAAAATTACTAACTCGTTTATTTCTTAATAATCAATATTTATTCACTATCCACAGTACAATAAATTCGTTAAATACACTTAAGAAGCACTCAAGGGTTATGTCTAAACGCCACAAGAGCTGAAATCAGAATGCCAGTCCCCAATCCCACCGAACATCTCCCAATCCATAATATTTTAAACATTTCTTTCTTTAACATTACTTCCGGTCAAGCACGTGTTCAAATGTCGCCCGAAAAACAACTTTTAAATCAAATTAAATACTGCCATTCTTAAAACCCTTACACCCATAATATTTTAAATGTTATTTCCTATTAATTCCGGTCAAGTAAGTGTTCAAATATTACCAGAAAAACAACTTTTAAATCAAATTAAATACTGAAATTCTTAAAAACATAACACCCATAATATTTTAAACGTTATTTTCTATTGCTTCCGGTCAAGTATGTGTTCAAATATTACCACAAAAACAACTTTTATATCAAATTAAATACCGAAATTCTTAAAAACCTAACATTAGTTTTACAAAACAATTGTTATAACAACAATTCAAAAAGCCTTTCCTATTTAACAGCCACTGAATCGAACCATTAGCCAGTGATCATGAAAATAATTCAAATAATTCATCGCTCGGTCAATCTGACAATATTACCGAGAGCCGTATTCAACAAACATTTACTATTAACATTTTCACAAATTTTTGTCATGGCCACTCTGACCAATGCTTTCCTTTGGAAGCAATAACTTTAAATAATACCTCACACACCAAAATAAATATATATTTTTTTTTCGTATTCTGTGATGTTCACTACTTTGGCAAAGAAATAAAGAATTAATAATAAAATTGATATCAAAATTAATCAAGAAGCCACGTCCACACATTAATTTCAGCAGGTGGTATTAGCTACTTTGGAACAGAGTCAAGGGAGCCTGACTGTCCGCTAAGTGATGGAGAATCAAACCGAAGTATAAGTTGAATTTTCAGGACGTTAAACAACCCACCAACTATTTATTCCGAATATTTATACTTGGTATTGTTTTCTACGTTAAAATTATCTTTGAAATAATTTGTAAACATCAGAACCTAATACAAGTAAAATTACCATGAACATTTGAATGGCATTTAAATATCCCTCATATAACATCGATTATAAAGTACTTGTACAGATCGAAAATATGTTCGTACAGCTATACCGAGTCAACATCTTATAAATGTTAGTATTAATTACTATTTTTTTCATTCTTTTTAGTTATGTATATTTCATCAAATGGCCAGGCCATCGAAAATAAAAGACTGAAGAAGATATAAAAGATCAGACCATACCTACAAACAAAATAGTAAACGCCCAGTATGACTGTTACATTATGTTATTACATTAATATTCACAATACTTTTATATTCATGTTACAAAGTTATTATCCAATAAATCATAATATTTAATCTTTGTCAATGTATCGTTTGAACGTTCGGCTAAACTGAAATGCATCAGAATGCTAATAAATTGGAAAAATAACCTTTCACAGCCATACTGAACTGTATTTCGTAACAATCATTGATAATATTCTGATGAGGAATTGTGTATAAAATGTAAACAAGGTTATAGTTAACATATGGGTGTCGCTTTTTGTGTTCAATTAAAAAAAGAAGTGTTTTAACCAAACTGAAATTATTTGAATAATCTATCACGGCCAGACTGACCTATACTTCGCTCTCGAAGTACCAAGCTAATTATGAACATTTTCAAAAAGTCTCGCAATTCATACAATAGCCTCTGGCCTTGACATATCAGTCCTATCACCTGCTGCGCGTGAATTTCAGAAAGATATCAGGGCAGTGGCCGACCAGCAGTTCATACAATAGTCTCTGGCCTTGACATATCAGTCCTATCACCTGCTGCGCGTGAATTTCAGAAAGATATCAGGGCAGTGACCGACCAGCAGTTCATACAATAGTCTCTGGCCTTGACATATCAGTCCTATCACCTGCTGCGCGTGAATTTCAGAAAGATATCAGGGCAGTGACCGACCAGCAGTTCCTATAATAGTCGCTGGCCTTGACATATCAGTCCTATCACCTGCTGCGCGTGAATTTCGGAAAGATATCAGGGCAGTGACCGACCAGCAGTAACTAATGTAAATACTGTTTTGTTAAGTTTATGTCATTTTGAACATCTAATGTTAATTGAACACAAATTATATACTGAACAAGCTGTGAAGAATTAACAGTTCTAATGTGCGAGGGAGCAAAACTGTATAAATCACTACCTGACGGTATAACCAATAGTGAAATCATATTTAAATTTAAAAAAAGCCTAGAAAAATACGTTAGAAAACAACACTAACAGTATTAATAGTCACCTTTGTTGCCTAATTCTCTTATTGTGAGCAAAGAGAATCACACTTATTTTTAGTTTTATATTTACATTTCTCAATATTTTAACTGAACTGTAATGTTCTTGTTTTTTGAGAAATAAATGTCTTTAAACAAAAATATATGTTATGTCGGAGCAACAAGTCTATCTTTAGTGTATTTAAATCCTAATATCAAATTAATATTATAGAAACTTGAACATCTATTTAGCTTTACGTGTAGGTATCAAGATTATTATTATACTAATTTGTTTACATTTTTGAAAATTTAATAGCAAACTCAGATAAGACAAAATTAAAAATGCAGAAAACAATTTATTTGTAACCTAATCAACGGTTTCTCCTTATACTGTTCCAATGCTACGGTAAATAATAAAATAAGTGACCAGTCAAGTGTGTATTCCGGCCCCAATGTAACGATTTCTTGTTGTTAGTATGTGTTTCATAAAAACAAATTAAAACTGCACGAAAAACGAATTCACATTGCAATGTTTTTTTTTTCAATTTGTGGTTCTATTTAAAAGTGGCTAGGTTAAGTTAAAAAAATTGTAACCAGCACCATATTTCTGTGCAAATAAAGAATTGTATAATTGTATTCTAAACAACTGAGATCGCGAAGTTCCACCCTTGTGACATCACTAACATCATACCTCATCCCTTTTTAAAAAAAAACTATCCTCTAATAATATTTTAAATTAAGTTGCCAATATTCACGAAATAATGATGTAAAAGTGATTGGCAATACCTAGTCTCTAAATTTAATCATCTTATTCATTTGCATTTAGTTTCAATGAAAAAGAGCCTGTAAGGATTTCACAGGTTTCATCAATTTCTTATTTCCGGAAAGCCTCCAGATATTCTTACAAAACGTTAAGGTTCCGCAGTCTCAAACCTCACACAGCAACTTGCAGCACCGCAGCACCGATGTCAAAGGCAGCCAACCAGCAGCGGCATTTCCAAAAGATCGTTAGTAGCCCCACCATCGAACATGAAAATAACAAAATAAAATTCATTAGTAAGCGGTTTTAGAAGGACAGGGAGCAATCGCCACTTCTGATAACAGCAAAATCTATATCTGTATATAACTATAAGTATCATGTATATATACCTAATATCAAACTTTGTGTATCAGAATGGTTACGGCTTATTTACTGTGTATGAAAGTTCTTATGCATATGGTTTGTTGGGAAAGGGTTTCACTAAATAAGGCACAGAAAGACAAGACTAGACATTTATTTCAATTACGCTTGTCAGTAATTAATTCAGAAAGCTAGTTGTCCGTTCCAAAACTAGGTCTTCATGGAGAAGAAGGACAAGAAACTCCATGGAAACAGTATTAAAGTATTATATCAACTCACTTCTTACATTGTCTTAAACTATTATTATCTTAAATACATTTCATTCTATCTCTTGGACCATTGTCCAAGAGATCTCAGAATAGTATCAACATAATCACAACAATCAATAACAATAGCTAGGCAAAGAAAGAGTGTAGAGTATTCCATTTTATATGATATAAAACATTATCAATATTGGTATCAATATAAAAGGTACAACAACATTTTCATAATAAGCAATAAGTGTTACATAATATCAAATTACTTAACTTACGTGACCTCCGCTCGATATTTCCACACAACAACAGCACTAGAACTAACCAACTACACATCTTCCGAGGAACTGTCTCGATAAAGTAATTACAATCCTTTTTATATCCTACAAACGTCAATCTAACAAAATCGTCAGACATCTCCCGCCATTTTGAACAAATAACAGATCATTACACATTTTGGCTTAATAACTTCTAACACAGATAATAATAAGCCATTGTTATATAGTGAAACAGTTTAAAAACATTTTAAGGTAATTTAGCAATTTACAAGGACTGATTCGTAACTTCTTCGTAGTTACAATCATTAAAAGAATATCAATATGAACTGACAGCATTGTACCAGTCGTTTGGATCAGCTTAATAAAGTAAAATGGCAATATAAAACCTACGATATACAATTAAATAATTATTAATTATTTCTAGTACTAAAATCATAGTTATTTTTACTATTTAACACGAGTCAGTTTTTGTAAACACTTTATCTAGTCAAATTAGGTACTTCTATATTGGTTCAATGCTTCGTTAATGTGATAGATGTCATTATCTACCCAACAATTATAAAATATCAAAATGAAATATCTGACACATGCATGCTGTGTGCATGGTGTATGCTTGTTTGCCTGCTTCTTAGAGGAAAACAAAACCACATGGTCACAATCACCTGTTTTATTGAGTGATATGATAATACATGCAGCGTCATGCCAGGCCTTGATAAATGCCATAATGCTTTGCATATTTACTATTCATGTATTGTATCAGTTGGATTTGATAAAAGATTAAAGTTCTTAATGAACTTTGTAATACTTTGTTTTAAAAATATTATTAGGATAAATAAACATACAATAATTAGAATTTAGAACTTATAACTTTTATTGAAAACAGTTTTAAGTCTTTTGTTTAATATTGATTGTAATATTTATGACAAACAGACTTAGGGCATATCTTATTTAGGGATTTCAATTTTATGGCATGTGATATTATGTGACATTTAGTTCGGGCAAGTTATCATTCGGATAAATGATGATTAGGACAAAAAAAAATTATGGCTTTTCAGATTATGGATAAAAAAGTTAGGTCACACAATAGAGAACCGTTAAAAAATGACAGCAAATCAACCGGGATTTCTGCTATCGCATAAATATGCATTGTTTACGCAATCACACAACATTACGTAACGCCTGTACACTCGAAAGGGTTACGCAGATGTATTCAGTATATTAGGGTACACCCACATTTTCTATCAAAGTTAGTAGTATTTAAATATTTTTTCGCGACTGGAAGCTAGTTGTAGCACATAGTTTTTAAGCTTGATTTTTACAAAAAAATATTTATCGGTTGATTGAAATTAGTCCACGCAATCTTACCATTTCTGTCAAAGCTCTTTCATCATGCGGCCTGTTGAGTCATTTATTTTCCTCTAATTCACACAATGCTATTCCTTCTAAGGTATTCACTCGACTTAAAGTGACATATACTTGCCCTTTGGCGAAGTTTTTTTTTTCCTCAATCTATGACAGCTCTATACAACGTTGTACCTTGTATTTTTTTTTAATTGAAAGCTGGTGCTTCCCGTGTGGTCCCATTTCAATTTGGTCCAATTCTGACAATGGCATCCATGCGAAAACCATTTAAATCTTAAAGGACACCGGCGAGAGAATTGTTGATGAAATTATTAAGCGTCTACGTATGTCACCCTACTAGTACCGACGAAATAATTTACTAAGTTTTATCAAATCAAACGTAAGTAGTATCAAAGTCTGAAAACAAAATCATCATAATAAAGAGCTTATTTGACTAGATTATTAATGCTAAGAAATAATAATGGCTTAGTTTTTTTTCTTTCTTGCTTGACTTCATGACTTTGGCTAAGCGATACTTTTAATGTTGCCATGTAATATAAATCTTAGTCAAGTTACATACGCTATGGCTTTACGTATTGCACTAATATACTTAGGAAATATATTTCTGTATCAGAATACAAATGTTAAAATAAAATGATTGCTTGTGCTAAAGATTATAGCGGTCATAATGTTTTAATACGTACATATGACATCGTAGTGCAATTCGAGTATGGCAACATTGGAAAAAAAAACATGACATTTCAATTGTCAATCGGCCGGCACTGATTTATTTTGTTTTCCATCGATTTTCCGTGATTTTCTACTTCATCGACTGCTTCTGCTTATGGACTCTGAGATTTATGGTTCCCTGTGTGGCTAGTGCTTGCCTAAGGATTCTGATTGTTTGCCTATACGACGACATTTTTCTGTGACTCTGGATTCCTATTCTGCCTGATACCTTGGATTTTGTTGTGTGTGCATCGATTTGTTTATCACGATGAGTAGCCGTGTAAGGCCTATACGCATCATGTGTGTCAACTGCAACATATTATGTGTCAATAAATTGCTCGAGTTAAGTGCGGCATTGGCACTTAACTCGAGAGTTGGATGTTGCGCTTATACAATGACTGAAGTATGATATCTAGGATGGGCCAGACATCAACCATATATCACAGCACCCGCAGGTTTTCTTGATTACATTGTGGTTAGAGAAGATGAGGAATAAATGTTAAAAAAGTTGTTTTTTTTTTCTATACCTACCAATGACCTACCCTCACCATGTAATGAATCATACTATATCTATAACTAACTGCTCTAAAGATAGTTGACTAAGATTATTAAATAAATATTCTTCTGAACATATAATTAAGTAGGTAAGTACCTGCCTAATTACTTATGTGGACCATGTGGCAGACCTACGCACGTCGGTTGGACTTAATATTCTGAATACGTAGTCCGTAGTTTATTTTATATTTAAAATGCGTTTCTATCAATGATTTTTTGAGCAATAAGTAGGTATTTCTAATATCTTTTTCGATAAGTCTGTTGTTGACGAGACATAACCTCTAAAACTTCAACCTGAAATATCTTAAATTCCTGACTTCCTATAAAAGTATAACTGAAGACAAAACTGTTCAGCAATTCAATATCTATACTTTTACAAATTTTTCATAGGCAGACGCTAAAAAAAAATGTCAACAAAAATTTGTTCGGGAGTTCGCCACTGTTCTTTCACCTAGTCAGTAGTAAATGATAAATGATTTTATTTCTGTAAGTAGGTTTGTACAAACACTTTTACATGTCAATAATAATAGTGGTATAGGAATTAGTGCGGGGTAGATGGCATAACTAAAAAGTTAAAAATAAAAACATTCTTACAAAAAAAAAACAACCGACTTCTTTAAAACACCACAAAGTGAAAAATAACTCGTCGGTGTCTTAGGATTTGTATTTAAGGTTTTTGCCACCGACTTCCGAAATTAAAGTTATTTTTTGTAGTGTTTTTAAGGAAGTCGGTTGTCTTTTTTTTTTTCGTAAAAAAGTTTTGTTGCTGTTTTCTCATTTATTTCTTGATCGATACATTTTATTTCAACAGCGAAGGTGTCTACAGCACGTAAACTTTACTTATAATGCCTCTTTTCATCTGAAGAATTTATAAGAATCATGGCTTTTCTGGAACTAGGCATCAGTTAGCGTCGTACTGCAAGAATGGTAGATGTAACTTCAGAACGGTCCGGCAGGTAAAGCGAAGTTACGAAGAAACTGGAAACCATCTGAGGAGACCTTGTAATGGCAGACCCAGATACACTAGTAGGTACCTGAGAAGACCGCTAAATTGTCTCCATTTTGAACAATAGGCACCTGAATGCAAGTCCAGCAACAATTTCTTCGGACCCGATGACACTACATTAGTGGCAGTACATTGAGAAGAAAACTTGAAGCCACAAAGGCCAGCAAGTGGCCTCAAATTCGAGAGTAACAAGACTGTGCTACGCCCGTGAACACATACAGTGGAGTGAACAAGAATGGGCAAGAGTTTTGTTCACTGATGAGTCTCGATTTTCACTATTCACTTCCAATGGAAAGCGAAGAGTGTACAAGCAAACTGGTGAGAGATACATTCAAACCTGCTTCACAGAAAGAGTCCAGTACTTGTGGAAGCCAGTCACGAGGTAGAGAAAAGGCCAGTGTACACGTATGGGCTGGCGTCTCTTCAGAAGATCGCACAGAGCTAGTGGTCATAGAAAATGGCAATCTGACTGAGGAAAGATATGCCCAAGAGATCCTTATGCAGGGTCATAATTAGTAAATATGGGTGATGGATCGATACTGATGCAAGATAACGCCTGGCCACACACCGCTCGGGTCGTACAAGAGTACATTCATGAGGTTGGTAAGATAGATTGGCCATCAAGATTTCTGAGAGCTCATCCTGATTTCAACCCGATCGAAAACGCCTAGTTGATGAGTTCGGAAAGTTGGTCAGATGACGTAGACCACCCATATCATATACCTCATTATGGCGTAAAAAATAATTACAAATGTTGTTGTGCTTTTGCCAGTTAATAAAACATGTTTTTTTTTAAGTTAAAAACGTTACAAATGTATTTAAAAAAAAAACTAAGACGTCAAAAAAGTTATTGAAATTCGCTATATATTTATGTACTAGTGTACCAATCTTATTTGTAATTATTATGTTGATTGTATTTAACACGTTGAGTGCCAAACACAGATATAGCCACAGATTTAGAGCGCATACAAAATTGTTAGTAGCAAGCACGCGATATCGCGTGATCGGCCATAATGCAAAGCCGACGAATCACGCGAAATCGCGTGATCGGCACTCAACGTGTTAATAGTATTTTTATCATCATTCCTCTCAACCAAAGCACCTTCTCTTCACCACCCTTGGTTGACTGGTAGCGGATGTCTAAGTCCGCCTGTTTACCATTTTGTGTACGAAAAGTTTAAAAAATAAATGAAACTTTATTATTTCAAAACTCTGGCTTCTACAATTGAGAAGAAATTGTAATTTTAAAAGTGTGGTACTGAGTAATTGTAGTATTATAGTATTAGTATATACATATATAGTAGTTATATTTATCCATATGTAGAGTCAATTACAATACCAAAGCAGTTAGTAACGAACTTACCAACTGGGCTGAAACAAATCCACATTCCATTATGCATTCTGTCAGTGCATTACAAATGAGGGCGCGCTAACCCCGCATCTAAGCGTGCAGTGGGGATCATTTTCGACATGTTTGTAGTGATTACTTTCACAACTGCCACCTGGCGGCGGCTGGCGTGAAATATGGGCGCACCTACGTTTACGTTTTCAAATAATCCTCTACGCCGGGGAATTATAACCCGTGAATAAACATAAAAGGCCGCGGTGGTGCGGCAGGCTGTAATTCCGCACTGGAAATGTCGTAAATAATTGTCGTGGCTTTCGCGCTAATTCCTCGCCAAGAGTGAAATCTATGAGAACGCTCGCGTTGCGCTCTTATGAAAAATTTCTCGCGACTTCATAACCTGTTGCTGTTGCACGTATTTAGAATTCTTATTACTATTAAAATAGTTCACCGGAATGAAAAACTTTGTTGTAAATGTAAACTTGGAAAGCTACACTACTAATAATTTATTCATTGTAGAACTTCAAATAGTTTAAGCAAAGCTCTGCCTAAGATATCAAACAATCGTTTAGCTAATGTGTAGTTATATCAGACAATTACAAGATGTGCGTTGAAAAGCCTATAGCGGCATGCGGCGCTATGTTAGCGCCAACTGTCTCCTCGCCTCGCAGGATGTCACAGCGGTAATTAAACATTCCTCAGCCGCTCTTGATATTAACCCGTTTGAAAATTCTAACAATGTCGTGTACTAGGCGCTTCCTATGAAAACGTTATGTAATAAATAACTCATTATATAGCGCTTACGCCGGCTAAATAAGCATTTTGAATACATTCATGCCTAAACTTTAAATTCCTGTAGGTTTGTAGCTTCAGTGAATTCAGCTTTCGAAGAAACTAATAACAAAGAACTAATTACTGCTAGCCGACTTTATCGCCATGGTGTTATGCGCATTTATAAAATTAACAAAACTATATGTACCGACCCAACTTATGTATATTATATTTTTTCAGCAAGTTTTAAATAATCCCCAAAGCAGTGTAAAATAAACATCACAAATAATCAGTAAACGCACACACATCACGTATGTAATTAAAATCACGGTGGCAATAAGGCCATAAAACATTTTTAATCAGCAAATGTAATTTGATCTACGAACCTGTCTAATGGGATTTCCGTTGAGGAATAATTAAAACAAGCATAATTTAAATAAAAGCAAGGGGCCGCTTAGAAAATCTGCCGATCCTAAATAATAAGAGTAGACGCAGATAAGCCTATAATCACTAGAGAGGGCCGCAGGTTTCACTAACACCACTTATAAACTTCCTTTTGTTACGCCGTTTTAACCGGTCGACCCTCGACCCCGACACTTTCTTTAAACCATCGGTACTAAATAGGCATCTATTCTGTTGTCATTCTTAACAAATACTTCATAAGCACTTAGCCGGTAACGATGTGCGCTGAACAGACATAGATGGCTAACACTCCGGCGAACGCTTTTACCTCTCCTGACAGGGGCGCATTAATTATTCACTATAATGAACGCGTGTGACATATAGCTCTATACTCAGGTTCATACTGCTCCTGACTCCCCTAACAGAAAAAATGACTAAGCACATCTATCCACACTACTTATACCTATACGCGTATACGCGTCGCATTACACACAGAAGCTGACAACAAAAGAAAATCTTATTAATATATTCCCAAAGGAATACCTACGTTGCGGATTACATTCCGGCTAGTAACTACGTCGGCTTAACGAGAGATAATATCAAAATCTGTAGCTCAAGGCACCTTAATTTCCATCATCCCATTTCTCGCAGAAAGTCACATCAATACGATAGCGTTTAAGCGATGGAGGGGGACGGAGAAATAATGAATAGAGGCTTTTAGCTATATTACTGCGGCGCAGGCGGTTGGCCAAATGACTGTTATGACGAAATTAATGTCTGCCGCCTAAGTGAGTGCTCATATGGTTCACCTCAATCTTAATGACTAGGGGCGACACTCGCGAGCTAAAAATTTATTTATTTTTCTCACCATAACTTGCCGAGATGACTACAACGACTTTTCTCTTGTAATAAATGGTGAGTTTGTGGTAGTGCTGAAATATTTTTATGTTATGAACGTATCATTTATTATTTTACAGTATTTTTATTTGTGTGTATTTTTACTTTGCTGTTCTAGCATTTAATAAGAGTGCGGTTATTTGAAGTTTTCACAAAGATGTTATTGTTTAACGATCGTCTGATATTAGTCGTGCGTGACATTCTAATCGCCAATAAATATCATCTACCTAGCAGTTTCCCAACTATGATAAATTTGGCTTCCAGTCTAACTGAATGCGGTTGAATACCAGTAACACGACAGGTACCTATCCCCGCCTTTGGTAAGACTACTTGTCAGACATTTACACCGCTTTGCATGGGCTACCTTGACGCCGAGCCACCTACGTCATCCAAAATCGTCATCCGAGGCCGTGACTTCTCAACGTGAAAAAATCTTCGGAACAATGAGGTCACTCCGCAAAGCCTGTGTAGGTCCCAGGAAGCTTCTGTGCTTTTGGGCGGAGCTAGGCTGGCTTTGTTAGCCAGAAACACCACGCACAACGGACCGAATAAGAGTCAAAGTGCGGAAAAGGGAGTCCCCATCATCAAAATCTTGTCCGACGTTCGAGCTTCTGACTGCCAAAGATCTACGAACGACATCTGAGACCGCGGCTTAACGTGCTTTACGAAAAACGGAGGAGAACGGAGATTCGGTTTAACACGTTAACTGACATGACTAAAATCAGAAAAAGTTAAAGAACAGTGTTATTTCACTTTACATAGATTATTTATTCCATAAATACATTATTTATTCCAAAAACATGACCTCCAGGCAGCAAAGACATGTTGTTGTGTTGTTGTTTATATGTGTTGTCGGTCATATAGTCCGACAAGGCCTGAATGGAACAAAAAGTGTCGGACACATAGTACGACATAGCAGTTAACGTGTTAAAATAGTTGCTTGGTCTCATCCACATTACCACGGCAAATGTAGCCTGACTTTGATCCATCTACCCCTGCGGCTCTATTTAAGACACGAGGCCTCTCATACAATCACAATGTTAAAAAAATATGTTAAAAAAATAAAACATTATTTCATTTCATAATCACAATCACCCCAAAAATATTACGAAAAAAGACAAAATTAATACTTCCTCAAACATAAACCCTTGCGTAAGGACCCATCAGATTAAAATCAAACATCTATTAGAAACTATAGTGTCGTTAATAACTTTACGACTTCCACTTGTTCCTGCAACAGAATAATGGTTTTGAATTTTGAAGTCGCCCGGCTTTTATGGAGTAGACAGCGATAAGGGGGATTATGAAAGGGAAGTGGGGGTGAAACGTTGATAAGGAAATAATGGGCCGGCAGTGAAACTGAGGGTACGGTATTAAAACTTGAATTATAGAGTGTAGTTCCGTCCTCTAATTGCCGTGTTATTGACTGAATGAATGGGTATTACGTGTTCCGTAGATTTTTTTAATTGTAAGACGTTAATGTGCCGTATGGTACCGGACGTTAAGAACACCACTCCATTTCTTTCCGTGGGCGTTGTAATAGGTGAATAAGGGACTTACTAGAGAATGGACAGCAGCGTTGCGTTGTCTATGCATTTTACCACACTGCGATCGCCAAACCGCCTGCCAAACGTGGCGATAATGTTAAAGGCCCTCAAACTGCGGGAAGCCTATGTCCAACAGTGGACGTCTTTCGGCTGAAATGATGATGATGAAGGCGTTAATAGAAATAAAGTCGTCAGTATGAATGATGCTTTGCCTTAACGTTTGACTGTGAGCCATCATGAGACAATACATTACCTCCTAGTATTTGTCAAGTCACGGTTTAAACCTGAAATTTCAGATTGAGGACGAAGCCACTTACAAGTTTTCTTTTATGATTTTACTGTTGCGAATTGTATTGATATTTGATAAGCTCCTTTATTAACACGTTTTTATTAGCTTCACTTGTATGTTTATTTGTAACCGACTCCTTTGGACTTGATTTTGACTCACTTTAAGCGGTCAGATTTCATTTAATCTTTGTAGACTTAACGAGGATCGATGACAATACAATAGTTTCCTAAATGCGTGCCATATGGGACCCTGGTGATCTGCTATACAGGTTTTCCTAGATAGTTTTGCAGACACCAGTCTCTCACAGTGCCATATAGTTTTTAAGCTTCTATGTCATTGTTTGTGAACAGAAAATAAAATGATTTGAATTTGAATTATCCTAGCCAGGATTACCAGATAGCAAAAAAACTGTATTCAAAAACTACGCTGACATACGTCAAAAAATTCGAAAACTACGCTGACATACGTCACAAAACTCGAAACACCCTAAAAAATTAAAATTAAATAATAGTTAAAAAAGAAAACTAAAATACACGCTTCTATAAAAACCAAACTAAAAATTAGAAAATAATGGAAAAAGCGTGAGGTGCTTTCTGAGGTATTTTTTCATTGATATTAAGCACCCCACGCTTTCTATGGAAGCGTGTTTTTAGTTTTTTTAACGATTATTTACTTTTTTCCATTATGTTCTACTTTTTCCAAAAAAAAAAATCCCATAGTTAGCATAAGCATAATTTGCCCATAATGTTCCCACTGCTGGGATACAAGCCTCCTCTTTTCAAGAGGGAATCGGCCGTAATCAACCACGCGGGACGAGTGCGTGTTGGTAGGTGTCACATGCGTTCGATTTTTTTTAAAGTCATGGACATGCCGGTTTCCTCACTATGTTTTCCTTCGCCGTTTTGAGAGCAATAGTAATGAAATTATTTAAACAAAGTAACCTCATACATCCATTTTTAGTTGACATACTATTGGACTTGCTTCCGACCAATCCATCTGTGATACTTGGGTTCATGGAGTCGAAAACAAGTAAAGATAAAGTTACCAGTGTTCGTAAGGGGTCGCCTCGCCCAAGTCCATGGCAGATGCTTTGTATCGGTAAGCTGATATCCTGTGTATATTGTTTGGATAAGAAATGAAAAACATAAATATTTCAAATAACTGTATTATATAAAAGGAGATAATTTATTGTAAAATGCATAGAATTAGATATGTTAAAGATAACAATATGTTACAGTATTAGAAACCGTATGAAGTTACAGTTACACGAATATCACATTGCAAGGTATAGCATAGTTTTAGGAAATAGTTTCAGTACAGTTGAAATAGTTCAAACATTATAACGTTATTACTGCAATTTCTACTTAAAAATCTTTTAAATTTAACAGTTCTACTACATATATCAACAGAGTTATATAAATATCAAGATGTGTGTAACGAACCGTGGAATATATTTTTTGAAAAAACAAAAACAGTAATACCTGTGAGTTATTGCAACATCGATCACTTTCCAGAAAAATGTCAGAAACAACTGTTGGGTTGTTACGGACATACCAGCCTAGCTAAATTATGTGGAGTGCAAGACCGAAGTCCCACCGAAGTAACAGTAAGTCCTCGGGAGGGAGGTATCAAGTCGCGGCCACTCACGCGCAGGCGATGAACGCAGCCCACAAAGCCGGGGATACCTGACGCACCTGACAATCTGCACCAAGGTATGGTATGAAAAGGGAACATGCTTTTCTAAGAAACAAAAATACAAAATGAAAGAAAATGGTGCTAACTTTGTAACGTTGTCCGGAGGCTGACCGATGTAGATGTAGGGATCGACATCCAAGGAACTCATACGCCCTTGAGACGATCCCCTCGCCACAGACGATCCAAGCTTTAAAACTGCATCTTTCTTATATCTCCTCGCAGATACTTTGGATTTGCCCTCAATTTTAACCTTTCCGGTGTGCAATTCAAAAGGCCCACTCCCGGCGTCCCACCGTAATACGGCCCTATCTTCCACAAATCCAAGCCACAAATGGTCCCTCGTACCGGAAGCACTCACTAATGCGCCTTTACCGCAAACGGCAGAGACCTCCGCCCAAATATCGAAGCGTTTAGCAGGAAACCTCGCGCGAGCCGTCATTCTCGCTTTACCATCGAACAAGGGCACTTCGTACATATCACGGCTATTCTCCTCTAAATATTCTTCATACATTGAATAATCTTCCACTTCGTTAGAATCAAATTCTTCTTCGACCTCATCAATAAAAGTTTGGCTTTTATTTCTGCTATATTTAGCACAATTTCCTTCGACGTTATTTTCTATGACACTACTAGAATGAGTGTACGTTTTTTCTGCGAATTATCAGTTGAAGGATATAAATTCTGAATTATATTTATTAAATCAAATAGTCTACTACGAAAATGAATTCTACAACATCTAGCTTACAAGTCTAGCGATATCCAAGTGGTGGGAGTATATCGATACATGTCAGCTCGGGTTCAGGACTGTCGGGTTTGCCGCTATCACTGGTGTCTACGGAAGCGTCAGTGAACTGCAGTGAGTTGGGGCTTTGTTTGATGTACTCGAAGTCTTTGAGCGATGTTCTGTCGGGTTCCAGGGGCGTGTTGCTGTGCGGGTCACTATTTTGTCGTGATAGGGACGAGCGGTTGGATCTACTGGAGCGACTACCTCGGCGCACGTGCGGCGCCTCCTCGCTGCAGGGCCCGAAGGCCTGCACCACCACGTCGGACTGCGTCCTGCAAGCGTGCGTGCGCAGGTGGCAAGCAGAGAGGTAGGTGCGGCCGTCACTACCACACACAGACGGGCCGTCCGACGCAGGACACTCTGTAGTACCGCATTCGCAGGTGGCGAGCCCGCTGCGCACCACGCAGTGTGCGCCAAAGTAGCACGTCATGTGCTCGCAGTTCGTGGCAGGCAGCTGTGTAGATTCCGCTGTCAGAAAAAAATGGGAATAAAACTTCTGTTCACACTACGCTAAACTCGGCGCCTATAGGACGTATGAATCATTTGTACTCACGGTCGAAACAGCCATTAGGTCCCAGAGTATGTTCATGGTTGGAGCAAATGGTGCACTTTTGTCCTTGTATGCCCGGCTTGCAAACACAGCGTCCAGTCATCTGTTCACAATCCTCTCGTACTGAACCGAACGCCGAGCAACCGCAGGCTAAAGGACAAAAAGGTTTTTAGGTCTAAAGAGAATCATATATAGGTATGTATATCAAAGACAACTACACAGCAAAATAAAATCATCGTCGTATTAAAGTATCAATAGTTGCCTAACGAGACGCGATGATTGAGTTATCTATTAGTGCAAGCCCGTGGAGAGCTAACGTGCATCAATGGATCACACTCACGTATACAACCAGTATGCCCAGTGCCAATCCTTGGAAGTCCCCAGTATCCAGGCTCGCATCTATCGCACTTCAGTCCTCCGACCCCGGGCCGGCAAGTACACTGTCCTTCTTCATCACACTGTTCGTTCACGGATCCGAGCCGGTGGCATCCACACACTGCCGGACATCCAGCACCGCCTGGGCCACGCGCCGCCGTTACACCATCCGCACAGCATCCGTGCCAGGACTCCTGGCAGCTTTTCTTCTCAACAACTGCTTTATCTATGATGTGATAATATTTGTATAAAAAAATATATAAGATATCATCGTTTTAAACAATCAACTGTCTCACATTTGTTTTTAGTAAAACGATAAAATTCCTTTAATTATGATATCTTACAATATTTACATAGTTTAAAATCTAAGTCTAAAACTAAAGAAAAAAATATGTACATGTCATGTATATATGAAAATAAAAAATCATCGAGCATCAAAAAATTCGTCTGCATCGTTATCAGCAGGAAACGTGGCCAAAAAGCAATGCCACGTTGTATGGCAATGCTGATTCTTTGGCCAAAATATAGGCCAGCCCTCTGGTCACATGAAGGGCCAGCCGCATGGTAATGGCTCGGTATAGTATGTGGGCAATCGGATCCCATGGCCCCAGAGTTTCCACCCCAAACGGCTCGAACATATAATTTCCAATTAGGTTAGAATATTTGCGCCGTTTGAGATTTCCCTAACCTGCAGCAGCCGCTCCAGCACAACCCGCCGTGCTAAGAACATGAACTGTCTCATAAAACATGCGCATGCACAGCGAGCCGAAATTTTAAAAAGTTAGTCTTACACCGTTTCTACCAACGCCAACGCTAAATACTAATTGCGAGAGATTGTCTAAAGTTTAGACTCTAAAGCTTTAATCTTTAGATCAATATGTTACTGAATTCTCTTAAATTTCGAGAACTCAGAACTATTTATCACACTGTATGTATATAATTCTATGACGACATATTGAACGACAGCTCCGCTAATGAAATCACAACGTAACGTTCATTATAAAACCATGTGTGATTTGTACACATCCGGCCTCGTCATGATCGGTAATGTCTTTCTCTTCGACTACCATAAATAGATCAGGCAAATATGTAAATAGCTCGTATTTGTCTTGTGGGCAATGCAACTTTCTAAATAAATTATGCAAACAAGTATATTAGTAGGTACTGTCTGTGTTTACTTTGTGTACTTTCTGGCGCGTTCGATTTTCACCTGCCATTTAGTCACTGACAAACGGATCATGATTTAATTAAGCTGAATCTGCATATTTCTAGTGTACCTAGGTACTGTTTCTCTATGCAGTTAATATTAGGTATATTACCGTCCATACATAATAATAATAATAAATGTTATTCTAATTCACTGAAAATTATGTCTGCTTAGGTACCGTGAGGTTACGGCAAAAACAAACGACACAAATTAAACTGTGTCAATAAGTACTTTTCAGATAAGACTTTTTCTGAGTAAGAATTAGATTGCAAGTCATTAGGCGGAGGTTTTTAATGATAAATGATTTTATTTCTGTAAGTAGGTTTGTACAAACACTTTTACATGTCAATGATATTTTTTTAAACTAAATGAGGTCGGCGTTTCCTAACTGACTACTCTGAGAAGAAAGGCCGAAACTAACTCAGAGGTCACAGTCTCTTTTAAAGTTCAGGCGTAACCTTGGTCACACCATGTGAAGACCATGTAGATTGGTGACTGAAATGCTCTTTTGAGGAAAGAACCACATAGATTGAGTGGACCTGTCCAGTCAGTGCAAGTATTTGCCACTAATCGTTCAGCTCAACTCGGACATAAGAAGCCCAACGATTCGACGAAAAATACCAAAGAAAGGACATTTGGATAGGCCGCACAAACTACTCAAACTACCAAACCATAGTTAAAAGTGAAACAATGACCCACATAGTCCTCAAATTCTCAATAATAAAAGTAATATTAATTGTATGAATATTACTTTGATTATTCAGTGTTGAGTTATTGGAGCAGCTCAATCCCAGGCCGTTTTATCCTCAATATAGTCTTTAACAGTATAATAAGCTTTCTGACATAATTTACTCTTTATAAAACTTTTGAATTTATTTAGGCTTAGTTCTTGAATGAGGCTAGGAAGTTTATTATAAAGAGCATACGTTGGCATCTAAACGAGCCACCAATTTTCTTGAGCCTGGTTGTAGGAACAACAAATTTTTGTTTGTTTCTGGTATTTACATTATGGATATCACTGTATCTTTTAAGAGTTAATCTCTTAAAAGATACATATTTTTATGTGCATACAGCAGATTTTCATAAATATACTGAGAAGGTACAGTCATTATATTAATCTCTTTATATTTATCTCTGAGGGAGTGTCTGGGACTTAATTTATAAATGGAACGAATTGCACATTTTTTTAAAACAAAAATTGTCTGAATATTGGCGGCATTTCCCCACAGTAGAATACCGTACGACCTCACGCTATGGAAATAACTAAAATAAACTAAACGGTATTTCTCTAAGTCAGTTAAATCATAAATTTTTCAAACAGCATATGCTGCAGAGCTAAGCTTTTTTGACAATTTATCTATATGGGGGCCCAATTGAAGCTTGGTATCCAGAGTTATGCCTAAGAATACTGTTGTATCTTCAGGTTTCAACTCTTTACCCTTTATAAGGATCATCATCATCATTTCAGCCGAAAGACGTCCACTGCTGGACATAGGCCTCCCCCAAGCACCGCCACTTCAACCTGTTCTGTGCTTCTCGCATCCAACGTATTCCTGCGGCCTTCACCAGGTCATCGGTCCATCTTGTGGGAGGCCTTCCAACGCTACGTCTTCCAGTACGCGGTTGCCACTACAAAACCTTCCGACCCCATCGGCCATCTGTCCTGCGAGCAATGTGCCCTGCACACTGCCACTTAAGTTTGGCAATTCTTCGGGCTATGTCGGTAACCTTGGTTTTCCTACGGATCTCATAATTTCTGATTCGATCACGTAGGGAAACTACAAGCATAGCCCTCTCCATTGCTCTTTGGGTGACTTTAAGCCTTCTTAGGGGTCATCCATAAATTACGTCACACGTTAAGGGGGAGGGAGGGGGTCGACGAAGTGTGACATTGTGTGACAAGGGGGTGGGAGGGGTTCTAAATTTTGTGACGTCACATTTCAAAACCTATTTTAATCTAAATGTTAAGTAAAGCACGAACGTTGAACTATTAACGAAAAACTAAAAAATCTTTGCAACTCTATCTGTAGAAACATAAGGTTCAAATTGTTTTGTCAGCCACTCGCTCTACTTAGTGTTCCGCGCCGACCGCCTAATTGCTTTTTGATAAATACCGCTAAATGCATTATGGAATTACGGAACTGCTATTTTAATTCAATAATTATTTTTAGATGTAAAATTGTAAAATATGTGACGTCACACTAGGGAGGGGGGGATCTCTCAAATGTGACCAGCTGTGACAAGGACGGGGGAGGGGGTCAAAAATCATGAAATTCGTGTGACGTAATTTATGGATGGCCCCTTATGAGGCCCATTGTGAGCGACCACGTCTCAGTTCTATATGTCATCACTGGCAACACACACTGGTCAAAGACTTTTGTCTTGAGACTCTGCGGTAAGTGGGACGAGAAGATACTGCGTAGCCCAGCTGCCCAGCCGAGTCGGATTCGACGATTTACCTCTTTCTAGAAATTGGACCTACCTAACTGGACAGTCTGTCCTAGGTACACATATTCGTCCACAACTTCGAGTGTAGCGCCTCCGATCTTCATTGGAGTGGGTATCACATGAGCATAGGCCATCACCTTTGTCTTGTCCATGTTCATCCTAAGACCTACTCTTTCGGAAGATCTACTGAGGTCATCGAGCATTGTACTGAGGTCCTCCATAGTCTCAGCCATGACTACTATATCGTCGGCAAATCGAAGGTGAGTGATGTACTCGCCATTGATGTTCATGCCAGCCCCTTTCCAGTCCACAACCTTGAAGACATCCTCCAGTACAGCGGTGAACAGTTTCGAAGAGATAACGTCTCCCTGTCTCACCTCTCGCTGCAGAAGGATAGATTTCGAGGCTCTGTCTTGGAGCCGGACTGACATGGTGGCGTTTCATACAAACACTTCAGCACTTCGATGTACCGATAGTCAATCTGGCACCGTTGGAGAGACTGTAGTACAGCCCAGGTTTTGATCGAATCGAAGGCTTTTTCGTAGTCCACAAACGCTAAGCAGAGAGGCAGGTTATACTCTTCGGTCTTCTGTATAACCTGCCGCAGCGTATGTATGTGGTCCACGGTGCTAAAGCCTTTACGGAATCCGGCTTTTTCGAGAGGCTGGAAGTCGTCAAACCTGCGCGCGAGACGGTTCGTGATGACTCTTGGACATGGCTCAGAAGTGAGATGGGCCTATAATTCTTGAGTAGGGTATTGTCACCCTTCTTAAAGAAAAGTACCACCACACCTCTGTTCCATGCCTGTGGCGTTTTGTCCTCGATTATGACGGAATCAAACAGCTTCTGAAGGGCCTTTAGAACAGGTTTTCCGCCGGCCTTCAGGAGCTCGGCCGTAATTCCGTCATCACCCAGCGCCTTGTTATTTTTTAAGCTGCTTCAGAGCCATCCTAAACTCGTACAAGCTGACGTCCGGGATATCTTCGGTGTGTTTATAAGGATACTATTGTAGTTTCTACTTGTCCAACATGAGGTATCGTAAACTTAATCATTTAGTTTTTTTCTCGTTAAGAAGTAGGTTATTAACATTAAACCAGTTTACTACATTAGCAAGGGCTCTATTTACATTGTCAGTAACCAGCTGCTGACGTTTGAGTTTAAATAAAAGTGAAGTGTCGTCTGCAAACAACACTGTATCATATTTATCTTTTATGAGGTAAGGCAAGTCATTTATCATTTATACAAATAAAAATAGGCCTAAAAATTAGCCCTGGGGGACCCTTATCATAACTACAGATCCAGGTGATCTTTTTCCGTTGATGTCAACTCTCTGAATCCTCTCACTTAGGTACGATGTAAAAAGATCCAGAGAGGCGTTCCGGATTCCATAGTGGTGAAGCTTCCTGATCAATGTTTCATGAAGAACACAATCGAATGCCTTGGACAAATCGCAAAAAATATCCAAAGTATCGCATTTGTCGTCCCATGCATTATATACATGACCTAAATCTTCAACTCCAGCATCGGTAGTCGAACGACCGTTTGTGAAACCAAATTGTTTGTTGTGTAATAAATTATGTTTACTAAAAAAATGTTGTAATTGAATCCATACTATATATCCATACTAATATTATAAATGGGAAAGTGTGTGTGTCTGTTTGTCCGTCTTTCACGGCAAAACGGAGCGACGAATTGACGTGATTTTTTAAGTGGAGATAGTTGAAGGGATGGAGAGTGACATAGGCTACTTTTTGTCTCTTTCTAACCCCCCACTTCCCTGAAATGGGGTGTGGAACGCGCTAATCTAAGGAACTACTGGTTCGAATTAAAAAAATCTTTTTGAGTATGGAAGTCTATTTATTGAGGAAGGCTATAGGCTATATAACAGCACGCTACGATCAAAAGGAGCGGAGCAGCAACAAAAAATGAACGAAAATTCGCAGGCTGCGATGCAACGGGACTTTCCCGTCAGGGGAGCAAATATTTGACGCGGACGAAGTCGCGGGCAGAAGCTAGTTAGAATATATTTTCAAAAAATTTACTGAAGGTAGGTAGCACTGCAATTGGTCTGTAGTTAGTAGGGTCTGATGTACTACCCGATTTAAACAACGGTATTATTTTACTGTTTTTCATAAAATCAGGAAAAGGCAACATGTTGTAATATTTTAGTATTGCTATCTTCATCCCACATTACTTTGTTTCACAACTTTGAATCTGGTTACCAAATAGAGCAACTTATGTGTGTAGTTACTATCTTCCAATACCTACAGTCTACACTGCTACTGTGAGGCATGACGATTACACTGGTAGACTAGAAACTGAAGTTCAAATTGAATTTCTTATGTTAGAAATCAAACTTCGAAATAGATCATTTAACATAACTGCGCACTTAGAGCACACAGAGTGCGCCCTCAATAAAGAAGTTAGAGAAATTACCTTTCCTACAGCACCGAGCAGCTTTAGCAGTGTGATGGCAGTAGCTGCCAACTGGACAGTCCTTCCTGTGAGGACCACCTCCGCAATCAATAGGTCTACCTTCAGCATCGGTCAGCGGCTCATCGACACCACATGGCCTGAACTGTAAGAAAACAAGATAGTTAAAATTTAATAATGATAGCACAGTCACAGACATTAATTATTAGGTACACACCTTACGGCAATTTGCCATGTTACAGCCATTTCTACCTGTCAAAGACTGACCATTGTAGTTAGAATATCGTCAGTCTCGTGACTTTATCCCAATTTATTTCGAGTCGGAGAACATGTTTTTTTCTTCCATAGTTTTCTATTAGTTGTCAGCTCGGTAGTTACTCCTTTCTAACCATATTATCATTCACACAGTCCTTACATCGTTTCTTTGATGTCCTCCTAATCTTATAGCCATTAATAGCAATATTATCTCTGCGCCATGCGCCTTTCATTCATCCCATTTTTTGGCCAAGACTGACTTGAAAATGGGCGGCAAACGATTAAGTAACAACAATTCTTGTGGGATCCGACTTTCATGAGACAATTTATTGAAGAATAAAGTCATGTGGCAGACTTTATTCTTCAATAAATTGTCTCATGAAAGTCGGATCCCACATTATCCATCTTCTTTTAACGTTTACTGTCATATTTCTACTGGTAGGTATATCATCTGGGCGCACAGCCTTTCCATGTTTCATACCTTGAACTGGCTTTCTTCCATCATCCATGCTGATTTCCCTCACCAAACCCATACGGGTTGGTAGATAGAGAGGTAAACTAGTAGACCAAGTAGTAACTAGTAACGTCTATCGAGTCAGTTAGACTAGATAAACTTTGTCCTATCTAAATTTAATGTAAGTTATAATAAAGAAAGAAGTTATACCTAAAGCATGAAGTCGCAAAACTGGAAAGGTGAATTAATCTAATGTGCGTGAATAATTTTCAGACTTCCAAAAAATCTTAGCAGTTACCTCTAACCCTCGACACAGCGGCAGGGGTCGAAGCCGCAGATCCTCCTGTCGCCGACACGCCTCCAGCTTCATGTGGCACAGCGTGGGGTACAGCCGCAGGTCGGACGCGCACACGGGCGCTGACGACGTGGCCGCAGCCGCCGCCGCCGCGCAGTCGAACAGGCACGCACACCTGCGGTATGGCACTATTATTTAACCCTTGATAACTAAACATTCGTCCGGACCGCGATTCTCGTGTTGGTGTACTTCTAGGTGAACATCGATATTATGTTGTGGCTGTGTGGAATAGTTCTTAATGACTGTTTTGGTTATATTTTGTTTAATAATGATCCAAAGAATGTACTAATGTCAGAAGTTAGTGTGGTTAGTAAACGCTCCAAAAAATGGATTTTATTTGGCGTAGTCGATTCGACGAATGGTTAGTAACCATGTAACATCGAAAATAGTTTAGTTATCTAGGGTTAAGTTACTTTACAAGCCTACATAGCCAGTTGCCTATATGCCAAGGCCACGTTAACTCTTTCGAACAAATCTCACAATGCTTGCAAACCATCAAACGTCTATACTGTCTTTGCTAAAACTCCCTTACCTCGGTTGTCCATTAGAGTCCACAGCGCACGTAGCTTCATACGCGCACTGCACGCGCGCGCACACCGCCGTGCCCGACAGCGCCTCGCTCGAGTTCTCGTTCTCGTCGCCCGCGCGGATCTCGTTAGTCAGGTCTGTGTACTTTGATGATCTGTTGCCGTCTGTAAATGAAACATCTTTTTATTGATAAAATACTTTGGTCTTTGTTCTGGGTGGGACATTATCAAAATATAACGTCTCCCTCTCTGGGTGGAGTTGATGGGCGTGTAAGACTTTTACTGAGTAAAACCCACCCGTGTTCTTTCAGTTGCCTGTGCCAGGGTCACGGTAAGTCTTTCGAACAATTCCGCGATCCTGGCAGGCATCGGTTCCAGCCAACCCCGCGCGGAACACAACATGCCTTGGACACGGGCCTGTTCCTTACCGGGAGCACCGCGTGTACAACAGCCGGGAGTCTGCAATTGAGTCCCGATGCCCGGGGCGTCTCCTCCGGCGGCGGCTAGGGGCATGAGGACGCAGAAACTGCCTATTTACCAACCTGTAGTTCCATTCTCGTCCTGTTCAGTGCACTCGCCGTAGTAGGCCACTCGGGGCGGCGGGTCGGCCCGGGCCTTGGCCTCGCAGGCGGCCCGGCGCATCGCGCAGTGGTGCGGGTAGGTGCGCCGGTTGTCGCCGCACACGGGCTCGCGCGCCGCCTCGCCGCGTCGCCTGGCAGATAGATAGCAGCTCACCTGTAGTTCCATTCTCGTCCTGTTCAGTGCACTCGCCGTAGTAGGCCACTCGGGGCGGCGGGTCGGCCCGTGCCTTGGCCTCGCAGGCGGCCCGGCGCAGCGCGCAGTGGTGCGGGTAGGTGCGCCGGTTGTCGCCGCACACGGGCTCGCGCGCCGCCTCGCCGCACGCCGCCTGACAGCCGCACACGCCACGCGCGCACCACGTGCCCGCCGGACACGCGATCTCCGCACACGACTCTGAACACAATACAATTCGTTTTGTCTTTATCTAAGGCCCAAAAAGAGCAAATTGAGGAACTCCTGTCAAAGTAGGCCGTGAAATTCAAAACGTCCAAGAACTATTTTTTTTTTAATTTACGCCGCTGTACCTATTACGTTTCATATGTTGAAAAAAATTCATCATGTGGCAATTCGGATAAAATAACTACACACACATACATAAACTCACGCCTTTTTCCCAAGATGGTAGGCAAAAACTACAGACAACTTCCCGCATCTGATCATACACGCACGCCGGTTGCGAGTGCTACGCACCTGACCTTTCTGAAGAACATCACCGGCATTTCCAGTCACATCTGACTTGTACGTTTTGTTAGCCGCCCTTCACTCATCCTCTCAACACCACCACACCATCCAAACCATCTAAGCATGCTCTTTTAAATTTTTGCACTACATCTTCTATTAAAACGCACGGTTGTTTTATGACATCATTCTCAGACTATCATTCACAGTCACATTACACGTACTTGACAAGAAACGTATTTCCACAGCATTTATTCTACTTTCATAGACTAAGACTATTTCGTGAAAATATGACGATTTGACCTTTCATCATGACGGAAATTCAAATGTTGTCAGTTAGCAGGATGGCGGTTAACTTGTCAAAGCTCGTTTACCAGTCATTTTAAATATTATGACTTACCGCACGATCCCATATGCTTGATATGCAGTCGTCTCTTCTCCCTGCAAGCTGTGTCACGCAGCGCGCAAACGCTGCTATAAGTTTTATTATCCGTACCACAAACTTCTTCCGTTTCCTGCAAATCCGAAACACAAAAGATAAAAATATCTTATCGCTAAGCTATCATCCTGGTTGATTGTACAGACGCCAGCACATCAAGGTACCCGAAACTGTCAAATTCTTCCAATCAACCTTGAACCTAATGCTTTAGCGATAAAGTTGAAAATCTATTAAAGAAATTTGACAGATTGTAGTAGCTCGATGTGCTGGCATCTGTACTATCTAACAAAATACTCACAGTGCCTTCCTCACAGTGCTTGGGGCAGACGCAGCTAGCTTCAGAAACACCGTCGCTCTCGCAAACGGCGTAGAATTCGCACTTCTTATTTTCACACCCGTCTGAAATAATATTATTTAATATTGAATTGTGTCATACGCTTCATCGTCATCGTCATCATTTCAACCGAAGGATGTCCACTGCTGAACACAGACTTTACCCAAGCACCGCAACTTCGACAGGGTCTGTGCTTCCCATATCCAGCGGATTCCTACGCTTGTTTTTTCAATAATATAATTTATTCTCCTCGTCTCAAGTTAAAGTTTATAAAGGTTGCTCTATTAGTAAGTTGCCGGTGGCGCAACACCCCGGTGCCGGTGGCGCAACACCCTGGTGCCGGTGCCTGCACGCCTCCAGCTGCAGCTTGCAGCGATTGCCGTACGAGATTCCGTCCGAGCCGCACACGGGCGCGAACTCGATATACAGTGATTACGTTACCAACAGCGCTACTTACTGTAGGGTCCGTCGTACAGCACCTGCACGTCGCGCCGGTGCCAACACGCTTCCAGCTGCAGCTTGCAGCGGTTGCCGTACGAGATGCCGTCCGAGCCGCACACGGGCGCGAACTCGATATACAGTGATTACGTTACCAACAGCGCTACTTACTGCAGGGTCCGTCGTACAGCACCTGCACGTCGCGCCGGTGCCGACACGCCTCCAGCTGCAGCTTGCAGCGGTTGCCGTACGAGATGCCGTCCGAGCCGCACACGGGCGCGAACTCGTTGGAGCAGCGCGGACAGCGGCACACGCCGCGCGCGCCCGCCGCCACGCACTCGCCGCCGTGCGGGCACACGCGGTCCGCGCACACGCCGTTCGAACCTAGATTTAGGAACAGAAGATAAGTTTAATTTCGCTTGTCACTGACATTTGTCTCACGCCATGATAATATTAACCCTGCCTTAAATTATCTCTAAGTACCTCTTCAATTTGCGCCAAATGTATCCAGCGTATTGTGATCAGTTCTGCCTGTTAACTACCTGTTTGGCAACTGGTTTACTAACCCATTAATAAACACCTAGGCTTATTGAGAAAATGAGGATATATCATTGCCATCAACGTTTTGAACCATTTACAATTCTGGACTGCATATCGCAGAAGCTTCTATCATTTTGCATATTGAGGCAGGTTGAGGACTCGATTGGCGAATGAAAAACATTGTCAGGGAGGCACTGTTGGTAAACATTTGTGACGTCTGTTTCGTGATATCGTATTGGTATAAACAAGATGGCGGCGTTAGTTCCAATTCCAGCCACGCGCCAATCGATCGTTGAACCAGTATATTTACCGCAAGCTCCTGCGTGCAGCACTCTCAGTTCCCTCCCCAGCAGGCAGGCGGCTCGCCTCAGCTCGCACTCGCTGTCGTGCGTGCGCGAGTCGGCGCCGCACACGGGCCGCAGCACCGGCTCGCAGGCCGGCGGGCAGGCGCACACGGCGCCGCCGCCCTCCACGCGGCACTCCGCGCCGTGCCGGCACTCCACCTCCGCGCAAGGGTTCACGCCTGCAAGAACATGATGAAAACATTCTTACTTATCAATTCTACGCAAGAAAGCGACGTCTCTGCTGCTCAGAATACGAAAAAGTAGCAACATCATCCTCAGTATGATTGAGGACAGTTATAAATGACAGTTCTTTAAAAATTGGCGTTTATGTACGAATTAACATAAAATTAAGCACATTTTTTTCTATCAAAATGGATCATGTCTGTCTGAATAAATAAATAAATTATTATAATCCCGACTTACCAGAACTACACTGCCCTTTAAAGATGATCTTCAACTGTTTCCTAGCTCGGCAGGATTCCCGATGCATCTGACACTCGTTGGAGTATGTCTTGCCGTCGGAGGCGCACACGGGCGAGAACTCCAGGGGACACGGCTCGGCACAGCGGCAGGATGGCGAGCGACGCTCGTCCAGCTGGCACACCTCAGGGTCGGGACAGGTGACTCCGGAACAAGGATCTGTAAACAGCATAATGTTTAATTAACTTTTTTTGTGTTTATTTGATGGAAAAAACCACGGATTTAGCCACGGCATTTTTGTGCTTTCTTTTTGTGTTTGTAGGAACCAGTTGGTGTTACCTTGGGTACGACAAAAAGGAAGAAAATTTGGTTTATTTGTCCCGGACACACGTGTATGATCGGACAAGTGCGAATTAAACTCGCGTGGAGAGGGTTCCGTATGATGAATATGTTACCAACGAAAAACATTTCATGTAAAATAGCAGTGGCGAAAGCACCATATAACACGATTCCTACCGGCTTCCCTTCGGGGATTCGCATTGGTAACTCTATCACTATTAAAAATACAATAGTATGTAAATAGTGGCTACTATTGTCAATAAATATAGTTACACTACGGGTATTTAATTCACCATAACATTCAAACAACAAAAAACGTTATTTATAGCTTTGTATTAAAACAAAAGAGAAATGTTCTAAATTAACCCGGCGCCAAAACGTCATAATCGGGAACTAAAAATTCATACAACAGCGATCCCGTAATGATGTCACTTTAGGTCACGTGGCACCGCTTGATATGTACGAGAGCAAGCCGCTGTGCAACGGGTTATGACAGAGACAGGTATAGAAAAATGCGTCAGCGAGAACGAGATAGAGGAATATTGCATATTTTATTCGGTTTTCAGCTGTTCAATTTAATTGTATTTAATTCATTATATTCCTATATTAATTTTAGAATGATAGTAAGTATTCTTTATTGATGAGTCAGTAAGTTAAAGCCGACTTCGCATCGGCTTCTCTTTTCGAAAAAATTACACCTCGCCACTGTAAAATAGGTTGCCAAGACTAACGTAACGCTTTCACTGTTAAATTGACCCTGATCTGTCCATTTAAGAGAGCTGAAGAGTGAAATTACAGATTTCTGTTCCTGCATACGAAATTTCGGCTTTCTGGGATCTCGACACTCGACCTCGATTTTGTCACTCGGTGATAAAATCGACATATCGTATTTTAGGTATTAATTAAATCTAAGGTAGGTACAACAGCTCGACAAATAAAATTTAGTGTGTTTTATAAATCTGCTAACTACATTGTATCCTAAGAATTTGAGCTCTCCTGCTAATGCTATGACCTGGATGCTATGAAATACGACGAATCGCTTCGAGAAAAGGTAGGCACTGCTTTTCATTTTTCGTCCTGGTTTTGAGTTCGATCCCTACATCGGACAAAGTGTTTTTGATTAGGAATTTGTCAGTAGCAAACTAGAGACTGGATATGAGTCCGGTTGATGGCAATAGGCTTCCCTCATCATTCATCATTTAAGCCGGAAGAGGTCGACTGGTCTATGATAGCATAGGCCTCCCCAAAAATAGGGGATCTTGCCGTAATCGCCACTCTTGGCAGGGGGGTTGGCGATCGCAGTATGTTCGTAAAATGCATAGAGGACGCTGCTGCCCACTCTAGTAAGTCCCTTAGTCACCTTTTATGACTCCTATGGGAGGAAATGAGATATTATAGAGCTCAATATATCAGAGTGAAATGCAGGTAGGTACATCATACACTTCTGCCGACCCTATGCGTAATGTAATGTACCTATGTATTTTCAGTTCTCAATATCCCAAAATACTTTCGCTTGAAATACTTACCACATTTACCGTAGTACTTGAAAGTTATATTAGTGTTAGATTCGCAGGCAGCCCTGCGCATCTCACAGTCACCAGGATAGTCGCGCGCGTCGCTGGCGCACAGAGGCCGCGACCCTTCGTGGTCGCCGTAGCTGGGGCACGTGGCGGGGCACTCGCAGCTGTGCGCGCGCCCGTCGGCCGAGGGCCGGCACTGCGCACCCGGCCCGCACGAAACGCCACTGCACGGGTCCGGCACGTCTGGGGGTGACAGGCGAATACTTTTATACTTCCTCTTCATCTGTGTAGCAAGCTAGGTACATAACCAGGGAAAACTCTTTTTCTGCTCAAATGGCATTTGTGACTCACTGTAACTAGATCAAGGTTACGATTATTTTGCATTTTAATAACTTTAGGGTAGGCTTTTTTTTGGGTTGGAAATCCTCAAATGACGTCTCCCGCTCTGGGCGGAGCGGAGGGGTTGTCAGACTTTTACTGCCTAACACCCACCCGTGTTCCTTCAGTTGCCTGTGCTAGGACCATGGTAAGTTACCGTGGCTGTAGTTGCCGTCGGTAACTCTTTCGAACAAATCCGCGACCCTGGCAGGAGGGTAGACTCCGGTTGCCATCCGTCTTCAAATAGTTTTCCTTAAAATAATTACGGTTCCTACCTACTTCATAAACAACATGTAGACTCATCCATGTTAGTGTGTGGTATCAAATATAAACGAGAAGCCAGATTAAACCGACGTATATAAGGTGTATCTATTCATACACGAAATATTTTAAGAGGCACCTGTATACCGGTGGTAAAGAAGCTATAGCAACGAAAAAAAAATTTTTCTAAGAGTTTTTTTTTATTTTATTTAATATTTATAAATTATTTGATGCACATAAGAAATACTGGGTCCCTCTTATTTTTTACGGCCCGAGACACCGCGGCCATGCTCGTGCCGTCCGGTCGTCGCCCTCGCAGCGTCAGGCGGGCCATTCATAGAATTTGGAGTAAAGGTTTTATGCAGAACGTCTCAAGTAGTTTTAAAATTATAATAATTACGAAAATTCAAAAACGCTTAGATAAAAAAATTCTATTTGCTTCTATATCTTCTTTACCACCTAAAGGTGTACCCCTTAAAATATTTTATGTATGAATAGATACACCTTATATATTCCATCAAGCTCAAAGTGAAAAGGCTAGTTCCCTAATGCTTAATGTAGGTACTTACCACTAGGGAACAGGTAGCAGCAGTCAGCAGCCGCCACCAGCACCAAGAGCGCCGGCAGCGTCGCGCTCAGCATGGTCCGACTGGGTCGCCACACTCGGCCCTTCTTGCTTCCACCATCACACATCATATATTCGCATTGCACTTCTTTCTACGAAAACATTAATTTAATAACTTAAATTTTCTGATGTTCTAATCAACGTACTCTACATAAACGATGTGTAGTATGCCTTCGTCATTTATTCATAATTCAATAGCATTGCGATCAATAACAACATGAAAAGCTTATTTACAAATTACAAGTAAACTTAATTAGGTATTCTGATCAACTTAAAATCTAAAACGTAACAATGGAATGTTAAACTAAAACTCACCCAATGTTCGCCTTTAGCATTACAGCTAAAACCGATGTATGAAAGTCCAACACGTTTATTTATTTAGAAGCAAACTCGACAATGTCTACACTAAAAATAACAAGCAAAATAATTTGTTTGCGCGCACTGTCTCGTCGTTGGCGCGCCACCCCCTTAATCGACGGAGGGCTACTGAAGCTGAACTGAAGCACTTGTCTGAATGAACTCCTTTCGGTCATGCGCACTGCGAAATCAACGATATGACCATCGGAAAAGAGACTAATTTAACTGGCCGTGCTATGGATAGGTAGTTAGTCAATAACTCGAACTCGTTTATAATTTGAAACTAAGTCTCGTCTAGTGCAATAAACCTTCTGCTCTCATACGCATTTTGCTCCTACAATGTTATATTAGTGAGTGTTGATTAACAATTATGTTTATAGAATTTAAGTAGGTATATGAATTTAATCACTTGATTTATGTATTAGAACGGTATGAATATTCTTATTACATACATTTTGTACTGGACACGAGCTATAAACCAAAGGGCATCCCTTTTTTTTTTTTTTTTTTGAATGGGAAATCATCAAATGACTTCTCCCGCTCTGAGCGGAGCGGGAGGGTGTGTCAGACTTTTACTGACTAAAACCCACCCGTGTTTCTTCAGTTGCCCATGTGCCGGGACCACGGTATCTCTTTCGAACAATCACGCGACCCCGGCAGGCACCCCTCTTTGAGGAGTGGATAGAGAGGCGTCACGGCGTCCTCACCTTCCGCCTGACGCAGGTTCTCACCGGGCATGGGTGCTTCGGTGGGTTCCTGTTCAGGATAAAGCGGGAGGATACGTCCGGGTGTTTCCATTGCGAGGATCGTCTGGAGGACACGGTGGAGCATACGGTGGAGGTGTGCCCTGCCTGGGCGGGGCACCGCCGTGTCCTCGTGGAGGCGATCGGCGGCGGCGACCTCTCGCGTCCGGCCCTGGTGCGAGCCATGGTACGGAGCGAGAGGGAATGGGAAGCCGTCACCTCCTTCTGCGAAGCAGTAATGCTCGCGAAGGAGGAGGCGGGGCGCGTGAGGGAGTGGCAGTCTCTGCGCCCTCACGTCCCTAGCCGCCGCAGGAGGAGACGCCTCGGGCGTCGGGAGTCAATAGCGGACTCCCGGCCACTGTAGACGCGAGCTTGCAGGTGGCGAGCAATGGGTAGCTCGCCGCCCGGTAAGGACCAGGCTCGGGTCGACGGCGCGCAGAGTTCCACGTGCGCCTCAAAGAGATGTCAGCAGCAGTGTAGGGGTCTACTAGGACCGATGCCTGCCGGGGTCGCGTGATTGTTCGAAAGAGATACCGTGACCCTGGCACATGGGCAACTGATGGAACACGGGTGGGTTTTAGTCAGTAAAAGTCTGACACGCACTCCCGCTCCGCCCAGAGCGGGAGAAGTCATGTGATGATTTCCCATCCTGAAAAAAAAAAAAAAAACCCCGGCAGGCACGCGATCCCGGCAGAAGGGCGTCCCTTTGGATTGCTCGTGCACGTCAATGAGGATACGGCGTGACGTCATACCTTCCACACATTTATCTAGGTTCTTGTTGTCGATGTAGGTACTCTACGTCCGATACACCGTAACACACTAACAGTTCAACAACTTTCATTGCGTTATCTACGTTGTTGACCAGACAAATATTTCTAACTTAAGACGCAATGGGTAACTATAGGTATCCTTAGCTCAGATTGTGATTGATCTTGTTACCGTTACACAATCAGGGTGCGGGACATCTGCTCCGCTTCTACTGCTACTACCTACAATTCCGCTGTTCACTATTTTTATTTACGAGCTTTATTTATTTACTAGCTTTTGCCCGCGAGTTCGCCCGCATCAAATTTCTTGCTCCCCGACCCATCCCGTCCCATCGAATCGCCTGTCCATACGAGGTCGTCGTATTCGTGCATTTTTGCTCGGCTCCTAAGATCCTAACGTGATTTTATATAGTCTATGACCTTCCTCGACAAATGGGCTATCCATATACATACATGTATCCTTAACGTAGTTCCTGAGATTAGCGCGTTCAACCAAACAAAAATTCGAAACTCTTCAGCTTTATAATATTAGTATAGAAGTACAGATGATCACATAACTTGAGCATACCTACATACCGTACAAGTTGGCAGTTGCATCCTCTGCAAGCGAAGCTTTAAAAAGATGAATACTTTTCAGACTGTCATGCGTCGAAATGATCAGTTTAAAGTTTTTAAATATGAAATGAAATGAAATGAAATGAATTGCACCGATCCCAGCGTCAAACCCAGACTGGATTAATCGAATCATCATTTCAGCCGTAAGACGTCCACTGCTGGACTTAGGCCTCTCCCAATTTGGGGGGCTTTGCCATAATCGCCACGCTTGGCAGGCGGGTTGGCGATCGCAGTATGGTGGTAAAATGCATAGAGAACGCTGCTGCCCATTCTCTAGTAAGTCCCTTAATCGCCTTTTACGACACCCACGGGAAGAAATGGGGTGGTGTTATTCTTTACGTCCGGCACCACACGGTACATCGAATAATCGATTAATCGAATGAACCCCAAGATTTGCACTAGCCTTTGAAGCCTCATGTTTCATGGTGCTACATAGGCCATTGCATATCAAGAAGTAGACCGGGGGGCGCTGTAATGGTAGGGAAGACGTGCCCATAGGATAGGAAAGGATTACGAACCTACCGACTATGCAGCCTTAAGTAAGCATTAGACTAGTGGAGAGAAGGGTGATATTTGTCTATAGGAGGGCATCTTTTTACGTCGTCGCCGGCATGTTGATCCAGGTCGAGCTTCACCGATGCATCTTTTTGTGGGGTTAACCGTTTGCTGGCTCTTTTCTATGTCAAGGGTTCACTATGTTCCGTGTTGTTGTTTTCTTGGTCGTCTTCTGCGTTCTCGCTGCTATCAGTTTCTGGTTTTTTGTAGATATCACTAGCCGCTTTCTTGATCTTATTTCTGTCTCCAGCCGTGTCCCTTCAAAACTGGAGTTCCTTGTTGAAGTATTTCATGTCCTGTTTTAGGTTGTCATTCCATATGTAAATAGGTCATCCGACCTTCTTAGGTTTGGCCCTGTACTGCATTGCTGCTTGTAACAGGTGTGGTTCAGAGCGCCTGAAAATGTGTGCCAGGCGAAAATAAAAATTCTAATTAGAGACACCCTCTCCAGTTAGAATTTTCATCCTTGTTTCGTTTATTCGGAGGCTTATATTATTTAGCGAGATTTTAATTTGGTATTGGATGCATTCTAGTCCTTCTAGCTCAACAAAGGGAGTGAAATGTTGCAGTCCCAATTGATGATTTCCATTATTTCCTTTACCGTCGGTCTATCGCATTGTGCTTCGGTTATCGGTTTTGTTAGTTACGCAAAAGTACGCTCTGCCTATTTTTGTACTGATTTTTAACCTATTGGAGTATTGTCTGGCATTCTTGTACGCAATTATGCCTATTGGGTTATCCAGTCGCCAGCTTTGGCCTTTTGTAGGTTAGCGAGGGCTATTCGATGGTCCCTTGAGTAAATTGGCTGAAGACTCGAGAGTTTCCTGGGCAGCGGCTTTTAATACCTCCATTATGTTGTTCCATGTTATTTCGGTGTTTTCATTCGTTGGGATGATACCTGTATTTGCTAGGTAGTTGTTTTTTTTATTTTTTTATATGCGATCTTGATATTTTGTTCTGATATGTTTTCGATTGAGAGCGGTATAGTTGCATTGTGTACGATTGAAATACTTAGCATCCATTGTTGTTTCCTTCGTTCCTTTTTGTTGCTTTTGTGTTTTGTTTTTTTTTTCATTTTTGTTTACAATTCTGTTTGATCTTATAGTCCCGTCTCGTCAACGTGGACGAGTTTTTCTGTTGCCTGGGGCATGATGACATAGTCCAATTGCGATTTTTGAGTGCCTTTTGACCATATTATTGTAATGGATGATCTACCTTTTTTCGTTTCTGTTTGAAGTTTTTCTCTGTAGGCTTTATTATCCAATAGTTCGCCGTTGTAGTTGGGAAATTCATGCTGAAGGTTTTGTTGGATCCTTTGCGTTTTCCTTTGGTTAGACTATCTTGTCGACCAATATGGACGTCGAAGTTTCCGAGTATTATTAGCGTATTTTTTGTCTAATCAAGTTTAATAAGACTGAAGGGTCTGGTTCGGGGAACAACTGTTGAAGTGGGAGTTGAATAAGTGCAGAGGAGTTGGCTAGTCTTTTCCCATGCCAATAGTTGACCTAGTATCCTTGTATTACTAACTGTAACTAATTCATTTGTACTGTTAACTAATTCAATTTGGGAATACGTTCTTAATAAAATTGCAAGATCCTGGTGCGTGTTACCTACAGGTTCGGAGAGATGCCAATCGTGGTATGTGGAGCTGAATGTTCCTAAGTTCATCCCTGTTTCTTGTAGGTTGGCTTGAATTCCTGCACGTGGCAGTTCAGCGTCAATTCGTTTTTTTAGCTGGTTTTTCTGTGCAAGTTTACTTAATTAGGTAAACTTTGGCTTTCTCATTATTGCGTATCCCGTCATCCGCGATTACGTTTGATACCGGTGTAAGTAGTGTTTCTTCTTATTGTCCACACGGTGTGAATGATTTAACTAATTGGGGGTTGCTCGTTTGAGTTTTGCTCTTCTCATGTGTTGTGCCTGTTAACTAATGTTTGGGTATGATGCAGTGCTTTCAATCTAGTTGAACCTTGCGTCAGGTTATTCCGGTTGTTGTTGTATTGTTTGTCGTTTGTCAGGACCCAGTTGTCATAGTGCTGGTTCATGAACAGTACGTGTTTGTTAGCGGGAGCTTGTTCGCTAGTAGGTGAATGCACCTATGTGTTGCTGTTTTGCATATGTACATGCACATTTACGAGGTAGAATTCGGACGCGGCGATTATGATATATTTGCCACCCCAGATTTCTTCATTATATTGCGCGGCTTTGTATTCTGTTATCCTTTATTCCTGGGAAAGAATGCTGTTGGGGAGAAATTCCTGTATATTATTTAGTAGTGCCAATTATAACCATTATAAACGCTTTGTCTGTGTGGCCACTAAAGACACGTGCAAGTTGGGGCTGAAGCACACTTGTAGTGAGTCAATTTATGGGATGACCTTCTTTTTTGGTTTCTTTTGTTTATCTGTATAGCAAAATTTGCATTTAACTTGAAGCAGAGAGAGTCTGGATTGGGTACTCTTTTTTTATTAAGCTGCAGCCCATGTGTTCCTTTGGAGTGGCTGTGGCCTCTTAGCAAGCTTTTAGGAATTTTAAGAATTCATTGCTGTGTTACATAATAGGATCTTTTGGTGCGGCGTCTTAATCGGTATCGTATTTTGTTCCAGAATTATAGCGTGAATATGCTTGTTCAGCCTATTGTAGTTAGTGTGAACACAATCATTCACACAACGCTTCCTGGTGTGATGACGATGTTGGGTCCCCAAGCGCGACAAAACAAAGCCGCGGTCATGCGCAGTTTAGTAATCAAATCCCTGAAATGTTAGGAACGGGCTCACCGGCAGTGGTCTCGAACCTACCGATTTTTCGGTATTTCTACTGATATGGGCTCTGTTCTACCGAAATACCGAAATATAACGAATATTCTACGATTTCACATTACACATGGAAATTCTCCCGATTTTTCTACGGATTTTACACTTTTAAGTTGGCAACCCTTTTCATTTATGTTTAATGTTACGGGGAAGCCCTCAATAGTATGAACCTAGTGCAGAATGTAATTCATATATTTTGGGGAATACCCTTGTGTCCTACAATTCGATGTTATAAGGGGCTTCCCGCTCAGGAATTAACCTGTATAGTCTATATAAACAGGGTTTCGGTTTTATTTTTTCATTAATTTTCTTAATTTTGAAAAGAAAGTACCTAACCTAAAGAGTGCCTACAAAATCAGATAATTAAGTTAAAATTTCGTCTGACGAGGAGCCAAGTACAAGTGCGAGAGTAAGAAGAAAAAAATATCTACAATATTATAGAAAAGAATGGGAAGAAGAATTTCCAGGTTGGCTGCAAGATAGTCGTAAAGGCGAAAGCTATGCCTATTGTAAGAGTTGTAATAAAGATATCAACATAACATCAGGAAAAGACGCTTTAAAGAAACATAGTTCTTCACAAGCACACTCAGTATCATCAAAGAATATAAAATTACAACCGAAGATATCATCATTTACTGTGACCAAAACTCAAAAATCTGATGTAGTACTGGTTAAGCAAGGTAATTTTTTTTAAGTTATTTATTTTACTACTTACATTGTTATATTATTTTGTTTTCTACTTATCGGTTTATAAAAGCAGTGGATATAATTATACCCATGAGGGTATAATTCGCTACTAGATATACCAACATAATTTTAATTCTTTATTTTTAATTTCAGGTGAAATAAGATTAGCCTCGTTTGTTGCTGAACACAATCTACCATTCACTATTATGGAGCACCTACCGAAGTTGATGCAAGCCGTTTGTCCTGATTCAAAAATAGCAAAGGAAATAAAATGCTTTTCGACCAAAACTCATGACATAATTGACCATATTATAGGTAAAGAAAGTTTCAATAATTTATGTGAAGATCTAGGGCAAACTAAGTTTTCGCTTATTATTGACGAGTCCACTGATCTTAGTACAACCAAACACTTGTGCTCAGAGGCGGCCTTAGGGGGTGGCGAACAGGGCAATCGCCCGGGGCCTCGCTCTTGCAGGGGCCTCGCGCAACAACCCAAGGGAATTAAAAAAAATATTGATTTTTTTAACTACCTACATTTTTTTTATTTAAACTTTTTATTTTGATCCTTAATTATTTATGATGGTTATAACATAATGAAAAATTAAAATAAAGTTAGTTAACTAATTCATTCATTCAAAACATAATTGAAAAATTCATTTGAATATCGCGGACAGGACAGAGCCTCGAAACCTATCCTTTTGCAGCGAGGGGTGAGACAGGGAGACGTCATCTCTCCGAAACTGTTCACCGCTGCACTGGAGGATGTCTTTAAGGTTATGGACTGGAAAGGGGCTGGCATCAACATCAGTGGCGAGTACATCGCTCACCTTCGGTTTGCCGATGATATAGTTGTCATGGCTGAGACTATGGAGGACCTTATTACAATGCTCAATGACCTCAGTAGAGCTTCCGAAAGAGTGGGTCTTAGGATGAACATGGACAAGACAAAGGTCATGTTCAATGCTCATGTGATACCCACTCCAATGAAGATCTATTATATTTCTAGGATAAAGCTTTCGATATTAATTTCACTCGTGACTCTATTTTTAACGTGTGTCAACACAACACTGCCCACCATGTGACTGACCGAAACAGTAGCAATATACAACAAGTTACCAGAATCCATAAGGACAGAGAAAAAAGCCATCTATTTACTAATAAATTAAAAAAGCTGCTGTTAAGCAAATGTTATTATAGCGACAACGAAATTTTAAATGATAAATCCCTGAAATTAGTTTAGAAAAGTCCAAAGCATGTATTTCATCTATTTTCATTACTATTTTAGAATAAGTTACATTATAAGATAATCAATAGGTCCTCCTCTCTACCTACTGTATTTTCCTTTGCTGTGCCCGACAGGGTCCACAATTGTTTCTAAATAAAATGTTTTACCACCTAAGCATTGTGGAATGCAATAAAGTATTGAGTATTGTAGCGGGCGAAGGGGTAAGAACGCGACTCGAGCGCTGCGAGCGCGCCGCGAGCGCGCCGCAGGGCAGCTAAACGCGACGCTCACGCGGCGCGCTCGCGATGCGCTCGCGGTGCGCTCGCGACGCGCGCGCGGCGCTCGCGCCCGAGGATCGCGCACGCCTAATGTGGGGTCAGCCTAAGGAAAGGACAGAAGATAAATTTTAGTTTAGTCCTGTCAAATTAATCAGCAGTTGACGTAATTTTAGTAGGCAAGTTTTTAATCACGTCTAAACTTGTATGGAGTAGTGACAGGCGCTGATTAATTTGACAAGACTAAACTTAAAAATTTCTTTTATCCTCTTCTTAATGAAATACAAATAAAAAGATGCACTGAACTTAAATTTAGTTCGACTCTTATTTTAGTTTTAGTTTGTGAACAAGGGAATCGGTACCATTGTAAACTTTTTTATAAGCAATAATATTCCATATAAAAATAATCTAATAGGTTTTGCATCTGATGGGGCAAACGTAATGATGGGACGTAATAATTCTGCCGAAACATTGCTGCAAAATGAAATTCCCAATATTTTTATAATTAAATGCGCCTGCCATTCGTTTCATCTTTGCGCGTTGTATGCTTGTACCAAATTGCCACGCTTTATAGAGGATCTTGTAAGAGACATTTACAACTACTTTTCTTCTAGCCCAAAAAGAGTGGCAGAGTTTAAAAACTTTCAAATGTTTTGCGACTTAAAAGTACATCAAATACTTCACCCCTCTCAAACACGCTGGTTATCAGTACATGCAGCAGTGAAGAGAATATTGGAACAACTCTCTGCTCTAAAATTATTTTTTAGAGACCAAATCTCTAACAATGATCATCTTTTAGCTGCAGAACATATATTACAGAAGCTCCAAGATCCCACTACGATATTATTTTTGGAATTTTTAGATTTTGTATTGCCATTATTTACCAGTTTAAATAAAGAAATGCAAGCAGAACACCCAAAATTCATAATTTATATGAAAAAATATCTGAAATCTTGTTTTTTAAAAAGAGAATATTTAACTAGCACTCCGATCGAAAATGTTGATTTTATGAATCCCAGAAATTTTATGGATATTGATGCCGTATACTATGGTGCTGTTGCGTCTAATACACTATTAAGTAGTTCAGAAAATCTAACCTCAGATCAAGTAAATTTGTTTAAATGCAGATGCCTAGATTTTTATGTCGAAGCTTGTAAGCAAATAACCACGCGGTTTCCATTAAAAAATAACCCAATAAAAGATTTCGACATAATTGATCCAAAAAATGTTAAAATTGGCATAACTGCTTCGATAGTTCCTGTGAGTAGGCTCTTTCCCAATATTGTTCACAGCAATGATTTCCAGGATATTGATACAGAGTGGCGCATTTTAAGAAATTGTGAACAAATCAAAACATTTCCTGATGATGTAGAACTATTTTGGGATGAAGTAAGTTTACTAAAGCGTGGCGATGAAACTCAAATGTTTCCTTTGTTATCTAATTTCATCTTTAATATTTTATCACTTCCCCATTCATCCGCTAACGTTGAACGCATATTTTAACATATTAATCTTTTGAAAACAAAGCAGCGAAATAGGCTGTCTACTGAATCAATCACTGGTCTATTATATTCAAAACGACTCTTTAATACAGCTAATTGTTATGATTTTGAAATCAATTCGAAGATGACCGCGGCTATGGCCAAAGAATATTGGTATCATAAATAATTATACTTAAGTATGATTGTTATAAATTAGTCTGTAAGTTTTTTTTAAATAAATAAACGAATTTGATTGTCTTTTTTTTGTCATTTACCGATTTTGGGTACAAATATACCGTTTTTAGCTGGCAATTCTACCGATCTCGCTCTATGACGTTCGAGACCACTGCTCACCGGGTTCGGCAGGGGTCAGCTGGCAGGCAGGCTCTGCTGAGAGCTGGGCGCACGAATGACACATTTGCTTCCTTGTTTTATACAATGTGTAACTGAATGGACGCAAGTCCACTTATTGAGCCAGAAAGAATTCAATCCTATCTCAAGGCGATAGGACTCAAATTTAAATGCACAAAACAATGCTAGTGTTCACACGATTTTCTTTACTCAATACTCTAATGAACTCAAAACTCTAATGGGGTGTATGAGGTCTTGCGTTAATTATGTCTCACGTTGTATAGCCACCCGATTTTAAATTACGACACAGAAGCACGCACACACAATAAGGGGACATCCATAAATTACGTCACACGTTAAGGGGGAGGGAGGGGGTCGACGAAGTGTAACATTGTTATGACAAGGGGGTGGGAGGGGTCCTAAATTTCGTGAGGTCACATTTCAAAATCAATTTTAATCTAAGTGTTAAGTAAAACACATATTCGTATGATAGTTATTGCCCCAGTGTCGAAGCATACTTGTTTAAGCGATCATGTGGCATTTGTGGTCTATATTTTGCATCATAAAGGCCACTAATCAACACAAGCAAATACATAAGAAACAACAAGTTTTACCCATCGTGAACATTCGTCCTCAAAGAATTTCTGCTAGACGTGCCAGAGAAATTCTTTGTTTGAATGATGACGATGATGCTGCATGGTTCGATGAGAAAGATGTGGACACAACGAATATTCCTGACATTAACAACCCAAACGAGAACGAAGTGGCTGCTATGCATATGCCTACCTATATGGACTCAAGATGATTAAGTTTGATCTTTAATTAATATAATTAATCGTTTTTTGTTTTGTTAATTTCTTGCCGTGTTTGATTTGATGTCCATTTTATTTTAAAAAAACATTTATATTTCGGATTTGCTGTTTTAATCAATAATTATTTCTAGATGTAAAATTATAAAATTCGTGACGTCACACTAGGGAGGGGGGGGTCTCACAAATGTGATCAGCTGTGACAAGGATGGGGGAGGGGGTAAAAAATAATGAAATTCGTGTGACGTAATTTATGGATGCCCCCTAACACGGTTTGATTTCGAACTCAGGCAGTTCGGACCACATCTGTTGCGCGCGCGCAGACACGTCCAGCTGTGTCGATAGCTCAACTTGAACTGCCAATCGGTTTAACGTTTTTAAATAGAGAAGAAATTAATTTTATCACGACTTTGATAGCATTGGTTTTCATGAAAAAGTCGGTTAGATTGATGATCACCCTAACCGCAGGTTATTAAATCGCCAGTCTGTTTAATTTATTTATTGCATTCCATATTGTTAAAAGGTGTTACAAAAGGCTTAAAGCTAAGTACAAAATATGGATCCTGTAAGAGCACAACAAAACTACAAAAAAAAATATAAAAAATCTAGTTATTTAAATTAATATAAAGTGAAATAAAATTAGGATAAAATAAGGAAATTAATTACAATCATGTCAAGTTAATAATTAAACTGAGTTATGGTAAGTCATTCTACAATACAAAAAAGAAGATAGATTTGGATTAGTGTCAATAGCATATCTTAAGAGCCATTTTACATTTTTGCGCGAATATCTAAGATTTTAGTCGCCTTATTTACCTCTCATCTCATCATTATAAATACTCTGGCATTGACGAATACATGTAAAAAATAGCTCAATCTTTTGTTTTGTCACTTTTAGTAGAACATTTACAAAAACTTATTTGTTTACTTTGTAGTAATTAATCTCCCACAACTAGTTTTCGTAAAAATCAGCGCAGGGTCAATTTCAGACTCCTATTTCTATTATTAATATGTAGAAATTTGAGTAAAACAAAATACACAAAACAACAGACATATAATCTAGTTGTTACATTTAGTACAAGAATATTGATTTTTAATAACATTCATTAGTAAAAAAATAAAGTCTTATGGCAATTTTTACGATTTATTCGCAAGTTTATCGCGTTTTTTTTGGTTTGAATAAAGCATAATTACATTTAAAAATTCATGTCAATATAAAGTATGCTCTATAACAAATCGAATTCTCAAGTTTTATTTAAATCTGTTTATTTAATTACACATAATATCGTTTTTGAAATCACTCAAAATTAGAATAAATTACGATGCACAAGCGGGCAGCGTTTAGTACGGCGCAAGCACCCAACGGGGAAGGACCTGTGCCAATTTTTTCCGCGTCTCAGTTTACGGGTACTCGTATCGTGAAGGCAAAAATATACTACGACTACAACATTTTGCTACTCTTCGCATTTTTTTTTTTTTGTATAATAGTTTTGTTAATTATTAAGTAAAGCATTATTTTAATAGATTGTAGAAAAATTTTAACTAAAATAATTTATTTTAACTAAATCTGACTATTTTTAATCGCGATTAAAAAGGTGTGGAGTAAAACTACTGGTCATGAACAAAAATTCACACCAACGGCAACGCCTCGCCTCACGTGCAAAAACAGTACTGTATTTTTTTTTCTTTTGCTTATATCTCGAAAATGGCGTGTCCTATCGCAAAAATAGTGAAATTTTCGACCTCCTTTATAAAACCCCACAGATTTACACATGTAAATCTCAACACGTGGGTAATATTTTTTTTTATTTTTCAAACAAAAATGAAAAATTCCATATAAAACACGTCCAGGATGGCCCCCTTGCGCGCGCCTTCGTATCTCAGCAAGTTCATTGCGTAGCGCACAAGTACTAAGTTGCGAAGCCAAAAGAAACAAAACCGGCCAAGTGCGAGTCGGACTCGCGCACCGAGGTTTCCGTACAAACCTGTATGTATTCTCGGTTTATGCATAAGGTTTATGTTTATGAAATTAAATGTTTTTTTTTTTAATTTTTATATTTGAGTTGATCGAATGAAAGGTAAATTGCGGTTTACGATTTATGACGTATTAAAAAAAAACTACTTACTAGATCTCGTTCAAACCAATTTTTGGTGGAAGTTTACATGGTAATGTAAATCATATATTTTTTTTAGTTTTATCATTCTCTTATTTTAGAAGTTACGGGGGGGAGGACACACATTTCACCACTTTGGAAGTGTTTCTCGCGCAAACTATTCAGTTTAGAAAAAAAATATATTAGAAACCTCAATACCATTTTACCCCACACGTATGTATGGGTTTGATGAAAATTTTTTTTTGAGTTTCAGTTCTAAGTATGGGGAACCCAGAAATTTATTGTTTTTTTTTTCTATATCAGTGTAAAAATCTTAATGCAGTTCACAGAATACATCTTCTTACCAAGTTTCAACAGCATGCTCTTATAGTTTCGGAGAAAAGTGGCTGTGACATACGGACAGACAGACAGACAGACATGACGAATTTATAAGGGTTCCGTTTTTGCCATTTGGCAACGGAACCCTAAAAATACCACGTTGAGTCGCGATTGTCAAATTTGATTTTAGTCGTGTCAAAATAATTTTTAAAAGAGATTATTTCTTGCAGAATAGCGTAACAATTCTCATAGCTAAAAGTAAGCAATTTTAGAGATAGTTTTGTCAGTTTAGTTCGGTGTACAACAGAATCGGCACCAATATGTAATTGTTTTAATTTTTTATTTTTATTGTATACTTTACATAACATATAGTTGTATTTTTTTTATTAGTCTAGAAATCTTTATTAGACTGGATAAATAAAAATAAGTATTTTCATAAATATCTAAATACCGCATTATAATTCTAACGGATCAGGATTGTTTAGACCGGCTCGACACTCGCGTTACACTGTTTGTATTGTGCATGTGTGGATAGCTACGCACACATACATAAGATTGCCGTCTTTTACCTAAACTCGAGCGTTCAAATTTTGTGAGAGGGCAGTTAAGTTACGGCGAACGAGATTATTATTAAAAAGATATTTATTTAAATTAAAACAATGTTTATTGAATGGAATGTTCTACAAGACTAATTTACAATTATGATATTTCTATTAACTAAAACTTATTACTATAATTTATGAAACTGCAATTGTGCAGTTTAATATTGACGCGCGGGCGCATCCGCTGCATTAGTCAGCGATTATGTTACTCAGGCGATTGCCTAACTCCTCCCTCCTTAAGATGGAAGCGCGTCCCGCAGCTTCCCGCAGCGTCCTCGGTGCGAGGTTCAATCTGTTTCTCTGGGCGACGCCGATTCCACTGCCAAAGCTTCCATAGCAGAATTGTCATCAGGATGAGGTACAGTCCTAGTGTTGACCAACTGGGCGTAGCCATCATAGTGTGCCAGTCAATTGTGGGTTCTTGTAAGTTGTCGGCTCGTTCTATCAGTTCGTGGATGCTGTCCAGTGATATATCTTCCAATTGTAGGTTGAAATGGATGTTCTCCTCTGTAATCACGGCTTTACTGGGTAGTGGTATAATTTCGTCTACTGCGACAGTATTGATGTTTGTTGTTAGTGTTCGGTTAAGAACTTGCATTTGGCAATCGCTTGTAATACTGGCGATGTGTATTCCTGATATCCTCTTGTATTCAGATTTAGTTCCGCATTTACTTCTTAGGACCTCTTCTTCCTTCAGGATGATAAGCCACTTGCTGTCTTGGAGTTTCTGGATTCTTCCATGTTTGAGGTCTATCTTGGCCCGTGTGCAGTTTGCGTTTTGGTGTTTCACAAGGGATATTATGCAGTCTTCTGATTTATCAACAGGCTGGGTGTTCAACGACGTGCAGAGTTGTGTGTCTTGTGTGATCCGTTTGCAGTCTTCCTCTAGGTACGAGTACTCGTTGGTGCCTAGTACAAGGTATTTGGATTTAGGAATAATTGTCAGGTTTTGCTTGTCGGGAATGGAGTACAGGTGGATTAGGTCGTATTGGTTTGTATCGATGGAAGGGATATCTAATATAAATGTTAACGTGTGATCTGTGCTATACGCTTTTACACTAATAGGCTTCTCTAAGCTATGTATATTATTAATAGTAACGCTATCCACTGGTCTAAAATTGTATGATTTCTGAATAGCTAACATTTCGTTTATAAGAATGTGTGGGGATACAATGCTTGGATGCATGACTTCTAACTGGGCAAAAGTCATGGCGTCTTCTAAAATTACTAACTTATCTAACAGCAATTGCAGACTGAAATCTATTTGTATATATAAATCTAGAAAGTGCAACCTATTTACTATAACATTATTATTAAAAGTGGTATTTCTTAGCATTACACTTAATTTTTTCTGGTTCTCGTCTAACACCTTAATCTGTTTACTATACTCTTCAACTGCATGTTTTGCTATGAATAATGATTGCTTTTGAGACAAATTAATTTTACTTACTGAATTCTGTAATATTGATATTTCGTTTTCGAATTTAATAGCATCTTCATAATCTAAATTACCTGTTATAGTTTTAACGATGGAACCTAGGCCGTTAATAAAACCACGTCTAAACCTATGGTGCGGTGTAATAAAAACTATTTTCTTACCTATTAAGTTTAAGCTATTATCTATTTGATCTTTGTATACTTTATTTAGTTGTTCATTATTTTCAGCAGCTTTAGTATTGGCATATAAAGACATAAGTTTTAAAGTTGTTTCGTGTAAATAGGATATGTTATACACGCAGGCCAAACTAAACGTATCTGCTTGCTTCAAAATTTGACCTTGTTTTAATAAAAGTATGCCATTGACGTTATCTACGGGGTTAAGAGTCAGGTTGGCAGTTGCGTAGAGTAGGAGGGTTCCTGTGATGAAGGTCCTGGAACAAGATGTTGTCTTCGTAAAAGTTTGAAATGAACTCTGATGGATTTTGAGTTGGGGTGGTTTCCTATGATTTCAGCAACATTGTTAGGATGAAGGTGAATAATCTTATACGGACCTTTAAATACTGGTTTCGTTTTGTCGCTCCTCGTAGTCTTTGCAACCTGTTTATATACTGTTTCACCTACCTTGAACGTGATCTCCTCAGCAGCCTGATTCCGTTTTTCTATTACCTGCTCTTTATTTTTAGATACGTGGGCTGCTATGCACTCCTGTACTGCTTCTGCATTTTTGTGATGGTTATGGACATAATCCTGATAAAACTCTTTAGGATAGTAGAGTTCTAGTGGATTTCTGGATGCTGTATGACCAAATAAAAGCTCACGCGGTTTATAGCCTGTTGTAGAATGAATGGCATTATTGTAGGCAATAATAGCGTACTTCATCAGTAAGTGTATAGGGTCATCTTTATTTGTCATTCTCTGAATTCTGATTATTTCAGCAATAGTAGAATGAAATCGTTCAATGGGTGAGTTTGAATTCGGATTATAAGGAGTCGTGAAGTGTATGTTAATATCGTGAGACGCACATATTTCCTTTATGACGTCGTTGTCGAATTTCTTGTCTGAGTCAGTAGTAATTTTTAGAGGTAATCCTAGTATGGAAAATACTTGTAATAAAGCTTCTGCGATATGAACGCTGCTTGAAGCACTTAGCGGTACAGCCTGGGCAAATTTTGAAAAATTATCTATAATTGTCAAGAAAGTCGCGCCTCCAGTGGAATATAGGTCCATAAACAAATGTTGAAACGGTTTCGTGGGTGTTTCCGTTAACGTTAGTGGGGGTTTCAAATGATTTCTTTCGTATTTGGCTCTTAAACACATGTCACATTGATTAATGAATCTTTGAATTGACAAAAGCATATTAGGCCAGTGATAGTTTCGGTGGAGTTGTTTGTACGTTTCCTGAATACCTCTATGCGATGATTTACCCTCGTGATGTCGCTTAATGAGTTCTTGTTGCTCAGTTTTGTTTTCAACAAGGGTAACCCGTGACGTACATCGTATAAGTTTAGGACCTCTGTCATTAAAAATTGTAGTGTAGACTCTCGCGAAGGCCGAGTACAGATTTTCATCGTAGAAATAGCAGTGGAAGATACGGTCTGCTATTGTGTGCTCTTTAAGGAACCTAATGATTTCGGGTTCCGTATTGTTTACGGGGATAAAAACATCTTTAATAACAGTCCTAGAGTTAGTTGATCTATTGTCTACTCTATATGTTGAACCCGGGGTAGACCTAATATAGAATTGTTTCAGTTGTCTATCTATTGCATCAGATAAAATAGGAATGCCGTTGTTTTCATTATCGGGTTGGGTATGATTTGTCGAGACTAATTGGTCAGGGTCGACTGTAACAATGCTCATTGAGTCTGTTCTGTTGTCAGTGTGGGCGTGGTTAGCACTTCTTTCTTCTACGTCATTATTATTACCAGGGTCGTTACTATTGTCAATGGGTACATTGGTATTATTATTGCTAAGTCCGTCATTGTTGTCGTCTCGGTCGTTATTTGTCTCTGCTTGTCTACGAGCGTTCTCAAATATTCTGTTTATAATCTCGTCGTCATCGTTATCGTCAAAATTGACAGCTAGAGAATCTATGCTGTTATGAAAGATTTTGGCTCTGGATAATGCATCAGCGTTGGTGTTTTGTTTACCCTTTTTATAAACTACTTTATAATCGTATTCCGCTAGCTTTAGTTTCCAACGTGTTAGCTTTGAGTTGGGATCTTTTAAAGACATCAGCCATGTCAAAGGTCTGTGGTCTGTATAGATAGTGAATTTCCGACCAAACAAATAAGGCCTAAAATATTTGATAGCCCAAACTATCCCGAGTAGTTCTTTCTCTATAGTCGAGTAACGAGTCTCTGTTTCTGATAACGTTCTTGAAGCAAAAGCTACGGGCTTATCGGCACCAACATTGCCTTGCGATAAGACCGCGCCTAACGCAAAGTCAGATGCATCTGTTGTCAAGATAAATGGTTTGTCAAAGTCAGGGTATTGTAATATTGGGGCATTGGTTAAAATTTGTTTACACTTGTCAACTGCGTCTAAAAATTCGTTACTGTGAACAACTTTTGCGTTTTTTTTAAGACAAGCTGTTAGCGGTTTTGTAAGTTTCGCGAAATCTTTAATGAATTTTCGGTAATAACCTACTAATCCTAGGAAAGACTTTATGTCTTTTTGTGTTCGTGGTACGGGGAAATTTAAAACTGCTTTAATCTTGTCTTTGTTAGGTTGTAGTCCTTGGTCAGTCAATTCATGTCCTAAAAAATTCACATGTTTTTGTAAAAATTCTGACTTGTCTAATTGCACTTTGAGGTTATGCATTCTGAATCGCTGAAGTACTAACTTGAGTTTTTCGTTATGATTCTGAAGTGAGGTGGCTGCAATTATGACGTCATCTAAATAGGTAAAAACGTTATCTATTCCTCTAAGAATATGGTCCATAAGCCGCTGAAAAGTGCTTGGAGCATTTTTCAATCCAAACGGCATTCTTAAAAACTCATAGTGACCTCTTTCTGTAGTAAACGCTGTTTTTTCTGTCATTGGGATGCATTTCTAATTGATGATAGCCACTTGCTAGATCAAGGGTGGTAAAATACTGTGCGCGCCCTAATCTATCAAGTATGTCGTTGATATTTGGTAACGGGTACTTGTCTTCAACAATTCTATCATTCAGTCGTCTGTAGTCTATAACAAGTCTCCATTTGACCTTCCCTGAAGCATCGGGTTTTTTTGGGACGATATGGACAGGGCAAGACCAGGGTGAAATACTTTCCCGTATAATTCCTTGTTTTAGTAAATTATCTATTTGTTTTTTAATTTCGGCACGTTGTTGCGGAGCTTGTCTATAGTTTCTAACAAAAATGGGTGTGTCATCGGTTAGTCTTAATTCATGTTTTACAGTATGTGTGAAAGATAACGGTATGTTCTCCGAGTAAAATACGTCGCGATATTGATAACAAATTTTGGTAACCTCACGTTTTTCTTCCTCATTCATATGACTGGTTCTAATTTTCTTTAAGTTTTCGTGAAGTTCTTTGTCAATGTCCGTTTTAGTTTGAAGGTTGTTAATTTTGTGTGTTTTATTTTGATTTATCAATTGTGGCGGTAAAGGTTCAAGGGGTAGATGGCAATTGTTACTAATTACTTGTTCTTTATCGGTTAAGTTAATTATAGATGTTTTAAAAATTCAATTTTTTACCGTTACTACCGCGGCGGGTGACTTAAGTCCTTTAAACCAATTAAAGTCGTCACAGATATAGTAACCGTCCATATAATTCGTTTTTACTGTTATAAACTTTTCGCAGTTCGGTTCAATTTTAAGTCTCTTTACTGGATAATCAAAGTGAATTGGTATTTCGGTATTATAAGTTCGCAGTAACTTATTTTTAAAATCTATGTTACACCCTAATTCTTTTAATAAGTCCATCCCTATTAGTCCTTTATACTTTGGGTCAGAATCGAAAAGTAAAAATTTATGATATATGTCTGTCTTAAACAGTGGGGGTAAAGGTAAAATAGCAACGTGTTCATGACGAGTAACAGCATGCGCAGTTTTTACTTGGAATGGCTCGCGCTCAACGCAATGTTCAAGATTAGTACCGGCTATTACGTCAGGTGATATCATACAACGCGAAGCTCCAGTATCTAATAAAAATTTTCCTTGAAATTCCGGCAACTCTATATAAGGGAGATGGTCTTTACCTTGGTTGTTGAGGTGAACAGTCTTTACTAGGTTTGGTTCAATAGCTCCTCGTCCTGGGGAAAATCCTGATGGCTTGGTCCATCTATAGGCATGTCCTGTGTGTAGCTGCCGTCTTCACCAGTAAGCTGTAAATTATTATTATTATACTCACCATCATAGTAGGCATTGTAGTCAGGGTAACACTGGTCTTGGTTGTGCTGTGTATAAAACATTTCTTCGGAAGCAAAACGCGGTGCTTCGGGCTTACTTACTGATCTCATGGTGACGTCAGACACTTTTTGTGGCGGGTTCACCTGCTGACGAGGCATATTTGGCTGAGATCTAAAATTACCTGAGTTTCTGATAATGCCAGAACCACTAGGTCTTACGTTACCTGGAGCGGGTCTTCCTTGGGGACCTTGGGGTATGCCTTGACCCCTTTGTTGTCTCTGATCTGTATTCCAGCTATTACGCGGGGGAAAGTTATTATTTTGCGATACCGTTTGGTTTGGCTTGGGTATTTCTTTCGGTTTGTTTTGGATGGAAAGTGTATTAAAACTGTTATTGAATCTATTGAACGCTAAACGTGCCTCTTCTTGCCTAGCCGCTACTATAGCTGCTTCAAGAGTCGTAGGTTGCGCGATCCGCACGCCGATAGAAACGTGAAAGTCCAAATGGTTAATGTATTGATCTATGACCATACTCTCATAGTATGACTTATCCGTGTGCTTACCTACTACGTTTAAGGTGTCTAAAATTTCCCGTAGTCGTTTACCAAACGTCTCAGCATCTTCATTTTTATTACGACGTAAACGCGTTAGTTCTTGCATCAACTGTATTTCATTACGTGGTTCCCCTAATCTACGCGTTAACGCAGCCTTAATTATCTGCCAACTATCCACTGTTTCTTCGGATGCTATTGCACTGATCGCCGAACCGCTTAATTTGCTTTTAATTAAACTAACAATAGCAGGGTTTGCCCTAACTTGTGGATCCAGTAATGCTATGACATTTTCAGCTTCTCTAATAAAGTAATTTAACGTTTTAGGATTGCCATCGTATTTTGGCAATAGCTCTGAAACGAACTTGAAAGTCGCTAGATCAATGCTTGCCATAGCCATCGTATCTTAATTTGTTAAAAGGAATAAAAAGGAATAATTTCTAGCTCACTCTAAAATACTATTGAGATTACGTCTAAAAAATGTATTTCGTTATAAATACTGCCTACTCTCTAAAAGGTTAGCTTGAAGTTATTTTAATTGTGTTATACGAACCACGATTATAGCGAATGCGTAAACAAGTGAATATATCTTGTTACAGAATAAACTGCTGAAATGCGAAATGTATACCGCGATTCTAGCACGTATACATAAACGCCAAAATTAAAATGAATATAAACTCATATAACTAATGTAATTTGCCTATAGCGATTTTAGCCTATAAACAAACACACAGGATAACATTTATATAAAAATACGGCAGGAAATATAGCATAGGCAACTGTGTATACAACAAGCACTCACCACAGTGTCTTCTGCATCTCTAGCCGGGCCTTGTAGAACAGCAGGGCTCCCAATTCTCCAGGACTCCCGCAGGTTGCTCTTGCTCGCCTTTGTAGATTCGAATTTGCGATCGCGAAGATAACGATAGATACCGTTCACTCTTACCGAAGAGTTGTATTCGAAATAGAGTGTCGCGATCCTACCGACTGCGCCAGTTAAGTTACGGCGAACGAGATTATTATTAAAAAGATATTTATTTAAATTAAAACAATGTTTATTGAATGGAATGTTCTACAAGACTAATTTACAATTATGATATTTCTATTAACTAAAACTTATTACTATAATTTATGAAACTGCAATTGTGCAGTTTAATATTGACGCGCGGGCGCATCCGCTGCATTAGTCAGCGATTATGTTACTCAGGCGATTGCCTAACTGGGCTCTTAACAATATTTGTGTCAAAAGCAGCCCCGGAACTAAGGGGGGGCAAACCGGGGCTCTTGCCCCGGGCGACAGTTTCATGGGGGCGCCAAATCCTTGAGACAAGAATTCGAAATATTGAATAAATGAAGCCTCTTTTCCTACAATCTCATAGGTTTTTATCAAGTAATCGAATCTTAATATAATCTTTGAAAAACAAACTTTTCTATTTCCATACGCCCCGTTAGTTTTTGAACACATACTAAGTGATTTATAAAAAGTAAATTTTTGAATGCGTGCGTACTGTTCGTGATCTTTCTGCCAGAGGAATCCCCGTTACCTTCATCTATACGAGCTGAGCTGAACAAATTCAAACAGGCGAACTGATGGTTTGGATGTGCAAAAATGTCGTGGACAATCTTACGACAACGGATCCAATATGGCCGTCCAAATAAAATATACAAAGGAGTCCAATCCAAAGTTATGCAAATGAACGAGCTGGCAGAGTTCGTACCGTGTCTAGCGCACTCTTTAAATCTTGTTGGCGTGCATGCAGCTTCAACACGCCCACAAGCAGTTAGTCTATTTGGGCTTGTACAAAAACTTTATTGGTTCTTGGTCGGATCCACCACGCGGTGGAAAACAATGCAAAAGTGTACAAAAACCAACTTTAAAGGAAGTAGCCAAACCAGATGGTCGGCTAAACATCAAGCTGTAACTGCTCTAATAGAGTAATAATTTACCGGAAGTTGTCAAAGCTCTGAAAGAAATTGAAGAATTCTCTCTAGCCGCAGAATCTAAGTACGAAGCTGGTCATTTGCTAATGCAGTAGTGGATTTTAAATTTATCCTCAACTTGACAATTTGTGACAATATTCTTCGAGAGATTAATAGAGTGAACGTTAAAATACAAAAAGAGGATATTATCATTTCGCGTTCTGCGGCGATAATGCAAGGCCTTGGTAAGATCTTGCAATAAATGAGAGAAAAACCGGTAGAATATTGGATCAAAGAAGCTACATCTGTATCAGGAAAGTTGGAAATTGAGCCGGTTCTTAATAACAAACGAATTTCCAAAAAGAAAAAGCAACACGATCAAATCTGTGAAGACGAAACAAGAATGCTAGATCCGACAAGGCTATTTTCCAAAAATATAAAAGTAATGTTTGACAAAATTTTAACAGAAATTGAGATAAGAGTAGAGAGTGCAAAGAGTCTACATGAAAAATTCACCCTCCTCTGTGGCCACGCCTTTTTAAATATGTCGACAGAAGATCTGCAAAAAAAATGGAGCTGATCTAGCTTTAAAATATTCAATAGCCTTGAATGCAGTTGGTTTTTGACAGGAACTTGCCGTATTTAAAGAGCTAGTACATGAAATTAATGAAAAATCAAGAGCCTTCATCTACTACTCTACTTATCTACGTTCTACAATGAGTCAGGATCGTCTATCTGGCTTCGCAATCCTAGCCATTGAAAACAAAACTGCCTATGCGACGGACTTTGAGGAGCTAATAGATTCTTTCGCAGAAAAGAAAGTACGCCGTGTAAAGTTGTAGTCTTTCCTATTTTTTGTTTCTGTTTTATGTCACAAATGAAAGTTATTATATAATAAAAAAATTAAATTTATTCAAGGATTATTATTTTAACAAATGGTCACAAAAATGCTACTCATTAGCAGTTTTAACAGTTTTTCTCAAACACTGAAGGGAGGGGGCGCCACTATCAAGGTTTTGCCCCGGTTCGAAAAAATCGTAGATCCGGGGCTGGTCAAAAGAAGTTAGTAATTACGTACCTATATCTATACAGTCTTATCTGTCATGAATTCGTCTACTGTGCAATAACATTTCCCTATTAAAAGTCATTTTAGTTTGTTATAGAATGAATTTGTATTCTCGTCTTCTTTTATGTAGTTTGGTAGTTTATTATAAGTTGTTGCGATTCTATATTAGAGGCTATTTTTCATTATTTTTAATTTTGGTGTCGGTGTAATCAGCGTTTTTTTTGTTTCTTCTATGGTTATACTTAATTTTGATTCACTTCTATGTTCGATCGAAAGTAATATCTGTGTTTTTGCACGAATGTAACTATTTGTAGTATGTAAAGGGAGGGTAACGTCATTATCTTATTTTTTATAAAATGCGGTTTCCAACTTTCCCATGGCTTAATGTTCATAAGGATGCGTATACATTTCTTTTGCATGATGAAAATATCGTTGAAGTCAGTACTTTCACCCCACAATATTATGCCATAGTTAAACCATGCATAAGCATAGGCATAATATGTTGAGAGCGCGGTCTCATAATTTGTGTTGCTTTTTAATTTACTTAATGCGTATACAAATTTTGATAGTTTAGATTTGTGGCGATAGGGAAAACAGAAAACAGGTGTGGAAGCACCTACTTAAACTTATATGCCATATTATACCATCACCATGTCGCTAACGTAGGTACCTGAATAGCTTACTACACTTTTTGGCTTCTTATATCCAATAAGAAGCCACGATCGATACCTTATGAATATGAATTGGACTAAACTGTAGGAATGTCCATTCCAAACATGTGAATCTTCAAATAATCTCCTGAATATCACTTTATACCTATTATTAAAAAAAAACGATACAGACGCGCAAGCGAGCCAAGATAGTAGCCAAAATCTTCTTTTGGTGAATAATTATGCAAACATCCGAATTTCCGGTTTTTGGTTATAAACGAATTAATATTTTGATAACTTTCAACTAGTGCGGTCGAAAATATTATAATAGCTATTTTTCAAAGTGGTAATTTGAGTTTGTCTGCGATCGCCAATCCGCCTGCCAAGCGTGGCGATTATGGCAAAGTCCCCCAAATTGGGGGAGGTCATGTCCAGCAGTGGACGTATTACGGCTGAAATGATGATGATGATGATGATGATGAATTTGAGTTTAGAAAAAAAAAAGATATCGGCTGGAGCCATATCTGGTGAATATGGTAGTTGTTCAACGGTATTTGTTGAGTTTTTGGTCATAAATTCGTTCACAATGATAGCCTAGTGCAAAGGCGCATTATCGTGGTGGAAAATCTAAGAATTTTCTTTGCACGATTCTGACCTTTTTTTTTCGTCTACGTTCAGGTGTTGATACTTCGAACTGACAGTTAAAATGTTCGGCTGCCATTACACATTCATCTCAATCGTGCTCCGCTGTTTCCCTCTCAGACTCTGTCTCTTTCTATCTTGGTAGAAATGTTTATATATATTTTCGTAACTGTGTTCATACTGGATTGAAGCGGATTGGGAAATCAAACACTTGTGTAACGTAATGTCTTATAATCACGGTAAAACAGTAGGTAAAGGTTACACTAAAATTATTATCACGGGAACTTTTGTTCAACAAACCGATTAAAGAAAACACGCGTGCCGGTTAGGAGCTCAAGCGAGTGTCGGCGCGCGGCGGTTCGAGAAGTTCCGTGCACCTTCAGGCGTGGCTATGCGTCGACTAGAACTCCCGCGTCGGAGGCGCGTGAACGGCGGGGTTGCGTTATTGCTATCTCTCGCTTATGCCTCTAGTGCATAGTCGTTAAAGCGGGAGGGAGGACGTGCGCGGTGGCGTCCGGAAGTACGGGGGATTGAATTGGTTGCGACAGACTCCCCCTCTAGTCTAGGAGAACGCCCTCGTTCCTGGACTAGCTCATTGCCCTGGTGCTTCGGGCGTCCGCGACGTCGCTTGGGAATGACAGGATTAGGTGGTACGTCACTTCCAGTACCACTGTCTACAAAAAGCGTTAAATCTTGTGCATGGTATTTTCCTAAGGATTCCTCAGGGTTCCCTATTGGAGAGATAAGATAGGTGGTAGGGCTCACTTTCTCCGTTATAACATACGGTCCATCTCGTTTGGGCACAAATTTAGCTGTGAGGCCCTTGCTACCTTGGCTCAGTACATGTGACCGGACCAGAACTTTATCTCCGACCTCGTACGTTGGACTAGGTCGACGGGATCGATCCGCAACCCTCTTAGACTGATCTTGCTGTAATTCGACTCGTTCACGAACTGCAGATAAAGAGTCGATAAAAGATCTCAGGTACGGAGTGATTTGAGGAAGAAAATTCTCTTTATCGAGGATCGCCCTCAAATCATGCCGAGTTTCTGTGGGGGACCTCATTTCTCTGGCAAACATGAGATATGCGGGAGTGGCACCAGTGGTTCTACATACTGCGCTATTCATAGCGAAACGAATCACTGGGAGTTTCGCAGGCCAGGAGCAATGGTCATTCTCCACGAGTTGTGAGAGCTGAGTCTTAAGGTCCCGATTCTTGCGCTCGGCGGGGTTTGCCTCTGGATGATAAAGTGGCACCATGTTTTGTTTTACCCCTAATATGAACATACATTGTTGCATGACCGCCCCCACAAACTGTACGCCGTTATCAGATATGACCCTGCGCGGTAAGCCGTATCGGAGAAAGTATTCCGTAGTAAGAGTACGGGCGCAGGCTTCAGCAGTCGCTTCCTGAAGGGCGTAGAGCTCAACCCAACGTGTGGCGGTGTCTTCAACTAGAAGAATCCATCGTTCTCCCTTCTCTCCTTCAGGTAACGGACCGAAGAGGTCTACAGCTAGGACCTCATTCCGTTGCTGCATCACGGGTGTCTGTAGTAGTCCAGGGGGTTTGTCATTGGTAGCCTTATATCGTTGACAATCGACACAGGCTTTCACATAATCTGTAATGATTCTTCGCATTCCGGGGAAATAATAGGACTGGGCGATCTTGTGGTAAGTACGATCGATTCCAGAATGTCCCGCAAGAGGTGAATCGTGGCACTCTTTCAAAATCTCTGGATGGAGTGAAATTGGAATAACAAGTTGAGGAGCCTCGCTATCTGAGTCGGGATTATACCGGTATAGTACTCCTTGTGATAACAGGTAACCGCGCTCCGTCCACCTACGAGATGCCACCTCGTCTGGACTTTCTATCTCTTTAATGATTTTATCAACCTCCAGGTCAGCAAGCTGCTCCCGCCTTAACTCTGCAGGGCTCTTAGCGGGTAAATCAATTATCACTGAGCAAATGCCGCAACTGCCACGAGTATCTTGGGAGCATATCGGCCTACTCAGTGTATCTGCCACTACATTTGCTTTTCCCGGAGTGTACTGATACTGAATGTCGAATGATTGTAACTTGAGGGCCCACCTCACCAAACGACCTGTAGGAGACTTTAACGTCATCAGCCAGCGAAGTGGTTGGTGGTCACTACCAATAATCACCGGATGTCCATCTAGGAAACATCTAAACCGCTCCACCGCCCACACTACCGCTAAGGCCTCTCGTTCGTTTGTAGAATAGTTACGCTCAGCAGCGTTCAGAAGACGGCTGGCGTATTCAATGGGTCTTTCTTCCTTGTCCTCCCCCTGGAGTAAAACGGCTCCAACGGCATAATTGCTCGCGTCAGTGCGGAGGATGAACGGGTGTTTAAAGTCAGCCTGGATTAAGATTGGCGCTGAGGTAAGAAGCTGTTTCAGCTCGCTAAAAGCAGTGGTCTGAGCTGAACCCCAGGTCCAGGTCTGACGCTTTCTTGTTAGCCGTGTAAGTGGCTCTGCTACCGAGGAGAAATTCGGGATAAATTTCCGGAACCATGAACAGGTTTGTAAAAATGTCCGTAGATGTTTCAAGTTGTTTGGTTCTCTCATGTCTAGTACCGCTTTAACCTTTTCAGGGTCGGGTGAGACGCCCTGCTGGGTAATTACGTGCCCCAGATACTTGACACTTTCCCTAGCAAAAACGCACTTCTCCCGGTTGACTCGCAACTTGAATTCGCGAAGCCGACTGAATACCGACTGAAGATCCTGTAGATGCTGCTGGAAACCTTCAGATATGATCAGCAGGTCATCTAAATACGCAAAGATCGTCACATTGGTCAGGGATGAACAGGAGCGCAGACGGTCGATTAGCCGTTGAAAGGTCACCGGAGCGTTTTTGAGACCAAAGGGCATGCGTTTGAAGCGAAAGGTTCCCAATGGACTAATGAATGCGGTTTTATCTCTATCCTGCTCATTAACAATACCTGCCAGTAACCGGATCTCAGGTCCAGAGTACTCATATAACAATTCCTCTTTGTTGACTGTAATAATTCATCAATCAAAGGCATCGGGTAATGGTCCGTTTTGGTCACGGCGGCGTTTAGGCGTCTGTAATCTACGCAGAAGCGGGTGCTGCCATTCGCTTTAGGAACCAGGAGAGCTGGTGAACACCATGCAGACTCACACTCTTCAATGATGTTGTCCTTCAGCATCTTTTCAATCTCCTGATGCATTAGCTCCTTTTTGGCAGGGGTCAATCGGTACGGAGGTACATAGATAGGAGGGTGCTCACCTGTGTCAATACGGTGCTCAGCATACGGGGTAGGCTCTCCCCCTAGCTGGAAAATGTCCGTATTGGCAACCAAGGTCTGCGCCAGCAGGTTCCGGTCAGGTGGGTTCAATAATGTACCTTCGTCGTCCCTGAGTACGTCAGCAGAGGAACAAGATAGCTCTGGGGATGAGGATGGTTCAAAACGCATCATATACTGAACGCGGCTGTTGTTAGAAAAATACCAGCATTCCCGAGAAAAATCTATGACTACTTGGGCTGCAAACAAGAAATCCATGCCGAGCAACGTTTCATTGTTACGCGCCTCAGGGAGGATAAGAAAAGGAGTCCTAATGACCTTCTCCTCTAAGTGCACGTCAAGAGTAGTCATGAGCACGTCTGCGTCGCGAGCGTGTCCATCGGCAAGCTTGATACGTCTTCGCGCTGGTTCAAGAGGGTGTCCCTTTTGACAGAGGAGGGTGTGCAGTGTATGGCCCGCAATACAATGTTTGGCACCGGTGTCAACCAACGCGGTCCCCGACGCGCCTAAAATTTTAATATCAAAAATCGGCCGCAAAACTTTTCTGTCGGAGCTCCTACCGGCGCGCGAGTTCTCTACACATGTGTCACTACACACCATATTAATATTTAACACATTCTTAGAAACATCATTACAACAACATACATCATTTTGCAAAAAATTACAAAAACGGCAGTTACACCTTTTTACTCCGAGGAAATTATTATTAAAAGCGTTATCATCTTTCGAATAATCACAAAAATGGTTCGTAACCTCTAACGCATTACAATCGTTATTACAATAAACTTTACGATTTTCCGCCAATGTACAAAAATCATCCTTACGCCCCTCTACATTGGGAACGTTTTCGTGACAAAAACAATTGTTTTTGAAAACATTACAAAAATTATCCTTACGTCCCTTTGCAATGCGGTCGTCATTGTAACAAAATTTCTTATTGGCAGAAAAAAGTACGCTTACGCTCCTTTACATTAAGGGCGTCATCATAACAAAAATAGTCATTATCTGAAAAATTACAAAGACGGTCGTTACTATTATCGACCTCGCAGCTGGCAATGTGATCGTTCGACAAATCGTTGTCCGAAATATTACTCTGTACAGAATAACAATCATTATTATTAGAAATAGCGTGACTGGACACAGGCTCACTCGAACTATCACGAGACCAGTTATTATTTTCTTGAACGACCCAACAAACATTTGCATCCAAATTTTTAAAACTAGACGTAGAATAGTTCAAATCTTCACAATAATGTTTATCAGAACACTTCTCTACGCGATTATACTTTTCGGAACACGCAATATTTTCGCGATTTGACATTAGTCCTTGAGTGTACTTTGGTCCCGAAGTTTGCAGAGTACTATCAAAACTACAAAAACTTGATTCGTTATTACACTTTTTGCAAGTTTCACGAGTAACATTTTTAGATCCGCACTTGTAACACGAAACCGAATTATTAGAATCAACAGCTGACTCACCTTTGTCCGCCAACTTACGGCACTGGTCGCGCTTGTGTCCGTAGTGTTTACAATACGCACAAAACGGTCGTTGTTGTTTCGATGACGCTGGTGCGCGTTCATCGCGCGGTGTTTCGGCGGTGGCACGCGCATGTGATGCGCGCTGTGCACGCGTCTCGTCGAGAACTTGCGCGTGCGAGTCCTGCGGGCGCGCAGCGGTGGGTGGAGCGCCGCCGCCGCCGCGTGGCGTGATGGCTGCCCCGTGCGCCGGTCTCACGCTTGCAGCGGAGTATAATGTTCGCGCACTGTTCATTGCGGGCTGAGTAGGCGTTTCGGTTGCGCTGCGTTTCGTATTCGAAGCAATGGATGCGGTATTTAGCGATTCTCGCTTTGTCGATTCGTTTAGGGAATCTTCGATAATTCTAGATTTGGATAGCAACTCGGAAAAATTACTGACTTCTTCGCGTCGTAATCTTTTACGGATTTTCCGGTGTAAAAGGCCGTAAATCATACCAAGTTGTACCTTGGTCGAAAGGTCGTTTGCTGGTAGGCGTGTTAGGAGGGCGCGACTCTTCGCTACGAAGATATCTGTTCGTTCGTCTTCACCCTGCTCGTCTCTGAATAGCTCCCGGTAAATGTTGTATTCAGGACGGCGGTCGCCGTACGCGTCACGAAGGTATTGTATTGCATCTTCCCAGGATGTGACCTCCGCGCGGATACTCTGCCACCAGGTTGCTGCGTCGCTGGTAAGTAGCATAGACATGCCTCGAATAGCGACATCATCAATGATGTTCGTGCATTCTTTGAATGCCTCAATGGCATCGATGAATGTTTCGACGTTTTCCTTCGCCGCTCCGGAGAATCTGGACGAGCATCGTGAGAAATTGCCGGTCTTCTCTGCCGCACTCGGCGCTGGCGCCGGTGACTGAGCGGTCAGAGGGGACGTGAATGTCGAGAGGCGCTCTAACATGCGCTCACAGATCTCCGCATTCGATTGCTGAATCGTTGATAACAGAGCGGTAAAATTATCGCGAGACAACGTGACGCTGTCGTTGAGTTCATCGTCATGCGAACCATTGAGGGATTTCCTACCCCGTGTCTTTGGCATTGTTACACGATCACTATTTATGTTCACAGTTTCACACACACTAAGTACTTTAACTGCACAGTTTTCACAGGAACTGTGGCATTCGGCCTACAGTTGGGACGCCATCTTTCGTAACTGTGTTCATACTGGATTGAAGCGGATTGGGAAATCAAACACTTGTGTAACGTAATGTCTTATAATCACGGTAAAACAGTAGGTAAAGGTTACACAAAAATTATTATCACGGGAACTTTTGTTCAACAAACCGATTAAAGAAAACACGCGTGCCGGTTAGGAGCTCAAGCGAGTGTCGGCGCGCGGCGGTTCGAGAAGTTCCGTGCACCTTCAGGCGTGGCTATGCGTCGACTAGAACTCCCGCGTCGGAGGCGCGTGAACGGCGGGGTTGCGTTATTGCTATCTCTCGCTTATGCCTCTAGTGCATAGTCGTTAAAGCGGGAGGGAGGACGTGCGCGGTGGCGTCCGGAAGTACGGGGGATTGAATTGGTTGCGACAATATATATATATATATATATATTATAAGTACCAGTTTATGTTTTCTTCAAATACATAAACGTTAATTGGACCAATGTTTCGAATGTTAACTTTTACTTTTAATTGTCATTATCTATACATATAATAAAACTGTAGAGAGGTCAATTCTGTACATTGAATATATGTACATACAAAATTAATATTGGAGGATGATTGGTGATCGATACTGATGCCAAAAATGCAATCAGTAAATTTTTTGTCCGTCTGTCTGTCTGTCTGTATGTGCACGCATGGGTCAAAAACTACTGAAGAGATTTTAACCAAACTTGGTACGATTGTAGTCCATACTCCTGGGCAGGTTATAGGCTATATAACATAACGCTTAGACACATAGGAGCTGAGCAGTGACGATACACGCGGGATATTTTCCGACCTCCAAGCGGGCGAAGCCGCTGGCAAAAGCTAGTTTTTAATAAATGCTTATCTCATATTATTATTGTTTTAATTTTTTCGCAAATGGTACGAAAAGTAGAGTATTTTCCTGCTGTCTTAGCCTTGGGTGAACTTAAATCCCTCGCTACACTCAGGACTCGTCTTAAATCCCTCGCTTCGCTCGTGATTATCCAAACTTGGCTACGATACCTGTCGATTAGTACTAGAACTAAGCTTGAACCTACTATTAATAACGAAATAAACGCCATTGTATTTTAAGCATATTGCCGTCTGCGCGGCCAACTAAAATCGACTGTAAAAATATATTGAACCTATTTTCTAGTATTTTTCATATTTATTTGCTGCAACAAATTAGCAACGAATTGTCCATACACATTGCCTCTATTAATTTGATATTGTGGTGAGACACGTACCTACACTTACCCTGAAAACTAAATATAGCATAACTTTTTGTATATTTAAGTTTTAATGATTTTTATTTTTGTAACAAATACAACAAATTAAGACCTTTCCTTTGATGTATCATTCGCCTATCTGCATTATTTCGTTTCTGTGTAAACACGGCCGATCACTACGGCAAGTGGCGGTTCTAGCGACTAACTGTTTTTGGTCGTAGCGACTTAGTTTTTAGGGTTCCGTTGCCAAATGGCAAAAAACGGAACCCTTATAGATTCGTCATGTCTGTCTGTCCGTCTGTCCGTCTGTCTGTCTGTCCGTCCGTCCGTATGTCACAGCCATTTTATTCCGAAACTATAAGAGCTATGCTGTTGAAACTTGGTAAGTAGATGTATTCTGTGAACCGCATTAAGATTTTCACACTAAAGTAGAAAAAAAACAATAAATTTTGGGGTTCCCCATACATAGAACTGAAACTCAAAAATGTTTTTTTTCATCAAACCCATACGTGTGGGGTATCTATGAATAGGTCTTCAAAAATGGTAATGAAGTTTCTAATATAATTTTTTTCTAAACTGAATAGTTTGCGCGAGAGACACTTCCAAAGTGGTAAAATGTGTCCCCCCCCCCCCCCCCGTAACTTCTAAAATAAGAGAATGATAAAACTAAAAAAATATATATGATGTAGGGTCACCTGTTCACAAATGAAACACCAAAATTTCAAACCATCCTGTCTCTGCCGTTTCTCAAGTTAGGGGTCTAATTTTTTGCATCAAGATAGACAATTTAATTAGTTATCTCATCGTATTATAATTTTTTACTGTGCTTTTATAATTTATGCATAAAAAAGCTTTTTTTTTAAATTAACTTTGTTTCATTGTGTCCATATATGTGTATTCAATGAAACACCTGAATTTTTACAATGAAACAAGGCTAAGCAACAAAGAAACAGTATTATTAGTAGGTAGTGTTTTGTTTGCTTTTAATCAACCCAGGTAGGTATCTATGCATTAAATTAAAGAAATTTAAATGAAAATAATGTTTTATTCATAGTAATTATTATCTACGATATTAATCAGACTTAAACATTGACAATCACAGAGGTAATACCTGCTGGTTCAGGTTTAACAAAAAAAAACAATCACCCTGTCTCTGTCTTACAGGTCTTAAAAACTTATAAAATTTCAAAATAAATAAGTAGGTAGGTACCTAAGTATTTTTTCGCTTAAAACAATCTAATATTTATCCTCTTCTTCTAACTAATCTATGTTGTACGAGTTGCAGTCTCATTATTTAAAATATCACAATCATTGTCATTTTTTTTCGCTTAAAACAATCTAATATTAATTAACCTCTTCTTCTAACTAATCTATGTTGTACGAGTTGCAGTCTCATTATTTAAAATATCACAATCATTGTCATTTTTTTTTTCGCTTAATACAATCTAATATTAATTATCCTCTTCTTGTAACTAATCTATGTTGTACGAGTTGCAGTCTCATTATTTAAAATATCACCATCATTGTCATTATAATAAGGTATAACTTCTTATTAATTTAAGAATAAACAGGTAACAAAAATATCACATGATTTAAACCAAAACCCGAAACTCAGTCAGATTTTAACGCAAATTTAGTCTCGGTGATACACGAAGAGGGAAAACATAGAACGAGTTTCGGCTTTTGGTGCCGTTAATTTTTGGCTGAGGTAGAATCATCTTTATGTCTGTCAGTCTTATTTCTGAAAGATCTGGCTCTAAAGGGCTATAAAATTTCATCTCAGTCTTGTTTTTTACTCTCAGGAAAGAAACACCATATGCATTGGCACTTATTACTTCAGTAATCAATGCGACGTAGAATATTTCAAGCTTTTTGGTTTCAAAACCAACCATAACGTAGTCGCCTTCTTGGGGTTTTCGATCGATTTGTTTAAAATTTTCTTCATCTTCATCGGTATCATCTTCTTCTTCATCTATGTCACTCAGTTCTGTTTCACTTTGAGATACCACCATATCTTCCTCTTTTTCGCTAGTTTCTGCATCTGATTGATTGCCATGAACTTTACTCTTTTTGCGTTTATTTTTTCCTTTTTCGTCACACAGAATTGGTCGCTTTGTTTTCTTGGTTGCAGATTTTTTTTCTTGAGCTTTGTTCCTTTCTTCCGCAATTTGATTTTTTTCAGGCGTATCCGTCGCAATCATGCTTCTACCGAGCTTTCTTGGCTTGCGCCGTCCAGTTCGTGGGCCAGCCTTTAATGGTAGCATAAACTCTTTAGGTGATTTGAAATTAACTTTGGTACCAGAAGAAGAGCTTGCAGCAACACAAGCATCGGAAGGCGGTGTAATTTCCCTGATGGTAAGTAAATTTAAGCTCTGTGAAGGTAAAATAGCTGTGTGCAAAAGATTTTCAACAATAGGGTCTTCAAAAATACGCTCATCTATTTCCAATAAGGATGGACTTTCAGCTTCTCGTGGTGGAGGACTTTCAGCGTACGTTGCATCTGACGAGGGACTGCCAAGATTTATTGGCTGATGTCGTGGGTGGTCAGAGGAAGCAGAAACTGGAAATTCTGAGGATGGTCCAGGCTGTTCTCTACCGGTGAGTTCTCGGGAAGCAGAAACGGGCAATTCTGAGGATGGTTCGGGCTGTTCTCTGTTGGTTACTTCTGATGGCATGAAGTCGATTTCTTCGAAAATGTCTGCGTTGTATGGGAAGATTCCACATTTTTTGAAGGCTGCTGCAATATTTACTGGCGTCATTGCCTTCTGATATGCTTGACCCACACACTCGGCGACGTTGTAGATTGTCATCGGTTTGCCTGGGTTTCTTCGCAACCACGAATCTACAGCACTGTTATAATACGTCTTAAATGGTCCGTTTAAGCCCACATCAAGTGGTTGCATTTTGGCTGTTGTGTGTGGGTGCAGAGTAAGAACACAGACCCCAGACATTTTGGCCAAATCTAAAGCATCAATATTTAAGTGGGATTCGTGATTGTCCATGATTAATAATGCGGGGTTTTCTGGAGAGGCGCATGTATGTTTTATAAAGTGCATGACTTGGACAAATAGCTCTGTGTTCATCCACCCAATCGGGGTAGCAAGCCCAAGGGACCCTGGAGGTGCGCCGGTCAACATAAAATCCTTGTAATTTTTCCTCGGGAAAACAAGAACCGGAGGTAAAGCTTGCCCTGACGCGCATACAATCGCACAAGTTGTAACCAAAGTCCCTTTCTCACCACTAGTAACCTTGCCTAGATTGTGGCGTCCTTTGGGAGCCATGACTTTTTGTGGTTTTTGAACAGTTGTGGTTGCTGTTTCATCTAAATTGTACACTCTACAACCATTGCCGAAAGATGGGTGACGATCCATAGCATTTTTCAGATTGTTAAAAAAAGTATTGACGGTTTCTCTATTGAAGGCAGTAGCCCGCGCCAAACTGCAAGCCTCAGGCTTTTTTAGTGATAAATCTGGATGCCTAGACCTAAAAGATCTAAGCCACTCAATGCCTGCCGTTTTTTCAGACCTCCAACTGACAGGAAATTTAATATTATTTATATGAGCCATCTGGTACGCAACGCTGCGAACGTCTTTACTAGAAAGACCATAAAATTTTGACGCGCAATCTTTGATGTACTCTTTAAGATGAGCTTCTTGGTCTTCTGTAAATACTCTGTTAACATTATAGTTTGGAATTAACCTTTGATTCTTCAAATCCGTGTCACTGACATTTTTATTCTTTTTAACATACCGGAATAGTGTGGGGTAATGAACACTGCATTCACTAGCAGCTTTTCTTAGACTCCATCCCTGCCTTATAAGCTGAATAGCTTTAAGCATGTTAGCTGCCGAATGATCTCCTTTTTTTCTTATAATAGCTTTACTACGTGCCATCTGAAAAATAATAAATAAAATAACTACAAAGTAGGTAGTTACTGTAGATAGCCAATAAAAAGCTTTAAGAAAGTTGCTTGTGTTTAGAAAAATTGTCGTTATTGTTATTTTCCACATGGCCTATAATGAACAAAGATAGTACACAATGACACACTGTTTCATTGTATACAACATACTTTTGTTTCATTGTAAACCAACAAGGTATTTTTTTATAACATAAATAAAAATTGCAACAAAGAGTGAACTATTTTCATAAAGATTTAAGTCAAAAGACACTTTGAAACGTACAGAATGCAACGTAATATTGAACAATACGAAATTATCTTCTATAATTTGCTAAAAAATCACCAAATATGACCAAAAATTCTTACTTTTTCGCAGCAATATTCGTTATGCGTCACTAGAGACGACCTCTTCCACGCGGCGCGCTCGCAAACTGGGCGTGTGCGGGGGGGGCCTGAGAAGGTCCTTTCTTGCTATCCCGCTCTATCTGGCAACGTCGCATTTTAGAAATATCGCAAAGTTTCACTGTGTACGATTGTTTCAATGTTGGACAGGTGACCCTACATTACCATGTAATCTACCACCGAAAATTGGTTTGAACGAGATCGAGTGAGTTGTTTTGTTTTTAAACGTCATAAATCGTAAACAGCAATTTACCTTACATTCAATCAACTAAAATATAAAAATTAAAAAAAAAAAAATTTTAACCGAGAATACCTACAGGTTTGTACGGAACCCTCGGTGCGCGAGTCCGACTCGCACTTGGCCGGTTTTTTTTGTAACAAATTCAGGAAAAGAGGTGTGTTTTGTAACAAATTACAACTAATTCCTGGCAAAATTTCATCAAAAAGAGTTGGCCGCGCGGTGGAAACGGACATAATAACAGCTGTAACTCAAACTCCGCGCCAAAATGGAAATCAGTTGTGACAATCCAACAAAACAAAAAATTGAATCTGGCACCATAAACAAATCATCCATTCCCGAAACGAAACTGAATATATAATTCTTACATTATTGTAGCTATGGTAGTTATTTGATTATAGTATAAGTAATATCATTGATTAATGATTATAGTCTAAATCCACTGTCTATATCTTCTGTATCTATAACCGTACTTATTAGCAGTATAATAATTATAATGTACAGACGCCAACACATCAAGCTACTACAATCTGTCAATTTCTTTGATAGATTTTCGACTTTATTTCTTGAGCATTAGGTTCAAGGTTCATTGGGAAAAATTGACAGTTTCGGGTAGCTTGACCTGGTGGCGTCTGTACTTATTACGCACTACCCAGTTGAAATACAACACAGGTGGCTCTCATGTGTCGCAGCGATCGACTGGACAGCAACCCCTCGGACAGCCCGCTCGCGCGGCAGTCGAGATCCCGTCGAAATTAATCTGTAGACAAAACATCCCGTGTTATATACAAAGGGGCTTGTATAACAAGGGATGGTTTGTCTACATATTTCAAAACGTAGAATTTATTTTTAAATAGAGATAATTTGCGAAAAACTAAGGGGATTTAAAGTTATCAATTTTGTAACACGATTACACTTTTCTGAATTCATAGATTCTCATAACATTTTGAAAAAAAAATCATTTGCCGAATAAACTACAACTTTTTTTAATAACTTTGAATCCCCTTAGTCTTTCGCATTTTTTTTTTTCAACATAATATGTCGATTTTTCAATTATTGGTGGGCACTTACCGTAATACAAAAGCTTGATTTCATGCCACCGTCCGTATGTATCCCGAAATGAACCAGAGCGTTATAATCTGATCCCCCAACCTAGCCATATAGCGTGACAGGCCATCCCAATCTAGGCATTTTAATGTCACGGTGTGTGCCGAGTAGAGTAGCCGATCCTCTCATTATGCTTGGAACAATAAAAAACAATTTTAAACTTTAATATGTTTATTTATTATGGTATTTACCATTTAAGACGTTTTCACTCTTATTACATTCACAATTGCATGTAACAGAGAATAAGACTTTACATAATGTATAAAAATAGGATTGTACGAGCCATGACAGGACTCGGAAATGCACGCAAAATGAGAAATGAATTTACAAATTAAAACTCCTTCCTGTCCACTGCTAAAATGCAATGACAATATGTGCCCCCCTTCTGCTAAGCTATTCACAATTTCTTGAAATTGCACATGATTTTAAATTACATGCAAACCTACTAACAATTGCTAAATTTTGTACATTTGCTACGACCTATTAATATCACTTGTTTCTGTCAAGTTAAATACATAAATCATGATATGGAGGCATCAAATAAATAGAAAATTGGATTAGACATTAAAAAACAAGACTGCTACTAAATTGGAACAATATAAAAATTAATGGTATTTTTTTTCTAAAATTCTGTACATTAACAATCAATCGACAGATTCAGCAATAAATAAATTTACTATACAGTCTTACTTACAAAATGTCACTATTAACGTCTCATTTCATATCGATGCGCTATCGCTTATCACATGATAGATAAAAACCACAGCACTTTTTGTCACTTAAACTTTACACTTCACGGTTAAACCAGCGTTCTCGGAGAGATGTCTACAGGCTATATTTACAAAATATAAAATATAATGTTATTTACAAGGCAACGGAACTACGGCATTACGTGGGAGGTGCGCGACGATCGTAATCTCTCCGGTACACCTCCCGCTCGTAATCCCGCTCGTCATACGGGTACTCGGGCTGCGTGTAGCCGCGCCACTCTTCGGGGTAGGGCCGCGCGGCCGGGAAGCCCATGCTGGCGCTGTCGTAGTAGCCGCCGTACGGGGCCGGCATGCCGCCGAAGCCGCTGTACCTGCTGGAAACATCAAACACATAGAATCCATATCGGCGCAAATAAAATGAGTCCAGTCATCAGGAAACAAACTCACCTCCTCTTGTCGTGCGGGCGCGGCGTGCGCTCCGTGCGATACTGGCGCGGCCCGGGGTAGGCGGGCGGCGTCCAGGCGGGGTGCGCGGGGTGCGCGGGGTGCGCGGGATGCGCGGCGTGCGCGGGATGTTCGGCGTGCGCGTGCTGCAGGCTGTAGGGCGGCCGAGCGCGTGCCGCGGCGCCGCCGCCGCTGTCCCGACGCGTGCGGGAGCGCTCGCGGTCCCGGTCGCGCTCTCGGTCCCGGTCCCGGTCCCGCTCCCGGTCACGATCACGATCGCGCTCCCTGTCTCGGTCCCGGTCCCGCTCCCGCTCCGACCGACTGCGCTCTCTGTACATCAAATCGTCCCGCTTCAGGCTCCTATCCCTATCCTTGCGATCCTTGTGCTTGTGTTTATGTCTGCAGGGATGGACAAAGCGATAATGGCGGTGAGCGACAACAGGAGAGGTTAGCGATTTGACGAGGTAAAGGTTACATGAATGAAAAAAAAAAATGAGAAAGCAGGCGAGCGATTGGGATGAGAGTTGAAGAAGACTATTAGTAACCATATGAATATTAACACTAAATCCCAGTTTGAATACTGATATTTACCTTTCATGACGTTTATTTTCACTCGGCTCTGGGTCGCACTCTCCTTCTTCTAACTTTCTCTTTATTCCAGAAGTATGTGCATTTTTGTCGTTGATTTTATCGAATTTGTCTCTATCAGTTTTAGGCCTCTTCTCTTTTTTATTGTTAGCATTATCCGTTTTGCCATCTTTTTTATGCGCCTTCACGTGATTACTATTGTGATTATTTTTATTGTTCTGCAATATGAAATATGACTTTATAGAAACCTCATAAAAATTAAAAGATACAGTTGATATTACTCCTAAAAAGACACTCGCCTTAAGATTTTCTTTGTGTTTACCATCTTTCTTACTAGACGATTCATTTTTCTTCAGTCCATATTTGTATAACCTATAAAGCTGCTTTGCATCAAAGTTTGTAAACTTTGAAACAAAGTACCAGAGATTACTCCTCCACTCAACTTTCTTTTCAGGATCAGGATATGCATCTACACATATGTCTATTTGGCTCCCTATCTGCGTAAGGCAAGCCCGCGTCCTGGCAACTTGATCAGTTTCGGATAATGTCTGATCTGGATTGTCGAGTGCTCGTAGGGCTTTTTTGACTGGCCTCATTTTTTCTTTGCACTAAAAGAAAATACAATAAGCATAAATAAACGTGAATTCATTATAAATTATTGCTACATGTTATGATAAATATTTCCATTACATACTTCTTCAAAAACTGATGGGTCAAGGTCACCAAGAACCTCCAGCGCCCTTGGTTCATTGTTGGCAGTAAAATGCATGGGTCCAACATTCTTCTTATTGCGTGGCTTCAGTTTATCAGATTTCCTATTGCCATCTCTCTTTGCGCGTTTTTTATCTCTATCTTTTCTATCATTTGACGTTTCGTCGTGTGTCGACACATCCTCTAATTTAGTTTTACTCTAAAAATAGAAAAAAAAGGATATTTATTTTATTGAATTAAGCAAAATACTGAGAGGCCAACTTACACCACAAGTCACATAATGCGTTTAGCAGAAAACATTTATAAAAACATTGTGTTTCTGTTATTTAAAGTTTTTTTTGTTCAAACTTTATTACTTTTTAACGCATTTAGTAATTCGTGGTGCAAGCAGGCCATAATATGTGCTAAATAAAGGCTACAAACCTTATCCAACTTATCATTTTTACCAGTCTTATTCGATTTCTTATTCTCATCTGCAGAACTACCATCATCTTCAACAATATCTTTAGTAACAGGCTCTTTTTGACCCCGTTTAGTTCGAGGTTTTCTCTGTTTTTGTTTGCCATTCTTCTGATCAAGCAATTTTTTAATAAGTTTTAACAAATACTCGGCACGCGACTGCAGATGCTTTGCTTGAGGTTTCTTATCTTCATTGGTGAGTATTTTATCTCCAATTTCAAACGATGAGTCCATTTTAATAGCTTCCCAAGAACCCATTCCGTATTGATAGATTCCTGCCAGTAATTTAGAGTCATGCGGTACACCCCATTCAACATCAAAGTTTGCTGGCCTTGTCCTACAAAAATTTGAATAATATTAATTAGAATGTTACATCTCTAATGTAATTACTGGTATTGAGCTGCATCCGGTCAGACTGGAAGCCGACGCTAGCGTAGTCCCGAGAAGCCTAGGTTGTATTAAAATAAATACCTATATGTTTGTTACAGCTTTTTGGAAGAAAATATGTTTGGGTTGCACACCTGAAATCCAATTGCCATTTGAGCCTCTCTTCTTTAGTGTCGGGTAAAAAGACGTCCAGTGCCGCCAGTTCGTCCTGACACGCCGCCATCGTCTTGGCGTTGACAGGCACGCCACCAAGCTTGAACGTCTTTCTCGTGTTTTTGCGACCGTCTATTTGTTCATCTGCAATGTTAATAATGATCATTTATATCAAATTGCTAACACCGCCAAAGATTAAAACAGTTTTAATAAACTGAGAAGTTAAGAGTTACACGAGTACATAAATTGTCACACCTTACTGACGAATTCAATTATTTTATTGGAACACAAAAAAATTGTAAACCTGTTTTAGGTTCACAATCGTGTGTGTGTGTTAGCAGCTTTGTAGACATCGGCGTATATTTACAATATTAAAGCAATAAAATAAAAATAGTAATGAAAGAACCTTGAGTAATAGTAAGTACATAAACTAACTGGAAATAAACTGAAAAAAATTGTTTGTTCCAAGTATTTTTAATTATAAACATTTAAAATGAATAATTATAATTTTATTGTATATATATTAAAATAAATTGTATATATATTAAAAACTACGACCCATAAAGTGTGGTCCCTCAGTTCTCACAGACGTTCAGCCAGATCTCGGAAAGTATCTTAAAAAATAATGTTTTGTGAATACAGACATTTAGTAAAGAATTTGTAAAGATATTTAATAAATAACAGACCACAAAGCATTAAAGATTTAAAAAAATATAACGACTGAACTGTGGTCCTGAGGGACCACAGTTCAGTCGTTATATTTTTTTAAAAAAAAAAATATATAATGATATATATCTGATATGATATTTATCAGCAGCAGCAGCAGCTTTTTTTTTATTTTAGTGAATATTACTGAATAAAATTAATAAAACCGTTATTTTTCTACATAAAGTTTTAGTAAAAGTCTTACAATATTTTGTAAAAAAGAAATGGAGCAAAACTATCGAAGCATTTAGAAGATAGCGATGATTAAAACTGGTCCCTCAATCCTCTCCTCCACTGACATATGTGCGTGTGCTAGCTGCTAGACGAGAGGAATATCAGAAGGTCTAGTGTACTTAACATTTAGTAATATGTTTCTACTAAATAATAGGTATATAAAATTGTATATTTCTTACCTCTTAGCTGAGATAATATGATTTGTTTAATCCTATGAAAATAGATAGAGCAGTGTGACCACACAATAAAACAAAATGTAGACAGTACTTTTATACTTTATTTAATATATCATTATTTAGACGAAACGAAAACAAGGTTGTACGGTTAATTTAATGGTATATTACATGGCTTATGTGTATTTAATAAAAAAACCGGCCAAGTGCGAGTCGGACTCGCGCACCGAGGGTTCCGTACAAACCTGTAGGTATTCTCGGTTTATACATAATGTTTATGTTTATGATTTTTTTTTATATGTTTGAGTTATTTGAATGAAAGGTAAATTGCGGTTTACGATTTATGACGTATTATAAAAAAGTACTTACTAGATCTCGTTCAAACCAATTTTTGGTGGAAGTTTACCTTTACATGGTTATGTTCATCATATATTTATTTTAGTTTTATCATTCTCTTATTTTAGAAGTTACGGCGGGAGGACACACATTTTACCACTTTGGAAGTGTCTCTCGCGCAAACTATTCACTTTAAAAAAAATGCCATTAGAAACCTCAATACCATTTTTGTAGACCTATTCATAGATATCCCACACGAATGGGTCTGATAAAAAAAAAATGAGTTTCAGTTCTAAGTATGGGGAACATCATAATTTATTGTTTTTTTCTATTTTAGTGAGAAAATCTTAATGCGGTTCACAGAATACATCTACTTGCCAAGTTACAACAGCATAGCTCTTATAGTCTCGGAAAAAAGTGGCTGTGACATACGGACGGACAGACAGACAGACATGACGAATCTACAAGGGTTCCGTTTTTTGCCATTTGGCAACGGAACCCCAAAAAGTAGATTACAAAATTAACTAATCACTTACAATACGTTTTCCAGTACTTACAATAATTTTGAAATAATGATCATCATAGCAAAAGAAGCTCGTTCGGAAACAGTGATATCGGTAAATAAAGGAAGATTATGTAGTTCTAGGTTTTTCATAGCATTTAATATTTTTTTTGCTACTCTTTACTTTAAATAATTAAGTTGATTAGCAAGGTGTTTCCGAACGCAAACTTGAAGTCACATTAAATTAAATTACCCTCATTTAAAAAAAAAAATAGTTTAATGTGTATCAGCTCAGAGGTTTTTAACGTACACATAGTGTTTATGATGATAAATAAAATAGGAAACTGAAAATAAAATATAATTTATTGAAGTATTTGGCATAAGTATTTTAGAAGATGTAATTAACATCGATCATAGAAACAGGAACTGTACCACTTGTGATGACCAATTTAGTTACAATTACGAGCTTTCAAAAATAATATCATTCGATTTGAATGGCACTGACAAAAATTACCTTACTAATGTTCCTGTTACCATAACAGTAAAGAACAAAACCTACAAAATCATGGGCGCATCTGAATTCATTCCAGCATTAATTCCAGGCGGTCTTGGCCATTACCGATGTCACTGTTTTATGAATGAGCATTTCTTTTGCTATGATGATCAACATCTCAAACTTATTGAAAGTACTGACGAACAAATATACTTACATTCATTAAGCTACATCCAAATGTCCTTAAATAAAAGTATTATAATAAGTGATTAGTTTATTTTGTAATCTACTTTTTGTTAAATACACATAAGCCAAGTAATATACCATTAAAATGACCGTACAACCGTGTTTTCGTTTCGTCTAAATAATGATATATTAAATAAAGTATAAAAGTACTGTCTACATTTTGTTTTATTGTGTGGTCACACTGCTCTATCTATTTTCATAGGATTAAACAAATCTTATTGTCTCAGCTAAGAGGTAAGAAATACACATTTTATATACCTATTATTTAGTAGAAACATATTACTAAATGTTAAGTACACTAGACCTTCTGATATTCCTCTCGTCTAGCAGCTAGTACACGCACATATGTCAGTGGAGGAGAGGATTGAGGGACCAGTTTTAATCATCGCTATCTTCAAAATGCTTCGATAGTTTTGCTCCATGTCTTTTTTACAAAATATTGTAAGACTTTTACTAAAACTTTATGTAGAAAAATAACGGTTTTATTAATTTTATTCAGTAATATTCACTAAAATATTTATCTTTGTTATGTGGACTGAGAGACCACAGTTCAGTCGTTATATTTTTTAAAATCTTTAATGCTTTGTGGTCTGTTATTTAGTAAATATCTTTACAAATTCTTTACTAAATGTCTGTATTCACAAAACATTATTTTTTAACCCTTAATTTGACAACGTATAATATATTATACGTTTGCAAAAAAAAAATCTACAGCTTATGGATTTATAACGTACAAATTTTCGTTTTGAGCATACTCTATAGCAACATTTTGCCTGTTGAATAAAAGTATTTTATGATCTGTGCATTCAATGTGACATAACATTTCTCACGTCAAAGTTTTCAAAAATGAATCGTCAACGGGTGCCTATGGTAAATCTATTTTTTTATTTTTTTTTATTCGGAAATTTTATGGATTTTGCATGAAATTTTATTGAACAGTGATTAATAATAGTAATAAAAATCAATAAATGCAAATTTGAACAATAACGTGAGAGAAAGATAACATCAAAGTCCTTTGTATAACGAGCTATACAATTCGCTATGCACAAGAAAGTTAAGTTGCAATTTTTGGTATAATGGGCTATACATACTGCTACATTTTGTTATATTTTACAAAGTAACGCGTTTACTGTTTGTATAGAAAATAACACAAATTATGTGTGTTTATTCTTCTAATCATTTCTTATCAATTTATTAACGACAAAAAGACCTCGTGAGGTCCAATAACAATTAAAAATCAACTGTGTCTCATTACTCGGTAGGTGACAAGTTAAAATGTACCATTACGCTTGCATAAATCTAGGTGTAATTTTGTTTTGCCTTTGTTTCTTGCTTGGTCTGCGGATTACAGCATGTGGTTTCTTTTAATAGCGTAGATATACCCGCAACAAGAACCCATCACATTCTCGCTTAGGTTCCACCTGAACATAGAAAATCCAGTGCCAGTGGTGACTCGACAGGAGAAAGGGTAAAGAATCTCATTTCTTTCGAAATCGCGTATTTTCAGACACATTTTCTAAAGATCCTTCAGTTGACTCTTCTCTTGAGCGAGTGGACTTGTTATCATTTTCCTACCCACTCTTGACCCCGAACAAAATTTATTTGCAAAAGAATCAAATTTAGAAGATGAAACTGTACCATCCCATAATCGTCGTCCAAGTTTTATACCCGAATCTGATACTGAATTTAAGCCTTCGCCATCACATACTCTACAAAACACTACTTCGCCAAAAACCAATACCAACTATGCATTTTTTGGGTGAGAAATCATCAAATGAGGTCACTCTGGGCGGAGTGGGAGGTGTTAGACTTTTATTGACTAAAACCCACCCGTGTTCCTTCAATTGCTGCAGCTTCAGGGCTCACATGGGAGGAGAAGATTTAGCTGATATGCTAATGGCTGTAAACAGAACTGAGATGAAATCAAGAAGGTGGTGTTTGTCGTTTTTTCCCAAATTATTAATATTTACATCAACAATGCGTGGCTTATGTATAAAAGAAATATGAATAGGATTGAAGAAAAACCGATGATGCAAAAAAACAGAGTAAATGGCAGCGAAGAACTTATAAAATTTGGAAGTCCCTATTTACCAGCGGAAGAACCGCAATAGCTTCGTCCAAAAAGATTGCTGTACCGAGAAGAAGCCGGCCTTTTGATGATATCTGTCGTGATAAAACTGGCCATGAGCAAGCCGGTAGCCGGTGTAAAAAGGAGCAAACAAATGTTTTTTGTACCAAATGTCAGCTTAGATTTTACTTTATCCCAAATAAGTGAAACTGTTTCTGTAATTTGCATGATGATTAACTTTTGATACTATCTTTAACTCCAATTGCTTGTTTTAATTTTTACCCAAAACGATCTGTGAGTTAGATATGTATAGTATATTGTACGAATGTTTAAAGCGCGTCTTTTTTGTACATCGAGATATGTATAATATATTATACTAAACGTTTCTAAAAAATGTACGCCTGGTTATTTTATTTTGTATTTTTCCCCTATTACTTACACACAATTAAGTAAAATTAATTCAGAAAATCAGTAATAAAATGTAAAAAAAAATCCTGCCAAATTAAGGGTTAAGATACTTTCCGAGATCTGGCTGAACGTCAGTGAGAACTGAGGGACCACCCTTTATGGGTCGTAGTTTTTAATATATTTTCTTACAAATTCCCAGATTCGTTCTACAATTGTTTTAAGTCTACTACTAAATCCTAGGATTTTCACTTCGCGAATTCTCAGTGTGGTCCCTCAGTTCACACGCACATAATATTAGAATATATTATATTTTATACTTCTTGATGAATAAAAACAATCTTATTGTGCACTTTTTTTGTGTTCCTGCAGTGGGACGTGTAAATAACCTTGACCCCTCACTTCATCTTCGTTCATAGATGTTTAGTAGTAAAGGCATAACCGCCAGTGTGCCTTTTTTTAAACGTTTTATTTATAAAAAAATAAGGCATAGGGTAAATAGTAAAGACATAACTGCTAGTTGTGACTTTTCTTCTTCAATAATTGCTAGGGTGTTAGTATAAAAAAAATAAGCACAATTGCCACATAAGCCTTTTATATTTGACGTAAGCCAATTAAGCCTTTTCAATGAAATATATTAAAAATATAAAGGTGAAATAAAAGGCATATCTCACAATGTGCCCTTTTCCTGGTTAAAAACTTAAAAAATGTTGCAGTTGTGCCCTTTAAGCTTATGGTATTTCTGTTATTTTTTTTGCTAAAAATAAAAAAAAATTAGGCATATAGGCTTTTTTTTCCTGATTCCGGTGATATATATAACTCAATTTCATGAAAAATGTTAGTTGTGCCCTTTTTTATTAAAACGGCAGAATTTTCAATTTTGTTTTCTATTAATATTCATAAAAGTTTTGAACTTACTTGCTGTTTCTGTTGTGTCATTGAGCACCGCTTTACATCGCTCTTGCAGAATTTCTCCAAGCTTCTTGAGTTCAGCTAAAGGCTTTTCTTGTAACTCCGCATCACACGCTATACTATCAAGATGTTTAAGTGGAGCAGAGAATTTCTTGAAACTCTTTACGAATCTTCGAATCTGGAATTATATAAGCTATAGTTAATAATAATCGGAAAATTTAGAATATATGATTGACATCACGGAAATTGCGAAGGTTACAGCTCAGTACCGTTATTTAGGTATAGCAACCCCGATAGTTAATATTAAAGTACATATTTCCTTCCAATGCTGTTGTTGGATTGCTTCCTACCTCTTGGTCAGTGAAGCCCTTGATCTTCTCTCTATGCGAGGCGGGTGGCCGGCCTCGCTTGCGCGGACGGTCGTCGTCGGAGCCGGCGTCCGAGCCGTCGCTCTCGGCGTCTCCGTCCAAGTCGCCGCCGTCGCCGCCCTCGGCCGAACTGCGACCGCGACGCTTACGACCTTCAGCTACACATAGAAAAAACGGTTAATATGTTTTAAATCTTGTGACATATTTTGATAAGACGTTCCAGAACTATATTTTCTCAACACACTTGCTCGAAAAGTGACTCTTATTGCACCGTATTTAGCTTCACAATGCAATCTATTCAACATACCCTTTTTAGTTATTGCCCGCATGCGTGCAGGAAATTGAGCCACAAATAACTATGTAAATTTTTGAGATGGCCCTATAAGCGTACGTATCCCCTTACTGACCCAACTCCAAAATTCAATAACAGCTACAACCTTAACCATTCGCTTATAATCTGTAGCTTTTAAAACCATTCAGATATAAAAAAAAAAATGGTCAGCAAGAAAATGGATTATTTTCGGAAAAACTTTTTCGATGTCAATTGATCGTCTTTCTTATAAGCTATTTCTACTAACCGCCGTCAGCATTATTTGCTTGAAGATTCTTTCTCCTCGGAGGAAGGTATAAGTCCTCCATTTCTTTATTTTTCTCTTGCTCAGCTATGGTCTTCCGAACATTCTCAGGTATGATATCATCCTGGAAGTTTTTATTTACTGGTTAGTTGAAATAATATGATTTAGAAAATGTAAAAAATTACAGAGATAAAATCGACACCTACCCAATCTTTAATGTCGTCCTCTGTTTCTTTCTTAACTTCCATTACTGCCTTGTCTTCATCGAATGCGAAACTAGCAACTTTGAAAGCTGAGAGCAATTCGTCTCCCACCATAGAGGGACCTTCGTCGCGGGTTTCAGCTCGTTGCAAGATTTCGTCAATATCACACTGTGAAAGATGGGAAATTTTCATAAAACGAAATGTTTTACCTCTTAATAAAATCATGTCATTTAGTTATACTTACGACGGGATCCTCATCATTTTCATCGTCATCCTTAAACAACTCTTCAGCACCAAATTTTAATATTGCATTTAAGTCTTCTTTGTTGAATGGATTATTGGCACTTGTGGCCGACGCATCTCGTTTTTGTAGAACGGTCCGCCCAGTGGTGTCCATTCTCTGGATAACGAGATGATCAAGCACCATTTTCCTTTTAGCTCTTTCGACGATATCTTCTTCTACAGATCTAGCGGTAACTAACCTATAAATGTTGACCTGAAATGTTGCACAAATTCAAAATAAATTGTCAACACAAAATAAAAAGAACACACATGTTACAAGTAAATCATACACATTTAATGGATTAAAAATTATAATTACCTGGTTCTTTTGTCCAATACGATGCGCTCGCGCTTGGGCTTGTAAATCATTTTGGGGGTTCCAATCAGAGTCGAATATTATTACAGTGTCGGCAGTAGCCAAATTGATACCCAGACCGCCAGCTCGTGTTGACAGCAGGAAACAGAAATCTGTAGAGCCCTCAGCATTGAAGTGATCTAAAGCTTGCTTTCTAATTTCACCCTTTATACTGCCATCGAGACGTTGAAAAGGAAAATGTCTCCTTTGTAAATACTCAGCCAAAATGTCCAACATTCTGACCATTTGAGAAAATATAAGCACTCTATGACCTGTTTCTTTTAACCTACATAATAGCTTATCTAATAGGAGTAATTTTCCAGAGCCCCTTAATAATTTCTGAAACAAAATGCAATTTTACTATCATGCAAATATATAAGAGGAGACAGTATAACCTTTAAATGAATTAATGTGATTTGTACCTCTACAGCATCAGTCGTGGCGAGTGACGCCCTAGATTCAAAATCTTCGGGTTTGGTCAATAAGGCATGGTTGCAACACTTCTTTAACTCAATAACTATATTAATAAACGTATTAATAGATCCTTTTACACCCTTCCTTAGGGCACTATAATTTTTGGTCAAGATCCATTTATAATATTGCTTTTGAATAGAAGTCATTTCCACTCTCAATATTTGTTCTACTTTCGCAGGCAATGATTTTTCTACATCCTTTTTCTGCCGTCTTAAGATAAAAGGTTCTAACTGCTTATGTAATTTTTCATAACCCTTAGTAGCAGCATCTTCATGGTCTTTCTCAAATTCTTCCCAAGATTCAAACCTGAAATAAATGAAATTGTGAAACTATTGCAAAAAAATATCTCCATCATACCAAATACCAGTTAAAATACTTACTTGTAAGGCATGATAAAATGCAATAAGGCCCATAATTCTTTAAGAGAATTCTGTAATGGAGTACCAGTGACTAATAATCTATGGTTTGTATCAAATTCCTTAAGTGCTTTATACAATAGAGAATCATCATTTTTCAACCTGTGCGCCTCGTCAACTAATAAACACGCCCAACTAAAAGACCTCAGAAACTGTCTATCTTTGAGTAAAATCTCATATGTAGTTAAGATGGCATTGAATTTCAGTCTTTTAGAGCTCGCAAAACTCCATTCAAATTGTCTGAGCTGAAAGAAGAATAATAATAATTAACTTTATTTTAGATTATCCAATTGTCCATATTTGTCTTAATAAGTACTTAAGAACTAAGTTGCTACACCACAAGAAGACACAAACTCAATTTGACATGTGGAGTGCAATTCAGTGTTTAATAAAAGGACCGTATAACCAATCTCATACCAGGTAAAGATCCATTCAGTTATGTTAAAGTAAATTAATCAGTCGCTCACTCAGCTTTGTAAGGATGGTAAGCAGGATGGCTTACCATCCTTACAAAGCGATTGGTCGCACTAACACGTTATAATCGCGTACATGTCACTCCTTTGCTCAGAAACCGGAAGGTTCTGCCTACGCATTCACGCAACGATCGCTTTGGATAGGACGTGGCTTCAGGCATGCAGAAAGAAAATTACTTACAATTTCTCGACTACTGAGATCACCAATATAAGTAACAACATTAATGTCCGGCGCCCACTGCTCAAACTCTCTTTGCCACGCCGTCATTGTACTTAAAGGCACAACACAAAGGAATGGTCCATAGAGTTGCTGTGATTTGAAGAGGTAGTATAGGAAGCAAATAGTCTGGAAATAAAGTAAACAAATTAGAAATATATTGCATGTCAAATAAGGTTTGTTTAATTTTAAAAACTAAATAATTTTAAGACATACCTGTATCGTTTTACCTAAACCCATTTCGTCGGCAAGAATAACTGAGTTGTCTTTACACCAGGTATGTATCAACCAATTCAATCCATCCATCTGATAATCTCTCAATATGTAACTCTGAAAAAAGAAAAATATATTACAGATATTTTGGTAGAATTAAATTTTCACAAAAGGTCTTCAATAATCTAATTTAGATTAAAATGCAATACGAAGACAGGTTTGATTTTGTCAAGGACAAAACAGAGAACTAAAATATTTAAAAAATATATAATTTTTCAACAGTGGTTTAATGGTTTTTCTCATTCAACAGCTTCTTTATGAAGTAAAACAAAAACAATCATTATAGCTCCATATGATTACGCATACTAGGTCATGGCTACTGAGCAGTAGTAGAGTAGAGCGCCATCCAACTGATGTTCCGAACAACTTGACGGAAAGCTGTCGAACATGCTAATTCAAGGCTGCACCAATAGATGGCGTTGTAGCCGATGTTTTGTATGACTAAAACCTTCGCAAACATTTTTGCAAATGTAAGCTAAAAATATATTTCAGATATTTTGGTAAAATACATTGAAAAATATTTTAATAGGAGTGAAAAATCCAAACATGAAATGATCATCACTACAGTCAGCACAGTTTCAATCAATTCATTGAAATATTAACCTCATTCACATTGGCTTTTGAAATAACAAAATTGTACAAACAAAAGATCATACTAGCAGAAAATTTGGTAAAAAAAATACACTAACCGCATCTTTTCCCACGTATTCTGGCTGTTCCTTCACATGATGGAACTTCGGCCTTCTCCTCAAGACAGGACAGTGTCTCGAAGGCGTTGTTTTTGCGGCTTCCCTATGTTTGAAATGTTCTACTTGCGTTGGCCATCTTCTTTCTATTAAAACAGCATCTTCCCAAGTAGCATCAGCATACGGAAGTGATTCCCACTTGCAAAAGTACTCGTGAGCTGTTCCGCCGCCATCTAATTCCCGTGTTTGTTCCGCTAGTAAAGCAAACAGTTGTGGCCTTGATAAGTACGACTATGAAACCACGTTTATCACAGTATTTATATTGCTAATTTAAATTGTTGGTTCTGCTTAAATTTTTCTTAAAAATTGTTAGTGATAAATCAATAAAATAATCACCTATTATCCTCTCTACGTTGTTGTATGTCTTGACCAATTCTTGCTGCAACTCGTTTTGACATTCAAAGTAATCTATATCCTCAGGACCTGCCTGCTGCCTCCACCATGACAGTTCAGCTTCTTTCTTCATATAATTTTCTAATTTCTTAAGCCCTTTAACCTTTTGTTCATTGAGTGACCTCTCAGATTCCCATGTGTTATGTATATGGGACCAGCCTTTCCATTTGATCATGTACTGAGGCTCAGTTGATTCAGCATCATCAGGATTACAGCCTTCATTAGGATCTCCATGCTCCTCTATATAGTAAAGTGTAGTCACATTTCCAGTGACTGCATAATGATAAGAAGACATTAGCTAAAATTTAACAGTGTATTTGCACCAAAATGCAAAAGTAACAGAACACCAAACACAAGACATTTTTCAATTACATGCAATATTATCATTTATCATAAATGAGATCGAAATAATTTAATTTATGTCATGAAAATGCAAAGAATACCTCCTTTCTTCCCGCGTCGAATGCCTAAGACCCTTTCGATGGTCTCACTATGGTCTTCCGGTTCTGGTTCCGCCTCAGCTTCACCATCCACGCCTTCCACTTCCAAAAGATCAGAAGAATCAGTTTGTTCATCACTTGCTTCTTTGTAACTAACTGCAGCGCCCGTACGTCGCGTTGCTGCCCTACAACAACAACAAACCACTCAACAAATGCTGCAACTCAAGCGACATCTCTTATGAATTAACGCAAACTAAATGGTTTCTGACGTCATCGTCAGACGTAAGCATCTCGGTCAAGTACGCGCGGTGTTCATTAAATGAGCCGCCATTTTGTGTTCACCATTTTTATAAAAGAAATTGCTGATAATGTATTTTTACATTATAAACGGAAAAAATACTTGATAAATATGTTAGTAATTGATATTTTCAGATGAAAACGAATTTTGATGAATTCTGTATGCTACAAAAGAAAAGACACATTCAAAAACAATACAACAACGACTGCAAGAACGGCTGGTGTCTTCAATCATTGGAGTTCAGCATACTGGCTGATTATTCAATCATATTCTTTTATTGAATCATTTTCTTGCTAGCAGTTTATTCTAAATTTATAACAAATAGGCCGCGTGTTAAATGATTTTGATTTTATTTCGGTAAATAGGAAAAACACTTAACACGTCAATCATATGTTAAAGGTGAACGAATATACAGCCAGTATCCAGTATCCGGACGGATACTGGAGAATAGATAAATATCCGGCAGACCTCGGATCTTCTATTAATTAAAATGTTAATATGTCAATGTTATTAGATGCCAGTAAACGGCCCAACTCATAATAAATGGTCACCGTTAGCAACGGAAAGATGCTATACCAGAGGTATCGCAAATGCCTTGTCATCTCAGAAACGAAACAAAACAGATAGAACATTGAGTGACTATAACAACACCTTAACCCATACCCTTCAAAAAAGGAACATAGCATCTGTAATGCCTACTTCTTTTAATCGTCTGGTTGGTTAAACACATAGCATAGTGATAATACCTATTAAAATATTTTTGGAGTAATCTTAAATATTGTACTATTCGCTGTCTGCACTCATGAACGATGCCCGATTAGACTCGAATTCATCAATTGTGCGTGGCTTACTAACGTAAGCTTGCCCTCATGTTAAGACACGCATTACGGTGATGTTAGGTTCTATGTGCGGTCACCGAACGTTTGATTATGACTTGACATCTTGCAGAGCGGCCAGTTCTCCGCATCCGGCCAAAGCTTATCGTTACCGTTTTATCGAGTAACAAAACTTTTAATTAAGCTGTTCTTTGTACACATCATTCACTGACCACATTCACCATCTCAAAATAGTTAATGTATAGAACATAAAACGATATATACCTGGAACATCATTGGAAACAAAATAAGTATTCAGTAGAATACTAGAAGTATTGAGCATTCGGCAGAATACTAGAAGTATTCAGTATTCGGCAGAATACTAGAATTCTTCAGTATTCGGTAGAATACTAGAAGTATTGAGCATTCGGCAGAATACTAAAGTATTCAGTATTCGGCAGAATACTAGAAGTATTCAGTATTCGGCAGAATATTAGAATTATTCAGTATTCGGCAGAATACTAGAAGTATTGAGCATGCGGCAGAATATTAGAAGTATTCAGTATTCGGCAGAATAAAGTCACAAGTCAAAGCATTTATTTCAAATTGGCCCAAAAAGGCACTTTTGAACGTCAACAGTTACATGAAAATAGAATTGATTCTAGTTGCCTAATGCTACTAGAATTATTCAGTTTTCGGCAGAATACTAGATGTATTCAGTATTCGACAGAATACTAGAAGTATTTAGTATTCGGCAGAGTACTAGAAGTATTCAGTATTTGGCAGAATACTAGAACTATCCAGTATGCAGCAGAATACTGGTAGTATTCAGTATCCGGCCAATATTGGATATTTGACCGATTATATAAAAATGTGCAGAGGCCGAATAAAGTCAATTCTATCTATCTGGTTATAAACATTCGGTGTGGGTTCTAACGATTATCACAATGATTTAACTAGGTATTTTTGTTATAAGCAATCTTTCACACTATTCGACGCAGTTTTTTTACAAAAAAAAAATGTCAAGATTTTCTTAGAATTATTAATGAAGATTCGGCTCTTTTTGTCATGAAAAGTTTGTCATATTATCGTAGGAAATAACTCATTTTTTATGGAATATTTTCATCTTCCGCGACAAATGGTTTTTTTTTTCTCTTTTTTGTCGGCAATTAGCTTTGCTTTGCTTCCGAAGTTGTATAAAATATTTTGCATTTATTAGCAAAATACTGATACGAAAATCTTCTAAGAATACACATAATATGTACAATGTATGTACATACGGCTACAGGTCAAGCTATACATTTCCATTTTTAGCTGAGCTTGCATTGTATAGGCTTTTCGTACAATGAGATGTCCGCTTATACTGGAAATGCATAGCTAGATGTGTGGCCGTGCTTACATACATTCTGTAAAGTTATTGAGAAATTAAGTTTTTTTTTCATATACCAAGTTTTTAGAGGTAAATAATAATTTAGATAGTCTAGAGACCAACAACAAAACTTCTAAAATGTAAAATAATATATGTTTTAACCCTTTAAATTTAATAAGAATATGTAGGAAATATTTTGATCAAAGGATCATTGTGTCGAAAGGGCTAAACTGATTTGAATAAAACATGTCTAACAACTACCACAAGCAAACATACTTTTAAATGAAAAACACTGCACCCAAATCGGTTCAGCTGTTTAAGAGCTATGGTGCCACAGACAGGCACACATAGCAGCCAAACTTACACCCTCCTTTTTGTGTTGGGGGTTAAAAAATATTATTTAAAAATGTTTACGTGCTCAAGAGATAAATATCAGCATAGTTTCTTGCAAAAATTATTATTTAATAGATCATGTGAAATATTTGTAGTAATTTTAATATTCCTGTAACTTTATATGGTAAAAAGACGAACTTTCATACATACTTCCATCCCCTATTTAACTCATTACGAGGGTGGCATTATCAAGAATCCTTCCTCAGCTCTCACTTTCATGATATAACTAGTGAACAAAGGCAGTACATTATTTGTCAGTGAATTTAAGTACATTTTGGATACTGTAAAATCTTACTTAGAACATATAAATGTAATAAGTAGGTAACTGCATAGCACTCAATAGACTCAATATTACTTGATTCTTGTTTTATTAATCCTTACCTGCAAAACTTGAATCTCTTCAAATATAATGTGTGGTTTTTGCTGTTGTACTTGTTATTACGTTAGAAGTTTAGCTTCTCTGTCTATCTGTTTTGAATGCAGCTCCCCTAAGAGAAGTTATACAATAATAATAAGTTTCTTACCTTTTGTTTTCATCATCAGTGCCTTCTGAGCTTTCATCCTCATCACTGGTAAATCTTCTACGTGTTGGTTTTCTTTTCCTCAGAGGTACACTTCTTTGGCCTGGTCGTTTGGAGGGTGGAGGTGGTGAACCTTTTAAGTCACTATCACTATCTGAAGAGTCTGAATTCCATGAATCACTAAAATATTTGATTTTTGTTAAAAAAGGAACAGATTTTGATATTACAATGTATTTGGTTTTTTTTTACTACCTTTTTTTTCTACTTTTTCTACTATGTGTCCTGCCTCTTTCACTTGAATCACTATCTGCTAATTTAAGTCTATCTGGTTCTTTTCTTGATCTGGCTGATCGCCTGATTCCATATATGTCTGGATTATCCTCCCATAAGTCAGACTTTAACTTGCTATTTCGTGACTTAGATTTAGATGGAGAGTCATCATCTGAAGAATTTTTGTCAGTGTGGTGGTCAGATTTTGATGAGTTGGCATTACTGTACTTAGGTGATGATTTTGTGTCATCACTAAGATGTGATCTGCCCAATGACTTCTCGGACCCAGACCTTCCAGACCCAGAACCAGATGAACTAGACCCGCTTTCACTGTTAAATAAAGCTATTATTATAAAACAATACAGATGATTAAAAAGACAACAGATTTATGTAAATAAAATCACCACACACCTTTCACTTCCTGATCCTGATGCACTGGAATCGCTCTTCTCACCTTTATCGCTATTTGAATCACTTCCAGACTCGTTCATGAATCCCTTCTGAAACAAATTTCCACATTAATAGTGGCTACCAAAGCTATATTATATATGTATGTCATTATTATCTTAGCTGTATTATGTTTTAAAAAACAGAAAAAAGTGCTTCTCAGAACTGATGAGAGATGAAAATAAACAGTTCATAAATATTGAATAACCATCATTAAAGTGTGAATTACAAGTCAACTTCAATATCAAATAACCATACTGTATTTTTTTTCTTTTTTCTATACAGACAGAAGACAGTAGAGGTAGTGGCTTCCTTAGCACAGTACCTATTGTGAGAGTTCAAGAGGTTAACGGCCCCAAAAAATAAGTTTTTTTAATTTAAAGCAAATAATAGTTAAATGTTCCCAATGCTGATATGCTTTCAGTAACACTGATTCTATCTGATCTGGAACCTAGTAAGGACCGAAAAAGCAAAAAATAATAATAAATAACCTCAAAGCATTGCACATAAAGGCAGAAAACCTAAAAAACTTTGAAAAATTAATAAATTAAAAGAAATTTGGGGAGAGGTGCAGAGTATAAGAATTTATATCAGTATTTCCACTTGAAATAGATGGGAATTAACCAAAAATTGTTAACATAACCTCAAATGATACTGTATTCAGATGCGATGCTCAGCAAGACCAATTTTCAAAGCTAAATTGCAAAAATGGGTCCCTTTTCAAAATCATTGGTACTGCGTGCTATGGTAAGATTACGTAACAAAGAATCATCGCAAGTACTTTCTTGCGTGGGACAAGAATGTTTTCATACATAAAAACAGCAAAATGTATTGTAAACAATCACAAAAACCCTCAAATTCACTATTACGTCTCAAAATTTCACCCTGTTTCGGGGCCACACCCAAGACTTCTAGAACGTTCCATGAATATTTTAACCCTTTAAATTATAATGAAATAAACAAATACACAAAAACAACATAGGAAAAGCCTTTAAAATCACTTACCAAGTGCATTTTGTAGTAAATTCAAGGAATACACGGTTTCTTATATAATTAACGACCGAAACGAAGAAAAACTTGATAATTCATTAGCAGAAATGTTAAGAAAACACACGACAACAAATTTTGCGGCATACTTTTACGATAAGCGAATAAAATGCGAAAAAATATTTTGCAGTAAAATCTTGTCAAGCGACGCCATTTTGTCGTCGAATAAATTCTGGTGACGACGGAAATGAAAGAACAGTAATTTTGCCACAAAACTTTAGTTAATTTAAGGTAAACAGGACAATAACCACAAAAAAAATTAAAAACGAAACTTTAGAGCCGTCAGAAATACTACTTCTGTACTAGAAATGATGCGAGCACCGCGCACTGCCAGCGAATCTCGAAAGCTACAGCCATATTGCCATCTGCCAGCTGCCTGACGAAATAAGTGTCTAGGGATGTGTATTCATGATTTTGATAACTGCTAACCATGGAAACTACGTTATAACGAATTTTTTCACGTTACAAAATACAAAAATCACAACAGAACGTTTCAATTAAACTTCAGTTCAAGAGGTATTAAGAAACAGATTAAATTAATTAATTATTGATTTGGCATGTCTCGAATAGTTTATAACAGTTACAGCATTTGAGCATTCGGTGTGCAAGCAGAGGCTGTGTGGCACCGGTGACAAGGGTGGATACTTGGATAGTTTTAGTCGACCATAAATATCATTATCAGCCTATATTGTCCCCACAGCTGGGACAAAAGCCTCCTCTCCGTGAGAGGGAGAGCCTCTCCCTCCCCCCTGTAGATGAACTTAACCACGCGGGCCCATTGCGTGTTAGTGGATGACACTTAACTTCGAATTTTTGGTTCTAGGACGTGCCGTTTTCCTGACTATGTTTTCCATCACCATTTTAAGAGCAGTGGTGATGAAATTATTTACAGAAAGTAAAGCACCTGCCTGAGTTTGAGCCCACGACCTACCTGTACCAACGCATCAACTCTTTCGCTTCAGCCAGATTCTGGTTGTGGTAAGTACTATCATCTGACTTCTACAACTTTTGACGAGAAACATGATTTCGCAACCGTTCTCCTACGATCGATTCGCCATTGGACTGTGCGTCAACAGGACGATTACTTTATTTCCGTTTCACCAGCAGAATCTTTCACCTACGGACATTTCGCCGACAGAACCTTTCGTCTACGGCACTTTCAACGTCAGACCTTTCCAGCTACAGATTGTTTCACCGACACGACGATAAACATATAACTCTTTTAACTACGGACCTTTCTATCTCCCGTCCACTGAGAGATCAGGACTGGCTACTTGCCCTTGAGAATTTAAATCTTGGTTAGAATTAGAACTTAGTATTAAAAAAAAGATGATTTCCCACCCAAAAAAAATAGTGTCATACTATCTTATGCTTAAAAATGCTCTTGTGTTTAATTTTTAACCGACTTCAAAAAGTCTCAATTCGACTGTATTTTTTTTATGTTTGTTACCTCAGAACTTTTGACTGAGTGAACTGCATGTCCTATTTCAATTTGGTTCAGTTCAGATAATGGCATCCATGAGAAAACCATTTATCTTAAATTTGCATTGCAACAAATGGACGAATAACGCGATTTGATTAGTGCGGGTAGTACATTCCATGACTAAAAAGTTTAAAATAAAATAAAACTTTTTTCATATAAAAATAACAACCGATTTCCTTAAAAACACTACAAAGTGAAAAATAGCTTAAATACTTATCCTAAGACACCGACTTCCGAAATTTTTATGAGATTGTTATTTTTTTTAAAAAGTTTATTTTTTCCTATACCCATCCGTTTCAATGTTTCATATCTGCTGGTCGTCCCGTGACAGCCTTCTTTTATTTTTCAAACGAATAATGTTTTACAAATATCACATAGATATAATAGCATACAAGCCCAGCACAAATATTTATTTTATTATATAATTGTGTACATGATAAATTTAGGTTTTGTGTGATTCTTTAAAATATACCTATAGAACTAAAATATAACTACTTACTTTTAACTACTTTAAAACAGTTACATAAATTCTAATTGTTGTCCATCACTATAGCTAGCGTAGGCGATTGTACCAACAACAGCAAGCATCATTTCCGCTTTAAAAAATCGGTTGAAATGCTCGATGGTCTGACTGAAATTTTCTCATCAAGTCACTACGATTATATTCGTTTCGTTGTTTATACGTACGAGTAAGCGGTGACAAACTATATGAATGTTGATAGTCCACATATAAATAAAAATAAAATGAAACTCAATTATTTCAGGCATAACCCGTATTTCAAAAATTAAAATTAAATGTGACAATGCTGTAGCAGAAATTAACAATAGCAGTGGCTTAAACCTAGTAGTAGTATAGTTATATTTTAATAATGTAAATGTGAAAATCTATTATGATTGTGAGTATGAATATTTGGCTAACAGCTGAACAGATTTTTTTCTGGTAGTATGCGTAGGATACTTTTAACGCTCTTTTAATCGCTAACTGATATCCACGCGTGGTGTGAAATTATGGGCAAAAGTTAGTCTATCAGAAATCCAGAAATTACCCAAGCCAGATTGATCATCATAAGTTCCCTTTATAAATATTCGTGTTTGAAAGTATCGTAAGCGTTCTATTTTTAAACCCGGAATTTTAATCTGCCCGGCTCTAATAAATCTGTTCGACTTCTAAGGTCTATCGAATTCGATTCGTAAGTTTCGTTTAGAGGGAAGCTATTAATTGGTAATTGTGATTTTAGAGAATATTTAAGTGGCAAAAGGTGTTATAAATTATTATTATTAGGCATTTCGTAACATCGAGCGATGTTACGAAATGAAGACTGAATGAATGATGTGAGTCTGAATGATGTGAGACCTTAGAAGTCGAACAGATTTATTAGAGCCGGGCAGATTAAAATTCCGGGTTTAAAAATAGAACGCTTACGATACTTTCAAACACGAATATTTATAAAGGGAAGTTATGATGATCAATCTGGCTTGGGTGATTTCTGGATTTCTGATAGACTAACTTTTGCCCATAATTTCACACCACGCGTGGATATCAGTTAGCGATTAAAAGAGCGTTAAAAGTATCCTACGCATACTACCAGAAAAAAATCTGTTCAGCTGTTAGCCAAATATTTAACGTCAGTGAGTACGAGCTTTTTTTTTTGGTGGGACATCGCGTAGTTAACCTGAAACGATTCTTACTACTTAAACGGATGGTATCTCGGCGAGTTCTAAAAAGTTACCTTTTTAGGCCTCCAGCCGGGGCTTATTATGCTTAAAAACTAAAGCGAAAGCTCTAAGGGTTACCCCGAGGGGGGTACGAACCTCGGCTTAGGCAATCACTGGTGGGGGGACAGCAAGGGACTGGCTGGATCTGGGTTAAATTATTTAGGGACTAATTTAAAGCTACAGGTGCAGCATCACGGGCTGGCTCTTGCAAGGGTCGGGAGGGACTATTAAGTCGGGGTCGCGACGATGGACCTCGGCGGCGAGGTCGGTACGGTTTGTGTGCTTTTCTAGCTGTACTAGTCTCTTTTCGACTCTCCTGGAGAAGAGTAGTGGGATCGTCAGGATCGAATAGAAGTGAGTACGAGCGTGTACAAGTTTGTGGACGGACGATATCGTCCTACTTTTACGAATTTTTAGGTATGTAAAATATTATTACGAGCTGGGGTTTCGGGATAAATTAATTCAAACCAATATTACCGAAACACACAAAAGAATTTAATTAAATAATGACAAATAAGAAACGTCAAAAGGAATCACTTGTCTCGCTTGTACTGTATCACTTTTTTTTTTTTTTTCAGCATGGGAAATCATCAAATGACTTCTCCCGCTCTGGGCGGAGCGGGAGGGCGTGTCAGACTTTTACTGACTAAAACCCACCCGTGTTCCATCAGTTGCCCATGTGCCAGGGTCACGGTATCTCTTTCGAACAATCACGCGACGCCGGCAGGCATCAGTCCTAGCAGACCCCTTCACTGCTGCATCTCTTTGAGGCGCGCGTAGAACACTACGCGCCGTCGACACGAGCCTGGTCCTTACTGGGCGGCGAGCTACCCATTGCTCGCCACCCGCAAGCTCGCACCTACGGTGGCCGGGAGTCCGCTATGGACTCCCGACGCCCGGGGCGTCTCCTCCTGCGGCGGCTAGGTACGTGGGGGAATCTCCGCTCTAGTCAAGTCGTCCTGCACAGATAACAAAACTTGACAATTTAACAACATTCAGTAAACAACTTGCACAATAAGAAACACACGGAAAGCATTCGAAGCAGACGCACTCGTAAAATAGTCGATCTGATTTATCGATTATGGTGCGTCAATCTCTATTAATGAGCGGCTCATTTTACGTATCAAACGCTTAAGTGTTTTTTTTTTCACGTTTTTAAAAATATACACACTTGGTAAAATAACTTGTTAAAATTGGATAGCAGTAGAATTAAGTATTATCTTCAGTTTGCCGAAAAAAAGGCAAGGAGAGATATTTAATTTTAATTGTTTGTAAATGTTTTGGAAAAAGTGACAGATAGATGATGAATAAATATTTCTTTTAATTCTATGCAAACATTTTTTTTTTTGTGAGAAATCGTTACCCTTCATAAGGGCCCCCAAACAAATTTTTATATGGGGCTCCGCAAAGGCACGCTACGCCATTGTTTTATAGCATCATAGCACACAAACAAACTTCTTAACGACTTTAACAAATAATTTTCTAGAATTAAACTTCTCACTCTCGCAAAAAGGCTTTTCTTTCGTTTTTCTTTTCAGCGGTCACCGTTCATGGTCGCCACATTGAAATGTAATTACTTATAAAATCTCGTCTTCATGAAAAGTACTAGTTTACCGTTTGACTCTAAACTACCTATTCGGCTACATGCCCCGTAGATATTTATTGTAAACTAGCTTATTCCAGCGGCTTCACACGCGTATTTCACTTATAAACCTTCTTCTTGAATCATTTTGTCTATTGATGAAAACCGCAGTAAAATCCGTTGAGTAGTTTAAAAATCTTAGCGTAGAAACGCGGGAACCGACTTTGTTTTATAATAGTACGTCAAGAAGATTATTTAGAAATCGAAACCCACGCCATCTAATAGATGTCTCCGCAAGCTAGATGTCGTACAATACAATGAATTAACTTACACCAACAATCTAGTAGTGATTCTTAGAACTAACAAATGAAAATACACATTGTCCTATAAAAAACATTTAATTTGCTAATATCGATTAATACATAATTGAGATAAAAACTATCCTATCTTTTAAGTTGGCCCAAATTACAAATAATTACGAAGTTTGATAATAATCAGTTTAGTAGTTTCGGAGTTTACCCTTAACATACATCGTGACACGAAAGGACATGTCCAGAAATGGTTTTTTTATTATTTAATAATTCCAACCAGAGTAAGTTAAATATATTTGGATAGACATCCCTAAAAGTAGTCGTTCTTACTATATCATACATTTTTAAAGACCTCCAATTTTGAGAAAAATCGTTTTTTATTTTCGTGAGAATTTACTTCTAAAACGAACAAACCTTTCTAATTATCCAGAATAATAAAATGAACACACCCAAAAAAGAGTAAACTTGTCAAAATTGACACAGGAGAACTGTAAAACTGGCAGTGAGTGTCAATACAAGGTCAATACGAACGAACGAACGATACTGTGACGGATCAGTTGGACGAAAGACGCATGGAGCCGGTAGGGATGGCGATCTGACCTCAATTAATCGTTTTATCGGGCCAATACAATCGATTTTTTAAATCGATTTTACCATAGAAAATTAACATTTGTGTTTTCTATTGGGACTTTAAGCTATATTAACTTTTTAATGCAAAATCATTAAGAAAATAAATGTCTTGTTTTATACCGAATACTTTAATATGGTAATTTGTTATTAACGAATTCCCTGTACTAAAAAAACCCTGATATTACTGATGAGAAATCGTTTATTAATCGGGCACCGTGAATCGGTTTGAAAGAGGGGTTTGAAAAGTGTCGTGTACTGATTATAATATATTCAGAAATTGATTAAAATATGTTTTTATTTTTTTTTTCTTGGTTTTGTTTTATTTTATTTACTAGCTTCTGCCCGCGACTTCGTCCGCGTCAAATTTTTGCTCCCCTGACCCTTCCCGTCGCATCGATTTGCCTGCTAGTTTTCGTCCACTTTTCGTTGCTCGCTCCTTTTGAGTTATAGTGAGTCAACCTTAAAAGATAGACATATGCTCTCGCGGACTTTTTTTTAGAACTTTTTAAAAGGAACAATTCCGTCATACATAATTTTTGCGTTACTTTAACCGTTTACGCAGCGCACGCAACGGAAACTCTCAAAAGGAATAAATTTTCCCGGTTTTTGCAACATTTTTCATTACTGCTCCGCTCCTCTTAGTTGTAGCGTAATGTTATATAGCCTATAGCCTCCCTCGATAAATAGGCTACCCAACACAAAAAGAACTTTTCAATTCGGACCAGTAGTTCCTGAGATTAGAGCGTTCAATCAAACAAACAAACAAACTCTTCAGCTTTATAATATTAGTATAGATGTGGGAGCTATTCTACCATTGCCCAATTAGAACAACACTAATTTGATAAACTAAAATTCACAAAATAGAGCAAATCTCTTATTTTTCATAAATAGGCTAGTATAATCCAGGTAAAATAAATAACAGTATGTTTAAATTTTTTATTGCTCATTAATTTTATGAAATTGCTCCCAACAGGGGACAAAACATATAGGCACCTCACATATTTTGCCCTCAAAATAGGTCCCGACTTCTTTTGCTCTTGTGTTACAATATTTACACCTTCTATAACTCCCTTTTTTGGACGAGATTGAGGGTTTGGAAGAGCATTCAAAACTTCTTCAAATTCTGGTTGGTTTGCACCTTCGACCGAAGATTCCAAGGTCTCTAAAAGCTCTTCAATTGAGGTACCTTGAATTCTATCTAAGGCAGAATCAATATTGGGCACGTCACAATTGCGGCGGTAAGTCCCCTCTTTGAGGAGTGGATAGAGAGGCGCCACAGCGTCCTCACCTTCCGCCTGACGCAGGTTCTCACCGGGCATGGGTGCTTCGGTGGGTTCCTGTTCAGGATAAAGCGGGAGAATACGCCCGGGTGTTTCCATTGTGAGGATCGTCTAGAGGACACGGTGGAAGTTTGCCCTGCCTGGGCGGAGCACCGCCATGTCCTTGTGGAGGCAATCGGTGGCGGCGACCTCTCGCGTCCGGCCCTGGTGCGAGCCATGGTACGGAGCGAGAGGGCATGGGAAGCCGTCACCTCATTCTGCGAAGCAGTAATGCTCACGAAGGAGGAGGCGGGGCGCGTGAGGGAGTGGGAGTCTCTGCGCCCTCACGTACCTAGCCGCCGCAGGAGGAGACGCCCCGGGCGTCGGGAGTCCATAGCGGACTCCCGGCCACCGTAGGTGCGAGCTTGCGGGTGGCGAGCAATGGGTAGCTCGCCGCCCAGTAAGGACCAGGCTCGTGTCGACGGCGCGTAGTGTTCTACGCGCGCCTCAAAGAGATGCAGCAGTGAAGGGGTCTGCTAGGACTGATGCCTGCCGGCGTCGCGTGATTGTTCGAAAGAGATACCGTGACCCTGGCATATGGGCAACTGAAGGAACACGGGTGGGTTTTAGTCAGTAAAAGTCTGACATGCCCTCCCGCTCCGCCCAGAGCGGGAGAAGTCATTTGATGATTTCCCATCCAAAAAAAAGGCAGAATCAATATCCAAGTTCAGATCAGTGTCATTAAAACTGAAATTTTCAATTTCCTCTTCATCTCCCGAAGACACAAATGCTTGCAGTGCCTTTGCAATTTCGTCATCAACCAATTTTTAGACATTTTACAATCTGAAAAGGAAAAGTATTACAAATGAGACAAATTTTTTTTAGGGCTCGTAACAAAATAGCGACACATAATCGGACCATGGGCGGATATCTCCCACATTGTTTATAGAGCCAGTGTCATTTGAACTTACGATTCTAAATTGAATTTTATACACAACTGCATAATTACACTCAAAAACTATAACATATATAAAAATTGCACGACATACCTTTTGTTTACGACGGAGAAGATATTATTTTAAAACAATTTACGCCACACTCGCAAAAAAAACACCGTTGCAAACAAACTATCTTCAACTGTCAACTAGACATTGTCTTCTGTCACCGGTTTATTTTTTTAATTAGTTGGGAAATACTCCATGACCGATAGTCTGTGACAAGATGTGGGATTATTGCAGTCACGGCCTGGTTAAAAAATGAAAATGTATGTGGGAGCTATACTCCCACGGTTTTATTAAGGGTTAAGGTATCTTTCTTGATTTTCATAAAATTGATTATATTGACATTGTAAATGAAGAGATGAAAAAAAAAACAAGTTTTTAGAAATCATTTTTTTTTTGTCAATCGATTCATCACGATAAGTTTTGAATCAATTTAAAATAGATCTTTTTCGGAAAGAATCGATAACCCTTTGAGATGGTGACGCCACACGCCAGCTAGGTATGGTCAACTCGATTTTTCAAGTTGCGCTCAGATTGAGTTGCTACGATCGAGTTGTGTTGTACTTCGTAGCACGACCATGAACGCATTTATTATAACTTTAGATGGTAATAAAATCCTTTTAATTTGTATTTTGTACCACTAATATGAAATTTTGTACCTCTCAATTATCGTAGATATACAGGTCGTGCTAGGAAGATTCCTATCCAGCACGACCACGCTAAGTTTGTAGCTGGTATTATACCTATAGATGGTACTAAAATCCTTTTAATATGTACTATTTTATACCACTAATTAGAAATGTTATACCTCGCAATTATCGTAGATATACAGGTTGTGCTGGCTAGATTCCTTCCCAGCACGAACACGCTAAGTTTGTAGCTGGCATTATATCTATAGATGGTAATAAAATCCTTTTAATTTGTACTATTTTATACCACTAATTAGAAATTTTATACCACTCAATTATCATAGATATACAGGTTGTGCTGGCTAGAGTCCTTCCTAGAACAAACGCGCTAAGTTTCTAGCTGGCATTATAACTATAGATGGTAATAAAATCCTTTTAATTTGTACTAATTTATACCACTAATTAGAAATTTTATACCACTCAATTATCATTAACGCCATCTTGCGGCAAGTATAAAAATCTTATACTGGCTTACAGGCAGAAAATGTTATTTTTTTTTGCTTTTCTAACAATTTACGACAATTTACCACTAATAAAATAAGAGTACATTTTGAGTAATTTTTAGGCATGCTCCCGTTTCAATAACTTTTATTCCAATTATAATTTTAGCGTGGTCGTACTGGGAAGGAATCTAGTCAGCACGACCTGTATATCTACAATAATTGAGAGGTATAAAATTCATAATTAGTGGTATAAAATAGTACAAATTAAAAGGATTTTATAACCATCTATAGTTACTAGTGATCGCCCATTTGTCGAAATTCGACCGTACTTCATTTGAATAGAAATACATTATTAAATGAAAAAATATATATAATAATAAAAATAAAAAAATAATATGCTTATATTTGACATTCACTAACACTATCGACAAATAATATCAAAGACAAACATTCTCGATATGATCATAGATTTTAAAAATGAAATAGGTTATATATCTATAAAATTAATTTATTACCTATGGTTATACTTGACACTTGACATTCAGTAAGACTATAGACACAAAATATTAAAGACAGATATTCTCTATGCATTTGTGTATTGAATACACGGTAATGAATAGTAGTATGTGTAACGTGTTATTTATTGAAAATAATGTATTATTACGCATAATTTAAAAAAATATTAGCATACGTCACTTCTCTGTATAAACTATAATGTGCGAAATTTCATACTCCTCCGTCCGCCCAATTTTCGTAAAAAGGGATCCAAATTTTCCGCTTCTCGTATTAATATATAGATAATGCCAGCTAGAATTTTAGCGTGGTCGTGCTGGGAAAAAATCTAGCCAGCTCAACCTGTATACCTACGATGATTAAGAGGTAAAAAATTACTAATTAGTGGTATAAAATAGTAATTAAAAGGATTTTATTACCACCTATAGTTACAATGCCAGTTAGAATTTTAGCGTTGTCGTGCAGGGAAGGAATCTAGCCAACCCAACTTGTATATCTACGATGATTGAGTGATATAACATTTCTAATTAGTGGTATAAAAGAGTCCAAATTAAAAGGATTTTAGTACCATCTATAGTTATAATCACAGTTACAAACTTAGCGTGTTCGTGATGGGAAGGAATCTAGCCAGCACATCCTGTATATCTACGATAATTGAGAGGTATAATACTTCTAATTAGTGGTATAAAATAGTACAAATTAAAAGGATTTTATTACCATCTATAGTTATAGTGCCAGCTACAAACTTAGCGTGGTCGTGCTGGAAAGGAATCTTCCCATCACGACATGTATATCTACGATAATTGAGAGGTATAACATTTCTAATTAGTGGTATAAAATAGTACAAATTAAAAGGATTTTAGTACCATCTATAGTTATAATGCAAGCTACAATCTTAGCGTGATCGTGCTGGAAAGGAATCTTCCTAGCACGACCTGTATATCTACGATAATTGAGAGGTACAAAATTTCTAATTAGTGGTACAAAATAGTACAAATTAAAAGGATTTTATTACCATCTAAAGTTATAATTAATGCGTTCATGGTCGTGCTACGAAGTATAGGTTGGCAAAAAAGAGTCTGTCGTGGTAACCATTGGAACTAAAATATTTTTTTGGTGGCAACACTGCTTTGTTTATCATCAACAAGTAGCTAATCTGTCATTGTGTTATGTTCCCAGTTGTATTTTACTTATTTCTAATTAACTATCAATTATTAATGCTTTTGAACATATATAAAATGAATAAAACAATAAGGAGTAGTGGTGTGAGCTGTGATATACTAAGTTTTCGTAAGAAATTTGGCGGAATCTGAAGCGGAACAAATTTTGTCTCTGATTGACAATGTTTACGAAAGAACTGCCGACACGAAAGGTATTTATCCAAGAAATTTATCTTTTATTCAATGCCAGTCATTGTTTTTCCTTTCTAATACTAAGTTTTATCGGTATTATAAGTTTCAAGCCATTTTATTGTTTTATTTACTACTAGATTATTGAGGTTATGTTTTCTAGTTTGACAAATCGCGTGTACGTTAACTCTTGATGTTTGATACTTGAAATTGAAAAATGTACCTACATGGAATTAATATGATTGTCTTTATGTTTTTTTCAAGGTAAATACAATTAGAGAAATTGTTAATGAAGGTGAAAAAAATTTAGGATTTTTTCTACACCTGGTCTACACCTGGAGGAACACCAAAACAGTTGGCGGAAGAAAGAATTAGACGATTTTGTGTGTGCAATTAGACAAAAAGTTCAACACTGTAACGAAACCGGCAAGTATTTTTTTTTTTTGTTAATCGCATACCACAGTAATAAAAGTATAATTAATATTTATTATTTTTCAGGTGCCTATTCTACGTAATATATTACCTATAGTTTGAGGAGACAGGTTGTAATGGAAGCCGTAAACGTGTAAGAAAGATTTTTACACTATTTAGATTTCATAAATAAGAAATGTAAAACTGACACATCAGTGTTAATGGAAAAAATCTATCATAGCACTGAAAAGGAATACAAGAATGATGTTATGTCACGTTTTTCTTTTTAAATAAAATCTAAATTTTAGCGTGTTATTTCATTTTCATTGTCATGTGAATAGTGATAATGTTATGTACCCCACATAAACATACCTGACGCCTTCATTAGTCAACTGTTCAAGATTATTCGATTTTTCCTGTACCTTTCGAATGCGACATGTTATAGGTACTCTCTGACTTCCGATTAGTTTCCGATAGTAAGCAGCTGTAAGTCGCCTTCTTGTCGACTATAAACTGTCAGCATTAAAAGGACTCGTTCAGTATCATTCATGTCAAATTTGATACAGGCATACCAACCATCGGATGGTTGTGAATACCCTAGATGGTGGCCGCAAATGCGATTGCTGAACATTATGTCTTGTGTATCGGGTTCAATCGTCAATCCCTGAGTGTAATTTAATTAATTTTTAAACTGAATAAGTTTGCATTATGTTATTATGATGGCACTCTTAGATAAAAGGTTATTCTAGCGAAATAATGTGAAATCTACTAAATACAATGAAAGTAAAAGACTGTGTGCCTATAAAGTCTTGAAATCTTGACTGATGAGAATTTCCGGGATCTCGTGTTTGTGGATTAAAACAACAAATATCTTATCACTTTTAGTCCTAGTATACAGGGTGGCCATACCTGCTAAGCAGGCGCCCTCATTTTTTCCAGACTCTTTTTTGCCAAGCTGTAGAACACGATCGAGTTGAATTAGATTGTCACGGTAAATGAAGAAGCGAGTACGTGATTGACGTCTCTTGTTTGGCATGTATTTAAACCTTATTTTATATTTAAATTGTACTGATATTGTATTTTATATGGTTTTTGCGAATCTATTTAAAAAAAAAATCGTCGCGAAACAGAGGTGAAACTGGCAAAAAAAAAAATCATTCAATTTCATCCAGTTACCAGAGCTCCGTAACTCGAGTTCAACTCGAGTCACATGAATGTCAATCCGAGTAACCTTGAGGCGTGTCTTATCCTGAGTTGGCACATCTCTAACGCCAGCGACAGCTGAATAATCATCTGTCAAATATGACATTGTCACAGAGTGTCGGAGTTTTTATTAGGGCTGCCAACTACAAATAACATCAATTATTATTTTATGATTTTTCGCTTAAATGGAGGGGTTTAAAAATATTATTTCAGTAGTTCTGAGTTTCATATTTTTGTCGTATTTATTTGAGCCGAGTTTGATGCTGGTTAGATTTTTTTTGGAATAAAAAACCAACGTCCATACAAAAAGCGGACATCTCCTTTACACTGACAAAAAAAAAAACACATACTAATTCCTTGTCAGTGACAAAATTTGATTGTGCATATCCATTTGGTCAATTTTGGTCACACTGCCCATAAACGTCACATTCAATCGCAGGCAGAATTCAGAGAACTTGCTGTAAAATCAATCAATATTACGAATTTCTATAGCGATTTTTCGTATTTCCCCAAGGAGAATTTGTAGATTACGGTTCGAGCCACTTAGGCTAAGCGTCCTGAGTAAACATGTAAATTGATTGCAATGTTGTTTGCATGTTAAAGAAATGCATATTATCTGAAGTAAAAGTATTTTCTGTCTCTGAAGTGCAAATATTATATTTGCTGCTTAAGAATTAGCACTGCAAGTATTATCAATCATTAGTGGTCTTTATCAGGATCATTTAAAAGGTAAATAATAACAACGAATCTGTATTTAATTTATTTTTAAATACTAAGGTTTAGCCTTAGTATCTAATTTAAAAAAAATTAAGTGGCTAAATAAAAAGTAAATCTAGTGGCTAAATAAAAATAATAATATAGAAATAAGAAAAAACCCTTCCATTGTCCTTAAGTTTTTTTGTTATTTACCTAATGGAACTTCTTTTTTTTTCCAGCCACAATGCCTCTTATTACTGACCTTCCAGAAGAAGTCATTATGATGATTGTAAGAAGACTAGATTTCGCGTCACTGTGCAGCATGTATAATACTTGCAATTTTTTCAGTAATATACTTAGTTTGCGTGGTGTAATTTTAGAATGCAACATGTCTCTGAGTATAGTCGCCACAGTGCACACACTGAAGCTAAACTTTTTTAATTCTGTATCAAATCATCTGCTAGAGCTCAACATGCGGGGCGTTCCTGACTTAACCAAAACAAAAGTTTTACCAGCCTTTAAGAAGATGAAACGCCTGAAAGTTTTAGATATCTCTTACACAAATCTAAATATTTTAGATTTAATGGCAATACATAGTGTTTGCCCAACTCTGAAAGATATTACTGTTGACTTTAAATTTAGCCCTGGAGCTGTTCTCATAGGAGAAGACACATTGCAGCACAGTCAGTCACTTTTTGAACATTTTGAAAACGTTCATTTTGTAGGTGCCTTATGTAATTTGTTATATTCTCCAGTGGTACTTAATATTTTGAAGAAATCCAAATTAAACACACTTAAATTCAGTGTTGTCGAACTAGACAATGTGCGTACTACATATACCACAAGTTTAAATACTGAGTATGAGACACCTCACTTTAGCCACTTTGCTGCCTTTTGGTTGACAAACTGGAGATCAAAAAGACTATTTGAAAGGATTAGCAATTTCCCTGTTATTGCAAAGATAGCATCGTTAGAAAACTATGAATTTTGTGTAATCTACACTTCAGACAGGCATGTTCCCTTAGTTTATGCATCACCAATATTTCATCAATTCTTCCATAAATATTTCAATCTTAATATACGATGTGATGCAGACTATGACAATGATCGTAAAGGGAATGTTGCTTTAATGCAATGGGACAGAGAAACCACACAATTTGATGACATGTTTTTTCGAAAATTGTATAACCGTGTTAAGCCATGTTTCCCTTTTTATTATGATGCACTTTCTGATGTTAGCTGTCCTCAAGATTTTGATTGGATCTATACAAAACCAAGACCTATTGAGGTTAATAATGAGTCAAATCAATCAAATCCTTATATAAGAAACACAAAGAGAAAAGTGTCAATGCCCAATATAATACTAGATTATGATAATTTGTTGAAAGACAAACGTGTGGCCCAGCTAAGTTTAGTTTTTTTACCAAATCAGATAGTATCAGTCTCTCTGCCATCTATTGGCCACTATCTTAATAAAATTACATTTTTAAGTCTAAGTGGGTATGTAAAATATAATTCACGTTTCTTCATAGAATTATGTGAGCAGTGTCATAATCTCGTTACACTATCAATTGAAATTTCATCTATTGCAGCATGTAGAACTTCTTATGACATTCTTAATGCTATAAAAGCGAGTCAGTCCATAAAAAATTTACGCATAGTTGATAAAGGAATGGATTTCAAAGACATTTTTATTTTATTAAGTAAGTGTAAAACTTTAGAAAATATTAGTTTAGTAGATACAAAGCAATGGGATTTTTGTCCAATTGGTGACCCTACTTTATTAGTACAATCTTGTCCCAAATTGTATAGTGTTTACATAGAAGCACCATTTTTTGTAACAGCTATACCTAAACAGTTGCAACTTTTTACCAAAGTTAAGTTAGATTTAGAGAGACCTCATCTTAGGGTTGTAATAAAGGAGATTACGAACGAGACGTATATCTATGGCTATGATCCATTTTTGGATGTGTTTAAATTAAATTCAATAAAACCAATATGAATGAAAATCTGGTTTATTAAAAAAAAAAAAACACCCGTTGAAGCCCATGTTTACACAGCCCCGGGATGGTTGAATAGTTTATGTTGTCCTATAATTTTCTGAAAAGGCGGTAGTTTTATACAGCATAGCTGTTGCTCGTGACTTCGCTTGCGCGTATTTACATTTAATTTTTGAAAACTTTAAGAAATGTCTAAGAATAAAAGTAGCATATATCCATCTCCAGGACCCCACTCCCAAGTTACCTGAGTGCCAAATTCAGTAACTTTTTAATTGTGAACAGTGGACTTTGATGCGTGGTCATGATATTTTTTAGTTAATAATCGTTATGAACTGAAAAACCGTGTGACTAACCGCTTAGTTAGTTACTTACCTACTTGTAATGTGTATCGCATCTCAATATTTGCATAATGTCGCATTCTTATAATCACTTGCATTAAGCAATCATAGGTAGGGTATGGCTACGATTGTAATTAAAATTTTTATTTATTGCCATTTTAATTTTATACTAAACATAAGTTTTTTATGTACATAATTCAAACCCTTAATAATAAATAGTTAAAAAATATGTGATATGTGAGTTTTATAAGTCTGTTTCATTTTTATGCTTATTAATAAATTTTGCGAAGGACAAAGACAGTATGCCCAAGACTGCGCTTCCACCGCAGGCATATGTCAGGACTCCTCTGTAGTATTGTGGACATTCTGCCTCATTTTCACATTTACTGTAACAAACAAATAAAAATTGTTATATATTTTTTTATTTAAGCAAGTAAGCATTTTGTAAGTATCATGTAAGGAGGTTTATACTCGTTGATACGAGTGACCAAAATGTATGGAGCATTGGTTCCTTTTTTTTATTTGACGGCCGTTAATATATTTCTTTAATTAGGTAGATAAAATATGATATCACAAAAAAATATTGGAATGCAGTAAATTATAGTAATGAGTCCGAACACTTAAGTTCTAGTTATTTCTGAATTTTGTGATGTCAGGACTAAAAATCTGAAACAGACCCTCTGTTTCAGATTTTTAGTAGAGCATGAATAACTTTTTTTTTTACAAACCACACTAACCGAGTAGGTAGGTACACACGGCTAAATGTCAAGCTATACCTACATTTCTAGTTTTAGCTGACCTCTCTCGTATTGGCTTTCTGTACAGTGATAAATCAGCTAATACTATATATGTACCTAATAATGATGCTTGATATGTCGCGTACTTATAGCTGTTTATATTAATATCATACATCGGATTTATCATTTCGGACTGATTTTTGAGCTTTACCGCCATACAATATGTTATTAGTAATGTTGTATTGTAACTAATATTTAAAAATGTATTAAAGACTGCTTAGAAAAAATAGGCACCACCACTGCTCCATAGACTTTGGTTAGTTTCCTTTTCTCAAAAAATGTGATTGAAAGAAATAGGTACCGCACATCCAGCTACCCGAAACTGACAAATTTTGCCAATCAACCTTGAACCTAAAGCTCCAGCGATAAAGTTGAAAATCTATTAAAGAAATTTGACAGATTGTAGTAGCTTGAAGTGGTGGCGTCTGTACAAATCTGTCTGTATGAATGTGTAGCTACAATCAAGTACCAATATGTTATGTTTTGTAGATTTACACCAGACACCGCAAACAATATTATTGCGCAGCATGTTGTCCGGGACAGCAAAACTGTCAGTCTATCTCCTGAATACGCACACTCCTTTTCATATTTCACATCAGCATATTGTAAAAATCGAAACAGAAATTAAAGCTATTGAGTTTGGTTTTAGATGTAAATGCAAAAATATGACCAATATGGGCTTCCGATAGTTGGAAGAAGTGGAGGGAGGCCATTGCCCAGGAGTGGGACAGTGCAGGCTAGCAAAAAAGGGGTAGTTTCTTAAAACAATTAAATTTCGTTATTCCCCAAAACGCCCCTCCATCAATCCCTCAGATATTTATATATTCACTAGCTTTTGCCAGCGGCTTCGCCCGCGTGGAGGTCGGAAAATATCCCGCGGGAACGTACTACCGGGATAAAAAGTAGCCTATGTCCTTTCCCAGGCTCTAAACTATCTGTGTACCAAATTTCATTTAAATCGGTTCAGTAGTTTTAGCAGGAAAGCGAGACAGACAGACAGACAGACAGACCGACAGACAGACAGACAGACAGAGTTACTTTCGCATTTATAATATTATAGTATGGAGTATGGAAGTATGGAAGTATGGAAGTATGGATTATCAGTACAGACAGTACATGCTATACTGTTGCACAGAATAACCGTTGTACGCCCCAGAATATCTGAAATACTTAATGTAATGAGGACCCAAAGACATTCCATCAATGATCTCTTTCTTCTTTAGATTATTTAGCCCCGGACATAAATACACGAATAAGCTTGTTTATGTAAATACATATGTTTTTAGCATTAAACTAATTTAAAACATCGTTCTATTTCTGTTAATTGTTAGAAGATGAGAGAGACAGAATGATTTTTTAAGTAAGTATGTTGATCGCTAGCTATAAGTGATCTCTGGTCCAAGCGGGCCTATATATTAATCTGAGAATTCTATTTAATCATATCATAGGTACCTACCTACATAGTTTTTATTTCGTGATAGCTTTTAAATGCCAACTGTAAGTGCTAATTCTGCATTATTTAATAAATATACAATAAATAAATATAAGCTTCTGAAAAATGAATAAATGACTTTTATTAGGTATTTATTACTTTTGGTGGATAATAAATATTTAAAATTTTAATTATTATCACCTACTTACCATTACGTTGTGTGGCTAATAAACCTAATAAAATGTAAAACGAAGTTATTCATTTATGATACACTTATCCCCAAAAGGCTTTCCAACATGTTAATTACCTACATAAGTTTATAAACATAATAATAATAGAACAACATGCATTAATAGGTACCTACCTACCTCTTTTACAGAAGGAAGTACTAAGTATCTGTTTACGACTTTATTTGAAATAAAGAATGATTCTTTACAACCCAAAAGAGAACAAGTTGGGAAAATATGTCACATCCACGCAAAACGGCCATTGATTTTTCAGCAGTAATGTTAAATTCCATTTAATAGGGGGTAATCCTATTGCCATATACCTACCGGGCAAAATCTGGGCTCCAAATTTTCCGATACCGCTGCCTGACCTGGGCATCGAACCCTGAACAGGCCCACGCTCAGCAGCGCTTTCAACGATTAGACCCACAAGGCTCTGAGCCAAAAAAAACAACGAGTGCGCTGTGGAAACTTATCCTACACTTATATCCGCCCAAACCCGAAATAATTTTCTGTAGGGTATAAAATAAAATAACAAATAGGTTCCTTAAAGGAATAAAGCACAATTAAAAACCGTCCATGATGAGGGTCCTTACTTAGGTTTCGTGCAGCGCATCGTGGGCAGTCAGCCGAGATACTTACCTGCTGACTGGATTTTACATGGAGCCTTGGTAACCCTTATTAATTAGATTTTCTGAAAACGCATAACGTCTGTATGTATGTCAAATATCTACAAATGACATAAGCCATAAGAGCATGTGGGGGAGGGGGATAAGTTAACATTGAAGATGGAAAAAGTATGAATTGAAGGTTTTTTTTGTGGGTGGGAAATCATAATGACGTCTCCCGCTCTAGGGGGGTAGAGCGGAAAGGCGTGTCTGTCTTTTACTGACTAAAACCCACCCGTATTCCTTCAGTTGCCCATATGCCACGGCCACGGTAACTCTTTCGAACAGATCTCGCGACTCTGGCAGGAATTGAAGGTTCACTTATGAGCAGAGGCGGCGTAAGGCGTGGGTGACGTGGGCGACCGCCTACGGCCTCGCGGTCCAAGGGGCCTCGCGCCTCGAAGGCACATCATCATCATTCTCCTGCTCTTATCCCAATTTATTTGGGGTCGGCGCAAAATGTCTTTTTCTTCCACACTTCTCTACTAGTCGTCATCTCAGTAGTCACCCCCTTTCTAACCAAATCATAATTCACACAATCCATCCATCGTTGCATTGGGCATTGGTCTCAATCTACTCTTAATGCCATCGACATTCATACTCAATACTTTACTCACGACATTTTCCTCATTCCTCCGTAACGCGTGACCATACCATGACAACCGATTCCCACACAACTTTTCAATTACTGGTGCCACTTTCAGACTTCCTCTTATGTACTCATTTCTTATTGTATCCATTCGTGTAACACCACACATCCCTCTTAACATTCTCATGTCAGCTGCATGCAATTTCCCTTTCATTCATCCCTTTTGTGGCCCAACACTCTGACCCGTACAAGACAGCAGGTCTGACTACGCGAAAGCAAATATAGATATAATTACTCATTTAGCAATGAATAATAAAAACACCGGCTAGCAAGTATCTGGCAATACTAACCTACCACATTCGTTTAAAAAAAATCTGGCAATATTGTTTTGAATGAAATTTTCAGTTGTTTGGTTGAACGCGCTAATCTCAAGAACCGAATTGAAAAAAAAAACATTTTGTGTTGGATACCCTATTTATTGACAAAGGCTATATAACATCACGCTACCATCAAAAGGAGCGGAGCAGCAACGAAAACTGGCAAGCAATTCGATGCGACGGGAAGGGTCAGGGGGCGTCCATTAATTACGTGAGGCAATTTGGCGACCACCCAGGTGAGATGTCGTGAGATTCGGCTCAACAATTCTCTCTATAATCTCACGTGAGATTTTTCAAAATGCTTATTTTTAGTGTCAATACGTTAATCTGAGCTTATTTGCGTTGGATTTCGGTTTAACAATCGAGGTGCTACTGTGCTACTTCGTGGCGTTTGCATGACCACGAAAAGTAGTAGGGTTTTGTAGGGTTTAGCAATTTTTTAGCGGAAAAACATGCTTTGCTTAACCCGGTTTTCTCACAATTTCAACTTGTTTCCAGCCAAAAATTAACGATTATTCCGAACCTGACCCGAAATCTTAATCCAGTCGGGGTTAGGTTAGGAACTCGAAAAAAAAAATGATATTTGTTCCGGACGTAACCCTCTTCCTAACCGAACCTGAAGTATCGTTCCTATCATAACCCGAATTGCGGTATAGATAGAATTTCCCTATAGAGAAGAAGGGAAATAGTAGATATCTATGCAGCAGGCAAGGTTTCTATCACGGCTCTGGCGCTTCGGGTCTCCGGCGGTCCCACGCGAGCTTATTGTCGCAGACGGCTTTAACGCTCACCACCGCAGCTTCGGCTCCGCAGCCTCAGCCGCCTGCTCCTCAGTTCGCGGGTCGCCTCCCCCATACGCGCCTTCGCGGGCTTAAAATACACTCTTGGGGTAGGGCAGACAAGACTGCGTGGAGTCAGTTCTGCAGCGATTCGTTTCAGTCACTAATTCAATTAAAAAACAAATGGACTTTTTCAGACAATATTTTATTTTAATTTAAGGTTAAAAATGTTTTTTGATAGACATGCCAATACGCCTGGTAAATTTATTCCAAAAAATATTGCCATCTTCATAGTATATCGGAATTTGGGTTATGATAGGAACGATACGTCGGTTAAGGTTAGGAGGAGGATCCCCCCCAGTGGGTTCCCGCATTGACGAGGCGGGGTGGAGCTCAGTAGCCGTGGTTTGGACACCCACGGTGAAGCTAAGAGGAACCCGAGGAGGGGCCGCTCTTCAGGGCTTTTCCTCCCAAAGCCGACGACGTAGCGGCCAACACGTAGGTTGCGGTGTCGTTTGTCGACATCGCAACTGAGGCGGGCCGCGATGTCTTAGTATCTGAGGCAATGCCGGTATTGAGGTGCGCCGCTCTCCCTACCTTCCGCGGCCTGAACAGGGTCGCCACCGTCCGATGGCGGACGCGGTAGGGCTGCAGGGGAAGAGGAGTGTTGGTATAGCGTTGGCCACTCTCCCTAACCCCTGCGGCCGAAAAGTGGTAGGCGGCGGGGCCACTGTCCTGACCCATCGCAGGGGGACCAAGGGTGCCATTCACGGGGTCGTCTGGTGCACATGTGCTAATTGGTCCCCGGGGTGGTCACGGCGTGATATGTATTAATGCGCGCCGTGAATGGTGTTATCCCCCAGAGATGGGTCCGTGGTAGCGGAGTATGCATGAGCATTTCTCCACGAAAAAAAAAACAGTTTAGGAAGAGGGTAACGTTCGGAACAGATTTTATACATTTTTTTCAATTTCCTAACCTAATCCGCGACCGGGTTAGGATTTCGGGTCAGGTTCGGAATATTCGTTTATCAGGGGGCCTCGCACTGGGCACGCCACAATTGCGGCGGTAAGTCCCCTCTTTGAGGAGTGGATAGAGAGGCGCCACGGCGTCCTCACCTGCCGCCTGACGCAGGCTCTCACCGGGCATGGGTGCTTCGGTGGGTTCCTGTTCAGGATAAAGCGGGAGGATACGCCCGGGTGTTTCCATTGTGAGGATCGTCTAGAGAACACGGTGGAGCATACGGTGGAAGTGTGCCCTGCCTGGGCGAAGCACCACCGTGTCCTCGTGAAGGCGATCGGCGGCGGTGACCTCTCGCGTCCGGCCCTGGTGCGAGCCATGGTACGGAGCGAGAGGGCATGGGAAGCCGTCACCTCCTTCTGCGAAGCAGTAATGCTCACGAAAGAGGAGGCGCGGCGCATGAGGGAGTGGCAGTCACTGCGCCCTCGCGTCTCTAGCTGCCGCAGGAGGAGACGCCCTGGGCGTCGGGAGTCGATAGCGGACTCCCGGCCACGATTGGCGCGGGCTTGCGGGCGGCGAGCAATGGGTAGGTCGCCGCCCGGTAAGGACCAGGCTCGGGTCGACGGCGCGTAGTGTTTCACGCGTGCCTCAAAGAGATGTCAGCAGCAGTGAAGGGGTCTACTAGGACCGATGCCTACCAGGGTCGCAAGATTGTTCAAGCGAGATACCGTGACCCTGCCATATGGGCAACTGAAGGAACACGGGTGGGTTTTAGTCAGTAAAAGTCTGACACACCCTCCCGCTCCGCCCAGAGCGGGAGAAGTCATTTGAAGATTTCCCATCCAGAAAAAAAAGGGAGCCTCGCAAAATGTATCTTGCCCACATCAAATTTAGGTCTTCCCCCGTCACTGCTTATGAGCATATGAAACTTCTACCGTACACGATGTGAATGATAGAGCGATCAACATTTTCAACGCTTTTTTGTTTCGGTATACAAGGTTTCTGCTTCTTTTGGGACATCAACAACGGTGGCATTTAAATCAAGGCGTTGCTGGCCTTCCTAGAGGAGCTAGGGTGGATCAAATAAGCGATTTTCCCACCTGTACGCCAAATACGCTCTTTGACGTGGAGATGCGGACAATAGCCCTTATTAAGTACCTATCCATTATCTACCCATAGTTACTAATTAAGCCCGGATGAGCTATCGCAAATATCTGTATCTATATCATTATACTCAACTCGATAGTTCACACGGCTACACATCAAGCTATAAATTTCCAGTTATAGCTGACGTCGCATTGTAAAAGATTTTCGTACAGTGAGAAGTCAGCTTATACTGGAAATGTATAGCTTGATTTGTTGCCGTGCGTACGGGAGGTATTATGTCAATTCTTCCATGCAGCTGATTTTTATTATGATAAAAAAGATCCCCGTATCGTCCATAATGATTTGGAGCGGTATGAAATGAGTTTTTTTTGTTTTTGTTTTTATACATTTATGACATGCTTTATCTTTGGATTCCCCTGGGGTGTGGCGACTGACTCGGCTAGTAAAAAAGTACAAGTAATGAATTTATTCAGTATAAAATCGAGTAGTACCTCCCCTACTATAACGTGCTTTCCAACCATCCAATAATCGAGCGCAGAAAGCGTAGCTTAACCTTTCAATCAACCTGTACGGCTGTTAATATTTAGCCACGAGCCCCAGTAAATGTTGAAATTAATTGACGATAAATTAATGTATACTAACTAATTTTGGATGGCGACAACTGCTATTCCCGTCACGAGTTTATCAGCGAAAGTGACGATAGAGTAGATGGCGGCTCCTTGATGAGAATGCGGGCCGATCAAGTCCGCGGTCACACACAGACTGGACACCAGGGTTATTGAACTACCCGCACCTGGAAACAATAATAAAAGCTTGTTAATAAAAGTGATGATAGTGAGTAAAACACGGATTTTTTCGGTCAGTGGAATTTCAACTCTCTGTGTTGAATCAAGTTTTGAGAATCCAACAGTGCAGTGCGAGTGAGTCTCAGCGTGTCGAAAAACATAGTACCGTAGTAACGTAGTATTTTAAACTCTGGGCGCTAAGCATTGCGTTGATAGTTCAGTGGGCGAATAGATCCCGCTGCGATTTCGTTTCATCCGGCTGAACGTGAGCTAAGGCGAGCGCTGGCTAACGATACATCTCTTAGCCCAAGGACGGGTGAATCCTCACCAAGCAATAGGTACCAAACTGCGGGGTGAGCACGACCTCTGTCATAGGATAGAGTCACGCATTTTATCACGGGGTTTGCTCCCAAACTGTGATAATAATGTGTTAGTCAAGTCTCAAGCCTATCACAATAGACCGTGTTCGCCCCGCTGGCTAAACGCTTAAAGGTACCTAGCTGGCAAATATCTTGAACAGAGATGGCACCAATTAGGTACGATTCTATGGAAAAGCCCCTCAAAAAGTCCCTCAAATGAAGTACCCGCGCATGCTGAAGCTGTTTGGTGACGATTTTTAACTGACTTCTAAAATGGAGGGGGTTATACATTTTTTGTACATTAGGTAGATTATATTCACATCACATTGCTAGTAGGTACCCTAATGTCCTATTGAAACGGGAGCCCTGTTTTTTACATTGATAGCTACGAAGAATTTTAAAACGTACCGTGGTGCAGCGGTTTAGTTCTTAACTTAGTGAAAAATTGAAAACAATAGGCACTTAATTGTAAGACTTACCGATTAACGTAGCGACCATATATATTTGAACTATACTAGCGTGTGGATCTATAGCTACAGCTATCCATAGACAGCTAATCAGACTTAGTAGACTTCCTATTAGATACGCCATCTGTGGAGGAAATTCTTTATTGAAAATAATGTTCCTATATTACAAGTACCTAGTGTAGCAAGCATAGCAATAGCTTGGTGGCCTTAATTGGAACTAGCGAAATAACTAAGAAAATTGAAAAGATCTGTAACAATTCCTCCGTCTTGCTGCACTATGTATCTCATGTGATGCTCTTGCGTAAGATGTGAACAAAATGGCATGGAAATATCTATTATTCTATTTATAAAAGTTCCGAGGTTGGTTCAATGTAGTGCCGGACATAAAGAATACCACCATCCCATTTCTTCCCGTGGCGCGTGGGTGTCGTAAGAGGCGACTAAGAACTTACAAGCGAATGAGCATTAGCGTTCTCTATGCATTTGAATACCATACTGCTATCGCCAACCCGCTTACCAAGCGCGATGATTATGGCAAACCCCCCGAAAATTGGGGGAAGCTAATGTCCAGCAGTGGACGTCTTTCTGCTGAAATGATGAAAATATAATCGTAAACCGTAGGTGCGTGTGATGTTGAAATTACCTGATTCCCGAATTTGTTAATCTTACTCTTGAGAAGTAAAGAGAAGAAGAATGACGAGATGTATAGGACTAGGGGAACACTCGCGACCAGCTCGGATCCAGCGCTAGGGTTGTACACCAGGCGCTCTTCTAGGAACAGCGGCACGTAGACTAGACTTAGAGCCCAGTATAACCGGGAAAATACGTATCTGAAACATGCAACTCAAAGTAAGTACGTTATAAGGTGCTTACTTACTTTTTATAAGTTGCTTAGGTGCTAAGTAAGTAGTATCTATCCCAGTAGGCCGGCCGAATCTGTGTAAATATAGCTTACCCAACTAAGTACAGCTCTTAATCCAAGTACACACCTCCTACACAGAAGAACTGAGGAAAAGGGGTCATGTAATGCAGGGCACTGACTGTACAAAGTTTATCATCATTAATGAGTTCCAGGGAGCAATCAACTTATAATTTCTTTATAATAACTTAGTACCCAGACTGGAACTTAGTTATCCATACTAATATTATAAATGGGAAAGTGTGTGTGTCAGTTTGTCCGTCTTTAACGGCAAAACGGAGCGACGAATTGACGTGATTTTTTAAGTGGAGATAGTTGAAGGGATGGAGAGTGAGGAGAGTTATTTTTGCTTTTTTAGGTGGCTAGGGTGAACTTAGAAAAGCCGTGCTTTTCCCATGGACAATTGTATGTAGCATGTTCGTGTGTGTCTAATAGGGCTTTCAAATACCGGATTTTTCCAATACCGGTATCAATACCGGTATTGGAAAAGTCAATACCGTGATCACGGTATCAATACCGGTATTGAAGGAAGTTCTAATAGGACATTAATAAAACTATTAAAATACGTGTTTTTTATTTTCAGATAAGTCTTTAGTGTTCCTATTTACTGAAAATTATATAACATATATTGTTTATAAATAGCATAAATAAAAATGTGGTATATAGGTTGATTATTCAGGTAGGACTAGGAATTAGGGACGTATTCAAAACTTAAACTTGCTTTTTTGCAGGAAGACATTTTACATAGACGTTGTAAAGTACAATATTTAAAAAAAATATTAACTTTTAATTAATATCTAAATGTCACATGTCAAAATCAACATTTTCATTCATCATTTCAGCCGTAAGACGTCCACTGTTTGACATAGACCTCCCCCAATTCGGCGGGGTTGCCATAATCGTTACGCTTGGCAGGCGGGTTGGCGATCATAGTATAGTGGTAAAATGCATAGAGAACGCTGCTGCCCATTCTCTAGTAAGTCCCTTTTTCGCCTCTTATGACACTCATGGAAGAAAATGGAATGGTGCTATTCTTAACGTCCGGCACCACACGAGAAAACAAAATCAACAAAGGTTAGATAAGATTATTTGTAGAAATATAAATATAGCTTGGTTAGCCAGCAGTCATTTGTTGTTCACTGAAGCAACATTCTTATAAGTGTGGAATAAAAAAGCAATCAAAACAACTAAACTGGTAACAAAATAAATCAAGCTTTAGTAAAATTTTCTGAATTTTAGACATTTTTTTTAAAAGTTTGATCGCAAAGAGCGCTTTTAATGTTGAATTAGATAGCTAATTTCTCAACTATATAAATAGCCTACTGACGTAAAACGACGCTCTGCTACAACTCTTCTAGGTATCACAGACAGTAAATACTGTTAGATGCCTACAGAAATATCTCCCGACCACCCCCAGCAGTTTCGAAAAAACTCATCTCTACTCTTATGATTTAAAATTACAATTCGTATTTATCCCTCTCTAATTTCTCCTGTATGGACCTGTCTTCATTTTCACAGCTTGTATTCAGTGAAGTAGAAGGTTCTTCTATCGTCATATTATTAACATATTCCTGATCAGTCACTGTCCCTTTGAGCGTTTCGTGTGTCACATTATTATATCTTAAACATGCAAGAAAATTTACGATAACATCTAGTATTTGATACTATTACGTAGATCGTAAAGTTCGTTTTTGTGTATTTTGGTAATACTGGTTTTAATTAATTTATCCCGCACCCCAGTTCATAACAATATTTATGTGGGTTTTTTGTCTAGAGAATGGGCAGCAGCGTTCTCTTAGCATTTTATCTCCATACAGCGATCACCAACCCGCCTCAAATTGGGGGAGACCTATGTCCAGCAGTAGACGTCTTTCGGCTGAAATGATGATGATGATGTGGATTTGTGAAGGTATTGTCATCGCTAGTGAAGAAAGTTTCAGGGCCGTACAAATTATGTCTGTAATACCGTAATCACGGTATTGAGGAGTCAATACCGGTATTAAAAAAAGCCAAAATAAAATCCGGGATTCGGTATTCCGGGATCCCGTAATACCGTGTATTACGGGATCCCGGAATACCGGTATTGAAAGCCCTAGTGTCTAATGCCCAAAATCTTTACATTCTATCCCCAAATGGAAAGACATATAATATCGTGTACAGTAGTGTATTAAAATAACATTCTGTTCCGAGTTCTCTTCTGTGTTTTAAATTAGGAAAGGGGAACCGTGTTACCCCGAATTTAACGCGAGCGAAGCCGCGGCCAAAAGCTAGTTTTATATAAAGAAAGAAAGAAAGATGTCAGGTTTTGCACTATTAGGTATGTATTAAAATATGTATTGTAAGTATTTCTTAGGGCGCTTTCTAAAACGGTGAAACTTCTGAAAGATTGTAGGATGCACAAGTGAGCGAAGCGAGCTTGTTTTATATAAATAAAGTAAGGAAGAAAAATTTCAGTTTTTGCTCTATTAGGTATGTATTAAAATATGTATTTTAAGTATTTCTTAGGGCGCTTTCTAAGACGGTGAAACTTGTAAAAGAATCTAGGATGCACAAGTGAGCGAAGCGAGCTTGTCAATTTTAGCCCCAGGGGCAGGGACAGGTTAGGTTTCCGTTTGACCTTTTAAATACATATATATACAAAGCATGGCTTTCAAATACATATATATATATATATATATATATATATATATATATATATAAATATAAATATATATATATATATATACAAAGCGTTCCTTTTGATATGAAAGTTCTTTTTTAATTAAAATTTTTCTTATAAAATAACTCGACGAAGCGATAATTTATGTAACTGAAATATGATAAAATCCCATTTTGTTAGCTTTAAATTAGAAATATTGGGTCGAACGAAAACATTTACTCGTACTTATCAATGAAACATACACCCGTATTTAATAAAAAGGAAATCATAACTTAATTTAAAAAATTACAAGTCATATGGCAGTTGATACTTTAATAATACCATAGAGTTATAGGATATCAATAGGAACTCGTTGTATAATAGTAGGTAACTGGTCACTTAATCTAATTTTGCAGAAAATCTTTAGAATTAAGAGAATCTAAGCAGGAGCGAACGAATGTCTCATACTTACAATAAACTAGTTTGATAAAGAAGCGGCATACGAAGAAAATATATAATCTTCGACTTGGCGACTCCGTAAGTTCCATTTTCTTCGTTTTGTACTGGAACCGATCCATTATTCACAGCGTGACCATTGCTTGCTTTTTGTTCTTTTTTCGATTTTAATTTGAAGAATATTTGGAATAGAAGGAATGATAATATCCCGATCCCAGATATTATTAGTGATACATCCTGAGAAACAGAGAGGAGAGTACAGTTTTATATACCTACATAATTCGGAAATTCGACTTTCAGATTCGGGACTATACCTACATACGATTCTTATTGGTTCAAAATGTAGCTCGTCTATACTTTATGAACTCATGCTGTTGATTAGTAGGTATATGTCTCTACCCCTTCCCTCACCTTGTTTGCAATATCAACGTTATGCTAGTATGAATGAAGTTGTTTTTTTTAAATGACTCTTCTTATGAATATTGAAGTTGTAACGCAAACTGAATGTTTTGAATTACTCATATTAACGTACATTTTCCATAAACAAGATTTGAGGTAGGCTCACATTGTAAAAAAAATGAATTACGTAGATAGATAGGCAGCTAGTTGCATCAAGGTAGATAAATTTCAGTGCCTGCCACCATTTCATTAAATGGATATTGAATCTAACGATAACCAAGCTAATATCGGTGATGATGGTGAAAGTAGAAATAAACTAACCAAGAATAGTTTAATCACAATAACCAAGTAAGGGGTTAGGTGTCCAGGGTCGCGAGCTGTTCGTAAGAGTTACCGTGGCCCTGGCATAAGGGCAATTGAAGGAACACGGGTGGGTTTTAGTCAGTAAAAGTCTGACACGCCCTCCCGCTCCGCCCAGAGCGGGAGAAGTCATTTGATGATTTCCCATCCAAAAAAAATAAAAAAAGGGTTAGGTGTCTTACCCTGAATTTGTAGTCATCCATGGGTCCAATGAACGTGCTATAGTTGCTAGCGCGCAGCACCATCCATGTTATTAGGTACACAGCCAAACTTGACGTTACTGAAGCCATATACCTGAAACAGCCAACATTGACTAAATTATTATTAAAATAGGTACCTACCTAAGTAATTAGGGATAAGCAAAGTAGGTCAGACGTAATATGAAAAGTAACATGCATAACTCCTTCAACGCTATGCGCGCCGCCGGCATGTTTATTTTGAGGGGGCGCATCTTCAGCTCCACGAAGCGAGTTGGATCATTTTTGCACTTCACCTCAGCTATGTTAGTAGGTAATAGTATGTCCATTCTTCTAATACGTAACTTTTGTCGATTTACGCAGAAAAACTTAACGCATTCGACTTACGCTGGAAAGCGCTAAGGTAGGCAGCGAAAGTTAAATTTTCTTACGTGTTTTGCAATTTTCGGGTAAGTGTTTATTTTATTTTATTACCTTAAGAAAACTTACAGCTAGGTTACAGATAGGTTAACAATAGTGAAAGAAGGCCAATTACAAGGTGAAAGAAAACCAATTACAAGCCAGGTTGATGATAATACGACCGTAATAAATAAGTCATCACCTTGTTTAAAGAAGCTTAACACTTAAGCACAGAATATAGAATAGGACGCAAGAGCGAGCGATGCAAGTTCGATAATGTTAGCCTATTCGATTTTCGGAAATTTCGAAAAGTTCTAAGTTCGTTGACTAATGCACAATAGCTTTAGAATCGTGAGACTGTAGAAATTTTGGAGCTCGCTTCACTCATTCTCCCAGAACGAGCGAAGCCAGCACGAAAATTTTATGATCTCGCCTCGAATAGTTTGATTTCTCTATTATGCTAATAGGCGCTTTCAGATATTTTTCGTTCCGAATGTTTTTACACCTAAATTTTATTTAGTAACTAGGGGATTCAAAGGCACCCTTGCCCCCCCCCCCCCCCCCGGCGCCCGTGTTCAACGTCTACTACTTCTTAACAGAAGAAGAAGGAAAAGATAATTATCAATATAAAACTAACAAAAACCGAAACGGGAGAAACTTGGACAAATCCAGAACACCGGAGATGTTATAATATAACACATAAAAGAATAATAGGAGAACAGTATTAGAAGTTGAAATAGTAGGGACAATCACAACCATAAATATCTTGCACATTTTATGCAAAATTCAAATGCGATTTTCTCCAAAATTATTTATAGATATTTTAAAAGTAGGTAGTGCTTTGGACATAGGATTATGAAGTCATACCATGTATCAAGAAATAGGTCTTCTCACAAACTTGCAATTTTTAATTCACGACAAAAACTTTTTGAAATTTGCGTAACTGTAAGGTATTTTCCTAAGGTTTCCCGCATACAGTGAGATTCTGCATAGAACAAATTTTCATGAAGTTTCCATAGAAATCGTTTTATTAGAGTCGCATCGTGCCTTTATGCGAGGGCGTTTAAGATATTCCTATGTTAAGGACCTATAAGGCAGGTATATTCGACGATGATTTCATTGTGTATTAATTTAACTACTCACAAGTTCGAGATTATTCCCATGAGAACGAATGTTTGTATGAACTGTTAGCCGATAGGTACCTCTTATTACTGATGTGAATATTATCAATTTACTCAAATGTTTCTTTTTTCTTTTGCACAATGAGAATCTGGAGGTGAATCGGGTATTTGTGTACATTAGCTGGCTGTGGCCCTGAGGCAACGATATTTATTTATGAGCATGGTTTGTTTGGGGACGGCAGGTAAAAACAAAGATACATTCTTTTAAACCAGTATATGTACCTATAAGTAACTGCAGCTATTGATCTACATTTCAAGATGATGAGATTTTCCAATTTTGCCAAATTAATCTGCTGAGCCTTTTCGCAATTATGTTGAAGTCGGCTTCTAGTTTAACCTGAAGCAGCTAAATACCAGTAGGTTACCTGACCCCGTTGCTGGAAAAGTAACACGATACCTGCCCTTGGTAAGACTGATTGTCAGACATTTTGGACTTCTTACTACCCATAACGACTGTCAAAATCTATGAATGATAGCCGTTCGTACCTTCCGAGGCAAGGACGCTGCGATATATGGGTGTACACACATCCGCGAACCGTGGCAATTGTGGTTTTACTTAAGATAGACCTGTGCAGCTATTATTATTTAACTAGCAGCTAATTTAGCCCTAAAATGACTAAATAATTTAAACAACACTGGTGATAAAATACCTGATTGAAGTCAAATCAGCGCGCACTTGTAGGTTATCTGAAATGGCAGGGATCATCGCTAGGTGAGATATCTGCACCACTGCCCATCCGATCTGGAAGACGACGATGAGGACTCCGTAGTAGACCGGCATCCACCAGGCCAGGTAGTCGGGGTCGTTCGTCAGCCAGCAGCCCCAACATCTCACGAAGAGCAGGGGAAACGTACACGTCACTAACGCGCAACCTGAAATTGAAAATGTGCAATTACTGATACTAGGTACGGTATCGGAATTCCTATTAAGGTAACCGTTACTGTACCGTACCGTTGGGTAACCCTTACCGAACCGTAGGTACCTTTAGGTAGCTTTTACTGTACCGTACCGAACCTTTAGGTAACTTTTACCGTACCGCTAGGTAACTCTTACCGTACCGTATCGCTAGGTAACTCTTACCGTACCGTATCGCTAGGTAACTCTTACCGTACCGTTAGGTAAGCCGTACCGTACTATAACCGTTAGGTGACTCTTAGCGTACCGTACCGTTAGGTTGGTGTCTACCTAGAATTACCTTAGTAGTGACAATGTGTCGCCCTGTATCTTATACTTACTTCAAATCTACGCGAATAACCTCAAGGATATGTCTGATAATCAACATAGGAATACCAAAGTAGGTAGGTAGGTAGGTATGTAATTAGGATTATCATGAAACTAGGATCGATACTCCATCTGCAGTGCAGTACTTAGCAATAAGCATTCATGACCATTATTTTATTGGTTGTTTAGAAGCCCAACTTCAACAGTAGACGTGATGGTGATTGCTGATGTATATATAAAAAAAAAAAAATATAAACATCCGAATTGATAACCTCCTCCTTTTTGAAGTCGGTTATAAAGGCACAACGCTTATTACCATTTTTGGCATGCATAGACCTATATTCCATTGTTTGCAAATGAGTAGGAATGCAATACATATTAAAATCTACCTATAATATGATTATAAACCTTCCTTTTTGCGACGATCACCAAAATTCTATGTCTGGTGTTTACTAAACAGACTTGTGGCTTGTGGCCATTTCGTAGAACTGCCGCGACCCGCAATGACAATGAGCACAAAAGATGTTTTGAATGTCGATATAAACTATGAGGGAGATTTACCCAAAGTACGCGCCTACAATGGGAACGGCGATTCTAAGTTTATGTTAGCTATGTATATCGTGGATTACAGGTATATTAGCTCACTAGCTTCTGCCCGCGACTTCGTCCGGGTCAAATTTTTTGCTGACTGTTGACTTTTTTGACATTTGTGACTTTTGTCTTTTTGCTCGGCTCCTAAGAGTCCCAGCGCGATATTATATAGGCTCTAGCCTTCCTCGATAAATAGGCTACCCAACAGTAAAATAATTTTTCAATTCGAACCAGTAGTTCCTGAGACATTCAACCAAACAAACATACAAACTCGTCAGCTTTATAATATTATAGTATAGATTCAGCTACATGAATCCACACTATCCACACTTCCACACTAATCCACACTATCCACACTAATATTATAAATGCGAAAGTAACTCTGTCTGTCGGTCTGTCTGTCTGTCTGTCTGTCTGTCTCGCTTTCCTGCTAAAACTACTGAACCGATTTAAATGAAATTTGGTATACAGATAGTTTAGAGCCTGAGAAAGGACATAGGCTACTTTTTATCCCGGTAGTATGTTCCCGCGGGATAATTTCCGACCTCCACGCGGGCGAAGCCGCTGACAAAAGCTAGTAAATAATAAATTAGTCAAGCAATTTCGTAAGTTCACGTTATTTCTTAACGTAGCCAGGTAACATATATTGTATCTATGTTAGTATTAAACCTGGACTTATCTACAATATTATAAAGAGGTAAACTTTGTAAGCTTGTGAGTTTGTTTGTAGGAAGTGATCTCTGGAACTACTTGTCGGATTAGAAAAATCTTTTTGAATTTGATAGCCCAGCTCTTGTGAAAGGTTATAGGCTATTTAACATAATGCCGTTCATCCTTCATCATCATGACCCTTAGGAGTCGAGCAGAATGGAAAAAAAAGTCGGAAAGAACGCTAATGTAAACGAAATGCGCGGGCGCGATGGGATACGAGCTACGACGCGACGACTACGGGTCGGGGATGAAAATTTCACGCGAACATCATAAAGAGGAGAGAATTGATTGGTTTTCAAATTGTTTGTAATGGATAAAAGGAAAAATATATTTTTTTAAATTTTTGTTTATGGAAAGCTACACTATTCCGCAATAACATGAGCTATAAATCCCACGCAGACACGGGAAAGTGCTAGTAACTAATATGAGTTTGAATCACTAACCCGCCTTGACCAAGTGTGGTGATCAATGCTCATAAATCTTCTCCTTATAAGAAGAGGTCTTTGCCCTGCCGTGAGACTAATAGGTTGGTATTATTATTTTATAAGTACGTACCAGTTAAATGCCAGGATTTCAAGCTTCCAAATCTGTCAGCTAACACACCCACAACTGGAGTAGCCAATGCATCTACAACTTGACCTGGAATTCACAAATTAATAATATTATAGAACGAAAACAATTAAAAAGTCACAGCCGGTAAGGCCCTGTGACAATTGTGATATCTACGATCGTCATATTATTTCAGCCGCTGACTATACTAATCCTGAATATTGTTTATGTCATATTATGTTGTGAGGTTTTGACGTGACAACGTCTTATAAATTGGTTTGCCGGGTGACACTTCAAGAAACTGCGTTACGCTCCGCTCACGTTATGCGCTCACAATGAGAGCGAGTGAGAGGCACGCGTCCCTTCCACTCGGGCATGGTTAGCCCGCCTAAGAGCGAGAGAGACAGACAAAATTATTTTACCACTCAAAGTCGTTGTCACGTAAAACTTTCGCCCGTATACCGACTTTACAGGCAACCAATTTTTCTAATTGGAATTTCTCGATAGCAGACCGGGGTCTGGATTTGTGTGCGGTTTATGGTAATAGTCTCGCTTCCTTTTCTAAGGGACTAAAAAAGTATGCTTAGATGGTTTGGTCATGTTGAGAGGATGAATGAAGGACGACTCACAAAAGGTATTTACAAGGCAGATGTGAGTGGAAACACCGGGAGGGGACGCCCTAGGAGGACATATAGTGACCTTATTGGTGATGTTCTTCAGAAAGGTCAGGTGCGTAGTACTCGCAACCGGCGTGTGTGTATGACCAATTGTATGAACCTTAAAGAGGCAAAAGGAGTGTGTAGAGATCGTAGCAGGTGGCGTTCCGTGGTTTCTGCCTACCCCCATGGGAAAAAGGCGTGATTGTATGTATGTAAAATATATCTGGCGAAATGTGGGTGTACTATAGGTACATTTCTGCCCAACTCTTCGGTGAATAAGGCGTGATGAAAACTTATGTCATGTGAAAGAAAGAAAATAATTTATCGATAAACAATTTACACCATATTTAAGTATTGCATTATTTGCATACAAGCAAAACACAATGCAATCCAAGTTGTAATTTTATAATAATACATATCGCTCCATTCCAATAACATTGTTCTTGAATAAAGAAAGAAAAACAAAAGAAAAGGCGAATGAACACAGAACAGCTGATTATATTTCTCAAAACCTTAGCGGTTATATTTAAATGACCAAACAGGTCACAAGCACAATAGATAAATACCATGTAATTGTAGAACATCCATATCGAATTTTAGAATCAAGAAAATTAAATCATCAGAAAGAAAACAATGACTGAGATTTGGACACTTTACCTACTGCGATGTTCTTTGATGTTGGCCATTCTCAGAGCTCTTAATCCAAATCTTACATGGAAGTTAGAATGTAGACGTGAAAAACGGTTATTAGAGATTTACCTAAGAGTAGCATAGCACCAGCCACTGCAGCTCTCATGTTCAGCACGGCTTGGAAGAACAGCATCATGTACGAGAACCACATGGCTGCACAGAGGTCGTTGTACACATGCCCCAGGCCAAAAAGCACGTGCTGACTGACCCGCCACCATTTTCTTTTGAACGAGCCACTGGAAAAACAAAGAGAATTGTGAAAACAATTGGAAAATAAAACAAAACTTAATCTTTCCGAGCCAATGTTTATGTAGAGCTGTAGTCAAGCGGTTCACAGACCAAACGACGCTATATTCGCTAGGTCATAATAACTGGAATTCTTTTTAAATAGTTAAAGAGGTTAAAAATCCGTTATTTGTTATACATACAATGATACTTGTGTGAAAAAATATAAACACAAAGAATCGTGAGGATATTAACTGTTTTTCAGCTCACTTAAAACTGTTGTTAATTAGTTTAATTTCTTTTTAGAATATTTAGGATTTAGCAAACAAACAGGTGTTTTCAGACAAAGGAACAGATGTTAACCATTATTTTGGATTTGGCCAACAAACAGGTGTGGGACTGATTTGATCAGCGATTATTTAAATCGTATTTAATCGGTGAAGGAGACCATGTGGATATGGACAGATCAACTTAGTTATATATTTTACCGTAGGTAGAGTAACAAGTCTAATAAATGCAGCATCAATAAAGCAGTTTCGATGTAGGGCCATATAGAACACACGGTGCAGTGTATGTGATCTCAATAAGTGCTTGCCTAACGCCACAAAACCATGTTGTAGTTAGAGTACGTATGTATGTAGCTACTTCTCAAGACGTTCGATTTGCACTTCAGCATTACTGCTATTGTTATCCGAATTGATCGAACCTACCAGTACGCTAAATTAAACAAATTGGCTAAGAAAGGATCCTCAGAGGATATTCTTCGTAAGGGGGAAATGTGTAGTTAGAGGTATTCTCACAAGTGCTTGTGGGAAATGGACGATCTTCGTTCCTGGTCCCATACGCGCCGGGTCATTTCCCTCATATACCTTAATTTAGTTTCGTATGTCACTAATTGGATAAGTTGCACGAAACTGAATTTGCACGAGATTAGATAAACGGTCCTGATAAGGAACGCTAACGAGTAAATTACCTCAAGTTAATTTCTACTTCTTTGGCTTCTTCTTTGTTGGTCTCTTCTATTTTTGTGTCCACATCCGTCGCTCCATATTTAACACTCATTTTTTAAGTTTATGATCTCTTATGTACAATTCGCTTATGCGAGTTTCAAAGAAAACGTCTATAAATTGTAACATTCGATTGTCACCCAAGGTGTAGCACCTTACACACAATGTTTAGTAAAACAAAACACTTTCACATCTGTTCTAACATTACACTTTTTTATTGCTTAGTTTAATATATTTATTGAGAAGTATTTGTATCGGGTTGTGCGCGGTTGCGGGCGCGTGTGCTATGAATGGAGCACTCCACTTGTGTGACATCAAATTAGCCCCTATACCGAGGAGAATTATAAGACAACTGCTCTCCTCTATGCAATATTCGATTGCCAAGAGATCACCAAATGACTGATTACTTTCTATTGATCGTTAAACTTCTGAACATTAGTTAATGGTATGCTTACAAATAGCAGCCAATTAGCATTTATGTTACACTTAATTGCTAATTAACTTAACCAACAATTGCAATTGCATAAAAATAAAAGTATACAAAATAGCAATTATTTTTTAAAACTTAATGATGAGTGCAATCAAGCGAATATGGAATGGTGCTACGTATTTTAGATAACGACTTGAACTGAACTTTAGTTGTTGAAAGACAATTGCTTTATGTACTTTATTGAGAAGCAGAATTTCTCAGCATATCTTGTTACCAATAATATTTACTTAAACAATTAACTACCGACATAAAGTGTTTATACCCATTTTTATTCCTACTTTAAACAATAAAGAGAAAAATGCAGAGTGCATCATTAATAGGTAGGTACTGAATACCTGAACCACTACATAATCCTTTACAATATATGTGATAGCTCTACCTATAAATTTCTAAGAAAATGTGCTAACATAATTTCAAAATGTAGAAAGGATCCATAATATTTACGAAAAATTGGATTTCCGACAGTATGATCGCGGGTTGAGTGGGACGTACAATTGGGCTTACAGTATGTTAACCTACGTATGTGTGTGAGACAAGTATGTGTGTAACATGTAGGTGATTTGACATGGCATTGGCTTCCGTGGGTATTAGGTTTCCTTTCCATACGCGGTTCATGCCTCACTACCTATGCGTATACTGACACTACTGTTAAACTAAAACACACTTTATCGATATTATAAATAGGTACTTATTATATTCCAGTTTGTTTATGACGGTCTGTTAATGGGAAAAAGTATCAGCAAATTGTTATTTTATGGTACTACCCATTAGCTAAATATTTTTATTGACTACTGTATTCAGACTATCGTTGAAACTTTCCATAACTTCAATTCAATATTCAGAATATTCCTCCCATCTTGTATGCAATCGTTCAATGCTCTAATTTTCCACACGTAATACCTAATTATAAAATTGACGCAGTAGGTAATGTTATTGATAGAACACGTGTCGTTAAAAATAGCTGCGGCGACAATGACCGAGTGTGTTAAATCTGTGATGACTTGATGCATACCTATTTGTACCCATGTACCTACTGATAACTAAAATTTCACACAGTATAGTGGTATTTGGGAGCACTGGTAGCCCAGTAGTATTGGCTCCGACTTACAAGTTGTAGGTCGTGGATTCGGAGTTTGTATAAATAATTTCATCACCACTGCTCTCAAAACGGTGAAGAAAAACATCATCGGAAACCAGCATGTCTTAGAACCAAAAATTTGAAGACATAACTGTGATATCTACCAACTCGCACTGGGCCCGCGTGGTAGATTACGGCCCACTCCCTTTCGAAGACACCTGCCTGTGTCCCAGCAGTGGGAACAATATGGGCTGATTATGTATAGTAGTATTTAAGAGAAATCTCTTCTTTGTTTTGATTAAGTAAACGACATCAAGCACTTCTAGTGTGATGTTTTCATATCTTTGCATTATGTTTTCATAATCAAGTCCCTTCAATGTCTGAAAACGTAGACCAGTCACTGAAAAATATTTATCTTCCTCGAAGAATGGCAAGCACCTACGAATCAAGATTATTATGCACCCGAACCTCTTCTTCTTAGCGTCTCGATGGAAATCTATCCAGAGAAAAGTATAATTTAAGTACCTACTTATTTTAATCTATACTAATATTGTAAAGCTGAAGAGTTTGTTTGTTTGAACTCGGTAATCTCAGGAACTACTGGTCCGAATTGAAAAATTATTTTTGTGTTAGGTAGTCTATTTATCGAGGAAGGCTATAGGTTATATAACATCACACATCACGGTACACCCAAAAGGAGCTGAGCAGTAATGAAAAATGTTGCAAACATGGTGAAAATCGCACGGGTAGGCGATTCGACGCGACAGGAAGGGTAGGGGGAACAAGAAGTTTAACGCGAACGAAGTCCCGGACAGAAGCTAGTTTATGATAATTAAGTAAGGGGACTTTGTAAAAGTAGCACCAGAGCTCGTGAATCAAAGTCATGCATAATTGTGACCTCTGTGTTTGGTTCAGCCTTTCTCAGAGTATTCAGATAGGAAACAGCGACCTCATCTAGTTTTTCAAATATGATTGACGTGTAAAAGTGTTTGTACAAACCTACTTACAGAAAATATTATCATTTAAGTCAAGTTTAACGGGAAATGGGCCGATTAGATGATGGTACCACTCTGTTTGAACTTTCAATATCCTCCAGTACAGTGCAGTGCCCCCGTCAATGTATCATGTCAATGTCAAGTTTAGTGGCGAGGACTGCCAACAGCTAAGCTCTCAAACTTTGGGGACCAAGTACGTTTTGTTGACATGTTGCAGTCCTGTTTCTAGCGCTTGAAATGACCTAGAATCATCAATTAGGTAGACATCGATGATTGGTTGAATGAGGAGATAGTTTATAGCGATTTTATGGAAAGTATAGTGCGTTAACGAGAATGACTCTAAAACCACATCATTGTCACCAGTGGTTTGTCAGCTGTAGTGCACGCGACCGCAAGCGTCGCAGGTTCGAATGTTGTACAATAATGTTGCTTTGGTATAGCAATAAATTGAGGTCGGTACCCTCCCGACACCGCTTTACCCGCCTCTCGCCGGACATTCAATAATGCTTTAACCCACATGTCAAAGACCTCTGAAGTCACACATTGACATCGTTCATACTTGGATCCAATAACTTGAAAACTCCAGAGAACCACCTAACGTGTACTTACTATACCTATGACCTAGATTTAGAAGAACCCAACTTTATTCAGTTTTGCGTACCTCTTAAGTATACACGAAGCGTTCAGGTCACAGCGCCACCTATAGTGTACGGCTAGAAACTTATTGTGGTACGGCTGAGTACTTTTTGTAGTGGCGAACGAATGCTCCATGGACTGCGTAGGAAGCAGGCGCGCCAAGTTAAGAATCCAAATGAATCAGCCGTTTGACAACAGAGGACGCCACACGTTTGTATTGCGGAAGCCTATCGTACTTGGAAAGCTAATTTTTCTGTGCGTACTCAGAAATTTTGTCTGAAACCCTGTTGTTTATTTATTTGCACATTTGTACCGCTCATTGACAAACTAGAATTATTGTATTTAATATTTGACATTGTCAATCTGAAAATTTCAATGTGTTATGGCCAGTTATATAAAAATAACAACTGCAACGTACCTACTGATATTTTGGGATGTTGTTACGATAGATACGAATAGTGTAAAACCTCGGAATCTTCGGACTGCTTTTAGTTTTTGGCTTCTAACTTTTAAAAGGTGCTCGAAAACACTCCAGAAATTCTAAGTAGGTACGTTTTAGTGTTTTATAACACGATTTTAAACTTCATTGATGAGCTCTATGAAAAGTGGGTAGATTCGAATGTTTAAATTGTGTTAAGGTAGGTTTTGTACCTTGAGTTTGGCGATGATTCCTCAACTCTACTAAGGGAAAAAACTCGTTTGTGTTAATTTATTACAAGTTTTAATTAACAATATAACTAACGGCAGAGTTGACTAGCGCCCTAATTACATAACACACAATCCGAATCATTTTGAAGTATATTGCTAATCCATTGCTTTAAAGGAACGAAATATTTGTCCGCTCAGCAAAGTAAATAACGCAATGAACGTTGTTGAACTGTCCAAATTAAAGCCATACCTAATGTTACCCAAGTACCCCATTGGCGAGTAATCGAAAAGTTTGAAATAATATTAGGTCTTTACCTATGAAATTGCCGTTCTGCAGTACTGGCCATTTCAAATCAAAATAATTTTTGTTTGTCTAAGAATTCTAATTTCAAATTTATTTTATTTTAAAAACATGGAATTCCTTTTCCAAAAGTAGTCATTTGTTTATTGATTAGTGTTACATTTTCATCGCATTTCAATCTTTTTCGTCATCATGGATACGTTAAAAATTCGAGTAATTATGGAATATGAGTACCGTCGTGGCAGCAACGCGGCACAAGCGGCACGCAACATCAACGACGTTTACGGAGCTAACACTACAAACCAACGCACCACCTGTTATTGGTTTGCTCGCTTCCATTCTGGAAATTTCGACCTGAAAAATGAACCTCGCGGTCGTCCGAAGACTTTGATCGACAATAACGAATTAAAGGCGATTGTGGAAGCTGATGATACACAATCTACGGCTGAATTAGCAGCAGCTTTCGACGTTAGCGTCAAAACAATATTGGTCCATTTGCGTCAAATTGGCAAGGTAAAAAAGCTTGACAAATGGGTGTCCCACGAACTCAATGATCGCCAGCGCGAAGTATGCGTCGAGACGTGCCTTGCACTGCTCAACAGACACACAAATGAAGGAATTTTGAACCGCGTTGTTACCTGCGATGAAAAATGGATTCTGTTTGATAACCGCAAGCGCTCAGCAAGTTGGTTGGATCCTGGTTCAGCACCTAAACAATGCCCTAAACGAAAACTTATCCCTAGAAAAGTGATGGTCACTGTTTGGTGGTCTAGCGCCGCACTATGGGCCATTCACAATTCCTTGGAAATAGTCACTGATGTTTTCTGATACTTGATAGATAGGGATCTGATGTAAATAGGAGACTATGAAATACGTCTTGATTCGTTGCTGACCTAGAGCATTTTCTTGCGTGATACAATCTAAATTTTTTGTAATATTTGTTTCGAGATTCTTGGGCATCTTCAAATAAATTACCAATAGGCAGAACAGCAAAATGTCTAATTATACTTTCCCCATGTATTAAGATTTTATGTACTGAAGAAGGCATATTATACCACATATATTTTGTTACGTAGAGTTGTGCGGTTGTGCGAGTATATTCACCATTTTTTTCTGGATTTACAGCAATACCGGATGCCAAAGTCTGGAGAATAACATAGAACCTTTAAATAAGTTCCTCGTCAACTGCTGTAATTTCTGATGCGCAAGAGTAGTTCACAAAAAAACGCCGAGCTGTATTGCCTTCATTGCTGTTTCCACTTCCTTGTCGGGGTTTATCAACGTGCAATCCCATTCGGCTTCTAAATAAACTTTGCACAAGCTTTTTCTTGTCTTCTTTGCTTTTTTTATCTTCCGGAGTTCCCGCAGCCCATTTTTTAAATGAAAGGTTGTATGAAATATGTAAAATTAACTCCATGCACCTGATCCACGCATGAAACGTAGACAAACCGTATTTGTATGCATTTATATTATCTGGCTTTGATTCAATCTTCTCCAAATTATTGATTTCGCTTGGTTTAGCCCCACACACTGTACACACAGCTCCAGAACTTGTGTCAGTTAAAACTTGTGTAACTTTTCCATCCACCATAGTTAGGTGCTCGTGCCTTATTACAATGACCTGTTCATCCTTGTGTATCTTTGAAGTTCGCAAATTTTCAATTTGACCCCTAATATCACCAACCACTGATCGGGTTTTTCTCGGGGGTTTCTTTAGCAAATTCCATCAGGATTGGTCGGCAATAACGAATAGAAGAACAAGCCGGGTTTTTTGTAAATAGATAATATTATTGAAGAATTAGAGTTCAAAAATAATCTAATTGTCCAAAAATCTCATCAATCACAACTTAAAATATTTTTTGAAATATTTTGTATTTTCCCCCCATCTGGGATTTTTCGATTCATTTCAAGGGGGGCAGATTCGGGCAGAATTTTTTTATCAGACCTTGCGCCTACAGACTACTACTTTTTCCAGAATTTGGATAACTTCTTGGCGGGAAAAAAATTCAATACCCGAGCGGCAGTACAAAATGCCTTTGAAGAATTTGTTGCCTCCCGTCCAGCTGATTTTTTTAAGAAGGGCATCAATAAACTGCCACTGCGCTGGCAAAGATGCATTGATTGCATGGGTGATTATTTCGATTAATACAAATAAAAAATACCTACATGAAAAAAATTCGTTTAATTTTTTTCATACAAAACGGCATTTTTTTAGGTAAAGACCTTATTATGTTAGGTTTATTTTCATTAAAGTTACAACAGCTGGCAATGTCCAAAAACTAGATGGTTAATAAAGGCTTATTTAATGATCACTGAAACATAACCTATAAAATTTAATTATTGGTGTTTGATAACGGTAAAGTTTATTAATCACCCAAAACCTATAAAATTAAATTAATAAATTGGACGTAATTAAATGTTGTGGGCAGCTTCGATCCCATGCTAGCCATAAAATATTTTACGTTATATGCAATGTTTTCAGCGAGCTCATGTGGTAATTGAATTCCGAGGGAAATACCTACTTTGTTTGGTAAAAAGTTGAAATTTTATCAAAAAAGAGACAAGTTGTCAGTTTACTGTAAAGTTTCCGGCGTAAAATAGTTTAGCTCTCCTTCTCCGATTCAAACACAAACTGGTTTCCAGAACCTGTTAGAAAAGGTAATAGTTGTTTGTACCTAACATAATTTATTTAAAAATGAATAAGTATTGACTAATTCATTTGTCAAATCCTGAAATACGAATGTTAGTAATGGTACTAACATTCGTATTTCAGGGTTTTTACAAGATAGTAAAACCAGAAATAAGGAACAGCTCAACAAACATTTTAATCGATGTCCATTTTTGGATAATAAGTCTAACAATTAGTTTATTTTTGTGACTTGTCTAATTTTAGGTATGCAAATGAATTGTAATTCTTATGAGAATAAATGATCTCAAACCTCAAACTGAACCTCGCTCAGACCTGCTTATTCAGTACAAGAGTCTGGCAGACTCAAATTCCTGCGTCTGCCTAAGAGCGTAGGATTTTTCCACAAGATAAAAACAATAACAAGTCAGCGATTCGCATATAAAAGAGTCCCTGAATTATATGTGTGAAATAGCAAAATGACGAAAATGTTTCAGCACTGCATCTACGTAAAATAACGTAGACTTTATTAGGTTCTCTTTAAATAAAAGCAGCCTTCCAATCGAGGACTACCAGGCCAACATAGATAATGTCATTACCTATTTACATGCTTCTGGTAAGCATAACACTCGCAATTCACTGAGGTACCTAGGGCCCACAGCTAGGGCCTTTTGTTAATTAATTATGTTGTGAAACAATCAGGTAAATACAATATGTACCTATTATGTAAAATACCTCATATACAGTAGGTACGGTGTCTTTTCACGTATATTTGTTTCTACCGTATTATCGTCCTTCCTTCAAACCAACATGAACTGTCATTTCTTGAAGGTTCATGGAACAAAAACAAGAACTAATTTAATATGATAGCAAGAAATGTTATGTTTTGTGTGAATTACTAAACATTAGTTGAGCTCAGAAGGACTCAACAAAAACTGTTAAGATTACACGAATGGTCTCTGAGGTGAATCTCGGACCACATGTGTTGCTTCCATTGTTATTTATTAAACAATGTCTTCTTATAACAATGTTGAGGAAATTCTAAGATATTTCAGGTATAATAAGAATGTCGTTAGGTGTAGGTATAGGCACTACTCTATTTCATGAATGAAATGTGAAATACAAACTTTCGTTTAGACTTAAACGAAATTTTATATTTCACATTTTCTCACAAGGAAGGCTTTTTTTACTTTTATGACTCGAATGAAAGTTCCTATTATCTACCTACATTTTCATTTTATAATATCTGTTTGTCCTGTGTACCTAGTGCTAAACCGAAATTCCAACTAAACGATACTTTTTAATAATTTTTGAGTTTTGTAAAAAAAGTGACACAACTATGAGTTAATCAATTTTCATTATATATCAAATCAAAATATTGATTTCGAGCGAAGACTATAGTTATGAAAAAAAATCGTGGAACATTCATGGGGGTGATTCGGGTACCCCAAAGGATGCTCTATCTGGACTTCCGGTTGACACTATTTTTTGGGACAACCTGTATAGAGTTTAGGTTAGTAGGTAACATTGTAGAAAGGTAAACTGCAGAAACGCGATCGTAAGCTCGTAACCTACTATCATGCACCAATAATGACCGAAATCAAAGTGCAAAGGCATGTTAAGTTCGAGCCTTTAAATTTTGTACGAACGGTGAAGTAGATTAAAAACCGTTCTGATCACGATCGGTCACAATCGACTGAACAGTCGTATGTCCTAGTGCTGGGTGCACACAGTGACTATAGACGTGATTTATGAGCCTGTGGTGCTATCTACTGACTAGACAGTCTGCAGATAATTAAATCCAACATTAATTGATATAGCGGCACTAATAGCAATTGCGATTTATTATACCCGCCTCAGTTGTCGCGACTGAGAATCTGGCACGCGTGTGTTCTGCAGTTAGTAGTTATTTCAATACTCAAAAGACTTTTATAGAAGCTTTATTAAATTATAGAGTGTAATAGAGGCTATTGGAGCTATTTCACGGCAATTATATTGCCATTTTATTGTTGTTAAATGAGAATCAGAGGAGCGGTTATGATAGTTATCTTGCTTTGTATAGGAACATTGGCTAATAGTTCGTTGTTAATAAGATAGGTGGCGTTGGGTGTTGTGTATGTTACATTAATTTCTAGCGGGAACCGGTAACTGATATTTTTTATTCTAAATTCCTACGCCACGTTTACATAACTTTGTTTCCATTCTCTAGATCTCAAACACAACAAAGCTTACTGACTGCCAACCTAAATAACATTTCTTTGAGTTGTAGGCGAAATGTTTTAATTTTCTATTGTATATACCGAATGTTTAAGAGAGTGGCCGTTCACATTTTCTGATAACATTCACTGTGCCAACAGGAAAATGCAGCCAAGGTTATAAAAAGGAGCAGGGTACTTTTAAAAAGGCAGTGACACGGTTGTCGTTCAGAAAAGGTCAGCCGAGAGCTGCCGACTCCGACAAACTTTAAACTGGTTCCAAAGAAAGCCTTCAAAAGCCCAATAAGATTGTTGTTTTTGCCGAAACTTATAAACGTATCCATTTATAAGTAAATGTATTTTGTTTCAAATGTTTGTTTAACATACTTACCTACATTGTATTAAAAATATTCGGGATGATATTGGATTTGGGCGCTGATATTAAAAACTTTTTGTTGAACCAATATTGTTATTGTTTCGCTCAAAATTAATAAAAATAATAATAATTAAAACATTGTTTATAGGGTTCCGTTGCCAAATGGCAAAAACGGAACCCTTATAGATTCGTCATGTCTGTCTGTCTGGTCTGTCCGTCCGTATGTCACAGCCATTTTTTTCCGAAACTATAAGAGCTATGCTGTTGAAATTTGGTAAGTAGATGTATTCTGTGAACCGCATTAAGATTTTTACACAAAATTAGAAAAAAAAAACACATTAAATTTTGGGGTGCCCCATACACAGAACTGAAACGCAATTTTTTTTTTTTCATCAAACCCTCACGTGTGGCATATCTATGGATAGGTCTTTAAAAATGGTATTGAGGTTTCTAATATCATTTTTTTTCTAAACTGAATAGTTTGCGCGAGAGACACTTCCAAAGTGGTAAAATTTGCCCCCCCCCCCCCCGTAACTTCTAAAATAAGAGAATGATAAAACTAAAAAAAATAATATGATGTACATTACCATATAAACTTCCACCGAAAAGTTGTTTGAACGAGATCTAGTAAGTAGTTTTTTTTTAATACGTCATAATATGTCGTAAATCGCAATTTACCTTTCATTCAATCAACTCAAATATAAAAATTAAAAAAAAAACCTTTAATTTCATAAACATAAACCTTATGCATAAACCGTGAATATCTACAAGTTTGTACGGAACCCTTGGTGCGCGAGTCCGACTCGCACTTGGCCGGGTTTTTTCTTTGTTTTCTTCTTTAATTGTTCAGATTTTAATCTTGTATTTTCAGCATCCATACTTTTCAGTGTAGGTATTATTTGTTCCGTGTGTTGCCGGACGTAAACAATAGCAGCATCCTATTTCTTCCCGTGGGTGTCGTGCAAGGCGACTAAGGGATTTTCCTCGAGAATGGGCAGCAGCAATCTCTACGCGTTTTACCACCATACTGCAATCGCCAACCTGCCTGCCAAGCGTGGCGATTATGACCCTTTGTGGATTTTTTTTAAATCGGCTAAAATTATTATGATTATTTATTCAAAGTTTAAGTATACATATCTGAATTTGATAAGCTCAGTCTAATAAACAATTAATTTTAACTTAGAAATTATTTTAAGAAACTGCTCTTACATTCAAACTTAAATCGTAACAATGATTTATTGAATTAAGATTACATTTATTTGAAAAATGTCAAGTTAATTTAAATAAATTATTTTCGTTTGAGTACTTATAATATTTGTAACCTTAAATAAAATTTGTCATAGCCTCAATATAATTCTAAGCTAGCAAATACATGTTAGTAATTAATTAACATTAGAAATGTGATTAATAAAATTGGGTGACACTTTCTAATGAATATGTAAAGTAGTGAAATAATTTCGTTTTGATTAAATAGAATAATTTTGAGAATTAAACAGCAGCGGGACGGCCTAGTTGATTCTTCTGTACGCATTGGTCTCCGGATGAACTTGGACAACACTAAGGTTATGTTCAACGACCACGTTAATCCGGGACCAATTGCTGTAAATGGCAGTACTCTCAAGGTTGTTCGAGAATACGTTTACCTCGGGCAAACTTTGCAGTTTGGTAAGAACAACTTAGAGAAGGAGGCTAACAGAAGAGTTCAGCTGGGCTAGGCAGCATTTGGGAAGCTTCGTCGAGTCTTCTTGTCGCGTATTCCGCAGAGCCTAAAGACTAAAGTCTTCAATCAGTGCGTCCTGCCTGTTATGACTTACGGAGCTGAAACGTGGACACTCACGGTACGGCTGGTCCATAAATTCAAGGTCGCTCAGTGAGCCATGGAACGAGCTATGCTTGGAGTCTCTCTGAGGGAAAAAATCCGGAATGAAGTGATCCGGCAGAGAACTAAAGTTGTCGACATAGCTCACAGAATTAGCAAGCTGAAGTGGCAATGGGCCGGCCATATAAACACGGGGTGGTGTTTGGACTGAATTCATTGCTATTGATGAGAACTTTGCACCCATATAGGTTAAAAGTGCCATTACAGGTCTGATGATGGAGACCATAGACAGTTGAGGGAATTCCTCAACGATTTACAGCAGTTCCCTTTGTTGGGCTTACTTTATACGGTTCAAACTGCCAATTTTATCACTACTATTTAATTAAGGTCCGGAGTTGATCTGATGATGGAGCCGAAAGACAATCGAGGGAACTCGTCAACGGTTTACAGCAATTACCTGATGTTTGAACTTTATTCATTTCTATTGATGAGAAAGCCCCCATAAGGCTTATATGAACCATTACAGGTCTGATAATGGAGACCATAGACAGACAGTCGAGGGAATTCCTCAACGATTTACAACAGTAGTAAAGTATTAAATTTCACCTGGCGAGTTGTGATATAGGAATTAGTGCGTGGTAGATACCATAACTAAAAGGTGAAAAATAAAAACTTTTTATAAAAAAAACCGACTTTCTCAGAAACTCTAGAAAGTGAAAAATAACTTTAATTTCGGAAGTCGGTGGAAAAAACTCAAATACAGGTCCTAAGACACCGACTTCAGAAATTAAAGTTATATTCACTTTCTAGTGTTTTTGAGGAAGTCGGTTTTTTATAAAAAAGTTTTTTATTACGTTGATTGAAAAGAGTGTTATTGGAGTTTCTTTCCCGTCCTTCTACATAGAAATCTACGCTGGAATGGACAAGTTTCTTACCGACTCCTTGACAGTTCAAAATCATGAAATGACGTCTCCCGCTCTAGCGTGGAGCGGAAGGGCGTGTCAGACTTTTACTGACTAAAACCAACCAGTGTTCCTTCAGTTGCCCATATGCCAGGGCCACGGTACCTCTTTCGAACTAATCTAGCGACCCTGGCAGGAGCAGTGGATGTCTTACGGCTGAAACGATGATAATATTTCTATAAAGTAGGGACTTGTTTATAATATGTTACATGATCAATCATATCGCAATTTGTTATCAAAGTATCATTAGTAAACGTTGCGCACACAGGATGTTGCCAAACGGAGGATGCGACACAATGCGTTAGATTTTTCGTCTTGCTTTGCTAAAATTATGATAATGCTAGTATTCTAGTGTCGTAAGTCACTTTCAGCGGATACCCGCGCGTGGGAGGACGTGTTAAATTATAGCATTTGACGCTATTATGTATTTAGGTCTATTGTATGTATAATTTATTACATTTAGCAATATAAATCATAGTTAAAGCAAACAATAGCCACGCACATTAGGTTACGAATTACGTAATATACGTTACACATTCGAAAAATACCAGATTCACGATTTTATATTAAGGTTTTTATAATTAAAATGTAATTTCGTAGGTAAACAAAACTGATCTTGCTTACACAAATAAATTTTTCGTAAGTATGACAAATTGTTATCATAACCGCGTAAGGATTTACCTACTGAACCACACAAATAATACGCGGAAAACCTATTTAAATAAAACTGTGCTATGGAAATCCCTTTTACTGGGTAATTGGCACCTATAGCATAAACTACCTGTCTATTATGGCTTTTTTTTGTGGATGGGAAATCGTCAAATGACGTCTCTCGCTTTGGGTGGAGCGGAAGGGCGTTTCAGACGTTTACTGACTAAAACCCATCCGTGTTCCTTCAGTTGCCCATATGCCAGAGCCACGGTACCTCTTTCGAATTAATCTCGCGACCCTGGCAGGGTCTATTATGGCTTCAGCAACACATCCAGAAACTTACGCAACCACTTATAAGACATACGTACAGAATGCTTTTTTTTTTATTCTTTTGAAGTGTGAATATTTTCCGTATAGTGGTTGGTGATATACGAATTACCTAGTCTTGGTATACATAGGACTTCTACGGTTACCAATGGACTTGCTTCCGATGCGTTCAATCCTAACTAATATTATAATTCCGAAAGCGTTTGTTTATCACGCTAAAACAATTGGAATTATGGATTTAGATCAAATTTGGAGAAAAGGTAACTGAAATTCTTTGATACCCAATGAGCACGACAAATTTTTTGAAGTTAGTTCTATACCGTCGGGAGTCGATTGCGGACTCCCGGCCACCGTAGGCGCGAGCTTGCGGGTGGCGAGCAATGGGTAGCTCGCCGCCCGGTAAGGACCAAGCTCGGGTCGACGGCGCGCAGTGTTCCACGCGCGCCTCAAAGAGATGTCAGCAGCAGTGTAGGGGTCTACTAGGACCGATGCCTGCTGGGGTCGCGTGATTGTTCGAAAGAGATACCGTGACCCTGGCACATGGGCAACTGATGGAACACGGGTGGGTTTTAGTCAGTAAAAGTCTGACACGCCCTCCCGCTCCGCCCAGAGCGGGAGAAGTCATTTGATGATATCCAATCCGGAAAAAAAAAAAAGTTAGTTCTATACTCTAGATGTCTATATCTCAAACACATAAGAAGCTTGTGTCCTTCCCCAGGTCATGGTCTACCATGTCCTGGTGATACCAGCCGCATTACTGTAATCTTTTAACGGTGCCTTCCAGAATCAAGCCTGAAATCTGTATTCCAATATGAATGTTGGTGGCATTAGATTGCCAACATAAGCTGTGCGTAAAGCCTTAATACGATTTATGGTGTCTCTGTAGGGGAACTTGTCACCGGCGACAATCCTCGTGTGTGCAAAGCTGAACACGGCCTACGCGCTACGCTTTCAATACAAACATGTTCTGTGATAATATACACACCCTGTTTATTGTTGCTAGTGATTTTTGAACCTATTTAAAACTAAAGAGTATGAATGAAGGTGGGCTAACAAAATGTATTTACAAGGCAGACGTGACGCCCTAGGAGAACATAATAGTGACCTTATTGGTGATGTTCTGCAGAAAGGTCAGGTGCGTAGTACTGGCCACCAGAGTGCGTTTATGACCAGATCTACGAACATAGACGAAGCAAATAGAGTATGTTAAGATCGTAGCCGGTGGCGGTCTGTAGTTTCTGCCTACCTCTATGGAAAAAAGGCGTGAATTTATGTACATACGAGTATGTATCTATGTTTAAATCTAAATCTAAATGGTTATTTTGGGTTAATTCCTCAGGTTGTATACAATTGCCTTATGGTTATAGTGGCCGCAAGTGTTACTGTTGAGCATGAGGTCCTGAATTCGATTCCCAGTTCGGGTGAAGTGTTATTGGGTTTTTCTCAGTAGCTGTGCAGAGTTTGGATTTGTGCCCGGGTAATGGCAATAGGGTCGCTTCCCATTACATAACTGGCGAAATGTGGGTGTAAAATGGGTACTCCACGTGTTGCAAAGGACTCGAGTCCTCGAGTCGTAATTTTAAACACTCGACTCAATTTTGCAAGACTCAGTGTGCTCAAAAGGCTCGAAGTCTAAAGTCAAGCCGAGCCCGAGTAATTTAACAGCCACTCGAGTCTTAAAAAGGACTCGAGTTTTAGAAAAGGACTCGAGTTTTAGAAAAGGACTCGAGTCTTAAAATGAATTCGAGTCTATGAATAACTCATCAGATTTTTTTGTACGCATAGTTACATCATAACCACTCATTTGAATTTATTGCCTTCTTTCGAGTCTTTTCGAATGATGAGGTACAAGTTTCATCTTCATGCTCCGAGTTTTTCTTTAAGACTCGGGTTAATTTTAGAACTCGAGTCCTTTTTAAGATTCGAGCCCTTTTTAAGACTCGAGTCCTTTTTAAGACTTAAGTCCTTTTTAAGACTCGAGTGTTTATCTGTAGACTGCCTTTTGAGCACAATGAGTATTGCTTAATTGAGTCGAGTCTTTCAAATTACGACTCGAAGACTCGAGTCCTTTGCAACCACTGCCCAACCCTCGGGAAAACAAGGCTTGATGTTATGTTATGTTGTATACAACATGACGCATTCACTCTTGTAATTGGCAAACACAAAACTGAGGTAAATATGTGTATAACCTAAGTAAACAACCCGTAGGGTAGCTATAGGCAGGTACTCGTTAAATGCTGCTTATTTCACAGCACTCATTTCAGGCTTAAGCCACAGTTTTATCGTCAAAGAGTTTACATTTAAATATGTTAGATTTATACACCTTACATAAATATGAGGTGCGCAGTGGCGCGTGTCCCGGCATACACGGAACGATATTACCACAAACGACTAACGCAAGACGTGGGACTCCAGATAACAATTTGATTATTCTGTGCCCTCCACTGTTAGGTCGTACAACGTTTTAAGGTAATCTTAGCTAATGATTCTAGCCTCACCCTTCGCTGAAACAACATCGCACCCTAACAATTTACAGGCAAATTAGTTTGTAGATAGGCATACATTATCTACATATACGACGCGCCGGTTGATCACCGCCAGCGCAGTACATAAACGTAGCAATAACTTTGATGAGTCTACTTCGTGTTTAGAAAATTTTATGTGTATGAAAACATGAGAATATTATCATCGTTAAAGTAGACGCTGAACGGATTAAATGTAGGTCATAATCCAAGGGAGGTAATTCCGTCAACTCGCTATATATTGCCAAGTGTCGCGTGATCCCGTGCAAAAACGCTATAGACGCTGGATTAAAACAATATTTATGTTTATTTTTAGTAGAAACGTGACCCGGTTTAGACGTGATAGTCTATAAACTCGTTCAGGATACCTACAGCAACGTAAGTGCGGGAGATGAACACATGTTCCACTAGATCGAAATGGAAATACACACTCGATTTATGATTCTGATCATTTTGCGCTAGCTCGCCCGTGGAGTGGCGCCGGTGGTTCCGATATTTAAGATACACAAAACATTAATATGTTAATTATCAATATTTTATAACCAGCGTTATCTTAATAAGTGTCACTGCAAATTAACATACAAATGGTCGCTTTAAGAATTATTCGTGTATAATATTGTTAGCTTTAAGGAAATGACGGAAATCTTTAATATTAGGTATATTGTTAAAATTATTGCCTATTTGTTACATATGCAAATTTAATCCTTGTTTACAGCAACAAATGACATAAAATTAATAAAATATATGTAGACGTCAAAATAATTGTCGACAACATGGTTCAGAATATTAATAATTTCAATTTTGTACGTGTATTTCTTGTTTTCAGACTAATTCAACTAATAAACTATTTTATACCATCTTATATGTAGTTACTAGCTTCTGCCCGCGACTTCGTACGCGGATCCTGTTGCTTATGCCAGCGACAACGGGGTCGTCAAAATCGAGGATCTGAAACGTCTGATGTAGAATTCTAAGGCCCGGGGACGGGAAAACAAAGGGATGAGCGAGACGATTGGACTCGTTCCAGATCTTTCATTTTTGTATGTCAATAGGAAATGCCCATCAGACTAAACAACTTTTGCTAAGACGTCATTCCTTAATATGTTATTAAGAGTTTTACTTAAGAGTTCCACAACAGGTGTTCCAGATCTTCAAATTTATTCTCACAGCAGAAAATGCTCTTCACGTGGAATATTTTTTGCTATGGCACCATTTTTAGGGTTCCGTTGCCAAATGGCAAAAACGGAACCCTTATAGATACGTCATGTCTGTCTGTCTGTCTGTCCGTGTATGTCACAGCCACTTTTCTCCGAAACTATAAGAGCTATGTTGTTGAAACTTGGTCAGTAGATGTATTCTGTAAACCGCATTAAGATTTTTACACTAAAATAGAAAAAATACAATACATTTTGGGGTTCCCCATACTAAGAACTGAAACTCAAAATTTTTTTTTTTCATCAAACCCATACGTGTGGGTTATCTATGAATAGGTCTTCAAAAATGGTATTGAGGTTTCTAATATATTTTTTTTCTAAACTGAATCGTAAACCGCATTTACCTTTAATTCAATCTACTCAAATATAAAAATTAAAAAAAAAAATATGTCATAAACATAAACCTTATGCATAAACCGAGGATACCTACAGGTTTGTACGGAACCCTCGGTGCGCGAGTCCGACTCGCACTTGGCCGGTTTTTTTATATCTCTTATACTTACTTTAGCTGGTCTGTTGCGGTCTGCATCAGGTGTTCATTTTCCAAAATAAATTATGTATAGCCTATATGTTGCCACGTTCACGATCAGTGGACAGTCGCGCATCATGTTCCGCACTTGTCTCTAGAGACCTAGCAGCAGATGCGTAGATACGCTGAGAACTCAAGCGCAATTCTCTATCAGTGAACGTTTCCGACTCGCGAGACAATGCGTAACGTTCACGATCAGCGGACAGTCGCGCATCATGTTCCGCACTTGTCTCTTGAGACCTAGCAGCAGAAGCGTAGATACGCTGAGAACTCAAGCGCAATTCTCTATCAGTGAACGTTTCCAACTCGCGAGACAATGCGTAACGTTCACGATCAGCGGACAGTCGCGCCTCATGTTCCGCACTTGTCTCTAGAGACTTAGCAGCAGATGCGTAGATACGCTGAGAACTCAAGCGCAATTCTCTATCAGTGAACGTCTCCGACTCGAGAGACAATGCGTGACGTTCACGATCAGCGGACAGTCGTGCATCATGTTCCGCACTTGTCTCTAGAGACCTAGCAGCAGATGCGTAGATACGCTGAGAACTCAAGCGCAATTCTTTATCCGTAAACGTCTCCGACTCGCGAGACAATGCATGACGTTCACGATCAGCGGACAGTCGCGCATCATATTCTTCACTGGTCTCTAGAGACCTGGATGTAGATGCATAAATACGCTGAGAACGTAAGCAAGCTTCGCGATCCGAAGATGTTTCTACAGAGCGAGTTGCAGCCTGATGTTCTCGAACAGCATCAAGTCTATCCTGACGCTCTTCGGTAGATTCTTGGGATCTTATGATCCTCAATCTTTTAGCTCCTTTGGAACTTTGGGAAAGATTTGACCTCTTTCTAGGCATGGTTAAAGTTTTATTCTGAATATACCTGATCAATTAAAATCTAAGTGACTGCTCCTCTGCGTTACCGGGTAGGCTACCGTGTCACGAAGATAAATGGAAAAGGAAATTAAACACTCAAATAACATAAGCCCGAAGGTATATTTCTTCGATAAAATAAAATAATAAATGGGAGTTTTAGCCAGTAGAGTCAAATTTTCAATGATTCATAGACTTTTCATCGAAAATCAGTCCTAAACTGTTACCGCCTTCACCACGTGGAGGTACTCCCAGCTTATGTTATTTTATAATTATACAGTGAAATTAGTGATAGCTTTGATTTCCACATCAGGTGTTCCAGATCTACAATCTTTATACGTCAACAGAGAGTGCTTATCAGGCTGAACAACTCTTGCTAAGACGTCATTCCTATATATGTTATAGTGTAGCTGGGCTCTTAGAGTTCCACATCAGCTGTTTCAGATCTTCAAATTTTATACAACAACAGAGAGTGCTCATCAGGTTGAACAACTCTTGCTAAGACGTCATTCCTATATATGTTATAGTGTAGCTAGGCTCTTAGAGTTCCACATCAGCTGTTTCAGATCTTCAAATTTTATACAACAACAGAGAGTGCTCATCAGGCTGAACAACTCTTGCTAAGACGTCATTCCTATATATGTTATAGTGTAGCTGGGCTGTTGGAGTTCCACATCAGGTGTTCCAGATCTTCAAATGTATTATTCTTAGCAGAAAATGCTCATCACGTGAAACAATTTTTGCTATGGTACCATTTTTGTATCTCTTATAGTTTAGCTGGTCTGTTGCGGTTCTGCATCAGGTGTTCAAGTTTCCAAGATAAATTATAGCCTATATCTTGCCCAGACTTAATACCTATACAACAAAAAAAAATCATTCAAATCCGTCTAGTAGTTCCGAAGATTAGCGTGTACAAACAAACAGACAAACAGACAAACAGACAGATTTTTTTTTTGGTTTCGTGCTCTATTACTGTTTCTAAACCCCCATCAATTATTATTTTTTTAATATATTCAATGTACAGACACAGTTTTTTTACTGTTTTATTATATGTATAGATATAGATAACTTTTGACATCTTTACAGTGTAACAAAAAGTAGATATCTAAATTAGGTATCTTCACAAAATTTTGCTATCTTGGCGTAACACAGCAATTCCTACATAAACATGCAAATACTTTATTACCCAAAAGCCGAGTGGGGGCATGAACGTAGGTCTTATACTAAAAGAACATTACATATACTAAGGTTACGGCAGTCCAACCTAATGCTATACAAAGTGTGTATTGTGCCGTTATCAGAGTACTAAGTAATATGGGTGTCCAAAAATACGATAGCGTAGTTAGTAACACAGTAACAATGGCTGACGGTGATCGTTCGTATGTGGGTCACGCACGCGTTATCCGTTCCAATTCGCATAAGGCCAAGAACGCACTATCATTATTTGCAACCAAGATAACAAAGTGTCTGGTTGGATAAAGCCACCATAGATTATCCAATATGGTAACACCAGCCGCCAAAATAGTTTGAACAATAATTTCCGGAAACTGAAGAATATTTTAGTTAAATATTCAACAGCATGAGATACCTATGTTATTGAACTTGAACTTAGTAACTCATCTTGCTACATGACTTAACAAAGGCTGAAGTTAGTCAAAGTTGTTTTTTAGGAATGACATCTTATAGGTCGACCTTTGAGGTTGTCGGCTGCTTAACCGAACTTGCCACCAGCCAGGGGATAAAAACTTAAAACTAGAGTGACTACTTGCTAAGGGCACCTGTGGGGTACAGACCTCGGCTTTTTTTTTTTTTTTTTTTTTCAGGATGGTAAATCATCAAATGACTTCTCCCGCTCTGGGCGGAGCGGGAGGGCGTGTCAGACTTTTACTGACTAAAACCCACCCGTGTTCCATCAGTTGCCCATGTCCCAGGGTCACGGTATCTCTTTCGAACAATCACGCGACCCCGGCAGGCATCGGTCCTAGTAGACCCCTACACTGCTGCTGACATCTCTTTGAGGCGCGCCGTCGACCCGAGCTTGGTCCTTACCGGGCGGCGAGCTACCCATTGCTCGCCACCCGCAAGCTCGCGCCTACGGTGGCCGGGAGTCCGCAATCGACTCCCGATGCCCGGGGCGTCTCCTCCTGCGGCGCGCGGCGGCTAGGGACGTGAGGGCGCAGAGACTGCCATTCCCTCACGCGCCCCGCCTCCTCCTTCGCGAGCATTACTGCTTCGCAGAAGGAGGTGACGGCTTCCCATTCCCTCTCGCTCCGTACCATGGCTCGCACCAGGGCCGGACGCGAGAGGTCGCCGCCGACAGACCTCGGCTTAGGGCACCACTGTTAGAAGGCAGCAAGGGACCAGCTGGATCGGAATGAAGTCTCAGTATAGTTTCAGCCGCCTTATATTCCTAATTAGCGCGCAAAGACAAGGTCTTTGACGCGGTCTTAATATCATGGTGTTTTAAACATTGCGAATGCGTACGCATAGAAGGTATGCTACTTTTTGCAAGATAATATACAGTCGTGCGACGGTTTCTAACAGCCCATTGCGTGACCTTATAAGACACACGCGATTAACTCGAAGCAGCCATCTGTTATCTTCACTTCACACACGCGCACAGAATTTGAGCAGTCTCAAATAATATGTAAAATAGACACTTTATTCATAATGGTCGACGCAAGCTGTGTATGACCGTTTACTGATACTCATATTAAAATAGCTATAAGCAATTAAACGGAATGAGGGCGCGGAATATCTCGTAACATTACACGCTTAATTACTCTCTGTGTGATTTGAATCCAGTTTCATATTTAGTTTTAAGGTCACGATAAATTACAAAGTACCAGTTTACCTACCGCGCACTTTCAATGCGGTAGTTTCTAAAACGATAACGTTTAATTATAAAATTACCACTTTGATGTTATTATAACGGACGCTGCAGTCGGATTACTTGAGGCGGAAGTCGCTGTAGGTAACATCATCAAATTAATTTTACTACAGTTAGTTTTTGCTGTAAGTTATGCTGGATTCGAGGATTTGGAAGTGGTAAAAACTAACTTACCACATATTTCATTGAGCTATAACTTTTGTAATATGAATGTCACGCCTCTCGGGAAACTTGGTTGGGCTTGGCGATGTTTGCGGAGCGCGGCGGGCGCGGCTGACACAAGACTTACTAAGAGAAATTGGAGACTTTCGTACAAGTTTATTAAGTCCTGTAATCCTTGCTTAGTTCTCATTTATTTAAATTGATTTATTTCGTGCGCTGTCATCCGTCGTCTACTGAACAATTAACCATCCAAATGGAATGTTAATAATTTATGGGTAGTGGATTCCTACAAACCTTCCTAATGTGGCAATCGAACTTGTGATTTGGCCCTTACTTTCGATCGTGATATACATCCTCCTAACACATTCCGGTCTCTGTGGGGTTCCGTCCTTGTTTCCTCATCGAGCAGGATGTATACGCAATCACGGTATCGTGCAAGCGGCTGATTCACGAGGGAAAAGTTGATATACCTCCTCCACTTTCTGTTAAATTGGCAAATTTTTAAATCCAGGTGCTGCGACCGCGACGGAAATGACGCGGTGTTTCGTGGAATACTTTTTACAAAACCATGAATTCGTAAACGTGCCACCAATAAGCAAATTGTTGGGTAAGCATTTGTGCAGTCTGAAGCTCACCTTACCAGTACAACGCAATATATGTCTACATATCCTTCTGTTTCTCCAATCACGACAGATCGTGATGTTCTGGTATCCACTTGATTTGACTGGAGATGAGTATAATAAATTTGGATCGTGAAATAATTTATGTAGGTAGGTCGCTCAATTCTCTCTCGGATACACATTGAATTTATTTTTACAGTGCATAATGAGCTGTAATACGAAATAACTTGGGAATTTCAACTTAATTAAAAGTTCGTCTCGGGAACTTGCTCAGTCGACAAAGATAACAATCATTTATTGGCTAAAGTTAAAACAATGGAGTATCCTGTTTACCTTTGCCATTGTGAAGTTTGTCGAATGTTAGTTTGTTTCAAACACCCAAGTTTAGTGTGGGTGAGGACATTAGTATTGTCTTGGAGCAGAGCTACGTAGGCTGGTATTAGTGTCCTTCAGACAATAAGCCATTCATTCGCTGTTTCCTTTTTGCGTTGAAATTAATTGGTGCAGTTTTTTAATCTTGACTCACATTCAGTAGGTAGATATAATGTTTGCTTGTCTGTCGTTTTCAGTATGTAAAGATAAAAGCTTGACAATTCCGTTCGGAAGACTTAACTTGACTTGACTTGACATAACTGTAGGTACATATACACAGGCTCTGAAGTTACGGCATGGTAAATGGTTCCATCTGCCAAGGCACCATCTAATGTACTTTTAATTTCTTTGATAGACTGTTTTCCTTATCAGCCCTCTTCCAGTTCGCGTCCTCTTCAGAAACAGGAGCATGAACTGAGTCTTTTTGATTACATCTTTGAACGGGCCTTTTGATAGTACTTTTCAAATGAAGATTTTGTTTGCACAAAGCTTTTCGTAGGAAATTTTATGTGAACTACTTCTTCTGACAAAGGGACATATAAATTCGGTTACACGCAACTCGCAAGTTGTATGAAAATGTAGACGGAAAAATGTAGTCTGGTGTCACGCAAATAATATTCAGGGCGCGTTCAAGCTGGCTCGGTTCCATGGTGTGCAGTGTTCACCACAAGTTCACCAACTGTTATATTTATTACGTATTGATGTCGCACGCGACGCTAATGTTTAACCAATTTACAACTAGTTTCGTTCAAGGTTCAACCATAAACTGCGTTTTTATTGTTGTAGTTTGTTACATACATTTATTGAGTTCTTTATAAAACTGAGTTATTACAACGTTAACTCTGGTCATGAAATACAGCAGTTAAACTTAAGTTTAGAATAAATTTGGTAGTTCAAAAGTGTCGTTTGGTTTAGAATTTTCTTGTTCATTACTTTTTTTTGTATTAGGTAACTTTATCCAAGTTTCTTGACTTGAATAAAGTTGCAAATGTTGAGAAGCTTTTGCTGCGAAAGTTTTGACATGAAAAAATGGGATCGGCTCGACATGCGACTCAGTGTTCAATTAAGTTTATATAATTATGTTTATAAATTGATTACACCACGGTAATAGATACTATTCCAAACATACCATATTATTGATCAGCGGTACATTAGAAAGCAGTAACATTATTCACTGGAGCTATAAAGCTGCGCTGTTTTGATTAGTAAGCTATCAATTACGATTTATTTTCAAGGTAGTAGTTGCACGGCAGGTGCAATGGACTGCATTCCCGAGTGCTAGAAAAACTGGATCCAAAGACCGCTCCTGCGCCGGAGCCGGCAACTGCCGAGATTAGATATATTGATACAAAATTTATTTTATTATTGACGTTAACGACGTGGGAAACTATTGTAAAAACGATTACAGTACATCTGGGGTCATCATCATTATTTATATGACGTATTGCCTCATAAATAATCATATTAAACTATATAAGAAATAAAGAAAGTTGGTCCTTACTTTAGTAAGATTTACATGTTTCGCCAGAGGTATTTCTATTATTTGGGAAAGTTTGACAAGTCATGAATAAGTTTTATTTCCTCGAGGCTAAAGTTCTTAATGCGAGCGTTATATTCAGTTACATAGAGTGTAAAGTTGAAGCGTTCATATCCCAATTACATTAGTAATTAGGTGGGAATGTACAATATAAAGTGCAATTAGGACTACACTCTGTCATGAATTGTAATCTCATTATGTAAATGCATGGTCGGTGTGTCCGAGGCGGGCGAGGCGCGCCGGGAGGCAGGCGATGCGACGTCGCGCGGTGATTAGCACCGCTCATACCTGTCAATTTACCTCGACAGACGAGATTTGCTGTCAGCCCGTATTACTATTCAGTATTCTGTGATACCACGTCCAATTTATACAATTTATTGTTGTACAAAGCGGTTTGAATTAGGTAGAGTCTGGTAGAGACTAGAGACCTAAATCCAGGATAGTATACATCCAATAACAAATTGCAACAATGAATTCAGCACATGATTCTAAACCATCTTTACAATTTGTTTGTCCATTGAAAAATATAATCAGCTTATTTATAGAAAGTGAAAAACCTACGCGGTCAAAATGCGTGGAAGAGTTTTATTTTTAATAAACCACCGGTGTTACGTATTTTCTTTATTTCTTTCTATGTCCTGAATCTACGGTAACAGGTTGCAATTCCCTGCCATTCTTTATATATGTACGCGAAGTTATCTAACCGATTTTTTTGATAAGATTAGTACTATTCAATATCTCTGCGTAGTCTAATAATAAAATAAAAGAACAAGTTAAATCTTAATTTGCTGCAACATTACTGGCGGGCATGTCTTAGAACCAAAAATTCGAAGACATGTGACATCTACCAACCCGCACTGGGCCCGCGTGGTGGATTATGGCCCACTCCCTCTCACTGAGAGGAGGCCTGTGTCCCAGCAGTGGGAACATTATAGGCTGATGATGTGTTACTGAATCAATTGTTCTAAGCTCAAATCGATTTAACATTGTCACTTTCGAAATAACGCAATGCATTGTGTGTAATTACTTAGATCCGTGTTATTTCATTACGCGCATGTCTAAAAAGGCAGTTAGCGTCGCACCTGTTAATAAAATTGTGGGTGAAAGTCGTCGGTTTTTCACAGATATCGTGCCAACCATCTATAATTCACACGGCTCGAGGACATTGTCACAGTTACGCCATTGCCTTGCATGTGTTCTGTTCACGTTAAAAGGCTCAATTGCCCGAATCACAGCATTAGACTCACAACCAGAACATTTAACATTGGGCAGCCATTACACAGGTACACATAAATTAGTGAGCGCGGTGGGGCCATCGCACTTTCATTAGTGAAATTATTTGCTAATTTGTACTTAACACGACCGCGGCACTAAGGGGTAAGGGGACTTAATCTACTTCATTACACAGGCTTTAGTGATAATGAATGCAGAATGTGGTACAGTGCAGCTTCACACTTTAAACCATCAATATTTTAACACAGTCATTGAAATTTGTGTGGGTTTTGTCAACATTTCGTATGGTACAGATACCAAGCTGAAAGAAGGTGAAGATCGCAATATAAACACAACACAGTTTAGCCAAGATGTGCTTAAGTATATTTATAGAAAGGCAGTAGTTACAAATTTAGAACTTGGTAAATTATACTGTACCTACAACTATAAATATAGAACAGCGCTCATGAAACTGAAGTTATAACCTGAGCTGACATTGTTGATACTAGGAGTCATTGACCGCGGTATACGGCTACTCTACGAAGTTCTGTGTAAACGATCATAACCAGTTCATCCACGATTATCACAGTATATTTAAACTGTGCGATGAATGCCTATTCTGCTATTGATTTTTGTTATTGTGTATAAGCTGGTAATTGTCTAGGCGAGGCGGCTCGGGCGCGTAGATTTCGCATTAAAACGCTAACTATAAAATAAACGCACGTGTCTCTTTTGTCGGACACGATGTGTGACCTCTTTGAAGTAAACGAAATGCCTCCGGAGACCAATTTCTCTTTAAAAAGGGTGTTATTTGCTCAAGTGTGCAGTGTGCCTGTACGCACAAATGAGCGTATTACGTACTGTAATAACACTTGGCTGAAACTAATTTCGTTTCAGTGTGACTGTAGCTTTGCACAGCTTAATTATGCACATTTATTTTTATTGACGTAGACACTGTGACTAAAGCGTAATCATAACATTACTTCTTCAATAGCTTCAAGTTGGACACAACCTATGATTTATAATCAATTAAATATTCACGTAAACGAATAAGAACTGGACTGACTCCATTTTAATAGCACTGCGGACTGCAACTTTGCTATGACTTCTGTAATTGACACTTATTGCAAATTTAGTATCCTTTATTGTCGTAACTCGTGGACCATAATTTTGTTAGGCTCGATTGCCTATTGGAAAACGTAAAATCATAATTATAATTATTGACAGCCGTTTGGTGTATTGCAGTATGGCTTTAGTGCCTTACCATAACCAATTTAAAAACAGCGTTGGATAATAATAATTGTGCAAGTTTATAAGTGTGAGAGATCGACGCGACGTGATCAATGGCTGTGTGCGAGCTGACATTTCCGTTGTTTTGCATAACCTGACATTACGGCTGATTGAAGTGCCGTCTTCGTACCAACGGAGGACACCAACGACGCACTTTGTTATTCTCTTTATAGTCATCGATTTTACTCCAGATCGGAGACAACTACATAAAAATATTATTTTCAAGAGAAATAAAATGGAACCATTCGTGTCGAACAGCATTTTGCCAATGAGAGAGAAAAAATAAAAGTAAAGAACCACGTCGAGTCAGTTGCTCGGTTTGCGTCTGTATAATAGTGGTATGTTTGAATTTTTCTTGTATTGAAGTGATTGAATCGCGGAGAAACAGTTTTATCAGATGAAAAGTTTATAAAAAGCATTTTTATGTCACAATAAAAATAAGATTTTGGGAGTGAAACATTTTACGACTAACGTAAATTAGGAACTAAGTGTGTGATATTTGTCAAATGATATGCAATGGTAGCATCGATACTAACTTGCCCATATTTTATGATGCCGATGGCTGTCATAATAATTACCTACATTGTTCCGCATATTATTAACTACTCTCGCTCCTGTACCAATCAAGAGTAGTTGGTGCCGGTTGAGTGCTTACACAACAATGCTTTGATGATATGCAGATGATGGACGTGATAGTCTACGCACGAGACGCTGCTGATGTGTTACATAATATCTTTCTTTGTAATTATCTTCATAAAAACGCGTATTGTGTTGCAAGTAAAAAATAAAAGAACTTTAATAAACAGTATCGGAAATATATCATAGTGTCAGCTGCAAGCTAGAATTTTAGATGGGTGTTAGAGACTGTTGCGTTGTACGGATGCAATAAGATTTATAGTTCTATCGTTACTATTTCTAAGGCAGGAAGCACTAAATTGATTGGGGCTGGGAGCTGTTGAGAATTTCTAGAAATAAACATGGCTGACGAGGCAGCCGTGACAAAAGTCATTACGGAGTTACGGTGGCTGGGCTTTTATGACAACCGCGCGAAAGGTCGGCGTCACTGATTCCTATCGTTAACAATATATGTATAATCTGTGCGCTCGTAACTTGGGAACCATAAAATAAAATGTGTATTGACACTTTTATACGACAACGTTAGTATCTATGCATTCAAATAACTATACATGTTCCAACAGCATTTGTAAATTGAACTACGGAGCTTTCCACTTCTGTCGTATTGTAGAGATGGTTATAGAAATGATTATTACTTATAATTTCAAGAAATAAACTTACGACAGATGTTGTGAAAGTAAATCAATATTTGTTAGTCACACGTTTTCCATAACAGTTGCTGTCGTGTGAATGAACATCAAACAGTAAAGATATAAAATGGCATCATAGCAAGCAAGCATCTCAAGTTTCCATAATTCTTTCTTTTCGGTTTACGAAACAAAAACATACGGAACAATTAAGTATTGTAATTTGTTTTGGTTACAATTAACACGGTGACCCGGCAGATATAACAACTTCCTTGACTTTCGACGAAGAGATGATTATTTTGGGAATTGATTGAATATATTTGATTGTTCTTGATATGTATTGTGGTTACAAGCTTTCTTGTGTTTATTAGAGTTGCGTTACCTCTTGATTTCTCTTAATTAAATACAAATGTGGAATATCTTTGAGTATTGGCCTTATTAGTTATAATACACGCACAAACTCACACACATAAACGAATTATTATATTCAGTCTTATATGTAATATTATTGTAATAACTGTGAATGTAATGACTGTGATTCATTCTATTTATTTTCAGTTAGATGTTAACGAGTGCTTTATTCACCTTCCTAAATATCCTTCCTTTGTATTTGATCGTCGAATCGCTGGTAAGTTCTGAGTTGATACAAATGTGTGCACTCACAGGACACCCACTCAAATGCGTGTTGTTCTTTCATGAAAAGACCATAAAGATACAGACAGAAATCTGTGAGGTCCTCATTTGGCCTTTCCAAATTATGTCTGAACTTCAAAAGAGACTGACCTCTGACAGTATCATTATCTATTCCTTGCCTCTGATTTTGTTTCAGTCTGTCTTCTCGGTACAGTCTGATAGAAAACACTGACCTCATCTAGTTTTAAAACATACTTTATTTTTGACGTGTAAGTGTTTTTTGAACCCACAAATATTTTTATTCACGAGATGATATTTGTTTCAGTAAGAAACAAATATCATCTCGTGAATAAAATTTTTTCGTTACACAGATAAATAAACATTTCAATTTCTTCTAATGTTTAGTTCAGATTAACCATTATTCTGGATAGAGTCAATACATAAATAATTATATAGATAGACAATGACGAGTAAATAGTAAGCAGAAATTGTAAGAAACACTAATGGAAATGTCACCAGTCGGCGTAAATCTTTAATTTAATTGAGGTTGGAAGTTAAACGTTGGAATTCTATGTGATTTTCTCGATTGTCATAAAACAGATGAACTCTAGGCCTAGACGACTGATTTTGTATACCTTACTTTTGTTAATGAAATATTATCTAATTACAAATCTTAGAATGTCTTTGTCAAGTCTGTTATTGACCAAGAGCTAAGTTAAGTTAGGCTTAAAGAAAACAACGTGAGGAACCCGTGTTGAAGAAACGTGGTCTTCTCTGTATAAGAAGAAACCTTGCTAGTGGGACGATATTGGGACTGGAATTATTACCTAATATTATGCGTCAACCAATGGCCAACACATCAATATGTAAAATGTCCAGCCAAGTTAGCCAAGTCTTGGTCGATCACCCGCTTGTGTACCAGCATAAGCCAGGGTCGTGTGAATGTTAACCTTGATGAGTTAAACAAAGTTTTCAGAAAGATCTTTTTATTTATAACAATAGTCCTGAGAATTTTCCGTCTTTTATGTTTACAACAATCGGCGTACCTGGCTATTGTTTTTTGAACACATTGTGTCGCTATTTCCCACGATGCCAGCCACTTTCTTTCATCAAGGGGCTATGTTTAGACGCTATATTCATTGCTACTGCGATTAGTATGGAACTGGATAAGATCTCATCTTATAATGAGTGTACTTATGCAGGCTACTGAGGTGGCGGCGGCCGCTAGCCACGAGGCAACAATCAATTGAATGCGGAGTGCAATAGAAAGTCAAACGATACTTAAATAAGTAGCTAGTATAATAAACCGGCACAAAGAACTAAGCAGTTCGCCTTCGAAAGTAGGACTTGCGTTAAAATCGAACACGAAGAAAATCAACACTAATTGCCTCGAGACATCGAAGCCCCAGTAAATATAAGGACACCTAATTACTCGGATTGACGACTTAACACGCAATTGTAATCGAAACAATGTACTGAATTGTTGTAGCTAACGTGATTAGAATACAATGATGTAGTTAAAACTTCTTCTATAGGGGACGGGTAACCGCAACATGAACAAGTCACAAAGTACCACTGCGGGCACGCTCATTTACGAAGGAAATAAAAAAATAAATAACCCCCACGGCCATGACAATAAAATTGGAAACTGTACTAAATAAGGGACTTAGCAAACAATCTAAATTGGAGTTTTCCAATTAGGGTCCCATTTATTTTAAAGTACGACTGGGTTTCGAGCGTGTCAACAGTCGGTTAAAACGCAAATCGTTCTCTTGTAAAGCGTAGCGCCGCGCGCCGCGCCGCTGTAAGGCGCGGCTTACCAGCGCGTGATGCCGCGAGCAAATACGAACCGACCCTCATCGAAATCGCCCAACTACAAATAATTCCCTTCATTCCTGCTCTATTTAACATTTACCAGTATTCCGCTTTAAATTGTCCTAATCTAAGTACAATTTGATGTTATTTCATATAATGTAAGCCTGCAAGCGACGCAAGCTATGCGATATTATTAAAGACAAATACACTGATACTTGTTGCTTTAACCGAGTAATTTAGCACAAGTCACGTTCCTCCTAAAGTTTGAAAATAATCCCTTATGAATATCACGTGCGGAGATTTGCTGGTTCCATAACCATATTAGCTGATATACTTCATAGACGTCGTGCGTGCGTGTTATGTGATACACGTAGAGGGCAGACACAATCAACGATGGGGCACAGTACAGGGGTGCTCACTTCAATTAATAAAGGCTCAAAGTGCTGTCCGCTTTCAACAAAGTGAGCTATTCATAACTTAACAATAGTCAGCCTGTAAATGATGACTCAACAAATGCACCAAAGTAGATAACCTAAAGAAAAACATCCTCCCATAAATCGTCTTGTTCGTGACGGGGAAGTTATTTATCCAAGATGCGTCAGTAGCTTTAGCTTAATCATTGATAACATTGTGCTGTTCACGTATGTGGAGGTGTGTGTATGCAAATGAGGCATTGTGTGCGCGGGTTGATTCAGTCCGCGGTGCAGTCGCAATCAGTCGCATTGACACGGACCGCCGCCGCGACACCGCCGCGCCGCATCGCACCGAGCCGCGCCGCCCTGCCTGTCGCGACTATATTTTTCATCTCCTGACATCCGCTCTGTTAACGTGAACGCACTCGGAAATTTATGTTGCTGTAGCTGATGCATTGAAAGTCTATGTGTCTATGCATGGTGCCAGACAACAGACTGGACATAAATCTAGGGGTTTTTCGTAGCTCGTACCAAGCCTACGAAAACAGCCAGACAGACATCGGAAAATTTATCTTCTCGTACATATCACATGAAATTTGATAGTAAGGACCTACAAATACGAGAAAACAGTCTATGATCATCTACACTAAAGCTTAACTACGTATTTTAACAGTGCCCAGTCATTATCAGCCTAACAAATTATAAGCTACGCTTAACAGCAGTTATTAAATTTCCGTGGAGATGCTCCCTTCGCCTGCTTAACCGGTAAAAGACAACGGATGTTGTAAATTGCACATCCAATTGCAATAGCTAAGGAAGCCTTGTTTTATAGTCGTGATAGTTTAGCGTGATAATGCGTTCAGAAAGTGGCGCTCAATGAGAGTGTATGAGAGGAAATCGGTTCCCATTGAGCGTAGCTGTAATCACGAGCGCGCACAAATGATCGCGGGTCGCCGCCAGCCGCGCCGCAGCCGCGCCACGCCACGCCGCGCCGCTGCAGCGCCGCCGCCGGTTGCAACGCCGATAATGAATTACAGAGCCATTGCTCGCTTGCAAAATCTAGTCGGAGTCGTATCGGTAAGTAACGAGGTTAGCTGCTCTCCCTGGAGCTGAGCGAGATCGCGTCGTGACTCGCGATGCCTTCGGGAGCGTTCATGGGCGAATTATCTTCTAAAATGGGTGATATAAATTATCCTTAATGGGTTTTATTGCTGTAAAATATTGTATTTGATTCAGATTATTTTTCAACTTATTGAAAGTTGAGCACAATACCTTTTGCGGAAATCGTTTTGCCTTAGGTAATATGAATTTAGGTAATCATGACTGAATTACAAAACGAAAAAGGAAGCAATCGCTGAAGTGTGGACGCGATAAAAGCTTTTATCGAGGATTTTACGATTCTTTTCGCACTATCCCAGCTATAAACGCCGAATCAGATGGAGTGAGAGACCGCGGGTGGCATAGCAAAAAATAACTCTATTTACTTCGCCCACATAAAGTTGAATCTCTGGTATTTCACCCGACCGAAATGTAATTCGTCGATTCTATATACATTTCTGGGATTTTTATTGTCATTTTGTTTACAATCATATGAAATTGAGGCAAACTCAGCGTTGTGTCATCATTATTATATTAGTTCGACTCTATCAAATTGAGGTTTTCAAATATATTTTCTATCAGGACTTTTTATTTTATTTTATACGACTTCACTAAGTTTTCTTTCAGTTCCTATGAACCAATTAAAATAAAATATACCTATCCTTTTGAAAACTCCCTCACGTTCACATAACTGCTGACGGCCTTTGCAGTGCGTTTTCCCTACCATCGCGCAAACTTGTTATGAAAAAACTATATCTAAACTAAAAAAAATGAGCACGTTGAGGTCAACGATGAAGGAAAACGGTGACAAGAGTTACGAAATATCCATTTTATTGACATAGAAAAACATTTTCATGGCAAACTCGATGTTAGCAATCAATTTGGAAAATAAAGTAAAAGGGCAAGTAAGATCAAAATGATAATCCGACATCTTGCGGCCGATCTTGGGCATTCCGTAACCTCAGTACATTCTTTAAGCATAGTTTTTGTTCTGGAGATAGTAAAAATGATATCGCACCGTCTTGACCGGCTGGGTCGCCTTCGCCGTAAACCACGAAATTTACGAAGCATTCCTTAGTTCAAAGAGCATCGAAGCCAGTCAGTAAAACATATGGCCTGCCTCTGAGGGTGACACTGAATTACCAGGATTCTCTGATAGAGATTGTCTGCAGCAGACACTAGACTTTATATTGACTATTTATGGGCGGGAATTTCTCTAAAATAGGTTACGTACGTTTCTTGTTTAATGCAACGGGTTTCTGTATTCTTCCTTATATCTACTTTATTTCTACCTTTCCTTGAAAATCGTTATTTTTATTTTATTCTGAAAGGACACGATGCTCTTAAGAAGCGGTAACAGTAACCAAGTGCACTGATGCAGTTAAAACTGCATCAGGAAATAACTTAGGTATGTACAAATGGAAAAAACTTCTTGCGAAACAAGTTTTTAATGTTTTTATTTTATGCGGAATAGTTACCTGCCAATATTTTCCTGAATAGTAAATTTTACAGTCGAAGTAATTACGCAGTATTAAACATTTAAAAGTAGTATCGCATATTATTCGAAGGCTGTGATTCTGGCCATAATTAAAGCAGTAAAAACAAAATTGTGGTTGCTTTAAAATATTTTTTACAGAAGCTCTATTTGGGTTACAAAAGAAACCCTAACCCCAACCCTTGTCTAAATATGTGTAGCAAGGTAGCAAGGTAACAAGTATGCAGGTAACCCAATTTTTTTAAATTGGTTTCAATCCTACTTTCATATTAATAAAATTAATATTTATGATTATTATCATCATCAAAATCGACATAAAATTGAAGAAATAAGATCGCCTTAAAGATGGAGAGTCGATTACAATTATAACCGTTTTGATGTTAAGTGGTCGATAAACCCAAAAAATATGGTCAAAATGAAAGGCTTTAAGTTTGTCATAACGAATGCAGATCATTACGAACACAGACACTTGATGGTCAACAGCTTCCAGGAACATTACACATGTACTTATGCTAACTGCAGCTGCCATAACAGCATCGCTCAGTTTTTCAGCTCTGTAATAAGCAGGTACTTACTGCGCTCACGGTAAGTTACTCTCCCGTAAGCAAACTCTAAGCTCGCTTTATTAGTCTGGGCAAATTGAAACCTAATTAATGTAGAGCAGAAACTTAGCGGCTCGTGACGGGCGATCGTTGCTCAATAATCGACCCCCACGACTATGGAAATTCAGTTAACTGTTGTATCACGACGCTGACGGTCAGATTTCTGTAAACACTCCAATTTTGGGCTTAATGGTTATGAACGACAGTGAAACTGTGAGCAAAGGTCAAGAGATGTTGTCGTGGGAGTTTTGTAATTGTATCAGATCTTAAGTGAGCTATTTTGGGAAAGAACTTGGAAATATGAACGGTTTGTTTAATATATATATATATATATATATATATATATATATATATATATATATATCTTTATTAAGCAAGTGACAAGACTCAGTTGTGTTAGTAACAATTTTTCTTACCCCTATGTTAGTATTCCTATTCTAATTACTTAACCTATAACATGAATATATGTGAATCACCGCCACACGTCTATCACCGAGGTGGACAGCTTGCAGCAGTGATTCACATATAAACAATCGAGTCTGCTCGCCACACAGCGCAGAATAAGGTTGGGGCTAGCCCGCACGCGGCGCACCAGGGAGGCGCCTCGCTTCCTCATCGTTGTATAAAAACAGTCGACTCGAGCTTCCGCAAACATCCCTGACGCACTACAGAAGCGGGGCAACCCCATCAATATCCTGAACGCATCATTGTATTGAACCCGAAGGACGCTGTACGATTTCTGCACATAATCAGCCCACAGACTACACGTGTAAAATGGAGTGCAGTATGCTCGGAACAAGGTTAATTTAACACCCCGTGAGCAACGTGCAAATCTGCGAGCTATCATATTTGCCCTAACCGACAGCGTCCTTCGCTCTCGCTCAATATCGTCATCGTCCTTCATGCCAGCGGTCAGGACGTGTCCAAGGTATTTAAACTTATATACCCGTGAGAGCGGAGTTCCGCTCAAAGTGACTGGTGGTATAGTTTCTGGACACCGTCCGCCGCCGGCACCAAAGACCATGACCTCACTCTTACACACGTTGTAGACTAAACCATGAAGTTTGGCATAATCTTCACAGATGGCCACCAACCTCCTAAGGCCACAAACCGAGGCGCTCAGCAGAGCCATATCATCGGCGTAACTAATATTATTTACACACACTCCATCAATGTAACAGCCGGCTCGCTCTTTGCTGAGCGTCTCAATCAACAATGAAAATGAAGTAAACGTTAGTGGAGTAGATAAAAAGTGACATGATCGAGTTGGCAACATTATGTAAACATAATGGCGTTAAGACAATGCCGCTATACTACACTATTTACATTTATACGTGTCGTCGTAACACTTACGACTAGCTGCCAGCACCGAGTATGTGGAGCGCAGACAGTCACGTGTGATAACAATTATTTGCTTCCGCCGTGATATCGGTTTCGTGAAAATTCAATTTTGGGAGAAAACTCTATTAAAATATATAGAGTTTTTACATCAATATTGAGATTCGAGTAAAAAATAACGTTACTGAAAACACAAGTAGTATTTTGATCAAATTTGCATTTGAACTTATATAAAAAACAACACGTATCTCGCATTGGAGGTTCTCATTGAAACGTTGTAATAGACAGACAGCCGCTGCTTCTAAGATATAATTCCTGACGTTTGAAGCAACGTGAAGCAATAACGTAATGGGTTCTAAGATTGCAATCACACACAGTAATGACAGGTTGTTAGCCCATCGCCTTACAAACACCATACTCCTTTCCCTTGATTATTTGCACGTGACTTTTAGTTCTTCACTTATACTCCATTTTAGCGCAGCACGTAACTAGATTTTATTTTTATAGAGTCAAAAACCTACTGCTGATTAGATCGAATTGCACTAGCAACGTAGGTGTGTTGAAAGGAATTTGTATTGTTGCGTTTGCTAATCAAATGTTCATAATAAGTTAGTTGGGCAAGCAACACTAAGGTATTCTAATGGAAGCGGACAAAGAATGGACGCGGAAAGCGGACGGCGAGCAATCGGTAGCTCGCCGCTCGGTGAGGACCCGAGTCGACGACGGTGCGTTGTCTTCTACGCGCGCCTCAAAGAGATGACAGCAAGTACTAAAGGGATTTGCTAGGAGCGATATTTACCAGTGTCGCGGATTTGTTCAAAAAAGTTACCGTGGCACAGGCAACTGAAGGAACACGGGTGGCTTTTAGTCAGTAAAAGTCTGACACGCCCTCCCGCTCTGCCCAGAGCGGGAGAAGTCATTTGACAATTTTCCAACCAAAAAAAAAAAAACGTTGTGTCGAAAGGAATTTGAAAAGTTGCGTTTGCTAATCAAATGTTCATAATGAGTTAGTTGGGCAAGCAACACTAAAGTAAATAAAATAAAACATGCTCCATATTTCTTTCTGAATAAAAAAACGGCTCCGATCAACTACTTTTAACTGGAGTGATAACTTGATAAGTCAGGTTGTACTTTCACTTCCATTCGTATTACTTAGTGTGTGAGGCAAGTTAATTATTTTTAATGTATTTGTACTTACAACAGATAAATCATGGTGAATGCTGTCACGTAAGTATTGCTGTGGCATGTAATTTGTATGGATCTTAAACGTTGGTGCCCACTGAGGTGTATAAAGACAAAAACTCGCTGGACGCATCCAAGTCTCTGCTCAAGAAACCTACCAGCAAAAATAAAAGTAAACATTTTCTTTTCTAATATTGAACATGTTTTCATGGAATGTCTAATCTGGTAATCAATACATATGCCCACATCAATTTTATCCTAAAGTAATAATATTTGTCATTTTTGCTGCTACAACATGTGTTTGACAACAATGTATCAACGATAAAACAATAAAATCAAAGAAAAGTAGGCTTGCAACGAATAGTACATTCGGCAGCATACCGAATACCGAATATTCGGCGAGACCTCTGACGGAATAGCCGAATATTAGGCAAAAGTATTCGGCCGGATTTTAGCGCCAAAACTTGTACAAACGTGATTGTTTCGCGCTCGTTTGTTCTAACCTTTCTACCGCTGTCACTGTCAAACGTCAAATAATATAGGTTACCAACAGCCTTGACGAGATCCCGCCTCTTTTCGGGCCCCTTGTGGTTAAACCCCAATTTCTCGATATTTTAAAATAAAACCCATATAAGATTATGACTGTTTCGTAATGTGTACAAGTTTTCCTATTCGATGTATGACATTTATGTAATTTGGTTCAGAATAAAACGAGTATCATTCAAATTAAAAACGAGTTTTGTTATTTTCGTCCCATTTTTATCATTAAGGGTCCCAGAAATTTTAGTAAAAGACATATTTTGACCTTAACCTTCAAAATTTTGTTTAAGACAATAATTCAAATACATAGAATCCTTAACTTATCTAATACAGAAGATGATTACTAACCTGTGTTATGTACCAATTCTACTTAAATAATTATAAGAGAAATGAAAAGATGAATATATGGGAGCGTCCAAGCCAAGCGGGCCACTCGGCGCTGGCAGCGGGTTTTTGCATAAAACACGTTCTGTTCAACTCGCTCACAAGCTTTGGTAAATAGCTAAAAAAAATTGAAACACATAATTCGATAGATTTTAAGTTGTTCTTTCGAATGGTGCTATTTGTTTTTACCAAAATAATTTTCTTTTTAGTGAAAATTGAGTTTCAATTTGAGGTTAGATTGCCTCGAAAACTGTATTTTTTTAATTTTTTTCTGTCACTTTGTTCGAAAGTTTAACCCTTCAACAACATCTCTGTAAAATTTCAAGTTGGGAGCGGCCACGGTTTGCAAATGACAAGCAAATCAAGTCGTCGCGGCGTCGTTTTGCGCGGCCGCGCGCCTGCTGCACTGTATTGCAGACGACGATCGTTGTAAGTGGGTGGTGAAAAACATCGCATCACTCGACGTTGGGGACTTGATTTGCTTGTCATTTGCAAACCGTTGCCCCTCCCAACTTGAAATTTTACAGAGATGTTGTTGAAGGGTTAAACTTTTGAACGATGTAAGAAAAAAAAAATTTAAAAATACTTTTTCGAGGCAATCTAACTTCAAATTGAAACTCAATTTTCACTAAAAAGAAAATTATTTTGGTAAAAACGAATAGCACCATTCGAAAGAGCAGCTTAAAATCTATCGAATTATGTATATCAAATTTTTTTTAGCTATTTCCCAAAGCTTGTGAGCGAGTTGAAAAGAACGTGTTTTATGCAAAAAAGCCGCTGCCAGCGCCGAGTGGCCCGCTTGGCTTGGACGCTCCCATATACGTAATGAATTGTTTTTTTTTTTTAATTTTACTAATTATCTCCCTATAACAAAATATATTACTTCAGTATTCGGTATTCGGCCGAATAATATGTAGATATTCGGTATTCGGCCAAATATAATAAAAGCAGCCGAATAGGCCGAATACCGAATAGTAACCGAATATTCGTTGCAAGCCTAAAGAAAAGGTCTTGTTTTCTCCAACACTGGTATTTCTATTTTATATGATTAATGCACTACGTAATAGGTATTAGCCATATCAAAGGCAAGTTTATTAATTAAGTTCTCTTTAGTTTCTTCTACTGAAATGTATAATAGAGTGGACATTGCAGATTCTAAATAAATATCAGGTGACTTCGCTCGTAGAACATTGGTAGAATGCATTTGTAATTGTTCAAAAATATTCACTAATTAATTAATTAAAAAAAAAAACTATATGTGTTATTTTCAATAAGTTAAAGAAATCCAAGCAATGACCTGTTACGTCGCAGTCCACTGGGGGCTTAACTTTCAAAGATTATGTAGCTGTTAAATGCTACGTGAAAAATATGAGAGACATGAAACAAGTGTATCTTACATAACGTTCCCTCAGTATTGCAGCACATAGTAATCAAATACATGATAGCAGACTGTCTTTTGTTTATTTCTTACTAGTCGCTGCCTGCGGCTTCGCCCGCGTGGATGTCGGAAATTATACCACTGGAACGTGCTACTTACCGAAAAGTACTCTGTATAACATCAGCTATCTGCCAGTGAAAAGTCCCGTCAACATCGGTCGATTTGTTTCGGAGATTAGCCACAACAGACAGATAGACGACACTTTTTTTTTGTTTTCAGTATCGTATATACATTCAATTACATTGTATAAAAAGCTTTAATTTTCAGCAAAACAGGTATTCCAATTTTATTTATTTGTATGTCATGTATATGTGTTTAAAGATGTAAGGAAGCGGTAGGGTTACCGGCTCGACTTCAATTAAGTTTAGGAGCAAGCACTTAGTGCCTTTAGCGGATGCAGAAACTTCCGAACTGCCTCTACTTCATATGAGTTTCCATTGCCTGAAGTTGTATAAAACCCTAATAGATCGGTCATTAAATACGGCCAGTTAGAAAATGGCGACACCAGCTAGTTTTAAAATATTGACGTGTAAAAGTGTCTTATTTATCATTACGATCCAATTATATTAATAATCTATACTTCTATACTAATATTATAAAGCTGAAGAGTTTGTTTGTTTGTTTGATTGGACGCGCTAATCTCAGGAACTACTGGTCCGAATTAAAAAATCTTTTTATGTTGGGTAGCCTATTTATCGACAAAGGCTATAGGCTATATAACATCACGCTACAACTAAGAGGAGCGGAGCAGTAATGAAAAATGTTGCAAAAACGGGGAAAATCGCACGGGTAGGCGATTCGACACGACGGGAAGGGTCGGGGAACAAGAAATTTAACGCGGACGAAGTCGCGGGCGCTAGTAGGTAATAAACATATCATTTCAAAAGAACGTTTCAAAGTTTTCAAAACCGATAACAGTAGTCAGCAACTATATTGAGATGTTGTATGAAGTACTTACAAAAAATTGGATTTTTATTGGATCCAAATGAAAGGACAGGAGTTAAAATTAATCTCCTGTAAACAAAAATATGGATAAATTGAATGTCCCTAATCTAAAATCTCTTAAAACTGACCACGCAATAGACTGCTCCAAAGTTCTCATTTCTTTCGTTATAAAAAATTACAGTTAATTTGTGTCAAAATATTTTTCAATAAAGCTATTCAGGATTATAATTTACACAAATTAGAAGTGTAATGTAGCAGAGCTTCCTCCAAGGTTGACTATTGTCCTATACACACAAGAATGTAATTTCCGCCCTATATTCTGTGTAACATAATTTTTAATAAGACGCTTTAGGTTTGTTCTGAAAAGAGCGCTAAGCCCCAAATAATTTTTCCTTTTTATTCGGCTGCCGTATTTTTTACACAAAACAAGCTTTAAGCTCACACATTTGTAAAGCTAATAACAAACCAAAGCCTCTTAAAACGCAGCCGGAGCACACCGCCGCCATACTTGTTCGTTATCCTATTACCGCTCTTAGCCATGAAATTACAAAATATTGTATTTCACAAACCCGAAAACCTCATTTAGTACAGCTATGATTGTGTTTATGCAACTAAGTTCAATAAATCACTAATTTACATATGAACACAAACAAGCTTATCTTGCTTTTAACTGGGATAGGTCTCATATTTTAGATTAACTAATCATTTTAATAAAAAATGACGAAGGTGTCGGAATGAACCGGTTCGCCAAATCAGCGCTGAGCAGTGAGCAGAGGGGTAATTGCGTAACTTGCTATCAGTAGGAATTGGTTTCATATTGATACTTAAACAACATTCATTGCGTTATTTACGTTGCTGAGCCAACAATTCATTCGAACAAATGACGCAATGGTTTAGAAATAATTTCCAATCCGATTCAGATTCTAATAGATAGTGCGTTTCGCAATTAGGGTGTAGGTATCGGATGTAAGGCTTATTCAAAACTAGCTTCTGCCCGCGACTTCGTCCGCGTTAAATTTCTTGTTCCTCCGACCCTTCCCGTCGCGTCGAATCGCCTACCCGTGCCATTTTCCCCGTTTTTGCAACATTTTTCATTACCGCCCCGCTCCTCTTGGTTGTACCGTGATGTTATATAGCCTTCCTCAATAAATAGTCTACCTAACACAAAAAGAATTTTTCAATTCGGACCAGTAGTTCCTGAGATTAGCGCGTTCAATCAAACAAACAAACATACAAACAAACAAACAAACAAATTCTTCAGCTTTATAATATTACATAGTATAGATTGAAAGACTGAGTTGAATAAGTTAACTGTTTAAAAATCAGTTGTACACGGAAACCGGGTTTGACAAGTTTACAAGACTGGCTGAGCTGAGTGCTGAGACCGGTTCCTGGTAAAAAATAGTTACCTACGTATCACTTCACACTCCAAGTCGCGTTCAAAAAATAATCTATTAACTTATCTGCTCACTTCAAACTTTGGAGGTGTAAAGTGTTTACGAGAATAGATAAGAGTTTCGTAATAAATCTCTGAAATCCTCCGTTAAGCTTTAGATAAACTTTTGATTCTTCTCGTTGATTTTTATTGTTTCTATTCACGGTTGTTAAATTATACTATGTTAATCATCACTTTAAATTATCAAACTTTGTAGAACAAGAATTCATTCTCACCTACCTATAAGTAGACAGGTGCAAAGTAACTATTCTCCGTAGGTATCTTGTACTTGTATCATTTACCCACGAACTCGTAAGTTTGTGGAACCTTGGAAACGAAGTGCCAATTACATTACATTCCATGATTTTAAAACCACTTTATTTTACTTCGCTACTTTGGCCACACTTGACAAGTGAAAAGACAAAATCAATCAAACTAGTGAATGTGTGACATACTTATTGAAGCATCACAGTTATTAAACTCCACTTTTTCCATTTGGCACGGCGTCAAGGCAGATGTGAGGCATAGTTTGCAGATAACGGCTAAGTTGCTAACTTTTCACATTTCCTCGGAAGCGTGTCCCTTGGCAGTGTCGACATTGTCGCGCGTTGTGAATTTGTTATCCAACTCGCGATTAACGAGATGCATGTACTCAACTTTGTTAAACAGATGATACAATTTAATCGTACTTCTCGCCACAGCATAAGTTAAATCGTTAACGCTACACGATGATAGTGGCTTCAAGCATTAATTTCCATAGTAACATTATAATTACCCCGGTCATTACTTACGCTAAAAGCTATTTATTTTGCATAATGGTGTTTGGGTGAGCGCAACAATGGTGAGTCGCAATGCGGCGGTGCACGGTGTGGAGATATGGCTATGGCGTGGCGGCTCGTTGCCTGTGAATCGCCAAACTTGACCGCGCTGTGCCCTTTGTTTGCTCGCTCTGGGCGCGTGCCTCCTATCTACTACTGCTCACTAAAATTATCCACGATATGAATCCGAGAACTTAACGACCATTTACATTACATTATGACTCTAATATTTTTAAAAGAAATATTGTCTAGTCTCTACTGTTGTTCCTTAGTTTGTGAATGTTGTCGGGAATATAAAAAGCCGCAGTAAAATTCTGTAACGTTTATGACACGCTTTCCGTTCTGCTGACAGTCGTTACTAGGGACGGCTCGTCAGCGGAAAGGTTCGTGCGTCTATGGCTGTGGGCGACCGGAACTCGGTAGGTTCTGTCACGTCATTTGCGCGAGAGAATACGCCATTTTTTCGTAGGACGGGACAAGAACGCTTACTCGTCGAGATAAAAATGTCACTTTCTCATCGAGCTTTTTGCTATCTCTTGACGTTTTTACCGAACTTATTTGTAACTGTCATTATTATACGTGGTTTGGGTTAACATGGTTTTTGTTGGGCTTTCTAAACTTAATTGGTTGCTAAGTACATATATCCACAAGGACCAATAGATAAGATCAACAAACATGAATCTATGCATACTTGGCGAAGTAGTTCAATATTTCAGTGGGACATCGCCGTTGTTGTTATATTACATGACTTGACACTATCGTAACCTCTATTAAGTTTTAATGTGAGCTGAGCGTACGAACCGGGTGATTGAGTATGAGATGAATATTGGTTTGCGTGTCAGATTATATTAATAACGGTAACCTTTAGTGACCTAAAACTTTCTACTGTTTCGCGACGCCAGCGCCGATGCAGGTTATATTGATCATTAATCACGTTAATGATGTCAAATGAATTAAACATTAGTTCGTTGGCGGCTCTAGACCAAACCTTCAATATCCAATTAATGCTAACTGCTAGAGGTATTACGTCGCAGCTCATTTGTAGCATGCAAAGTGATGTAGGAACAAAGAGTAACGAGCCATTGAGAGCGCCATGCTCGGTATCTATGCTGTCGACCAAATACGGAACCTTACAGTTGACGCAACACTCAAGTACAGGATGTTGGTCCAAAAGTCCACAGAGTAGAACTTTGAAGATATTCAGAATAAAACTAAGCCGTTCCGTATGTACTAGAAGAAAGGATCAAGTCATGTCTATAGATACTGTAAAATCAGCAGGAACCAGTACGATACAGAAATGACACAGCAAAACCGGCCCTTTGTAAAATTGCTTAGAATTGAAAAAGATAGCGCAAGCCAAACAACAACAAAAGTATCACGTAACAACTAACAGGAGAACATAGCTCAGCAATAAATGGGCTGAACAAACAGATAGGAACTAAACTGGGTTCCTCCAAGTATCTAATCCTTCTTAACGCGTTTGTCCGTCACACCAAAATGAAGTCCACTCGTGGGTGACGTCACGACACATGAAAGAACAGAATCATGACACTATTAGGATAAACGAGGACGCGGCCGCTCCACAGGGACCACATTATAATCTAGTCTTGAATAAGTAGCCACTTGCCCCGCACTTACATCGACTTTCATGAATTCTTATATCTCGAATAAAACTTATTTTATGGACTATTTGGCGACTTTCGGGTAAATTATGTTTTCCCAGCAATTCCAAATATGACGACTATACGAGAGTGTTATGATGCCGAATTTTGATGAGATATTTTTTTGTGACAAACCGTAATAGAGGTTTCCTAAGCTTACAGGAAAATAGCTAAATATAAAACTCATATTTGGAAAGCTATGTTTGTTTTTACTTAGGCCAACTGCTGTTGAATTCACGTCCTCAGTGTGTATCCGTGTAAAAACGTGCGCATTTCACAAATTTCAGTACGTCACAGTGCACTTCCAAAACCACAGTAACCTACATTTGTAGCGCCATTTGCTCAACAAATTCGCGACTTCTTTTCCCAACATGGTCATGGCATACACAACAAAGAACCATTTGCTCCACCATAAACTTCGCCTTGTATCCATAAAATACGCATCTATTAATTAATATTCAAATAACTAACAATCTGTGCTCGGCGAATTGCATATGAATTCTATATGGATTTGTTGTAGCTCATGCATTTTATAGTAGGCAATGTACGAGGAAAACTGCTCATTGTTAAGTCTAGCAGACTTATGTGCACCTACTTCACAATTCTACTGACATACTGTAGTTTAAGCACGTCGCCTACATACGTACTACCTTATTAATAATACTAGGTAGTAGGTACTACGCTATTATTTCGTACAAAAGGAAGCGCACTTGCCTTGTAGGTAGTACCATGAACTCGAAACAATAAAAGCAATGTATATTTAGATATACACATCTATACAAAACCGGAGGATACGTATTTAGATAGACTCCTTGCTGAGAGGGTTAATAAAACATTACGTAAATGGAAGTCCACCAACGAGATAAGGACAAAAATAACATACACTAAGACAGTAAAATCCTTTTGTTCAATTTACACTTTCAATCTATGAATCATATGTAACACAGTGATGGATAAGAAATAAATATCCAATCCATTAAAAATGTAAACAGAAACTAATATAACAGCATATAAAGTAATAAAACTAACAGAACTGTCGTACTATACTAACGAATGGTAAATTAGCCAACGGGTTTATAGTGGTTGGGAAATAGCTTATGCGTTGTCAAGAATTCGACGATTTTATGAATGCATTAAATATTTTATTATCATAAGCTATCAAGCGAGACTTACGTGTACCTGGTTCAGAAGTTTATAGTCACGAAAGAGAAATTAAACATTTAATTCCGCAAGTAAGGGTCCAGCTGTACCTACTGGTGTTTCTAAAATATTTAAGACCTTTTTGCGTTCAGCCCACTTTGGGTAATAGACCTTCTAGTTTAACGAGCCCCATGTACAAATTACACATTAAGGTAATGGACACAGATAGAATAATTTGCTAACGGTCTATGAAATATGATGTTCTAGCTGGTCACATCACTTCGCGGTCGTCGTGTAATAATGTGGCCTAGTTGCGTTGATTTGCTCAAATTGGTCATACTTAAAGCGTATGTTGTACATTTGTGCGACCTAGTAATATGAACTTCAAACTGTCTCAGATTTGACCTCTAGACGCGTGCTGGATGTTACTTCAAATAGCTGAATATTTTTATGTCATAAAAAGTACATTAAACATTGTTGTATCGTTGACACGCCTTTTATGACTATTTTATTTCAATGAAATAAAATGAGTGCGTTTATTTTTTGTCATGCTCGGCTCGACAAGTTCGTGGTGTTGTCTGTCACGAATTAATTATGCAGTAGATAAACAAGTCGCGGTCGCAGCGCCCATGGACTTCCATGTTAATTAAGTTCAGTTCTGTTTCCTTATGGATAGTTCTCAGAATGTTTCCATTTCAAGTTGTTTGGTCGCACTCGAGCCCCGTAATCATCGGCAGCCGATCGGAAACAAAATTAATCGACAGCCACGCTTCCACTCAAAAATGCAGACCGTTTCGAACTGTAAAATACTTGTTTATAAACTACTACGATATGCAAAGTGTGAATAAAGATAGAACATATCAAATGAAAAACGACACTGTCAGACCGAAAAAGTGCTTCAGTTCCGTAGTTGAAACTGAAATATATGCGAAACCATCTGTGTTGTTTGTTTCCAGTGGTTTATTTACTGCCTTTGATTTTCCAAATATTTATGAGTTTGTATTTGAAATTTAATATTTTAGAGAGCATGTAAAATATTGGCTTGGAGTGACATACGTTATTTGGTTGGTATCAGAATCTAATTCGTATACCTAGTTACCTACACGTGAACCGCGTTATTGGAGGATTCTGTCATATAAGAGGCTACACAAAAGATCAAAGGCACGTATTCTGAAACGATATAAGCCTTTTGTATCTGTCAGACGGAGTTCAATGCTTGAGTATTAGTTCAGTTCTAGATATTATACGAGCCTTAAATCGGCAGGTAACAAAGAGCAGCTTTGAGGCATTTGAAACTCTATATCAAAGAAATAATACTGTTTTTACAAGAAATAAAACTTACAATATTTTGAATAAGTAACTGAATGCTTCTGAATACATTGATGATTGGAGCCTTACTTACTTAAGTTAGTCAGACATGACTCAGAATTATGAGTAAAGGTGACATGGCCGATGTCTAGGGCGGGCAGAGTCACCCTTTGACCGTATAGTCCTACCGCGTGCAGCTGAAATATGAAAACTTTCATAATAACTAACGTGTGCAAAATTTGTAAGAACCGGTGCCAATTTGCCAAATCAACGGTTCACAAGTTTATAGAACAACTCGCTCTAGGTGGCCTAATTTAAACGAGCTCTTAACATCTGGCAGTGCTGCCAAACGTTGCAGACTAAGTGATAAACACAACTATAATACACGACAAAATCATACGCTTCTACGCTTGCTTCACTGTGATTTCATGTTGGTTGACATAAAAGCTCATTATTTTACTGTTGACCGGTCCCTGTATGCATACATATCAATTCAAAGGTTTATTTACTAAACGTAGATTTTGCGAAGCCTGAGATGCTACAGAAAAATTCTGGTGAATCAAACGATTTCAACGGCACGTCCCAATTCCTACAGGTATATTCTGTACACATCTCACCCAGAAAACATGATGAAGTGAGTTTTAAGTGAGCTTCCTCTTTTTAATCAATCCCTAGCTTCAGACAAAAATCTCAGTGAAAAGTTAAAGGAATTATTCCACCACTTCTCCTATCTTTTCACTGAGATTTTTACTGATTCGATTTTTACCGATCTATTGACTGAATCCATGGAAAACTACCTTCACTATTAGCGTGAAAACTTTATTTTCGTCCGTTTACTGGGCTTCACAATAGTTTTCACCGAATCGACCAGTACTGAATGCGATTATGTATGTAAATACAAAACTGAATATAAAATTAGCAAATCTAAATGTTTTGGGTTTCTGCAAAGTCTATAGATATTTGATATTACATTACAACAGTAATGTCAATTAGATAATTTAATGTGTAGCTGAAAATGTTTAAGCCAGACTCAAAGATTTTAGGGTGAATTGTGTTCAAAGGAATTTCGGAGAGCTGCCTAAATTAGACTTATCGGCTTAGACCTTTTGTTACTCTAACAAATCACTACTTAACAATTTCTTGTTATTTTGTTAACATGAGCTCGTTAATATTATTGTAACTAAATAAGATTATTTTTGGAATCGATACATACTTGGTCTTGAAAAAGAAAATAATTCTAATAGGTTATTTTGCTATATGTAACTACCCTCCAAAAACCGCTACATCATCGTTGTAGCGAATAGGTAATTAAATCACCATTAAATTCATGTTCAACAGGAAAATTCTCTTGATAAATTAAAAGGTTTTATAGCGGCAAGCGATACAGATCACATTTTATAGCATTGCTGTAGCTCCAGTGATGTAATATTGCTCACAAACAGTTCTTGATGATGATTGCCTGCTCTCGACTTGACGTATAATAAATAACTACTAATTTATGGTCTGACGTCTACAATATCATGTGTATATTCGCTACAATATATTTTCTGTTCTATTAGTAGAAAACATAGGTCCATCGAGAGGAGGGTTGACAATTTGACATGTTTTCAATTCCATTGTACCTACATTTATCTGTCGTTCACGATAGGTTTATCGACTTATTTAGATACTTCTGCCCGCGGCTTCGCCCGCTTGAATGTCGGAATTTTTTCCATGGGAACGAGTTACCAGGACAAAAACTAGCCTCTATCATTCCCCAGGAGTCCGGATGATATTTATCTTCTTGCCAAAGTTTATCAAAATAAGTTCATGAGTTTAGGCGTGAAAACGTAACATACGGACAGAGTTACTTTCGATTTATCACATCAAGAATAGATTTATTTTATGGAAACTTTTCAAGCTTATATTAGGAACGGTTATTGTCGTCTGTTAGGATATTTTTGGTACAAAATGCTCTAAAGTCAATAATCAAGCGCACGTTGCCCCCGCGGGCAGGAATAGTGCTCTGCAAAGGTTAAGTTTAATCTGATTTTGGCTGTAACAATGCACTGGGGAGCAGTAGACCGACAATGGCGGCGATACAAACTTTTAGCCTTCCAGGGGACATATTTATATATCAAGTGACCGTGAACGAGGCTAGGACCGTTTTTAGAAATAACTTATTGCACGAAATATCCGGACCATATTTTTCCCAAGTTCCAATTTGGGCTCAATTACTTTCCCCGCTTAGCTTGTTGGTAGGTACACCCCGCGGCGGGGTAATTGGGTAACACATTAACTGTAGCAATGGCTTTCTTTTTGACAGTTCAACAACATTCATTGCGTTATTTATGATGTTGATCAAACAAATTTATCGAACATGTGAAGCAATGGATCAGTAATTTTCCCTTAAAAAATTTTCAGATTGCAACTTTAATAGGGTGTTTCGCAATTTGGCTGCGTTGTATGTATCCTTTGTTGTATGAATTCTTGCCTCTGTTCCTTCAGCATTAAGATGTTGAGAATTATACACTAAGTATTAACATAACCTTTATTTGTCTTTACATAAATGTTGGTTGTTAAATTTCGAATGTGTCGATCCAACAATGTCAGAAAAAAGCAACGTTTCAGTCTCGTTCACGTGTCGTTGGGATGTAAATCGATCGTGTCTGATGGAACCTATGGGCGAAATGAATTATACACCGGGCCCGATGGCGCGGCGCTGTCCGGCGGCGATGCGACGTCGCGCCGCAAGCGAACCGTTGCAATGCATCGCCATTAAATAAATTCATTCGCACGTCCCTTGCTGTTATTATTTCGATATCTCGCCAATACAGTCCTAAAGTTGATTAACGTTCGCTATATTTTATAACTACTTGCATGAGTGCTTGATATTGCGCAAGAGACTTCAGAGTTCAGATGCATGATAGCAGCTGTGTCGCTTGAACACGTTTTGCTTTATCGCTGCATATAAAAATAAATAGAGCACAAGACGTTAATATGGTCCATCTGTAATTGATATGCATATATCGTGACTGTGTGAGATAGAAAAAAAAAACGAAAGCAAGGGTCTAACAAGCTCTCTGACGATGTGTGGGAGCGGGACGCTGCGCGGGCGTCGTGTGGGCGTCGTAGCGTGTAATGATATTACACCTAATAGAATAATATAATGGTATCGTGTTTAAAAGATGCGCTTTAACACGGTTTAGAAACATACAGCTCAATTAATTATGTTTATCTTGTTAATTTAAACTCCAAAGACTCCTTCCTCTCCACGTTAAGTCTGTTGGTTCTAATTTCCGCCGAGCGTATTCGATGGTATTTGTATCGTTTCCCGGATACAGCGCAATTATTGTTTTGACACGAGTGCTATATTTTAAGTCAGTGTGCTTAACTTAGGCAACGCTTCCCTCGTCTATTTGTGAAAACAAAATTGTTTAAAGATGCAAACGGACAAAATATGGTGATGGACGAAGATTTCAATGAAAACAAAATAAACATTTGATGTGAACTTGGATGCTGAATTGCTAGCTGTGTGTTTACCAAATCCGTTGTGGCTTCTTACACAAATGTTGACTCAACTTGGTTACAAAGTTACTAAGCGGCACTTTCACTTCAATGGACGAACAATCCATGCAATTATGATATGTGCGTGTTAGTTTTACTTTCTATACCAGTCTATATTCGTGGTTCAACTTAATACGAAATAATACAAAAGGCCACTTACCATTTTATTATGTACCACAGCCAACGCATGTCATTGGGCAACCGTGCTGGTTAATTGCTGAAATGAAAAAAAAAAGATTAGGTAGGTACTGGGTGTAGTGATGACTGGATTCGGTAAACTATAACTAAAACATGACTAAGACACAGTGAATCATGAAACTGATGTACCTATAGTAAAGTCGGGCGGTACTACGTACAGCCTGTTTCCCAGAACGTGGCGACTCGAACGGAAGTCACGCCACTGACTCAGTGAAATCGACTTACATCGCTATTTTATTATTTTTCGAGTGGCGGCGTCAAATTTCACACAGCTATTGTAACAAGTGTTTTGTTCTTGTCTGTTCATAAATAAATAATTTTTCATATGTTTGGAAAACACAACTTATACAACAAAAAACTTTTTAACAAAAAATTAAACCGCCGAAAAACTGAAAAGCATAAAATAATAAACCTTAAAATTATGAGTCGGCGCTTTGAGTGTTCCTTGTTCATTGATTTTTCAGCGCCGACTCAAAATTTTAAGGTTTATTATTTTATGCTTTTCAGTTTTTCGGCGGTTTAATTTTTTGTTAAAAAGTTTTTATTTTATGATTTTTTGTGGCTTTAATGTACTAATAATACTTGGCAAGGTATACCCTATCCAACAATAAAAGAATTATCAAAATCGGACTACTCTGTACAAAGTTATGCGTGTTTATACGTTACAATCAGTGACTGAACAATCAATCATCCCCTGTTTTCCAACCCTTAGGGTTCGATTTTGTTTTCCAAATTTATATGGGACCACCTTGGGAGTATACTCTTTCCAATAGAAGAAGAATAGTCACAATCGGACCACTATGTAAAAAGTTGTGAGTGACAGTGAGTGAACAATCAATCATCCCCTGTTTTCCAACCCTTAGGGTTCGATTTTGTTTTCCAAATTTATATGGGACCACCTTGGGAGTATACCCTTTCCAATAGAAGAAGAATTGTCACAATCGGACCACTATGTAAAAAGTTATGCGTGATCATACATAAAAAAAAAAAAAAAAAAAATACGCGTCGAATTGAGAACCTCCTCCGTTTTTTTTCGTCGGTTGAAAACTGTAATAGCGTGGATTATAGGTTTTTTTTTTATGGAGGTAGTTCTATCCAACAATGTCACGACGTCATATTGTTAGTTACCACGTCCAATAGATGGCGATAGGGGGGTGAAAAGAATAGTTTAGAAAAAAAAGACATCAATGAACGCCCTGGAATTTTCTAAGAAATAATAATAAAATTTTATTTTATTTAGACCTAGAAAATGAGAGCAATAAACTTGTAAAGTAGAAAGAAAGAATGCAGTTTAGCAAAGAATGTGGAAAGTAATAAATTAAAGAAAAAATGTTGCTTAATTTATACAATAAACAAGTCGTCACGCAAATAGATTCTAAAACTGAATAATGAAACAAGCAAAGATATCTCAAGTAGAATGTATATCATACTACAATAATAAAAATAGACATTGTGGGAATGCATTCGCACAATGTCTAACTTTATTTTTCAACGCAAAAAGAACTACAAATGCTGCTGCTTAGATTTTTTTATTTAATTTAAAATGCAGGGTCAAAGCGCGGTTTGTTGTTCATTTAGAGGGATGTACCATCGCGTTTAAATATTCATATAGTTTGCGTTATACTCTGACCTTTGTTCAGAAGGGCTGACGTGCATGTTCAACCCCGTTGGCATGACAGGTGTAGATATACCTACATATGCCGCGTAGGCAGTGGCAACTGTTTTTAAACTTTTTATACCGAGACTCTAAGGCCAGCTTCGTCTGGCAAAGTAATAAAAATATAAGGTTTTTTGCTGATATTTTTTTTTTTTATAGCGCAATTTTTACAACCTTCTTCGGAGTTCTTGTGTATTGAGCCAAGATAATTGAGACGATTTTTATAACATAATATTAAATTAACAGTTTAATTTAACAACTTTTGAACGTAAAATGACCTGCATTTAATAACATTTATTTTAATATTACTTATATGATATAAAATTATCAATTTAGTTTTCAGCCAGGCCCTACAAAAGGTCAATTACGTCGTCCATGCCCGAGTGTTCTATTACACTTGGTTACCTTGAAACCCGCGGAGATGTAACGTAGGGTGGTCACACTACTCCGGTGAGAAACCCAACCCTTTTCCCTTTTTTTTTCTTATTGCACTTCGTCCCGGCCACTGGACCGCAAAGCGTGTTTTTTTAAACCAAATTCAGGTTCTACCGATCCAGATTATATTCCGCCCTCTTTATGATTCTGGCCCCGATCGCTCTCTTCGAAAACTAATTGAAGATAACAAGCTTGTTTTTTCGCCTCTCCACTTGTTCATTTTGGAATCGCGGCCGATCGAGTACGATATTGTTTTCTTTAGCAGGGTTTTCTTACATAAAACTGAGCAAGAAATTCTCAACAGTGGGGTGTTTTGTTTAATATAAGTAAGAAATCTACAGTGAAATAGTTTTATTAAGGTGATATTTTTATACTCCTGAAATGCTGGTTCATGAATCATTTGAAGTTATCAGAGTTTACAACAAAATAGCGAGTTTTATTTATAAAATGTGTTCCTATTGAGATAAAAAATTCAACTGGTATACCTAAGTTTTTTTCTTGAATACGGGTTCCATTGATGAATACGATTAATCATTTTCATTCAAATTATTTCATTCAAAGCCAAGAAAATGCGACGTTATTCATTGATTATATTTCACATAAGGTTGTTTTACATAAATAATCGTTACGTCGAATGATTGTGTATAAAAATATAAAACGAAAAAACATTATATGGCATATGGTTGATTCTTTGACATGGCCTATACCCTAGAGTTATGGGATCTCAAAAGTACCTTGTATACCTGTGGCCTCAGATCACACAAACATTGTGTGATCTGAGCCTGTGGCCCAGTTCACCTACCTACATAATTGACTTTGTTTTGGAATGTTCACTTGGGATTATTAATTTATCTCATGTATCGCATTTGCCCGACTGTTATTCGGGCAACACATTTGTCCACAGTGTCGGACATAAAGAAGTTGAGCTGGCCATACAATCAAGACTGCTCTAGAAAGTTCTCGTATTCAAGAAACTGTAATAACATAATGACATCGTATGAGTTTGATACTGACCCAACAACATCAATAACGAGACCTATAAATAATTAGGTGTGGGCTGCAACCACTGTAAAACAAATGTTCTTAGTCCCGTTGTAAACTGATTCTGAATCAGTACCGGAATCTATAAATCACAGTTCCAATCAATTCCAACATCAAACATTGATTTGGTCACAGTTAAGAGGGCGACTGCCGGCGAGACGACGACGCAGCGGCGGCCATCTTAACGTGCGTGACCATCCACCGAGCCTTACATAAATACCAATAACAAATTTCATGCATAAAATTTTATTTATCATTCAGAAAACGTTTTTTTTAGCTATAAATTTCGTATTTGCATTTAAAATGACATTTTATTTATTTTTAAACAATACTTTAACTGCAAATATAATCTTTGAAGTCAGAAAACTTAAATTGATTATGTTTTTCTATTCTTAAACTGAATCATACATAGTTTAAAATTGATTTAGATAACAGAGCGCAACTTGGAAAAAGAAAGCGGCTTTCCATTCCACTAAATACAATGTCAACTGAAAACGTTTAACTTTATGAAAGGTTGAAGTTAAGTTACAGCAAACAATAATCAATAAGTTGGTTCGTGAGCCGGTCGACGACCGAATAATTTTGGCGTGAATTATCGTCACGATAGCGTGTGGATTTTGGAAAACACCGCAACCTTAGGTCAACCACCCACAAGTTTTGATTTTGTTACGCTAACTTTAAATAAACGAAAACAATTCAAGTTATTTTTGGATCAATCAATTCAAGGAACTTTTGAGACCAGTTCATTCAATTTATTAGTACTGAAATCAAGTTATTGGCGAAACGAATCTTTCAGATACGCCAAAATTTCCTTCGATAAGCAAAAATTGCTTTTTCGCTTTCTATTTTCATGGAGAGCCTGAAAAATTGAATTTATTTAATTCATGCGGAAACTGCGTATCCTGTAGTAAGCTATTTTATGAAAGATAAAGGTACTTACTTTCACAAACACAAAATAAGTTTCGTAATGTTATTTTAAAGACCGTTCCACGTTCTATCGAAGCCTGTTACATGGAACTATACCATCAAGTTGTATAAACAAGGCTCGCTCAGTCGCCGTATGCAGCGGGCGCACAGTGGAACGAATGTATGGGAGCGGTTGGACGTAGACATGTCCGAAAAAAAAGAGTAAAATTATGCCAAACTAATGATGCCATCTTATTCGATTACTTAATGCCTTCATAACTTGTGGTGATGAATTTCTTCATAACTCCCATATTTCGGGAGTAATTTGAGAAAATGTGAAATTTTACTATGAAAATGAGTGTATCGAGCTCTCTCCCTCCTGATTCCGGGCTTGTTTCAAGTAGCGGTCTCTAATATCATAATGCTAATACTAAGAGCTATATTTAATACTAAGACACATAGTGCGCCAAATGTGCACTTTCTGGGATAAAGAGTGATGTTTATTTTATAACACAATTTTTTTATTTTTTGTTTATTTTGTTGATTAAAACCGTTTTTCTAAAGGTTTACCTTATTACAATAACATTTCTGAGCAGCCAATTAGAGAAGATATAAGCTAATTAGGATATATAATTAGGGACTTAAGGTTTACATATAAAACTGATGCACTAATGATTACTGATAAGAACATTGCTATTATTTAATTACTAAATGGCTCTTAATACACTAATTTAGCATGCATCATTTACTAATTATCACAATAACTAATTACCTTGCAATATTTAACAAAGGATACCTGGGATACCTGGATTTTATATAAATAGGTCACTATTAGTAACTTTAAAATCAGTGTTGATTTACACCTCGTTGTATCCAAGCTAATCTCGCAATGTATTTTCCAAATTTTAATACAAATCTTGATATTCACGTTGCTTTATGCGCACGCGCACATAAAGATTTACGCGACTTTAACTATTTGTTCAGTGTTTTAAAAGATAACAGTTGTGTTCAGTTATGTGAAAGTGCTGAAACAAGTTTAAAAGACTGGTGTCGTCGATTTTGCTACCGCATTTATGCAAAATGGACACAGTCTGGAAGAAGCACAGATAAGTTTCGGAAGAAACATGAGATTTGGCTACAGGCTGCAATTCAATGGCCGGAATTACAGAATGAAAATATGGAACCTTCTACAGAAAATATAAGTGACGTCATCGAGCCCATAATTTCTCCTGCTAAATCTGATGCTTCAACTTGTACACATCCTAGTCCTCGTAAATCTTTTGAGGACCTTAGTAACCGGCAAAAAAGAAGACGCACTGAAGATAGTCTTTCATGCAGCAGTAGCAGCGCTGAAATTATGTTTTCGGCCGAAAGGGCGCTTCAAAAGGCAGGACAAAGCGATACAGCTTATGTTATGAAATACTTGACGGAGAATCCAGAAGAGGCCTCAAAAGTCAAAGCCTTCATTGAAGGTAAATCAATTCAGGTACGGGAAATATCCCCTTTGAAGGCATTGGCTCTTTATGTATCGATGAACTTATCGAAATGGCGCTATAACACTCTTCGGGATTTCAACACTCAAGAAGGAGCTCTTCAATACCCGAGTTACTACATGTTGGTTAAAGAAAAAATTAAGTGCTATCCGGCCAAAGAAGATCTCACAGTTACAGAGAGCTCTGCAAAAATCAAATTACAAGCCTTGATGGATTTAACCTCAAGAAAGACTTATTAGGTCGTTAGAAACCCCTGTTGATCCCAATCAACAGCTCGTATTGACCAGCAAATGGGGTTTTGACGGATCATCTAGCCAAAGCATTTATCATCAAAGGACGAGTGAAGATGAGCAAATCGATCTTGCTAGTAATTTTATGATTAGTCTTGTACCACTGCGGCTCGTCTCAAAAGGTGTAACAATTTGGGAAAACGAGCGACCATCTTCCACTTCATTTTGCCGGCCAATATTGTTTAAGTTTATAAAGGAAACCAAAGAAAATGTGCAGAGAGAGATGGCTGAAATCGAAGCAGAGATTGAAGCCTTAACTCCATCCACCATCACTGATGGAATTAGTGTCAAACACCAACTGCTGTTGACAATGATTGATGGTAAAATTCATTCCATTATATCCAATACAGCAGCTTCAGTGTGTGACATATGCAAGGCTTGTCCTAAAGAAATGAATAATTTAGAGTTAATCAAAGATAAACACGCAAACGAGGACATGTATAAATATAGCTTAAGCACCCTTCACGCTTGGATTCGCTCAATGGAATGCTTATTACATATTTCCTACAAATTAGACATAAAATCATGGCAAGTAAGGGGTGATATAGCAAAAAGGCAAGTTGATGACAGGAAGAAAAGAGTTCAAGAGGCTGTAAGAAGAGAAACGGGCTTACTTCTCGATGTTGTGAAACAAGGCAGTGGATCCACCAACAATGGCAACTCGGCAAGGAGATTTTTTGAAAACTACACTAAATCTGCTGAACTGACCGGAATAGATGCTATGCTTTTAAGAAAAATCTGTGTGATCTTGCAGTGTATTTCATCAGGAGAGAAGATCAACGTAACTAAATTCCGAGAGTTCTGCTTTGATACTGCTAAGCTTTACATGGAGTTATACCCATGGTATTATATATTATGCCTTCTTCACTTCATAAAATTTTAATGCATGGGCCAGACATAGTTCAGAACATGTCAATTGTGCCCATTGGTTTTCTATCCGAAGAGGCATCTGAGGCTAGAAATAAAGATTTTAGAAAATATAGAGAGGGGCATTCTCGAAAGCATAGCAGTATCTCATGCAATGAAGATATTATGCACAATCTTTTACTGTCTTCTGATCCACTTGTTACAAGTATCCGTCCAAAAGGAAATAAGTTTGTAAAAAAATCTTCTTTTAAGGAATTTTATGAGCTTACGGATTCTGAGAAAAGTGATATCGAATTTGTTAACATAAATGATTTAGCGGACATCGATTCTGAATTTGAATTAATTGATGATGATGATGATGACGAAGATAATTAAATGATGTTATTGTTTTAAAATGTGTAACTTAGTAAATTAGAGCTTACATCTTAATTATTTATTGTACTTTTAATGAAACTAGGTAATTTATTATCAACTTACTTAAAAGTCATACTCTCATCAGTTCTTGTGAATATTTTTGTTAATATATATTTCTGTATATATATAATATATTTATAGACCTCTTAATAAGTCTGTCTGCGGTTTAAAGTAAATACAAATGGGGAAAAAACTTTTTTTTTTTAAATTTTCATTTCCTTTTATCCCAGAAAGTGCACATTTGGCGCACTATGTGTCTTAGTATTAAATATAGCTCTTAGTAATAGCATTACGATATTAGAGACCGCTACTTGAAACAAGCCCGGAATCAGGAGGGAGAGAGCTCGATACACTCATTTTCATAGTAAAATTTCACATTTTCTCAAATTACTCCCGAAATATGGGAGTTATGAAGAAATTCATCACCACAATTTATGAAGGCATTAAGTAATCGAATAAGATGGCATCATTAGTTTGTCATAATTTTACTCTTATTTTTCGGACATGTCTACGTCCAACCGCTCCCATACATTCGTTCCACTGTGGGGCGGACCATTTCTCGGGCGACACTTAATCGCGCCCATTATGTGTCAACTATGATTTCCTGCATCGAGCACAACCGAAAGTCTACATTTTGTTGTTACTGGGCCATTCACTCGAACCTCCGATACACTTCGGACCGGACAATTGGTTTCTCGAACAAGTTTTATGCCTTAATTTGAGTCTATGTGCGAGAAACATACAAATTAAATAAAAACTCAATGTTACTATAGCGAACACAAAGGAACCTCAAATGAACCTCCTTCGCACACTTTTAATAACATTTGTGTTGGACGCTAATTCTTATAATAGATAATCAAAAATTAAACATCCACTTCACTCAAATAAATGTTCAACATCATTGACCAAAATAACAACACTGATTGCTTATTTTAGAACAAAATTGACCTTTTACAGACAATGAACACTTAATAATTTTGTGTAATTAAATACACGTTGTTATGGACTTCGTTATTTGCCAAGCGCACTTGTAGACTTGAATATTCAATGTGTTTTAATAAAAGGGAAATACGAACAGTAAGGACATACTTCAATGTAATTCCCCGATAATGATAGAGTACCGAATTATTTGCTTGTCAATGTTATCTAAAGCATCTGGGAGTTAATATAAATGTGTAGTACACAATCGAGATTGTAGATTTTATTGTCCGTTTATAAACAGTGAGCAGTAACGCTTTGGACTGATAGTGAGATAAGTGAACGGGCGGACAATTCGGCGGCGCAAGCCACAAGAGGCTGGCGACTTTCATTAGCCATCTCTTATGAACTCTAAGTTAATATCCCAGTAATATTATAAATGGCAATGTTTGTATGTTTGGTTGTTTGTTATTTAATCATGCAAAACGACAGAACGTATTTCGATGAAATTTGGTACGCAGATAGTCTATAAGCTGGTTTAACACATACGATACTTTAGGATAATTTTCTATTATAATTTTCTGGCAAAAGCTAGTAATATTATAAATGCAAAAGTGAGTTTGTTTATTACTCAATCACGCAAACACGGATGGACGGGTTTGGATGAATTTTGGAACAGATAAACCATGACTAGTAACCGTAAGTACCTACTTAGTAGTAATGAAATGAGCATAATTTCATCCTAGATCGCAAACGAAGTCGCGGGCAACAGCTATTAGTCTATAGGTAAGAATTACTTGGAATTCGATAGTGTTAAAATATTAATTAACCAATCAACTCAGTCTGTTCAAAACCACTAATTAAATATGAATATTCTTACTTACCTAATTATTAGGGACAGAGAACGGTGATCGCAACATCGAATGAATGATGAATGTGACCGACTGGTCAATATAATACGTAATATTCTGATCACAGCTATAATTGATGTCAATAATATAAGTCATAATAGCAATATTTTCCTGTGACAGGTTAATAATATCGATTTTAAACAACAAATCTGTTAATTAGATAAGCCGTAATGAATGTCTCGAACATGAAAATTTCTCTTATCGTATATAATCATTTTTTTAAATCAAGATTTTCCTATCTTCCGCGTACAAATTGCGGCACACGCATACCTAGTTGCCGTTTGCAGTCCAAGGTTAATGCAGAAATCGGCGCGGGCGCAGGCGGGTGCCATACGTCACGAGTTGCACAACCCACGCGTCTTGTCAAGACTAACTGACCGCCAGCCAAATTAATTACTGACCAACGTTTAAGATAGATTACAATGACGAAACATTGTGTTTTAGCTAAATATTAAACAGCTTTCTGAACTTTAACCGCTGCAGGTATGCAATAAGCTAAATTAGAGAGTTAAGTAATTATAATTATTTGATCATCTATAGACACAAACATGGTATTTTTGACAGTTCAGTTAGATTTACATAAATATGAGTTGCATTTTGATCTCTCAGCTTTATGCAACGTGCAACTTGATTGCTAAATCGGTTGAAGTAATAAATTACCTAGCTATCATAAAATTCTTACATAACTTTTAATGCAGGCAATGAGCACAGCGTTGTAATTTTCTTTTACTTCTGAAACTAGATCTTAATGTTAGATTTTCACTACGGTAATGGGACGTTTATGCAGATTTAGTTCGTGAACGTTTTGCTCGAGTTATGAATGAGCGTCCTAGATTTGCTTCTGTAATCATCTGGTGTGTTGGGGTGCGCACGACGCGGGCGACGCGGGCGACATAAAGCGCGCAACTCGCGCGGCACGGCCCGTCCACGTTTCCTCGGAACCGTCTAACTACCGCTAACGGCGCCTCCATTCCTATGTAAATCCTCGTGCCGCATCCGACGCCAGATAATACAGCTACAATTTGCATGTCCCCTTGCCCTTTGTGGTCGTACAAACGGGTCTCGGTTGCCGCCACCCTTCAGAATGGGTATCGATTGTCGAACAGGTCCTACAGAGCCTCACATGAATAGCAAGCATCCTCTATTAGACAATGGTTTATCGAACAAGATGTAGTGATTTGCCATTCATTGAAGCAGTAAGAGCAACCAACTGACGGCTCAGTGCGCAGGAACACAGGACACTCACTGTCGAGCCTTACGTGACTTGAATAATTTAATCCGGAGCGCCACTGTTTCCCCGGAACATTTGTTACCCGATATCTTTCATATTAATTAAATTAATTAGTTAAAATTCAATACGTGTATCTAATCCACAATGTAATTAATTTTGTGTGCGAGCCCTTGTTTATTAAGTTAGGAAAACTGCCCTCATAACGTAAGTAAGACTACTGAACTAAAATGAACTAATTACGAGTATGAAACTGAATAATTAAACTGTATGAAGGTCAGCTCATACAAACTGAATTAGTCGGTATCACTTTATTCGCGCGTTTAAGTTTGTCAATCGGACTAGCTTTTATAAATCCAGTTACATCAGAGAGTTTATGTAATCTCTTTTGGTAAAGCCGATGAATAAATCCACGTACATATATAAAAACTTGTCTCAATTCCAATATACACCGACTGGTCGAGCTGTGCCATTTTAATTGATACGTCAATCAGGATGTTATTCGTGCACAACAAGCACATTTTTTTACATTAAGGGATTGTATGCTATTTCCTCTAATGGCGTATAGAGGGCGCGCGAGCGAGGCGGCCGCGCGTGGAGCCTCGGCAGTCGCCAGCGATACGCAGAACCAATTATGAGTTTTTCCCTCCGGCACATCGGCATCCGGTGCCATCTCTGTGTAGATTGTTGCCGGTTCTTATTACTGATCTCGCAGATTCCGAGCGTATGCACACAACCACCACACATCCTGCTTTCTATAAACGTCTCTTAATTGCTCATACTTACTCGGACGGCAGGGTCTTTTATGCCTGCATTAAAATATTTCGCAAAAGTTATATTCGCCTTGATAATAAATTTGATTTTGTTGACCATATTTCAAGATATACCAATGCTATAAGAAAGCTTCAACATGAAACCTTATAATCGGCGTACAAACTAAAGAACTCAATAAAAATATGTCGCGCCATGATATTACTCACAACTAGCCAGTAACAAAGATAGTAGGTAATCATTTTATAACCAAAAAAATCCAGTAAAAAGGTTACATTGCAATGTACCTAAAGTGAAATCTCGCTTGAAATTATTCCTCGTCTGCTTGGAGGCAGTAACACAATCTTTTATTATTAAAATTCCCAATAGTTTTATTACACACGGCGGGACCGACGACGTAGCGGGTGTCTACCAACTTTAATGGTCTATATAGAGTAATTTGTTTTCGGCTTCTGATACGGCTCATACAGATTATAGTCACGATAGGAATGTTGTAACGACTTATCAATTCGATGCGGACGTTTTTTTCATTCTCACACTGCATAGTTACATAGAGATGGCCATACAATAGGGTCAAAATGAACTAGAATGGAGTCTCACAACAATTTAGAAGTTATTTATAGAACATATAGTAGCGCTAATTTGTTCCTAGATCATTAGTTTCGTTTTAATTGAACGGGAGCCGAGGGTGTCAAGGGAGCTTTTGCCAACGAAAAGCTTCATGCGTAGAGCGCACGAGCGTGAAATTAGAACTGCCTTTTTAATGCGGTTGATGCTTACCAGACTAAACTATCTGAACTGTATTGAGTTTGTATTCTTCATATATTACTACCACTGAGAATACATATGCTATCTAGTAGTACAAAAGCATGCTACTTTAGCATGGCATACGAAAACAGCATGAGTATTATACAGGAACAGTGCTTACTAGTAGCATGTGTATTCCAGGCTTTAAGGTTAGGATTCCTTGAATGTATATGGTGGGGTGAGAAGTGTTTAAAAGCTGAAAGATGTAATTAATCTGTCACTGAAGATTATTCTTTAAAAGAATGACAACAAAGTCTGATATCTGAAGCACTATCACCTTATAACCCTTGTAGTTCTAATGATTTCCAACTATCCACTAGAAGGAGAAATGATGTCACCCTTTGCCTATAAGTTAGTAGAGTCTAGTTTAAGGAAAGGTCAAACTAGTGACTAAGTTTCGAAAAAGAGGCTCTTTCAGAGGAATATTAGTCACCACGAAAGTTTATTTCTGACAGATCATTTAATGAGATACACGTAAAACATACAGTATTTGAGACAGTATCGTAGAACTGTCGTTACTTTACTGTCTGAGAAAAGCGTCTATACGGTTGTAAATCAGAAAGATGTCAACTCGCGGGTTATCTGAACTAAGATATACGTGGGACCAAACGCGCTGGCTTGTTTCCTCATATCGAATGACTGGGCTATCGCTCACACCTGAGGTTTATGCTCTATTAACTGAATCATCATTTCATTTATGTGTCCCAGGAAAATGTTGGCGACTTCTATTTCTAAACATGGAAAATTCAAAGGGTGCTCCGTACCAGGCATTTTCAAGAATACTGTGAAAGAGCGGCGCTTTATAAAAGACAGGAAAAATGCAATGCACTTCTATGACATAAAAAATAGTTGTACGTTTATTTCATATTCCTGAAACCATCTGCGTGACGACTCGGCGTATCTCGTTTTAGGTTTGTCTATAAGGTATTCGCTCAATAAATTCCTTTAATATTATTGACAGAAATCCGTCCCCGAATGCCATAAAGCTGAAATTGTTAGTACAAATAAACGAAAATAAAAAACTGTTACGTGAGAACGGCGTTTACAGACGCGCTATGTGGCCTTGTAGGTTTCTTGTGCGTTCAACCTCGGAAATACACCATCATAAACGTATAATACATTTATCACTTCAGCTCACAAACGTTCATTGCTCAACACCGGAACCTAAAAGAACTTTATTTGGCTTGATTTTTGAATAGTACAAATTAATAAATATCCTTTCAAAAATAGTCTTATGCTAAGGTAATGATATCAAAGTTTTAATAAAAACTTAAGTAATGCATGAAAATACACATTCAAGTCGTTTTTAAATTCACATTGTAATCTTTCTCTTCCGCATACTTCAGCGGTCACCAAAAGCCTTTCCTTTCAGCAGAATGAATTACTTAACTCGGTTTTTAGAACGAGTTCTAGACTAATTCCCTACAGCTTACATCCCAGCATACATAGCTAGGAGCTTAGAATAGTGCCTGTTGGATTAAGTTCTCAGTTTCAGCCCGATCTACATACCGCACGGTAGGAGCAAACATTTGTTAAGCACAACAGAATACCGGCCTAGAGCCGTTGTCGTCGATCGCCAAATAACTGGAATATCTTTCTAGATCTATGTGCCTTGTGGACTGCCAGCAAGGCTGTAAACGTCTAGTTTACTTACCCGAAATATTATACAATTTCGCTTTGTTACATTTGTTATAATGAAGCGATTTACGCTGCGATTTAGCCATTAGCTTGGCGAGTTTATTTCTACAAGGGAACAATTTCTTAAAGCCCTCTACGAGTATATTTACCTTAGAAGTCTATAGATACCCACAGGGGAAAATGTAATGTGGACCAAAGTAAAAAAAAATATTGATCAGTATAAATGTGCCTCGTATTTTTCATTGAAACTAGAAAACTTCTTTAAGGAAAAAAATATATGAATACATTCGGTAGGTACCATTACGTATTTACTGGTACCGAGCAACATATGTGCTACACGAGCATATTTTTGTTTCTCAGAAAAATGATCCAACCTTTTACCTAACTACATAAATATTGCGAATGTATGTGGTAAAATGACGTGTATTGTGATTCTAAATTAAGTAGAAGCTCTATGTATATTCCAATTACAGGTACATTTTACCACAGAACTCCATTTAGAACTATTTTTATTATATCTGACGTAGTTGGATTGAAATCTAGGTTAAATCACATCTGTACCATATTTTTCTAGGAACCACACTTTTAATAACTGGAAGGATGTAAGAGTATTACCTACCAACATGGATGGATTTTTGTTATCTGCTGTTATATGGATCCTAATCGCCAATTATGGGAACATTTAACCTCGGGCTATTTCACAGAAATTCTTCATAGTAAACCAAACTTATTAGTTGGGCTTCGCTCGACATGAAATTTCACAATAACAGGTTAACTTTCTTGGGTTTTTCCAACGCTGGAGTTGCGCTATTATAATAGTGACTAATATGTTCCCGTGAGGTGGCTCATCGTGTCACTATGTACTATGGAATGATATTATACGCTCGGTTGGAAGTTGGCAAACAGAGGTGGTTGTATGGCACCGTGCCTACAACGACCATAGGTTCTCGGTCCCCGACAGTAGTTAATTAAGCGTGGACATTAACAAAATGTACACTATTTTCTAAAAATATTTTTGCTAACTTCGAATTTTGATATCCATTATCAAAATTCGAAGTTAGCAAAAATATTTTTTATTAAATATTCTAAAAAACTCACAAAGAAAGGATTGAACTTTAAAATAACAGGGTTAGTGTATTCCATGAAGAGTTGAAGTACACAGACGAGTTCAATCAACTCTGTGTCTTTCGTAATAATATAATTTGTGGGTATTTCATAATAAAACCGAAATAATAACGTGTGGGCCCTCAGGTCCCTCTAGAAATAAGGCACTATTTATTCAATAAACATTCAACATGATTGAAATGTAATAATGTCACTAAACAGAAAGAAAGTCACTTAGTTGCCGTGAACTTTTCACAAGGGCGGGCGGGCGGCCACACGACCGCCCGCCCAGTGTCGCGCCAGCCGCCCAGCGAGACGAACGCGCACATTAACCCCTGAAACTGTTCGTTGTCGTGAATATTGTCGACGATCGTGGACTTTACAGTGAGTGATGTCAGTGAATGCCGATACCGAACGATGGTAACCGAATGTTGAGCGAATACAAGACTTTTGCTGAAGTTTAACGTTGAGTTGCATACGGTTCTATCGAGATAATATTAGTTACCTGCCTGAAGACTTTTGAGAACTGATACAGTTTTCATTCTACGTATTCGCATGAGTTATTCCAAGTAAAGCTAGTAAGGACTTGTTAACAAAATCTTCTTGTTCCACTTACTTTAAGTAAAGAGAATAACGTGCAACAAACGGATTATTTTGTTTCATTAAATCGGGCATGTGAGGAGGCACATTAGAGCCATAAGTGAACACAACTTTCAGATTCACTAAAAGTTGGCAACGGGACTTTTATATTACGTACTACTAAATTGGAAGTCGCAGGATCTTCTGGACAAGGTATGGAGACAATTTCTTTTATTAATATCCTAGAATTTCTTCCCTCATTATTAAATGTTGGAGATTGCCTTCAGGTAAGTAGAAACGAATTGTTAAAATACCGTCCGCTAGCTAATTTGTTATTTTTTATTACCTAGCCTCTTAAGTATTCATTTAATATAATATCACCATTAGGGAAAATGAGGCACATTTATACGCAGGGCGTCGCACGAATTCATTCAATGTTAATAGCATAATATTAAAAGTGTAATAATGTCTCGGATTATTTATTTTGACGGTACATTGACATGGAGTTTGGTGTATTAGTTGAGTCAGTTATTGTTAATCGCTCGTCAGTCGGTGATGGTCGACAATTTGGTCGCGGTTCAGGCTTGTTGTCAAGACTCTAAAGGCGTGGGAAAACAAACAACCGCTGCTCTCGTTAACGGGCTCTTGTCCTCCACCGGACCAGCGCATCGCTGCGGGTGCTGCCAACGGACACATTCAAATTTCAACTTTACGTCGAAGCTCCACGGAGTAATGACTACGTCTTAATGTACGAACAGTTCTCTGTCCACTCCTGTAGTATTTGTTCAGGACTGTAAAATCTAGCGATCGTAACGACCCAAGGAAATGCCGGAAAATGTGTAATGCTTTATTATGTATTTTGGACAATGATGCTGGTATTCCAAATTCTGTAACCGTTTGAGTCATCTCCATGGTAATTTTGTTCTGCAGACAAAACTTGATATTTAATTCGCAACAATGACAATAATGGTATTTGATTCCATTTCGAAATTAATGTTTTCCTGTATCCCACACACATCAAGAAGAAAATTTGATTAATGACAGCATTTAAGAGATTATAGTGCGGAAATACAACGAATATACATAAACACTAAGCACATTCAATTAAGTCTCGGCTGATATATTCTGCTCCTATGTAAATGGGCCCACTGCTGGTGCCCATTTCCGTTCGGTAACAGTTTCCTTCCATCGCTATAACACTCAATCCCTTACGTAAAGCTGCCCGAGAGTGTGTTGTACGATTATTAATGCATGACTTTTATTTGTAAGGACTAAAAAGCTACAATAAAACCGGTTTCAACGTCGACGCCAACCGGACGAACGACAAAGTTTCTGTTTCTTTTTAGTTCAGTGATCTAATCTAAAGTCTCCCCTGTCTCCATGAGTAGGAGCGAGAGAGGAAAGTTGTTTTCTTATTTACTCGCACAGGAGGCCGAGCTTTGCCGATTGTTTCCGAAGCGCGCGCGCCACTTGCCGTGTACTACGCCTAAACTATGTTTTGTGTGACGTTTCTATTCTATGACGTGTATTCATTGATATTTTTGTTACTATTGTGTAGAATTGGACGTGTGTCGCATATGTGTATTATGCCATCACGAGTGTGTACAAACTGGTGTGTCATAATGCTAATATGACAGACTCATACTGAATTCAGGTAGTTAAAACTTATCTCACCGAATTTTCGTACGGACGGTAACTGTCAAATGTTGTCAACATGTACTCTTTAATTAATTAAATAAACGCGTGTTCTCTGTTAATTTTGGTGCAAAGTATTAAGAAACAGTGAACTCTTTGTTCGGACCGGTTCGTATGATTGAAAGTGGGTGACTGTCAGTATAATTCCGTGGTGGAATAAGGCTAAGTGCCGCAACAACGGTGAGCGTTGCACGACTTAAGTTAACATTGAACGTGAAGGTAAGGTCCAATTAACTTCATAACTATTACAATAGCGCAAAGGTTTATTTTAAGGACTCTTAATTATTCACCTTTTACTTACACGAGTCATTAATTGTTATTAAGTACACTATTGTATCAGCGAAATTAATGCAATATAGCGCAATTACATATGAAAAGAGCACAGTGTGTTATTATTGAAATGTCAGTAAGTATCTACCTACCTAGGTAATTATTTGTTGAAATGTCGTAATTATCATGAAAGTACCATTTAAAAGTTGAATACTTTATTAATCACTTATCTGTGTGACAAGATAATCTCAGAGTAGTCAAAAAACTTTTTTAAGTACATTATTACAGAGTACAGGTACTATATTGTTACTGCATACACACAGTGCATTAGCCGTAACAAATCTTTCAAACGTTCACAAAGTTTGATAAAATCACGTAGCACAAACATAAATACTACTAGGGAGTAAAGTGACCGTTACAATTCAAATGAAAAGAACTATTAGACGCGTTCCACAAATTGAAACAGAATACAAAACCAAAAATTATTCCAGCACAACTGAAAGTGTTCTCGCACTTCTCTGAAAGCTGAAACACAATGAATAATGCAACATACCTTTGAAGCCAACAGAATGCTTAACTAAAATATCGCGACAAACTATCTCGGCCATCTTCATCTAGGCACTAAATGTACGGCTGATGTCTTAGATAAGTTGACGGTAACGTCAGTAGATGGGTAAACGTTACCGGGCCGCGCAGTCGTTACCGTAACTCAGTGGGGCCCAGGGTTCATCTCGACTCGCGACTCACTGCGCCACTTATCCTGTGCAACCATCTGACCCCGCGGGAAAGTGGCTGACGTCACCATATAACATACACACTTATAATATGAAGGTATAAGTTGTAGACACAGAAGGGGTTAACGATTATAAGGGTCGGAGGATATGGGCTGGCGAACAGCCTTTACTTTAGTTAAAACCGATATTCCAGAGAAATTGACACAAAATTAATGTTGCTATATATCGTATCTTAGTCCGCATGAATGATATTTAAAGACTGGTTTTAGCTAAATATATTAAAAGAAGTAAACCTGCTACCGATCTAGACTGGAGAATAATATACTTATTATGTTATTTTAGTACCTAGTAGACATAATGAATTAATAAGATAATGCCAAGACCAAATTTAATTTTAACATAGTTACTAAATATTAATGTTCTCGAGCTGAATATTAAGTATTCATTCGAAACTTAAGATGAATACTAAACACTTTTGAATATTCTTAAAGAAAATGTTTTTCATTCATCCTTAGCAGGTTCATCTTGTAAGTTTAAAACAATGTCAATATATAAACGACTCGATAATAATCCAAGTTCAACCATTTAGGTATGTGTAAATGTTATGGGTGTTAATCGCAAATATAGGTTGTTAAGTATCGAATGCTTTGATAATAAGAGTGGTTGAACTTGGCCCGTAACCTTTTAATGTGGCGACCACGCTGCCTACTAAATAGCTACATAATTTTATTCGATCAAACCTGGCGACATAGCTCTGTGAATGCCTAATTTTATTGTAAATCGATTTTAAAACTAGCTCAAAGTTTATTCGCAGGATTATTTTATGCCTCTGTTTAAAAGTTTTTCTTTTTTAAAACACTTTGATCTAAAATTCTATGAATTGGTGCTTTACAAAGTTCTCCCAGACAGTTTTCGTTTAATACGTAAATAATTTGAAACAAATGTTTAATTACGTGTCTATCTAAACCCAAGGGAGATTTATTTGGAGCGTTTGGTATTCAAGTTAGTATCGGAGCTCACGGCTTAATACGGGCTACAAGCTGTCAGGTGGGAACGAAGCGCAAGTAGGCCAACAAATCATTGAATTTAACGAGACCCAATGCCATTACTAATGTTTCTGGGAAGCCGCACAAGTGTCGCTTGCCGAATAACACAATTGGATCCAGGCTCGGTGTCCATACAATATTTTCCCCTTGACTTGCTTTAAAACAACAGAGCCGGCATTCATTATAGCAATGTGATTGTTAGAGTTAATTAAGCCGGCATTATTGCTACATTTTCCCTTGTGGCAATGTATCTCCACATTCCTATTTCCATCGAAGAAACTTCGAACGTATGTACAGACCAGCGCAACGTTTAGATTTAGATATACATTTATTCAACGTGTTCAATCAGCACTTATTTTAGACCAGTCGAGTGTAAAACTGAGGCCCAAATCTTCGTGCGTTGAATACAATTTTGCAATCGATTGGCATCAGTAGTCTATTGTAACACTGATGGAGATCAATTCGTGGCAATTGCAATAAATAGGTCACGTAACTGACGTTACTTGACCGACTTTTGAGCGGCAGAAGACAACGCTGACAATTATACCGATTGTTCAAACACCGGTCACTTCCACCCATTCAATGCCGGCCGTTTCGATCACCCTGTTTGTTTTTTTAGCTCTTCAAACGGTGTCAGCGAAATTGTTGTAATTTGATTTGAGGACTGTTTTGTTAGGTCGATTTAGCCTAAAATTCAAAGCCGCGTTGTTGTCACCTTTTCATTTTTCCACACCAATTTTAGTGTTAACCGAAATCTGCAATTTATAAAGGAAAATATCGCCAGATTTTCCGTGGTTTCATGAAACATTTCGGACAATGATCCATAAAAAAATGTATTCAACGTTGTTGGTATTTTATTTAATCCATACACTTTAACACTTCGACAATATTCTTGTCTCATTGTTATTTGAGAAAGAGGAAAATTCTGAATATATGGGTTTAATTCTTTCATCTGTAGCCTATCATTATACTTCATTCTGTGGTAAGTAGTCACTTTGAAATAGAAAGTTGGCCTTTTGTGTTCTAATTGACACTTCTCAAAGGAAAAGATTGAATTCATTGTAAAGTTCTCTAAAGCGACGTGACTTAGACACTAAGTTAGCGTTTAAATAAACTTTTTAAAGAAAAGGGACAAAAGAATTGGAGTAACGTCATAGACAAGGCGCAAAACTTTTAATAAAACACTTTAAATTTGTCTTACGTACCGACGCTGGCAGTTCCGGCTAATTGAATTAACTGGGTGGTAATGAGTACATTTTGTTAAGGTTTTAATTGAAACAGACTGGTGAACGAATTGTACAAGTGTACGTGGCCAGTTAGTAGCTACAGTACAGAGAACACACGTCACCACCACACGTGTTTAGCCTTGAAGCAGATCCCTTGAGAAGCAGTCGGACGTGTTGTCAGAGGCTTATTGTACTTCACCCACAGTTAACGATGACTTATTGCTATAGATTGCAAGTCATGCCTTAGGTTTATCGAGCACATACTTTATTCTAAAATACAAGCTGTAAATGACAGAAAGGCTACGTTTCTTTGTACAACAAATCCAATCCACCTCGTTTCTACGATAAACATATCTTGCGATATAGACACTCATTTAACGCTCAAATAGTATATAAATCTACAAATAGTCGTATGGATTGACTACCTAGTGGTAATGGAATAGGTGTTGAATCGATATTGAGGTCATACCATAGGAATTACAAGTCATTCGCCGGTATGATATAATCTATAGATACTATTAAAATAAAAAGCTGAAGAGTCCGTTTCTTTGTTTTAACGCGCTTATCTCTAGAACTACCAACCGGATTTCAAAAAACTATTATTGTAAATGATAGTCACATTCACGAGAAAGGCTATAAAGGAAGGTTACTTAGTATCACGCTTGAACCCTTAGAAGCCGAATAAAAATTTAAAAAATCAGAAAGAACGCTTCGCGAAAACGGAGAACTGGCAATTTCACGCGGATGAAGTCGAGAGCAGCAACTAGTATATGATATAAGACGAATCCTTTAACAATTCTTAGTAATCGATTCGGTTATTTATAGGTGCCATTAGGTACTAAGAAAACGCATTCTGAGCACTGCTAGGGGAATTGATCAATGAGATGTAAATGTTATGATTGTAGGTAGTACTAAGAGGATTATCCAAATATAACTCGCCCCTGATGTGCCAATCACTAATACAATCATCTGAAAAGAAACTTATTCACTAACCTTTTATTACCACAATGAAATTAGTAGTGTACAAAAAAGCACTTTGAATAATCAGTTCACAAACGGTGTGAATGAGACAGCTATTGTCAACGAAACTCAGAGTTATACTTTCTCACGATAAAGGAGAGAGAGCAAGCTATCAAGCAAATTGTCACTCCATTCTTTCCTTACGATATTCACCCCGCGTTCAATCGTAATTATCTACGTAATGCATCAATGTCTATTTGAGTAATGTTCGTGCAGTATAAACAAAAGAGATTTGTTTTTACTGTTGATTACAACTCGCTGTTTTCGGTTACAATGGCATCGAGAGTTCGTAAAAGCTAAGCGAGCTCATTGAAAGAGTACTGGAGACACGCGATGGCAATGTTTTACCTGTGCTGTCTCATTCATTTGCAAACGGCCAGTTGGTCACAGGCGCGCAAAAAGTTAATCTCGCGGCCATTATTTTGATGTAGTATCGAATAGAACAATGGACCACGTCGCGTGACGTGATTACGCTATGGAAATAGTATTCGGAGATTATATCGGTATTATAGTAATACGTGAACGTTTTATATTATTATATTTGTCTACCTGATTAGAAAATGAATGCGCTAGCAGGCAGTTTGTGTGTGATTTTGGACTACTAACTACCGAAGATTATTGTTATGTGATCGTCTCCCACATGCGGATGTACAATAAACACACAAAGGTGCGTATTGTTATCTGTTACTATTGCTATGATGCAACAAGAGAACACGATCCACACAAGCCTTGTTAGTTGAATATGAAAGCTTTCGAGTTGCAGCACTAGTCGGCGCAGCGCGGCGCGGCACGGGCGGCGCGGCGCACAGGGCGAGATGTCGTTTAGAAGAAGTGGTCTCATCCAATTAAGAGCATGCCCGCTGGATTGCTTCCAGCGTTTTTGTCGTTTTTGTAATTGTCTTCCCGCACATTTCTTTTTACAAAGCGCAATCGGAAACGCCTACCCTATCTTGTGTTCAATTTGTAAGTTTAAAAGTTACCGCCTTTAATTAGCACCAGCTTAAATAAATTCCGTCACCATTAAAGTTAACTGTTCTGCAGTTTACGAAATTAGCGACACGCGTGTTTAGTTAGCTGTAATTGGTGTTTCGGAGGCTTAGTGGTTAGTAATTACAGCCAATTTGTCAATTACAGGATTAAAACTCTATTAGACTTTGGCCGGCCTCACGGCCACAAAGCTATTGAAGCCAGAGTATAGCGGTAGCGATCTCTGAATTGATACCTACGTGCTACCTCTAGCCCCAAGAGACGATAACTCTATAGTTTATTATGCTAAATTATTCACAGCATGGCTTGTTTCGTATTTAAGCTGCTAATACACGAATAACTCCCGCTGAACAAATATTTGTTATATTTAAACTAGACGTCAGCGCTAAAACACAAGTTCTTTGGTTAGTAATTTGCGCGCTCAAGTTTTGTGTATAGTGCTCACGTGCGGGATCTTGCGACTTAAAGAGGCATGTCGGAGTAGAGGTGGATCGACGAGAGGAGTATGCAAATGAGGAATATTGGGAGTAGCGGTGACGGCGGTCGGTGCCAGCCATTGTCACCGCGCCCATTGTGTGCCGCCGGCGTAGTACATATATAGTGCGCAGTGTGTGCGGGCTGCGGGCCCGCTCGGCAATCTGCCTCGGCCGCCGCATGACAAAACGGTACCCTTTAAGTATTTGTTTCGTTTGAGTCGTGAGTTTCTTACGCCCGATTCTGATGCATTCTACGTTTTATGTCGTATACGCCACCGCCATTGCGTCCATCTCGAAAGATTGACAGCTACGAAAAGCTTGGCAACTATTTTACAGTGACAAAGTTTTATGACCAACGAAACTGAATGGCTGCACCTGCTCGCATACAAACACAAATTGGGCAACTGAATAATAATGTTGACGTTTACATAAAAGCGTGTTTATATCGTTTGCAATAATAAACGCGTTTATCTATCTGGGAGACACCGTTAAAGCTCGTGCAGTCGCGGTCGTGCCAAATCTCTTCATTAAACTGGTTGGAGGTGGGCCGATAGCGGTACATCCCGCTGTTTACATTCTACATGTAGCTGTATCTCTTACACCGCACACACAGCCTATATTATATAACTCTGTGCATTGTATTTAACTCTATATGAATGAAGATCGTTATCAGATTCTCCTCACAAGTATGACCACATTTTGCATGTCTTGTACGGTTTATTACTAAGGCTATCTTTAAGTAGAAACTGTAGGATAACTTGTATCTTAAATAGAGATAGCATTTATCTATTACTAAGTACACTGTATTGTTAGGTAAGAGCAATAGCTAAAGGATCGATATATAAATACATACATAAATAGATACTTATGGGGAATATATATTAACAGATCAAATGGCGAGATTCTAAAATAATATACATGTAATAGGTACCTTCCAGAGTTTTTTAGCCTTTACTAATGTAATACTACACGCATGCATTATGTTACACAAGATGATGTCGTGTTACTCTAATATATCCCAAATCTTGTATTTAATCAAGCAGTTTAGGAGACTAAAGCAAGTTATTGAAGCGTGGTGCACTCAACCTCAATATGTTGCCAGTGAGGCCGAACTCCGGCCGTAAGTTCTGACAACCAGTAGTTATTAACATAGATAGCGCACTAATAACATATCGGAACGCCCATTATCAACAATCGGTGATCCGAAATAGAGATCATGAGCAGATATTAGAGCGCGGTCGTTTTAACTGAGCCCTGATTTATTATTCAGCGAGTGTCGCGACTACGTAATTTATATAGGCGCACTTATCGCAGACGAATGCGGCTGCGGCGCTTTGGAGGCAGATTACAGCTTTAAACGGGTATATAACGTTGTAGGTGTTCGTAGTATCCCGTGTCGCAAACACCATGACATAGTTTCTATTAATTCAACGTGCAATAATTGCAATAAAGTTTAAATATAATTGTACATTGTGATTGCGTGCACGCTGCCGCCGCCCGCTCCGCGCCGCGCAACATCCTCGCGCGCATCCAAATCAGCGGCCGCCACTCCCGCCGCCTACGAATGAGGATTTAATTTAATGTTCTGGATAGTAATTCGTTTCAAAACAATAGCATCAGACGCAGCATTGAATACATATGCAGCGTTTTAGTTGTTTTACACTTAACATATAAAGAATGGACAACTGTTGTTGTACCGCGCTATATGGCATAAGTATTATCATTATGTAAATATATAGCTACCGTGGAACAGATTGTGACACCCATATAATTACATACGTATCTGATGGAATATGTTATATATTTAAGAGGCGGGCAAACGGTAGCGATAAAGCCAAATAAACTTTTTTTATTGGTAATGAAAAATGTAGTTATTGAGTAACGTTCTGAAATGGCTTTACGAGTTCACGAAATGCGAAACAAGTCTGATAAAGGAAAAACACAATATTGAAAATGCGATATAATATTTTGGCTTGAATATTTATAGTAGTGAGTTTGTTCTGTGGGTTTGGCAGCCGTCCATCAGTTTGGTACTATCGGGACTTGAACGGGGAACAGAGCCAACGGGTATGAACAATCTAGACTTTATCTCACGAACTATCTTTGATTCAGACTAAATCAATTATTAGCTGGGGAAAAGTCTACAAATATTTTTTGTATCCAATGTATCTGTTGCACTGTCAGTTCAGTTTGCGTCAGTATTTTATTAACAAGACACTGAAAATATTCTGAACGTAAAACTTTGGAGCGAATTTTGCAAGAACAGGACCTATGCATTCAAGAAAATTGTAAAGAACAGTTGATTATTCTTTAACAAAATACGGGTCACTTTTATGCAGAGTATCAGGGACAACGTCGTACAAGTGTTACTATGGATTTACCACATGATTCTGAATCCAATTGCGTTAAATTTTACGTCAGAATCAGGTACTGATTCCGTGGTAACATGTTGCGCCTGTTTGTGGTGTCTCTACTTGATACCTCTCTCTAACCCTGACAGTTTCTCCATTAGTGTACGTAAAATTCATTTTATCTAGAATTGTAGAATTCTCGATGCTATTATGAAGATTGTCTTACCTGAACAAAACCCCGCGCTTTTCGAGCTTCTTATTGAGTTGCGACTCGGAATGGGTTCTGGAGGATATTTGCAAAAGGATTGTGTAGAGATCGTAGCAGTTGGCGTTCCGTGGTTTCTGCCTACCCCCATGGGAAAAAGGCGTGATTGTATGTATGTACTTCCTTTAGCCAATGTATGAATCGAGCAAAATCAATCAATTAAATATCGTTGAATGAATGTACCTGCATCGGGGATCCAAATCGTAGAGTCGTTCTTCATGAAGAGAAAGTTTATTCATAGTGTATACTTACAATTTACGCGTAGTTGCCCGGGTAACGTTATCCTTACAAGTCAGTGCGTTAAGCGTGAAAGCCTACCGAGCGGTCAGAGGGACGCGGGCGGCGCGCGCGCTGCATACTGATGCCGCGAGCGAGACGCCGCGTGCCCCCCGCACTCCGGAGCCTCGACCAACTACCACAGCTAACCCCACAGGCAACTATACTGCAAACACTAACAGCTCCAGAGCTCAAGCGGGTTTAACGTTCGTGCGTGGAACACAGCCAAGCAATAAAACTTGATGTTTATACAACGAGTCTGCAACATGCTAGTTTATGTATCGAGCTTAAACTAACACAGGCACAGATAACGCACACACAGACTTAATAGACCGGTTGTGACAACGCTAAATGTCTCCCGTCGAACAAAATGGACCACAAATAAACGGTATCGGGTCAAAGGCATCTATCTATGTGAAAGGTTTTGATTCATTTTTTTTTTATCGATTATAACAGTGCCGGACGGGCAGAGCCGGGGCGCAGGAGAACTGTTATTGTTGAAGTTAACGAGCCTATTGTTCAAGGGGTGGGTTAGGCGAGGTGTCATCCGAGCCACATTGTCTGTCCAGCAAGTGTTTTAATATCATCACACCATTGTTAGTTCCTGCCATAGATTAATTATATAGACCACTGTCGTTTCTGTTCGCTAGTTATGACAATATTCTGTCTATTAGTCACACGTTTACATTTAAAAAAAAAAACCGCGACTCCATTGTCGTGAAATTTCTTGTTTTAACATAAAATATATCGTATAGCATCGTATCGCCCGCCAGCGATATGAGAACGTTTTCTCTTAGCGTTATTGCTATTTATTTTTTTTTTCATTCGGCTCCTTAGGGTTGTAGCGTCTGCCGGCGTCGCGTGATAGTTCGAAAGAGATACCGTGACCCTGGCACATGGGCAACTGATGGAACATGGGTGGGTTTTAGTCAGTAAAAGTCTGACACGCCCTCCCGCTCCGCCCAGAGCGGGAGAAGTCATTTGATGATTTCTCATCAAAAAAAAAAAAGAAAAGGGTTGTGGCGTGGTGTTAACCTAACCGTCCTTGAGAATTGGCCTGTCAAATGCAAAAATAATTTTTCAAATCTGACTGGTACCTAGTACCAGAGATTCACACACACACGCAAACACACATCCTACAAACAAACAATCAATTTTTACCTCTTTATAATATTATTATTAGCATAGATATATTGAGCTCACAAATGTAATATTGTTTCCGGAGCATCGAACGTAACTGTTATTAAGTATCTATTTAGAAAACAATATCGGAGCGACACAAACAACAGTAAGAGAACAAGCTCTATTTACATACCGCTCGGTGAAAGTAAAATGTACGAACTGTGGAGTCAGACTCAACTTCTATTGATTCCATAATGGGACGCCGCGCCGGAGAGAACGCCACAAAGAAATAAATCCTAATGTACAGTATTAACATATGGGTTTGATTCTTTAATATCGTACCGAGAGCATGTGGGGGATGTGATTGGAGATATAGGTGAGGTCACGGCACGCGACGCAACAGTTTGAACTTCGAAGGTGGCTCGGTACAACTTGTAGGTTATATTTTTTTTTTACCTAGATTAATTAAGTTCTTTGTTTGATCACTCGAGCAACAAACTTCACAAGGCCCATATAACATACATGTATGTCAGAATAATCACTCACATGGCAAGGTTTTATCTATTATTACCAAGCACCCTTGATTATTCATCTCAATGTTGCGTGTTGCGTGAGTGAAGTCGGGAGTAAAACCACGATTAATCAACGCTAACCTTGAAAGTTCGTGCTCCACATCTTAAGTTCAAAATTAATTTTCATATAGTACACAGATTTAGCAATTAGTTATCTTGGTGCCGTTGAGCTAGTGTACTTGTGTTACGAACTGAATTCAGAATTGTAACATGGTTGTTAATTGCTTGGTTTATTGAACTTTATAAATGTCGAAACAATCTAATTACGTACATAAAGTCTCATTGTCTCATTTTGCCTCATTTATGTTCATATATCTAGTTATACACGCACGCCGGTTGCGAGTAGGGACTACGCACCTGACCTTTTTGTAGAACATCACCAGTAAGGTCATATATGTCACCTAGGGCGTCCCCACCTGGCGTTTCCACTTACATCCTCTCAACATGACCAACCATCTCAGCATCTTCGTTTCAATTTTTGTCACTACATCTTCTTTCAAACCGCACCGTTGTCTTACCACATCTCAGCCACGGGTTTTTTTTCTGGGAATGACTTCTAGCAGGTCAATGTAGGACGTTATTTTTACCTGTGGCTACCTCAACAAATTTAGGCTTCCAGCTAGGGCTTAATAACTTGAAATCTAAAGCGACCACACGCTAAGGGCGCCCCCTGTGAGTTACAGACCTCGGGTTTGTGCGTCGCTGGAAGAGGGCAGCAAGGGACGGGCTGGATCGGAATCAACTTCGCAAGGAACGCTTTTCCACAGTTTTATTCAATTAGCATGGATAAATGATAAATGATTTTATTTCTGTAAGTAGGTTTGTACAAACACTTTTACATGTAAATGATATTTTTTTTAAACTATATGAGTTCGGCGTTTCCTAACTGACTACTCTGAGAAGAAAGGCCGAAACAAACTCAGAGGTCACAGTCTCTTTTAAAGTCCAGACATAATCTTGTTCACATCATGTGAAGATCATGTAGATTGGTGACTGAAATGGTCTTTTGAAGAAAGAACCACACAGATTGAGTGGACCTGTCCAGTCAGTGCAAGCATTTGTCACTAATCGTTTAGCTCAACTCGGAAAATAAGGAGCCCAACGCTTTGACGAACAGTACCAAAGAAAGGACATTTGGGTAGGCCACATAAATTACTCAAACTGCCAGATCATGATTACTAAGAACGAAAGAAAACAAAATTTAAAAAAGACCCACATAGTCTTCACATTCACAATAATTAAAACAATACGATACTTTACAAAGTAAATATTCATGTCATTGTATATAAGGTGTATCTATTCATACACGAAATATTTTAAGAGGTACACCTGTAGGTGGTAAAGAAGCTATAGCAACGAAAAAAAATTTTTTCTAAGGGTTTCTTTTTAAATTTAATATTTATAAATTATGTGACGCACATAAGAAATACTGGCTCCTTCTTATTTTTTACGGCCCGAGACACCGCGGCCATGCTTGTGCCGTCCGGTCGTCGTCCTCGCAGTGTCAGGGGGCCATTCATAGAATTTGGAGTAAAGGTTTTATGCAAAACGTCTCAAGTAGTTTTAAAATTATAATAATTACGAAAATTCAAAAACGCTTAGATAAAAATTTTCTTTTTGCTTCTATAGCTTCTTTACCACCTACAGGTGTACCCCTTAAAATATTTCGTGTATGAATAGATACACCTTATATATAAAAAATTATCAATGTCAATGTGTATATAAAAAAAAAAGAAATGGATATAATTTTGTTGGTCAGATCATTTGATGACCATGTAGATCGGTGTCTGAAATGGTCTTTTGATGAAAGAACCACACAGATATTGCCACTAACTACTCAAACTGCCAGACCATAATCAAAAGTGAAACAATGACGCACATAGTCCTCAAATTCTCAATAATCAAAGTAATATTCATACAATTAATATTCATGTCATGTGAAATAATAAAAAAAGAGTAAAAATTGCAAAATAATAATAATAATAAAAAACAACAATCAGTGTAGATTTATTGGAGCAGCTCAATCCCAGGCCGTTTTATCCTCAATATAGTCTTTAACAGTATAATATGGTTTTATGTATTGCGAATTATTGATGTTAACAAATGTTTAATTAAGACTTGTATTATGCCTTATCTTCTATATAGCATCGCGATACTTAGAAGATATTTCTTGCTCATGTAAACAAGCTAACAAGGAACACGATATTCTTATTCTAAATCACTATGCACATACAAATGCATAATGTAGGTAATACTTACACCGACGTAGTTTACAAGAACTAACTCGGATAAGTGAGGAGTTCTTTCCACTCAACAGAGTCGAGTAAATAATTCATTTGGAGGAATGGATGGGGCTAAAAGTAACACCTTGTGCTTGGATAACGACGACTTTGGAGGTGCTAAACTTCAGATAACAAACTACAGCTTTCAGTGCAATGTTTAGCTAAGCGATTAGTGTGGGCACGCGTAGGTGGTCGTCTACATCTATATATTGTATATATACTTATAATAGAGCTAAAAGTTTATTTGTTTGAACGTGCTAAAGTCTGGATATAGTCGATTAGAGTCGGGGTTGGAAAGGGCTTTTTGCATTTGTTATCCCAATCCTTAAGGAAGGTTATTTATAAGTTATTTATCACAATCACGGTACGACCCTTAGGAGCCGAACAAGAGCACTAAGCGAAAACATAAGGAAAACATAGTAAAAGCGCGAGCGAGCAATGCTTTGTGATGCGCAGGGTCGGGAGAACGAGAAATTTTCCGCTGACGAAGTCGCAGGCAGAAGCTAAGCTAGTTTGATATACTTTTCTAAACGAAACAAATGACTGTACTATTTAGAAATATGATTAGGTATAGTACATACAACGGCATGTTGACGTTCATTCAACAGTGGTCCTATTTACTTTGCTAAATAAACATTGTTAACTAATATATTTTTTATGTGCGTTGAAAAAGTAGTAAGAAAAGAAATTACGGTTCAATGCGAAACTAAGCGTAAAATATAACGTTTCATAGTGCAACTAACTTATAATTCAATATTGGCAATCGATTAGTGCCGAACCAAGTCTTTATCGGTGTCAGTTTTCTTTAAGATCGATTCGCCACGATAAAACGAAAAGTGTCTAGTTTCTCAAACATGGTGAAAAACTTTTGACAAAAAGTCAAGTCCGTTTTGTAACTTATATAAAAAATTGATAGTTTTGACATTGAGGTTGTAGTTAATGATCTCTTCTAATAAATAAATACACAGATGTATCTATGAAGTGTTTTGCTAAACGTTCGTTTTTATGTCACTGCCAGGCATTTAAGGTCGACAAGTACATTATAATGAATAGTGATTGTAAAAACCCATCCCATTGCGAGTTACCTGCATGTACCTATCGCTAAAGGGGCTTGGTAAGTACTTGCATGTACGTCTAATTTGTGTAGATAACATACATGTTTATTTTAGGCATATCTACATCGGGACATGTCATCGTCCGGATGGGGCCAGGCTGTCTGTGCGCTCAAGGCTAATAGTCATGAACGGTTGACAAACGACATGATACTTATATGTACCTGCGCAGCTATACATATATTGGCTAGCTTTTGCCCGCGACTTCGTATGCGTAAATTACGGTTATCGCGGACGCAGACGAAGTCGCGGAATAAAAAGTAGTTTTGAACTTATCCCGTATCAAATTTCATTTGAATTGGTGCAGTGGTTTAGTCGTGAAAGCGTAAGACAGACAGAGTTACTTTTACATTTATAATATTATTACTTAAGTAGGATCATAATATTATTTAAAGTATAGAAGTATAGAATTAGTATAGAAATACGAGTAAAGATTGTGGAAATGTCCAATTTGTGCGGGCAACGAATCAAAATGTCAATTCATAGCTTTGTATTTCTACCCACAGGCTTTCGTCTACAAGTAATATTATGTGTTATTTATATCGCCTACGTTACGTTACGGTGCTACATTTCGTTTCTTACGCGTTAATAAAAAGAGCAAGGTCAGCCGAACTCAAGAAATTACGATGAATAAGCTAAAAGTTGAGCTGGGCTTAAGTAGTGATGACATATTCAAATTATATTCTTACTTTATACATGGAGTTTCATGATTACTGAAAAGCAGATCTTGGTCTGTGTCTGTTTTCTGATATTTACATAGTACATATAACCAGCAATTGTGAGCTAACATCTTCGATCAAGTCAAGTCAAGTCTTCTTCAAGTTATACATACCTATCTTATCTTAGGACAACCAACACAATGTTATCTGATCCCAAACTAGGCAGAGCCTGTACAATGGTAACCAGACAACTGATAAACATACTTATATATTTCTAAATACATACATATTATGGATAAATAACACCCAGACACAGAACAAATGGTTGTGCTCATCACACAAAGATTTGTTCTGGGTGGGAATCGAACCCACTACCTCAGTCTTAGCAGTCAGGGTCACTAACCACTAGACTAACAGGCCAGTCACCTATGCATAACTTAAAATCGAAGTTGTTTAGTAGCCTACCTAGGCTGCCTAGCCTACATAATTATGACATGAAAATCAAAAATGTTACCAAACTAATGAAAAAACAAAAACCAATTAAAGCTGCTTTGACATACTCTTAATAAGTTAAGTTTAAGTATGATTATCAAGTTACTATTCAACAGTATAAAAGTTCTTGAAGACCTTACCTTGTAGGTAATTTTTATTGCCATTTATGCTAATCATTCTTATATTAAACAACTGGAAAATTATTATTAATAAAACTATCATTATACTTTCCATATTATTATCTTGAAATCAGTTTTGTATTTCTGTCATGTAAGTAGTTACATGACAGAAATACAAAACTGAAACAAAAATACTGAGACTAGAGTCGGTACTGACAATAGGTACCTAGCTATGTACGCTTTTAAAGATGAGCCGAGTTCGTGGAAAGGTGACTAGTCTTACCGTAGACATAGTAATTTAATGATTTAACGATGGGGTACCTCAAGATTACGTCCCAGCTAGTTTCACATAACATAGTACCGTCAAACCTTACAAGATTGCCCTTCTAATCTGACTTTGCCCAGCACGGTACTTTTCACAAATAAAAAAAAACCGGCAACATTTTACAGTTGCGTTTATTATTTAAATTAATTATTTAAATTTGAATATATTTCTGGTAAGACTACGTAACTGATTTTTCCTAATGTCACTTTATTCGGCTGTCAAACTGTGTCGAAGTTGTTGGTGTATTTTGCGGGCCAAAAGTCGTATGAAAAACTTTCTTTAACCTCTAAGTCCCTGAGATACCACATTTGGTATAGACACAATCGTTTTTTAATTGTGTCTGTAATTACGGTAATTGACTGGTTAAAACTCTATTTGTAATAACAGTAGGTAAGTAAGTTTTTTACTACTGTTAGTTTTTAATGAATAAATAAGAAAGATCGAATACCAATGGTAGAAATATAAGGTAGAAAATACTGAAGATAGAAAGGTTTCTGCAAAATAGACAAACTTGTAAAAAGTACTGTATACTTTGCCCGCTGTCCAAATTGAGGTTTTTAGCACATAAACATTCATTGTCTTGATATTATCATATATTATATGCAAAGAAGATTACATTTATCATTGATGCAAGACAATCACTAATTGAAAGTAATATTATTTACAAAAATATTTAAACCGGAATAATAAATCGCAAGAAATCTGGGCAAAGTTGCAAAGTTTGACGGTATACAGATATACAAAATGTTCAGTCGCTTGAGAAAGCTTGTACATCCTACTTCCTACAAATATTATAAATGCGAAAGTTTGTATGTATGGATGTGTGGATGTTTGTTACTCTTTCACGCAAAAACTACTGAACGGATTTGGATGAAATTTGAAAGACAGTAGTTCATAACCTGGAATAACACATAGGCTACATTTTATCCCGGTAGTACGATCCCGCGGGATATTTTCCGACCTCAACGCGGGCGAAGCCGCTAGCAAAAGCTGGTAGATAATAACCACCATTTTTCTGTCAAATCTTTCAGACAGAAATTTTCTACATTATATGAAAATAAATTTTAAAAAACCCTGGACTCAAAGAAAAACCTCTAAAATAAAAAAAAATATTTTTGCCTCGACACGATACTTCTGCTATTTGTTGGTGAGGTAGTTGGGAATCCTGGAAATTCCAGGTGATGCTGCAGCATCAGTTCGATGTTACTTTGTTCTTCTAATATCATTGAAGTAAAAGAATAACAAATTTCGATTTGATGAAACTTGTGGAATATGCTCATGTTCAAATCCCTTCATCAACCAAAAAACTGCTGATCATCTTAGAACGGCTGAACAGATTTGATTGAATCATAAGTTACCACTTTCGATTCATTCACATTTCAGATATAATAAAATATCAAAATCCGTTGAGTCGTTTGGGAGCTACGATGCCACAGACAGATACGCAGGACGCCTACGCGACCTATACAAGACCTCTACGAGAAGCCTACGCGGCCTCTACGAAAGCCCTACGAGTCTTCTACGAGATGCCTACGAGGCCTCTACGACAAGCCCACGATGTGTCTATAAGACGTTCTCTAGACATCTATGCAACTTCTGCGTGGTGTCTAGTGACGCTGTAAATATTTATCACTACACCAAAACTAAATGACCTTCGGGGGAGATAAATCATAATAATTATTTTGTAGAAAATAACATTAAAACCAGAATATCATAGAAAAATTGTGAGACTTAATTCAACTGGTACTGAGTTATTTTCAAAAGCCTCTATCTAACGTAAATAATAAATCAAAAGTTAATTATTAATTTGAAATTATTGTATCTACTTAAAATTTCAGTTGCCAGACACTATTTTAAACCATCGTATGACAGGAAATCCCAACTAATTGACACCCTAAGCCAATGGAATGCGCTTGAGTGTTATGCAACACAAGATAGAACGCACCTGCGTATGAGTCGCCAAGCGGTCTTCTGACGGCAATTAATCTCATGTCAAGAATTTTCCTACGATCAAGTAGATACTTAGTGACATAACATGAAATGGTGAATTAAATTTTGCCACACACGTGAACGTGCGCGACGAGGTGCTTCGAGAAACGGTCTGTAGGTTCAGATAAAGAAAACATTAATGGTGTTTATTGCCATTTTAAACAACCTCAAATAGAAGCAGTTTATTTTGCATTGTTTTTATACATTTCCAGTTTAAACTGACTTCTCATTGTACAAAAAGCCTATACAATGGGAGGTCAGCTAAAACTGGAAATGTATAGCTTGATAATGTAGCCGTGTGAAAAGTAGGTTTGTGCATTTATCAGATGCAAGCGCATTGTCAGTCATGCAGTAAACAACATTATAAAAGATGATATTCATTATTTAGTACCGTGTTTAATAGTAGGTATGATAATAATAATTTAATTATTGCTTGAGATATCAAGAGACGGCGACTTGGATAGACAATTAAAATAACTTTTATGACCAATTACTAATTGCATGAGACACAAAGCAATAATTTAGTATTTAAAGTGACCAACCGAAGCTTCGTTTTCACCTATTTTATTAGGCCAAAAATCATGATTCGGCCATATTTTCGTTTTCGGCCATAAACTAGCCAAAGCTTCGGCCAAGCTGAATTGTCGCGCGTCATTCGGCCTACTTCATAAAGCTCGGCAATATCAGGTGACGTTCGACTAACTTCGGGGTGAATCGAGTCTGCATATAGTGTCAAATCACTCTGGTGATATAAACGGATGCGATTTTGTTTTGAAGTTGTAAAGCAAGGTTATGTTATATTTTTTCATAAAATGCGCATACAAGCAAACATCGTTTTTTTTTTGTAAATTGTCTAAATCTTATTTTCGGCCGAAAATAAGACTAAAGCTTCTTTTCGTTTTCGACTTAAACTTCATTTTCGGCCGTACACTAAGTATTTATTGAATAGACCATTATTAAAGCATGCTTATTAATTTACAGTGAAGTGTTACACAGGCATTTAAAACCCTATTAGCATTGTTTCTGTAAAGCCGTTATTATTGACTTGACAATTGATAGTAATACTTATGGTTAATTAACCGTAAACACTTCGCAAATAACATAAACCACTTAAAGATATTTATCATTGAATGAATATTTATTTGAAATTGTTTGTCTGAGAAACCTTTTCATTGAATACTTTTAAATAAATGTAATAAATTGTATGAAGAGACAATTAACTACGTCGGCGATTGTTATACGAGATTGTGAGTCATTAACAGGGTTAATAAACATTCATTTAAACGTTAATATATACAAATATTAGTTTTCAGCACTATTTCTCCAAATAAACTTTAAATGTGCCAAATTTCATACACCGCCGTTCGCACAATGTTCGTACAAACGATGTGCAAAGTTTTTGCTTCACGTATTAATACATTATATAGATTATTTCAAAGTATTACATAAGATTACAGTTTTGATAGGTGACAGAACAGCACTAGCACTTTACTTCATGTTGTCATATTTATTACTTATGGTTATACTTGACATTCAGTACCTAAGACTATAGACACAAAATATTAAAGACAGATATTCTCGATTGGACCACAGATTTCGACGTTAAACTTTCGTAATCCATAATTATATTTGACATTCATTTATAATACCAAAAACAAATATAGACTCGATTTGTGCATGTGTGTATTAAATACACGGTAATGAATATTAGTGTGTGTAACGTGTTATTTATTGAAAATAATGTATTTCTACGCATAATTAAAAAAAATATTAGCATTCGTCACTTCTTCTCTGTATAAACTATAAGTGTGCGAAATTTCATACTCCTCCGTCCGCCCAATTTTCGTAAAAAGGGATCCAAAGTTTTCGCTTCACGTATTAATATATAGATAGGTACGTGACTTAAGTAGAAGTGGTAAACTGGAATGTCAAAAAGGTGTTTATATTCATAGGTTACAGTGCTTTTATATGACTTTCATACAGATGTTGTATCTACCATTGTCAACAGTACTATGAACTAGTTAGATTTTTTAAATCCTATTGCAAATATTGTGTTTGCTTTTTTACCATGGGAATTTAGCATGATTCTGACATTACACCTGTCAAGGTATCTGGGTTTAAAAACGAACTTCAGTAATGAATTGCCTCTAAACTGTATTGGAGGCTGCAAAAAGCAAAATGCGGGATACTTAAAATTATTAGTTATAATGTAATACGTACAAGATACATCGTTTATTGCCAAAAAGGTTCTGAACTCGGTTTCACCGCGTGGATGGCCGCAAATATCTTACAGGAACGTGCTACCAGGATAAAATGTAGCCTATGTCCTTCCCCAAGATACCATCTATCTCCTCATCAAAGAACATTGGCGAACTCCCGAACAAATGTTTTTTTTTAGCGTCTGCCTATAAGTTAGGGAGCTGGCGAGCAAAATTTCGATATGATCAGCACACAAGGCAGACGTTATTAATAGTGATAATTATACCCTAAGAAACATCAAGGACCTCGTCTGCCACCATAGTGACGCTGCGTTGTAAATTTACAGCGTTTCAAAAATGTTAAAAAAAAGGTGTGCTATATTATGCGCACACGTCTGCCGCTGAGGCTGATGATCACAGTCATCCTGGAAACACAAAGAATCGAAAAGGCAAACATACAGGGCTCTGACTTTTGTAGTATTCAATTCTTTAATTTATTTTTATGATTTAATAAACTGTATATAAAGTGCACACTTTGCAGATTTGAATTGTTCGATTAAAAACAATGAGAAGAACCACGGAAAAATAGTCTGCCAATATGTTGCCTCTGCGTTGTCTATTGACAGTGCTCCAAAAATGTAAAAAAAGAAGGTATGCTATATTATGCGCACACGTCTGCCTCTTGGACAGATGTTTGAATTACTTATGAAAACCAAGAAAACCGATGAGGCAGACTTTCAGGCCTCTGATATTCCAAAGGCAGACCATTTGATGTACTTTTTTCAACCCGACGCTCGCGCCAAACCAAGCAGGAATAAAATATCCCTATAGATCCTTTCGTGGTGTCTCTCTTTTCTTTGGGAATATGAGTGAGAACGGTATAACTCAGTTCCGACCTTTTCCGTGATTGTGAAACTAAATGTATAGAGCGTATATCTATATCTATATACGTATTTTACACAAATAAAACGTGATTTAAAAAGTTAAAGACTGTTCCTATCCAGATCCTAATCCTATTCAGATTACATTCAACCATGCAATTAAAAAAAAATTACTTTGTAATTAGAGTTCCAAGCGCATTTCGTTTCTGCTTGGCATTAAGAAAAAATATGATTGCATGGATTTCAGCTCCAGAAGTATAATCGTTACCGTGAGTTTAGAGGATAATATTAAACAAAATTATAAGAATAAAACTATAAACAATAACAACAACAACATCAACATTTCAGCCGTATGACGTCCACTGCTGGACATAAGCCTCCCCAAATTTGAAGGGGTTTGCCATAATCGCCACGCTTGGCAAGCGGGTTGGCGATCGCAGTATGGTGGTATAGTGCATAAAGAACGCTGCTGCCCATTCTCTAGTAAGTCCCTTAGTCGCCTCTTACGACACCCACAGGAAGAAATGGGGTGGTGCTATTCTTTACGTCTGGCATCACACGGTACAATAACAATAACAACAATAATCCCATGCAATACTCGCTGTCCCTTGATTCCGTGAATTTCAAAGAGGTATACAGCTGAAAATCAGAGCAAAGTGTCTGCCACATGTTTTTTCGAATTCACAGAGTCATAGTGAATCGAATGGGCGCAATGAGAACCGCGTGCAAATGACTTAGTAGAGCTTTTTTTTTTTTACATTTTTACAACTCCGTCGCATGATAATGCAGAGTCCTGAATGTCTGCCTCTTCGATTTTCTTCGTTTCCAAGATGATTGTGACCATGTACTCCAGAGGCATACATGTGCAAATGATTTAATACCCCGATTTTTTCAAGCAACTTCAATCCGCTGTAACGCGAAAACGCAGCGACATAGAACCTTAATTGATTAGACCAAATCGATTCGTAATGATTTAAACTGCAATCCACCTCGACGTCAAACGTGTGCAAATCATATACCGAAATGCTCGCCACCTCCCTAACTATATGAATAATATGTAAAAGTATAGAGATTGAATTTCTGAACAGTTTTGTCTTCAGTTATACTTTTATAGGAAGTCAGGAATTAAAGACATTTCAGGTTGAAGTTTTAGAGGTTATGTCTCGTCAACAACAGACTTATCGAAAAATATATATAGAAATACCTACTTATTGCTCAAAATATAATTGATATAAATGCATTTTAAATATAAAATAAACTACGGACTACGTATTCAGAATATTAAGTCCAACCGACGACGTGCGTAGGTCTGCCACATGGTCCACGTAAGTAAGTAGGCAGGTACTTACCTACTTAATTATATGTTCAGAAGAATATTTATTTAATAATCTTAGTCAACTATCTTTAGAGCAGTTAGTTATAGATATAGTATGATTCATTACATGATAAGGGTAGGTCATTGGTAGGTATAAAAAAAAAAACAACTTTGTTTTTTAAATATTTATTCCTCATCTTCTCTAACCACAATGTCATCAAGAAAACCTGTGAGTGCTGTGATATATGGTTGATGTCTGGCCCATGCTAGATATCATACTTCAGTCATTGTATGAGCGCAACATCCAACTCTCGAGTTAAGTGCCAATGCCGGGTATCGGCGCATTTTATTGACACATAATATGTTGCAGTTGACACACATGATGCGTGTAGGCCTTTTTTTTTTTTTTTTTTTTTTTCAGGATGGGAAATCATCAAATGACTTCTCCCGCTCTGGGCGGAGCGGGAGGGCGTGTCAGACTTTTACTGACTAAAACCCACCCGTGTTCCATCAGTTGCCCATGTGCCAGGGTCACGGTATCTCTTTCGAACAATCACGCGACCCCGGCAGGCATCGGTCCTAGTAGACCCCTACACTGCTGCTGACATCTCTTTGAGGCGCGCGTGGAACACTGCGCGCCGTCGACCCGACACTGAGAAAACTGACAATCATAAAAGAGGTGAATTCAGCTTAAAGTATGATGAATTCACTCAAAGGACGGAGCATAGTGATTCACCAAAAAGAACGATGATAATACTGATGTTGATGATAACAGTATTTAAGATGATGTGTCACCATGGATTTAGTTTTAGTTACCTACTATTTTTCGATGCCTTCCTCATATATCCAGTTATATCCTATTAGTTTTCCTACAATTTTTCGGTGACTTCCTCACATATTCAGTTATGTCATACAATTTTTCCAACTATTTTTCGGTGCCTTCCTTATATATCCAGTTATATCCTATTATTTTTCCTACTATTTTTCGGTGACTTCCTCACATATTCAGTTATATCATACAATTTTTCCTACTATTTTTCGGTGCCTTCCACATATATCCAGTTATATCCTATTATTTTTCCTACTATTTTTCGGTGACTTCCTCACATATTCAGTTATGTCATACAATTTTTCCTACTATTTTTCGGTGCCTTCCTCATATATCCAGTTATATCCTATTATTTTTCCTACTATTTTTCGGTAACCTCCTCGTATTTTAGGTTAGGTCCTCTTACTTTTCCTACTATTTCCTCATATCTCTGGTTATAGCCTATTATCTTACGGAGGTCGCCCTCAATAGGAGGATTGTGTTTTTTAATAAACCAATTAATATCTCTATAATACACCAGTGATTAGTTGTAGTTCTACTCATTCTCCATCAGTAGGACTACAACTAAATACTGGTGGATTACACAGAAATTGTTTGGATTATTAGAAATCACAATCCTCCTATAATTGAGGGCGCCACTGGACTTACATGATCCCCTTATTTTTAAGTATCCAATATTGGTTCTTTCCTTTTAAATATTATTAGGTGTGAGCTCAACATTAAAAAAAACTGAAGAACCCTAAACTTGAACCTTAAAAAAATGGAGAGTAAGTAAAAAAAATAGAAAAAAGTACCTTGGCAAGAATGGTAAGAAGGTGAAAAGGGATGTATGTATAAATTAAACAGAAAATTGAATGGTATTTTTATTTCCATAGTATGAATGAATAATTATTATATACTCTAAACATTTATATTCAGTATAAAAGAAGACTGTTTTGTTTAGAAACATCCTCGCCTTAATGATTACAGTATCTATTTGTCGGTCATTATAAAGAATCATTATATACATTATGTTCAATAATTCTAGTTTTTACAAATTAAAATAAAGGTTGAGACGAGTAGAAATTTAATTTACAAAAAATAACAAACTTTACATTAATGTACCTATAACTAAAACATTTTTGCCCTTAAGGTGATTGCTTCAGGGTAGCCGTTTTTTGCAATTTGCAGGCCAGTGCTAGGTTGTATGTTAATTAAATGTTGCACGCGGGTGTAAGTACATAAGTTGTACTACATACGTCTTACACCCGCGTCTAACATTTCAATCAAAACCTAGCACTGGCCTGCAAATTGCAAAAAACGTAAGAAAATTTGAATTTCGCGGGCTACCCTGACGCTTTCACCTTAAAGCTGCATACAATAAATTGGTTATATTATTATAGTAAATATCTATTTTCAAGTAAAGTGCTACTATAAACACTCCGATGAGACTGATCTATCCCTCATACAAATACTTTACTTTAAAATCTATTACTAAAGGTGAACGCACACTTTTCAGAGCCGAAGGAGGCGAAAGAATCGAATTTTAGAATTACTTGTATGAAATCCTATGGAACCTCGCACACTTACCGAATCGGACGAATAAGGTCGTACGATTCGGTGCGGATAAGTGTGCGAAGTTACATTGGACTTCATTTAAGTAATTCTAAAATTTGATTCCTTCGCCTCCTTCGGCTCTGATAAGTGTGCGTTCACCTTAAACCAGCTATTGGTGCTGGCTCATACCATTACTTTATGCGGACACCGTTATCGGGCCGTCTTTATAGGATATCCTAAAGGGATATCCGATAAATACCGTAACTAAGGGTAGATTACTAGTTGAGCGCACTCTGCTATAAAAAAATAACTGCCCTTGGACTCTGCAGTGCCTCAAACTAGCAACGCCGCGTACGGTATAAGTACATAATTAATAATTATGTAAACGTTTCCAAAAAAAATTGATATTACTGGATTCAAAATAAAAACACCTTAAAAATGAGCAAACGAGTTAACTCGTTTGCGCATTTTCAAGGTATTATAGCAGCGACCGTAAGCCGTTAGAATACCTACAGAATTTTGAAATTTTTACTCTAGGTACCATCTACTTGTAATATATGACGTGTTACCTCGCATTAGAGTGAGCGTGTTAGGACACGGAGAAACGGCATTTTGGCAAGGAAAGCACAGATAATCATTACCACGTTTAACTTCATAAGAATTGTAATGAGAATTAAATTCAATAGTTTCAAACATACAGCAACGGAAAAAAACCTCTTCAGTATCTGTCACCAAAATTGCATCAATTTGGCCAAAAGTGGGTAAGAATTGTTCATCATCTATATCTACAGTAACAATAGAGTTCCGCTGCCATATAACACCAGCTATTGTAGCGGAAGTAACCGAATATTTGAGGACAACGCCAGTGCCGAGAGAAAACTTGACAGTGTCTCCTGAATTTAATGCAGATTTTTTTCCTAGTATTTTTGTTGTAGGTATTGTATTTTTCACAAACAAGTCATTGAGCATAAGTTGACATTTTATTGCTAGAGTCTTGCAAACATTGACTCGATTAAAAGATGATCTAGCCACTAACTTAGATACCCTGTGCTTGGCTTCAAAACGCATAGCCCACATGTTACGTACGGGGCCGAACTTCATTAGCATGGTAGGATAATGAGTCAGAAAATGAAACTTTGGCTGCAGGGGTGATTTTGTTAGCTCCGTGTACAATAAATTCTGCTATTATAACCCGGAGTTGAATATTGGTGTCACTGAAGACCCTATGACTTAATAACCTGTCGGTGATTTGCCGCAACATAATGTATAATTTCCATACTTTATTTTCTAAAGGAATGTAAAACCCGGCTATTAGGCTGAAGTATCTAATAAGGGTAAGCATTTCTGATGCTGAAGTTTTCAATTTTACTTTCGAACCTTGGACAACTAAACAATTACTTGGTTTTGAATTCCTATCTGGTCCATAATCAAATGAAATTATTCTTTGTTGCAATACTGAGATCTTTAAAAGACCTTCGGCAAGGAAGTGGTTTATGACAAAGGTCATTACATAACGAGCTACACCTTCTAATATATCATGCATTGGGTCTACTGCTACATTTTGAAATAAATCAAATCCTGTCACCTTAAGCCAACAGCATGATTCTTTAATGCCCGTGTTAGGTGTATCGTTTTCTTGCAATTGAGCGTGGTATGAAGTCATATTTCTAAGCAAGTTACTGTTTTCATATAGAGCAGTTTGCAAACCTTTCTTGTCAATGTTACAGATTCTGCAACACTTGTTAGCTGAAAAACTTTCAGTAAACCCGAGAATTGAATTCAGGCCTAAATTATCGCCAGTTATAGCAACAACCTTCAATTTTACGGTTCCTTTAAAAAACTTATTTTCTATAAAAATTCCTTTGTTTTGCAAGTAATTCAATTCCTCAATAACAGGGTCAAAAATAGCTTTGTTTCCATATTTAGTTTTGTCAGCAGAATGGCAAATAGCTAACAGCAAAATGTTATTCAACAATGAAAATAAATGTGGTGGGAGTGCTGGCAAGGAAACGTATACACCACCAAGCTTATGCACCCCAGCGTGGCTCCCCAAAGGATTTCCAATTTCAAAATCATCATAGTATACTACTAAAGGAAGAATAATGTCCGACGCCTGCGGTGTACACATTGCCAGCCATACAGATCCCTGCATTACATTTTCTAGACACATTGGCCTCATCGGATTTTCTTCACGGATTATTAAATTACCCCTTAGGTGGTTCAATCTCAAATATTCTGAACGAAACGGAAAAAAGATGCCCTTCAAAGCTGTGTTGAACTTATGAAGTCGTTTATTAATTTCGCTTCCAGACATGCTTTCCTCATCAGCTAGCACAGGGCCGAATATGGACATTAAAGACGGTGCGATATTGTCAAGAAGGGTTTGCAAATGACTAACCATAGCTTGTACAGACGATCGAGATACAGAGGGATTTACATAGAGCGTTGAAATAAATTTCAAAACTTCTTTATGAATAATACTATCAGCATTATCAAGGACTTCCGGTTCACTATCAGCTTCAATGTATATGTGCTCAGTTGCTACTTTGGTAGTCTCTGTTTCACACATAGGAACTACGCAAGCCTCGTTTGAGGTGGATGGCAAATAACGAGTGTTTACTTTATTCAAATGTTTTAAGTTAACATGTTTTCTAAATTGTCTAACGTCCGTGAAATACCGGTAGCATGCGTCTTCACCACATTTATAAACTCCAGTAATATCAATTTTTTCACATTCTTACCTTATGTGGGTAATAAGTGAAGAAAACGTGGGAAAAGTCCTTTTACAACTGTGACACTTCATCTTAATTTAAATTGTGACTCCGAGAGTAACTAATATCTCCTTCACAGATTGTGACATACGATCGTACGATGTTTTGACTTTGTAAAAACCAATTTGGATAATAAGCCAAATGTTATAGCTTTCAGTAGGATATTTAGCCGCAGTAGCATGAAATATTTTAAAAGTCACATCAACAGCCTCAGTTAGTGTTGTGAACTTGTAAAACGTATTGTCACATACTGTGAAGGAGACACCTGACTGGCGGCACCAAATTATAAATGGTTGGAGGCTAATACCTAGGTTTTGAAGCTTTTGGCGACGCTCCTCAATTGCCACTTGCACGTCTGCGTCATCATCCACGATGGTCACAAATCCATCCAATATCTCCGCTCGTGAAGCTTGCCAGTCTTTTCTAGATCGACGGGCAGGAGGAATATTAAAGAGACAGCCGAGTAGCAATATCGCTGCTATTAATTTTGTCTCCGGTTGTTCATCTGGAAAGAAAATAATAATAGTATATTTGACACAACACATCATCATTAACTGAGCAAATAGGGAAAAGTATCAGAACAAAATAAAATCTATCTATATAAGTAAAAATGAATTGCCGAAATGTGTGTCCGCCCGCCCGTTACTTCTGAACGACTGCACCATGTTAGATAATTTTTAAATTCTTTTTTGTCTATATATTTTATAACGGGTTCACCGACCCAGGGAGGTCGAGCACCTAGAACTATATAACAGAATCATTTCCTTACCGTCACAAATTGCCAATGTATCAGCTATTTTTCGACGAAGAAACGAGTCCTTTGTGGTGTTAAGCTTCTGCTGAGCAGCTTTTAGTATGTTTTCCGATGAAGCATCCAAGGCGTCGAGGCCCCCGGATTTATCAGGGAACAGTGCTTCGTAGTCATGAGTCAGGAGTCGCCATCCATCACTTGACTTCAGGATAGGATACTTATTGAAGTACTCCTGTAATGTCCCTTCCTCGTAGTACAAGTACCGGAGGCGAGCTCGCACCGTCTCCCGCCACAGGGCACTGACCTCCTGCCACGGACCAGCTGAAGGGCTTGACAGCTGCTCTAATGCTGACGCTACGTCCTCCACTTCACCTGCACACAAAAATTAAAACGATTAATAATTAGTACAATGACAATAACGGTTCTTAGATTCAGATATTTTGTAATTTGTAACGAAAATTTATACTAATTCAGATATTTTTCTCAATAATTTTGTTCTTGATAATGTAATTCAATCTGAAAACATAAAATTTCTTGAAAAGGAGTTACCTTCTTTAAGTCCGGTCAGGTCGATTCCAGCGAGTGGAGGGGTGTCTAGCCTAGGACTGGACTTGGAGCGAGAACGTGACTTGGGCTTTTCAATAAGGCCCAACGAAACTAAATGCTGCCGTCGAGCCCTTCTGGCGGTGACTAACCAGCCAGAGATATTGCGCTTAGCCTGGTAAGCATCAGCCGGCAGGTACGGCGCGTAGTATAGGGGTGGTGACTCCTCTTTAAATAATCTGCCAATGTCGTAGGATAGAGCAAGCAGCTGCGAATCTGTCAGAAGTACCGGGTTTTCGGCCGTAATGAGCTTCTCCATAAGCAGCTTGCATAAACGCCCACGCACGTTTGAGGGTAAGGTGCCCGTTTTCTGCCCAATTGCTATTATTTGTTTTCCCTCGACTGATGAATTCAGTATGGTATTCACCTGAAACACAAATAGTATAAGTATGGCATTACAAACTAAATATGCAAGGTAAAAGTTAAAAAAAAATGTCACTAAAATGTTGAAAATACAGGTTCAATACCTACCTTCCATTCAGTATAATGATCAGTTGGAGTCGGTGCCAGTCTAGGCATCATGCATTTAGTTGTTAGTTATAGCTGTCACCAACTCCAAATATATTACTGATCTTTGTGACATATAGTATAGCTCCTAAACGGCCGTCCGTACACACATACAGGACAGGACAGGTACAGACGTTAAACTTATCTGTTTACGCCGGGGGTTAACAATATTGAATGTCAATTTAAATTCCTTATCAAAAGTACAGGATAATAGGCAATAACTTACTAAATTGCTCCCGGTGGACTCTTGTCTAACTGCTTCACCCACTGACGACGACGAGTCCAGTGGTATCACCAGTATGTCACCATCCTAAAATAATATTTACTTTGAGACAATGTTATAATAGTACATGTAACAAAAAGGTGTGATAATATGAGTATGTACGGTCAATTAACCTCAATAATCGTTGAAATAATCACTAAATGTGTCCGAGTGCGACCGTTAACTAACAGGCTATAGCTAGCCCTAGCCGGAGATAACTCAAGGGAAGTGTTATATTTTTTTACTAGTAATCGGTTCAGCATTGCAGGTGTGAACGGTCCTGCCCTCGTCCCTTGATCCGGCCCTGATAAAAACTAATCGATCAAGATCAGGACTGATCCTGGTCTCAAAGAATGTCTATACCAAATTTTGCATCGGTTCAGTGTCTTAGGTATGAAAATGTGAAAAGGTCCTGCCCCAGCCGACAGATAGACAGACAAACTTACTTTCGCATTTATAATATTAGTATGGATGTAATTACAAATTAATACATATTGCTCTTGAACCAAAAAACAGTAAGTACGAGTACTTTTCTACAATTTTGCAGAACTTACCAAATTTTCCTGGTTAAGTCCTGCTTCGCAGTCTTGGTTGAGGATTGAGCTTTGCAGTCCTTCACACGGTGGCAGAGGCTCTAAGTTACAAGGTAGACTAGTTAACAAGTCATTCCTCAGGACCTCTTCAAAGAGTGATGAATTGTAGGAGTTATCCTGAAATTTAACAAGAAATTTAAAAAGGTAATAATAATGTACTTAGTTGGTAAACTAACAAGACTGATGAAAAGTTATGATTTTATTCCACTTTTTAAATAAATACTGCACCGGTTAAATTGTTAGGTATCTTAAGAAGACTTTAAAATAATAAAAGTTAATAAGTAGGTACCTACCTACCTACATGCAAGTAGGAGAATGTGCATTTAAGCGACGCAGGGCATGTGTAAGCAAAAAGTTTAAAACAAAATTTACTTTTTTGAAATACAATTTAACATGAAAACAAACCATATCTTTTGGTTGGTCGCTTTTTAACATGGCCAGAGCTGCTTCAAACCGGAGTCTGTCCCCTATTTGAGGGAACATACTATGTATGTCTTGTTTACTAAGCATCTGCATTGTTGCGATATCAATTCTTTCAGCTGAAAAAAAAAGGTAAATTTAACAGCGCCCTGATTGCAGCTGTGAAATGCACTACGTCGCATCGACTTTATAAAATGTAGGTTGGTAGAGCTCGTCTAAGCTGAAATGACGCGCCCCACTACTTAAATTTGTATACGTACACTACGGTAAATGCGGTAGTGGGGCGCGTCATTTTAGTTTAGACGCACTCTACCTATTTGTTTTTTTTTGGGTTGCAGTTGCACATCGAATCTAGTGTATAATATAAATATGAACGTATATCTAGGTAGGTGGGTAGGTACCATACGACAAGACTATTCTTGGTTGGAGTGTACAGCGGCCAAAAAAGTGTTATTTTCGCAAATCGTTTATTTTCTCGATTCTATAGTATGTAACACCTAGAAAGGCTAAAAGTGTCTGGGTGTTTTTTGTCTCCGACCAACCGTTTGTCGTAAAAACGATGTCGAAGGGATCCATAGGTAAGGTTATGTTAGAACTGTGACCTTGAAATTGGTCGCGAAATTTTTTTAAGTATATTTTCATAGTGCCTCTAAGACGACACTCTGACCCTATTCTTGCTAGAAATTAGAATGTGTGAATGTAATGTGTGAGCTCATGCTAGCAACTTACTAGGTAGGTTTGTCAACTTACTTTCAAAACGATCGATGTAGCGTTCCAAATTCCACTTCTTCAAAAGATCACGCGTAGCCATATCCATTTTTGCACTGATCAAACACGTTCACTGGCACTAATGGAATTGTTATTGCTATTAATTAAACGAGTCGTGAGTCGTGATTTGCCGGCTGTAGCGGTGAAATACAAATGGCCGACCGAAATGGCGCGGCGGCGGAATGAAGTGAGAGAGGGAGACCTCATTATATAATGCCGTCACCTTAAATTTGTAGGACATCATTCAAATGCTACTCATAAATGGGTCTCTGTAATAATAATTTAGTAGGATACACATAAAATAATATGACTATATTATTGAACTTTGATGCTTACTCTAAAAATATGAGATTATTTAATCGTATTATCATAGGATTCACATAAAATAATATGACTGTAATATTAAAAAATGATGCTTACTTTAAAAATATAAGTTTAAAGCATTATAATTTAATATAGTACATTAGGGGGAGGTCATCGTATTTTTAGAGATACTTCTTCATATTAAACTATGAAATCTATTTATATTACGGTGACTGTCATTGTGTTTTTTAATTAGAATCTTATTTATAATTATCATACTAATTTATGGGACAGTGGACCATTTTCTATTACATTGTGTTATTATTTGAAGAAGACAATGTTATTTCATAATTACAAATTTTTACGATGACAAGTATCATAATATTGCATTATTTACCCAAAAAATTCGATTCCATCTTAACACATTTCAGTTCTAGCGTAATATTTACTTATTATCAACATATTATAAGACAACGCATCTATTTTAAACCAACGTCACGATATTTTAAGATTATGCCAAAATGACATTTTTCTCAGTGGAGCTTGGTCCTTACCGGGCGGCGAGCTACCCATTGCTCGCCACCCGCAAGCTCGCGCCTACGGTGGCCGGGAGTCCGCTATTGACTCCCGACGCCCGGGGCGTCTCCTCCTGCGGCGGCTAGGGACGTGAGGGCGCAGAGACTGCCACTCCCTCACGCGCCCCGCCTCCTCCTTCGCGAGCATTACTGCTTCGCAGAAGGAGGTGACGGCTTCCCATTCCCTCTCGCTCCGTACCATGGCTCGCACCAGGGCCGGACGCGAGAGGTTGCCGCCGCCGATCGCCTCCACGAGGACACGGCGGTGCTCCGCCCAGGCAGGGCACACCTCCACCGTATGCTCCACCGTGTCCTCCAGACGATCCTCGCAATGAAAACACCCGGACGTATCCTCCCGCTTTATCCTGAACAGGAACCCACCGAAGCACCCATGCCCGGTGAGAACCTGCGTCAGGCGGAAGGTGAGGACGCCGTGACGCCTCTCTATCCAATGCGTGTAGGCCTTACACGGCTACTCATCGTGATAAACAAATCGATGCACACACAACAAAATCCAAGGTATCAGGCAGAATCGGAATCCAGAGTCACAGAAAAATGTCGTCGTATAGGCAAACAATCAGAATCCTTAGGCAAGCACTAGTCACACAGGGAACAAATCTCAGAGTCCATAAGCAGAAGCAGTCGATGAAGTACAAAATTACTGAAAATCGATGGAAAACAAAATAACGAGACGTACGCGAGGACAACGACAAGTTATCAGTGCCGGCCGATTGACAATTGAAATGTCGTTTTTTTTTGCGATGTTGCCATACTCGAATTGCACTACGATGTCATATGTACGTATAAAAAAATTATGACCGCTATAATCTTTAGCGTAAGCAATCATTTTTATTTTAACATTTGTATTCTGATACAGAAATATGTGTCATAAGTATATTCACAGCGTATGTAAGTTGAATAAGATTTATATTACATGGCAACATTAAAAGTATCGCTTAACCAAAAGTCATGAAGTCGAGCAAGAAACAAAAAAAACTAAGCCATGATTATTTCTTAGCATCAATAATCTAGTCAAATAAGCTCCTTATTATGATGATTTTTTTTTCAGACTTTGATAGTACTTATGTTTGATTTGATAAAACTTAGTAAATTATTTCGTTGGTATTTGTAGGGTGACATACGTAGACGCTTAATAATTTCATCAACAATTCACTCGCCGGTATCCTTTATCAAAATCCGTTCAATGGTTTTGGCATAAAAAGATAACACATAGAGTTTTTATTATTTTGGATATATTATAATCTAAAACTAGCTTTAAATTATACCGATTTTGTTATGTGCTCAAGCTCTATTAGTCTTCATAGGCACGATTGCAGGCTTATAGCACTTGTCTACTATTAAGTAGACAAGTGCTATAAGCCTGCAATCGTGCCTATTAACTCATAATATAAATCTATACGTACTTTACTCTGCATTATCGTTGACAATCATAAAGTAAATAGCAGATAATGTAAATACGTACTGTAACCGCCGCTTATGCACAAAACTTTGATCTTTATCGCAGTCACGATAAAGTCAAAAATAGCCTGTGATTATTTTACAGATGGTTATAATTCACCATCTTGCCTGTGCAGATATCGCCTATTGCAGCCACATTAAGCATTATCGAGTATCGATATCAAGTGATTTACTAATGCTTGGCTGTGCGCACGCGGCACGACTACTCCGGGCATATTATATCGTCGGTGACCGGAACCAGATACAGTTTCAATTCAATTGAGTGGCCAGTGTGGCCACATCGACCAGATAATGGAACAGCTCAGGGTGGCGACGCTGCGGTCCACGCACATATCTTAGACCCATTGATCTTGAATGACTGTCATTTGAATAATAATAGCAGGTTTCTAGAAAACTTTTGATCTCAACTCCATAGATAAAATATTATGATCGTTTTCTATGAAACTAAGCTTAAGATATTATCTAGTTCGCAGAAAGTCAGAGGTAACGTACTAGGGAGTCTACTATTCCAGTTAAGGCAACAATATGTTCGTGTTAGCACTAAATACAGATACAGTAGCTGTTGCGCTAACTGTTTATGTAATTTACCAACACGGCTTGTATCTTTCGTGAGTTCTTCAGTTACAAGAATCCGTTTTATCGTTTGAAGTTTCCTAGAAAATTCCATTTAAACTTTGTTCGCACATTGTATTTGTTATTCCACTTTAAACATAAAGCATTTGGTGTAAATAATGTGGAGATGTTGGTACGTATGTACATATAGTATCCATGAAACCTGGAAAGAGCTAAAAACAAAACACGTGCGTTCGCAGAAAATACATTAACTACAGTTAAACGTGCTAATAAATGTTATGATTTAGTTCGTAAATATGAAATGTATTACGCATGTAAAGTGTATGTGCTTCACTGAACTAAAACCCAGTTATTATAGATCTTTTATCTGTTTTATGGCTTAACGCCAATTAATTTCGTCTGCGGATAGTTTTGTGAGACTGAAATTGACTAGAAATTGTATAACAAGAAAACTTTGCCAATTAATAGTTACATGTACATGTAGGTATATCTAGTTACTTTCATACCGTGTCAATGAAACGATAGCTAGTCCGAAATTATTCCACTAGAACGTACGATTGGGATAAAAAGTATCCTAAGTATGTGCTAATCCAGGTTATGATCTATCTGTGTGCCAAATTTCACCTAAGTCCATTTAGCCGTTTTTGCTTGAGATCGAGCTTATGTTCCCCCCTCCCCCCACCGAACGTTTAGGAAGAGGTGTAGGTATTTTTAGTACTCCCACATTTTCGCATTATCATTTATGGATTATATTTTACATTAAACCTAAAACATACGTTCCATCGAACAGATAATCCAATTGGTTTTTACCATTTAGATAACTTATCTAAACTGGAGTTATTCAGTCCATAAAATTAATGATAAATCCATTGTTGTGAGACGAAAATAATTTTCAAAGTCCTTTGTTGATAACCAGAAGATAAGTTCAGTGTGCCAGTGTACTTTATTAACACAATAGAAGGGATGAATTAATTCAAAATCTTAAGATTTGCTAGCTTACAAAATTTGAAACAAGCTATTATGAAGCATAAAAACAGTCCAGAATATATTTTACGAAAGCTTCGTTCCTTTTTACTGCTGATTGTGCGGCGAAAACACCTGAGCAACAACGTAAGATGAACAATACCGCGATTGCTGCCGGATAGCCGTCTTGTAATACATATAACTACGAGAACAACCAGACCAGATGGAGCTCACAAACAGACCAACTGGAGCATTTTTACGTTATGTACACTCAATGAGGGATTACGCAATTTTAATGACGATAGGAATGGAGATCAGAACATTGATCAGCTAACTCATTCGAAAGACGATTCAGAATTCGAGTTGAGATGTAAAACCGACATTAAACTTAATTACTCCGAATAAAAGTTGGTGGAACTCTGACCGGACTGAGAAGTAATTACATTTCTACAAGCTTTGAATTTTAATCGTTTGCGGGGTTGCATGCCACCCCAGCGCACACATGCCATCCCCTCCCCTTCCCCCATGCAGATCGCTTCTTACATTCAATTTATACGTGGCCAGTAAGTAAATTATTAAATTCATTAAACGGAACTGGAGAACTCCATTAAGAAATACGGTAGGTATAGATTTGTGCGATCCCCGCTTGGATTTTGAATTATCCCTCATACAGATACAGTAACCGACGTTAATGGAATCGAAGATTATGTTATAATTTCTCAGAAAACGTAAGCCTTTACCGACATAATTGAAAATCTTATTATACTGAGTCAGGCTTAAAACGAATCAGTGAAGAGTGCGTCTCGATAACATTTTTATAACGTAAGCAAAACATTGAAAGCGTATGAGTCAAAATTAATTATATCCTGACACTGATCTGCAATATTATACTAAAAATAAAATATGTCGGATATTGAGAAAGATGATTAAAAGTACAAATAATTCTAATTCTGAATGATATAAAGTTTCTAATGCACTATCAACTATCAGAGATTAAAGTCAAGATGTACCGGGCTTCATTAGAGCTTCCTCTTAGCGGCAGGTGCGCATGACGGCGTGTTAGCGACGCGCCCCACCATTGGTCGGGCGATGTCGATGCGCAGGCGCTGATTTACGAGAGCCGGCTTCATGCAGCTGCCTTACTACGGTTGCTACTACACTACAGTTATAGGAAGCCGATGTTTAGACACGTTGCACCAAAAAGGAAGTCGAGAAACAAGATCTCTAAGGCAATATGGAACACCTTGTCATAAGTAGGTATTTGCGCCTTTCTAAAAGGATCGGACGCGTTTCACGTACTACCTGTTCAAGATATTGTTAGAAATTTTATACTTAAGTCTACTTCCAGCTAGATAAATAAACGCAAGGTACTTTAACGTAATCACATGTAATGAATCCTCATAAGATTATAGCGTTGCAATAATATGGCACATACCTTCCGCATAGCGGCGCAGTGGTGGCGCTGGGCTGGCGGCTGGCGGCTGGCGTGACCTGAGACATGACAGCAACGACGGCGGGCGCGCCGGGACACCGGCAGAGCCAGGCACGGCGCGAGCTTCCGTCACGCGATGTCAGCACAATAAATTGAACTGAAAAAATACGGAAACAATATGAGAAGCATCGTAACGAAACTTCGGAAGTATTAGTTCCTTCTTCCTTCAACAGGCGATGGTACAGAACGATCTATGATAAATCAACAGTCGTTTTGTTCGTCGCTCATGTTTATACGTCGGAGAGCATTGTTGGTTAATTAGTTGTGAAGATAAAAGACCATCGCGACAGCCACTCTCTGCTAAACAGTGCACGACTATTAGTCAGCGTCATCTGCAGCGCGTTTCTTTTGTCACAGCGTCATTCACAACCGGCGCGGCGTGCGGAGCCCGGCGCTGCGCCGTACATCAGTCCATGCGACCGGACCGGCCGTCATCAACGACTGATGTTCACCATCAGTCCTCATACACACACACACATCCCACATCTTTATGATTAATGTTAATTACACCTCGATTTTCCCGCGGATAGCGATTAAGACAGCCATTAGACTATGTCCCAAGGCGATCATTACTCGTACTTTTCAAAGATCTGAACGTTTCCTCAGATAATATTTCTGTTCTAAAGAATAAGACGGTGCCATTTACTACTAAGGGTACTATCGTACGGTTATTGGTTACAAATAGCGTCTGATAATCAGGGGATTGCATAACAAAATATTTACCAACAAGGTGTAAATAAGAAAAGATTGCAAAGCGGCCAGATTACTGCATTCTGTAAATATTTATATCTACAGAATATCGGAGTGCTATTTGTTCAGTAATTGAGCCGTCAAAGCTCGACACTGAAGCATCAAGTAGCGCTGTCTGATGAAGGTTCTCTTTTGACAACACTAGATAATAATAATATATTTATCTGCTATATTTGTACAAGTCAAGGCACTTGTCTGCGTTATCAATGCTTTTATACGCAACTTTTACTTTTGTATCACCTACATAAAGTATGAAATGGACTTTATCGCATCGCCACATTCGCGGTATCGTACAACAACACCCATTTGCAAGTATTTTATGAATACAGACTGTAGAGCACCTTGCATAATATTGTAACAGGTATATTTTATTTAGTTAATGCACTTACTCTATCTCTGTTTTCTTCGAGCAATGTTGGTTTAGGCTGGGTTCCCTTTAGTGTTGACTAATAGGAAACTTATCAACGTATCCGCTCGTCCATATCGAGCAATTACATAAGCAAAATTGTTAGAAATATAATAATCAGTGGTCGTCCTGCCACGGTTCACCAGCCAGTCACAATTCATTGGTAACTTTTTGTATCGGCTTCAATAACCGTTAAATTTGATTACGACGTGTATCGAGATGAAAACGACAGTTGCCTAACTAGGTAGGTATTGCATTTCTGTTCTGTGTGAGTACCTATCGGTACAATACCTTTTACAGATCGTAGTAACTGGTAACAATAGTTGCGTAAGTATTGTCAGCTAGTAGTTAAGTAGTGATTTTCTTTTTATCGTTCATTGTGTCTGCGGGTAGCACACGCCTCTCAGAATAATAAGATAATTAACTGTAGCTAATTATCTACCCGTAACGATTTATTGCTTCATCTTATGTTCGTTTTATATATACATTATTTATTTACACCATGAGCCACCGGGGTCGACAGTAATTTGTGCTTGTAATCTATACTAATATTATAAAGCTGAAGAGTTTGTTTGTTTGTTTGTATGTTTGTTTGTTTGATTGAACGCGCTAATCTCAGGAACTACTGGTCCGAATTGAAAAATTATTTTTGTGTTGGGTAGTCTATTTATCGAGAAAGGCTATAGGCTATATAAAATCACGCTAAAACTAAGAGAAGCGTAGCAGTAATGAAAAATGTTGCAAAAACGGGGAATATCGCACGGGTAGGCGATTCGCGACGGGAAGGGTCGGGGTAACAAGAAATTTAACGCGGGCGAAGTCGCGGGCAGAAGCTAGTAATATATTATTTTCTAACCCACTAACTATTAAAAATAAGTAGTACTTTGAAAATAGACGAGTATCTGTTTCGTATAGTATTTTATTTTTATTAATCTCGCATGGTTTTCAAATTTTTAATATTTTCTAGTATCGACGTTATTTATGTCGATCCTAGAAAGAATAATATCAAAAACAATCAATGCAAATTAGCTAACGGTATGGAACACGTTTCTGAATTACAAAAATTGACTGAGTGGGATGAGTGACTACAAAAAACTTTTAATTACTTGCCGCGATAATCACGATTGTGTTGTGATTTATGCAGATTAACCTTGCCTTAACCCGAGGCTCCGTCTGGGTTTATCTCAGGATTATTTGGCGAAATATACTTTTGTTAGTTTCAGACTTCATAAAACCATCCTCACGAGCATCGAGTTAATTAATTTTTAGATAGCCATTAAATAGCAATATTTTGGTAGAAACTTTAGAGACCAATATTTCAAAATCAATCTTAAATGTACAGATACATGACATGCTCAGTACAAGTTTATGACATAGACGTATAGTTGTTTGAACCATAATTCGTACTTTCGTATAATAGTTTACCTATAGTAAAGACGAAGCCTAACCGGCTAGCATCGCACGACACTCATTTGGTAATAGATTACACAACAGCGGGAGTGTGAAGTCATCATTGACCCCTCGACATCTCACCATTAGGGCGCCCACGATTAGCAGATCATCATACCTTCTCACAAGTAAACCACGGAATAACACCGTTACGAGTTACGAAAACTTCGACCTCCATAACCTATAAATAAATTTAAATATTGCGTAACAACAATTACATAATTTGGATTTTTTTAAAGAAATTCTGAAAAGCGTGCTCGTCAATTTTCAACGGTTTCGACATAGCTGTCGCATCAGTTTGTCAATGGCGGTCGACAGGCGGCACGGACGGCCATGTTGCGACCAAACCAAGCACAATACTGGCTTTACGTCATGTGTCATCTTGTACAGTAACATATAGGTTAGTTATTCAACCCAATAAATTCATTACAATCATGCAGTAGTCACGATACTCGATTGTTCAATGGTGCCCACGCTAATAAGTTCTTGGTCAAACTAATTAACGAGTACCGTACCCGTAATAATTTTAATTTTCTCATTTGTTTCAGTACAAGCAGTGCGGTATCGACTAATAAATGCCACAACACCAATACTCTATTCACGATTAATGGGTAAGTAAAGTAGTTAGGTACACTAATTCTAGTGGCCTCATTCACTTAGATTTCATGTTTTAACTTAGCTATTTAAATGTTAATATTAATTCGACTTAAGTAAGTAAGTACCTTTAAGCCCGCCACTATTCTATGCTTTGTTTTGTCGGAACAAATAGTAGACTAATTAGGTCCTTTTTTGTGGCTTGACCTCCTTTCTCCAAGGTTTCAGAGAAATGATTGCTTTGTCATGATTGAGTAACAAAGAAAAATAATATTTCTCTTCTAAATGTCGGGGGAATTCCCTAACCTTGTGGAACACGAGTAGGTATAGTTTGTGCCTTTTTGGTGTCCTTGTAGTTTTATCTTCGTTATACACACATCCGGAGCGATAAGGCTTCATAAAAAAATGGCACTGTTATGTAAAATACAGATTTATGGTAGCTATAAAAGCAAATCTTCTCGTAGCAACAGAGCACAAAATCAGAGTATTATCTAAACTAATGTAACATAAATGAGGTAATGTCGATAAGAATCGCCGATAAACGAGTAAGTCCGTGGGCGTAGTCGTACCTGTTCATTCACTGGTCCGCGGGAGGTAAGCCGCGGTTCCGAGGCTCGCCCACGCGTCGCTAACGCGAGCCCAAAATATACCACCTTCAAGGTCCATTCTATTCCTCCACTTACGCTTGATAGGTAAGTAGATTAGGCCGTCTGTTACATACACCGTGCTACCTACGTCATCTGTCGATAGTCACATCCAAATATTTGCTGCTTCAAAATGGTACAGTAAATATGAATGGCAGGTAGGATTACAACAGCTTCCTAAGTCATAAATAAATCTCCACCTTCAAGTGAGTGACAATATTTCTCTGAATCAAGGGTGTATCATATCACTCGTTCAGTTAATTGTTTAAGAGATTAAAAAGTTGTTTGTTATATCTGAGAAACTGATTCCACTCGACGCGATGACGTCAAATTCATAATTTCACCGCCAAGTGACAACTGTAAACAGTACAAAAGAGATAAAACTGTATGCATTGAAAGGAAAACGGCGTTATCTTAACTCAACCTAGAATTGATTCAACTTCTCAGAACTGGTCCTCAGCTCAGTTGACTCTACCACAACTTAGGTACCTATAATTCACTTAACCAGTCAATTACCGTAATTACAGACACAATTAAAAAACGATTGTGTCTATACCAAATGTGGTATCTCAGGGACTTAGAGATTAAGGTTATTCGAAATTCAAATTATCTTACGTTTTTTTTTGTCATTTTCTGGTCAGTGTCAGGCTGTGTGTTGAACAAAATATGAATCGCGATTTAGACTATTTTAAGAAATACTTCAATGGAATTAAATAAACTTAGAAGGTTGTATTGACATTGTGAGGATCGTCTGGAGGACACGGTGGCGCATACGGCGGCGGCGACATCTCGCGTCCAGCCCTGGTGCGAGCCATGGTACGGAGCGAGAGGGAATGGGAAGCCGTCACCTCCTTCTGCGAAGCAGTAATGCTCGCGAAGGAGGAGGCGGGACGTGTGAGGGAGTGACAGTCACTGCGCCCTCACGTCCCTACCCAAGTAACACATTTGGTGACAAATAGCTTGCATATAGTATTTTTTTGGAAACTTTAGTAATAAAATCCACCGTGATTAAGTTCTATAAAGGTGGTTAGAACCTATAAGCAACCTGTATGTTACCAAAGGGAGAAAAATTGCAACTTATTTATAGATGCAAAAGTGATGCAGAATAGTTCGAATTGTTATCCTGAGTGGCAGTTGGAACTCACGGTGCAAATTGTGCGCCGTGAATGAATGATTGAACGAAAAAGCGATACAGCTCATTCGTTGAGTGACAAATGAGATCTTAACAAGTTCTTATTTTCGGTGGAGATAAACAAAAAGACGGTTGTTTGTGCTTTGTGTTGTGACAGCAAATTTATTGGATTATTCATCTGTTTGGTGAGTATTAAAAAAATATGTGTGTAACATGGGATAACCATCATGGAGCCCATGCAAATGGTTTTTTATCGTGAAACCATGGTATATTTACTGAGTAAATTTTGATGCGCCTTAGATCTAATCAAGAATTATCAAAAAATATGCACTGATCAAATAAATAAGATAATACTTTATAAAAATATGGTTGTTAAAAACCTAACATTATGGTTTCACAAAAAGTATAATGTCAAACTACATCAAAAACAGTTATCACAACTCATTTTATTGTATGTTATTTTAATAAAATACCATTCAACAAGATACTTTTCAAGAACTCCATTTTTAAACATGGCGATTTAAAATAGACCTTGCAGTTCATATTTCCACTCATTTGTTGGCTTATTGGAGCTCCTAGGTCCTAAATTCACTCATTAGTACCTAATAGTGATTATTTTCAATTTTCAGGTCTCGTTGTCTTTGCGTTGAATTGGGGATCCTCACGACGGGTACAAAACCCATTTATGAAGATAAATAAAGTAAAATTTATTTAAATTGTGAATGTTGGCTGGAATATAATCCTAGACTTTTTAATTCGATGCCCGATTTCCTACTGATAGTTTCCAATTTGTAATTTTTCATTAGCAGTTCTTCTTTACAATAAAATGGGTGTACTACGCCAAATCGAATGCCAAATAATCGAATCTCAATTGATCAAACACTATAAATCGAATGTCTAAATACTCGAACGTTCATAATATCGAATGGTTACTACATCGAACATTCAATATATCGCACACTCAATACATCGAGTGTTCAAAATATCGAATGTTTGTTTGATCGAGCGGTCAACGCATCGCGTATTCATTATATCCAAATATCAATTTACTGAATACTTTAAGTACAAAAAAAAAACATAAAATTTACCAATAAATCACATTATACTTTTTAATTTTTATCGTTTATAGGTACATTTAAAAATTTGTGTGAATTGTGATTGCACGGAGAAACTATTAAATCATTAAATCCATGTTGTTTCTATTATTTATAATTTTTTCAGACCATCCGATTTTCATCCATCTTGCCATTTTTTTGTGGAGTTGGTCTTCCCAATACCGCGATACTCTTTTAAATTGTCCTATTTGTAATAGCTAAAATATCTACGGAAGCATAAAGACCCCGTTTGTACTTAACAAGCAACGTGTTCCATCTTCACCGCCGACCGCCTCCATCTATGTTGAAGTAAAGTGAAATATTGGCAGGTAATTCTCTGTCATTTTTCTTCAAAATAGTTTCATAAGTCCATTATGCCAATATTGACCAGGATCAATTTATATTGTATCAATCTGTCTCGGAGTGCTCATGAGCGTTCTTGGGTCTGCTGGAAGCAAATTCGGATTTATAGTGTTTATAAGTGTCGCTAAAGATTTCAAAGCTGAATGGCTTATGTTATGTTCTATAGCACATGCTCTAGTTGCGTTTCAAAATTGATGAATCTGTTTGTATTGAAACATTTTTTCACTTGGCTCACTGCCATAATTTTCGTCGAGGTCAGTTTCCTCAATTATTTCATTATTCACATTATCATTATCAGCCAAATTTTCATCACTTATTTCAGTCGAATTTCCATCAGTAATTTCAGTAGAACTATCACCAGGATCATGACTGCAAAAAAAAATGATTATAGTATAAATCTGACAAATAGGTACCAACCTACAACTTGAAAATCGAAATACAAGAGACGTCTAGAAGGGTAACTCATGAATGTAAACTTATCTTGCCTTGCCTACTAATCTGTAATTTACACCCAGTATAACGTATGTAGATTAAAAAAAATACAAAGTGAACTAAGTGATTTGCTAACTGTTAGGTATACTCGTATAAACTAGTCCAAATACCTAAAATGTAGGTTTACAAATCATACTCTATTTAAATTTTATTAATATGTACGGAACCTGCGTTATTTATAGTGAAATTCTCTTGACACAATTGCTCAAAACAGAAAATTATTATTATTACAATCTGCTTACTGTACCTTTTATTATGCTTTAAATTGATAATTACTTACCTTTAAAAAAATGGAGTAATCTCTTTTGATTGTTTAATAATATTTTCAAGGTCTGAACTAGTACCACTTGTTCCACGTCCATTATATTCTTAAAAGTACGTGCAACTTGCCGATGATAATTACCACATCGTTCATTTTTTTTTCCACTTTACAGTATTCATTTTGAGAAGTTCTTTTAGCTATTATGACCTTTTTTTTAACAGAAACTTTGTGTGTAATAAAATAAATTTATAACGCACGTTCTACGTTTAAAGCCTTATAAAATTGCCTTTATAAGTTCTACATTTCTATCTTTTAGAACTGTTAGATCTTAAGTGGTTCTAAATGAGAGAAAATTGTTGCTTAAGGTTTTCAAGAACCTTCTTTTGGAATCGATCTATGCGTTACAGTGGCATATTAGAGTATATTAGACCTTACAAAGGCAATTACACTAGGTTCCAAATGAGCCGCAATAATAACTCTTGAGCCACTATAGGTGATAAATAACTTATATATTCTACGTATTTAGTAGTAAAGCTGCCAAATAAAGAAAAATTACCACCTATTAGGGTACGGTTCTTTAGGGGAGATTTTAAGATGTCATATGCTTCTTTGAGTTCTAAAAGAGTAAAAATTGAAACCTGTATGCGTCTATAAGAAATAAATTCGGCTTAATGCCACCATAAGTTATAAAGCAGGAACAAAAATCACTCAAAAGCAAGTGTTAGTGATAAGAGCTACCCATATGCAAATTCGAGTGCTGTTTGCATCTATAAGTAATACCGTACACTCTTACATCACTTATATGCTACCTACAGTTGCAAAATAAGTTCCAAAATTCACTAACGTGCTACTTGGGATAGCCGCCGCAGGAGGAGACGCCCCGGGCGTCGGGAGTCCATAGCGGACTCCCGGCCACCGTAGGCGCGAGCTTGCGGGTGGCGAGCAATGGGTAGCTCGCCGCCCGGTAAGGACCAAGCTCGGGTCGACGGCGCGCAGTGTTCCACGTGCGCCTCAAAGAGATGTCAGCAGCAGTGAAGGGGTCTACTAGGACCGATGCCTGCCGGGGTCGCGTGATTGTTCGAAAGAGATACCGTGACCCTGGCACATGGGCAACTGATGGAACACGGGTGGGTTTTAGTCAGTAAAAGTCTGACACGCCTTCCCGCTCCGCCCAGAGCGGGAGAAGTCATTTGATGATTTCCCATCCTGAAAACAAAAAAAAAAAAGGTTGTATTGACGATGTTAATAAGTTCTTTAAAGCCATATTTTTTACGGTCGCGAATCATATTTTATTCAACATGCAATCTGATAATTGCATGAAAACGTTAGAAAACCTTAGCGCATCCACCTTTAGCCTGATGAATAGAAATAGATTTATAAAATATTTAAAACGCAATTCCAATTCTTTATTTCAAATCGATACCAGGAAATGTAGTGATTGCAAAAAAAAATCTGTGATAGATTTAGCAACAACACTGGAATAATGAATAGACGAACATTTTTCGAAATAAATAGAGCAGTGCAGTCGTGGTCTTACGCTCACTAGTAAAGTTGATTGACGCATACGTTCAATTGCAGTAAATGTATAATTACACAGGTATCCACGTGCGCCTCGGAATGAGGCAGAATGTGGGCTCAACTCGGCTCAAGGCGAGCCGCTGACATCATTACCTAGGAAAATACTTAAGTTAAACCTAAGGAAAATTATGTTATCACATATTCTGGCAGACAAACTGGCGACACTACTTAAGCATAGTTCACATCTTATAAATAATTTATTAATATGAATTAGGATTAACTAGGGATTTATGTAAAATCATTGCAATCTGAATCATTTATATTCTAGATCAAATTGCGAAACGGTGTCGTGCCAACGTAACTTTGATTTCGAGCAAGAAATCAAAAGTAGAGGTCACATCAAAATGTCGGAATTAGCATACGCATTGTTAGAGGTACCTACAACTTAGATGGAACTTATTACAGCGAACGAAATACTTTATGCCTAACAGGTAACTATTACTTTTATAAGAAAGCATTTTAATACTAAGAAAACGTTTCATTCTCTACTTAGGCACCTATTGTACTTCGATTATATAATGGAGGAAGTGCTGGTATGGTGCATAAATAAATGAGTTTAACTCATTCTAGAGTATAAAAGACTCATTTTCACTATTTATAGGAATGAATTGTTTCTATGTATATTAAGGTTAGTAGGTACCTACACAATCATATGCATTAAGGTGTATATACGAGAATGTATCTGATTTATTTATTTAGGATCTCCAACAAAAGAAACACACTACATGTCATATAAATACGCAATGGGTTCAGTAGGTGTAGATACTCTTCACTTATTCCTTTAAGTGAAGGAGTAGGAGCGTAGGAGTAGCATGGTGTGGTCTCCTGACCACAAGAAGCACAATATTTTTTTTTATTAATCTTGGTAAAACTTAGAAAAAGTAAAAAAAAAAAACATTTTCATGAGAGTATAGGATACTTAAATATCATCATTATTTCAGCCGAAAGACGTCCACCGGTGGACATAGGCTTCCCGGAACATAGGCCTCAATACTTAAATATACTTCGAATGTGAATATGCCGTGGGCGGGCGGCTTGTATTAACAATTCGTAGGTACTGTAATGCTTGAAGAAACAAGAACGGTGTTCGATCGTTTACCTCAAGTTCCACGGAAGGTCAGTTTAACCCATATGTTGGAATTTTAACGCCCTTCAATTACACAGAATTTTTGATTGCCGGTTATAAGTTTTCGATCAGCCACACCATTGCTTAAAACTATTTGTCAGTTGCTAGTCAAGTCCTTTCCTAGCTTTCAGTAGGTACTTATTAGAAAACCTTTTGGTCGAAAATTTAAGCAACAACTTTTAAACTTTTCATTATTTTCCTACGCACATAACCGTGTTTCCTGTTAACACCCATACAATTTCTACGAACTCGTAATTTTCTTGTTCTAAGTTTGAATCCAAATATAGACAGAGAATACGAAACAAACTTTGTCAACAACATTTTATAGCTAAGATAGATTAATGTGAGGGTAAATAACGCGAAGGGCCATAAATCAGGGATTAGCATGTTATGTACCTACGTAATACTTTTCTTAGGATCATGTACTTTGTAGGAGCAGTCGGGCTGCTGCGGTCTCATGATTGATGACCTCAGGCCGACTGCTGTATGGTGTACCACTATAGATTATTCTGCAAATAACGTGCCGCACAGAAAGACGGAGGAAATACTGATGCTGTGATTATGATTAATAATGCTGTCAGAAACAGGATACTCATATTTAGATGTCATAATCTTGTTGACGGATTTGTTTAAGCTGTTTGAAGTAGACAAAGAAATTAGGGAGGTAACTTTAGCTTCATCTGGAGCAAGCGAAAAAGTGGTTTGATAAAAAGTTTTAGGATAATTAATATTGATTAAAGCCTTCACAATCTGATAGCTTACAGTGTCAAGGCGGGCAGCTGGTGGTCGACAAATGCGGTTTTTTTGTTTTTATATAGTGCTTAAAGCAGGTCAATGACCGTACGGTAAACCACCACACAAATGGCTTGAAGACCTACCTAGATAGGATTTCAAGTTTGTTCCTTTAATATAGTCAGGGCAAAGTTGAGTGCGACTTGCTTAAGGCCGACGAAGTTAACGTCAAGTAGAGGATGATAGATCATCATCAGTGATCGGAGTAGGTAGATTGAAATGGCATCAATGAACTGGCACGTATATATTATTATGGATATGCCTCCAGGATTCCGGGATTTTGAAATTAATTTCGAATGTTGTAATGAGTACAATAAAGAATACTTCAATATGAATAAGAAATGTTTAACCCTTTTGCTGTCTTCTTAATAGTATATAGGTGATCGGCTTTCTACAGTCAGAACAAAATAATTTTAAATGTTTATCTATCGCATTCTATAAATTTCTAATGTAGAACCTAGTTTAAAAATATTTGATTCAATCCCGTAAGTAACAAAATGAAATCCCGGAGAAAAGTGTTATCCATGTTGTGATTTCTATGACTATTCATGATGCGAGTACGTAAAATCAATCTACCTACTCCGATCACTGATCATCATACAGATGAACCTAAATCTACGTCACGATATTACAAAGTAGCCAGGTTCCATTTTGCACATAAAAGCGTGTTAAAATCGGTTTTTAATCGCCACCTTTCCTCCAGCTTAGCGCCGGTAATTTAATTTGTTTCCTGTAATCCAATTGTTCGTCCTTAATTATACATCGATAAGACGCTTTCATTACGTTGGGGATTCATAATTTACTTCGCAGTAACACTTAGACAAGTATACCAACTGAAGTATTTATGTGCTGAAAAGAGCTCTTTTTTGTTACTTCTTCTCTGGTTCTTATCAAATATTTATTTAATGGGAGATAGGTCAACGGTTCTGTTCTGTATGGTGCTGGACATAAAGAATAGCACTATCCCATTTCTTGCCGTGGGTATCGTAAAAGGCAACTATACCCTTAGTTAGGGAATGGACAGCAGCGTTCTCTCTACATTTTACCACTATACTGCGATCGCCAACCCGCCGATCAAGCGTGGTGATTATGGCAAAGCCCCCCAAATTGGGGGAGGCCAATGTTCAACAATGAACGTCTTGTGGCTGAAATGATGATGATGATGGTGAGGTCAACGGTTCGCCATAATTGGTCAGTCAGATCTTTAGCAGTGAAATGCAATAGTCTGAGTTGATTGAATAACGTAAAATAAAAGAGCTTAGAGATTTAAACTCAAAACATTGAAAAACCTGTCAGTGAAAACTGAAAACCAACGAACAGATGAATCTATTTCACTCACAGTTTCAACAAAACACAGTTATCTGTCCTCCACATTAATATTTTTATCAGTAACACAATATTTAATATCAATAATTCCTGTATCATGGTACAATGGTGTCTAATTATCTCGTGTTCGCAGCTGCCGGGCACCTGCAAACTTATCGCAGGGACGCTGACCCCCGCTGACCTTTCATATGGTTTCGTTTGACTCTGCAGCACACCACACACCTGACTTGTTCCATTTAAAATGCGATAAGAAATGGCAGATGCTAGTACAAATAAGTTCAGGTAACTGTTTACCGGTACTTGATAATGTTGCGGGTACTATAACTCTATTTTTATAGATCTTGAGGCTTGAAGAAAACCATTTCAGTTATGGTTAGAATTTCGAGTATCTCTTATTTAAATTCTGTTGTGCTTTTAACATGACTGAAATCGTATCAAATGATTGAACATTCCTGGTGATGTACGTAGCGTCGCATTATGGGCAAAGAAATAGTTCATGGAAAATTTGCATAACTGCCTGGAAGAAACACAGCTATTAACAGTGATTCATATCAGGAATTGCATAAGGAAATAATAGTGTGAAGCTATCATTTGCCGCTGGCGAGATGTCAACTGACGTTACGACTACTCTAGAGTACCTATGTTAATGGCAGCAGTTACTTCGCCGCTACACGACAAGCATTACGTAATGCGGGATCATTAAGGGGTTTTTCTAAACGCGCAATTAGTCGGCGCGATTAGGAGGGGCGGCTCGGGCACGGCTCGCTCCGCCACCGGTCCGGTTGCCGACGCTATCCGAAGGGTGTTGTGATTGTGACCGTTACACGGCAGCGGCCCACCACAACTGTGTCGCCGTAATTAACCGCAACCAGATCTCCTACCTTACCAGTTACTGCTCTCTGTGATTCCTAGCTCCTGGCTTCGACAAAATGAAGGACCCAAATGAACGATTCAGCGGTTTTGTGAATGTACCGTAATGAGGTGAAAACTGACCGCAGATACATTAAAAAGAACATCGTTTAAAAACAATTCAATGTATTTCATTTTCATGTCACTGTATTATTATTTAATTCCATTATTTAAAGATACATACAGTCGATCGACTAGGAACAATCGTTGAATTATTTCTGTTCATGTAAACAAGTTGGCTGCACTACTTTTGTTTGATTGTAATTATAGTGTTCATAGATTTATAAGTCAGTCGGCAAAGTTGGAATTTTCCGGATTAAAAAGAGAACCTCGAGCGCTGTATAATATTGTACTGTTTGTAAATGGAACTACGAGTAAACATACTCACGAAGTAGGAAGAGAAAATAAATGTTCTTGAAATTCCTGTGCCAACGGTAATATATTGTCATTCACGTGTGTTTACTGAGAAAATATATCCGAACGCGAAATCATGTCAATAATACAATCGCTGAAGGCAGTTTAATATGAAATTCATCGCTAAATTCTGCGTCAGACGATAACAGATGCGCACATAAAAGCGCAATATAATTTTCTTTTATGATAGAATATAGATTACATCAAACAAATTCGTTCTAGATCAGGAATAACTATGCAGTTATTTTCAAGGGCACCAAAAACGCTCGCCGTCTGCCGCCCGCCCTCCGCGCGCCCGCCCACCGCCGCGCGGCGCACTGAATTAGAACTCGCTAAAACAACGCCAACTATATACTATTTAGTCGCCAATGTATTTTAATGTGAACTTTTACATCGTCTCTTTGGCATTTAGGATTAATACCAGAATACGAAGCGACTACCCTAGTTGGGTAGCTAAATGTGGATAGAAATGTTTTAAGAACAAGAATTTCATTTGGTATTTCTCATTCAGTTCATTTGAATTGTTTAAAGGATCCCACCAAGTTTGTTAGCGTGTAGCGTTCATAAATTAAACGAACTTTTTACTACCGATCAAAACTTTTACTTCACATTAAAGATCCACTGAAACGACATTTAAGATAATCCCGTTATGATAAGTGACCTAAAATCTCCAAAAGTGTTTTAAGTTGAAAGTCGATATTTTAATGACTTTTATCATCACTTGGGAAAATTGTTACCCATATGTTTTGTGTTAAATCAATATTCCGGGCGGCCACTAAACCTCTCTCTATCGACTTGTCTGTAAGATGTGACTTTTTATGTTTGTTGTAAGAGTAAATATCCATTAGGGGGAGCCAAGTAATGGCCCCGGCTACATTAGGAGGCGGAGGTCGTCTTGCCTTATTAAAGCTATACTTTTCTTGTGGATGATAACGGAACGACAATCGTCTTACTCGCCTCTTAGCTTGTTGTTGTTAAGAAACTGGAATACTTTAATTTTCCGTCTCAAGGAACAGCAAGCCGAGGGTACAAGAAACAAAAGCTTTCATTAAAAAAAATACAATTAAAGCGACCTCCCTTTTGTAAGTAACAAAAAGGCCGTGCGTGAATGTCATTAACCTACGAAGGTCTTGAGAATAATCAATTCATAGGGCTGGAAGTGTTCTTTTGTGTGGTGCTTTGTCAAACATAGTGAAGTACATGGTTCATACAGACACCAGAAGAATGTAAATAGAGCAGCGCCCGGTGCTGCAAATGTGTCGCGCGATAAATCGTCGCCGCCGACAGCGACGCAGACGCCTGACGGCGCTCTCTACAACTATATTTAGAGACCACTGACAATTCTTGCATTGTCCATTGAAACTTTACTAAATCCATGATTTATACATCTATTTTTTCTTTGTTTGCAAAAATGTGTTACTTTGTGTAAATGTAGCTGTCCAAGTTAACTAGTATAATAATGAAACGAGCACGCGTTGAGATTCATCTTGTTCCATAATATCTGCCACTGCTCATATTTAGAACACATCAATTTCACAAATCTTAAGAACTATTTATTTTAGAAAACTGTGAAACCTGTCAGAAATATAAATAAGTGTAATACATCAACTGGATCGTTTCAAACTACTGTTAGGGCTATTTCTCTCCGTTGACTCGGACTGGGTGGCTGGGTGGCGGGGCATCGAACCGAGTGAAAGCTTCTTGAACGATACGAACGTTGTGCTTCAACAAACACAACTTCGCCATGCGGTCGAAGCTCGGCAGCTTGACTTAAACTTGTAAACATGTATAGCAAGAGTTTATTGTTTACCCGCTACATACAAGTAGCGCAGACGTCGAGCTTCACCGTCGCGCCGTGCCCCGCTATGCGTCTGATTCGGTTTTATTTGTGGCGCCTTGGCTATAAAAAGATTCTGCATGTACTGAACATGCGTCTGCCACACTGTCTCCTTTTAGTTTCTATGCTGCCAACGTGAACGGTGGCAACGTTTGTATGTATAAAGGATAGAATGACTGTATTTTGTTCATGGAAATACCATAAAAATTCTAGAATCATGCCACTGAAAACCGATATCCTTAGTAGAAGGAACGTCTTGCAACATCGTTATAGAATATTTGCAACAACAGCTGAGGTTCCTTAGAGACATCAGTGTTATCTAGTACAAGAGAATGGCTCGGGTGTCCCAGTGGTCGCAGCGAGCGTGCAGCCGCGTCAGCCCCGCACCGCGCGCCCGCGCCGATATGACGGCTTGCGTCTTGCGTCGAGTGCCAAACCACGGGACGGCTTGCGCTGTATCGTGTAACATTATCCCAAAGTGCGGTCACAGCCGGCTTTCGGCCCCGACTGCCTTGTTGTTAGAAACTCAAAGTGAAATAAAATATTTTAAATCGTAGTTAGTCTGTATGGAAAGCTGCACAAACAATTCAAACTGTCATTATTGGGTTTTGTTCTGCGTCCATTCTAAAAGCTGAGTTTTGTGCCTCCTACCCATCTTTACATAATAGATATTTGATTGAAAATCGCAGTTGTATTTTGAGCTATCTATATGTTGTGTTTAACATACAGAGAGCAAAGCCCCCCAAATTGCGGGAGGCCTAAGTCCAGCAGTGGACGTCTTACGGTATGATGAACATACAGAGATAGAAACTATTTTAACGAACCTAATTATATATTTTCCCCACCTCATCAATTTATGAACCCCTTTATATGCTAAATAGACTTCCGTCGGCGAAAATAATAATTCAGCCATGTTATTGCATCGGCCGAACAATTTTAAAGCGGGAAGGGGTGGGCAAGACAGTGCGTGGCGGGGCCTGGCGCCGTCTGGCCGCGCGAGCTGACTCACTGGGCTCTCCGTGCTTCGTCCTGCACTCCCCTTTCATTTAGCTCACGTTCTACCCCATTATTGATGCGATGGAAAGCAAGATTTTAATGGGCTATGTTTTATTACATGCGAAGTGCTAATGACTCATCATTGATATACTTTAACTGTTTATATAAACAGTCCAAAGTAAACTACTCCGCTACGTTCTGTTACCATCGAGAGATGGCCGTATTTAATCCTTAATACACATGAAAACAAAAATTCAAAATGGCTGGCACGTCTAGGTTTATTTTTAACAATTAGCAGAACTGGCCAGTTTCGTGCTTACTGTTAATGATAAACGATGGTTGGTAATGTAATTCCGTATATTAATATGCATTGGTTAGGGCTGTCCGTCGCGTGACTTGCACCCCTGCACGATCCCCGCACACACAAAATTGGCCTGTCTGTGGCCCGTTTATGGACTCGTCAGGCCCCACTCGGGTCCGGACGGTTTTTGATTTAATTATACTGTATATGATTTCACGTCGCCTTAATGTTTTAATTACGAAATTGGATAGATGCGTACGAGATAGAGTGCGTAATGAAAAGCCAGATTAAAGAGATTGCCTATATATAACTTATAAATACCGGTTCTATTTAGGACCTTATTACAAGAAGCTAATTTAATTCCTAGGGTGTATAAGTAGATTGAATTTTACTAAATATTATACTATATTACATTGTAGTACCTACTTACGATACTTAGGTACTCAAACTATAAAACAATAAAGAACTGTAATCCTTAACATTCAAAATGACAGACATCATAATTTTAAGTAGCTTCTAAAGTTCAAACTGTATCTGACACAAAAAGATAACAGTAAGAATATTGTAAACGATAATAATACGTAAGGTACACATGAGCACTTCTAAAAGCTTTTTCAGCAGTTTTGGAAGATTTATTTCAAGTGAGTCACAACTACCGGAAGCGTTTTCCTGTCCGTGATATTTCCTTGGAGATGCAAAGCAATTTTCTGCAAGAGATAACCTCTCTAAACGAGTTTCCTTACACAAAATATTTGTTTGAAAAAAAAACCTATCGTACTTATAAGTGAAATTTATATCCCTAGATCTTCTTTCGTTTCCATATTTAACGATTGACCTAAATAGACTTGTTTGAAGATGATGCTAATAAATACATTTCTTCAGCAATGATTAATGTAAACAGAGTTTCCACTGCACATAAAAACGAGGTCTGACGCTGAACATCTGGCCTAATAAAAAAGTAATCGAATCATTTAAACTTTTTGAGTGGCGGCTTTTACACAAGCCATTTATCCGGCCGGAGCTTCTGCAAACATTTCGAATGGTTAAATCAAGCTTTCAGAGAACAACAAATAAAAGTGTCCTACAGAAATGGCTATAGTGAGAAATGGGCAGATGTTAAATGTGTTAGCACCGCAATAAAGAAGAATGCAACCACACTATAGACATTTCGTTTTACTATTCCTAGGAGGAGCATTGAAAAATCGAAGCACGTACGTAGTCAATATGGTAATGATACAGAACACAAGCATCAATAGTTCAATATGTCTACAACCTTATTTGTACGTCATGCTCTCCGTGTAAAGAGTTATTATTTGATGAAATAGGAAAGACCACGTTGTTTGCTCTGGTACATAATGAGTGTCATTAAAATATAGCTTAGTCCGTTGTTCTATGGGCTTCACTTACCTGTTCCTTATAAGGAGTCGAAACTACGGACGGCGCCAGAGAAAGTACAGTGCCAGTCTGCGCTACTTTCAAATGAGTCAATGCTAGTTTATTCACGAAATATAACCATAGAACCTTACCGAAGTTATTTACAAAGCGTCCTAATTGCTCTTTGTCAGAGTCTCTTTGTATAAAAGATTAGGTCTTGAGATATTCCGCTTTACATTCCAGACAGAATTCGTGAAAAGCTACTTTTGAGATAAAAATCTTTAGATACAATTTATTCATTGCACAAGCTAACTAGTTACCTAGTTTTTTGCAGAAACATGGAATATTACCTACACTGCTCACTTTGTAAGTCAGTTTTTCTTGAAACTACTTTTAGAAGTACGGCAGGCGAGTGTCGTGATGGAGATTTGCATGTCGATGTAAACCTGCGATAAAAAGCTGTCCGCACACTATCACGAGACCTGTTTTGCTTCTGGATATGGTGCACTGGTTAATATATTTTTTATATTAAATACAACTGTCCACTAAAACGCAGTAGCCGTTTATTTCAGGAAGTAATTGTTAATATAAAATATGACCGTCATAAAACTTTTTTAGGTTAGTTTACTACTGTAAAGGGGAATATTCTGCACAGTTAGTCTACTATTTACCGTAAAAGTGGCTGATTATCTTAGAGCTTGATTAATAAGGATGGACTGACAGCAATGATCTAACAAGACGTTAGTGAATCGCGTTTGAGTGAGGATCAGGCGCGAGGCAGCCCGACCGCAGGGCTCCGGTCGAAAACGAGATTAGCCGAATTAAGGTATTACACCCGCATCGGTAGCGACCGGCGCTCCAAGGTATTTCCCAGAAGGCGGGTAAATCACACATTTCATGGTTACGTCTGGAACGAACCACTCGCCTGTTTTTCCAAATGTTTCAGTATTATTGGACCGCGTGAATAACACTCGGGAACCAAACGCCCGGAAACGTAAACAAAAGTAATTCACGATTTCTATGGGGCTTGTTTTTTACTTGCAGCAGTAATTTCTCGCTAAATTCGTGTCAGGTGTTCAGAACTGATATTACGAAGAACGTTGTTCAATTATTTGTAAGGTAGTTTGTTTTTTTTAAGCGGCAGACTTATTGTTGTAAATGTAAGCTAAATAACAAGACACAGCCGTCTATAATTATCGTAATATTCCAACTTACTCGAACAAAAACAGTCCGCTTAGCCGTTTGTCCTAACGTCTGACATAACAAAATCACACACCTGTGTTCTAGTACAATTTTGACCCCGGGCTATAAAATACCCCGCGTGGGTCTGATGAAGGACGAATTCGAACATTCAAGGGTCATTCCCTTGGGGCTAGAGAGCTTCTAAAATCTTGTATTACGTGCCACATCAGCGACTACTAACAGAATTACGAGCATAGTACTTTCTCTTGAGTTATGGGCTCATTTACGATTATTATAGAACCCAAAGAAGGAACAAATAATGTCACACGTGTCAGGAGAAACTATAGTATACTATGAACTGTAAAACAGTAGAAAATGTATGTGTTAAAAGTATTACACAACAACTGTTTGAAAAAAACATAAAAACTTCTTCATTTGTAAAAAACAGGCGTATTAATTATACACAAAGGAATGTTCGCTTTCCAATATTCTCACCTGCATAGTTATTTAAATACAGTACCTTGCGCAATAACAACATTTACTAATACATTTTTGATTGCTCGGTATCACAATTAAAATCGTAACAATCCAAATAACAAGTTCCATTCATTAAGGCATGTAAATTAATACCGTAGTATGGCTAAAGCCGTTTATTAAAATTAAACTCGGCCTGGCGTGGAACTAGGAAGATTAATGATCCCTTGAATACTGAGTTATGTAAAGAGCAAATGGAGTGGGGCTCCACGGGCCACGTCCTGGCATCATTCCAAAATCACTTATCTCTATATACACTGTTAACATCGTACCTATAGCTAACGTTTTCAATTACATCTATCACTGTGCACTTTGTAGTTTACATTTTTATTGCATATCGTATGAGCCTTAAAGATTTAACCTTATTTTACTTTGACTTTCAGTAAGTTTGAGTAGTGGTGGCCTAGTAGTGTCGATCCTAACTTACGCGTATTATGATCATGAGTTCGAACCCAGGCAGGCACTTTGTGTAAATATCCCTTCTGCTCTCAAAATAATAATAAATTTTTATTCAAAAGTAAAAGTTGGTAGCAGTATAAATCTTAGAATATAGTAAAGGTAGTACAAAGTATGATGCCTGTACTAGGATAAACCTGTATCACAGGTGGCAAAATGGTGAACAAAAACATCATGAGGAAATCGACATGTCTTAGAACCATAAATTCGAAGACGCCCAGTGCGGGTTGGTAGATGTGACATCTACCAACCCGCACTGGGCCCGCGTGTTGGATGGCAGCCTAATCCCTCTCAAAAAGCGGAGGCCTGTGTCCCAGCATTGGGAATATTATAAGCTGATTATGTAAGCGATAAGTTTTATTATTATGAACTAATAAAAGGTTATAAATAAAGTATCCCCACTTGAACTTGAGCAAGTCAAGCGACTTATCAATAGCCATGAATATAAAAGTAATTTAATCGCAGGCTGTAAAGAACGAAAAAGATTATGCGAAAGAGTTTAATGTCCCGCGAAGTTGTAAAAGTCATTAAAGGATTACTTCACAGGACTGAAAGTTTATGCGAATAAATCTACAAGTATTAAATGTGCAAGTAGCCTTCCTTACAAATACTAAGATACATAAAGTAAAGTAAGTTATTGCTCTACATATGTTACCAACGTTTAACAAGTCAGCGCCGCTACAATTAGTAGTCGTACAAGTATTCCAGATGATAAAGAGCTCCTCCTACAATACGTGAAACACAATAGGTTTCGATTAACAAAGTGTACGGCACACTATACGTGGCACGCGGAATGTTTCTCACGGGGCCCAAACAACAAAGTTAAAGAAAACATATTTAACGTCGTCACGGGCGCGTGCAGCAGTCGGCGACGTGCAATTCACAATACACTTGTTCGGAGACAAGTTGGTCCGCGAGCTTCAAGTTATATTGTTCCCGATGGACTACAGAAAATAGGAAACAAGCAATAAAAATAGTTCCCAGCATCCGTCGGCCGGGGACAAATTCCGACCAAAATTACGTGAGCAAATTAGACATTCCGGGACAATGCTGGCGGAATAATTGAGGGCCCACAGTCGCTCGTTTGTCGAACAAAGAATGTGGCTCGTTGCGCCGTAGTCGCTCGTACGCGCACCCGCCGACATATTATAATGTATTCCGATTATGAATTGAATATGGATTATATTCTGCGCCGACAATAGTTCGGATTGGGACAGAATAAACGTGACGCGCGGCTTCCTGATTTTCCTTTATTTGCATTATTATCATAGGCTACGAAATACAGACGATGGACTGCTACGCGGTTGCTACGACATTTTTTCGTAGCCGTGAATCACTTTTATTTCACAATATGACGCGCACATAGCTTTTTCCATAACAATATATATAATCTGTTTTTCACGAGGTGTGAGTTTATAATTTTTGGTTCCAGGAAAAATATTTTGTACGTAAAATCTGTTTAATGTATTTTAAACTGGTAGGCGTCAATTATGTTTTTAAGCTCAGAATAATCTAATTCCTCTCTCATCTAATGAGAAAACAACAATGAGAAACGGTTCACAAAGGGTATTAATATTAATCCATGATTATCACGACTAAGTTCCTACTCGTAGTCTCTTTCTTCCAATATTAATATCCTTACCATAAAGCAAAATAAAACCATTCGTTATGAATTAATTAAATCTATATAAAATGAGGCAAAATGAGGTCAGCTTGGTTTAATTACAGAATACGTACATAAAGTATTAAAAACCACTGATACCGGATAACCGTATTAAATCATAAATGTGCGATACTCATTTCATAATAAAACACTTGGGTATATAAATGTATTTATTGTTGTAAATCAAATTAATTTAAAATAATGAATCTGAATAAATACGGCTATTCAAACTCGAGTTTCAAAAAATATCATTCCCTTATTCCAATTTATGTGGGGTCGGGGAAACATGCTTTTTATCTTACACACTTCTCTATTAGTCGTCATCTCAATAGTCACGCCCTATCCTAAATTCAACAAAAAAGGAAAAGTTCTAAGTTTAAAAAAAATACACTAAATTATTAAAATCTGCGCAACAGTTACCAACCTACTAAATACAGTCGATTAAACAATTTAAAAGTATCCCTAAGTCTTATTCCAAAAGCAAAAAGAACGACACTATTGTCATAGGGTCGTCAGCATTACCTGTCGCACAAATTTAATCAACAGTTAAACTCGAGTAACGGTCGTACAGACTACACGACTGTTTTTATCCATCGGAGCTTCCACTGCAATGTAATAGGACCGCTAAGTCCAGACGCTAAATGCATGTGTGGCAAGCCGGCTTACAAACATAATGCGTTCACGCCACGCGCGTGACACTATGCTTACCTACACTTTATTTTAATTTCTTTCACTACCATTGAAATATACCAAAAATACATATGCAGTTGAGTACGTTACTCTGTATTTAATTATAGGTTAAGGTAAGAGAGTCCCCGGCAAAAAGTTTTCTTCCGTGATAATGACTTTTTTATGAAATATTCATTCAATGGCATTCATGAACTTAGGGGCTATTGGTGATTTTAATGATTTATTACAGTCGCGAATAATAATAGGTCTTTACCTATGAAAATGCCGTTTTGTATGAAAAAAATTAAACGAATTTTTTTCATGTATTTTTTATTTGTATTAATCGAAATAATCACCGATGCAATCAATGCATCTTTGCCAACGCAGTGGCAGTTTATTGATGCCCTTCTTAAAAAAATCTGCTCGACGGGAGGCAACAAATTCTTCAAAGGCATTTTGTACTGCCTCTCGGGTATTGATTTTTTTTCCCGCCAAGAAGTTATCCAAATTCTGGAAAAAGTAGTAGTATGTAGGCACAAGGTCTGGTGAGTAGGGCGGATGACGGAGAGCTTCCAACCCCAGTTCTTGCAACTTGGAGACCTTGCAGTATGAGGTCGCGCGTTGTCGTGCAGGAGCAGCGGAGACGAGCGATTGACCAATGCTGGTTGGAGATGTGCCAGCTTCTCCATCATTGAGTTCAGTTCTTCACAGTACACATCTGCAGTAATGCTCACCCCGTTTGGTAAGAAGCTGTGATGAATCACACCGGCGCTAGACCACCAAACAGTGACCATCACTTTTCTAGGGGTAAGTTTTCATTTAGGGCATTGTTTAGGTGCTGAACCAGGATCCAACCAACTTGCTGAGCGCTTGTGGTTATCAAACAGAATCCATTTTTCATCGCAGGTAACAATGCTGTTCAAAATTCCTTCATTTGTGTGTCTGTTGAGCAGTGCAAGTCACGTGTCGACGCGTACTTCGCGCTGGCGATCATTGAGTTCGTGGGGCACCCATTTGTTAAGCTTTTTTACCTTGCCAATTTGACGCAAATGGACCAATATTGTTTTGACGCTAACGTCGAAAGCTGCTGCTAATTCAGCCGTAGATTGTGTATCATCACCTTCCACAATCGCCTTTAATTCGTCATTGTCGACCAAAGTCTTCGGACGACCGCGAGGTTCATTTTTCAGGTCGAAATTTCCAGAACGGAAGCGAGCAAACCAATAACAGGTGGTGCGTTGGTTTGTAGTGTTAGGTCCGTAAACTTCGTTGATGTTGCGTGCCGCTTGTGCCGCGTTGCTGCCACGACGGTACTCATATTCCATAATGACTCGAATTTTTAACGTATCCATGATGACGAAAAAGATTGAAATGCGATGAAAATGTAACACTAATCAATAAACAAATGACTACTTTTGGAAAAAGAATTCCATGTTTTTAAAATAAAATTAATTTGAAATTAGAATTCTTAGACGAACAAAAATTATTTTGATTTGAAATGGCCAGTACTGCAGAACGGCAATTTCATAGGTAAAGACCTAATATTATTATTTATCAGGATACCCTGTAGCTTCCAAATTAAAATACAAAATCACGTCCATAATAATCGTTGGTATTTTTCGTGTATTTTTCCAAATAAATTCCAATAAAGAAAACTTTTTCTGCTTCTTATTACTATGACGAACACAGAACAGATTAATCATTCAGTCCTGGTAGGCATTCATCCTTCGTATCTATAGACACAATTTATTAGGTTAGGTACATACTGAAAAATGTACCAACTGGGATTTGATCGTAACAAATACGTAGTACGAAAAAAGGTAATTTATTATCGTCGCTGAATAAATATTGCTTGAAACTTGGATACGATATGAGCGTGAGATTTATATTTGACTAGTTCCCAGATATTGGTGATTGAATTGCAATAACGCTTTTTCGGAAATTTAGATAGATACTCATAGTGACGAAAGTAATTTACTCTTACTAAACTTTCGCAGTATCATGTTATCAATATTCCGATGTGTAGCTCCGATTCCACTTGTTATAATCATCTTATGACAGGTAGGCGATAACGAAGGGTAGTCTATAAGCTCCTTGCGGCACACGCCAGAAGATAATACGCACCTACTTAATACCCATAGAGTCGATAAGAGGCAGCTATCTATACAACTGGTTATTTATTGTTAAAAACTAATTTCTGTAGCATAATTTATACACGGATTCATTATATACGTCGTACTTTTTATATAATAGATCGTAACTTTAAACATATCGTTCGAACATTATCGTTAGCCATGCAAGAGAGCGCACGATCCACAGAGTTAACAATTATCGTTACGTACACAAATGTCGTTAAATAACACTGTGACTCAAGAGTTCATCAAAATATTCAATGAAATTCATAACGTGCACGGATATAACGTAGATACATCTCCTTTATTTTTATAACAGTCGTAAACACGAATTCGGTGAAACTATTCTTCACTGTATCAATTCAGACATGAACAGGAAATATCTGTGTATTGATTCACGGAGCAATGCGGCTACGCAGTAAACGTATTTTGGGATAAAAATGTAATAGGCGAGGATTTGCAGCAATTCATACGCGTTAAGTGTGACGTCTGCGGCCATATTTCACGATTTTTCCGCTTTCAGCGCTGTGTATCCGACACGCATGATCGCCCATAATGAAGACTATCAGATAGTGCGGGCGCTCGGCTCGCTCCTAACATCAATAACAATCCTCACAGATCCTCCGCAGTCCGCAAAAGCCACGGCGACAATTTGTCCGGGACTTTACTCAACTGGATATTCTTGCTGAAATTTTCTTCCCGCGTCGCCGCTTTTGAAACGTTTTTGTAATAAATAGCGCCGTCTCGGTTTTCTACTCCCTTTCTCTGTATGCAAATTACAATCTAGCAACGTTTTGTGTATTAAGTGCTAAAAAGTGAGGCAAGCCTTTTTCGCTAAGTTAATTGTGGATGAATAATAACGACTCTATTAAAACAGGGTACCTACAGTGGGTAAGGCAGGAAGTCAATGTTACTGGTAGCTTGTAGTGCCGTATAGTTTATTAATGACCTATTAATAATTTTCCAGCGAAGGAACTCTTCTCGCGAACATCCAATTAAGTGTTTAATTCAGAATTTTCGCTGATTAGGGGTGCATTTATTATTTTTATTCGTTCGACATTAATCTACAAAGTAAATTGTTAAATTATTAATAATCTGTGGTCGATAGAATTGATTTTGTTAACATATTCCTTCATCGTTCTTTGATAGACATTATAAAGATACGTGTTTAAATCTCTTATGCTGTGACGTTGTACTTTTAGGATGGAATTAACTCATTTCACATACCTAATTGTGAGTGAGGGTTACCGTTTTTTCATAACATTTTCATTGTGTTTGAAATGTCCTGTAGAGTGTCGCTGGTTAACTCGACCCTCGCGCGGAAGCCGGAGGCTCACGCGCTCGGGTCACGACTACACTCCAAATCTAAAATTGATTACGTACAAAAAAGAACACTCAACAGCGACCGGTCTCCGGTAAAAAACAAACCCACTCACCATTAAACATAATTTATTCAACATTATTATTCCATTCGAATCTAAAAATGATTTTTCAAGGACAACCTCAAAAAAATGTTATGGGATTCAGCAAAAAAAATCTCAACTCGAATGTTTAATTGATAATTGGCGAAACACTGTGAATAATAAAACCGGGTCTAGTTTGGAATACGAATTCAGACAAATGAGCTATTAACTTGGTGAACAGTGTGAGTGAACAGCGAAGTTGAAGGCTTCCTTAATTATATATCACATTAATGAAGATAAAATATAAAAACTTTTATTAGTATACGATCGTAAACATTAAGAGATGTTTTAATGTGCAAAAACCAATTTCTGAAATACGTTGTTTTCAAACCACTAACTGGTGTAACTTAGACACTTTTCGATATGCTTTTCGTAAGATTTCTCACCCTAAGTATGGTTTTACTTAATTTTACAATGGTCATATAGACTAGCACGCACACATCGCATCGTGCACGTTCACAGTTGAACATTGACCTGCTCGGTCCCCACAGACCGCCACAACGTGCGATCTTGATGCGATGATAATGCTGTAATAACGACGCTTTGCAGGCACATTGGGGATTGCAATATATTGTTAGCTCTGAACGACATACCTACTTGATATTTAAATTACCTACATTGATTGGGAGATCAATTTATTGAAATCCTTCGGCGATGACGATATTTTTTAGCGTGTATAGCTTTTGGACAAATAAAACGTATTCAGAGATTTATTTATTTGCCAGATGTTCCAAGACATCTGACTTCCACTAAGCCACTCTGGGCCAGGTGGTGAATTCCTCACAGAGAGTAGGCCTGTTTCCCAGCAATGGGAATTATAGGAATGCCCATGCTTATTTTAAGACGAACGTGATGTTTTTTTATGTAGGTATAATCTAATCTAATAAACAATAATTTTATGCGAGCACGGGTATGCGAGCACAAAATTGCGTTTGTTTGAAGACCTTTGACAGGCACAGTGGCGGACGTGCGGTCTCACGCAGGCGCGACCACAAGAACGTCCATTCCTGAACCTGCGGCCTGATTGCGGAACACATTTAATTTCTGATAGCAATTCCGAATTTAAACAAACTCCAGTCGATTTCGGTTCCCATAATCGGAATTGTGTAAATAAAATGAAATAAATTCTGCCAAATTGACTAGGGAGGGTATCAAAATCTTACCCAATCGTTTTCACATATGCGTTTTGTTTCATCAAATATGAACTATTTGCTTGCGAATAATTTTACAATAATATAACATTGTTTTAATGACAACTGATGGTCTACTACTGCTTATAAATGAAAAATTACAATGATTTCTTAAAAAATTAAAAACCAATTTATAAAACACTTTCTACCAAAAACTACCATATTTGAAAAACACAACGAAACGTTATTGTCTTCACGTTTTAGTTATCTGTGGCCAGTGGAAAAATAGTAGAATAGCAGGGTTGTCAACTTATTAAGATTTCCACTAATCCCGGGTTGGTCGGTATGGACACCGCAACTGGCGGACTATTTGTTTGTAGCTGGTGATTTTGTTTTGGTTAGTGTAATTTAAATTGTTGAAAACTGGTAAAGCTTTGACTCGAGAAAATATTATATTAACACGATACTGGCAAGCTGTTTTATTATTTTCAAGAAGCCTGTGGCACTAATGATTATTTTTAAATGCCGAAACCACTTTGGATACAAACGTTGATTTGGAAAGATAGTTCGGCATGACAAATATAGTGAACAGCGCCAGTGTGAATATCGAAAAACGTGATTTTGAAAAAAATGTTCCATGTGAACCTACTTTAGGGGTAGTAAAATTAACCATTATTCCATTATTGTGTAGCTAACAATCAAAGAAATATCTTCACTTACTTTCCCAGTAATTATAGTGTTATATTATCTATAGTACATTATGTTATAACAAAGACATGATAAGTTTTATTTCATCCTCAAAACGACGACCGAATGACAGTAATAGGAATAAATAATATAAAAAATTGCGAATATAGTTTATTTTAGTCGTTTGCAGAACCGCTATCAGTGTGAGAAAAACATTGACACGGGAAAAAAATTGGCAACACTGAGTAAAAAAAAAACCGCCTTTTGTTTGTTTTGACTTGAATTTTATTGCAACTTGTTGTTTTCATTATACATAATTATATTTACTATTCGCATACAGATACATGGGCTTCAGCCGATGAAAAGCAGTTTTGGAACATTTCTAGTGGCATAGAATATTTAACTAAATGTTCACCAACCCTCGAGTGTTGGTTTGGAAGACCTTTGGCAAGAATAGGGCTCTGTCTTCGTTTTGTACTGGCTGCATTAGGACTTACGCTGTTTTGCTCCAAAACGAAAAGGACAAGTCAATATCACCACTGCAAGTAAGTACGCCTATGTAAATAGGAATTATGCGTGTAGAAGTGATTATTTGTAGCTGTAGGTACATTATTGACCAGACGGACAACCATTCTTTTACTGTGTAGACTTCTGCAACTTATTTCTAGTTATTTTAATGATTATATATTTATGTCAGCCTCACATTCTAACAAAAGAGATATATATTATTGTTATTTGATATTTTTGTATGTATGGGGCCGTTCAAGTATTACGTAAGCACTATAGGGGGGCGGGGGGGGTCTTTGATTTGCTTATTTTTGATGACATGGGGGGTGGGGGGGTCTAGATGGTGATTACGTAAGCAGTAGTTATTTACTTTTTTACACATATGGCAACCGACACATTGTCTGTTTGAAAATGAAACGCATTTTTCGGGGATTCTCACAAATAATGTAGACGTTTAGGTACTCGCTTAGAACTGAGTAGGGGAATTACCGCGCTCTATTCACTTGACTAAATTTCTTCTGTCAATCTATTGTTTTGTTTCGCTACGATTGACGATTTGACGTATTTTTAACCGACTTCAAAAAAAGGAGGAGGTTATCAATTCGGCTGTATTTTTTTTTAATGTTTGTTACCTCGTAACTTTTAACTGGGTGAACCGATTTTGATGATTCTTTTTAATTTGAAAGCTGGTGCTTCCCGAATGGTCCCATTTTAATTTGGTTCCATTCGGACACTGGGGTCCATGTGAAAACCATATAAGTCTAAAATTTATATTAAGTTTTTGCGCGACAAATGAACGAATAACACGATTAGATTAGTGCGGGGTATCTACCATAACTAAAAAGTTAAAAATAAAAACTTTTTACTAAAACAAACAACCGACTTCCTTAAAAAAAACACTACAAAGTCAAAAATAACTTTAATTTCGGAAGTCGGTGGCAAAAAACCTTAAATACAGATCCTAAGACACCGACTTCCGAAATTAAAGTTATTTTTGACTTTGTTGTATTTTTTTCAAGGAAGTCGGTTGTTTTTTTTTTTTTGTAAAAGTTTTAAATGAATATTAAATTTGCGTTAATATCTCCTATCCTAAATCCATTTTCTTATTTCTAGAATTATAATTGCTGCTCATGAATCAATAAAAAAACAGAGTACATTAAAAGAAAAAGGCATGTAACAATGTTTACGTAAGCATGGGAGGGGGGGGTATGAGCTTTGCTTACTTTTGCTGACAAGGGGGACGGGGGAGTAAAAAATTGTAATAAATGTGCTTACGTAATACTTGAATGGCCCCTATGTAGATGCTGATGCAAACTAAAATAACCACTAAGTAACCAAGTAACAACAGTACATTGATCATATTTTCGCAGAAGGTGCTAGAGCTGAATCTACATGAATGGAACACTTCCCTACCAACATCAATGTAGTTGACATAGAGGGGATTTTCCTACAAAGAATTTGCTGGCAACGCTGGACATAGAAATACAATCTTCTGTATCAATCATTGGAGGTGAGCCTTTTGTCACAGTTAAGAACAAGAATTAAGTATTCTTTGATGGTTTAGTCTGGAGTGGATGAATGATAGGTGGCTAACAACAAGTATTTACAAGGCTGATGTGACTAGACATGCCAGAACACTGGAACACTGGGACACCTTAGGAGGACATAGCTTTTTGGTGCTGTTCAGAAAGGTCAGGTGCGTAGTACTGGTAACCGGCGCCGGCGTGCGTGTATGACCAGATGTATGAACATAAACAAAGCAAAAACAGTATGCAAGGATCGTAGGTGGCATTCTGTACTTTCTGCCTACCCCCATGGGATAAAAGCGTGAGTTTATGTATGGATGCTAAGAATCAATTGGCAACTCATAATTATGAATACATTTATTTAGGCAAATTAAATAAATCACAACATATATTTTATTTATAAGTATTGCTTGTCATTCTAATTTAGTGTTATATTCAATAGAAATAGCTGATCAATAAAAATTGGCGAAACAACAGCAATGACTAGGCCTAGAGCTTTTGCCCAGCCGTGGGTTGATGAAAGTCTAGTTAATGAGCCTAGTTTGCTGCATTATTTATTAAGTACTATAATTGAGTAGAAAATAATTTGATTTTGTTTTAAAACTGCAGGAGAGTCCTCAGGCGTTTCACCTGTGAAGATTTGAAAGCAGCGTGAATGATGCTGTTGCTATTTCCTTCGGCCACTGTTGAGATCTACTTCTGACTGCACTGTTACTGCTGCTCCGCAACTACTTCAGTTTTCAAGCTTCTCAAGGGCAGAAATAGGAACTGAATATTGTTCATTAAAGATAATAAATGTGTTTAAGAAAACCATTCAATGTTATTTCAACAGCGATAAATTATGTACTTACTGTGTTGATTAAAAACAATGTTAACTTTAATAGTGTTTCATTTATGAACTATATAGCTACAAATAAAATAACTTGTTATGAAATATTTAAGCATTAAGTTTTTTTTTTTATAAAGACTAGCTATGGACTATTTGATACTGTTTAGAAAAGAATGGTGTGTAACTTAATTAACTGGCATTCATTATCACCTTGAGGTAAACAGAAACAAATATATGGTCAAAAAAGACATTTTTATTCATATAATTACAACCTTCAGACAACAGTATTTGTAAATTCTTCCTCTCCTCTTGAAGTGTTTTCTTGTGGAAGTCATCATTTATAATTTAAATACAGCTTAGTAATGTTTGTTGTTAGGGCAAAAGAGAAAGTTTACAATTCTCCTGTTTAGTGTGGTTGACCTACCTGAAAGATAAAAAATGAATTTAAGTACATCCTCATCCTCCAACTGGATTATAGAATATCCATCATTATAATTTAGTCTAGTATTAGGTATTAGATAAAAAGGTTGATGGACCTATAACTACATACATTGCTTTATATCAAGCAAAACCTATTCAATGCGAAAAACTATTTTGAAGGGCACCTCATAATAAACAGAAATAAAGTATTATGATGCTCTACAGTAACATTAACATTCAATCTTTAGAAAACAATTTTGAAGACTACCATAGTCTGATATGAACATAAGCAGTATTGTAGTCATGAACTACAATACTGATTATGTTCATATCCACCGAATGAAAAGAATAATACTTACTGTTTGATTGAATTGATTTGCAACATGTGCAATAAACTTGACAGGGATTACCATAATCTGCCTATGTAATTCCCACTGCTGAGACACGGGCCTCCTCTGTGAGATGGAGTGGGTTGTAATCCATGGACAAACAATTATTGGCTTCGATATCCTTAATAATGAGAAAAACATTTAAGGTAATACAATATTTAGGTAGGTAGCTACTTATAGTGAGAACATTCAATGTTAAACACTTTTAAAGAAAATAATATTGAAAATTAAGTAAGTACCTTAAACAGACATGTTGTGGAAATAAGTCTAAGTATGGTGTGTGTGCACCTATGTTCATCGAAGTCGTATAGAGGAAGGTAATCATTGACATTTACTGCTTCAATTTTTTTTCTATAGTTGTTCCTCTTTGCATTGATCGCTTTTTGCTTTTCCAAATAAGCAACAGCTCGACTGGCTTGCTCAGCTTGCCACAGCTTTAGCATAATAGGATACGAGTTACGAATTTTTCTTTCGTAAAAATGCCACTAATTTATCTCGGTTCTTAAATATCATGCACATGATGCAGATAACTTGCCGTTGCCTTGTATACACTTGTCACAGAAGAAAACTTCCAATTTTTCTTATAAAATCACCTCGCTCTTTCGATATTCATAATACCACTAATAGTCATTTATTATTGGAGTTTTACACAAAATCACATCCACAATTTATCAGGAAGACTATCACTTACATTTTTTCGCTATAATTTTACAGATTTTACGTTTAAATCATAAAATATGTGGAACAGAAAACGATAGCGACGACTAGCTCGCCTTCTGCTTCAATACAACTAGCCGTTTGTTTCATGACAACGATTTAAGCAAATTGTCGCTTGTCAAATAAGTTACGCAATTCCAAAAATAGACGTTTGCCCATTTTTTCTTGACATATCGTTCACTCTTTATCGTTCAAACCAACTAGCCGTTGCTTTCACACTTTAAGGGAGTAACGCAATACCAAATTCGTAATTTTAAACAAACTGCGATAAAAACGAAAGCAACTAGTCTCAATCATTTGCCAATAATGCGTTCCGCAATTAGGCCGCTGGCCTAACGGACCCCGCGCCCGCGCCGGCTTCCGTGTCTTGCGGTGGAGACAGCGTTCCGCGCTCGGTGAACCGAGACCATACCGACACCAAACACAAATTCAACATTAATTACTCACTTATACAGTTAAACCTGCAAACGTTTTACTGTAATTATATTTCCAATCTGTGGAAATCTCCGGAGATTTCCCCATTCTTGTCGAAATTTTAATATCATAAAAGTGACATCATCTCCGAATAAGATATTTCTCAAACCGCAATGGCTTAGACAAATTAATTGGTCCGTGGTAATAACCAAATGACTGAAGAAGATTACAATCAATTTCGACGATTGCCTAAATTCGGGGTCAAAAATCAATTGTGCCTGTCACTTTGAGCCACAACAGCGTCACGTATGCCATCAAAATAGTAATTACTGCATATCAAGGTTTAATTCTATGTTGTACGTATGCACGACTATGTAGGTAACGTCAAAGTTTTCAAGCCTTCACGCGAAGTTATTGGTTAGTTTCCTACATTAATTTCCAACCATAACAAAATAGTTTGAAATTAATGTGTCCGAAAATACATGTGAGGTATCTAAAAAATGGTTACTATGACCATTTTCGATATAGCGCTCGCCAGGCCCTGCCTCAGCACCGGATCTAGTCACGGATCTAATCTTACCTAACCCATTTAGTTGGGGAACCCTAATCTAGTTACTGTAAACTTCAAACATAATATTTTTTACGACAAAACACCCAAATAAAAAATCTAAATCAATTACAAAGCTTATCTCCTTCTTGTTTAATGCAATGTTTTTCGTTCTTCTGTTGAAGTAACTCGGAGTCATTGTTAGCGCGCAATCATCATTATTGTCAGAGCATCACGCGACTAATAGTCGGTCGGTTTAGCCATTTCAGCCGCATCTCTTGCGACCATCCTGAGACTAATGTAATTAGTTCATTACTTTGTCCCGGGACGCTCCCCGCTCGCTTTGTATGTCTCTGCAGATTTATGTGAGCCTCTCTGTTTTGCTGCGGTCGTGAATGTGAAATTGCGTTTTTTCCTCTTTGTAAATTGCTAAATGTGTTCTCGTTAATAGGACCGAATGATTTGAGATATTTGAAATCGGAAGTAGAATCCATTTATTTCCATTTGCCAAACGATTCCTCCTGTAAATGATTTAATTGAAATCCGTGGTTTGAATGGCGACGTTAATAAACTCAACCCACCTTGGCAAGTCATGCGAACAACCGACGAAGACGCTTTTTTGTCGTTCTATACGACTCGTTAAATAAACCTTGGCAAATGGACGCGGTGAACCTTGAATTGATAAAGTAAACAGTTACAAAACAATAACAGTACCTACCTATTTACAAAAAACAACAGTTCGAAGAACTATTGATTAATGGGTCATTTGACAATACAAACAGTGTTTAGTGGGCATATCATATAGTAAATCTTAGATACGAGAATTTGTGTTAGTTAGCGACAAGCTGTGAGTTCAAGTTTATTGTTTAAATACGGGTTTGGAGCGCGTATAAGAGCCAGACTGTCCCGTTAATAAGTTTATAATGCTAATGAAGGCTTCACCTGGCCGCGACGGGCACACGGCCGGCACGGGGGCAAGCGCCGAGCTAAGGTGCATCATCCGTTCTAAATTCATCTCTAGGTACTCTTTATACTTTCTTGGAAATGGGTGTCATTGTAATTAATGCTTCATGTATCAGGATTGAGATGTCTTCAGTTGCTAGACCATAAGCTCTTTAAGGCTAAAAGCTCCAAAAGTCCGTTGCAAAGGTGCATTTTTTTTGTATTTTATTTCAATTAGACTAACTTTAGTAAACAAACCCACAAAAAATGTTGGAGAAAAAGTGTTAAGGACAGCGGCTCAGTAAACGTCACCGTGAGCGATGTCTCCATTAACATTTCAGGTCACGTATCGTACGCGTTTTGAAGTTTTTGTTTATGTACACATATATTTTATGCAGGGTCTACCCCACAATACACGCACTGTGCAATTTTAACTTTATCACAACTGTGAAGTGACAGCTTGTGTCGGTAAATCACTTTGAACAAATACGGAACTTAGGTATTGCTTTTCGCGGACATACACTTGTCTGTGTGTTCCATGTGGCGTCGGACGGAAAGAATAGCACCATCTCATTTCTTCCCGTGGGTGTCGTAAGAGGCAACTAAGCTGCCGGGGTCGCGTGATTGTTCGAAAGAGATACCGTGACCCTGGCACATGGGCAACTGAAGGAACACGGGTGGGTTTTAGTCAGTAAAAGTCTGACATGCCCTCCCGCTCCGCCCAGAGCGGGAGAAGTCATGTGATGATTTCCCAACCAAAATAAAATAAAAAAAATAGGCGACTAAGGGACTTAGAAGAAAATGGGTAGCAGCCTTCTTTATGCATTTTACCACCATACTGCGATCGCCAACCCGCCTGCCAAGCGTGGCGATTATGGTAAACCCCCCAAATTGGGGGACGCCTATATCCAGCAGTGGACGGCTTTTGACTGAAACGATGACGACGACGATTATACGACGACGATACTTGACCGTTTATCTTTAGGTATCTATACCTTCCGAGCTGTTTATAAATACTTGTTTAACTTTAAATGATAGAGACAGTACTGTACACCCAATCTAAAAGGTAGCAACCACAGAGATTTTGGTTTACCAAGATTGAATCCCACGAAATCTGATTAACATCACTTGGCAAACTCCTAATCGGTGTAGGTAGTATGTGTTACGTATTTAGGAGATATGGTTCAGCTGTTCCCTAACCAATCCAATCAGGCGTCATTGTTTTGTTTTAGCCGCATGTCACCAGGATGGCCCGGGGCGTCAGCTAACCGTCTGTGCCACTCAGCGTGCAATGAGAGCCGTGTACAACCGGACTCATAGCTGACAGCCAATTAGCCCTATGCCCCCGTGCTCCCGTGCCCCTGCACCCTCATGTTCCCCACACCCTCCGAGCCCGCACTCACAGATCCATTTATCTTTATTCGATGGAAGCGAACAACTGACGCATTCGATCTCCGCGGCTAGCGATACGATACCGATCCCGATTGTGACCCGCACTATTCGCTAAATTTTGGCGGTTATATCGGAGATTGGTCGTGACACACATACAATGGACCAGATTTATGTCTTTTGAAATAAGATATCCCATAAGATTTATTGAAGTGGCCAGCATTATCAATCTTAGATGTAAAAGATGTTTGTTAACATAGCTCATTGTGTTTAAACGACAACTTCAATAGGACACCAGTATTTTACCATAGACTAGAATTAACGTTAGTGTTTTGTATTAACAACCTGGCTTAAACCAGAAGTACTTAGCACCTATTTTACCAAAACAGATTCTTGGAACAATTTGCATTGAATATCAGTGTCAGTTCTGAGGCAAGTCATGATAATTAGAGTACAGACATTCATGTGCTTCTCAATTCTTGTTGACGTATTTCGGAGACATGGGCCGGTGAATAATCTACTTGCGATTGTCAAGGCTATTTGCTATTCCCAGAATATCTGTTAGCGCCGTCCGTGAGTCAGTAGCAGGCCCGTGAGTCACCGACTCTACATCACTCTTCGATTGTTTCCCGATAATTTGCTCTTTTACTGATCCATTTACGTCTATTCTCACACAGTAAGACTTCATTGTTTTATTCGGACACTATTGTTAGTACCTACCTACGTGTGTTCTTTTAATTATTTCCTGTAAGTTTGTCCAAATCAGAGGTGAAGTAATATGGATTTAATTAAAATATATGGATGATATTATAAACGGCGATAACATCTAGCAAGACTTTATAATTATGAAAACGGCGGCTTAAAGGTTAGGTGTCAGCTCGCCTGAGCAACTGCCCGCTGCATTCGAAGTGACATGTTTTATTTTAAAATACCGTTGAGCATAATATTGTGTTTGCAATTAACCTGTCGCTAACACGTCACGTCGTTAAAGAAACATTTACTAAAGAATGTCTCGTGACGATGGTCACTAGGTCTTGTAAATGTCTAACTACCCATCAAATAATTTTGTCCCGAGTCAGACATATTTTGACGACGAACAAACGAAGACGTCATTCATTTAATTTTTGTTCATTATCATGATCAAAGCTTGTCTCCAAATGAACGTACATAGATGTCCCTCGTGATAGAAATCCTAATATAAAATCCTAACGAAATTACTGAATCTTAAAAACTGCGTGTTTTGTAATTATAATAGAAACTTAACTAACTTACCTACCTACAAAGCGTTTAAAAACGACCTTATACCCTCTAGATCTAGAACGTTAATATCAGCAAGTGTTTTGATTAAAATAATATGCTATTTGAATATCAACCACCTAAATGTCATATAAAAAGTGAATGTCAAAACTTTGAAGATGATCAAATACAAGGTTGCTTGTAAATTAGGTATGGATGCAAGAATCTTTGAGCATTTAAATGGCAATTAATAGAACATTTCAACACGTAGGTATATAAATGCTAAATTAAACAACTTTGGGTAAAACACGAAGCAATTATATTCGACGTATTTACATTGGCTTTATTTGCGTAGTCCATTGTTTATCTACCCTACCACCCCATACATGTAAACATCAATCTCTAGATACTTATGGTTTCCAGGAAGGCCCAAAACTTTGATGTAAGTCATAATATTGACTTAAACAAATGAACGTGAACAAGAATATACACCGCAACTTGAATAAAGCGTTTATGGGAATTCTTTTGTTTTGTTGACAATTAACAATATGCAAATGAGAAACCAATATCTTGGTCAATTAAAGATTTACATAAAAACTTTCCATAGTTAAATACATAATGTCACGTTTTGGTGTAGCTAAATAATTTTAAACCGAAGGGGGCGACGTTCATAAATTACCTATGGCTTGTGTGGAGGGCGGCACCGCGGCACGCTGGCATGCCTAGTACAAATAAATTCTGTATAAGCATATATCAGAGGGATTGGGCGTACCGTTTGACATTCAGCGCGGTTGCAATAAAGCGAGTATTATGCAAAAATGGCAGTGATGCAAGTATGCAAGCGGAATGGTTGGAAGCGTCTTCATTCGCGAGTCGCGGCCCATGGCACGACTCCTCAACTCCGACGCCATTCACGTCCGGAACAGAGCCGCGGGCACTCGCTCGCTAATACCGGGATAGGGCTAGACTGGAAATATACTTACGGCTAAAATAAACCATATTATTATGTGCTCTACAAAATGACCATGACATGAGCACTTATGGTCGAATCGAGTTATTGAAGCTCTCAATTTTTTTTATTCAAATGTCACTTGAACTAAAATATCTTGACACTCAACAGACGTCCAAACAGTATCAACAGTAGGATACCAAAGTTCAAAAGAGACGAGGTCGTGACTCGTTTAAACAAGGAATATCATAGATCACTTAGTGACACTTTGACAGATTATAATTCATAAGTCGGTGTTTCATATTATCACAATTTAAGATCGAAGACTGTAATGTCCAAATAAATCCCGAATTACTTCTAAGAATATATTTTTCCGTTATAATATACAGTTTTGATGATAACAAACACTTTACTGGCACATTTTATTATAGTTTCACAACCACTCGCCCCTTTTTCAATGTCTGATTTCTTATAAAGGCAATACTTTTCTTGAAAACAAGCTTAGTCTCACTGAAATTTCAAATCCCTTGAAGAGTCTTAAAATCCCTTTGTCTCTAGTATGGTATGATTTTTCAAAGAGTTTTAGTTGCATCGCAGCATCGTAAGTATAAATAAGAGTGTGAAGAATCATTTCGATCACTTGGCAACCCTAGAAAGGGTTAAGCCCTCGTACCGGAGATTAGGTAAACGAAAATAGACCGGCTTGTTTACGTTTGATGAACACACTTCGCGCTTCTTTGACTTTCTGAATTTTAGATAAAGTCGTCTTTCAGAATACCTTGAGATCGTAATCATTTAATACCTAGATATCGAAGCAGAGCCAAGGAATATTGCTGATTCATTAAAATCTCTGGTCTTGAGTTCTCCTTACCCAAAATTCGGGGAATGTTCGTTAATATTTTCCCCCTTATAAATGATAACCAGTTGACCGATCACGACATTTCGGATAATCTATGACAAAGAGCCGTTCAGTGGACGTGGAGTGTGACAGCAACTCAGACTGACACGAGCGGAGCGGGCGCGGGAGCGGGAGCGGGGTAACAAATGGACTGAGTCCCGAGGGACCTACCAGTACCTACTCGTGTCACAGCCCCTCTTCTAGTTTGGCCCATCATTAATTTAATGGATTATTTTCGTATTTTTATCTCGATAATGAATGTAATAAATGCTAGGTGAATGTTATTCTAGGTTGGAAAACTTATTACTTATGTCATTCATCAAACAACAGAGTCTTTAAGGTTGTTTTAGATGCCACCTTTTGTAACGTAGGATTCGCGCGCGATAGCTCTACTTCAATATGTTTTACGAAAACAAAGACTGTCCAAACTAAGTACCATTACAATACATATTTCCATAACTGTATTGCTGAAAATCGGTTCGACTCACGCCAATATGTGATAGGTATGCTGCTCAGTTCAACCCTGAGGGAAAAGATGTGATAATAGATACCTACATGTCCGACCGTGGCAGTTCATTTATCCACCACTGTCCGTTAAGGCTACATACCTAGCACTTATCTAAATTGCAGCGTGAGCCGCCGAGTGTGTGTCTGTATGTGTTATTATTATGTATTCTGATCACATTTCTCACTTGCAATGGCACACAGCACCGATGCAGGTCGTATTGCGAACTATCACGTCGCTGGCTACGAGTATGATAAACACGACCGTAATACTTCCATGCTCTCTGTCAATAATTACATAACCTTCGTCGGTTCTCGTAACACACGCTAATTAATGAACTTATAAACATAAATAGATATTTATTTAGATGTTGACATAGGAGTATTAGGCCTTTTTGCTTTCGATCAGTTTCACAATGTCGTAGGTAGTTGTCGAACAGTTGGCATTACACATGTTGCGATATACGCAGTGGGAGATGAAGCGCTGTGGAATGTTATACTGGAGAATTTTAATAGATATTGTTGACCTAACAGGTCAACAGAATTAACCCAAACAGAAGATCTTCGTTATTTTGATGACATACATAAATCAAAACAAATTAATTTAATAAATTGAATGCGCTGACATTTAATAAGGGGAACAAAAACCTATAATTTTTTCCCCAAAATCTCGCATTTGATTTGATCTTTCTTTGTAATATCTCAGTGATATTTCAATTGCCTGTGTCAGTTCTGAAGAAAAAAGAATCATTTTTTATAAATTTTGCTCGAGATGTTGTCTCCCGATGCGGATTCCCTCTTTTTGTAGAACTTGATTGATGACTTTTCTTACAAGGTGACGCTTCTTTGGAACTTTTCGACTGAGCTTGTCCTCTTAAATCCATCAAAAAGAGTCAATTACAGTTAACAAGGTTTTGGTATTGATAGGCACTTATTACAATACCAAAACAGTGCTTTTGCTGCACCGTTGATATGAATGACTTTCTCAATAGGTATAGAATTTATTTATAAAAGTAACAGCTCAGATTAGACTGTCTAGACTACTTGTTAGAGCTTACATTATTGATTGTCAAAAACGGGATGGTAGACCGAATTTCCAAGTTTTTGCTGTATTACATTGAATGACGGAAGAGTTTTTACACAGCCGCGTCTATGGACAGCAACATGGTGGTCGTGCGGCTCGTGACCTCACGCATCTTACAAAATTCCAACTCCATTTGCTGGGTACGTGCGTGAAAAAGCCGCCATGTCCACATTAATATTATTTCCCTCGGGATATGGTTGAATAATCGACTATGTCAGCATTGATCTGTGCTGTGTGACGTGGGTGGCTTCCACCAAATGTTTAAATTTAACTTTAGCACGCTCGTCTCTCGTTAATGTTCATAAACCTCGCCGTCTCATAAATGCATACAAAAGCTGTAATATATTCGTAGTAAGTATACGTTGTGTAACGTTAAATCTAACGAAATGCATGTAAGTTTAATGCAATTGACCCCACACAAAGTTCAATTCTGCCAGGATACTAAGTCAACGGACGATCCTGCGCAGTGATCCGGAGAGGAGGGAAGTGCCACCAGACACGCTCTCTGCTCACTACCTACGACGACACACCCATATACTTACTTGCATACGAGAACTTTAATTATGTACTCTTAGTCTAGCGTATTTCCTAAACAGTAAAAACTATAGGAATAATACTATTGAGGTTGAGGTTGGATAACATAGAACGTAAAGACATCCTTGACATTTTAAAATTGGACGTAAACATCAAAGGTGTGAATCATTGAAAGCGCGCTTCTTCAAATACATTGCATCAATAAAGGCTGCTATATTATACGTACTCTACGATATAAGCTTGATATTATGTAGAAATAATTATGTTGAGAACGGTACTCACCACGAAAATTCAGTCCGCGAATTTGTCTTGCAATTATTCATTGCGCGAGTTTTTACTCAACGAACTTTTATTCGCGAACCAAACATTCGTTCGCGAGTACAACTATCAGAATTTGTTTTTCGATTCTGTAAAAAACTCACCATAAAAACTGTGAGTAGTGTTAATCCCTAGCATCAGGTGGAGTGCAGACAGCTCAATTCACGAAAACTTGAAAATTCAACTAAGTTTTCACAGAGAAATGACTGGATAGATCGACTGTTCGTTACGCGAATTAATGTTCGTTGCTAGAAGTTCGTGCAACGAACTTATTTCTAAAGTAATTTACGAAGCGAATGTTCGCTCTGAGTACAAACCTTAATGCAGATACCAGATCGTTTCCGGATATTTGTGACCAACTAGGCGTTTTATGTCGCTTTAGAAATAAATTGCGTTCCGGAACCTATAGTTTAACGAGAGCCCAAACCGACAGACAAGGATAAACAATTTATTGCCCCACTAACAACAGTAAATCTGCAAGGGCAGCATTCTTGCACGCATTTACAAACCGTACGCCATCAATTAACCTTAGAGAAATAAGGTGCTCATGTTATAGGAACTCCCACACTGCGGTAGATCCCTTTTCAACGCACTCCGATTGAAGAAATATTTTTTCCCCAAACAGCTTTTTCACTCGTTATGCCTAATGAATTAGCTAACCTACAAATTCTTCTACGAAAAATCTCATCAATGCTAAGCAAAAACGTAAAAAAAACTGTTTAAACTAAAAAAGTCCAAAACAAGCTCATTTTTCAAACAGTTTATGTACATAGTGGATGGCATCAAAACTGAGATCGAATTTTAAATTTTTGCACCCCATTCCCACTCATAAGAGTCAAAAGCCAGGAAAGTGGTGATTAGCTCAGCTACATAAATCATGTCTCATATTTTTGTTTTGTATAAAGGGCATAAAAATCCCAAACAGTCTTCTCTGTTTGAAGTACACAGGGCTATATTTTTGTGTTAATGAAAAAAAGTGTAAATCAAAGCAAGATGTGATTGATATACAGCTCGTTCGTGGCACAGGCCGACTATTAAATTTGAAACGTTTTTTTAACTTGACTGGGGCTATTAAAGCGTGATTAAGTCTGGTTGTATGGTGGTACGGAGCTGCCATGGTGGCGGCCGCGGGAGGGAGAGTGTCGGAACGCGTTTGATGCATAACTGATCAAATGGACTTCACTCCGGGCGTGGGTCGATGTCCCATTGCGCAACAAACCGTTACCTATCTATTTAAATTAGGTTCGGATATATTTGATGTACTATCAAGAGCCTACATCGCGGCGGCCCCTTGCGCGACGTGTTGACTCGGCTTAAATTCAAGCACAATTACGTACAAATTACAGAGTGGAACGTGACTCGGGAACAGTTCTTGCAGTCATGTCACCCGTTTCAACGACTCGCGATGTTATCGTAGCGTGCACGTTACCTTCTGAAACTGTGCTAGTGCAATATAAAAAAAATATATGAACATTACCTATTACTTTAGCTGATGTGGAAGCTTATAGCGCAGCGCAGTTAAAGATTTTACGATAAATAACGTCAATGGAAACATAATAGAAACCAATCATAATTTGAATTTATTACGGATTTGTATTGAACTTTGACACTGTAAATGATCATTTATATTTTATTATAACTACTTCTAACACAATATACGCCGACATCGAATTTAATAGATATTATAATAATACTAGTTATGCGCCCACGACTATGTTTGTGTGTATTTTGTATTTTAACATTTTTACATATATTTATTCAAAAATATCTAGAACGTAAAAAAGAATCATCAAAATCGGTACACCCAGTCAAAAGTTATTAGGTAACAAACATTTAAAAAATACAGTCGAATTGAGAACCTCCTCCTTTTTTGAAGTCGGTTAAAAAATAGTTTATATCATAGTTTTCAGCTCATAGGTAACCATGCCAAAACGCAATTGCCGAATTTCATAACGATCGCTACAGTGCATTTTCATGCCTAAACGGCATGAAAATGTAACTAACAGGCAGACTGAAGTTAGAATAGTATTAAAAAATAAGTATAAGACGTATCGATAGTATGGATATGGAAGTAGGTAGTAGTACTCGGATATATGACCATTTTGACCTCTATAACAAAACAAGTAGTAAAACATGTTTTGTGTATCATTATTGTTGCTCACAATTTGTTATCAAATAATAATTCCACAATCGTTATAGAATAGGTAATTTGTCGAATATTTTTATCAAAGAGAATATATGTAATTCTCTTTATTATCTCTTCGACAAATTAGCTATCTTACCTACTTAACATGTTTTGGAAACTCTCATTATATTTATTTTTAAAGACATCTAAAGAAAATTGGGATTGTATAGGAGCCATCATCTTCCTGCCCTTGTCCCATGTTACTTGATGTCGGCACAACAAACTTCTTCTCCCATTAGACGTCAACGAACGTCATGTCTGTCCTGTCAAGCGTCACACTATCATTCACTCCCTTTCACAACCTTCTTCACACAATCCATCCAACTTGCCTTTGCCCTTCCACTTTCTCTCAATCCCTCAACATTGTGATTGCATAAGATTACACGAATCAAAATTAAGCAACCACTCTGCTACAAATGGTGATAATTATATAAATTACTTGGTCACTCCTTATCATCATCACCATCCCCCGCTCGACTCTACCTACTGCTTGGGCATCGGCCTCTCTATTCTTGTGCCAATCGCCACGCTCCTCCTCCGTGTTTTTTCCCACGATGATAGCAATGTCGTCCGTCCATCTCACTGCCGGACGACCGACAACACGTCGTCCAGTCTTTGGCCGCTACTCTGTCACCGCCATACTCCACCTGTCATCACTGCGTCTTGCCAGGTTTCCTGCCCAACTCTATTTGAGTTCCATAATACGAAGACCTTTGAAATTTTCGTTTCTCGTCATTTAGAACTCGGAAATTTAACCTGATGCCAAGCATGGAACGCTCCATGACTGCCAGTGCAACTCTCAACCTGTACACGGCCTCCTGCGTGAGCGCCACATCCCAGCACTCAAAATTTCAACCAATTTCTAAAGTGACCAAACTCATCTCTCACTATAAGACCCCATAATCAACAGAACATTCATGAAGGAATGTACGAAGTAGGTCCCCGTGATCGAAAACGCTATCACGTTACTCCATCATTTCGCGCTCAGTAGAAGACGAGCTACACGTATAATTATCAACTTTGTGCTTTACATCGCAGATGGTGTGATATTCAATATTAATGTAGCGTGAAATAATTTAAAGCGTTTTCCAGGGCTATCAATCTGGCCCGTTAATGAGATTCGTCCGGTCGTTGGCGACTGCATCGGCCAATTTGTGCCACGTCGCACCTCACTAATGAAATACATAGGCACAAACTTACAGCGCACAAAATAATCCCATGTCTACCAGTCGCATCTGTTTGGTAAATGGATTTTCATAACATGCATTTGCTGGAACAAATATTTAACATTTTTAGAGTAGTAACCAGTCACGTTGATAGAAATCGAACTAAAACATAAACAACGTAACATTCTCGCCGCCATGAATATTTTTTTTTCTAATTTGGTAACAACCTTTTAATTTTGTTTTGTTTGTTTTTAAAAGAATGAAATCTATTTTTGTCGTACATGGTATTTGTTTAAGGTAAAGCTTATCGTTTTTTTTTTTTTTTTTTTTCAGGATGGGAAAGCATCAAATGACTTCTCCCGCTCTGGGCGGAGCGGGAGGGCGTGTCAGAGTTTAACTGACTAAAACCCACCCGTGTTCCATCAGTTGCCCATGTGCCAGGGTCACGGTATCTCTTTCGAACAATCACGCGACCCCGGCAGGCATCGGTCCTAGTAGACCCCTACACTGCTGCTGACATCTCTTTGAGGCGCGCGTGGAACACTGCGCGCCGTCGACCCGAGCCTGGTCCTTACCGGGCGGCGAGCTACCCATTGCTCGCCACCCGCAAGCTCGCGCCTACGGTGGCCGGGAGTCCGCTATGGACTCCCGACGCCCGGGGCGTCTCCTCCTGTGGCGGCTAGGGACGTGAGGGCGCAGTAACAGCCACTCCCTCACACGCCCCGCCCCTCCTTCGCGAGCATTACTGCTTCGCAGAAGGAGGTGACGGCTTCCCATTCCCTCTCGCTCCGTACCATGGCTCGCACTCGCCGCCGCCGATCGCCTCCACGAGGACACGGCGGTGCTCCGCCCAGGCAGGGCACACCTCCACCGTATGCTCCACCGTGTCCTCCAGACGATCCTCACAATGGAAACACCCGGGCGTATCCTCCCGCTTTATCCTGAACAGGAACCCACCGAAGCACCTATGCCCGGTGAGAACCTGCGTCAGGCGGAAGGTGAGGACGCCGTGGCGCCTCTCTATCCACTCCTCAAAGAGGGGACTTACCGCCGCAATTGTGGCGTGCCCTGCGCTGGGTTGCGACAATCGTACCCGCCATGTCGCCATGAGATCACACCGGAGCTCATTCCGCCGTGCCGCGATTTGTCGCGGCAGCGGAGTTTCGCCCCGGCGTTTCGCCTCCTCACGCCACTCCCACATGTGCGCGAGGACCTTTGCCTCCAGATCCCATGGCGGCACTCCGGCAAGGAGGCTCGCCGCCTCGCACGAGATCGTGCGGTATCCTCGGATTAGCCGGATGGCCATGACCCTCTGGGCTGCACTCAACCGGCGTGCTGGGCGCAGCCTCAATGAGGGCGCCCACACCGGTGCCCCGTAGAGGGCCATAGACCGCACGACCGCCGTGTAGAGCCTCCGGCAGGAGGCGTTTGGACCCCGCAGATTGGGCAGGAGCCGCTTTAATGCAGCCCCAGCCCGCTCCAGTCTAGGAGCCAAACGTCGGAAATGCTCAACGAAGTTCCACCGGCTGTCGAGGACAAGTCCCAGGTACTTCATCGTCGACTCGACGCCGATGTGAACCCCTCCTACCGTGAGTTGGGAACCCGCAGGTGGCGCGTTCCGAGGACCATGAAAACCAATGGCCTCGGACCTGTGCAATGCCACCTCGAGTCCCAATTGCCGGATCCTATCGACAAAGCTTATCGTTTGATCACTAATGATGAGGCTGCATCATAATATTGTTAGAATATTTCACAAAGCTCCGCGGTCTCATCTCGTTGTTCGGCACGGGTGACAGGGCCCCGCGGGCTACGGCCGCGACCTACGACCGCGCTTTCTCTCATTTGCCCACAGCAACCACCACTCGACGCTTTCCAATCTTCTATAAAATAATTCTCACACTATCCCTGACTTTTTGCACGACAGCAACGTATGATATGTCAATGGCAAAACATTTATATAAGTTACAATAACAGTTAGTGAGTAATTTGCAAACAATGGCACCTTCGCCGGAAATGTTCTGTAGGTACTACCAGTACTGATGTATTAAAGGTGCATGTAACTTTCTCAACGGATACAATTGTATTTGATAGCAATGTAGTAAAATAATTGGTAATATCGACGTATTATCTGATGAAATAATATCTGTAACGCAACGCTGCTTTGTTTGCTCTCTCCAGTTATTTATAACGAGCCGGTTCTTAAACAATCTACTTATAAACTAGATGAGTAGTGATTGGCCGAGTTGCAATGCAGACATAAGTTTCAATCTGTTCGCTTCCTGCGTCTCTGACGTCTCAATTGCTGCTCTTTTGTAATCAACAATTTGTGCCGCCAGTCGGCGCGATGCTACCGTCGCTCTCATTCAATAACAACGTGAACGAATTCCAGACAATTTTAGTTCCCTCGTTATGATTATGTCACTTCTATATGTATTGTGAAACGTCTTGTCGCAAGAATCTTACTCGCAACTAGTCTTACTCGTAAATCTCTTCCGACACGTTTGTTCAACGCATCATGGTATATATTATACATCTGTGGGAAAATAGTTCAGGCATTTTCTAATTACTTACATATACCTACCTATTCGCATTCTTAATTTATGTGTCGTTATAGTAACGGCAACTACACAAATAAGTCAGCCTCAATAAAACACTGAAAAAGTGAAAGCTCACACGTGCGATGGCAGCACTGTTGAATGACCTGTCACTGTCATTATTGTGTTTCTGTGTTATTTAATTTTTAATTCAACGATAAAAATGCATGCGACTTTGAGAGTGGCATTAAAATATGACTTAACTAAAAAAGTACCTAAGTACTTTTACCAATGGAAGTACTTCCATTGGTAAAAGAAAAGATTTCGTGGAAAAAATAGTTTTGTAATGTTTTCTTTGCTAAACTTTCTCCATACAGAGTTCTTCTATTGACTTATTTAGGAAATAAAAGAATTCCCAAATTTTTGCTTTCAAAAGCCGCATAAATGATAGATTAATAAAATAATTAATTATTTGTAAAAGAAGTTGCTTGTTTAAAATATGATATATGGTTGCCAATTGTAAATCATGTGCAATCGGCAGTGGCGACACCCGAAGTGAGCAATTGGATTTTTTTATCCCTATTGTGTTCCAAAAGTGAACCAAAAAAAAAAGAAATTCCATGTTATAATTTTGTTCGGTGAGATATATAAGTTTTCCCAAACAGATAGGCCTAAAAAAATATTAAATAAAAACTTTTTAACAAAAAATTTAACCGCCGAAAAAACTGAAAAGCATAAAATAATAAACCTTAAAATTATGAGTGATCTTTGTTCATTGATTTTTCAGCGCCGACTCAAAATTTTAAGGTTTATTATTTTATGCTTTTCAGTTTTTTCGGCGGTTTAATTTTTTGTTAAAAAGTTTTTATTTAATATTTTTTGTGGCTTGAATGTACTAATAATACTTGGCAAGGTTTACCCCATCCAATAAAAAAAGAATTATCAAAATCGGACGACTCTGTATAAAGTTATGCGTGGTTATACATTACAATCAGTGAGTGAACAATCAATCATCCCCTGTTTTCCGACCCTTAGGGTTCGATTTTGTTTTCCAAATTTATATGGGACCACCTTGGGAATATACCCTTTGCAATAAAAAGAATTATCACAATCGTCCTACCATGTACAAAGTTATGCGTGGTCATACATAAAAAAAAAAAAAATATACGCGTCGAATTGATAACCTCCTCCTTTTTTTGTCGTCGGTTAATAAATAGGCTCGATAGATAACAACAATCTTATTTAACGATATAATTGTATTTACAAATTGACTAGAATTCCTTAAATATCCAGTTTCAAAATCAGGCGTTTGTAATTCTACAAAGAGTATTTACTGCCCTGCCCTCAACAAAAGTAGATAAGACATGCTTGCTTAAGATTTAAACATGCTATTAAACTATAATCAGGGTTTAGTAATCTGTTTGTCCTACATAAAAATTGGCTTTAGATTGAAGATCTTTTTGCTCGTTTAATGCCAGGGGCCATTCTATTGTCTCTGCAAACAACAATTTATATATCGCAATGCAAGCATCACGCGACTGTTGTGTGTATGGGTTCAATCTAATCGGCTTCCCGCTTCACACCGTACATTAAAACTGCATTAAATTCTATTTAACGGTGGATGGAGCATGCCTAGTTAAGTAATTGAAAACTATGTTCGTGCTTCATGCAATGCATAAAATCTTTAGCGACTAATCAGTAGAAATTGTAGGTATGGTCGAGATCACAGATAAGACAAAAAACATAGAAGTAGATGGCAGTAATCAGACATTTTGCTCCGAATAATTATGAATGTCACGGTGAGGGAACAAAAGCGGCGGATAGGTCACGCAACAATAAATTGATCACGCGCACACGTGTGCAGTCTCAGCCGACATCAGAAGTAGATCGAATGGAATCTTACTTCATTAAACTGTGTCTTTTCAATGGCCACGAACTGCTGTTGTAAAGCCATGCTTGATAAATTTTTAATCGATTTAATCGTAGTATCCACACAAAAATATACGGTCCGACATGAAAGGATACGCTCATGTTAAGCATGAATGAAACTGTAACCGTAACATTTACTGACACACGTTTATGCACGCTATGGCCAGTTCATCGGAAAGATTTTGAGGAATGCTCGTAACCGGCCGGCACTTCCGATGCGACGCGATTCGGCCGCTCGAGATGACTCCGTGCCGCTGTATCCCGCGCGGGAACCTCGCGCACCGGCCCGACTCCGACATGCCGCACGTTCCATTAACTATTTTGCAAATAACTCTCGAATGTTTTGAATAACTTTGAAAGCGAAGTTATTGTTACGTCAAAGCCATGTTTACAAAAAATGCCACCGCTCATGTTATGAATTTTAAAATTTTACACTTACTCGGTTCTGAATTATTGTGAAAACCATAAGGTACCTGAAATAAAACACGACGATTTTATAGAGCATGATATTTTTAAATGGCGGCTCCATGCTGCATCGTCAAAATAATGTGAGGAATAGAGTCAGACCAATATTCACCGTTCAATAACGGATGCCGTCGATTGTGAATTATTTTGGTCTCGGGAAGCATAAACTAGCGAATGCGGCGCAACGAGCCGCGCCACGCGCCGCCCACTAGTCTTAGTGTTCATAAGGAAATGCTACGGTGCAGCTCTACATCGGCTTATTTTAGATATTCCGCGAACAAGTGCAACGCTTGTTTGGTTAGTAGTCAGACCAAATGCGGATGAACTCTATGATATCCTACCCTGCTAGAGGGTGTAATCAAACGAGACGTGTTGGCCAGCAAAACATATGAATTGCGCAGCACAACAATGAATGTATGAACAGAACGTGAGCACCGATGCGTGTAGGCATAATTGTGTGTAATTTACGTCGTTATTTCGTCGTGTTGTCATGTTAGGTGAACCTCATTAAATAATGACCGGGCGGCGTCGTTCGCCGAATTCGCTTATGCAAATAACTAATCCGTTTGAGTGCAGAACTTGACTCGAGGCTAAACAGACATGCTTTATGATATTGTTCTGAGAATATTTAAGAACGACAATCACGAAATCAATAAATCACGAGATAGATTTTTAGTATGGATAAATATGATGACGAAGAATTTCAATTGGTTTGCTTTTATTCTTTATATGAATTACAATCTGTTTACCCGCGCAGGTCGTTAAAGAACCTAATGTGAAAATAGTTTTCCTGATAGTTTCATAAAAACGTAATTATGAGATTATGTTAAGAGGGAGATAATTGCTACTCTGATTCCTAGTCTTGCGAGCAATAATAGGATATTAGGTTTATAGTTTACAAATCATGATAATTACACTAACTATGGCAATTGCCATATAGATTTCGCAACCAATAATTGTAGGTACCTTTCTAATAGCATCTCCATTTGCAGTCGTGTGTGTACAGGCTGCTAACATGACGATGAAAGGTCGATGTAAACGCTGTTACTATTCTTAGAATCAACAATCTTTCAGTCAATGGTAGTTGACTCACTAGTACTCCGAAGTACTAGAGCCTCTCAATGACCGAGTACTCAATGGCTCCACGAGGGTGCTGAGACATCGGCGTATTCGACATGGCCCGCGAGACGCGACTCATAGCCAATCAAACAATTAAGGTTAAATGTGCCCGCTCCGTCTTAGAGTCACAGCGTTTTATAACCAACACCTTGTATAATATTCATGTTACCTCATCGGGTAACGTAACTTATCTTTAACAAGCATATTATACACGAAACCCCACGCTTTTTACCAAATTGGAAGTTGCAGTTTGACTTTGCCACATCAACTGATGGTTTGTGAATGACAATAAATGATGCACCCTCTATGCTAAACTATGCAATTAATTGGACTATATTCTAATCCAGATACAAGTGATACAACTGATAGGTATATTTTGCAAAACTCAGGAACATTGTCTAATTCCGACTCTAAATGCATGTCTGGTATAAAATGCTTTATTTTTTATTTTGTGCACTGACTACTCATCGTTATTGACTAGTAGGCACGTATTGTGACTAGTGTAACATCCTTGGTGCTCGCAAACTTACCGGTTGATTGCGATACATATTTATCAACATAATTACATGAATGTACCAAATGCTTTAATTGCTTCACCACTCGTTTGGCGGCATTGTCAAGTAATTTCAACAAGAAAACACAAATTGTTCTTATTTCACACAAATACTCTCTACTTTGAATACTTACTTAGGTTATTAATTCTTACTGGAAGGCGAGAGAGCTCTCGTTAAATCCGGAGTAGCGTGATATTGTCTTGTTAAATAATAAATGCGAATAATGTAGGTACGACTCAAAGCAGACGAAGCGAACCGAGTGAAAATCACTATTGTAGGCACTTTCTCAGATACACAATCCTGTTACTGGAACAACAGATTTAATGGCCCCGTATTTATATTGCTGCATCATTTTGTGGGTTTCTGCAAATCTCTCGTTTTCGGGTATTGTTTTAGAGAATAGAGAGTTCCTACATAGATAAACTCACGCCTTCTTCATATGGGGGTACGCAGAAACTATTTTTATATAGGACACAATCCTTACTTACTTTTGCCTCTACATACATCTGGCTATGCACGCACTTCAGTTGCAAGTACTGCGCACCTGACCTTTCTGAAGAACATCACCAATAACTAAAACACTACAATTATGTCCTCCTAGGACGTATCCACTGACATCTACCCCGTGTTAGTTGCCCTTCATGCATCATCTCAACATGACCAAATCATCCAAGTATACTGTTTAAATTTTTTGTCACCACATCTTCTTTTTAAACCGCACCGTTGCTTTATTACATAATTCCTCAACCTACGATTCATATTCTTAATCACACCACACGTGCTTCGCAAAGAACGCATAAACATGTCCTATAAATCAAGACTTCATTTGGAATATTTGTTATAAATTTGAAAACGCATTTGGTTTAAAATGACAGCAGTATTTTCTGGAAAACCTTGGAAAGATGAACTCGTAGTAGGTACTCGCAGGCCGTAGCCCGTAGCACACACGCAACTCCAGTATCTATACCAATTGTATAGAAGTGCGGAGGGCCATTGAGTTGTTTACTGCGATGTGACCATGTGAACATTGTGAACCGACTGATGAATGTAACACAACGACATTGCAAAATTACTGGCCGTTGTTGGGAAATTTTTAAAATAGCCGGTGATTACTTGACGTCATCCGTCCGCTAAACATACTTCCAAACAAAAGGTTCACGAACAGTCAATAACTACAAGTACTTATCATAGGTACCTTCCTACTTAGTAAATGAAGCAATAATTAAAATATACTTGAACCTACTTATCTACTTAGCGAAATTGAATCCACGATTTTTTACGCTGACTGGCTGCCGAATGCTTAAGTTACGTCTATGTTAACAGTTTACATCTTGTAGACATTTGATACGCCGCTTGTAAATGGAAATTACAATTTGATATTATTCTATAGGACCGTGAGAATATCACGAACAAAGAAAGAGAAGTGTATTTTAATTTTTATGTTACTTAATAAACGTTTTTAGCTGTACATCGTAATTAATGTGATATCTGCGTCGCATCTCGCAATGGCCGCGCGGATGTCCGGTGTCCGCCACTTTGTACAAACACAAAACACACGAAACAACACTGAATACAGTGACTACGTACACAAAAAGGACAAGAGGACCAGCAGGATGTAAAACATTGCACCACTATATGACAAACGATGTCTATTTTTGTTAAACGACTCAAAGTTAGTTGGTTGTGGGTCGTAACTACCGTGGTGAACGCAAATTGTTTACATAAAATCTGATACATTGTTGTACTTGGGTTAACTTTAGGAAAACACAAACATCAGATACCGTCCAAGTGAGGAATCTTCCCTATACCTACGTCTTGTAAGCAGTTACCCCGGTCCGGGCTCAGACTTTGCTATTCTTACCAATATGCGTAGAAGATTTGGAGTATGCTTATCAATCATGTTATATTCCATGTAGGTATCGCATTGTTCCGCTTAGATTATTTGGTTATTATTTAAGGTAAAAACAATATCAATAAATCAATTTATTTATTTCAGAAAACACATATTAGATTCACATAAACAAAATCCCAAGTAAAAATGAATATTTTAGAAAAAAAGACGTATCGTTGGTGCATAATGTGCATAATGGAAAAAACAACGATTACAGACACCAGCGCCTTCCAAAAAGGATAATAAAAAAAAATATGGAACGTGCTAATAGTGAAATCGTAAAAAAATATAAGTAAGGATCAATTAATAATATAAACAGTAAAAATAAATTAAAGGTAATAAAAACAAATACTAAAAATTAATTATTACGGACATTGCTCAATGCGATTTTGATGAAAATGGTTTCATTAACCGAGTAAAGGCTCCCACAGACAGGCGCGACGCGGCTTTTGTAGAAAAAGAATTAAGTATATTATTATCATTTCATTATTATAATGAACAATGCAAATGTACAAAGATATCCATAATTGAGTTGAAGCCTTATTAATTAAATTAACGTTTAGTGGGTGCAACGTTATTTTAACGAATGTATTATTCGGATTTAATTAAAAATCCATTTACATAAGTATATAACTATACTTACTTTCACGCCGCCAGAGTTTCGTCCAGGTTTATACGTGTTTTATGGCTGTTAGCACCATGTTAAATGCTGTTTGTTTACGAGTACCTATTTCTGGCCCATGCATGTTTGCGCAAACTCTTTGTACAAGTACCTCACGACGATGCTTTACAATCAGTAGCGAAATCTTCAACTGCGAAAACGAATTATAAATTATTTACAATCATCACACACTACACATGATTTTTTGTCATAATATAGTGCAGTTTAGTTTAAAGAAATAAAGGAAGAATATATAGGATTAGTACCAACAGTAACGGAAATACATACCCTACGTTAATTGGTCCTATTTTTGTCATTTTATATACTGTCAAAGAATGACAGTTGTGATTTGAATTCCAGAAACATTTTAATTTGGTACTAAAGCTTAACAATTATTATAATTTCTCAGACAACAAAGCGTTAGTATTGTCTAGGATAGCACAGAAATCCCATTCCCGTTCACAGTTTACCTTTGGAGTTTTCCAAGAAGAATATAGAACACGAAGAGTATGACTACGACTGTACGCATAACCATCTGTTTTCGGCCAAAATACCTGGCACCTATGACGACGGTTGAAATATCAAGTGTTAAATTGAAATGCCAATAACGACATAACATCACATAACATAATATTTATTCAAAAATAAAAGGCTTAAAAATATGTAGGTACAGTTTTGCTTAGGTATATATAATTATATTCTATGGTTTACGTGCCTGAACTAGGCAATCCTGTGTTTCAGGCAAGAAGAGCCTAAATAGTATTATAAAATAAATAAATAATCAAAAGTTGAGAGTAGACAAATTATTATATAAGTGTTAAGTAGTCTTTATCTTAGTTTCTAAGCTTTAAAAGAATTAAATACTTAACGTAAGTGAATACTTACTTTAACACTGTTAGTAAATTCTCTGTTTCTTCGTAACACATACATTGGAGAGCGTCATTGAGAGTTCTCTTACAATTTGTGTAGTTCATAATGTACTGATGGCAATAATTCGATGTTACTGATAGCACTAGATTACATCTATATAAAAATAAACATGTTGTTGGCACTGTCGGACTGTCTAGGCAGATATAATAGTTTTAGAATCACGATGAGGCTAACAGTTCAAATTTCAACTATCCCTGAAACAGGCAAGCTCTACATGCGGGTGCGATTTTTTCGGCAAAGTAACAAAATTTCCTCGTGATAAGAGTCAGACAATGGTAAAACAACCCTGGGCGGGCTCGCTCCAATTGCATATCGTGTGAAATCTTGCCGGCTGCATATGCACTCCGTTTCATTGTACCCGTACGTTGGGTATACAAGAACAAAATTGCCCATTGTCCTTACACCTCATTCTTTTCCTAACTGATTTCTTTTCCTTTTCCTAACACTATGTTTTTATCGTTGACACAAAGCAATTCCCAACAAATATATATTGCCAATTGTGGGAATCGCATTTAGCGTCGGCGAGGCTCGGCGACTTTTGTTGTTCTACGATCTCACGAGTGTCGACTCATTTAGCTTTATTTTCTCACACTCAATACTTGAGATTAATTATACGCATTCTGTTTCTGTAGTGGCGGCATTACCTCCACAAGATACAATTGTGCCGCGGATTTACGCGGAAGTGAAGCCGTGCACGAGTGAAATACTTCCTTGTGTGTGGATTATTTATGATTTCAACATTAACCGTCCTACCTTCTAATGTTAAAATATTGAATGTCGCCGTGCCGTGCGTGTTTAATTTAAAACACGGGAAATTGCTACAAGCCATGACGTACTTACCTATAGGTACGCGTCTTTCTTTTGCACGGCAATTATGTATAATGTCCATTATTATAAAATATAGGTTGCGCATTTAGCGCAGCCAACCGCACGTAGGAGTAGCAGTTGGTACAGTACGATACTCTACATTTTTAATTGAGAGAGCTCGTTGTGTGATGTCAAGGGTCGGGCAGTGCATGTCAGTGCGATTTAATTGTCGTGATAAGAGGGCGCGTTTCGCGTGGGAGTCGGCCGACTAACCGTGACGTCACGCCGCGTAATTACGGAGTCTTGCCCACATCCGGACCCTAGCCGCACACACCTCTTTTCTTTTACATTTAGACCTTTCATGGAACTAAATATAGCAGACAATTATGTATGACCCTTAGGTATAAAGTAAAAAATATACTTAATGAAAATCGCAAATATAGAGACTGATACAAAGTAGGAAAAGAATAAAACCTCATACCATTATGTCAGCATGGTTGATAAAATTACTGATTTCTACATCCGTCGTGAATTGTGAGCCGTAGAGAAAGATGGCGTACTGTGGCAGAAGTTGTACCTACGCTCAATTCCACTTTCGGGGGCACAATTTTTTTCAGTACGTACATACCTAGGTCCTACTGCGGTCTCAAAACACGGCGATTATGCACTCTGTGTGATTTACCGAATTATTTTGAATAGGAAGTCACAAGAAATCTCTGCAGAGAGTCTTGATTGACTGTTAAGTAGATACTGTATTCATTGATGATCGATTTATAGCCGCTCATTCGTATTTAGAAAACCAATCCAATTGATTATGAAATTCTTGACCCTAATTACATAGACATACAAATTGTTATTTTCTTAGAACATGTGTGATGAAACATGAATAATGTAAGATTTCAAACTACAAATAGCTAACCATGTAACTAAAACTTGTAATACCCATAATATTCTAAGACATTCTCACATCTGTTAATGTCCAACCTCACTCAAACTTCGGGTATTCGTTGTTGTTGTTTAAGTTATTTTATGTAACTAAGTATAGATGACTTTACAAAAGCTATAATAGCTGTTTTCACAATGTCATTGTGGCTGACTGTACAATAATTTCACTTCCTCTGCATGTAGCTCAGTTTTTGCGAGCACAATACTAATTCGTTGGCCTGTAGGTACTCGGCATTGCAGTGGTTGCGTTTTTTGCAATGTATCCCCCTGTTTTCTAAAAACGCTTAGCTTGTTCCTACGGTGAAATGTCACGTTTTGGAAACGTAGCGGAAGGCAAAGGAAACTAAACAACCTACTTGATGCATGATAGCTGTAATACGTATCTGATGACGAAACAAAAACGGCAACGAAATTGCTACATCGCGCATGTACATGTAGGTATATATAGTTCCAACCCAACAAATGTTTCTACTCGTGGGTAGGTAATCAAAACTAATAAACAACTTGGTTGATATTGTTAATTGAAATTCTATTATCTATGTGGGTCGTACAGATGTTAGATTAGGTGTACCGTGTAATATATCGAGCTAGTGAGCTGGCCAGTGGTTTGGTAGCCGCTCCGGCACGGGTGACGGGTCAGCAGCACAATGAGCGACTTCCTGCGGAGAGCGGAGCAAGCGACCGAACCAACCGGACAAGGACACGCAGCTGACACTAACTCACTTATCCTACGCTCATTATCCAATACCCCGCCCGCACTCACATTCTCTAAAATATCTTAAGCTAATTATAGAATAAATTGGTACTGTAGATTTCATTCATCCCTAATTTCAACACAGTAAACGTAAAAACACCTGAAGGAACGAAGAAACCATTGGCAGTATCATGCATGTATGTACCAACATTCGTGTAAAAATTCCTTACGTCGCCAATTGGTATGCATATATGGTGGTGTCGATAGCGAAAGATAAAAGAGTATATTCCAGGTTGAAGCGGTCGTGTGGCCGCGATTAACCTCGTGCCAATTACGCGGCCATTAGCGCTCGAGCACAAAACGCCTCCATTCAGCGGATGTCCACTACACCAGCACTGGCTGTAGGCACCGCCCAATTTGCATTTGTTTGGAATTAGAACGTCCGAGCGCATCCGCGGCCCGATCTATGTCACCTGTAACTATAGCAAGCACCAAGCCTGCCCCCGTATAATACCATGAACCGTTTTAATTCTCCGGTACGTAATGTACATGTAAGCGGTTAACCTAATCGTTTCTATTGTCATGGACTCCGCTATACATAAAGCAGACTGTCCGTTTGTACATACTGTATGTGGTCGTAAATGGGACAGCTCTATCACAAAGGAAGAACGACAATAGCGTGGGAAATGATAAAAAGTTGCGTTATTATATTTCTGATGACCTCTGAAGTTGAATTCAGTAACGTGAAGGTGCTTTATTAATTTATTTAAACGAAAGACACGAGTGCATTTTCCATTATTTTCAGGTATGCTGTTTTACTAAGATATAGTGTATATTTACACATCACATCAACACAGAACCTAGGTTAAATAAAGTTCATTGAAGTACAATAGAGACGTCCCAATCACTGAGCCGAGGATTTCGTTACGATGGAATTCGAATGTCTTCCTAACAAATTACACAACTGCTATTACCATACCAGTCTAATTCTACGGTCACGCAGCTTTGTTACGGACATACCTCTAATAAAAGAGGAACACACGCGGTCCCAAGCAGTCTAATTTTATCAGTCGACGTGCTCGAGATGAATTTAGAAAACTCAAGTGGATTACACGCCCAAGTTCCAGATTCATAGCTGCATTCAATCACGTAGTTTTTTTTCTTCCCCACAGTTCATCGTGAGTCATTATTAATAAGAGCGGAGCGAGCGAATGGCCAGGATATGGTAATGACAAATGGCGTTCTCTGCTTATCTGAGCGCTCTATGTAGAAAAGATGTGGCGGTTTTCTCGGCGAGTGAGATGTCGGGCGATGTCGTTAGCGAAGCTCCTTCTAACAGATATCGCGGCGCTACCCTTCTTTCCTCGCCGCTTACTGAATACCGGAGATAACTATTTTCGCCTTATCGAAGATATTGCAAACTGCACAACTTTCGAAGTGCTTATTTTGTACTTACACGGAGTGCTCACAAGTGCTATCAATTCTCCTTTAAAATCACACTTGGGTTCATTTAGAATTCGCAGTATGAAATGCAAAATAGAAAACCTGCTATCCAGCAAATAATGGAAACCAAAAATTTTCGGGTATTATAAGTTTTTGTTGAGCTCTGAGCCTATGGCATAATGCCAGTTGTAGGTAAAGGTAAGGTAAAGGTACAACCTGTACCTTTCTTGGCCTTGTGTACAATAGCGGGAGATAGCGCGTTGTCTTCGGCTGAAATATATTGTTCCCGGCTTGCAGCGAGTCCGGACTGCTCACCCTCAACCACAGTCACTGATATGCAAATAAGCGCCGCCGAGATCGTAAACCGTTTTAGATCTGATAACGTAATTCGGAGCTAAAATACACCAAGTTAATGTGACTGCATTGAATTTACCTTTCCAAAGTTTCTTTTTGTACTTAAGGATTCTAAATAAGAAAGGTATGTTTAGGAATTGGTTGTATTTTGCAAGTTAGGTAATATTTTATCATAATGTTGAATAGCTTTGGTTGTGACAAACGTTCGCGATAACCCACCGCGGCGTCCGTCCCCGGCGCGCGCTCCCACTACCTGCTCTGAGTATCAGCCATCTTGGACCTCTTCTAGCTTATCTTCCGTAATATGTTATTCAGGAGAAAGTCGGAGGTTACGTAGCCATAGGCGAATATCGATTGCTCCTACAGTCCTACTATCTTTGCTCTATTTCGGTAATGCTTTTGGTATTTCTGACTTTTTATGATTTACCTAGTCTCACAAAAAACAATCATACATCTGAGTAACATACTTATCATGAGAAGTGATAAATGGAATTGTTATGGCCGACTAGTCACTGTTCCAATTCGGCATTGAAAAACAAAAGATCACGATTCACGACCGTTTCAAATACCTACATATTTTTGTTTTCTGCGTCCCGACTCGTCATTGGTACAGTACAGTCAAAAAGAAAAGCCAATATCTACATCATTGACATAATTAATTACGTTTTATAATAATTATTAGGTAGATAGTGGGTACAGCGCTTTTTATCCACTCTTCGGAAGTTCCTGGAAACGCTACGATAATCCGACAGCAATTGTACTTGTAACAAAAAAATTAACATGGTGACGTATTGGGAATGCTTTTTTTATGATAATAAATCAGGACTTGGTGACCAATCGGAACAGTGACAAACGTGACGTTAGAGCCGTTTTTAAGAACAATTTGAATCACAAATGGCGTGTAGTAAAGGATTAAAGCTCTGGCACCTAAATCTCCAGCAAGACGTGGTTTTCAAAAAAAAAAATATTACAGTGACTACACAATTTTTTTTCACAAACGGTACACTTATCTGAGTCTGTTATTATTACCACTATTTGTACATTGGGCAGGAGGCTGTGGCTGCATAATAGCATTACCGCAGATACGGGGCCAGGTAGCACCTGACACGTACAAATATTCCCACAACAAACGTGCGACGTCCTGTAGCTATGCCTCAATTGCTATACAATATTTCATGTTTTATTAGAACCAAACCTCTTTATTCCAACAAACGTCTCAGTTAGCGTTTCCCGAAAGGCATAAGCCACTTAAGATTAAGAGAAAGTTGCCATTACGTAAATTATAAGCCTCGAACCGTTAGCTAATTAATAATGATCCTTCCCACGCCGACTCTAGTTTTATACCATTTGGACTGTACTAATAACATTAATTCTTGATACATTCTAACTATTTTAACATTCTATAATCAGCATAAATAAATTGTAACCACGCACATCATTATTTACAAAATCACTTTGATATTGTATTCTAGTCAGGTTCTTTCGGTTTATCTGCCCTTCCGGGAATAAGGAGGAAGTAAAAGATTCAAAAGAAAACACAATATTCTGCAATTCCAACTAAATTATAAATAAGTATCTAAGTAACTAAGTTTCTTAGGTCAAAACAAAACGGCCATAAATATTGGGACAAAACTTTAACGTAGCAGTAAAGGGCGAATTGTAGTCGTGGGCATTTTTTTAAGCGCTCGGCGGGCTCTACCTGGCGCACAGCGAGGGGTGAGCGTCGCTGCGTATAATAAACTGAGCCTGCCACATGCGTCTGTCCTTTCGTGAGTTTAAATCGTAGTATTAATAATAATAGCAATAACTAACAGCCGCAGTGGAAAACGCAAAATAGTTGCAGTAGAGTTATGCTCTTCGTGCTCTACCATGCTTTATTCACAAGTAGTACGGTCCACGTGTTTATTATGAACATGTTTTTTATTCATAATGAATTAATGAATGATAAATAATACGGTCGTTCAAACATTTTCATTATTGGTCCCTAAAATTTTATAATTTGTAACTCTCTACTCAACTAAATGAAGTATGTGAGAAGTAATGAATACTCCTATCAATGTCAATACAACAATATGCATCATGAAGCCATTACCAGTTAAGAGAAGAGCCAGTAACTAACTAATATAACCCTCCTAATTTTTTATTCGACGGACTACGTTTCTATTTTATGGGCCCTCATTTAGAAGCGTCAACAGAAAACAAAAAAAAATTGTAGAGAACTGGCAACGTGGTAAGAAACGTGGCATCGGCGCTGCGCAGCGAGCGCACGCGCACGTTCAGAAGTAGACGAGCCTGTCGGGCAAGTTCGGGGAGCGAAATAGTGGGGCGCTCGCGCTAGTGCCCCTGCCGAGTGCGTCGCGAGAGCACGCACAGCGATAGTCTACGCTGGCTCCATCAACGCGCCCACTGTAAACACCTCTTCTGTTACACTGTCTACAAACCGGTTACTTACTACCTTTGTGATCCCAAGTGCTGCATCTGTGATTTTTCGTGAGCGTTGTGATTTATCTGACTATGTCAGACAGATATTTGTGAGTGGAGTGTAATTAAAAGCTGTGCTTGCATTTTACTATCTTAACAATGCGATGAACCGTGATTTGAAAACGAAATTGGATTACAAAACTGGGAATATTTAAAATTGGTGAGTGACCAGTGGCAACTTCTTATAACTTTACACAAAGATTATTGTTTAATCAGTTTTAACTAACGGGCCCCTGGGCCCATAGCGTTGCGGAGGCGGCACAAACAAAACCCATAGGATAGGGGAGTGAAGGAGAGAGCAAGCTTTGTTGACACAGGGCAAGCGACTAGTGAGCGAGCGGGGCCGCTCTACCAACGATTCTTCTACTCAACTAGACACTCAACAGCACCGGTGTAAATTGTCCCTCCACTCAAAAGCGCACTGTTATGTCCTCTTTTAGGACGTATTACTTGTTCTACTCATTTGGAAAGTCTTGCAATAATACTTGCTAATTTCGAAACAGAACCAATTAGTACTATTACCGACCTAATGAAGCTAACTTGTTTAATGTAAATGCGAACTTATTTTTTACAAAATATTAGTTGGTTGTTTAGAAATGTACGCAGTTTAAAGAGGAATTGAATGATAACGTCGTCGTATCAACTTATGTACAGACGCCAACACATCAAGCTACTACAATCTGTCAGATTTCTTTGATAGATTTTCGACTTTATTTCTAGAGCATTAGGTTCAAGGTTCATTGGGAAAAATTGACAGTTTCGGGTAGCTTGACCTGGTGGCGTCTGTACATTGCACTGTATGAGTAATTAGATAAGCCATCGTTTTTATTGTCTTAAACCGTTACAAAGGAGTCCGGACTGGCACACGAATTAGCAATGTCAATTACAAAAGTGGCCTCAATCATCACAATTTCTATCAGAGGAAAGCCCAAAAAAATCTTTTCGGGAGATGTAGTTACCTATTAATAGGTATCAATATTTTACTCAATGTTCATACTTGTTTAGGTACTTCATTCTTAATTTCGACTGTCCCAATTAACAATGTCGGTTATGCATTTTTACCAATATTCACTTTTTTACATAAATAGAATCACAATAAAAAAATCTATCGTACGTATTTTTTTTTTTTGAAAATCATGATATTTAGCCAGTTTTAAAGATAATATTGTCGGTTGTCCGCGAAACAGTGTTCGTAATAAAACAAACTTTGAACTGCTCTACTGAAAAGTAGTCTTTTTGCAGAACCGACATTGTTAATAGGGACCGTCGATTTGTTTTTCCTTGTTACATAACACCTAGCCACCACCTAGGTTTCTTGAACTCTGTCATTAATACCGAAAATAAATAACCAAAAAATTATAAGATACCAACGCGATAATTTTAAAACATTTTCAGAATTGACTCCAAAAGCAGTGTCATTGACCATTCTAATTATAATCGCAAGCCACAATATAAGATTCTTAAACGTCTGATTCACAAATAGCGACAATTACTCTAGTTTACCATATTAATGAATGAAAACATTATCAACATCCTGCGTACTTGCGTACGCGTCATGTGTCATACTTATGATAGTAATGAAAATACCAGATGCGCCGGGGCAGACCGAATGTTAACTAATTGTAACTGGGGCCAATGGGTCAATGCAAGACCAAGGCTTGGTTGGCCACCTACTCCCAAAATGTAATCACGCCTACTGTGCGTGATTACATTTTCGACTTATTTTATTAAAGCGGACAACTCAATATCCACAGGATACTCCATAATCATAAACAGTCTATAGTGTTCCTACTACTGGGAAATAGCTCTCCTCTCTGTGACAGGGAGTAGACTGTAATCTACCACGTGGCCCCAGTGAGGGTTGGCAAATTTCACATGGCTTCAAACTGTTGGTTCTAGGACATGCCGGTTTCCTCACGATATTTTCCTTCTTGAGAGCAGTACTGATGAAATAATTTACTTAAAGTAAAGCGCATGCCTAGGTTCGAACCTATGACCTACAACTCGTAAGTCTGGGCCCACTGGGCTGCCACTGCTCTCGCGATACTTAAATTCAGTTAATCTTGTAAGTCTTCATCATCATCATCATTTCAGCCGTAATACGTCCACTGCTGGACATGACCTCCCCCAATTTGGGGGGCTTTGCCATAATCGCCACGCTTGGCAGGCGGATTGGCGATCGCAGTATGGTGAACATGGTGGCATAGAGAACGCTGCTGCCCATTCTCTAGTAAGTCCCGTAGTCGCCTCTTACGACTCGGTACTTACCACACGGTACACCAACCCAGCCCTAAGTGCCCAACCCTGATACTAATTATGTTCCTTAGTGCCCAACCCTGAAACTAAGGAACATAATTGTTCATTAAAAAATCCAATGCATGATGTATCACTTGACGGAAACTATTTTAATTGTCAACTTTTGCTCCGTCACAAAATCAAATAGTATTACACAAACGTGTAATCAAGTCTCGAGTTGAATTTATAGTTAGACATGATTGATAACTACCCTCATTAAAGTTTATCTTTCTTTTTTTTTTGTCTACGTCGTTCCCTCAATGCTGAGGATCGCGATCACATACGACGCGTCTCCAAGTTTTACGATCTTCTGCAGTGTGCACCGCTTGGTAGATGCTGCTTCCAACAACCTTATTGATCGCGTCCAACCATCTTGTTATCAAGTTTATCTTTGAATTAAACCAAGTAAATACGATTTATCATGTAAAGAGGTGTTGATGTTTTCTTAATCAATGTATTTAAAAATATGTACCAGGTTTGTAAACCCAATAAATTAATTACCATGATCCCATTTATCGCTCCAATGGATTTGTCAAAATATAAAATTATTTGCAGCAATATCGAATAATATTGTTGGGTTTATTTTAGTTCATTATCAAGTTAATTTGCGTTACATATGCAGATAGTTCAATAAATTTCATGCTGCACGTTGATTTCGATACTAATCCGTAGAGTACGTAGGTACATATTAAACATCAATACTAAACCATCATACCAGGTTTATTATTTCTCTAGCAAATATAACATACATAACATAAGATCACGCCATGTTTCCGCGAAGGGTTGGGCAGATATATACCTATAGTAGACCCAGATATGTTTAAGTCCCATGTAACAGGGGGCGAGTCTAATACTATCAACCGGGCACAAATCCAGACTCCGGGCTGCAACTGGGAAATTCCATGTAGAAAACTTCTAAACCAACGAGGCAGGAAATATATCTACTAAATAATATATGTATATGAAACAATGCACAATTAGGAGTAATCCAACTAATCGTTTCCATGGGACGGACTTAACATAAGGGACGCTAAAGAAAAGAGAATCCTATCACCGTAACATAAATTTACAACATGCATCTGAAAATTAAACGAGATACATAATAAAGCCCTAAAACAGGCTAAGCACGTTGTTTATGTTTTTGTATTTCACAATGACTCTATAAATGTGTCTTCAATCAATTTTCCATCATAATACTTAGATAAATGAGTATCCATTAATAACAACAGTCATCGATGCTAATGTGGGTAGAACTCATTGGTTAAACAGTCATGACTAAAATATTTAATACATCCTCATAACGTAGTAGGTACATATTATCACGTAACCACATGCCAGTAAATTACATACTCGTACGAAGTTTCCATAGTCGACTTGAATTCCCGCAGGAATAACCAGGTCACTGGAAATAATTTATTTTTAATTGTGCACCATTCATACGCGTAATAGTGCAGTTTTCCTTACCTACTTGCCTTATTTGAAAAACGAAAACCGAACGAAATTCAAGTTTTGCATGAGTCGAAAGTTTCAAATATGATAGGTAGTTACTAGGTACAGTCTTAATATTTGTAAGAAACCTAAAGGGCGATTACATTATAAAATTTTAATATACACACAAAAAAGTACAAAGGCTGACTTAGTGCCGTAGGCATTCTTTACCAGTCAACCAAGGATGCTGAAAAAATTAGATGGCAGGTGCTTTGGTTGTGAGGAACAATGATTTATTAATTAAATAAATATATTATAGGTCTCAAAATTCTAAATCTTTGTAGAGTTAGCTACGCCATTTTCGTTAACAAAAAAAATACAGTACAGAAGAATAGACGTTAGAAAGGTTGACAGTATTCTTTTGACTTTGTAATCCCCAAACACGTGTCGCAAGTAACTCGTCTTTATAAAACAAGCACAAAGGCGTTGGCTTTACTTGCTTTTCTATAAGATTACTAAGTACAATACCTAATTTATAAATAGGAGTAAGTTGCTAACAGTCTGCGAGCTCCATTACGGAAGCCATTTCGTTCTTACACCTTACATTACACGGGCCACAAGCCGGGACACTTCACATATCTAAAAATAAGCGACCGGTAAAGTACCTCGACCCTCACCCACAAACAATATTGAACATAATAGCGGAATACATTTCGATAAAAATCTAGTTTGCCAAAAGTGCCATAGTATACCTACTTTGGCGAAAATTTTCAAATGCTTCTAAATAGTTTGAGAAAATGATTGCGAGGGTGACGATAGATGTTGTACAAATCGATAAAGAATTTTATGAGCGCTGCACAAGAAACGTATTTTTAAAATTAATTAAAACTGCAAAATTACTTTTACTTTGGTGGTCGTTCGATTCAACTAACATCAAAAGCATCGCTGGTTTGATTTTTATTTATTGTCACGATAGGCTAGTTTCAAATAACAAAAGAATTGCTTCATACCACACTTTAAAAATCCATTAGGTTACTTGAGGGTTTTCCAATAATATCAAAACTTTTGACAACAGTTTGAACGTCATAGTCATAAAGACATTTTCCCTTAAACATAACACCTAATATGGAAATAATTTTATATTATTACTTAATACAGTAGGTACTATATTAACTTATTAAGTAATAACATAATGTTATTTCCATATTAGGTACAAGTATTATATAGGTTATAGTACATGGATTGTATGCCGGCAATTAAAATACCGGAAAACCATTAACAATGAGTAATTAATTTATACAATGTGTCACGGCATCCTTATGTTATATTCTTGACCATAGTACCTATCAATTGTTTATAAAAAGAACAACGGGTCGGTAAGTACAGGCCAGGTGTCAGACAATGTATCAGTGTATTATCTACAGATGAGTGTATCATTCAAACATTTGTACCGTGTGTAAATTCGTAAACAATTTGTAATTAACAATTATTTTAGGAACGGTTCTTACTGATAATAGATAAGTTATCGTAACACGCTAGCAAATTGTTGATACGATACACATGTAGGTTCATAAGTACAGTTTATCATAGCTGCCGCAATCAGTAAATACGTACGAACACGAAGTAACGAACATTAATTGGCACGAATGATATTTTTATCACGATTTACTCACTAGGAAGTTCGCTAAATGTATCTCACGAATTGGGTAAATATGTCGGTTTTATGTATCGATAGACCAGAGATTATACCTATATTGGCTGGCACCTCTGTCTTCTCAGTGGATAAAAATGTAACCCCTCTTCATTTATAATCGATCTATATTCTAACTTTCTGAAATATTAGGTTAGATGCGTATATAAATTAACAAACATACTCCTGTAATATCAAAGCGGAGAAATTTTAATTTTGAAAAAGGCAATACAAACAGTTACATTTCAAAAGCCATCACAAAAATTATAAAGCCACGTAATGAAATCTGGATGTTCCTGATTGAAAATCTGTTGATGAAAATTCTCAGGGATATCAAAGTTATTAAATAACATTCCAGTTAAATAAACCAGAGAGTTTTGTATACAGTGTTACTATGTAATTAAAACGAAATACTTAATAAAAGATGGATGGAAAACTTGTTAAAATAAAACTGCCAATAAAGCAGAAGGTACTTTCTTCATGCAGTTGGTCTCATGCCTGACTTTCGAAAAATATAAAACTCTAGTCTACTCCGTCCATATACATATAAATAGTTAATTTACCATTACTAATTATAAAAACAGTTTTTAAAATCTAGATTTCTGTAACGTATTCTTTCCGAGACTTACGTTCTAAAACAGCCAGTCGTTTACTTAATAAGCGTTAAATTAAGTCTTCAGTTTGCCGCTGCTTCAGACAATTCTGGGAACAGTTTATCTTAATTGAGAGCTACGGAATTGTGCTCTACTCTCTTATTTCCAAGTATGGTTTGATGTAGTGTCACTACAGCTGGATAGGAATATTATCTTAATCCATAAGTACTAAGTGTAACACCACTTTTGCACGTCCATTGTTGAAAAACATTATGTATGTTTTTCAACAATGGACGTGCATAAGGCATCACCAGAAACGAAAATGCATTGCTCGACATAACAAAATGGCGCACAACTATCTTTTATCGCCTCAGCATAGCTTTTCTGTCGTTCAAGTCGAACGTTAAACCGCCCCATGCTCCTTCAAATGGTTATTTATTACAAGTGACAGGAAAGAACCGCAGCTTCCTGATCCGCGTGGGATCGAGTAAGTCTTCAGCACGTCGCGGCCGCGTCTCGAGGCTCAAGTGTCAACCGGCTTTGCGCAACTGCAGCCTTATCTTGTTTACCGCATATTGAGCCAGCGTAATCTGCCGGGGACTCTTCATACCAATAAAATAACATAAGGGACTATAATAATATGCAAGGAACCAGCATACATGGACATGTTATTTCATAAATTGAACAGTAACGAGAAATACACATGAGAACTGACGCGACATCGTGCCTGCTTGCAGTGTGGCAACTAGTGGCTACTACTGCTAACTCGTTCTATAAAATATTCATTCGAACACCTCTTTTACATTTTTATTATCTTTCTTATTTCGTATTCGACGTGAGACGGTAAGATTTCATTATTTATTTCTTAGATTTTTCGATATCAACATGGCGCAGATCTTCCACTTTTGTCCTGCATAGTTTAGTAAAACCTACGCATTCTGAAATATAACTTCAACATGAACATTACCTAACTACATAGTTTAGCCTCCATACTCGTAATCGCTATTTGTTTACTTCGGTAATTGTTCCGGTACACTCGCCACTCAGCGCGCATAAATTGTACGTTCGAAGTGGAGTATATCGTTCACGCAATCCAGTTTAAATAGCATACATCAGTGAACAGTTGCTCCCAAAACAGCACCGTGGTGGTGTAATGTAACAGACTCATGAAAATATCAAATGCATGCTTCTGTCGCCCTCCGCAGTGCACTCAGTCCTCCGAGCATTGTGTTGTGCGCCACATCTGTGCGAGTACGCGAGCAACATGTTACATCAATTTCTCAACCCTTTTTAATATCGTTACATAATGCAGAACATCTGACATGTGATTATTTTTGCATGAATTCCATTAATCACTTTTATTGTTAGTAGTTTAGATACATAATGTCGAATCAAATGCATTTATTGTATTTATTATTAGATACTCACATAACTCCCGCCTTCTTCCTATGAGCGTAGCCTGAAAAGAGCGCCACCTTTTACGATCCTTTTATTTTTGTTAGAATACTTATTCAGAAATTAGGTTCTGGCCGCGACTTCGTCCGTGTGGACTTCAGAAACTGGCACTATAACTTCATGTCATGACACATGAAGTTAATTTTTACGTGGAAGGACCTGCAACGCAAGTCTACGTTACGTACCAGTACGACGCATCGCTGACCATGAATTAATTAAAATTAATAGAAGCAATCTGTCGACTTACATTATAACGAAACTACGATCTCTCGAAACACATTCCTTCGCTCATTCGTAGTTCAAGTTCAGTTCTGTGGTTACGGTCTCCGTTTAAAGTGCTGATACAGTAAACAACAGCAAATACAGGTTGAGCTTTTCGAGACAGTACATAATAGAGATGCGTCGAGTACTCATTTACTACTCGGTTCTCATATTCGGCCACTTTACTTTGGTAGTACTCGTAGGATTGCCGAGGTACTCGAAAACAATTCATAAACTTAAGTTTATAACCTGTCTTCTTTACAATATTATTGCAGATTAGCTCATAGTCAGAAAATTCACTTGAAAAAATAATATTTTCAGTCTCTCGTGGTAATAAATTTAAGTTTAGAAATTGGTATAACCCTAAAAGTCTAATATGATGGCACTTTTAGTATCCTCACGCTGTTGCGGCGCGCGGCGCTGTAGATGCTAGTTCCTCATAGCAATGTCAAAAATATGCAGGCATTTTCCTTTAATATTCGAAACGTTTCGTACGATCCCGATACTTTCAACGATTCAACTAAACAGAGAAAAGGTTCCTTCAAACAGGCGCGACGCGACAGCACAACGCGAATCTAGTAGAACATTTTCTATGAAAACTTCATGGACATTGTTCTACAAAAAAGTCACGTCACGCTGTCTCGTCGCCCCTGTCTGCAGGAGCCTCTACTCGGCAGAGTACTCGATTCGATAAACATAATAACGAGCAAAACTCGGTACTCGATTAGTCGGTAAAACTTGTACTGGGCACATCTCCAGTACCTAATAAAGGTCGAAAGCCAAAGCTAAAATACAAACCCTCTACTTAGGAATACTGCTTAAAGTGGTCATACTTATTCCTGATTTCGGAGAAAATTGCATTGTTCGTTGGTTCATATACGTACAGTTCTTCGCCCCAAGGCCCCGCTGCTCCTCTGAAATATTTCCACTGTATAGCCAGATAAGCAATAAGCAATTATAATAGGAAGGTATAAGCAATAAAGAATGATAGCTACATTATGAAGCGTCTTCTAAAAATAATGTCATGCGAACCAATTAAATATTTATAAGGTAGATCAAAATTATCCGGTTTACGATGGCCATTCACTGTAATATCTGTAGGAATAAAAAATGAAATGTCTTCAATAAACTGTATCGAGCGAGGCATAAAAGGTGGATTAAAAATAAGATAACGTAACAAGTGAACGGTGGGTGCTGAGATCACGACTGGGACGAGACGATCGAGTTTTGCTTCTCACGATGGACAAGAATAGTTTAAAAAAAAATTTAAAAAAATTGTAGAATGCGAATCCTGAGCAATGAGTGCGTGTGCGGATGCATGCTGCGTGCGTCAAACGATCGTCCCGTGTGACCGAGAACCAGACCCGCCACAAGATATGCGTGCGTTCAACGACATCTCACGCACTCATTTACACTTATCATTTAAATTAGTCTTATGTTTTATGTCCAATTATCATTTGCGTCCAAAAAAAAAGTTAGGCATAACAACGGCACATTATTGAAACAACAATATGCTTGTCTACATCCTACGTACTCAACGTTTATATACCTACAACGAAATAAGGTATAAGATAACCTCATGGTACATTTTCTTAAAAAATATATAAAATGAAAGGAAACATCGTTGTTATTATCGCAACCATTCCAAAAGTTAAACAGGAGTCATGCTTATGCGAAGCTTCCATGGCACGTCGCTTACCTTCTGTGGACCAAGTCTTTTACTTTTATCGCAAACTAGCTTTTGCCAGCGGCTTCGCCCGCGTGGAGGTCGGAAATTATCCCGCGGGAACATACTACCTGGATAGAAAGTAGCCTATGTCCTTTCTCAGGCTCTAAACTATCTGTGTACCCATTTAAATCGGTTCAGTAGTTTTAGCAGGAAAGCGAGACAGACAGAGTTACTTTTGCATTTATAATATTAGTGTGGATACCTAACTATCTTAACTGACACAAAAATAAATTATTATCTTTTTGGCTGACATGATACATTAAAGAGCAATTTCATTTTAATAACTTAATAATGTTTTTATATGTTTTGTTACAGGGTGCCAGAAGTGCGGAAACATGGCGCGCATAGAGAGGAGATATTAAGTTAAAATGGCCGTCGTGCGCGCGGTCCTTGTCTTCCTAGCGTCCACGGCTCAAGCCTGGATGCCGGATGCTAACGCACGCATACATATCAAATATGGTAAGATCGACGTCATAAAACAACAACTTAATTAATTACATTTACATCTGTTGCCAAGAAAAAGTTTTCTCTGCTCAATATTGTCAAAGGAGTTTCTATAGAGTTGTCAAAGTTTAAATAAGTAGCTCTACATCATACGGTGGGAAGTTTTACTTACAAATACTCACTACTAGTAAACTTGCCAAAATTATAATTACTAACGTCTTATTGAAACAAGACAGCGAACACGTTCATACATAGTGTCTGGAACGGTATGTTCGATCTGAAAACTTTTCTTTTATCGTTTCATGATTAGAACAACTGGTAATGGAAACAACCACACATTTTGAAATTAACTTCCTGCTACATGGCAGGTGCAAGAAACTTCGCGGCATTTCGGAGTATTATATTATGACATGTGAGAATTTCCCAACCAATTGTGATGAAATCGCAAATGTTCATTGTTGTTTAATCGCTGCACAATAGGAACATTGTTCGTGTGATCTGCACAAAAAAAAACTCCAATATGCACCTTCAAATCGACAACAAAAGCATGTAAAGATTCCTATTACTCGTCAGATTATATATTTTTTAAACATTCCTATCTCAAAATAAAATCTGCTTAGACTTAGGATTAGCAACTAAAAATAGAAAATATATTTATGAACAATATTATATTTATCAACCTAATTTAGCTTTCCGAGGAACAACAGTGTTTTAGAGAGCTGAACTGCGCGCGGATCTTTCTGAATAATTCACCAGCTTTAGCAGAATCTACTATCTTATAGTGTCGTGTTTCTAGCGCTCTAGAGTGTGTCTAGTTTTAATTTAGATTTTCTAACTTAAATAAAGTTGATTCGACTGGCATTACATTTTTTCATGTTTGTTTCAGGTGATGAAACGTCAGAGCAATTCGTAGGCAACGCGACGGCGCCGGACCACTTCCGTATATTAGACAAAGATGACTTCTCTATTATAGTTGGCGGCAGGTAAATTAACACTCCATTATATTATAATATTACAGCAACTTTTAAATGAGGTAATTCTAGTCTACTACACCATTCACATCGCCCTAAATGATCCGATCATGCAAATTAACGTCGATCAGCAATTTCCAAAGAAGGCACATTACAAAATACTAAGTATCTCGGTATCATTTAATCGGGTGCGACCATTCTAAGTATAAACCTGTTTTGTTCTAACAATATAGTTTTAAATTATTTACTTGGTTAATATTGAGCGTCTATTACAACATAGTTTTTGTGTATTCGCAGGAACACCGTGTACAACCTAAGCCTCTACGATCTGTCAGAAAATGTAGAACAGGTAATTATACAATTTATACATTATGCATATTAGCTGCTATAAAGTAATGAATTATTTATGAATTTCTGATTACTGGAACTTTAAATAAACCTTAAAAAATAATATATTTTAGAATATTGAAAGAATTGGTCGGACACGATAGGAAATCCCAAAACAAAACTATTTTTATTGGTAACAGTAGTCATTACAAATCACTTGACAAAAAGTCCTATCTTGTATTTGATAAAATCCAGACGCCTTGATAAGGGGTATCTCCAGAACAGTAACCATGTAGTCCAGATTGATATCGTCGTAGATTTGGCCAAGTTAATCCGCACAGCGGCAGCCTGAACGAACCAGTAACGAAAACCTTAATAGGTATCGCACTCTACTACAGGTTTATGTATCTAATCTTGCGCAAACAACTAAGTATGCTAGTGCACTCACTGTTTATTCTTAGTTACGTTACGACCCATTTCGCGCGGCTAACTGTTTATTTTGTAATGAGTATAAGATTTTATTTAATAATAATCGAAAAATCTTCACCATCGCTGAAGTAACGTTTTAATAGGCAAATTATTTTCACGTTTTCTAAGGTAGCTGTGAATCATAGGCTTACGTTTTTTTTACTGCTGGCATTTCTTGGTATTCTTGGTTGTGCAGTTCGTTAGAAGCCTATATCTTTGTTATTATTAGGCATCATAATCATGAGTATATGCAAAAAACGTAGCGAGAAAATATCTCAAAATATTAGTTTATTTCCTAATGACAGAGGCTAACAGATCAAGCGAGTCTGTAAATAAAGAGACACCTCAACAGTATTTATTTTTCCGACGAAGCGTGCAAATTATTTAAACAAATATTTGAATAAGTCACATAAAAGAGCATTAGCTGATGTAGGTACTCTAAGTTATTTGAGGTTCCGATTGACGGTGTGAGAAATAAAAACACGAAACAACATGGACGAACGGACGTAGGGCGAGAGATTGTTTGGCACGAAGCCAAAAATTACTAACGTTTCACTCATGAAAAACAGTCCTGTGTTTGTAGGCGTATTTTATGATGGCACATCAGACATCCGTTCAATGCCCTTACAGAGATAAATAGAAATCAGGTACATAGTCACGCAGAGATAAGCAAAACATACTACATATAAACTGAATCAGTTTTTTTCCCAAAACATCTGTGTCCGATTTCCACGACCCAGTGCGAGTCAAAAGAAAAACATTGTAATGAGGTAGGAAGACGCTACAGAGCTATTTCGTATTCCACTCAAGTTGTATAAAATCGGAAGAAAAGAGGTTAACAGTGAATCCTTGTAGGTCAGAGTCAATAGAGCCAGGTATTAGCATTTATACAGGGAATTAACTGCTTATGTGTGTGTAAACTTAAATTAATACAATAGAATGAGCCCTAACGAGCCCTAACCTAACGCAATACCTAGTTATTTAAACACTAGGAAAATTACCTGTGCATACAAATTACAAATGGTCATTTGGTGATTTATAAAAACAATATACTAGCACTCAAAGATTCGATTTGAATGTGATGTTCGGTGTTTAAATTACTCGTCACATATTAGAGCTGGCCAGTGCGGGGATGCGTTGAATTATTCACGGCCGGCGGCGCAGGGCAGCTACTCTGCCTCGCCCGAATACTAATCATATCTATACGGTTACTTTTCTTCAACCTGAGGAACTTTTTGTATGCCAGTGTATTTCCAACTATACTTCTAGAACGAATATTCTAACTATTTTGTTAATGAAAATAAATCTACAGTACCTAATTAAATGTTCGGCCCAATGAAAGTAGGTTTAAGTATTTTAGCAGTGATAACGATGGACGATATCGATACCGCTATCTTACCGCGAAGATAACTGCACGCTTAGCCGATATTGCCCACCTTTTCGATGTAGGTTGCACTGCATTTTGACATCAACACGTAGCTTTTAAAGTAGACGCTGATCAAATAAAACGTGTAACAAGGTCACCTATAGCCATATAGCACAAAAAAGCGAATTTTGATACGAATAGTACCTAATTTAGTTTGCAAAACTAGACGTTTAAGTCAGTTTCGGTAGATACAAATTGTGCAAATTGGCTAAAACATTTGCGCCGTAGCTTTATTTATTATGCTCAGAGAAAGTTAATACTAACTGTCGGACTGACCTACATCCTAGATTAAATTATTTAACAAAAAATAAGACAACAAATTTTGGTGAAAGACGAATGTATCAAACTAATAGACAGATATTACGCACGAGACAACCAGACTTGTACATAAATAGTGGAGGCAAGCGCGACGTTGCCGTCGAGTCGGTATGTTACAGCAACCGGCTACAGGCGCTGCGGGCGCATCGGATTAACTAACGCGCTTGAGAGTTCTGGTTGTGCAATACAATATTTGACTTAATTTCTATTTCCAAATTCAAATTGTTTAATTCAATTTACATTTTACACACCGTTTTATCGCATTGAATGCAAATCATTCGATAAAATCTTATCATATCTATAAACTTAAATAATTTTACCCACAGCGACTGGAGTGGCAATCAACGGACGCACATAGGGAGTTATGCCAATTAAAGGGCAAGTCAGCCGACGAATGTCAGAATTACCCACGAGTAGCAGCGCGGTCGCACGGACGTCTGTTGGTGTGTGGCACCAATGCATTCAAACCGCTATGTCGTCGGTACGCAAGGCACCCACCAAACCACCATCTAGAAGAAATCGACGGATCAGGCCGCTGTCCTTACGATCCACAACATAATTCGACTGCCATTTTTGTTGGTAAGCAAATTTGTATTACTATGCCACTAAAGTTTTTGCTCACACTAACTCTTTGAAGACCATTTTTTTATGATAATGTGACAAAAGAAAATTGCATATTATTATGGCGACACCGCAATACAAAAGTCTTTAGCAAAATATGAACGTGTGGTCCATCTATATAGAGACACCGAGTAAAATGGAGATTTTTAGTTAATTACGCAGAATCTCCATTTTGCTAGTGGCTTATGTTTTTCTTATTTGGTTATAGAGATTCATATTGGTACTTTACCTTTAGAAGCAAAAGGAAACTTAAAACAAGATCACGACTAGACGCAATTATCTACCATACATTTAATTTGGTCATTTATATTTCCTACATAGTGAAAATTATGATTTTCCTTTTTTCCAGACGGTCAATTATACACAGCAACGGCAGCCGATTTCTCTGGAGGCGATCCCCTGATCTATCGCGAACCCGTACGAACTGAGCGCTCAGATCTCCGACTGCTCAACGATCCTTCATTTGTGGGAGCTGTAGCTTCTACCAGCCATGTTTACTTCTTCTATCGCGAAACTGCTGTCGAATTCATGAACTGCGGAAAGGTCCGTGTTGTTTTTATACCATTTTTATACAGACTAATTATATTTTGCAGTAAATTTTATAACCATAGAAAGTCATAGTTTAACATTATTCGTTTGACCTCTGCAGGCAGTATACTCAAGAGTAGCAAGGATCTGCCTAAACGATAAAGGAGGACCTCATACGTTCAGCGACCGTTGGACTTCGTTCTTGAAAACCCGCCTAAATTGTTCCATGCCTGGAGAGTATCCTTTCTATTTCGATGAAATCCGTAAGTGTCTTGGGTTAAATAAAGATTTGTATTCCTTGTAGATTTTTACTAAGGTCGCTTTTATAAAAAAAAAACTTTTTTTTTTACAGAGGCCACAACTGAACTAATAAATGGAATGTATGGCAAAAGCAGTAGCAAAAATGATATTATATACGCAGTATTTACTACGCCTCAGAATGCAATAGGAGGGTCAGCTGTATGCGCTTTCGCTATGAGGGACATCATAGATGCTTTTGAGGGATCATTCAAAGGTCAAGAAGGCATGAACTCCAACTGGTTGCCTCTAGAAAAAGAAAAATTACCAGAAAACAGACCAGGATCTTGCGTTGAAGACAGCAGAACACTCTCTGATTCAGCAGTGAATTTTATAAAGACACATCCGCTAATGGATAAAGCAGTTCCATCATTCTTAGCACGGCCAGTTCTCATTAGAGTTAGTTTACAGTATAGATTTTCCGCTATAGCGGTGCATCCTCAAGTTCAAGCCATGAATGGAAACAAGTATGACGTCATGTACATTGGTACAGATGACGGAAGAGTTATCAAAGCTGTAAATGTAGCAGCTAATGAAGGAGACTTTGATGCCAGTGTAGACGAGTATAGTAGAAACCCTGTTAGAACAGCGGTAATTTCAGAAGTACAAGTATTACCTCAAGGCGTGCCCATCAGACAAATGCATGTCGCCCTAACCACAGAAAAATTAATCGTCGCCTCTGGCGATATCATCAGAGCAGTGACTCTATCCCATTGTGGAAACGTGCTATCGTGCAGGTAAAAATTATAATTTCTAAAAACGTAAAATTTACTTATCTATTTATTTATAGAAACAACTAATAAATCATGCTTTGGTTTCAGAGATTGTGTTGCGTTGCAAGATCCGCACTGTGCGTGGGACTCCAAGCAGCAAGTATGTTCTTGGGTTGGAAACAGGCAATTTCCTAACCCCGAGAGGTTTCTACAAAATGTAGAATATGGAAAGACTGATATATGTAATAAGTTGCCAGCCCTCTTGCCGGGTGATAGACATAGCAATAGAAATCCAGGCACTAAGAAGCCTACCCAATCAGAATCGGATTTGCGACAGAAAACTGACGACATCCAAAATGAAATATTAATAGAAGTTGTCGAAACGAATGTTTTGTCGGACGATAAAACAACTACTAACAACAAACATGAGACAGGTAAAGAGAACTAATAAGTGTTTTTTATGATTTATATAATAAATAGAGATAAAACTGTCACTTCCACAATTAAGTGGTGGCTATCCACTATCGAATTTTTGTAAACTAGCTATTTCTTTCACGAATAATTATTTAATATTATATAACCCTTGGCGCAGCCTTTAATTGCCTAAAACGGAAGACCCATTTCTTTTACAAATATGTATATAGAAACAAGCTCCGTAAGGAGAAAATTGAGGAGCTAACAATTTTCCACAAAATCTGTTCTAATGCCTAGACACTTTATTTTCTTCAACTCATATTTAAATGGGTCACTATAAAGCTTGATATCTTTTTATTCTCATTTTTATTAACAACAGAAACACAATAATATGTAATGACAGTTAGTAACATTAGAGAAGTGCTGCCTTTACAGGAATGAGCTTTGAGTTTTTAACCCTGTTAACGTGATTTTTTCATTGTGCAGACTTGCTGACTGTGGAGGCCGCGGACGGCAACATCTACAGCGCACAAGCATTGCTGACCGCAGTTGTAGCGTCCTGCCTTGTCACGCTCATGGTTGGATTCGTTATCGGATATCTTTTTTCAAGGCGATTTCGACACCCCTTTTTTACCGATACCTCGCCCTTCAATGAACAACACAATCATTTAAACAGGTACCTACTTACATTTGAAAATATATAATATTTTAACGTACCTATATGAATTCGTATGAAAAGTTCTCATAGTTAGCATGACTGACATTCCAGTTTTCCTTTACAGGCGAGTTTTTATGATTTCCAGAAGTGAGTCATAGTTGTACCTAATCCGCAAATGGTCGCTGAAAGTTTTTGCCACATTTAAGCCCTCGCACTTGTTATTATTGTTTTCTTTGACCTTGTACAGATCCGACATGCTTAGTCACAAATCGTTTTTGCACTACACATGTAACATATCTCTACATATAAATCAACCTTAATGAGAAACATGCTAATGATAGAAACACATTAGCAAATCACTGTACAATAACACGAACAACTTTTAACAGTAGGTCATAAATTACAAATATATCGATAATAATGAATAACTTTAGTTAATTAAAGTATCTATTTCAGATTAAGCCCGTTGGAGACCCCGTTGAATGCCAATACTGCGTACATGCCTCGGTCGAAAAACGTGAATATGGTGGCGAATGTTTGTCCCAAACAAGACAACTTACACATGGAACTCGGCAAGGAGCGCACGCTTGACTTGCGAAACTCTACCGAGTCCCTCGACAAGGATCTCAAGTGCGGAACCTTGCAGAAGGTTAAAAAGACTTATATTTGAAAATTACCGAAACAAACCGTGTATGGATCCATTGACAAGTGATTGAGACGATAGTATCGTGTCGCGTGTGCCAAGTCTTCCGGAAACATTCGGCTAAGACAATGTTTTAATGTGGACTCAGTGTTTTGTTTACTATGATTTGTGTAAATAATGTGTCTCATCTCCTGCCTGTGTACAGTCTACTGGTTATTCCTTATTGCTAATGTTGTTATTTACTCAAGTAAAAGGACGGTGAATATTGCATTTAAAAATGATATATTATCAGAATGACTGTAAACATTTGGAGAGTGTTTCTAAAGAGTAGAACGTGTTATTGTTGTTTTTAGATGAAATCATTAAATGATATCGATTTTAAATAAAATCGTTACATCTATCATAAAAATTAAAGGACAACAATAAATCAGACTGATAGGACTCATTTATTATACACCGATTGTAAATATTCGGCTTTAGTAATAGTTAGGTAAGTACAGTTTTTGTCACATTCCATAATCCTAAATACGTAGGAGATAAAATCAAGGTGCAGTTATAATTGTAAATATAATTAAATGTGTATATAGTGTTGTATTGTTACTAGTATCTACAGCCAAACAGGCTCATCGATATCGTGGCTTGACATGGTCAGCTCATGAATTTAGCGAAATTACATCGATATTCATAATGTAATAAATTTTATTCAAATAAAATATCAGTTGACTTAGTATGTATTTTAATTTCGTTAGGCACATTTAATTTGCAGTAATATTTTACAAAAGCGAAAAGAAATTATTTTTGCATGATTAGAACAGAACAATTGCATCTGTAATAGCTGAGCTGTGCTAGCTATAGAACTACATTTTCATAATATCGATGAACTTCTTTATATCAATGTTTAACACCAACCGCAAAATAGTATTATGAGCTGTAGTAAATAATAGAGGTATAAATTTTGTTACAATATAAAATCATAATATAATTATTATAATAGCATGTATTGCTGTGCTAAGTGCATAGTGCCTTGTAGGTTGCCAATTTAGTGCCTAATGTTATGTAGGATACATCGGGACAGAGAAAATTATTTATTTGTAAAATATTATAAAAAACAGGCTTATATCATTCTCAATATCAATGTACTAATGTCAAACCAAATAAGCTTGACTTGCTATTAGGTACATATTCCTATGCAGATTTGCGTTTATACCATGGACTTAATTTAATTTCATCTTTATGTATATAAAACGTGACCTCAATATTGATGTGAAGTAAAATACTTATTAGGCTGAAATAACCACCAGACAACTAAAAATGAGCTAGTATTCCCACCGTAAAACAATCAAAGTCTCTTTAAGTTAAGCAAAAATAAAATAACTATCTATTTCTGTACATAAAAGTAAATAAGCAGTAGAGGGTATGATTATACTAAGCGATTTATCAATGTACGTATAAATAAAGTGAGTATCACAAAATGTTTCCTTTCAATATGATTTAGTGTGTATAATAAATAATTAAATATGACGTACATTTTTTGATAATTTATATTAATACCGATGTTATATAATATCAAATACATACTGAAATGTCATCCAAATATGTAATTAGTACTCACTACTCACTCAAAAATATGTTTTATTTATTATATTTTTTATATCATAATGCTGGCAATTATATAAATTTCAGTACTAGAAGAGAAAATATAAGTATTAAAACATTCAAAGTGGTTTTATTGCAAACTAAATATAATAGCCCTAAAAAGTAACCAAAGAAGTACTACAATATTCTAATAAGGACTTACACTATTGTTGTCTTAACAATATTGAGACTTACAAATTAAACTTATGTTAACTTATCTATCTATACTATCTATTTCTTTGGACAGTCCTCATATATCTTCTGTGTCAATATAATTGATATAGTTACATAAAAACTGTCTCTTTTCTGAAGCAGTTTGAACAATACTTCTGTTGATAGTGACACCATCATCACAAGCTACTGCCTCCTCTTTCACTACTGAACACCCTTCATGTATCAGTATAAAGTTGTGCAATATGCATGCCACAGATAAAAGAAGATTTACAGACTCTGCCTTATTAACATCAATATGATTCAACTTTCTAAATCTTTCCTTCATTAACTCGAATGCATGACCAATATAGCTGCGAGTCTTCCAGTGAATCTCATTAAACTTCATTTCTTCACTAGTTAACAACTCCTCACTTGTAAATGGAGTAATTAAGTTTTTCTTTAATTTATATTCAGAGTCTCCCAAAATATGATTCTCAAACTCCATAAAATTCTTTAGCTGATGTGCTAATGCACTTTCTTTAAAAACTCTACTTTTTCTAGTCTTTCCTATTTCACCAACGTGAATATCTAGGAATATTAGAGATTCATCACAAACTGCTTGTAACAGAACAATATCTGGTTTGTCTTTTTTATTTCTTTTAGACCCCACTTTAAACCGACAAGCATCAATGAAACCTACACAGTTGGGGAACTTAAATCGGCTGTTTACCTTTATTCTCGTAATATGTTGTTCCTCTGCTGATGGCCAGCTGATAAAACTAAACCTATGTTCAATGAGGTGGGTAGCTATCTCATTAAATATATAGCTCACTGATGATTTGTGTAAGCCAAATAGTTTACCTATTTCATTATAAGAACAATCACTCACCAATAACCAAAGAAACACGTGAACTTTCTTATCAAGGGGGATATTTCCAGGCTTCACATATTTCTCCAAAAAGTTTATGAGTGTCTGAAAAAAATACGTTAAGAACTGGTTATTTAGAAACTTGAACAATGCAAACTCTAATATATGGTTGCAGTTGCAGTCAATGTTTATAGGGTGCCCAGATAAAACAAAAAAGCGATCTCCAATTACTGATACCACTACTACCATTAAGTCCTAATTTAGCTAAATTATATTAATGCCAAGTAACATGTAACTAACCTGAACTGTACTCCTTTTCATTTTAAATCTCACAGCATAATCTTCGTCGGTAAAATTTCGCACAGTATTTTCATAAAATCTTTTAATACGTCGAGTAACAGGAACAATTCCGGGACATCGGTCTTCTTCCGTTTGCGATGAGTGGTTGAATTCCTTTTCGAAAGTAGAGCTGAACGTATTCAGATTGTCATTGTTTTCAGTTATTATATTAGCCACTGATACAACTAACCTGTTCATACTACAAGCATTGTCATTGTCCAAAAACATACCCATTATGAATTCTTTTTGAAAATTGTTCATTTTACTTTCGCGTTTTACCAATATCGGTTGCGTTGTGGTTGATTATTTATTTATCTTCAGAAGTTTTGACAATATCGTTCACAGAGCTTTTTTTTTTTTTGGTTCTTTTCGTCCCTCTTTGGGACAGGCAAAGGGAGCTGAGCCCATACAGCCAACGTTCACAGAGCAAGCTTTGACAATTTTTTTTTTCTTGTCACTTTTTCGCGTCAACAGCGCTAAGAGACTGTCAAATACTAATAATATGGGTTTTTTTTTTTTTTTTTGTGGGGCATCTCGTCGTTAATCCTGAAAAGATTGTTACTACTTAAACGGATTGGGGCCCGGCGAGTTCTAAAAAGTTACCTTTTTAGGCCTCCAGCCGGGGCTTATTATACTTAAAAACTAAAGCGAAAGCTCTAAGGGTTACCCCGAGGGGGGTACGAACCTCGGCTTAGGCAATCACTGGTGGGGTGGCAGCAAGGGACTGGCTGGATCTGGGTTAGATTATTTTGGGACTAATTTAAAGCTAACGGCGCAGCATCGCGGGCTGGCTCTTGCAAGGGTCGGGAGGGACTGTTAAGTCGGGGTCGCGACGACGGACCTCGGCGGCGAGGTCGGTACGGTTTGTGTTTGTGTGCTGGTCTAGCTGTACTGGTCTCTTTTCGACTCTCCTGGAGGAGAGTAGTGGGATCATCAGGATCGGTAAGAACGAGCCGCGAGCGGCGGACTTTGCTAATACGGGAGGGGGAGTAAGTAGCTGCCGCCACAACCAGAGGGTTGCGGTGGGCTACGGCCCTATCGAAGAAACGCTTCGAAGCGCGTTTTATGAATTGATGGATAGTCGGGAGTTTCATATCTAAATGAAGATTGATATTCCGAACAAACCAAGGCGAGCCTGTGGCTTGACGGAGAAAACGGTTCTGGAGAGTCTGCACCCTATGGATGAATCGGGGTTTAGCATGTGCCCAGACTGGGCTTGGTATGTCATAATCGGCCTGATACAAGCGGTGAAAGGCCGCTTCTTACACAGAAGAGACATTTTACTCCGCTTGTTCAGGACGCAATGGAGCCTACCGAGAGCGAAAGCGGCCCGCGAGCGAGCCTGCTTTATGTGCTCAGAAAAGGTGAGGTGTTCGTCAAGGATGACACATAGATATTTGGCTTGCTTCGCCCAAGGGATCTGCTTGCCGAACATTGAGATGGGTCGGGGAGGGGGGTGATTACGTCGCGGTCGGGTGTAAAAGACCGCCTGACTTTTATCGGAATTGACCTCGATTCGCCACTTCCTGAACCATTCGCCGAGGTCGTCGACTGCGGTTTGGAGGTAGCGAACCAGCGCTGTGTCACTAAATCCCGAGAAGAAGATGGCAGTGTCGTCTGCGAACAGAGCTAACCTTGCCTTCTTGCTTCTGGGGATATCGCTAGTGAACAGCGTGAAAATGAGGGGGGCTAGTACAGAGCCTTGAGGGACTCCTGCACGGATCGGGTGTAATATTATGGGGGAGAATCACAGATATATATAGACTATATCTATTTCTGTGGGGAGAATATTGTTCTGTGGTCAACAGTAAGATTGAAAAAAATGCTTTGAGTGTGGAACTATGGTATTGCCAATATTACAGGTTTTTATAAAATTTTGAGTAATGCTAGATACACACAATCCAACTGAGAACACTTGGGAAATGCATGCTCGCACGAAGGGCTTTATAAAATTTTCCTGAAAATCTGGTGACAGACAGTGAACTTTTCAATTTTCAAGCATTTTCTTCGAACCTAGGACAGTATCTAGGATACCAACCATCGAATGGTTGTGAATACCCTAAATGGTGGCCGCAAATGCGATTGCTGAACATTATGTCTTGTGCATCGATTTCAATCGGCAATCCCTGAGTGTAATTTAATTAATTTTTAAACTGAATAAGTTTTCACTATATCAATATGATGGCACTCTTAGATAAAAGGTTATTCCAGCGAAATAATGCGCAATCTACTAAATACAATGAAAGTAAAAGACTGTGTGCCTATCAAGTCTTGAAATCTTGACTGATGAGAATTTCCGGGATCTCGTGTTTGTGGATTAAAACAACAAGTATCTTATCACTTTTAGTCCTAGTATACAGGGTGGCCAAGCAGGTGCCCTCATTTTGTCCAGACTCTGTTTTGCCAAGCTGTACTTTAATTTTCGTGCTAATTTATCTTGTATAGGAAAATAGTTGTGAAAAAAAAACTCAAATGTCAAAACATGCTGTCATTCTGTCTGTGCTGTCATTATTTAATTCAAGCAGCTGTTGTTGAAACTCCGAATGTATGCTCTATGCTCTGTGACTCCGAATTCAGTGTGATTCAGATCGATTTTGTACTGTCGTCGGAGTGTCTACAAAGCACCGGTGAAACCGTAAAAGTAACCTAACACCCGTTTTATTACCAAAAAGTTAATTCCTTTACTTAGGTACTATAATCATCAAAATTCATTTTCTAAAATTTCTAGTTCGCAAACAGTTTCATTTTAAGCCAACTTCAATGGCTAAAGATGTTGCTTCCTATTTTACTGGGGAAGAAAGGTATGTACAGTCGCATTTGTTTGTATCTAACTGTCGTATATCCAGAGCTGTTAGTGGACTGAGGTACCAATATTAATTAAATGGAATTAGCATACATTAAAAATAAACCATTGTTTCAGCATAAAAAACCACAAACTAATATATCCTTCTGCATCAAGAAACCAAGATCCAATACTACAGGTTTTGAAAAGGTTTATCATCTGTGATGTTGAAAATATTCATGATGAAGAGAGCCCATTATTCTTGGAGATAGCTGCAGGCTCTGGACAGCACTTGGCACATTTTGCACCACATTTCCCTGGAGTTAGGTTCCAACCAACCGAAGCGGATGACAGCTTGTTAGGCAGTATAACTTACTATGCTGAAAATTGTCCTACAAAAAACATACTGCCACCAAAACTTGTTGATATAAGTCAAAAATTATCATTTTATGGTTTTGAGGAAAACAGTGTTGACTATATGTATAATTCTAACATGATTCACATAAGCCCATATGCATGCACAATTGGATTGTTTGAAAATGCTGGAAATTATTTAAAACCAGATGCTCTTATGATTACCTATGGGCCTTATAGTAAAGATGGTGAAATAACACCAGAGAGTAATGTTCAATTTGATGCATCACTTAGAGCACGTAATGCAGCCTGGGGTCTAAGAGATATTGCAGATCTAATCAAATTAGCAGAAAAAAATAGTTTGTCCCTAATGGATACAATAGAAATGCCTTCAAATAACAAAACCTTAATATGGAAGAAAAACTAAAAGGTGTGCCTAGATCTGTAATAAATATAATGATACTGCCTGTATGTATTCCTGATATGCAATAGACTGTACTTATACACTGCATCTGCTTTTTGTTTTTGTAAAAAACTACCCATTAACTACCTGAACATTTAACAAGGATATGATCAGGCTAACAGACTGTCAGTGAAGTAGTCTACTGGCCGACTTGATAAAACATGACACTTTAATTTCACTGTACTCTGTGATTCTGTGATCAGACTGATCAATGTTTAAAAAAATTTCATCTATCCAAATTGGGGTGCTAACTGCTAATATTTTCAATCTTGCTATACTCGGTTTAGCATTCGGGGTTTTCTGTATAATTTCATTGCCTGTTATTGCCCATGGCAAACCAGACGCAGTGAAGGGTTCTATAGTGAGAATGAATACTTGTACGCACACACAGTATCGATTTTTTTAGCTATAAACAGTCTGAATACAAGAGACAAGTTGTCAACCAAGGTTATTGGATATGCTTTTCGAATAATAATTAGTTTCATTATAATAGAAAAGATATTCATTTATCACATCATTCGTCAGAAAACAGCAATTGTCCCCATCGTTTCTTACTAAACTCCAACTAAACCCGACAACCTTGGTAGGTATGTACCTTTTGATGACTAATGGGGGGTCATCTCTAATTATTTTTTGTCGTAATTTCGATACACCTTTTAGCTGTGTAGAGAATATACCTTATTTCCAATCAACATAGATATACTAAATAGTTTTCATGGCTATGTAATAGCTGGACGGATGGACATGACGAAAAAATAATAGTTTAATAAAAAAAAACTATAAAACACGCTTCCATAGAAAACCAAACTAAAAAGTAGAAAATAATGGAAAAAAGCGTGGGGTGCTTTTTAAGGTATTTTTTTATTGATATCCAGCACCCCACCCTTTTTTTCCATTATTTTCTACTTTTAGTTTTTTTAAACTATTTATACATAATGTACTCTGTGACTATTATTTATTTACTATTTTTAGGGTGTTTCCAATTTTGAGACGTATGTCAGCGTAGTTTGTGACGTATGTCAGCGTAATTTTCGAACAGTTTTTTTTTTGCTGTCCTGGCAAGATAATGGCACAAAGGCAAAGTCAAAGCATTTATTTGAAACAGGCCCAAAAAGGCACTTTTGAACGTCAACAGTTATATGAAAATAGAATTGATTCTAGTTGCCCCTTCCCAAAGAGATTTTAATGTCTTTGCCTCTTCCAAAAGGTAGATTCGTATGGAGAAGAATGGGCAAGAAACTCCACCGTTACTCTTTTAAAATAGTTTTCAATATTTGTATACAATATTTATATAATTATATGTGAAGACGATGCACCTTAAATAAAATTACCATACCACAACAGGTAAAAAATTTAAAAAGAAGCAAAGAGAGATAAATTAATTATATGATAGATACATTGTGCCCACATACTTACAAACATTGCAAAGGCAAGAATACAAATTTCCTAATATTTTACAAGTTACAATTCAGTGTATGAGTAGTAATCATAGAATGTAAATCAGTGTAATAGGGGAAAAATCAAAGACTATATAACTACTTGACTGCGCATACAGTGCCCCGACGCTCGAAAACCATTAGTATTTTGTCGCCTATGCATAGGCTACGGTTCTAGTAACCATTTTAGTTGTGACCAGTTTTTAGACCTCTGTGCACGCTAAATTAATGGAACTTCATCTGTAATTATAACGCATCAAAATGCCTTCATGCGGGGTGAAGTGGTGTGGGAAACATTCCAAGACTTCTAGTTACAAAAAGGATCGCATAACTTTTCTTCAGTAAGTAAACAGTACTTACGAAAAACTCTTTTGATTTAATCATATTATGCTGCCCTGGTAATCGAGAGGGCAGTAAGTCTAAAGTTGGCCACCTTCGACTTACTGCCCTCTCGATTACCGGGGCAGTATGATCCACCGTAGGGGTCTATTTAAAATGGTGGTTGGGTGAACGAGCACACGGTTGAGTCGCGCGCGTTGATGTCTTTTGGAAAAGTCTCGCTCTTCCATTAGACAATTCTAATGCATCTATCCCTTACTTTCCCTTTATATTTTTATCGTAAAAATGAGTGCTGTTACTTTTAATAGCTGAGAGTATATATCGAAAATTAAAATTAAAATAAGTGAAAATTTTATTCAATTCACATACTGTGACTTCTTTAGCTTCGTCTTGAAAATCCGTTTGTAAACTGGCGCCAAAACTCACGTAGCCATAGTACCTTCTGCCTTGGGGATGATATTCGAACCCGATTCTGAATGCAATTTCGTCGAATATGATAGTGGCGTAAATTTTGTTCTTGGATTCTCTAGCTTTCATTTTATTAGTGACTGATTTTAATTAAATATGATTTCTTTGATTTTAATAGAGTATTAATTATCACAATTTTAAATCCATTTTATCGATATCGACTATTTTCCCTTAATGAAGTAGAGCAGGCCTACGATGGGCATACCTACGCAACTTGACCTTAAACTGACCAATTGCAGTCGCGCGTTCTTCCTCGTCCCCCGGCCCGCAGTGGTGAGTCGTGTGCTTAGAAGATATTGGCGTTTACGCTCTCTAGTGGTTATATTCTCTTTGGGAAAAATAAATCCAATACAATTAAGTTAGCAACCAGTTTGATAAACTCTAAGGCCTCATTTACGGACTATGCGGGGAGTCACGCGTCGCACAGTGGGCTGGGATTACAAGGTTGGGTCTTAAGAGATCAAATGTATTTTTTTGGCATAAATTTAAAACGTTTTTATTCTTTTACTTTTTTTAATTTAACGAGTACTTTCGGAGATATAGCCATATCAAATTTGTATGAAGAGTCATGTTATTTTAGTTAAGCAATTTATTCCAATTAAATTGAAATTAATGTATACTAAACGGCCTGAAAACCTCAATACCTACTTAGTTCTTTAAAAAAAAAACAATGTTCGACATTTTCCACCACCATAGGTAGGTATGACGTAATTTGTTTTGAGACTTATTTCCGGGAATCAAGGGATAAGAGTGCGCGAGCGCAACAACAAGTTATGACGTGTCGTAACGTGATTGGTGCAACGATAGGGTATCTACGGAATGTTCGGTTGCATTCAAACGTACTTCAGTGTTCTATTACCCACCATAATAGACGCACTACCCCCACACATTCATTACTTACTTATTTGTTATTTTGTATTTGTGAAAATTTTGAAAATTTAGTGACAAACCTTGATCTTTTCGTTATTTTAAAAAACAGTGGCAGTATTACAGTTTGTGTAGTGAGAAAAGGTCTACATTTTTAGTCGAATTAAGTGATGATCACGAAAAGACCTTAAAGTTGTTTTGTGCAAAATTTTGTTATAATTTAAATAGAAGATGGGAAAACGCTTATCGTAAAGAAAATATATTCAGAACTAAAAATAGTGAATGGTTACAAGAAAACATAATATGGCCAGACTTTATTAAGTGTTTAATAGGCAGTAATGAAGATCAACCAGCACCGAGTACATCAGCTCAGTATGTATGTATCACCATCAAAAGTTTCTGTCGGTGTCTCCACCGAACAAAGCCCAAGAAAACCTTTTTGTGAATTAGCGCCTAAACAGAAAAAAGACGTGCAGAAAACTTTCATTTATTTTCGGACGAAATAAAATATGCATATTTTGAGCAGTTGAAAGCGGATGGGAATGAGGAGGTTGCTAAAATACTAGAACATTTACTAAAGAATCCCCAAGATGTAAAAAACGTTAAAAAGTGCATATCTGTTAAAGAAACAAAACCTGTGTTTTCTCCGGATGAGGCTTTAGGGTTATTTTTATCACTTAAGCTGACCAAGTGGCAATACAATACTTTAAGAAAAAGTGTTAACGAAAAAGACAGTAATATATTTCCATCTTATTATCAAGTGCAACATGCGAAACAGAAATGCTATCCACCAAAAGATGATATTACAGTGACAGAAACCTCAGCTAAAATAAAGTTACAAGCTCTATTAGATATAACGACAACAAGAATAATGACGTCACTCGTCATAGATAGTGGTTGTAAAGAATTTACACTAATCAGTAAGTGGGGATTTGACGGTGCTTCTAATCAAGCCAATTACAAACAAAAAATGCAAACAGACGAACAAGAAAGCAAGAAAGTCAACTTGACGATTCAGGCATATTTATGGGTAGTTTAGTGCCAATCAAATTAGTATGCGGCGAACAAGTTATCTGGCAAAACGATTCACCAAATTCATCTTACTGGTGTCGTCCAATCTTTTTCGAATTTGTGAAAGAAAATAAAATAACGATATTGCGGGAAAAAAGTGCTATTGAGGAAGAGATTGTAGTGAAAACAGAAGTTGGAGAAATAAAAAATTCACACTCTTTATTAATGACTATGATAGACGGAAAAGCAACATCAATTTTATGTGATACTTCATCTTAGAGATGCGACATTTGTAAAGCCACTCCAACAGAGATGAATAATTTGCCCTTAATTGCATCAAAACCGACTGATCCAGATCTCTGTAAATACAGATTGTCATCATTGCATACCTGGATACGAATGATGGAATGCATTCTGCATATAGCCTACAGATTAACGATACAGACATGGACAGTAAAGGGAGACAACAAGTGCATCATGGAAAGAAGAAAGAAAGACATACAAGACGCTTTTAAAAATAGAATGGGACTTCTGATTGATGTTGTTAAACAAGGGCACGGCTCCACGAATAACGGAAATACTGCTAGAAGATTTTTTGCAAATCCAAACATGACTGCTGAGATAACTGGTGTTAGTAAGGCGATTTGCAATCATTTTAGAGGCAATTTCATCAGGTTACCACATTGACACAGCGAAATTTCACGAATATGCTCAAGTGACCATGTATTTGGAATTATATAGCTGGTATTATATGCCTTCAAGTGTTCATAAAGTTCTTATGCATGGTGCAGCTATTATTGAAAGTTTTGGTCTAATACCAATTGGACAGCTATCTGAAGAAGCTGCTGAAGCTAGAAATAAAGACTTTCGTAGGTACCGCCAACACCATTCCAGGAAATGCAGTAGAAAAACTACAAATGAAGACATTTTAAATAATTTATTGACCAGCTCTGATCCACTCATCTCAGCGAAACGTCACAAACTTCGCAGAAAACATAAAACTTTGTCAGTAGAAGCACAAAGTTTATTAGTAATTGAACAAGCGGAAACATTTGATGATGACGAATACGAAAATTTTGCATTCGTTAATGTGGATACCCTTGACAGTGATTAAATTAAAACAGTGCAGTGGCCAGTAGTGATTGTGATTTTTACTTATTTATTTATTTATTTTATTAGTCCTTAGTGGATTAGGCCTAAAGGGGAGACCACTACATAAAAAAAACGCGCCTAGTTCTTAACCTCTATGGTGGTGTGGAATAGAGAACAAAATTTGAAATTGCGACCAAATCGCAGAAAATCGCAACCCGTGAATAGGCGCTAAAATAGGACAAATATACGTACTATGCATACGTAGAATTTTTTTCTACGTAAGCATAGAAATTTCAAATTTTCTCAATTCTTTGAGAAAATTTGAGAATTTCGAGATTTTCACATTTTTTTCTTTTGCTTCATAGAAAAATTAGTTTAATTAGCGTAGTGAATGGCGTAGTGTAAACTGTAAGAGATACCGTGACCCTGGCACATGGGCAACTGATAGAACACGGGTGGGTTTTAGTCAGTAAAAGTGTGACTCGGAGCTGGAGAAGTCATTTGATGACTTCCCATAAACAAAAAAAAAAAAAAGGTACCGTCATAATATTAATCCTTTTATACAGTCCTCTGAGAGATTCGCGGCGACTTAGATTATAAATGGCTCTGACAGCTCGCTTTTGCAAAATAAAAATGGATTCAATGTCAGCAGCTACCCTACCCCTCCGTAAAATGCCATACGACATAATGCTGTGGAAGTAGCTAAAATAGACCAAACGCGCGGTTTCTACATCTGTTAACTGTCTTATCTTTCTAACAGCATAAGCAGCCGAGCTTAGCCGCCCCGCAAGCAGTACAGTCTTTACCATACACACACGGGGCCCGTGCCCAGGGCCCCCATAGCCAAGGAGCCCCGAGAAGCGAATACATAAATAAGGCGATATATTCGCTTATACCTACTATAAAATTATTTTTCTATTGTAGGTATTTTACGCAATGATTATATAATTATTGCATAAGGCGATTAACACACGGCACCGCGCACCGCCGCGGTAGGCGGCGAAGCGGATCTCATGTCACATTGTCCTCTATTAAATCCGTTGATGCCTAACACACGTACATCGCCTAAACGTGGCATTGCTAAACTTCCCAGATAGAAAATAGGTTGTTCCGCGTTTCGCTACCGTCTAACTTTTTTGGTGGGCTGTAAATTTGTCTTACTTTAACTCCCCCTTTTTGTTCTTCATTTTAAGTATTTCAATGTATTTATATAATTTTGGCTCTGTCTCGCATAGGGTCACTGACCGTTTTGCGTGGAAGTGACGCATGATTTTCCCCATCTTTTTTTTTTGTATTTATTGGTCATCTCTCCGCGTCATGTTTGTCGCAAATAGACGTATTTCTTTCTTTCTTCTTTCTATAGCTCAAACAATGTTTTTGGTCAAATCGATAACAGGATAAGACATGAAGATAGGTATAATACTAGCTTAGTAGTTTTTTAATCGGACCCCAGAACATTTTTAAAATCTTTCCATGACAGGAAACAGTTTACGTCATAAAAATAACTAAAAAGTGGAGTATATTCTCAGTGGGTATTTTGTAAAACATTTTTTCTTCTTCTTAATTTGGCACATGCAGGTTCCGATCTAGAAACATCTGAGAGGTGGGGATTAACTAGTAACAAAGCTGATGATAACACAGAAAATAAATTTGAATATTCAGAACAAACGTGGGTCACATTGAACGTCTTAGAAAATAAAAAAACGGAATGATTTAGAAGGTTGTTAATATTTTTATTGATTTTCGAAGTAGTCTTCGTTCCTTTCTAGGCATATTTGCATGTGGTGGAACCATTGACTGAAGGAGTGCGCCTACTCGTCTTTGGGGATCTCTTCCACGCCTTTTCCAAACGCTGCCACGGCATCTTCAGGGTTCATATAACGAATTCCTCTAGTTTATCTTTAATTTTTAGAAATAAATAAAAGTCACAGTCAGCTGAGAGACTGGACTGGCTGGTTGGGACTGTAAGGGGGATGACGCACTAACTCGAAACTTTCGATTAACAAATATTAGATAGTTCCGTAGTTTCAAAGCATGTGTTCTCTCTCACCTTCCGCCTTACGCAGGTCCTCACCGGACACGGCTGGTACGGAGCGAGAGGTAATGTCTCGCGTCCGGTCCTGGTTCAGCTCATGGTACGGAGTGAGAGTGGCCCCGGGTGTTGGGACACCATACTCGACTCCCGGCCACCGTAAGCGTGGCGAGGCGAGCAATGGGTATCTCGCTACCCGGTAAGGACTAGGCCTGGGTTGACGGCGAGATGTGTTCAACGTGTGCTTCAAAGAGATGCCAACAAAATTGAAGAGATTCGCTGGGGTCAATGCGTGCCACGGTCGCAGATCTGTTCAAAGACTTACCGTGGCCCTCAGGCAACTGAAGGAACACGGGTGGGTATTAGTCAGTAAAAGTCCGCACGCTCTCCCCCAACCAAAAAAAAAGGGGTCCCCACCGTTATACTTTTCAAGCATTGAGCGGCACCTATCAAAACGACGACGTTTCTGGCCTTCCGTCAAATTATCAGGCTTTTTGACGCCTAACATGTTCATGTAAGACTTTTTGTACTTCTTTATTTATCTCAATGCCTAAAGCTGCCCAAATCTGTCAATATGTGTCCTTTCTATCAGATTTTGTCATTAGTCCAAAGAGTACTATAAGATACATTAGCCGCACAACACTCGCGTTATCTTCAGTAGTCACCGTAGAATGACGTCCTTCTCGCGAATCGTCAGTGGGTAAGCTTCGACCACGTTTAAACTCATTAAACCAGTTGAAAATAGTGGCACTGGTTAGGACCTCCTCATAAAATGTTAATTGAAGTCTATCGTAACATTTTTGTTGAATAAGACCGCAACAAAAGTCGTAATTATATCATTGAGCGAACATTTTCTCCACTCAAATCTATTTCGACGTACGACAGATTCTTTTAAATTGCCGCCAATTTGTAAAAACAAATGACAAATGAATTGACACATTTACAGATTCCAAAAGAGTTCCTAATTCGAAATTTAAATAAATTTTTCATCGCCCTGCTTTCTTTACTGGCCTATTCTAAAATCTTTCAGTGTGACCCCCGTTTATAGAAATATTATAACTATTAAGAAATATAAAAACAATAAAGTACAGCAAATGATTTTACATAAATACTTTTAAGGTTTCTAACCAATCAATAAATAATGGGGAATAATAGAAGATCTTGCAAGAAAAAGTCACGAAAGAAATCACTGTCTTAATTGTAACCGCTTCTAATGTCATTTTATTTTTTTATTTTCCAATAGGGCCTCGAAATCGTGTGTGCCCGAGGGCCCCGGCATGGCCTAAGACGGCTTTGCCCGCAAGAGATGTTAAATGAGGTCCCCATTGTAATTTCTTGTCTAGCGTGATTCCTAGGAAAACTGTTTGATTAATAAATTCCAGTTTATCCCCATTCGATGTCACATTCACTACTTCTGACATTTAAGATAAGGCCCTCGCCAGATAAGCCGTGGTAAAATTGCAATCGGGCTAAAATTTTTTCTGAAATACCTTACACTGTGGACAACATCTCAGCCCAGTTTCAACTCTGAAATATCACGCGTTTTTTAGTAAAAAAAAATCTTTTTTTTTTTCAAATCTCTTTTTCACCGAATCTACTTGACAATATTAAACAAAGTGCTTATGGGTTTTAAGATATCACTAATAATTAGTATTCCTAGAAATATGCGCTTGATAATCGGGTAAGTTGGTCATGGGTAAAAATGCGATTATATTTTTTAATAAAAAAAATTATGCCAAAAACGTATGGTACACCTTAAAACATTTTTTTTTGCCTCTAACTTGCAAGATTTGATTACAGACAGACAACGGGACAGGTGAAAGTAAATAAAAGCTGTAAAAAAAAAGTAAATAAAAGCTGTGTTTTTTTTTACAAGCTTTTAACTATCGTCTAATATTTTGAAAAATCTTAAAAAAATAGTCGGTCGTAGTCGGATCATCAGGAGGAGCGCCGAGCGGTATGTCGTCAGGGTTTGGAGTTCCCATTTTATTGGGATAAACAATATTATGAACAACTAAAAACAATATTATGAACAACTACCAAGTTGTATTACAATATGAATTAAACGATAAAAGAGAAACACAATAAAACGGTTACAAGATAAAGTAGGTAATAACAATAGAGTACAACGAACAAACCCTTAAGGTTACTGTTCGTATAGAAGCCACCCAAATACAAAGTGTATCTTTCGCTATCAGCTAGTCAATACAGCTATGTGAATATACAGCAGCGCTGTACCAGGTAAACCGACAGTTTTGTCGGGAGCAGGGGCTCTGTAGGTAATGAGTCTTATCCGAAGATAGACTGACTTGCCCAACTTTTTTTTTTTTTGTTGGCATCTCGTAGTTATACCTGAAAAGATTTTTACTACTTAAACGGATGGTAGCCCGGCGAGTTCTAAAAAGTTACCTTTTTAGGGCTCCAGCCGGGGCTTATTATACTTAAACAACTAAAGCGAAAGCTCTAAGGGTTACCCCGAGGGGGGTACGAACCTCGGCTTAGGCAATCACTGGTGGGGGGGACAGCAAGGGACTGGCTGGATCTGGTTTAAAATTATTTATGGACTAATTTAAAGCTAAAGGCTCAGCATCGCGGGCTGGCTCTTTCAAGGGTCGGGAGGGACGGGGTCGCGACGACGGACCTCGGCGGCGAGGCGGTACGGTTTGTGTCTGTGTTGTTTGCTCACTGTAGGTACTGGTCTCTTTTCGACTCTCCTGGAGGAGAGTAGTGGGATCGTCAGGATCGGATAGAACGTGCGGACTTTACTGATACGGGAGGAGGTGTAAGTGGCTGCCGCGACAACCAGAGGGTTGCGGTGGGATACGGTCCTATCGAAGAAACGCTTTGAAGCGTTTCTTGAACTGATGGATAGTCGGGAGTTTCATATCTAAGTGGAGGTTGATATTCCGAACAAACCAAGGCGCGCCTGTGGCTTGACGGAGAAAACGGTTTTGGAGGGTCTGCATCCTATGGATGAAGTGGGGCTTAGCATGTGCAAAGACTGGGCTTGCATATGCTATGATGGGCCTGATACAAGCGGCGTAAAGACGCTTCTTACACTGAAGAGACATTTTACTCCGCTTGTTCAGGACGCAATGGAGCCTACCGAGAGCGAAAGCGGCCCGCGAGGGGGCCTGCTGATTTGCTCACTGAATGCAAGCTCTTTTATAGGACAATGTCCTGCCATAACATCCACGACAACTCTGTCCGATGGCGTGCGGAAGTACGCCACGTGTTTACTTGATACAAAACACTAAAGAATTCTAAACAAATAAGACTTACATTATAAAGTAATCAAATAATATTAGAATAATTTTCGTAGTTAAACAAATGGTAAATTCACAACGTAAACCATTCTAAACTTTAAAGTGACATGTTATTTATTGTTTTGAACAAAACTACCGGTCACAATTATCGAAATAAGTTTCAAAACCGGCCAAGTGCGAGTCGGACTCGCGCACCGAGGGTTCCGTACAAACCTGTAGGTATTCTCGGTTTAAAAATATTTCTTTTTTAATTTTTATATTTCAGTTGATTGAATGTAAGGTAAATTGCGGTTTACGATTTATGACGTTTTAAAAAAAAACTACTCACTCGATCTCGTTCAAACTAATTTTCGGTGGTACTTTACATGGTAATGTACATCATATATTTTTTTTAGTTTTATCATTCTCTTATTTTAGAAGTTACGGGGGGGGGACACACATTTTACCACTTTGGAAGTGTCTCTCGCGCAAACTATTCAGTTTAGAAAAAAATGACATTAGAAACCTCATTACCATACCTCATTACCATTTTTGAAGACCTATTCATAGATACCCCACACGTATGGGTTTGATGAAAAAAAGCATTTTTGAGTTTCAGTTCTATGTATGGGGAACCCCAAAATTTATTGTTTTTTTTTTCTATTTTAGTGTGAAAATCTTAATGCGGTTTACAGAATACATCTACTTACCAAGTTTCAACAGCATAGCTCTTATAGTTTCGGAAAATAGCGGCTGTGACATACGGACGGATGGACAGACAGACAGACAGACCTGACGAATCTATAAGGGTTCCGTTTTTTGCCATTTGGCAACGGAACCCTAAAAATGAATAAGTGAGTACACCAAGTACGTACTCAATAAATTATGTTCCGATTTATTAGACAGTGGTACCGATTCCCTTGTTCACAAACTAAACTAAATTTAAGTTCGATGCATCTTTTTCTTTGTATTTCATTAAGAAGAGGACAAAAGAAAAATTTTAGTTTAGTCCTGTCAAATTAATCAGCGCCTGTCACTACTTCATACAAGTTTAGACGTGATTTAAAACTTGCCTACTAAAATTACGTCAATTTACGTCAAGCGCTGATTAATTTGACAGGACTAAACAAAAATGTATCTTCTGTTGAAATAGAAAGAAAAAGATGCAGTGAACTTAAAAGTTTAGTTTGTGAATAAGGGAATCGGCACCACTATCTGATAGAAAAATCACGTAAATTAAAGATCCATTCATTTCACGTTGTCTGTCAACGTCAAACATGCGAATTTGCTCCTTCTTGCCTACAGCCTTGACGAGATCCCGCCTCTTTTCGGACCACTTGTGGTTAAACCCCAATTTCTCGATATTTTACTATGAACCCCATACAAGATTGTGACTGTTTCGTAATGTTTACAAGTTTTACTATTCGGTGAATGACACTTATGTAATTTGATTCAGAATAAAACGAGTATCATTCAAATTAAAAACAAGTTTTATTATTTTCGTCCCATTTTTATCATTATAAATCCCAGAAATTTTTGTGAAAGACATATTTTAATATAAAAATCATTTAATTTTAATCACTATTACACCATAACAACGATTACATAATAAACACAGTACACTAAGCAGTCAAAGCATAAACAAAAGACGATAATCTTATCGCGTCTCAAGTGGCCGTTTAGAATGTTTATACAACGTCAACATTCATTCACCTTTGTTTTTTGTGGTCATAAATATGTCACAGTTTGATAAATGTGTGTTCATTTAGTTACTTCAAGAGTGACGCTACCCTAATAAATATTTACAAGTGTTCAAAATGAACAAAGTCGTAAATATTTCCTGTTAAAAAGATAGGTAAAAAACAGTAGTTTACAACAAGAAAAGAACAGTGCTTCACAAAAAACGGGTTTAACTTATGAAGTGCACAATTGATTGCAAATGTGAAAACTGTTCCAATAACTTAATTAAATTACCTCTCAATTACACACTATACCATAGCTTTAATCGTTTCTAACAATTAAAGCTAAAAGAAAGGAAATCGGGCGATGACGTCATCGACTTTGGAATGGCGGCCGTGTTAAATAAAAATATAGGAATGAAATTTTAAAATTACTATATTTCGTTGCTATAATTGAATTTCTTGCACAACATCATATATTTATGAATAGTTAATGAAATTATCCGAACGTTTTAATAGTATTTCAGCCATTTACGACAAAATATGTATACGAAAAGCCGTCACAAAGAATTTATACGCCGGCCATTTTTTCACTTCGACAACTTATTTTCGCAAAATATATGCGTAAATGTAATAAACTTCATATAACTAATAATTAAATAGAAAGATCATACACTTTAGTTACGTATTCATGCTTATAAAACCCATATTCACCAGTCAATCACAGTTTTTTTTTATTGTTTCGTTGAGAGCGTCGGCCCGCGAGTGTGCCAACTTTTATAGTGTGTTTTGCGTCCAACACAGCGCCTCAAAAGTGCCATAATGTTAGTAGCAGTGAATGACATATAGAAAGCTTTGTCTTCCCTGTTCATTTCAAGAACGAAAGAGATAGGATACGTAGTTTAATAGATAATCGCAAAACAGTGTGACCACGATCCATCCTCGGTACTACGTAGGGGAGCAATCTAATTGAAATTTTCATCCTCGGTAGTACGGAGGCTACCACTAAAAGGGATAATAAAAACAAAGAATAGCAAATTATGCGGACTACCCACAATTTGTATTTGACAACCAACTCCGACATATATATTGTAGGATTTGTAGGTCAATGTTAGAGTAATACGTGCAAAAAAAAAAAATAGGAGTACCATACGTTTTAGGCACAAAAAAAAATTAAAAATATAATTGCATTTTTACCCATGACCAACTTACCCGAAATTATCAAGCGAATTTTTCTAGGAATGCTAATAGAGTAAGAGCCCGTGAACCCCAGACCTACGTTATTTTATAAAAGCTGAAAGTTTGTCAGTGGATGCTCCCAACACTGGTAAGAACGATGGACCATTATGGAGTTTGGGTTATAGTGGCTTTGGCAGGTAAACGGTACTAAAGGTGTATAAAATACCGATCTAAATACATCAAATAATAAAGTGCAATTTTTCGGTATTATCTTCAGAATATCATTAAAAATCATGTTATTCATTGCCAGACACTTAACATCGTGGCAAACCTTTGCCAGACACCCTTAATGTTCATGAAATTATAATTTAACTTACGTTATAGTATAGTAGCTGATTTTTATATATAATACTTGGGTAATAAGTAGATGATGTTTCCTCACTAGCCAGACACTTTTGATAGTTCCAACCCCTTGCCAGACAAACATTGTAAATCGTAAGAAGAGATTCGTGATTAGAACAACTTATGCAAATAAACTTTTTGGCGCAGACTTATATAACTGATAGTCTATGTAAATTTTGAAAACATTCTAAGAAAAGACATTCGATCCTACAACTACCTTAAATTGTTAAATTTTTTAATTTATTCTGTCAATAACAGGTTTAAAAAAAGCAAAATAAAATATTCCTCAAAAATTTAATTAAAAATTGGTTAATGATACAAGTTATTATGAAGGATAAAAAAATAGATTCATGACAATACATATTATTATAGAGCACAAAAGATAATATTATTTTATTCATTATCATTATTATCACCAAAGTTATCATTTTCTTCGTCACTGTTACTCCATTCGATATCGTGATCTTCTTCTTCGTCAGTTTCTGTAAAAATGTAAAAAGTTAATGGGATTAAAAGTATTAAAAAAAAATTAAAAATATAAGTATTGAAGTATTTATACATGAGACAGTTTTCAGTGAATCTCTAACGAAATTTGGTAACTGATCACCTTCGAACCATTTAAAATGGTACTGATTATTTTCGAGTAGGTACCCATCCATTATTCTCGGGTTGATAAATTGTTGGAATTTGCTGATTTGCATTATTCCAAATGCTAGACACATAGTTGGGGCGCAGAAATTGTTGTAACAGTTCGGATTTACACGGTGGCATATTTTTTTGCCTTATTTTGATATTTGATATGATTATTTTGATATTATAACGCCACTGGTGCATAATACACAATGTATTCCGCCACTGGGCATTAAACTTCCGTAAGAAATTAGTATGTCGAGTTTTAGTTTACGTTTTGAATCTCGTCCAAATGTAAACTTCATTGGAATTTTTGTAATAACTGTTAAATATTATAAACTCGTACGTGTAATTAAACGATATTCCTCAAAAATCAGTTTTAAACTATCTAAATACAAAAGTCGATTGCTAACACGAACTATTTTAAATCGATAAGTCTCAAGAATCGGATTTTAAAGCAACCGAATTTTTTCCCCTCACTATACAAAGTATTTTGATAGCTGTCATATCCGACCTCTTAGGCCCGGTTCCGAATTGCGATAAAAGTGATTATTTCGCGAATCCGACCAAATTTAATAGTCACAAAATCTAAGGGCTATTGAGTAATAATTGTGACGTTCCGCTTTGGTCGGATTCGCGATATCATCGCTTTTGTCGCAACTCGGAACGCAGGGTTAGATCGTCCCAATTATTAACAATACATGCGCAGTAGAAATAACCATCTCACTTGCACTCACCCATATGCATACTGCCTCGCGCTCTCCTACAACTACGTTACATGCTTGTCTGGCAAGGGGTTGGAACTATCAAAAGTGTCTGGCTAGTGAGGAAACAGCATCTACTTATTACCCAAGTATTATATATAAAAATCAGCTTTTATACTACAACGTAAGTTAAATTATAATTTCATGAACATTAAGGGTGTCTGGCAAGGGTTTGCCACGATGTTAAGTGTCTGGCAATGAATAACGTGATTTTTAATGATATTTTGAAGGTAATACCGAAAAATTGCATTTTATTATTTGATGTATTTAGATCGGTATTTTACACACCTTTAGTACCGTTTACCTGCCAAAGCCACTATAACCAAAACTCCATAATGGGCATATCTGGCGAGGGCCTTTATGAAATTATAGTATTGTCATCGGTCTTTGACAGGTGTGCAAATTTTGAATGAAATCAGGGTGCTTACTCTCGAATATAATTCCAATAGATCGACATTGGTCAAACGTCAGTTGGTTGAGTTAAACGTCAGGGATTGGCTAGACTCTGAGTCCAGCCAATCACTGACGTTTGACTGACAATTCCAATGTCGATCTATTGGAATTATATTCGAGAGTAAGCACCCTGGTCGTTTAAAGTAGGTCAAAATCGCGCTATAAGGAGTCGGTTACAAACAAACATACACGTGAAGCTAATTTAAAGCGTGTAAAAAAGGTTCTGTTTTTGTCATTTGGATGCGGAACCCCAAAAAGGGAGACGGCCATGTAGAGCAGCGGCTATATATTATGCCGTATAGCAAAGCGCGGCCTGCGAAATTCATATTTTTCTTACGTCTTTCACAATTTGCATTAGTGATCTATCCCATGTCTATCCCGTTGGTATGTTGACTGTTTTGCTTCCCAATGAATATTGTTGGATTGTGAAAATCAAAGGGACTGTTTCGCATTTGCACTCTTTATAGGCACACTCAAACAAGACTTGAAATAATTATTTTTGAAACTGGTACACACGGCGACAAATCAAGCTACACATTTCCAGTATAAGCTGACTTTTCATTGTACGTAAAATCTATACAATACGAGATTAACTAAAACTGGAAATGTATAGCTTGATATGTAGACGTGTGTACCGTTGGTTTTTTACTATTGGAATCAGTACCTACCAGACCGTAGTACCTGTAGGTATTATTACCTACTATTGGTACCAATTTACCAAAACAAATATAGAGCACGTAAAAAGAATAGTTAGTAGGCATTAGGTATAAAAAAACTTCAAGGTTGCCAACCGTACAAATATGAGATTTGTGGTACGCACGGCGACAAATCAAGCTATACATTGCCAGTATAAGCTGACTTCTCATTTTACGGAAAGCCAATCCAGTGCAAAGTGTGTTTAAACTGGAAACGTATAGCTTGATGTCTGTAGCCGTGTATACGCACCGGTTACATGGATTTAGACTGTTACCCGTCTGATACCGAAATGGCAAATAACGCGTCATACCGATACAGAACCTGTACTTTTGGCATCGATTGGTTCCCAGCCCTGCGATTGCTTGCGTTCAAGAAATGAACTTAAAACTGGGGGAGGCATATTTAACGTCGGAACAGAGAATTATCAAGTGACCCGAATTACCGACTGAAACATCACAGTATAAACCACGTAGGGTAGAAATTCGTAATTTGAGCAGTAGGTACGTTTCTTCTGAGACATATTAGTCCTAGGCATCCACTAAAAAGGATTTTTGAAAATTCTACTCCTAAGAGATAAAATAGAAGATTTTGTTTGTATGAAAAATCTCATTCCTTGGGTTTTAAACTTGAAACTTGATGGAATTACTGTAAGTGTACAAATAATAGGCCAGCTAGAAAACGTTTCCCTCTACACTCACAAAGTTTCGCAGTTTCTTTTCCAATCTTCGTGGAAGTGAACAACGATGTGACCGTAGCTCCTGTTGGGACGCAATGTACTCATGCTGTAATGTAACATTGACGCACTACAATGGGGTATAAAAACTGCCACTTACTTCAGGATGTCGCTGCTGCCATTGTACCAAGAATATGATACTTAAAAAGAGTTGCTTGTTTACAAAAACTCTATGGATAGCTCATACAGTTTTTGTAAAAGCAAGCAACTTTTTTTACTCATTTTCTATCAGTCAATAAGATGGAAAGACCGCCCTCGAATGGGGAAGATTTCATGGTCAGAGGGCGCCACGCGTATGATCTATTTACATTCTATGGTTCGGAGCGGTTCATACGAAATATTTTATTTACAATTTAAAATTTTATGAACCTGGGTATATGTATATGTAAATTTTATTAACGTTTAAAATTTACCCAGGTCACAAATATATTAGATATTACAGTTTGACTGACACCAAATATTTTTGATAGTTCGAAATTACAATAGTTACAGCTTGGCCAGAAAGAGTAGAAAAAAATTGAGGTCGCCACTATCGTTTATATGGCATCATTTATACTAAACCAAAATGAATTTGATACTTCAAGTATTTTTAATGATAAATCTGAATGTGGAAAATCGTTAAATCAGAAGCTAAATTTCATTTTTTTTTATTTAGTAATTAAAAACCATAGGAGAGTAAAGCATCTTTAATATAGTAACAATATTTTTTCTAGTCACTATCTAAATACTCTACACCTGACATGTCCGATCCAAGTTCTTGATCATCTTCAGAATCTGAGCTACTGTCACTGCTGTCCTCACCAACACGAATTACCAGTCTGTCTATATCTTCATAGAGTGTTCTTCCCCTTTCATAGTAATTATGTTCTATTTTCTTTATGTGTTCGACACAATTATTCCAAGTTTCGGGACCAATGCTATTAAAAGCTTCCTCAGTTGCTTTTTTTATGTCAATTGCTCCTCCCACATTACATGCAGCAACTTTTTGCTTTGCTATGCCCCAGATGAGCTCGATAGGATTTAGGTCACAGTGGTACGGAGGAAGCCGTACCACTTCATGACCATGTTCCCCCAACAACTCATCTATTTGGTATACTGGTTCTGGCTTGTGCTTTTTAACAAGCATTAATAATGCTGGCTTTCTTGTTGATGGCTCGAACGGGATGTAATTTTCTAACAGCCACAGTTTTATTTCATCTACTCGGGAAGCTGATGTTGGAGCCTTGTTCTGCACCACACTGTGATAAGGCGCATTGTCCATGACAATTATAGAGGCCTCATGTAGGTTTGGGATCAGTTTTTCTGTCACCCACTTGGTAAAATTGTGAGAATTCATCTCTGAATGGTAGTCTTCCATTTTGTTAGTACCACTAAATATTAGTAAAGCGTTGGGTACAAATCCATTGGCAGTTCCAGCATGGACAATTATCCATCTTTTTCCTTTTGATATATCATGTTTTATGCCTTTGATTTTAATGGATTGCCAGCAGTTTCTCAATTTATAAGAACTATGGATGTAACTTTCATCCAAGTAAACAATTTGTTTTTGTAGCTCAACAGGCAAATCCCGATTTCTTTTTATAATTTCTAAATATTTTTCTCTTTTTGCTGCTATATTAGGTTTTTCTATTAGCGATTCTCTATTTGTCGAACATTTTTTGTATGAAAAGCCTATGGCATGTAATATTTGCCTTAATTTCTCACGGCCTCCTTTGTAATCTAATTCTTCTTTTGCCACAGCCAACAACTTTCGCAAAGTTGGTGCTATTTACTGTACGGTGTAAGAAAACTGAATTTTCTGACGAATCGCACAGACACTAAAATCGTCCATCTCTATTTTTGAACGTCCTTTTCTATGCTTGGCTGGTGTTATGAATTTGCCTTCGTTTTTATTGCCTTCGTTTATTATGCGTCGAACAGTGCTTTCTGATTTTCCTGTAATCAAAATAAAACATTAATGTAGAATGACGTGCGTGACGATCAAAAAATGCAGTCGCTCTATACAAAGTCATTGTGAACCCGATGTAAACATAACCTCTAAAATTATATTAAATCCGTAAAAAACTTCGATGATGTGGTATTTTTTGAAGACCTAACCGACTTTAACTGTAACTTAGATCATGAACTATATAAATTATATAAAATGAGAGTGAATAAATACCTGTCATATCAGCAACTCGTTTGTAAAGGTCATCCAATTCTGTTAGAAGTTTTCCGGCATGATATTCCGCCAAACACCTCTTAAAAACATTGTAAATAACTTCTCTGGCACCACTTTTTATCGTCTTGCCCATTTTCAATAATAATTCACCGACTAATACGTTTAATAGCTACGAAAAATTAAATTATTTCACAATACACTTTTTTGTTTTGATAGTTTGACTGATGTTTGACATTCCTTTCGAGTTGCCATGTGTAGAAAAAATTAGTTAATATTTGTTTAATTTCTACTCTTTCTGGCCAAGCTGTACGTCTCAATTTCATTAATGTTAATAGAAACTGGTCTTCCACACTTAAAGATATCACATTTTCTGATTTATAACACAGATTATAGGCCATAGGGCAAGGGCACGCCACAATTGCGGCGGTAAGTCCCCTCTTTGAGGAGTGGATAGAGAGGCGCCACGGCGTCCTCACCTTCCGCCTGACACAGGTTCTCACAGGGCATGGGTGCTTCGGTGGGTTCCTGTTCAGGATAAAGCGGGAGGAAACGCCCGGGTGTTTCCATTGTGAGGATCGTCTGGAGGACACGGTGGAGCATACGGTGGAGGTGTGCCCTGCCTGGGCGGAGCACCGCCGTGTCCTCGTGGAGGCGATCGGCGGCGGCGACCTCTCTCATCTGGCTTTGGTGCGAGCCATGGTACGGAGCGAGAGGGCATGGGAAGCCGTCACCTCCTTCTGCGAAGCAGTAATGCTCGCGAAGGAGGAGGCGGGGCGCGTGAGGGAGTGGCAGTCTCTGCGCCCTCACGTCCCTAGCCACCGCAGGAGGAGACGCCCCGGGCATCGGGAGTCGATTGCTGACTCCCGGCCACCGTAAGCGCGAGCTTGCGGGTGGCGAGCAATGGGTAGCTCGCCGCCCGGTAAGTACCAAGCTCGGGTCGACGGCGCGTAGTGTTCCACGCGCGCCTCAAAGAGATGTCAGTAGCAGTGTAGGGGTCTACTAGGGCCGATGCCTGCCGGTGTCGCGTGATTGTTCGAAAGAGATACCGTGACCCTGGCACATGGGCAACTGATGGAACACGGGTGGGTTTTAGTCAGTAACAGTCTGACACGCCCTCCCGCTCCGCCCAGAGCGGGAGAAGTCATTTGATGATTTCACATCCAAAAAAAAGGCCATAGGGCATAAAGTATTGGCGATGCAAAGATTATCCGCGCGCCTCTAGCGGCGAAATTTAGAAGTTGTCTAAGAACGACACTTTGCTTTATAGTTAAGTTTAGACATAATCAGATGGATCACGATTACATGAAAAACCTGTTGATAATTAAAGCAGAAATACGAAATATTGTTGCGTTCCTCAATATAGTACTTACGGAGATTCTGGAATAAGTTTTCATTTGTTTCCAAAAGACAAAATTACGAAGAAAAAATGGGAGACTGCTTTAAGAATGGGCAAGCCGATTTCATCAGCAATGAGAATTTGTTCTCATCATTTTTAAGCTTCAAACTATTTTCCAAACAGTAAGTATAATTATGTTTCAATTATTTTATTGTACTTATATTATATTCACATGTATAGTTATTATTTTTTATATAAGCTATTTATTTAGTTTAGGCTAAGGCGAGTTTCCCGTCAGATAACGAGATTATATTTATTGTTCCAGATACTTAAAGACAGAAGTTGTTTCCTTATGTCGTACCGTCTCAGAATATTCCTAAAAGAAGTAACATTAGCTGAAAAAATAATTTAGTCACCGTTTTATAATGGCTGGATGTGTGGAATTTAATCCCGACGTGCGAAGTACCAGTGCTTGTACATGAATTATGTTATTATTTTTTTCTTTTTAGGGTTCCGTTGCCAAATGGCAAAAAACGGAACCCTTATAGATTCGTCATGTCTGTCTGTCCGTCTGTCTGTCTGTCTGTCTGTCTGTCCGTCCGTATGTCACAGCCACTTTTCTCCGAAACTATAAGAGCTACGCTGTTGAAACTTGGTAAGTAGATGTATTCTGTGAACCGCATCAAGATTTTTACACTAAAATAGAAAGCAAATAATAAATTTTGGGGTTCCCCATACTTAGAACTGAAACTCAAAAAAATTATTTTCATCAAACCCATACGTGTGGGGTATCTATGAATAGGTCTTCAAAAATGGTATTGAGGTTTTTAATATATTTTTTTTCTAAACTGAACAGTTTGCGCGAGAGACGCTTCCAAAGTGGTAAAATGAGTGTCCCCCCCCCTCCGTAACTTCTAAAATAAGAGAATGATAAAACTCAAAAAAATATATGATATACATAACCATATAAACTTCCACCGAAAATTGGTTTGAACGAGATCCAGTAAGTAGTTTTTTTTTAATACGTCATAAATCGTAAACCGCAATTTACCTTTCATTCAATCAACTCAGATATAAAAATTTAAAAAAGAACATTTAATGTTATAAACATAAACCTTATGCATAAACCGTGAATACCTACAGGTTTGTACGGAACCCTCGGTGCGCGAGTCCGACTCGCACTTGGCCGGTTTTTTTTTCCTACAGATATCACCATCCATCCATCTACTCCGTAATAATTCTTCTCCAGAACACATTGGTTTTGTGTATCCTGCAGACGCTTTAATTACATCGACTATTGACAACATAATTATTGTTTCGTCTAGTAAGCAAACACATAAATCTGATTTATATTGGATAAATAATTTTTTCCGTGACGTAAATTGTATCGAAAACTGTCAAAGTGTCGTTTTTAGACAGCTTCACAATTTTGACACTTGGGGCGCTAGTTAGAATCTTTGCATCGCCAATACAAAACAAATTTAAATTTTTTGTAAGTTTCAAATCCAGTATAAAATTTTACTGATGTGTCATCAAAAAGTCGTTCTTCTGTAGCAAATAATCTCAACAGAACAGAGGTTTGTATCGATTTATTGTTAATGTTCGTAATTTTAGTATCGCTGTAACTTGCACACTGCTGTTCATTTATATTTGCATTATCCAGAGTTCCGGTATCACTAAAACCTAAGAAGTTCGGTGCGAATAATTGTTTTTTTAGGTTTTTATTCCGCAGTCTCTCTTCTCTAGCTGCGTAAGGCGGTAGAACCTTTGATCAAGGGAAAATAGATGGTATCGCATTCTTCCTCAAAATTCGGCGCTCTAAATTGAAACTTGCAATTTACGCAATCATGATACATATGACATTGGTGAAAGATTTGAACAAAGACAAAATATAAGAATATACCTTCTCAGCTGTAGACGATTTCAAAGTTTTATAATCATTTTCTGTAAAATGATGTCCACATAATCGTAAATATGAAGATTGCGTTTTCGCCAATTCTGACCGTTTTATTGCTTTAGCCCACAACCTTTTCCTATTTTTATCTTTTGGGAACAAATGATAACCATTTTCTTTGCATCCCGGCACTGCACACTTCGTCATTTTAATAGATCTTCTTTACATTACATATTATAAAATAAAGTCACTTCGCTGTCTGTCTGTCCCTATGTATGCTTATATCTTTAAAACTACGCAACGGATTTTGATGCAGGTTTTTTTAATAGATAGAGTGATTCAAGAGGAAGGTTTATATGTATATAACATGCATAATATAGTAAAGAAACACTGATAATTTTAGAGGTTTCTAATGTGATGTCATAAATAAACTCATTTTTTTGCGCTTACATTGCGAACGCTGGCTGAACCCTACGAAATAGATCAAAATAATGTACTACAGTATTGTACACCTTACAAAGTTCTACAAAAAAGTCCGCGATGGTATATGTCTAACTCTTAGGGATAACCCATAATAACCATTTTTATCCTTTACTTTTTACGAGAAATAATGGCTTATTTATGAATGCGATTTTAAGCAATACAGCATTAATCCTTATCCAATTAAGTACCTTAAATAAATTGTGCATTTCATGTAGATCAAAATTGCCCTTTACAGCATATCATTAAAATTAATATTTTAGAAGATACAGAGATTATAATAAAATCGCCGCAGAGCGGCTAGCGGGCCTTCGCGCGTCCGGTCGTCCCGGTTGGTAGCGGTGTAATTATTATATTACTTTGGCTTCATAGTAAATGCGAATATCATGTGTGTTCGAAGTACTCAAAATAAACCTAATTGTATTATTCCAAGTAAGAGACCCCGAAATATGGCTTAGATGTTTAGATTTTTGGATGGATTTGGATTTTTGGTTATCCTGGATAGTTACCATATACATAGGATACTTTATCCCGGTAGTAGGTTTCCGAGTGATATTTTCCGAAAGCTATACGGGCGAAGCCACTAGCAAAAGTACTATTCTTATAACTATGTTTAATTTGGTGTCTGGTAAATAATTGAGTCTGTATAGGTAGAATACGAGCGTTAAGAAAAACCAGGATGACTTATATCAATTCAACCCAACCCTATTTCACAGTCTTCTTACTCTGAATACTATTCATCAAACACACATGATATTCCCATAAACTATGAATCCGAAGTAATATGAATTATAAACCTACTTACCAGGTACTAATATTATAAATGTGAACATTTGTATGATTAGATGTTTGTTTCACAATCACGCAAAAGCGGCTCATTGGATCTGGGTCGAAAATGGCACACAGATAGTATTTATTACCTATATATAATTAGCCTATATTATTCCCACTGCTGAGACACAAGCTTCCTCTCGGTGAGAGGGAGTGGGCCGTAATCTACCACGCGGGCCCAGTGCGGGTTGGTAGATGTCACATGTGTTTGAATTTTTGGTTCTAGGACATGCCGGTTTCCTCACGATGTTATCCTTTACCGTTTTGAGAGCAGTGGTGATGAAAATATTTACACTAAGTAAAGAGCCTGCCTGGGTTCGAACCCACGACCTACAATTCGTAAGTCGGGGCTGATGCCACTGAGCCACCACTGCTCTCACTCAACTGCTCTCTTATTACCTATATAACCTGGATTAATGCATTCCATACATTAAACGCGGTAGTACGTCCTTTTGCGATCATTTCCGACATCCACGCGGGCGAAGCCGCGGGCAAAAGCTAGTTTAATATAAAAACGTGAAAAAGATCTAAAATATAACGATGCACAGATATGTATAGCGGATCATAGGAGTCGCGACACCTAGCGGGGAAAAATGGCCAAAATCTTCCCCATTGGTTCTCAATTCTGACCTATTTATGACGTATAGGTTGGCAAAAAAGAGTCTGTCGTGGTAACCATTGGAATTAAAATATTATTTTGGTGGCAGCACTGCTTTGTTTATCATCAACAAGTAGCTAATCTGTCAGTGTGTTATGTTCCCAGTTGTATTTTACTTATTTCTAATTAACTATCAATTATTAAAGCTTTTGTAAATATAAAAAATTAATAAAACAATAAGGAGTAGTGGTGTGAGCTGTGATATACCAAATTTTCGTAAGAAATTTGGCGGAATCTGAAGCGGAACAAATGTTGTCTCCGATTGACAATGTTTTCGAAAGAACTGCCGACACGACAGGTATTTATCCAAGAAATGTATCTTTTAGTCAATACCAGTCATTGTTTTTCCTTTCTAATACTAAGTTTTATCGGTATTATAAGTTTCAAGCCATTTTATTGTTTTATTTACTAATAGATTATTGAGGTTATGTTTTCTAGTTTGACAAATCGCGTGTACGTTGACTCTTGATGTTTGATACTTGAAATTGAAAAATGTACCTACATTGAATTAATATGATTGTCTTTATATTTTTTCAAGGTAAATCTCACAGTACAATTAGGGAAATTGTTAATGAAGGTGAAAAAAATTAAGGATTTTTTCTACACTTGGAGAAACACCAAAAGCAAAACACTTGGCGGAAGAAAGAATTAGACGAAAAAAAGTTCAACACTATAAAGAAACAGGCAAGTATTTTTTTAATGCTATTATTGCATACCACAGTAAAAAAAGTATAATTTATATTTATTATTTTTCAGGTGCCTATTCTACGTAATATATTACCTATAGTTTGAGGAGACGGATTGTAATGGGAGCCGTAAACGTCTAAGAAAGATTTTTACACTATTTAGATTTCATAAATAAGAAATGTAAAACTGACACAGCAGTGTTAATGGAAAAAATCTATCATAGCACCGAAAAGGAATACACGAATGATGTTATGTCACGTTTTTCTTTTTAAATAAAACCTTGATTTTAGCGTGTTATTTCATTTTCAATGTCATGTGAATAGTGATAATGTTATGTACCCCACATAGACATACCTGACGCCTTCATTAGTCAACTGTTCAAGTTTATTCGATATTGCCCGTACCTTTCGAATGCAACATGATATAGGTACTCTCTGACTTCTGATTAGTTTCCTACAGTAAGCAGCTGTAAGTCGCCTTCTTGTCGACTATAATCTGTCAGCATTAACAGGAATCGTTCAGTATCATTCATGTCAAATTTGATACCGGTATACCAACCATCGAATTGTTGTGAATACCATAGATGTTGGCCGCAAATGCGATTGCTGAACATTATGTCTTGTGTATCGGGTTCAATCGGCAATCCCTGAGTGTAATTTGATTAATTTTTAAACTAAATTAGTTTTCATTATGTTATTATGATGGCATTCGTAGATAAAAGGTTTAAAACCAGCGAAATAATGCGCAATCTACTAAATACAATGAAAGTTAAAGACTGTGTGCCTATCAAGTCTTGAAATCTTGACTGATGATAATTTCCGGGATCTCGTGTTTGTGGATTAAAACAACAAGTATCCTATCACTTTTAGTCCTAGTATACAGGGTGGCCATACCTGCTAAGCAGGCGCCCTCATTTTTTCCAGACTCTTTTTTGCCAAGCTGTACGCTTCTCGTCTTTACCAAAAACTAACTTCAAGTTAACAAACAAATGAAAATCTATATTATAAAACGTTCTTAGTTTATTGTCTTCTCTACTAAAGCTGCATTTTTACCAGAGGTGACAATTCCCTTTTCCATAACTCGTCTTTTAGTAGTGTCACACCCAGGACTCGTACATATACAGGGTGATTGGAAGATGGGTGCAAAGCTTTAAGGCGAAGATAGTACAGACAATTTAGAACCATTTAAGCCATGGTTGTCTTAGACGAAGTCTTACCAAATTTTTAAGTTTTTTTTTCGTAAATTCTCAAAATTTAATGTAAACTACATAATTATGGCCAAATTGAATGATAAATTCATTTTTTATTTATTTAATTAAAGTAATGTGTAAGCAATCAAGCAAAACATGTTTTAGGCTTCTGTGTCATTAGACATTTTTTTACAGACATTTAAAGCTCAGAAAAAATAAAAATTTTGTACAATACGTCTTGTAAACCTTATTAAAAAAAAAAACGGAGGGTGCTTTTTTGTTCAAACCTTTTTGAAGACATGCTTGATAATCGCTCTTTCTTTTGAGGTATCATTTATGCGGATATCTTACAAATTATTGAAATTAGGGCCTACAAACCAATCTGAGGGAGAATTTTTTTATTTTAGGCAGAGTAATTAAAACAACATTTGAATTAAAATTATTTATTTTTCATGTTCAAAATGATGGCCGTGATTCCTAATACAAGCACGGCCCCGTCTTCTAACTTCTGTAGTCGTTATTTTCAACATCATCTCCTGCTTCATTGTCTCAAACGCTGAATTTATTCTTTGTATCAATTCTTCTCTAGTGTTTATTTCTATGTCATACACCAGTTCCTTGGCCCGGCCCCACACGAAAAAGTCCAACGGGGTCAGATCTGGGGAGCGAGCGGGCCAAGGGATGGGTCCATCCCTGCCGATCCACCTATCAGGAAAGCAATTGTTGAGGTGTTCCCTTACATTTAAAGTCCAATGCACTGGACAGCCGTGTTGCTGAAAGATGACTGTTTGGTCTCTTTCGAAGATCGGGACACCTGATTCCTCTACCAGCAGTGGTAAATCAATTTGCAGAAATTGCAAATAATTTTCGCCATTCAATGGATCAGGCAAAAAGTGGGGCCCAATCAATGTTCTGCCAATTATTCCAGCCCATACATTCACAGAGAATTTCATCTGAAATGACACCTGCTTCTTAAAATGTGGATTGTTGTCTGCGTCGGCCCATTCATGGATGTTGTGAAAGTTTGTAATACCTTCCCTTGAAAATTTACTTTCATCCGTCCACAAGATTGATTTCAGAAACCACACATCTTCGATGTCTCTGTTGAGGAGGAAACGGCAGAACTGAATTCTTCTTTGAGGATCTTGCTCTACTAGACCTTGCACACTCCTGCCATGGAACGGATACTTATCATTTTGGTGCATTGTATGTAGGGCTTTCAATACCGGTATTCCGGGATCCCGTAATACCGTGATCCCGGATTTTATTTTGGCTTTTTTTAATACCGGTATTGACTCCTCAATACCGTGATTACGGTATTACAGACATAATTTGTACGGCCCTGAAACTTTCTTCACTAGCGATAACAATACCTTCACAAAACCACATCATCATCATCATTTCAGCCGAAAGACGTCTACTGCTGGACATAGGTCTCCCCCAATTTGAGGCGGGTTGGTGATCGCTGTATGGAGATAAAATGCTAAGAGAACGCTGCTGCCCATTCTCTAGACAAAAAACCCACATAAATATTGTTATGAACTGGGGTGCGGGATAAATTAATTAAAACCAGTATTACCAAAATACACAAAAACGAACTTTACGATCTACGTAATAGTATCAAATACTAGATGTTATCGTAAATTTTCTTGCATGTTTAAGATATAATAATGTGACACACGAAACGCTCAAAGGGACAGTGACTGATCAGGAATATGATAATAATATGACGATAGAAGAACCTTCTACTTCACTGAATACAAGCTGTGAAAATGAAGACAGGTCCATACAGGAGAAATTAGAGAGGGATAAATACGAATTGTAATTTTAAATCATAAGAGTAGAGATGAGTTTTTTCGAAACTGCTGGGGGTGGTCGGGAGATATTTCTGTAGGCATCTAACAGTATTTACTGTCTGTGATACCTAGAAGAGTTGTAGCAGAGCGTCGTTTTACGTCAGTAGGCTATTTATATAGTTGAGAAATTAGTTATCTAATTCAACATTAAAAGCGCTCTTTGCGATCAAACTTTAAAAAAAAATGTCTAAACTTCAGAAAATTTTACTAAAGCTTGATTTATTTTGTTACCAGTTTAGTTGTTTTGATTGCTTTTTTATTCCACACTTATAAGAATGTTGCTTCAGTGAACAACAAATGACTGCTGGCTAACCAAGCTATACTTATATTTCTACAAATAATCTTATCTAACCTTTGTTGATTTTGTTTTCTCGTGTGGTGCCGGACGTTAAGAATAGCACCATTCCATTTTCTTCCATGAGTGTCATAAGAGGCGAAAAAGGGACTTACTAGAGAATGGGCAGCAGCGTTCTCTATGCATTTTACCACTATACTATGATCGCCAACCCGCCTGCCAAGCGTAACGATTATGGCAACCCCGCCGAATTGGGGGAGGTCTATGTCAAACAGTGGACGTCTTACGGCTGAAATGATGAATGAAAATGTTGATTTTGACATGTGACATTTAGATATTAATTAAACGTTAATATTTTTTTTAAATATTGTACTTTACAACGTCTATGTAAAATGTCTTCCTGCAAAAAAGCAAGTTTAAGTTTTGAATACGTCCCTAATTCCTAGTCCTACCTGAATAATCAACCTATATACCACATTTTTATTTATGCTATTTATAAACAATATATGTTATATCATTTTCAGTAAATAGGAACACTAAAGACTGATCTGAAAATAAAAAACACGTATTTTAATAGTTTTATTAATGTCCTATTAGAACTTCCTTCAATACCGGTATTGATACCGTGATCACGGTATTGACTTTTCCAATACCGGTATTGATACCGGTATTGGAAAAATCCGGTATTTGAAAGCCCTAATTGTATGCCACACCTTCCATTGAGAAATGTTTAAATTTCGAGCTACTGCTCTAGTACTGGTAGTAGGATCCGCTTAAAATGCTGCTAAAATGTCTTCGTCGACGGCAGTTTCGTGTCTGCCCGGGTTGACTCCAGGTTCCACGCGGTGAAACTCATCTTGGGCAAGATGACGAAACGTGTTGTAAAACACTCGGACATTCGGTATCCTGCGATTCGGATAGCGCTCTTGATACATCCGTCGCGCCAAAGATCCATTGCCATCTGCTCTACCGTACATAAATACGATATCCGCATATTCTTGATTGGAAAAAGTAGCCATTGTCACTTAACAATTAAGAAAAACGGCGTAGGAGAGCACTAAATGTCAACTCAACACAATTAAGTCAAAAATCAACACGTGCAGGAGCGCGAGGCTACGACTGGACACGGTGAAACAAAAAAGTTCAAAACTAACGCAAACAACACGTGCAGGAACGCAAAGGGCTACAACTGAACACGGTAAATTGTGAATCAACACGACAACGTCCACTCACAAGGGCAGTAGTTTGACTAATAAGTAAAAGATGTAACGGCTTCATCACAGACCCACTGACCCTGACTAAAGAAAAACGACTTTGTTGCCTCAGTAACTAAGACCATTTTGCTGTAAAAACCAACTCATATCGCTTTTTGCTATTCATTGGGCGTTCTACCTGGAAATGCCGTCGCACCGCGCTCGGTGGCCATTGTTTAGAGAATCCCCTCAATGGGTTCCCCTCAATTGGTTCCTGCATGTGCCAAAAATTCTTAGAATTTAACAATGTTATCATTTCGAGCACATAAAGTATTCTTTTAAGCAAAAATTTTGTGTTTTGTTAGACTGCCTAAAATTTAAAATTTCTCCCTCGAATTGGTTTGTAGGTCCTAATTTCAATAATTTGTAAGATATCCGCATAAATGATACCTCAAAAGAAAGAGCGATTATCAAGCATGTCTTCAAAAAGGTTTGAACAAAAAAAGCACCCTCCTTTTTTTTTTAAAATAAGTTTTGAAAGACGTATTGTACAATTTTTTTATTTTTTCTGAGCTTTAAATATCTGTAAAAAAAATGTCTAATGACACAGAAGCCTAAAACATGTTTTGCTTGGTTGCTTACACATTACTTTAATTAAATAAATAATAATTAATTCATTTATCATTCAATTTGGCCATAATTATGCAGTTTACATTAAATTTTGAGAATTCCCGAAAAAAAACTAAAAAATTTGGTTAAAAATTTGGTAAGACTTCGTCTAAGACAACCATGGCTTAAATGGTTCTAAATTGTCTATACTATCTTCACCTTAAAGCTTTGCACCCATCTTCCAATCACCCTGTATATCTAGTTTTCGTTTAATTTGTGATTCACATTTTATGTTAACAAAACAATGGCGATTTGCAGACGAGCTGCTACTTATGACGACGATGAGATGCTACCTGTGACGAGCCTTCAGTGTTTAGCGCCATTATCTTTATATTAAACTTATCAAAAAAATAAAAACGAGATGTCAAATAAAAAAGACGAACCATTTTTTCAAATAGCTTCCAAACCCATTGGGGAACGGCGCGAAACGCGAACGCGACAGCCCATCCACTTTCGTAAGATTTTTGCGGGCTTTTCTGTCAATCGTGCAGCCACCGGACACCGGACAGTCCGTGTGAAACAAAATTTGGCAACACTGATTTTAATTAGACAGCATAGAACAACATGTCAAATCATATTGTCAATGTCAAATGATCAATCGACCATCGCGTACAATCGCGTCGTTATCATTGCTATTAAAATTTACCATCATATTTACTACTATTTCTTGTTTAAAATCGAATAACTTATTTAAAGCTTTTCAAAATGGCAAAGCGACCAGCCTCAGAAGCTTTTCATGTTGAAGAAGTTATGAAAAAAACGGAAGGTAAAAAGCATTCGCTCGATTCAGACGAAGAAGACAGTGGTGCTGAGGAAGAGAGAAATAATGTTCTCCATGCAGACGACATTGAAGGTGAAGAAGACGGAGTTGCTGGAATGGAAGGTGAAGTGAGTACATACCTAATATTTGCATTTTCAATATACATTTTATTATTTACATACGTAAACTCCGCCTTTTTCCCATGAGGATAGGCAGAAACTACTGAACGCCACCTGCTACGATCCTTACCATACTCCCTTTGCCGCGTTTATGTTCATACATCTAGTCTACTACTACTACGCACATGACTTTTCCAAAGAACATCACCAATTATGTATTTGGTCAACATCACTGTCTACATCAGCATCAACTTTAGTATTTTTCTCTGTGAATTAGTAATTGATAAACTATCTTTCCTTTAAAACATAATCTAATGTTAGAAATATCTAGTCCAGACAGTCAAGATAGGCATACCTCTAAAGAATCAGTAATGCCCAGTAATAACAATTGCCGTACGCAAAATACGCGCTCATTCGTGGAGTTGCGGACACCAGCCCGTTCTACCTATTACCTAGTAACAGTTGTGAAGTAATTAATTCGATTCAGCAGGGCAAGTGTTAACCAAACCGCCTAGTTAACCGAAATCATAACACACCATCAATCAGCCAAATAGAAAAGCTGAGTAATGATGAGTTTCATATTGTTCAATAATGTCAAAATCATTTTTCTAACTACAACTTGTTTTGTTACAGATTACCATCACTCCATTCAACATGAAAGAGGAACTTGAAGAGGGGCACTTTGATAATCAGGGTCACTATCATTGGAAAAAAGAGAAGGAAGTAAGAGATGGATGGCTTGACAATATAGACTGGGTCAAAGTAAAGGGTAGACCAGAAGACAAGTACAAAGTGCACAAAGATGATGATGAAAATAAAGGGCTTGGGGATGAATCCAGCAGTGAAGATGACGAGCCAGAAGAAAAGTTTGATTTACTGGAAAACTACAAAGAAATTATTCAGCACATGAAGCCCAAAGAAACAATTGCTAAAACCCTTCAGCGTCTTGGTAAGAAACAATATTCAAATCTTAACTTTATTCACAATGACTTTGAAGTAACAAGTAATTTTCAATCCTTGTATTTTATTTATTTATTTTACTTAAACATATTGCAACCAAAAGCCAATTCATCATCTGCCATGCCTTTTACAAACTATGTCGGGGTCTAACCAGATGCAGCTGAATATGAGTATTTTACATTCAACTGTCAAAAGCAAATTGCATTAGTTATACGTGTTTAGAATATAAAGAATCTCACCATCGTCATGCATAATAAATTGTAGAATGTTTCTGTTTTTGTAGGTGCCAGTTCAAAAATATCAAGTGCTGAGCGCTGGAAAAGGAAAAAAGCTGGCATTGTTGATGAAAACAGTACAATAGTAACTAGAGTAACAGAACTCGCCAACCAAATTTTGACTAAATTGGGTAACATGGATATTTACCAAGAAACTTATGAAAAAATTAGCGCTATCATAGCTAAACACGAAAATAAGAAAGAAGATACTGATTTGGATATGTATGCTGATGACTTTGATCAAAAGGAAAAGAATGTTTTGGATAAAACCAACCCTGAACAGAATAAAGGTGATGAAAAGGATGAGGAAGAACAACCAGAAATGAAATGGGAATTCAAGTGGAATCAAAATGACGAAGATATATCAGGGCCTCATACTACAGAGCAAATGCACAAATGGTCAACAGAGGGATATTTCAAAACTGGTGTTTGGGTAAGAAAGCAAGGAGAAGACAGTCAATTCTATACTTCCAACAGATTAGATTTTGAATTGTATATGTAAATTATGTGAAAAAACTAATACAAAATGAATAAAGTTACATATGTTATGATAAAATAGTTTATTTTATACATATTTTTTCCGACTTTTAAATAACTTATCTGTTAAACTATGAATACTGATATCAGTTAACAATTTAGCTATTTGATTAATTAAAACAATAAATAATGTGATCACTTGAACTATAACAAACTGTGATATAGATGTTCCAATTTCCAACCAGCTTCCAGTATTTTTCACATTGTACAACAACTGTATTCCCATTAAATTCGAATATATTAAAACAATGATAATTAAATAACCAGTTGGTGCCTGAAATGAAAGAAAAAGTAATATGAATATATTAATGTGACTAAAAATAAATCTATTTATGTTTTTCCATTAGGCATTTCTCAGTAGCAGTAATAGGCTCGCCCCTATTAAATGTTACTTAACTTTAATGGCGAAATAGAGACTGCCTTACCCGACCCTACCCGACGCGCACGCACAACATCACACGCCTGTAGTCCCACAGGCGTGATGTTATGTGACTAACAAAAAACTTATCTATACTTCTATACTAATATTAAAAGCTCAAGAGTTTGTTTGTTTGACTGAACGCGCTAATCTCAGGTCTTCAACTTCTGGTCCGAATTCAAAAATTATTTTTGTGTTGGGTAGTCTATTTATCGAAGAAGGCTATAGGCTATATCACGCTACAACCAAGAGGAACGGAGCAGTAATGAAAAATGTTGCAAAAACGGGGAAATCGCACGGGTAGGCGATTCGACGCGACGGGAAGAGTCGGGGGAACAAGAAATTTAACGAGGACGAAGTCGCGGGCAGAAGCTAGTATATTATAACCGACAGAACAAATAAGGAGGAGGTTCTCAAGTCGACACGTATATACAACGTGTTCCTATTAATATCCTATAACTCAAGGGTATTAATGAGACCATGTCAAATTGATGTGTAAAAGTGTTTGTACAAACCTATGTACTGCCAAAAATAAAATCATTTATCAAATAATCAACTTACTAGCATATGATTTAAAAAAAAAGTAATGGCTTTGATTTTTTTTGAATGTGGGTATAAGTTTCATTGACATTCATGGAAATCCCCCAAATGGATCGTGGTAAAACTAATGGCCTGGCTCAGCGCGCTATGGAGCAGGCTGTGCTCGGAGTTTATTTGAAGGATAAAGTGAGAAACGAAGTTATCCGGAAAAAAACTGGAGTTACCCACATAGTTTGCAGAGTAAGCAGGTTGAATTGGCAGTGACCTGGTATTTTTGTCGAAAGACCGATGGCCTATGGATCAGACGACTCCTAGAGTGGAGACCGCGTATCGGCTAGCGTAGTGTGGGACGCCCCCCACCTAGATGGACTGACGAACTCAAAAAGGTGGCTGTGACAGACCGGATGCGGAAGGCGCAGGACAGGGTGTTGTGGCGCAGCATGGGAAACTGGAAAGGCCAGCAGTGGACGGCAATAGGGTGAGTTGATCATTAGGTACAGTAATGCATAATACTTGTTTGAAATCGGCTTTAGGGTCGGTTCACATCTGACGGAAGATGCGTCGCGTATCATCGGTCCTTAAGCACATATTATTTATAAATTATTGGTTACTTATGTTTCGATAAGTACATTTTTTTCTGAATGGCCATTAGTTTTACCATCACCCATTTCAAGGTTATCCATTAATTGCGATGGAAAAAAAATATACAGGATGACCCTGTAGATTTTTTTACATATGACCATGCATAACATTTACTGAGTAGTCACACTGAAAATATTTTTTATATTGGAAATAAATGGAAAACGAAATCCACCCCTAAGTGTAAAAAAACATATATATACCTACATATATATAATAATAATATTCCACAACTATCACACAACGCCATCTAGTCCCAATCTAAGCAGAGCTTGTGTTATGGGTACTAGACAACTGATAAACATACATATATATTTCTATATGGCAACTCAAAATATAACTTACAATAACTTGAGCTTAAGTTAGACTAAAGGGTATTTTTTTTGCTCTTCAGTTCCTTTTTTCGTTGTTTTATTTTCTTAAAAATGTTTTCTGTCACACAATATAAATATTACCTTAGTTAAATGTTGCACTGCTCTGAAACTACAAGCTACACTCAAAAATGGAGCTAAAGTTTTCAGCAATATGAGTGTAGTTATTACAAAAGGCTGAAACGATGTAATAAAGCAGGTCACCCATCTGACTTCAAATGAGTTCAATGATGCTATATTTCCAGTCCCGAAAAATGCTAATATAATATACAATATCTGATGGAAAAGTTCAGGATTATTATTATTTTGATAAAAATTATATATCTAATTGGAAATAAATCTACTTACAAAAAATATCATTAGTTTTATAGATTCTTAAAAAGGATACAAAAAAGAATGCTCTTCTAAAATCTTGACTGCTTATACCTCTCTCAATTGTTGTAAATGTACTCTCATTTTTCTTTTCAAAACTGCTTTCTATTAACTGTAAATAATATCGATAAAACTATTACGCCCACAGATTTTATAAAAATAGTACTACATACATGTAAAACTTTTTTTACCTTATTATTGTTTATATGCAGCAGTTTACATTCAATGTATATCCAACATGTTAGATTAAATATCAAAGCAACTATAAATAGACCTTCATGGGATACTGATAGAAGAAGGTAGAAGTTTAAGATGGACGTGTTTATTGCCAATATGCGGCATATCAGTCGTCTTGAAAACAATAGAGGTAGCACTAAGGATATTCCTGAAATTTTAAACATATCAATTAAGCATTCATCTTCATGTATGTCCAATGGGTGAGAAAACTGCCACCTTTCACCACTCTTGGCGCTACCAGAACAAACGGTAAACAAGCATTTTTTCATTTACCTGCTGTAAGCCATGCTAATGACTGGTACAGATATGAAACTGATGTGCCTTGTTCAAACCGCTTTGATTGCACATAAATATTGTGAAGGGATAGTATAAGTAATGCTACTTGTATTGCAGATAATACAATTTCTCTCTTATTTTCATAATTATTATTACAAAGTGGTAACAGGATTTTATAAATGTATAGCAAAATTGCTATCAACCAAATGATACCAGCAGTTATGCTGAAACAAAAATAAGACATTGGTTAGTTTCTGGTATGTTATAAGCTTTTCATTTCCAGATAAGTTCTAGCACAAAGTTACTTACACTAGTTCAATAAAAACATTTTTTCCAACAACAGGCATGAAGGAAAAAATGCTGAGTAACAAACAACCAAAAGGCCAAGCAATCAGTATCGTCTTTGATAAATGATGTCTTGTTGAAGAGAAGAATGGCCATATACCCATGCCCAAAAGTGGGATGCTCAACATCCATCTATGTGTAAAAGACAGACCCTGAAAATAATTTTTGAAGTAGAAGGCATACGGTCAAACAATGTTGCTTTAAAAATTAAAATTAAATTTACTGCTTACCAACGCAACAGAACCCAGTGTATAACATAAAATCTCCACTAAGAAAAAGCCAAATTTTCTGTTTATTCGAAATTTGCCATACCCCTGCATCCAAAGATATAATGATGATAAAGCATACCACCATAAAAATAGAGGCATCATTGCATACAAATAATACTGGAGTGGTAAGTTTTGTGCTGAAATTAAAATTGTTATTAATGTATGCTCAATTAAATTATATATTTTTTTAAATAAAACAAAAAGTTACTGAACCATACCATAGACTAAATGTATAGACAACAAGCATAAAGAGGAAAATATTATATTCAAAAATAGCCCCAATTTCGTAGAAGACATGATTTTCAAGTTAGAAGTTTCTGCTTGAGTATTGAATTTTTGTTCTGATAAAACTTTTAGCAAACATGCTATCCATCCCAAGAATGATAATGTAACTAGTACTAGTAATGGCTGCTGATAGTAATTGTGATAATATTTGAGGCCAGCAAGACTGAGGCGTATAATTTCTTCACTCAACAGTATCAATTTTTCATACTCTTCTTCAGCAAGTAACTTCTCAGTGAATTGTATTAGCTCTTGATATTTGTCATTGCTGAATGGTTCATAAGGTTGATACAAATATGAGATGGCATATTCTTCCACATCAAGTCTTTTCTTGTTGTACTGTGATGCTAGTTGCCTACAATTGCTATATATAGCTTTTGCTTTGTTAGACAAGGTCATATCAAACAGTTCAGTTGTTAGTTTTCCCTGAAATTCAAAACAATCACACTTCTAAGTCTAACAAACTAAGGCAATTGCAACATGTTTTTAACATGTGTGAATAAAACCTCTACTACTCATTTAATACTCTATTTTGAATATAGATATCATTGACTCACAAATTCGATAATGGTATTTATTTGTACACTTTAATTATTACGATGTTACTTTTTTGCAACAGAAAGGAAATGGTAAACCTGTTCAGATTATTGGCTAAATACTTACTCTAGAATTTACGGGCACAGGAATAGAAAGAATAGTAGACATAAGAGGAGATAAATCCACTTGATTAATGTCTATCCTGTGATCTAAGGACATGCCAACTGTTTCAGGATCAAGTTGCTGCATTTCTGATTGCTTTACTCCTGAGCCCCATATTACGTATGGTGTTTTAGTCTCATGGTCGTCTCCTGCTCCATGTGAGCCTTAAATACAAGACATGCAGCTATTTAAAATATTATATGAAGGCCAAATCCTTTATGAACATCAAAGTCAAGGCACTTAGTTCAAATAGTAAAAGTAAAGGTCACTTTTGAACGGTAACATTCACATTAAAATAGAATTGATTCTAGTTGCCCCTTCCAAAAGACAGTTTCGTATTTAGAGAATGGGCAAGAAATCCACCATTACTATTTGTTAAATGTTTTACAATATTTTAGATGCATTTATTATAATGTTATTTGGAAATGATGCATCTAGAATAAAATTACTATACCGTGAAACCTGCTAACTTTGCCAACGGTTGCCGAGTTTGCCATAGCCAACTAATGAGGGAAAAAGTCTAATTACATTTTAATAGTAGTTTTTTGCCACGTGTGAATGCCTATATGCTGAAATTTATTAGTTAAATGGCAACAGCGAATGAGTTGTGGCAACCCAACTTGTTTATGAGATGTCTTTTTGGCGGTTACTTTTTTTGAGTGTTGGTGGCGTAAAACTTTGTGCTCCGGAACTTTTATAAAAATAAACGAGAAAAGCATTGTCTACGTAAGTAATTTTTTGATATTGTGTTAGCATAATGGTCTTTAACTAAATAAAAGCTGATTTACCGTGCTAAAAGATAGGTACTTATAGTTCACAATTGGTGTTGGTAAATTCAACAACCCCAATCACAACGTCCGTGATGGTGACTATGCCATGTTTTGTTGGAGGTTAGGGCTGCACAACTTTTCTTATGAATATTTTAATAAAATTTTCGTTATAAGTAACTAGTTATAGTATAAGTAGGTTACCCAGAAATATACAATAAAATACACAGTGCATGTAGACGGTAAACGACGTGGCGTGCAATGTAAAAAGTTTTTTTTTTATTATGCGTCAATTTTAAGTACCTAATTCACTTACATGAGATTTTTTAAACTTTTATGTTTTTGTGTGTAATAAATAAGTTATAAAGTTACGCAAATACTGTATAGCATTGCATTTTCACAATACTTTCAATTTTTTTTAAATTTCCTTTTCTATTGGACATCATTTTTCATCGTGGCATTTACTTCTTTTGACTTTCACAAGTGCCCGTAAATGATCCAAAATGATTTGACTAGACACTGTTTAATATTGATGGTGATGGTGTATAAGGCGTTAAATATTCGAGTCCCGACCCATCCACCCACTGGACTTTACCACTGGTGGGTGGACTGGTATTTCACGATTACCCCCCCACCCACTATGCTAGTGTGAACAAAAATTATCGATTAATTTAAAAATTCGCTAAATTAAAAAAAAAGTTTTACTTTCATATTAATAAACACAAAATATTCCTCTTTAAAGAAAAATCAACCTTTGGTATTGAGTTAGGATTTAATTGAGTTTGAATTTGTTTTGAATAATATGTATAATCTCTTTATGAAAAACCACTGGCCAAAGAAAACAAATATCACTTGAATGACTTCTGATGTCACACTAATCACTAATGTTTAATGCACTTCTCTACAAGGAATTTGCTTTTGTAACTTATATTGTGTAGTTTAGAGAGTAATGGAAATTAACACGGAATTAAAAATTGTGAATCGTAAACATGGCCGGGTCTTATTGTGGAATGGACATCAGTTTTATAAGCACAAAACTTATAAATGTAAATCGTCAATTTGGACTTGTTCCCAAAAACAAAAACTGAAATGTAATGGATCTGTGACAATTGATGAAGTAAGTACCAGTAAACTCACTTCTTATTAGGGCTCCGTACTTACGTCCGTACCCTTTCTAAAACGGACACTATTACTACGACTCCGCTGTCCGTCTGTCTGTATCAAGCAAAAGCAAATTCCTTGCAGAGAAGTGCATTAAAGATTAGTGATTAGTGTGACATCAGAAGTCATTCAAGTGATATTTGTTTTCTTTGGCCAGTGGTTTTTCATAAAGAGTTTATATTCAAAACAAATTCAAACTCAATTAAATCCTAACTTAATACCAAAGGTTAATTTTTCTTTAAAGAGGAATATTTTGTGTTTATTAATATGAAATGAAAACTATTTTTTAATTTAGCGAATTTTTAAATTAATCGATAATTTTTGTTCACACTAGCATAGTGGGTGGAGGGGTAATCGTGAATTACCCGTCCACCCACCAGTGGTAAAGTCCAGTGGGTGGATGGGTCGGGACTCAAATATTCTAGTGTTTTCCAGTTTACCTTTAGGTTTATTTCATGAGTACCTTGTGTACAAAATCTTGACCAAATAAACATTTTATTTTCCTTTTTTAGAAGATGGAAAATCGTCGTCTCGGACCTTTGTTTGGGAATAGAGCATTTAAGGAATATTCCACAGAAATGTTGGAAGTTGCTGTGGACTTAGCAGAAAATAAATTTCGTCCCTTGAACCTGAAAAATGATTCCACATACCACGCAGAACTATAGACAATAAAGTAAAAATAAGAATAGTAGAAAGCCTGGCGCAGACTTTCTGAAGCTGAAGAACAAAATATTGTTAATGTCATGAGAGCAGCAGGTGATTTCTCAGCCCTTGGATGTTGCATTTTTCGGCGTCCATAAGTCCATTCGCCACTGCCATTGGTAGCTGTGAAGTGCGCTCTTGGCTGCGTAGTACCTCACCCCCGCTGACACGTGAAATTGCAAATTACACTAGCCTGGTGTTTCGAGCTGCCATTAAGTTTTAATCGTACTATACCTTCCTACTTAACAACCTATATTAATTAATAGTCCCGACGATTAATAGATTAATGCGTGTTGATCTCACTAGAAGTTATTATGTATTTTTTTTACTTTTATTAAATTGTGTATTGATATCTACTATGGAAACATTTTAATTAGACAACCCTAAACCTAACTTCTTTTTAGTAAGAAAAATTTTGGAAAGTTTGGTGAATTTGCCACCTTCTTAGAGAGTCAAACTATTTTTGCTAAATAATATAAAGTTTTCACTTTTATTTTATGGGATATAGGAAGAGTGTAAAATACATAACTTTTTAACCTCATAAATTCCAAAAAAATCATTTTTATTTTCAAATGGCAAATTTACCAGAAGTGACAGCTGACTTTGCCATATTTGTTTTTCAGCCTGAACTTTTTTAATTTACCAAAATAAAATAGATATTTGGTAATTATATCAATTTCCATGAAATTTACTACATCTAGAAATAGGTTACTCGTTATGTTTTCATATTAATTATATTTTTTTAAAGCGAATCAAACTTTTTGACACATAAAAAAGTGGCAAAGTAAGCAGGTTTCACGGACCACAGTAGGTATCCCCATATTGTTACACCAGGAAAAAGGGTGCAAGCTACCCAGTGGGGGTAGCTTGCACCTTTTCTAGGCTCTAGAGATAGCGAAGCTTCTGTACAACATATGTAACATGCCATTAATGCCATATTCATGGCAAAAGAACTTTTCCTTTATCAAAGTCAATTCAATACCTATAGCCTCATCTTAGGCTCCCTGTTGGTAGGCTCTTGGCTAAAAAGCTAAAATCTTTTGGCAAAGTTACTGCTAATTCCACGTAACACTACGTAGTATGGTCCATGAGTTCTTAGCCTCACATAGAAAATAAACAGAACGTAATTTGGTTTTTCCTTCATAAAGTAGGTACAAGTCTCAACATGCACTGTGTTGAGTTTGAACTTGTTCCATTTGGTACTTTAGTTTTGAGAGCGATTTACATACATGCAGTCGAGTGATTTTCACAAAATGTATAAAATTGAATATCGGGCTGTTATAAAGTTTTTAACTAAAGGTCTAACGGCAACGCAAATAAAATAAAGATTGACTGTTGTTTACGGTGACTCTTGCCCTTCGTATGTAATAATAAAAAACTGGTCTAAGCTGTTTCGTTGGGGTAGAGAATCATTGGAAGATGATCCACGTGAAGGAGGCCCTGTCACAGTGACGACCCTAGAAAATATTCAATTTGTGGAAGATATTGTTTTGAGTGACCGTAGATTAAAAACAAAAGAAATTGCTGCACAGTCTGGACTTTCAAAAACAAGTGTTATTAGAATCCTTCACAAGCATTTACAAAAGACAAAAATCAGTGCATAGTAGGTGCCACGGATTCTTAGTGCAGTCCAAAAGCAGCGACGACGTGTTGAATGTTGTGAAGAATTTTTAGAGCTTTGCCGCGATGACCAGGAAGCAGTTATTCAATCGATTGTGACGGGCGATGAAACTATGATTCTTTACTACGATGACTCGATGGAATGGCACAGAAAGGGAGAACCGGCACCAAAAAAGCTAAGGTCACCCAAAGCGTTAAGAAGCTCATGGCTACAATTTTTTGGACTGTGAGGGAATCCTTCTCATCGATTTCAAGGAAAGTAACACGGTTGTAAACGCAGCTTATTATAGTGACTTACTACGACTGTTATGCCAGAAAATTATTGAAAAAGACAGGGGGAAAATAACTTGAGGCGTCCGATTGCTTCACGACAATTCTCCAGTCCACACTGCTGTGATTTCGAAGTCTACAGTTAAGGAATGTGGCTACATAGAGATAAATCATGCCCCTTATAGTCCTGACCTGGCCCCCTCAGACTATTTTTTGTTTTCAAATTAAAATCAGATTTGAAAGGGAATAAAAATAACAACAATGAAGAAATTAAACAGGCTGTTTACGACCACTTTGATAGTAAAGATTCAGCATATTTTTATAGTGGCATAGAAGCATTAGTCAGACGTTCTGAAAAATGTGTTGCAATAAAGGGAGAGTATATTGAAAAATAATATTTTTCCACTACCGTTAAGTACTGTATTGTATTGAAAAGTTTTTTGTTTATCTGCAACTGGTGGAAATATGTTAAGTAACACTGTTTTTGGAACAATAAATTTTTTATTATTATTATTTATACATGTTAAACATATCTCGGGATTCTAGAATCCCGGTCCTTTGGAAGGCGTACGAGGGGCCGAAGCCAACTCGCAGAGGCCCCTTAGACAATTTTAAATGATGAGGGGGCACCAACCGACGATTATCTCTGTATGCACTATGCAAGTGCACCCAAGGACAATCCCCGGTTGGAGCAGAACTATTACAGAATATGGAAACAAGCAAATTAGGCTATGGGTTTGGATGGCTATAGTGGACTGGTAACCGCAACTATGGAAAGACTATGGCCCCTGCCTAATCAATGTTTTGTATACACGGATAAAATGGCAGGGGGTGACTTGCACACTCCCTAATGGGCCCCCGGGAAACGTCGCTGGCACATAGTGACGCAGCGACAAGGGGGCAACACTTCCTGAGGTGCTTGAGAAGTGGAGAGGTATTCCACGGCTTTCAGAACAATCCCAGAGCCCGGAAGATGGTCAAGTCCCTACGAGCACTTACTGGAATACTTCCTTTCCCCGAGCATGTTTGCTCTTGCGAATCTCCACTCAAGCCAGCCAATAAAGGCAAGAATGAGATGGGAGCTCTGAACCTCGTCAGTGTTCACTCCAGCCGGCCAATAAAGGCAAGCCAGAGATGAGGAACAAGAATTCTCCCGGGAGATCGGGTCCGTGGGGTCGCTACTGCCCAACAGCTCGCCACATGCTGCCCTGCGGGTTTATTATTATTATTATTAATATTAGTATTGTTTAATTTCCATCTGTCCTTCTATGTTAGGCTAAGAACTCTTGGACCGCACTACGTACATACAGGGTAAAGTTTTTGAAGTTAAAATAATATTAATATATTTAAATATAAGTTACCCCAATCCGTCATGCCATGGTCTGAGGTCATCAAAAAAGTGGTTTTTCCATCATTATTATAATAATATCTTATTACTTTTTCTATTTCCTTTATTCCTTCATCAACATGTTTCAATGTAGTTAAGAAGTTCCTGTAATGATTAGATTCACATCATTATTCTGGGCTGAAAGGGTGATTATCATAGCACATATTTATAAATAACACTGCATGAATTAAACTTACGTTGTCTTTGGTTTATGAGTATGCCCTGCCGTATCAGTTCCTAGTAGATGCAGGAACAGTACTATTTTATTACTTTGCAATTTTTCTTTAACAGCATCATCATATTTAGCTTGTAGGAAAAACTGTTTCACATTATCAAACACCCATGCATCTAGTAGTGTAGTGTTTTTGTCTGCACTAAAACTTTGATCATAAGGGTCAAATTCATGTACAACTATGTGATCATCAATATTAGCTTTTGTGAAAATATTCACAATGTCATAAGTACCCCAACACCAAGTGAAGGAAGTTTGATTAAAGACCGAATCAAAATCAACAGGGTTTTCTTTCCACCCTTTGGCAATAGCAGACGGATCTTCATAGAATCCTGCAATCACAGCCACATGCCCTGGGCGTGATTCAGTTGGCACTTGAGTGTTTGAAATTCCCCATCTACCATAAGAATTTGCCACAGACCTGGAATAAATAACTGTTTGTATCAAACATACCATAATATGTAATTTGTTGATTAGGCTATTTAATTTTATCTATTATTACTTTTTAAACGATTAACCTACGCTGAAAATGATTTAATAGTTCTAATTTTTCCTCTCTGGGTTAAGTTTTAGTATGTCAGCAGTAAATTTAAGGACTGAAGGGGGGGTGAGGGGCGAGGGGGGGCCGTGTAGAACCCCCCCTGTGAAGGAAAAGTTGCGCAACCCCGCCCTTTTTGAGAAATATTTTTTTTTTAGATTCTAACCTCACTTTCGAATTTTCGTGTATCGACATCGATTTAAAGGCCAGAAAGTGTGGGATTGACGAATAAAAGGAATAGGGGTTAAAATTTCCACTACGGGCCATCTGGGAGTAGGGGCGCGCATAGTTTTTTTTATAGGAAAGTCGACGGAGCCCCGCTTCGCGGGGCTCCTACTTCTGTGTGGTTTAAAAAAAAATAACCACGAAGAGGATGGCGGGGTCTTTGACCCCGCCATCCTCTTCTAACCTAACCTGTCCGAGTCGGGGTGCCCCAAGTCCAGAGCTCGCTTCGCTCGCTCTTGTATTTCTACGATTTATATTATTATTTTTCTCGTAAACCAATTATTTTTCAAACTTAAAATTTTACGTGGAGGCTTCTAATAATATGATCTTTCTGTGAAAAAAATATGGACTCCCAAATCGTGGGCTGAGTTACTAAAGGTAAGCCCCTCTCTGTTCTTGTTTAGGGCCTGCCCAGCATAATGGGTACTTATCCTGTTATATCCATACGTGCATGCAACGAACATGGTAATGAAAGTATATGCATAAATATTGACGGCTGCCATTTATGTGATCCTTTGATGAAAACAAAGATTCTGTTTGTCTACCCTTTGACTGTCTTTTTTCTAAGCAAGTCAATTAATATTAGTATACAAACCTCAAGTAAGGCATAGTCGTATGATTAACGAACGATTCTGCTCTAAGTCCATCAACCATAAAAAGAACGAGTCGTTCAGCCAGATATTCATGCTGGGGCTGATAAGGCACCACATTCTTCACAATAGGTGATTTAAAATATATGTCAAAAATTGAAAATAAAAAAGTTATATGCAAGAAAATTCCCACGATAAACATAGCTATTTACTTTTCAATTAAAGTTTGTAACAGTCCAGAGGAAATCTTTGTAGATAATATCCATCGGTTCAGCAATACAACTATTTACATTTTAAGCCACCGGTATTCGTTTCGCTTTCGTCGCACTACTGACAGAAGTGACAGATGACAGCTCAGAACCTTAGATTATATACCTAAATCTAAGCTCAGAACGATGTTCTGTGGATGACAGTATAAAATATTGCAGCTACCATTACAAAAAAAAAAAATATGTTGCACTAATAATGTAGTTGGTTCATTTTCAGAAAATCTGTACACTGTTGAAAATATGCCGTTTTTATTTTTTTTCATTGTAAATGGTTTTTATTTACAATGGATAGTCTTTTCGCTATTTGAAAATACTAATAGAACCTCTTAATCAGGATTATTTACTGAAATATAACTAATTAACTGAACCTGGAGAACAAAATTTATTCCATTCCGCAACTAATAACTTTTGGATTTAAAAATAAAATAAAACTCTTAATCAACTAGTATAATTCGTTAACGATCTTTTGTACTTCAATATAAAATAGATAAAAATAAAATTAACACTAGCAAATATACATAATCATCATTTTAATTTCCATTACGTTACTCTTTGTACTAAATTAGTTAAATACTTTTCAATATGTTTCTCAATAAGGACACAAGATAGGAACTCTTTTTTTAATTACATTCATCAAATTATTACACTCTAAATGACAAAATCTACTAACAATTAGTTAGCATTTCGCGCTAAAAATAATATTTTAGACAAAATATAAAATAGGACAGTCACGGAATAGACTGTTCCTATAACGCAGTCTTTCCCAATGTGGGCGATAACGCCCCCTTGTGGGCGCTGCAGGCCTAAAGGGGGGCAGTAAGAGACCCAGAAAAAAAGGGGGCATTGTGTAGGGCTTTGGGGTCGATTTATAATTTCATCTACCTAGCTAGGAAGACTCTTAGACACCGACTGAGCTCTCGACTCTCGACTACATCTTGTGAACATCAACTAATATTAATTAAGATATAGCTCAAACTCGGTTCGATTTAAAAGACCGCGGGCAATCATGTTTTAACAAGTTTTTGTTAAATAATCCGAATTGTACATTCCTATACCAATCGGCTGGTTCTATAATACTTGTTCTTGCTTGTCGAGTACGATTGGGCGTCGAATGAGATAAACGAGTTTATGCACGTTTGTCTTATTCCTGTTGGTGCGTGCTGCTTATGCAATCCTATATAAACGACGTAAATTTATTTTATTTTCATTTGCGGTTTCGCGCATAATAGATAAGCAGTACTTGATTTCAACACTTACGTATTTCTTAAAACAAAACAATGTCGGAAGTAAAAAAGAAGAGACGGCAATATTCTGCGGAATATATTAAATTCGGATTTATTGAAAATCCCACAAGCCCGTCGTCGCCTTTGTGTCTTCTATGTCTAAAAACATTTTTGAACGAAGCAATGAAGCCTTCAAGACTGCAAGATCATTTGAATAAAATGCATCCAGATAAGACAGAAAAGAATGTAGCATATTTTCAAGACCTAGAGAAGAAGCATAATACTCAGCCAAGTGTATCAAAACTATTTTCGGCGGCTGCTAAGCAAGATGACGACGGACATCGAGCTTCGTACAATATCTCTTTGTTAATTGCTCAAAAAGGCAAACCACACAACATCGGAGAAGAGTTAATTTGGCCAGCAATAAAGGAAGTAATAACTACTGTGCTTCATAAACCGGCCGCAGATATTATTCGAAAAATTCCTTTGAGTAATAATTCTGTGCAAAGACGAATTGATGAAATGGCTGAAAACATTGAAGAATCATTGTGCAATCATCTGAGGACTAGTCAATTCTCAATTCAGCTCGATGAGTCCACTTTACCAACTAATGAAGCGTTGTTGCTATATTACGTGAGGTTTATTAAAGATGAGAAAATACGTGAAGAACTATTGTTTGCCAGAAATTTGGAGACAGATACAAAAGGCGAAACCATATTCAATACATTGGAAAAGTTTTGTGAAGAGAAAGAGATTCCTTTGAAAAATATTATATCAGTTGCTACGGATGGCGCTCCGGCTATGACAGGGCGCCATAAAGGCTTCATAGCATACTTAAAGAATAAAATTCCAGATGTCCTTGCTATACATTGCGTTATTCATAGACAACATTTGGTTGCTAGAAACTTAAGTGAACGACTATTTCAATCACTGCAATATGTCTTCAAAGCAGTCAATAAAATCCGTAGCAGCTCTTTGAATGATAGATTATTTCATCAGCTTTGTGTTACTAATGACGAAGATTTCAACCGTTTGTTGCTTCATACTGAAGTTCGTTGGCTGTCAAGAGGCAATTGTCTGATTCGATTTTACAACCTGTTTGACTCTATGATAGAGTTCTTGGAAACTAAAGATACAGAACTGCGCAACAAGCTCATAACATCAAAGAATGATATAGCTTACATGACAGACCTGTATAAAATCTTCAACGACATGAACCTCCAACTGCAAGGCGATTCGTAGCTGCTTTCGCAGCCAAACTGCTTCTGCACAAAAAGAATATGGGCAGACGTGAGTTTCACAATTTTCCGAATTTATCAGTATACTGCAGTAACGACGACTTGTTTGCCTACTGCCAACATTTGGAAAACCTCCACATTGACTTCACCGAACGATACCAGGACATTTTAAACTTGGAAATACCAGACTGGGTGTTGGATCCGTTTTCAAATGTCAACACAGCAATGTCACCTCAGCTGGAAGAAGAACTTATAGAATTGACAACAAACGAAGAAATAAAAATCAAGTTCAGAAATGGATATCAAGAATTTTGGCTACAAAAATCGATCCCGCAATTGTACCCTGGATTGTGGTCAATTGTTCAACGATTTTTGATAGCATTCCCATCGTCACATTTGTGTGAACGTGGATTTAGTGCTGTGGCAACGCTGCCACATGAGTAGAAAAACGGAACAGAGATAAAGCAACGAACAACCGCGCGATTCGATTGCACTACTACAAGCACGCGGGGCATGTGTGCGTGACCACTGGCCGCTTGTCGCGTACGCGGCGAGACTGGAAAAAACCGGTTGACGCTTGCACAGCCAGTTGACAATCTCAGGGTTAGTGCAACACACGTTGTTTGTTTTTTAGTTGCAAGTTTGAATATTTTTATGTAAAATGTGTTATTTTGTTAATAATGGTTGTTTATTGTACTGTGTGTACGAATAATACTAGAAAAAATAAAGATATATCACTTCAGCGGCGAGGCGTAAATTTTTCTAAAAGAGAAGCCGAAGCGAAGTCGGCCTTAACTTACTGACTCATCAATAAAGAATACTTACTATCATTCTAAAATTAATATAGGAATGTAATGAATTAAATACAATTAAATTGAACAGATGAAAACAAATAAAATATGCAATATTCTTCTATCTCGTTCTCGCGGACGCATTTTTCTATACCTGTCTCTGTCATAACCCGTTTTACAGCGGCTTGCTCTCGTACATATCAAGCGGTGCCACGTGACCTAAAGTGACATCATTACGGGATCGCTGTTGTATGAATTTTTAGTTCCCGATTATGACGTTTTGGCGCCGGGTTAATTTAGAACATTTCTCTTTTGTTGTAATACAAAGGTATAAATAACTTTTTTTGTTGTTTGAATGTGATGGTGAATTAAATACCCGTAGTGTAACTATATTTATTGACAATAGTAGCCACTATTTACATACTATTGTATTTTTAATAGTGATAAGAGTTACCAATGCGAATCCCCGAAGGCAAGCCGGTAGGAATCGTGTTATATGGTGCCTTCGCCACTGTATCACTTTAACTATCCCAAGGAGTATGTACAATAGGTGAGTAAATATTTGATTACTTATTACTTTTTCAAGTAAGTTACCTAGCGGGGCGGGTGAGGGAGTGGCAGTCTCTGCGCCCTAACGTCCCTAGCCGCCGCAGGAGGAGACGCCCCAGGCGTCGGGAGTCGATAGCGGACTCCCGGCCACCGTAGGCGCGAGCTTGCGGGTGGCGAGCAATGGGTAGCTCGCCGCCCGGTAAGGACCAAGCTCGGGTCGACGCACAGTGGGCCCATACTGAAAATTAGTGGACTTAGGCAACAAAGTTCCTATATCGATGCGATTTTTTTTTATATGACGTGTTATATTATTCCTGACAACTTTTATTCTTATAAAATTTCTTCTAAAGTTGATAGTTTGTCTTGAAAAAAATTAATTAGATTTTTTTTTGTATGGAGCGAATCACGTTTAATTTTTTTTCTTCAATTGTACTAATATGTTGAGTGTGTGGCGTGAGTATATGATAGCTAGGGTCATTCTCTATCCATGAAAAAAAATCAGCGCCGGCCATCTGCAGCAGCGCGAGTAATCATTCGGTAACAAAAAAATGATTTGGAAGAATTTTTTTGTCATCTAAACTAATATTATAAATGCAAAAGTAACTCTGTCTGTCTGTCTGTCTCGCTTTCCTGCTAAAACTACTGAACCGATTTAAATGAAATTTGGTACACAGATAGTTTAGAACCTGAGAAAGGACATAGGCTACTTTTTATCCCGGTAGTATGTTCCCGCGGGATAATTTCCGAAATCCACGCGGGCGAAGCCGCTGGCAAAAGCTAGTTTAAAATAAATTCAAACCATATTTTTTGTCTCATTTGGCTGTTTTCACCTTCTTTTTAGTTAAATAAATAGTTTTAATAGCGCATACGTACTTATAACTAGTAATTCTGGTAGAGATTTAGTTATTATTGCATGTTATCGGTAGCACCTGCATTGTGATTGATGACTCATTTGTTTGTGCACTCGGCTAAGCGCATAACTAATGAGTCATCGAAAAATGCTCGTCTCTGATTGGCTGAATAATTTTCACTCACTGTTATGTCCACTACTTGAGTAATTAACACTAACTATAAATATAAAGACCTTCATTAAGTCCATCTAGTTTCGCTCTTGTCGCTTGTTTGTGAACACAGTGAAATACTTGTATTTTTATATTTACATTAGAACTATGGCTGGATTTTGTACCAACCTAGACCTTTTTGTGAAATTAAGAAGTGGCGGTGATCTGAAAAATCATATGTTTCTGTATGAAAGTATCATTTCTGTCTTGACTACCGAAGTTTCTGAAGAAGACAAGAACCGAATCAACGAGTTCTGTCGACTTTTTTGTGTAAATTTAAATAAAAAGTGGATAGAGTCAAGTAGAAATCAAAAAAACTTTTATGAATCGTGTAATTAATCGCAAGTGGTTGGAAAAAAACATCAACTGGCCTGTTTGTGACAGTGTTGATCTGAGAAGTGTGATGGGCTTTTCGGACGCAGCCTTATCTGAGCTTGTGGTTATAGATTGCCATGTTCCTACTCTTGCAGTATGTACTGCGGAAGCGGGAACATCTACAGAAAAGGAGCACAGAAAACCGTTCGAAGAGTTAAGTAATAAGCAAAAGAAAAGACGTTCTACTTCCATAGTAGAAGAAAATTCCGAGGAAGAGTTGCAGCACTGGTACATAACAAAATTGAAAGACAACGGCAAAACGAATCTGGCAAAAGTGGTCGAATACCTTTCCAGTAATCCAGATGCGCTATCCGAAGTAGAAGAGAGACTATTCAAAAAGCAGAGCTTAAGTACTGTCTCTGAAGATAAGTGTTTAGCTCTTTATACATCAGTTGCGCTCTCGAAATGGAAGTACTTAGACTTCGACAATTTCTGAAAGAAGAAAACTGTGCTGCCTTTCCATCTTATCCAAAGCTTGTAAATGCCAAGAAAAGATGTTACCCACCACAAGAGAGTATGGAGATTACCGAAAACGGAGCTCATATTAAATTGCAAGCGCTATTGGACCACACTGTGGAGAGGATATTACTTGATATAAATACTGTTGATAGGTCTCAAAATGAAGAACTCAAGTTGACCTGGAAATGGGGACTTGATGGTTCTTCGTCGCAGAGTAACTATAAACAGAAAACGTCAAACACAGCTACAGAGTTCGATGATTCATCAGTAGTCATGATAAGCATCGTCCCTCTTCGGCTAGTGTCTACTAGGCCATCATCTGGGAATGAAAATCTAGTTTGGGAGAACCCCACACCTTGCTCAACTCTGTACTGTCGACCAGTGAAGTTGTGTGCGTTACGATTGCTCCGCCAGATTATCCAAATATAATTTTTTTTAGCCAAAACTTTTGTCGAAATTTGTCAAAATCGAATGGCACAAACCAAAAATTTGTCAAAGTAGAAATAAAGAAGTTATGAGGGTTTTAAGTTGGCCGCGCGAACGTAACGTGGAGGATTGCGCGGCCATGGAGATCTCAGCAACTACTTGGGCTAGAGATCTAATTCTTTTTGTCAATTGAAGACTGAATTTGTCAAAAATTGTCGAAAAAAGAATTACATGCTCTAGATTAATATTTTACGAAATATTCACCTTGGAAGTTATGGCCGCGCAATCGTGCACTTGTCGTTTCTTTGTTGTTGATTATTTCATTAATCTTAAGATTTTATGCCGTAAAACTGTTACAAGAAGGAAGGTCTTAATTTGTCGAAACTAACTTAAGCAATAAATAATACTAAAGTTTAATTAAACAGAAGATATCAGTCCAAAACAAAAAAGTCGTGGCCGCGCAATCGTAACGCTACTTTGAACGCTGATATCTCATTACCTATAACTGCTAGGAGTTCGGTATAAACATCCATTTATACGGCATATTACTCTCATTAGAATGACATATCGTTTTACCCTCAGAACAGTTTCCAACGAGAGTAATCTTGAAAATTATTTCATCTCGTACAATGTTCGAGTAGGGTAACCATAATTTCGATTTGATTTGGGAATACCTATAACTGGGGACGAGCAATTATATTGAACAATCTGCAAAATTAATTACTATTAAATAAAAACTTGTATGTTTCAAAAATTAGATATATTTATTGATAAGTGTATTCTCTCTGATGGGTCCGAATTCAGGCACGTACTATTAGAACAATTACCAATGGAACCAGCGCTAAAAATAATGTCATTTACAATGTGTTCATAAAAAATGCAGCGTTACAGACGCAACTATATCGGTTATCGTATTTCTACCGTTAAATTTGGATATGATTAACATTTCCACAATTAGCAACCTGGAAGATGCTATTATTATTTATGAATTTGTGTGCCATTTAAATCAAATGTTACTATTTTTGATAAGGTATTAGTAAATGCAACTAATTCATTGCAGTTTCTGCAACGTTTATTCTCCCATTCATAAATAATAATAGCATCTTCCAGGTTGCTAATTGTGGTAATGTTTATCATATCCAAATTTAACGGTAGAAATACGATAACCGATATAGTTGCGACTGTAACGCTGCATTTTTGTTGAACACATCGTAAATGACATTATTTTTAGCGCTGGTTCCATTAGTAATTGTTCTAATAGTACGTGCCTGAATTCGGACCCATCAGAGAGAATACACTTATCAATAAATATATCTAATTTTTGAAACATACAAGTTTTTATTTAATAGTAATTAATTTTGCAGATTGTTCAATATAATTGCTCGTCCCCAGTTATAGGTATTCCCAAATCAAATCGAAATTATGGTTACCCTACTCGAACATTGTACGAGATGAAATAATTTTCAAGATTACTCTCGTTGGAAACTGTTCTGAGGGTAAAACGATATGTCATTCTAATGAGAGTAATATGCCGTATAAATGGATGTTTATACCGAACTCCTAGCAGTTATAGGTAATGAGATATCAGCGTTCAAAGTAGCGTTACGATTGCGCGGCCACGACTTTTTTGTTTTGGACTGATATCTTCTGTTTAATTAAACTTTAGTATTATTTATTGCTTAAGTTAGTTTCGACAAATTAAGACCTTCCTTCTTGTAACAGTTTTACGGCATAAAATCTTAAGATTAAAGAAATAATCAACAACAAAGAAACGACAAGTGCACGATTGCGCGGCCATAACTTCCAAGGTGAATATTTCGTAAAATATTAATCTAGAGCATGTAATTCTTTTTTCGACAATTTTTGACAAATTCAGTCTTCAATTGACAAAAAGAATTAGATCTCTAGCCCAAGTAGTTGCTGAGATCTCCATGGCCGCGCAATCCTCCACGTTACGTTCGCGCGGCCAACTTAAAACCCTCATAACTTCTTTATTTCTACTTTGACAAATTTTTGGTTTGTGCTTTTCGATTTTGACAAATTTCGACAAAAGTTTTGGCTAAAAAAAAATATATTTGGATAATCTGGCGGAGCAATCGTAACGCACACAACTTCACTGGTCGACAGTACAGAGTTGAGCAAGGTGTGGGGTTCTCCCAAACTAGATTTTCATTCCCAGATGATGGCCTAGTAGACACTAGCCGAAGAGGGACGATGCTTATCATGACTACTGATGAATCATCGAACTCTGTAGCTGTGTTTGACGTTTTCTGTTTATAGTTACTCTGCGACGAAGAACCATCAAGTCCCCATTTCCAGGTCAACTTGAGTTCTTCATTTTGAGACCTATCAACAGTATTTATATCAAGTAATATCCTCTCCACAGTGTGGTCCAATAGCGCTTGCAATTTAATATGAGCTCCGTTTTCGGTAATCTCCATACTCTCTTGTGGTGGGTAACATCTTTTCTTGGCATTTACAAGCTTTGGATAAGATGGAAAGGCAGCACAGTTTTCTTCTTTCAGAAATTGTCGAAGAACTAAGTACTTCCATTTCGAGAGCGCAACTGATGTATAAAGAGCTAAACACTTATCTTCAGAGACAGTACTTAAGCTCTGCTTTTTGAATAGTCTCTCTTCTACTTCGGATAGCGCATCTGGATTACTGGAAAGGTATTCGACCACTTTTGCCAGATTCGTTTTGCCGTTGTCTATCAATTTTGTTATGTACCAGTGCTGCAACTCTTCCTCGGAATTTTCTTCTACTATGGAAGTAGAACGTCTTTTCTTTTGCTTATTACTTAACTCTTCGAACGGTTTTCTGTGCTCCTTTTCTGTAGATGTTCCCGCTTCCGCAGTACATACTGCAAGAGTAGGAACATGGCAATCTATAACCATAGCAGCAATAATAATAGCATCTTCCAGGTTGCTAATTGTGGAAATGTTAATCATATCCAAATTTAACGGTAGAAATACGATAACCGATATAGTTGCGTCTGTAACGCTGCATTTTTTATGAACACATTGTAAATGACATTATTTTTAGCGCTGGTTCCATTGGTAATTGTTCTAATAGTACGTGCCTGAATTCGGACCCATCAGAGAGAATACACTTATCAATAAATATATCTAATTTTTGAAACATACAAGTTTTTATTTAATAGTAATTAATTTTGCAGATTGTTCAATATAATTGCTCGTCCCCAGTTATAGGTATTCCCAAATCAAATCGAAATTATGGTTACCCTACTCGAACATTGTACGAGATGAAATAATTTTCAAGATTACTCTCGTTGGAAACTGTTCTGAGGGTAAAACGATATGTCATTCTAATGAGAGTAATATGCCGTATAAATGGATGTTTATACCGAACTCCTAGCAGTTATAGGTAATGAGATATCAGCGTTCAAAGTAGCGTTACGATTGCGCGGCCACGACTTTTTTGTTTTGGACTGATATCTTCTGTTTAATTAAACTTTACTATTATTTATTGCTTAAGTTAGTTTCGACAAATTAAGACCTTCCTTCTTGTAACAGTTTTACGGCATAAAATCTTAAGATTAATGAAATAATCAACAACAAAGAAACGACAAGTGCACGATTGCGCGGCCATAACTTCCAAGGTGAATATTTCGTAAAATATTAATCTAGAGCATGTAATTCTTTTTTCGACAATTTTTGACAAATTCAGTCTTCAATTGACAAAAAGAATTAGATCTCTAGCCCAAGTAGTTGCTGAGATCTCCATGGCCGCGCAATCCTCCACGTTACGTTCGCGCGGCCAACTTAAAACCCTCATAACTTCTTTATTTCTACTTTGACAAATTTTTGGTTTGTGCCATTCGATTTTGACAAATTTCGACAAAAGTTTTGGCTAAAAAAAATTATATTTGGATAATCTGGCGGAGCAATCGTAACGCACACGTGAAGTTTACTTTCACTTCGGAGACAGCTGACTTTATAAAGTCTGAAGAGTCTGAGATGAAAAAACAAATTGATGAACGAATATCTACACAGTGTGGAAATATTATTGTATCACATGAATTGCATATGACCATGATTGATGGAAAAGTGGCCAATATTATTGCTGGAGTACCATCATATGCAACGTGCGTGTCAAATTTGCTTGGCAAAACCGAGTGAGATGAATAATTTAGACGCTTTGACTTCTAAACCACTTCGTGAAGAAATTTACAAACAAGGAATTTCTTCACTGCATATGAAGATTCGGTGTATGGAATGTCTTCTCCATATATCTTATAATCTGGATTTTCAACGATGGACTGCTCGCGGCGAACATAAGGCTTTGAAACAAGCTAAAAAACAAAGCTGATTGATATAGTCAAACAGGTATGTATTTAATTTTCGCTCTCTTTATGTTGTTTGTGAATTATATCTCTATGTATTGTATATTACAGTATTGTTTTCCCATTTTAGGGTTTTGAAACTACAAACGACGGGAATACAGCGAGGCGCTTTTTCCAAGATTACAAAAGATCTTCCAGAATAACGGGAATTGACGAAAATCTGATTTTCAGATTTTCCGTTATTCTACAAGCCATATCATCAGGCAAAAACATTGACTTTGAAAAATTTAGAAGATACTGTAGAGAAACAGCTGATGTGTACGTGCAACACTATTCGTGGTTGTAGGCGAAGCTCAATAAAACAAGCTATAGTTAGTATTTATGTTTCTTTATTGTTGTGGGCGACGCCCTATGAGACTAGCTAACTTTTAACATTAATATCTCCTCGCTATTGTATTCGGTAACTCCGGTATAGCCTCTGTAAAATACCTAAACAAATACCTATACTGTTCTTTAATAAAAGTAGTAGATTTCCATGAAGATACTTAAGTAAATACCGATGTATGTTTATAATCAGCTGTATTACCATTGTCTTGACCTTTTGAATTCTAATTAACCTGCAATTACCTGTAACAATAACCTGTTGGAATCTAATTAGTCTGTAATGCCTGTGTTATGTTTGTATAAAACTAATTAGCTTATAGTTACCTAACTCATTTATTGTAAAGCACTAATTAGCTGTGAGTAGGTATGAATATACCTAAAATACCTTATGTAGTTCGTACACGATTTTGAAAGTAGCGTATGTCCAATAGGACGAGCCACATTGTTAATCCAATAAGAAAGCAGAAACCTTGAACTCGCTTACACGTGTTTTGAAATTCTCGACAAGTCGAAACCTGTACCTTAGGGAAAGTCCATTTTTCTCGCTCTCAATTGGCGGAGCGGCTAATCAAAGTAAAGAAATGTATACGCTACTTGCGGTAGGCAACAAAAGTTATAAAAGGGCCGAGCGTCTATTTTTGGATTTAGTATTTTTACAAGTTTACATGAATCATCAAGTTACCACGTAGTGTTTGTGAAGTAAGTGGCTCCGCTGTCCACTGCTTAGTCGCGATGTACCCTATATCTAGTTAGCCAGTCTTCAAGTGTAATATAGCTAGGATTTAATTATGTGTACTGCTTATTCTAACTGTATTTTATATTGTGTGCTGTGTACTCTTTTACAACCAATTGTAGTGATTTCTGTGTAATTTTATGTGTGCCAAATATACTCAATTATTACGACATTCTGACTGGTTTAATTTCACTCTTTCGTCAAGGGAACACCGTCACCCCCGCCTACAACACCTGACTCCCGTTTTATTAACATTTTGGTCCTTGCGAGCCGGATCAGGTTCAATTAGAATAGAGTGAACCAGTCAGAATCATGAGTCACAGAAGTGAAATCACCACACGCAGCAAGTTACGAAGACTGGCGGAAGAAATGGGTACGCGACAAGCAGAGGACATCGTCTCTGACTCAGGCTTACCATCCGAAAGGGCTCCAGGTTCTCCGTCCGTAGCACCGACATTGGCATCGACGTCCGCTCGCAATATTCCGCTCACCGGTGGCCGATTAATTGACCACAGTAAATTGACGTCAGAGAGAGCGCACGGGGGGCAGGCAGCGCCCAAGGGTCGCCACACCTCGCCGCGCAGCAAAATATCGTCAAGAAATAGCCACAGGAGCGTCGATTACCTTAAAAAACGGATCGAGTACGAAGCGGAGCGCGAATTAGTGCAGTTGAAAGAGAACCTGGTCAAAGACAAGGAAAACCTCGTCAAGAAAAGGATGGAAGCGGAAATAGCTGAGATAGAGGCGGCCGCTGAAAGCGATGATTCACAGTCAGATGTGAGTACGACACAGCGCGTCGAAGAGTGGGTGAAAACCACGCCCCAAGTCCCCCAATTGATAGAAGTATTGGGGACGCCGGCTGTGTCAGGCGCACCTATTGAAATGGCTGCGCCCCGTGAAACATCTGACCCCCGTGAACAAACCGTAAGTAGGGTGAATCTTGTGAATAACCACCGTGGGTCGTCAGTGCCGTGTGATCTAGACCAGTCCCGAGTACCTAGGACATCCGCGTCTGTACCGTTACCTAACATAACGGCACCAATTACGTCCAGGTACATGCCAGTAACGTCAGATGGAGTAAGGTTCCAGTTACCCAGCCGTTATACCGCCTTTACCACTCCGGTCGCAAGTGTACCTCGAGTAGCCACACTCGAGTCGGATACACGGCGGCAGATGCAGTACGGAGCGGATGAAAGAGAAAGGCGGAGAGAATCGTCAGGGGACAGAGACCGTAAGATAGACAGACTGGCAGAGGCTATCACGAACATGGCACGACCACCACGACCGGTACCAAGACAGGCATATGAATTGCCCTACTTTAAAGGTGACCCAGCCGACTGGATATCATATCGGAACATGTACTGGGAAACATCACAGTTATACAATTTCAAGGCGCACGAAAACTTAGCACGATTAAAAACCTCGTTACAAGGCGACGCAAAGGTATCAGTAGAGGACTTACTACGATCGTCAACTGATCCGTCCGAGATAATGCGCGCGCTAGAGGATGAGTACGGTCACCCGACCCTAGTGCTACAGTACGCCATACAAAAGGTCAAAGAATTACCTAGAGTAACGGAAAGTGGACGCGAACTAAGGAAATTCTCGTCAACGGTCCGAAATTGTGTTTCGTTACTCAAAAATATTCGTGCGGATGGATATATAAATAATCCACAGCTGGTGAGTGACCTGCTGAGCAAGCTGACCCCTGTACAGCGCGCGCAATACGGTGACTTCGCAATGGGCCTGGACAACACACAGGGGGTGGACCTAAGAGTGTCTCCAAATCTAGAAATATTATCACATTTTCTAATACACTTGACACGCTCAACGTCGTACTACACTCAGGCGAGTATGTTTGAGCCCGGTCCATCGAAGCCCCCTGCCAAGCAACAGCAGAAGTATGGCGGCGCCGGTCAGTCTCGGCCAGCCAACGCCGCGCGCTCGGCCGCGAGCAGGCCTCCGTTGACGCAACGAGTGAACACGCAGAGCGACGAGTCTGCCGCTCCTGAAGAATGCGTTATATATGTCAACGAAAGCACAACATAGAAGAGTGTGACCAGTTCAAAAAGCTTACCGTTCAACAGCGTTGGGACACGATAAAGGAGAAGAACACATGCTTCAAATGTCTCGTGAGTAAACATCCCAAGAGGTTTTGCCGTGCGAGTAGATGCAAGAAGTGCGGGTTCGGACATCACCTGCTGTTACACGCGGATAAGCAGCCGAAAGAAAAGGTGGCTACGCCGCCAGAAAGTAAGACGGAAAGCGTCACAAATATAGGCGAGTGGCGAGCTACGGCACTACTGAAAATTATGCCAGTAACGGTCAGCGATGGAAACAGTGACGATAATCAGTGTTACGCACTACTGGACGATGGTGCGACCGTGTCACTCATCGACAGCTCGCTCGCCACAGACTTAGTGGGCCCATGTGTTCCTCTCTCCTTAAAAACCGCGGGTGGCTACGGAGTAACAGACTCAACGTCGCGAGTGGTACAAGTGCGCGTAAAAGGACCTAACGGTCAGTGCCATGACATTACGTGTCGGACAATAGTGGACATTAACCTACCAACGCAAACAGTGTCCGCCACAGTGATCGACGACAACGCGCACCTACGCGACTTGGGTTGCGTAGAGATGAGGGGAGCCAAACCGCTGCTGCTTCTCGGACAGGACAACTGGGAGCTGCTCGTCAGTCAGGACATTCGCCAAGGAAAATCCGGTAAGCCAGTTGCCTCACTCACTAAGTTAGGTTGGGTCATACATGGACCATTTAATATTAATAACAATAATAATAGTAAAGAATGTGTTAGTTCCATGACCGTTTCCCTTCCTGATTTACATAATCTAGTTAAATCACAGTTTGAGCTAGAAGCGATAGGTATTTCAGAGAATTTACGTAAACATAAAGATGTCGAAAGGGCATTAGCCGTGTTAGACAGCACTAGCCATCGTATCCCTGACCAGTCACAATGGGAGGTCGGTTTGTTGTGGAAACATGACAATATTCAGTTACCTGATAATTATAATCAGGCCAGGCAAAGGCTGTACGGCATAGAGAAACGTATGCGTAAAGACACTAGTTTCGCTGAGCAATATTCAGCTCAGATAGGTAGGTTAGTAGACGAAGGTTACGCGCGTAAAGCCTCCTACAAACCGGCGCGACGCGGCAACGCGACGCGACACTCGTAGAACAATTTTTATGTGAACTTCATGGAAATTGTTCTACAAGAATCGCGTCGCGCTGTCGCGTCGCGCCGGTCTGAATAAGCCTTTAAGTAGACGGTAACATAGACAGCTCGCCGGTTTGGTACTTACCGCATTTCGGAGTCGTTAACCCGAACAAACCGGGCAAGCTACGTCTCGTGTTCGACGCAGCCGCTACGTCTCATGGGACGTGTTTAAATGATAATCTGCTAACCGGACCTGACTTACTGAATTCTTTGCTAGGTATTTTAATTAAGTTCAGGATAGGCCCCGTCGCGTTTTCAGGGGATATCGCTGATATGTTCTTACGAGTAAAAATAAGGGCAGAAGATCAAGGCGCGCAATTATTTTTATGGAGAGGCGCGGATCACCATAAAGAACCAGATACATACGCGATGAATTCCATGATATTTGGTGCAGCCTCGTCCCCTACTACGGCAATATATATACTCAACAAAAATGCCGATGATTTCATTGATGTTTATCCCGAAGCTGTGGAAGCCATTAAATCTAGGCACTATATGGACGACTATCTAGATAGTGCTTGGACCGAGGAGAAGGCTAACACGTTAATAGAGGAAGTGACACGAATACATGCATCCGGTGGATTCATTATCCGGGGGTGGGTCACTAACTCATCGGAGCTAAGGGAAAGGCTGAAAATAGAAATGCCTGATAAGGTAGCCCTTGAGAAGGGAACAGGCTCAGTAGAGAGGACCCTAGGTTTAATATGGTCACCTAAAGACGACGAGTTAGGTTTTGATCTGTCATTTAAGAGACTACCACCGGAAATTATAAATGGTAGCTTAGTGCCCACTAAAAGACAATTTCTTAGTATGATAATGTCGATTTACGACCCGCTAGGTTTCCTATACCCGTGTGTAATTCAATCACGCATATTAATGCAACGAATATGGAAGTCGGGAATACAATGGGACGAACCCTTAAAAGAAAAGGACGCCAAAGTATGGTTTAATTGGCTCCATAATTTATACCGCTTAAACGAATTAAAAATACCGCGGTGGTACGGGTTAAAACTCGATAATTTAGAATTACACGCGTTCGGGGACGCCAGCGAGCTTGCTTACGCCGCAGTAGTATACCTAGTGGGCTCTAACTCTGAAGGAAAGAGGGAATCGGTTATGTTACTAGGGAAAGCGCGAGTAGCTCCACAAAAAGTAGTATCCATTCCCAGGCTAGAGTTACAAGCAGCCGTGTTAGCCTGTCGTATAGCAGACACTGCCCACAAAGAGTTAGGTATACGAATCGAAAAGAAATTCCTTTGGACCGACAGCAAGACTGTATTAAAATGGATAAACTCCGATGCACAGGAATTTCAACGATTCGTCTCGCACAGACTAGCCGAAATAGATAGGCTGTCAGACAGAGGCAACTGGCGCTGGGTACCTTCACAGGATAACCCAGCTGATAAGGCCACCAGGTTGTGTTGGCCCGATGACCACGCAGAGTGGCTCTCGGGCCCCTCGTTTCTATGTGACCCACAGGAGCTGTGGCCTGCGTGTCCCGAGGCTGAGGCGTCGGAAGCGGACCTTGAGCGCATCCAGCGGGTCCACGCCGCGGCAGCACCGGCGGCACCACTCCTAGAGTACGCGCGCTACTCATCGTGGACGCGCATTCAGCGTGTCATGGCGCGCGTGCTCATCTTCAGCGGCCGATGTCGCAAACGTCGGTCGACTACGGAGCTGTGTCAGCGAGACCTAGAAGATGCCCACAACAGCCTGTTGAGGCTGTGTCAAGAAGAAAGCTTCCAAAGCGAGCGGGCCACCATCCTAAAAGGCCTGCCCGTTCCCAGCAGCAGCAGCATCAAGGCTCTCGACCCCATGATAGCCGACGACGGGTTGCTACGAGTGAGAGGGCGCCTGAGTGCCTGTGAGGTGCTCACGTTCGGCGAGCGGCACCCTATTATCCTGGAGGGCCGCCATCCTCTGACAAGAAAGCTCATCGCTCATTACCATGCGATGGCTCTGCACGCCAACCACGAGACCGTCGTCAACAATCTACGGGAAAAGTACTGGGTCATTAAAATCAGAACCTCAGTAAAGACAGTGGTTGCCAACTGCCAACTCTGTCGCGTCTGCCGAGCCAAGCCCGCGCCACCGAAGATGGGTGACCTGCCGCTCGCAAGGCTGGAACCATCCAGACGAGCCTTTGTGCGAGTGGGGGTGGACTACTTCGGCCCGATGGAGGTCGCAATCGGGCGACGGCGCGAGAAGAGGTGGGGTGCCCTATTCACCTGCCTCACTACACGCGCCGTCCACCTTGAGTTGGCCGCTTCCCTAAGCGCCGACTCCGCCATACTAGCCTTGCGGCGCCTCATAGCGCGCCGCGGGCAACCAGCACATCTGTACTCTGACCAGGGTACCAACTTCATCGGGGCCAATACCGAGCTTCGAGCCGCCCTGAAAGACCTCAACCAAGGTCAGATAAGGGCCGAGGCCATTCACCGTGGCATCGAATGGCACTTCAATCCCCCGGCGGCCCCACACATGGGTGGCTGCTGGGAGCGCCTGGTGAGATCCGTGAAGAACGCACTTCGCAGTACGCTCAAGGAGCGTGCCCCTCGTGAGGAGGTCCTCTACACCCTCCTCACCGAAGCCGAGCTGATCGTAAACAGCCGGCCACTGAGCTACGTGAACGACGACCACGACCAGCCCGTGGTCCTGACGCCGAACCATCTACTCCTGGGCACTGCGTCCGGGAGTACTCCGTTTGCATCGAGCGACGCCGACGACATCGACTCTCGCCGGCAGTGGCGGCGCGTGAACGCGCTCGCCGACATGTTCTGGCGGCGCTGGCTGCGAGAGTACCTGCCTACGCTCCAACGTCGGGAAAAGTGGTCAAACAATGTGCCGAACGTACGTATCAGTGACGTAGTAGTGATAGTGGACAATAATAGACCGCGAAGTGCGTGGACCAAAGGTCTCATCAAAGCTGTGTATCATGGACACGATGGTATTATCCGTGTAGTAGATGTTAAGACTGTAAATGGGGTCCTACGTCGACCCGTAGCGAAGATTATTGTGCTTCCCACAGACCAAGAATTGTAAGTCGGTTGAACCCTGTTACAGGGGGTGGAATGTAGGCGAAGCTCAATAAAACAAGCTATAGTTAGTATTTATGTTTCTTTATTGTTGTGGGCGACGCCCTATGAGACTAGCTAACTTTTAACATTAATATCTCCTCGCTATTGTATTCGGTAACTCCGGTATAGCCTCTGTAAAATACCTAAACAAATACCTATACTGTTCTTTAATAAAAGTAGTAGATTTCCATGAAGATACTTAAGTAAATACCGATGTAGGGGAAGGTGGGGCAGCTTCATACAGTTTTTATATTTCGTCTTATAGAATGCTCTCGGATATCGATATCTATATTGTTTCATCAAAAATCAATCGTCTTACTATCTGACTCTATATAAAAAAATGAAATATGTGTAAATACACTTGTACGGCTTTCTAAAACACTTTAAAGAAAAAAAGAAAAATGTATGAATGTACCCCACATGCGGGGCACTTTCATACATGGGGCAGATTCATACATGTGAAAAAATACACAAGTTCTGCATGAAATATTTATTTATTTATCAATATTGGATTTTCTTTCGAACATAAGGTGTGTTTCTGGATGTGCTTTAGAACTTCAAACAAAAATGCTCGAGTTTATCCAACCACTTCTCGTGGCTACGCCCAAAGAGCCTTCTGGAGCATCTTCTATGAAGTGGTCCCTAAAATGTACTCGTAGGAAGATGAATAAAGGCGGTATGGTGTTTCCACTTGCTTGATATAATACCACCAAATGTGACCAGCTCTCTTTTTTCGGCAGACATTATATGACCGACCTGTTTTTGATTATTTTCAGCAAAAATGTTAGGTGTGCTCAGCACAGATGAGATGCCGATTCAAAATACGATCGGCAGTTAACTTGTATATATTGTCCAGGTTCTGGAAGAAAACATTCACTGCCTGAAACCGCATGATCTAGCAGCACTTGTATTTTCAGGTTTATGGAAACTGAAATTTTTAAGGCCTTTTCGGAAACTTGCTAGCTCACTATTACTCCAACTTGTAAGATATTTAATCCTATTGGCCTTAGCAAATTCATGTACTCGTATATTTATTGAAAAGATCGATTCTGTTTTTGCAAAAACTTGCTGCGATGCCAATTCAGATTTGAATACACGAGTTTCGCTACCAAGATCTTGTGTTTTTCGTAATTTTTTGATATGGCTTTGGAGTGTTTGTGCATTACCTCTATTTTTGGATGCTGATTTCCGAAGAGAGAGTTTGCTGTCCACAACTTTATCGATAACTTTTAAAATTGCCTCTTCATCCACCTATCTACTCCTAGTTCCCTTTTTATTGTAATTTCTGACCATAATCGTTCTGCAAAACAAAATTATAGTATAACTTAAATTTTACAAACTAAAATAAAATAAAAAATGGAAGACAGAAGTGTACGGGGCAATTCATACTGTATGAATGTGCCCCGTACACTTCTGTATGAACCTACCCCATCACAAGAAAATTAAATCAAAATATTGCTAGAAAAAAGGCAAGCATATATAAAATTATTCACAGGTTAATTCATAAACTTGACCCTATTATCTTTCAAATAAAATAGAACTGAATAATTCAGAGAGCAGCTTTTATAAAAAAAAAGACATTATAAGTGAGATCATAAAATTACTTACGCCTGGCCGAATCACGTTCAGTGTCACACCTACGCGAGTATCATACCGACTGCTTTCAAACTCCATGAGCAACCACACACATCAGTAAGCTGCGCTAACACCCATAAGCCATTCTGTTGATGTGCACCTAACATCAGATATATCTAGTGTATGAAGGTGCCCCTTGTATGAATCTGCCCCACCTTCCCCTATGTTTATAATCAGCTGTATTACCATTGTCTTGACCTTTTGAATTCTAATTAACCTGCAATTACCTGTAACAATAACCTGTTGGAATCTAATTAGTCTGTAATGCCTGTGTTATGTTTGTATAAAACTAATTAGCTTATAGTTACCTAACTCATTTATTGTAAAGCACTAATTAGCTGTGAGTAGGTATGAATATACCTAAAATACCTTATGTAGTTCGTACACGATTTTGAAAGTAGCGTATGTCCAATAGGACGAGCCACATTGTTAATCCAATAAGAAAGCAGAAACCTTGAACTCGCTTACACGTGTTTTGAAATTCTCGACAAGTCGAAACCTGTACCTTAGGGAAAGTCCATTTTTCTCGCTCTCAATTGGCGGAGCGGCTAATCAAAGTAAAGAAATGTATACGCTACTTGCGGTAGGCAACAAAAGTTATAAAAGGGCCGAGCGTCTATTTTTGGATTTAGTATTTTTACAAGTTTACATGAATCATCAAGTTACCACGTAGTGTTTGTGAAGTAAGTGGCTCCGCTGTCCACTGCTTAGTCGCGATGTACCCTATATCTAGTTAGCCAGTCTTCAAGTGTAATATAGCTAGGATTTAATTATGTGTACTGCTTATTCTAACTGTATTTTATATTGTGTGCTGTGTACTCTTTTACAACCAATTGTAGTGATTTCTGTGTAATTTTATGTGTGCCAAATATACTCAATTATTACGACATTCTGACTGGTTTAATTTCACTCTTTCTTCAAGGGAACACCGTCACCCCCGCCTACAACACCTGACTCCCGTTTTATTAACAGTGGTACTACATGCCAGTTAGTGTACATAAACTTCTAATGCACGGTGCAGACATCTGTAACCACTTTGGTGTTTTGCCAATCGGTAAGTAAAAAATAAATATAGTTTGATGTATTATTTGACTCGATTGCGTTTTGAAATTAAAATGTATGTACTTATTCGTTTTAGGTACCTTATCTGAAGAAGCTTCGGAAGCCCGTAATAAGGACTTCAGAAACGTCAGGGAGAGGCACACTCGGAAAACGGGGAGAAAAGCAACAAACGAAGACATCCTCCATGGACTTCTAATAAGCTCTGATCCCCACATATCCTACATAAGGCCTAAAATAATGAAACAGGTTCATAATGAGTTGTTGCCTGAAGCAACTCAGTTGTTACAGACTACTGAGCCTCCCTGTGACTGAAATTATGGAGGAAGAAGAATGCCTCATAGCAGAGTCCGAAAATTTGCCGGACCCACTAACACTTCTGGAACAAGAAATAATGTGATCCGGCTCTAAATTATTCCCACAAAAGCCCATCAGGGTTAGGAATATGACAAACAGCCCTTTTCAGGGCTACAATTACTTCACAGTTTCATATTGATCATACATACGATAACTTATACTATAATAATATACATACAGTTGATTATGTAGATAATTATCAACGACTTGCCCGTACAAATTTAAATTATTTCACCTATCATTAACAAAATTAGTATAACCTGAAACATTACGATATATTTATTCAACAATAGATAACGTGCAGTTAAAAAATAACACAGCCAATCAGAGACGAGCATTTTTCGATGACTCATTAGTTATGCGCGCACAAACAAATGAGTCATCAATCACAATGCAGAGCACCTGCATTGTGATTGATGACTCATTTGTACCGATAACATGCAATAATAAAATAAATGACAAAAAAATTCTTCCAAATTATTATTTTTTTACCGAATGATTACTCGCGCTGCCGCAGATGGCCGGCGCTGATATTTTTTTCGTGGATAGAGAATGACCCTAGCTATCATATACTCACGCCACACACCCAACATATTAGTACAATTGAAGAAAAAAAATTAAACGTGATTCGATCCATACAAAAAAATCTAATAAATTTTTTTCAAGACAAACTATCAAGTTTAGAAGAAATTTTATAAGAATAAAAGTTGTCAGGAATATTATAACACGTCATATAAAAAAAAATTGCATCGATATGGTAACTTTGTTGCCTAAGTCCACTAATTTTCAGTATGGGCCCACTGTGCGACGGCGCGTAGTGTTCCACGCGCGCCTCAAAGAGATGTCAGCAGCAGTGTAGGGGTCTACTAGGACCGATGCCTGCCGGGGTCGCGTGATTGTTCGAAAGAGATACCGTGACCCTGGCACATGGGCAACTGATGGAACACGGGTGGGTTTTAGTCAGTAAAAGTCTGACACGCCCTCCCGCTCCGCCCAGAGCGGGAGAAGTCATTTGATGATTTCCCATCCAGAAAAAAAAAAAAAAAAGTAAGTTACCTACCTACCTTTATTTTATTGTATGGTCCTTTTTTATTTTTTATTACAAATTGTCAGTAGGTATGTGGTTGGGTTGATGTTGTAGCAAAGACATTAAAATTAATACGAACAATCACTGACCTCTATAATGACCACTGGACTGGCGGCTGTCAAAGTGCTTTTATGCCCGTTCGATAATCGCCATTTTGGCGCTGTTGGACGTGGATGGACGTAGCGAGTGTCTGTGGTACTAAAGTTTAAAGTAACCTACAAAATATCTTTTGCTTTCGGAAGTCGGTGACTTTGTTTTTATTTCATTGACTTTTTTGCCAACGACTTTCGAAAGAAAAGTTATTTTGTAGGTTACTTTAAACTTTAGTACCACAGACACTCGCTGTGAAACTTTTTTTTTGGTTGTTTTTGGAGTCATTTACATTTTTTTTAGGTTTTTTTTTTATCCTTGTTAGTTTAAATATTCAACCCTAATTATTGTCAAATAGTACATAATTTTCTTACATGTGCACTAGAATTTTGTAATCCATAGCACCGGTAATAACAGCGCCCATGTACACAATGAGCTAAAAATAAAAACTATTGAACCAAATGAAACTAAATGAAAATTTTATGGGACCAATGGCAGGTATACTGTATGGAACAAAAAAAAATCATTGAAATCGGATCAGAAACCTCTGAGTAATCCGTGTAGACAATGTTGATATCTTTTAGGTTTTTGTTGATTTTTCAAAAAGTGCTTGTCCGATTTCGATAAAAATTTTATGGGACCATTTGGGAAGTATACTCTTTCCAAGAAAAAAAAAGAATTATTCAAATCAGTTGGTAAGCGACGGAGTTATGCCCGAACAAACATAAAAATAATATAAACATCCGAATTGATAACCTCCTCCTTTTGAGAGTGGGTTAAAAATAGTGTCCATGGAGTTTCTAGCCCATTCTTCTCCATAGAGATCTACAGCTTGGCAAAAAAGAGTCTGGAAAAAATGAGGGCGCCTGCTTAGCAGGTATGGCCACCCTGTATACTAGGACTAAAAGTGATAAGATACTTGTTGTTTTAATCCATAAACACGAGATCCCGGAAATTCTCATCAATCAAGATTTCAAGACTTGATAGGCACAGTCTTTTACTTTCATTGTATTTAGTAGATTGTGCATTATTTCGCTGGAATAACCTTTTATCTAAGAGTGCCATCATAATAACATAATGCGAACTTGTTCAGTTTAAAAATTAATTTAAATACACTCAGGGATTGCTGATTGAACCCGATACAACCGAACAAGACATAATGTTCAGCAATCGCATTTGCGGCCACCATCTAGGGTATTCACAACCATTCGATGGTTGGTATGCCTGTATCAAATTTGACATGTATGATACTGAACGAATCCTGTTAATGCTGACAGTTTATTGCCAAGAAGGCGACTTACAGCTGCTTACTGTCGGAAACTAATCGGAAGTCAGAGAGTACCTATAACATGTCGCATTCGAAAGGTACAGGCAATATCGAATAAACTTGAACAGTTGATTAATGAAAGCGTCAGGTATGTCTATGTGGGGTACATAACATTATCACTATTCACATGACAATGAAAATGAAATAACATGCTAAAATTTAGATTTTATTTAAAAAGACAAACGTGACATAACATCATTTTTGTATTCCTTTTCGGTGCTATGATCTCTCTCTCTGATTTCCATTAACACTGATGTGTCAGTTTTACATTTCTTATTTATGAAATCTAAATAGTGTAAAAATCTTTCTTACACGTTTACGGCTCCCATTACAACCCGTCTCCTCAAACTATAGGTAATATATTACGTAGAATAGGCACCTGAAAAATAATAAATATAAATTATACTTTTTTTACTGTGGTATGCGACAATGGCATCAAAAAAAAAATACTTGCCTGTTTCGTTATAGTGTTGAACTTTTTGTCTAATTGCACACAGATCAAAATCGTCTAATTCTTTCTTCCGCCAACTGTTTTGGTGTTCCTCCAGGTGTAGAAAAAAATCCTTAATTTTTTTCAACTTCATTACAAATTTCTCTAATTGTACTGTGAGATTTACCTAAAAAACATAAAGACAATCATATTAATTCCATGTAGGTACATTTTTCAATTTCAAGTATCAAACATCAAGAGTTAACGTACACGCGATTTGTCAAACAAGAAAACATAACCTCAATAATCTATTAGTAAATAAAACAAGAAAATGGCTTGAAACTTATAATACCGATAAAACTTAGTATTAGAAAGGAAAAACAATGACTGGCATTGAATAAAAGATAAATTTCTTGGATAAATACCTGTCGTGTCAGCAGTTCTTTCGTAAACATTGTCAATCGGAGACAAAATTTGTTCCGCTTCAGATTCCGCCAAATTTCTTACGAAAACCTAGTATATCACAGCTCACACCACTACTCCTTATTGTCTTATTCATTTTTTATATGTTCAAAAGCATTCATAATTGATAGTTAATTAGAAATAAGTAAAATACAACTAGGAATATAACACAATGACAGCTTAGCTACTTGTTGATGATAAACAAAGCAGTGCTGCCACCAAAAAAATATTTTAGTTCCAATGGTTACCACGACAGACTCTTTTTTGCCAACCTATACGCATTGGAATGGGTATCTATGGTACTTTCACTGTTATTATGTCTTGTGACTGGGACTGTAGCACCATAACTATATTTGTACTAATTTTATTTTATGTCTTTTGACAATTCAAAAGTGCCTGTAATTGGCTTAGTTGAATTAAATTATTTGATTTGATTCGATTCTATCATACTGAATAATAAAACTATTTAACAAATGTTTTGTTTCATTTTTTTTTTTAATGTTAAAAATGTATGTGCTAGTTCATAAAAAATGTATAAATGTATTGTATAATCTTACGATAGTAAAGTAACTTACTGTATACATTTTAAGTATTTAGAACGATAATATTAAATACTCTGTTTAGCTTTTATCTACTCATGGAGTCATTATGTTATTTTAAAACTGCATGCCTTATTTTTATATCTCATACTGTAAGTGAACTGTTTGTGTTCTCTATGAGAATAAATTCTTTAAACCGAATTTGTCTTATCCTATTGTGACAACCCTACCAAAATAGGTAACAATTTTGCTCGTTCTTAAGAAGCTTAGTCTCTGTTCCGTTTGTCTACTCATGTGACGCTGCTTACTAAAAACTTTTTTACAAAAAAAAAAAACCGACTTCCTCAAAAACACTCGAAAGTGAAAAATAATTTTAATTTCGGAAGTCGGTGTCTTAGGATCTGTATTTGAGTTTTTTGCCACCGACTTCCGAAATTAAAGTTATTTTTCACTTTCGAGTGTTTTTGAGGAAGTCGGTTTTTTTTGTTAAAAAACGTTTTTATTTTTTACTTTTTAGTTATGGTATCTACTCGCACTAATTCCTATACCACTAATCACCAGGTGAAATTTGATACTTTACTACTGCTGTAAATCGTTGAGGAAATCCCTTGACTGTCTGTCTATGGTCTCCATCATTAGACCTGTAATGGTACTTATAAGCTTTATGGGAGCTTTCTCATCAATAGAAATTAATGAAGTTCAAACACCAGGTAATTGCTGTAAATCGTTGAGGAGTTCCCTCGATTGTCTTTCGGCTCCATCATCAGATCAACTCCGAACCTTAATTAAATAGTAGTAATAAAATTGGCACTTTGAACCGTATAAACTAACCCCAACAATAGGGAACTGCTGTAAATCGTTGAGGAATTCCCTCAACTGTCTATGGTCTCCATCATCAGACCTGTAATGGCACTTATAGCCCATATGGGTGCAAAGTTCTCATCAATAGAAATGAATTAAGTCCAAACACCGGGTATTTGCTGTAAGTCGTTGAAGAGTTCCCTCGACTGTCTTTCGGCTTCATCATCAGAGCAACTTTAGACCTGCATGAAATAGTAGTGCTTTAAGATTATTAATGAAAGAAATAAAAAACGCACTAGTCACCACTATGATTTTCGAAGGTTCCCTTCGACTTCTCTGGAATGCCATCATCAGATCCTGGTTTCCTTATCATGGGACCACCTTTGGAAAATCTCCTTTCCAACAAAAATAGAATCATCAAAATCGGTCCATAAATGATGAAGTTATCGGTGAACACACATAAAAAAAAAAAATATACGGTCGAATTGAGAAACCTCCTCCTTTTTTTGAAGTCGGTTAAAAAAGAGAAATCGTTTGCGTGTTACCGAACGTGGCGACTTGCGGCTGTTTTTGAGTAAATTGGAACCTGATATCAACAAACTTATTGAACAGCATCAGATTCAACCGTCACATTAGTTTTTATATGGTTTTATATAAGAATTGATTATGTTTGTTTTATTTTCAATAAAAGATACTCTGTCCGAATACTATAAATTTGCGTTTCAATAATCAGTTATAAGTACTTAGCGGTTTTTAAGTATGTTTGAAAAGGGGGGCGTTAAAAAATAATTTGTTCTTAAAGTGGGCAGTAGACAAAAAAAGGTTGGGAACCCCTGCTATAACGGAATAGAATCCTTAAGACCATTGCACATTAACAAACATATGAAATCATTTTATTTATATTTACAAATCTTCTCTTCTAATATAGATATTTCAAGTAAAATTGATGTAACTGAATGCTCTTAGCATGACCAAATTTTAGTAAGGAATCATTAAAAAAATGAAGGAAATTTTTTATTGCAATTTCAGAGTCTATCCTATAGTTAAATTTGTTTATAATGATTGCACGAGGCTTGTGTCCTGCGGCAGTTTCGACATCACCAATAAACAAAATCATTGATACATAGTTACAAGTTATAGTTGACTATTGTTGACAAAACTGGCGTAAGAATGTAAAAAAATAATTTAGGTATGTTTAATATAATGTATCATCTTCCTAAGAATTCCATTCAGAAACTTTTCAATTCCATTTCCACGTTACCTGCGTTTTGGTTACGGAACGGAAGTATCGGAACCCTTACCTGAAACTCTTTTGTTTTAATTATTTCAACCTTACACATCAAATCAACAAGCTTCCAGGCAAATTAAATTCACTGAAAGCTAATATAGTATTTAAAATAATTTGCAAGAAAGAAACTTGTAAACTTACCTTGAAATTGGTTGCGGCTCTGGAAGATCAAAATCGGACCACTACTGAGGTGTGTGTTGTAAGTCCGCCGGTCGCCGTCAAAAATGCAGAATTACTTGTCGGGACCCGTTGAATGTATTAAAAATGTTGACGACCGAAAATAAATGTTAATTAATGGTCGTTTTGTTTGCATTATCTCGCAAAAATTACGGTTTCGGAAGGGAATTTTCCACTTTAAGCGAATATTATTTTTGTGAGGACACACCTCACAAAAATAAAATTATTTTCAACACACTTGCTCGTAAAGTGAGCCTTATTATATCGTTCTTAGGGCCATAAACCGAACTATAACATACACGTGCATAATAATATTACACACTAGTGCATAATAGAATGATCCCTACAAAGTTAAGTTAGTACCTAACTGCAAATTATATGCGAGTAAACAGAGCATTTTCAATTTAACCGGGTAATACAGTTTTTTTTTTTTTTTTGTAACAACAAAGAGGTTTTATGCCACCGAAAATCTATTTACATTTTTGAAATAAATAAATGTGTCCCTAATTAAGACGAAAAAACATTTATTATTATCAAATTATTTATAATTCACAATAATTTCTTATAAAATATTTGCATTTTATCACAAAAATTATCATTTTGAAGTAGGCTGTATGGCTGTAATCAATCAACTTACATTTGGCGCGTGCAAAAAAAAAAAATTGCGCGCCATTTCCCAATTTTCCCCTAATTTTCATATTTTGTTTGTATCGCATTTGTTGCTGTGTGGTAAATAATTATAAAAATGTCAGGTTTTAGTACAGAAGATGAACAATTGATTGATTTAACCCCGCCAGAAATACTAAATGCAGCACAAAATGCAAACGAAAGCCTAATACCTGCAAAATCTAGAGAAAAGTATTTAGCTGCTTACGATAGTTTCCTGCAATGGAAGAGCAACAAAAAAACCCAGTCATTTTCTGAAAATGTGTTTTTGGCGTATTTCTCTGAACTCGCCAATACATACAAACCTAGCTCCCTGTGGTGCATCTATTCCATGTTAAGAAGCATGGTTAAGCTCAAACATGGTGTTGATATCAAAACGTACTGTAACCTGATGGCATTTTTGAAGAGACGCTCGGATGGATATATTGGTCGGAAATCTAAAGTTTTGTCACCAGCCGACGTTGAAAAGTTTTTGAATGAGGCTCCGGATAGTCAGTATCTAGCAACAAAGGTACGTTTCATATTTTTAATCGAAACGAATCTACAATATACAAGTGTGTAACTTTAGCATAATTTCTTAGAACTAATTAATTGATTTCTTTGCAGGTTGCCTTAATATTCGGTGTTACTGGTGCTTGTAGACGACAAGAGCTGTACAATATTACAACAAAAGATGTAGAAATCCACGGAGATATGCTTCTTGTCAAAATTACCCAGACTAAAACCAAGATTCCACGATCTTTTACAATCCAAGGAACGTTTCGTGAAATAGTGAAAAAATACCAAGATCTCCGTTCAACAAAAACAAAGAATGACCGCTTTTTCCAAAACTTTCAGAAAGGAAAATGTACTGCACAAACAATCGGTATTAACAAATTTGGTAATATGCCAAGAGAAATAGCGAAGTATTTAGGTTTGCCTGAGGCCGATTTTTACACTGGACACAGTTTTAGAAGAACGTCGGCTACAATGTTGGCTGATTCGGGGGCTGATATACTAACTTTGAAGCGACATGGTGGATGGCGTTCTGACGCAATCGCTGAATCGTACATAGAAGACTCAATTCATAACAAAGCAAAAATCAATGACAAAATAACGCAAGCCATTAATTTGGAGCCAAAGGCAAAAAAGTTTTGCCCCGAACCACAACCATGTACATCTACTAGCGTGAGTTATTTGGTGCCCTCTCCTTCCAGTAATTTGTATGATTTACCTTTGTCGCCGACATTTACACAAGAAGTAAATGAAGGTACTAAAGAAGTGGCAAGTACCAATGTAACACAAACTGTGAAATTGCCATCAAAAACAATCCAATATCGTTTTGAAAATTGTAGGGTGAACTCATCTAATTCTGTGACTCGCCTAATTCGGTGATATTTGGTTTGAGCGCTATCATAGGGCTATACGAGTGAAATCAATGGTTTGAAATACAACCTTAAGACTCTGTGATAAAGTTCAAATTCGTCTGTAAAGTTTGGGGATGCTCGAGTGAGCGAGATAGAAACAGCTAACGGTTTTGTCAGTTCGCGCGCGAATCTCGCCGGTTTTGGCAGTGTTTGTGAATTGGTGGCGAAATTTGCTGTATTTATGTAAGTATTTAACCGATTTTTTAGCTTCTTTCTAATAAAATGAATTGTAATTGATATTCCCTTGATGTGGCAGTAAAAAAATCGTCATAGTTCTGCGTCTTTTTCGTGTTAGAGCATATTTTGTTCGTCAAAAATATTAGCGTTTTAGCGGTTGAGTGGTTTCTGTGCTATCACAGAATTATAGTAGTTATGTACAAATATTTGTGGTTTTAACTGAAATTATTGACTTATTTTGAGTGTAGTAAACAAGATTGATGTCATTTTATTACTTTTATCTGGTCTTAATTAAAATGACGACTTTGAGCCAATATTATATTTTGCTATCACGGAATTGGGTGACACTTTTTTTGGACTTGTCACGTAATTGCGTGAGTAATTTACAAAATTTCGCAGCTTTTTTTTATTAACATGAGCTCAAATTTGGGCAGACGCTAAAATCTAAGCAGGTAGGTACGTATTTATTATTTTAATTTGCTTGTTTACTTTCAGATATATGATGGATGACCCCAACAAGAAGAACAGAAAATACTCGGAGACCGATCTCAAAACCGCTGTTGAAAATGTTTTGAGTTCAACAATGACAGTTTACAGAGCTTCGAAGGAGTTTAAGATTCCATGGTCGACATTAAAAGAGAATGTGACGAAGTACAAAACTCTACGAGAGGGTAATCAAGATGCACAGATCGTAATGTCCAAGATAGGAAGGCCGTTTGCGTTCCTGTTGAAATCATTTATCAACAAAAAATTAAAATAACTGATAGTACAGATATATTTGAGAACGACAATTCTGCAGAAAAAGAATCCAGCAGGCTCAGAAAAGTGAGAATTCCCTCAAAACGTCCTCATTGTAATGACACGATCTCAACTGCAACTGAATTGGGAATTTTAGACTCTTCCGAACACTGTCGTCAAATTACCCCCATTCAAGAAGTTTCATTTGAAAAAGTTGAACCACTTAAACTAAATAAAACATTTAAAATTCGAATTTTAAATGAAGTTATAATTCCAGCTCCGGTACCTAAACAAAACTTCACAGTTCATTTAGATAAGATTTTAAAAGTGCCCAAGTTAGAGCAGAATCAAAATAAAAAAAAGAGAAGGACCGTCCCTCATGCACGATGTTTAACTCCTAGGGCTGACAAGGACCTATACGACGCTGCTGTTCCTAGCACGTCAAAATCTGAATCAAAAGTGAAACGAAGTAAGAGAGCAAATAAAAATAATACTGCACCTGCGAAGAAGAAAAATAGAACTGAAGACGACGATTGGCTATGTGAAATATGTAAAAGATGGTACTCAGAAGATGCAGCTTCTAAAAATGGAGCAGACTGGATTTCTTGTTCCTTCTGCTCTAAAACGTACCACGTACATTGCCAAAGTCAAGAATTTGAGGCTATTGAGACGATTTTTAAGTGTGATATGTGTTGCGCCGAAGAATAATTCTAGAAGATGTTACTAAAATGTTTATCTTGTTTTTTTTTATGTTTATGTTAATTTTATTATAATATTAATATTGTACTACTTAAATAAAGTTAACTTGCCTAATTCCGTTATATCAGAATTAAAGAATTAGCTATCACGGACTTAAAGAGGTCACCACGGAATTAGGCAAGTTGACTTGGTTTAGTAAATTTGGTATAACTCTTAGGTTTCTAGAAAAAAATCTGATTATTTGTGCTAATATTCCTCATAAAAGACTGATTAAAACTCATGCTGAGACTGAATTAAATTAATTAATAATTTATTGGTATTTTATTACTCAAATGCCTTTGTCACGAAGTTAGATGAGTTCACCCTACATTCACCAATTGTTTTAATAATTAAACGATTTATGCAATACATATTTGTTTTTTCCTCGCAAGTGTGTTGAAAAACGTCGTATGATACACGTGTGTATTGATGATTACCGTCCTCGGCTCTCTTTAAGACCCTCACCTGACGGCTCGGGTCTTAATGGCGCCTCAGCGGTAATCACCAACATTACACACTTGTACCATAATGTACTATTAAATGTTTTGTGGGAAGTTAGGCTATTTTTGTAATTGTACAACAAATTGTGCATAACTATACTTTCCAAAAAAACACACACTTTATTATATACTAGCTTTTGCCAGCGGCTTCGCCCGCGTGAAGGTCGGACAATATCCCGCGTGAACGTACTACTGGGATAAAAAGTAGCCTATTGTTAATCCAGGTTTATTTTTTTTAGCTCGAAAGCGCGTTTTCATCCGACTTGCTTCAAATTTATCGTCACTGCTCGGCTCCTATATGTCTTAGCGTTATTTTATATAGCCTATAACCTGCCCAGGAGTATGGACTACAATCGTACCAAGTTTGGTTAAAATCCCTTCAGTAGTTTTTGACCCATGCGTGCACATACAGACAGACAGACAGACAGACAGACAGACAAAAAATTTACTGATTGCATTTTTGGCATCAGTATCGATCACCATTCATCCTCCAATATTAATTTTGAATATATTTTCAATGTACAGAATTGACCTCTCTACAGTTTTATTATAATTATACAATATGTAACAAAAACCCTGTCCGATCCAATAAAGGCGTAATCTTCGTTCAACATACGTACTAGAAAAAATGATATATAAATCTATCTAAAAAAAAACAAAAGGTAATTGATTTTTTTATTTTTATAATCCATGCGAAATATAACAGTGAATATGGGAAATTTTCATAAGTTAACAACACTCCACCCGTCGGCAAAATCTTGATATTTTTACCTATTTTTATTTCAAAGGCCACCGCCCTACAGTACCGCGTTGTAGGCACTCGTTCGACTCTTTGATGATGCCGACTGGTTGCCTACCGGCGCGCTACTTGTTGGCCAATGGCCAGTCTTTCGTGTAGATAGCTTTTGATCGGACGTCTGTCTGTACGTATCACGTGCCGCTATCGTTTCGCGAAAAATGTCGTATTCCAATCAGCCATTCCACTGGATTTTTATTTATGGGGTCATGTTAAACAAATTGTTTATAAAAGAGAGTGCGATTCGGAAATCGAAGTCAGATCTCGAATTGTGGCAGAATCTAAGTGTGGCAGCTTTCGACTCACTTAAATCGGACACAAATTCGCTGCAAAGAGTACGTGCAAATTTAGTGAAAAGGTGTCGAATGTGTATCAGTGTTGGAGGTGGACATGTGGAGCACGATCGCCGAAGTATGCAACAACAAGAGAACTGAAACCTGCAGTCGGTAAGTACTTTGCCCAAAGGACATCATATTAAAAAAAGCCCTTATCAGGGCTACATTTAATTCAATAAATTGTTTCTTAATAAACATGATTAGGTCTCCGGATCACTATGCCTACAAAACAATATCAGCTGATACCTACGCGTCGGCATAAGGTATGACGTAGCGTAATTTTTTTTCGTTATAAGTTTGTTTGGCGGCACGCGACAAAGCAGGTTCATGACAAAGGCGGCGGCTTCTTTGACACAAAACTGTACATAGTAACACGTGAACTTTGTGAGCGATCAGTGTTGCCTTTGATTCGTTTTTATTTTTTATTTTTATTTAATTATATTCACAAGGGAAAAATAATAATCTCAAATCCATTAATTGGTTACGTAATAATGTACGCAGTACGATGCCGAATAATACCCTTAAGGATCGGACAGGGTTTTTGTAACATGCTGTATATAAGTCAACAAAATACATTAAAGTTACGTTATTTTACTGAAACTGGTAGTAGGACAGCGCTAAAATGGGTACCTCCTATCAACATTTTTGAAAATTAAGGTAATATGAGGGTGTTTTTTAACAGCAACATTAAACAATACTGCAAAAAACTAACCACAGATCCTAATTTTAAGTGTTGTTTTTCTAAAACGTAGTTATTTTTCATTTAAAAAAATACTAAAGTGGTGGGACACGTCCGAAACACGATGTACAGTTTTTGTGAAAATGACCCAGTTACCATAATAATTATAAAGATAAACAAAATAAAGTATGTATCTCGAGATTGTCGACATGTGGGATGTGGACTCAGTGATCGTTGTGCCGATAGTTGTAACAGTCAAATGGTTTGAAGCTTATAACTCTCTTTGGGCAGCTAGATCAAAGGCTTGATTCAGAAAGCGGTACTTTTTGGCACGGGTCGCTTTATTAGGAGGTTCTTGCCCTGACCGTCGCACGGTAGGCTGAAAATCGGCTTTCATAGACTTAGGGGCTGTCTCCACGAGCGAGAGAATCGCGGCGATAATATCGTCGTGCCACGTATTTCTATACACTCTATGAACGCGTCTCCACACGGCGATGTTATCGCGGCGATGCGACGAGTGGCAATGTGCGCGTAACGTCGTCGTATCGCCGCGGTATCGTCGCTACTGGTGGCACGCACACCGCGCGCTCGCCGCAGAACGTGGCGCTCTCGCAGCGAGCGCGCGGCGGGCGCGCTGTAATGTAATTTATTGACTGAGACACTACTTATTTCGCTCTCGTGTGGCACCTAACTGAACTCTTTCAACAAAACTATTGCACAACGCCTCGTCGCGGCAACACTGCGATTTCGTTACGAGTCGTCGCGGGCACGCGGCGATTCCGTTACCAGTCGCGACGATACGCTGGCGGAATAATCGCTCGTTCGTGGAGACGACCCGACGATAGAAGCGCGGATCCGTCGCGATTCTCTCGCTCGTGGAGACAGCCCCTTAGGGATTTAATTTGCAAGTGCCCGATTTTTTGCCGGATATAGCTTCTATTAGTCATAACTACATATACTTATACAAAAAGCCGATTTTCAGCCCACCGTGCGCCGATTGGGCCCTGTTCCCGATACCGGTGGGCAATCGTAAAATAAAGGAGATAGATAGGGAAAGACGAGCTAAGGGAGAGAGGTGTCTCCCGTTGGTAAAAAAGCAACTATATTTTTCATTTATATATTTTTCATTTATAGAATACTTAATATCGACAAGCATCAAATATTTGATGCTTGTCGATATTAAGTTCTATGTTTTTAAGACTTGAGGCGTGTGACGGATGATATTCCTGAGTGAAAAACATCGAGAGATGTTAATTCTGGCACTGATCTATTATGATAATTTAAGCATACACAAAGACACTTAAAGTATAATTTACATTATTTCACACCACAAGTAGGAGCATCATTTGTAAAATTACCAATCTCAGATATAAAAAGTTTTTCGTGCTCCTAGTAGTATGTATATGTAATGTACACTACTAACTCTCTTTCAATAACCAGTTAGTAATATTAAACCTGGGAACGATGATTTGGGTAAAATCGACGCCAATAGGCAATTTCTAATTAGTTTATTTTTAATTAACGTTGATGTACTCATGTGTCGATGTTTACCTCCAAATATCTCGGTAACGTGACACTTTAGGGTACCATGTTACAGTAATTTTTTGTTATAAATAAATGATAAATGATAAATGATTTTATTTCTGTAAGTAGGTTTGTACAAACACTTTTACATGTCAATGATATTTTTTTAAACTAGATGAGTTCGGCGTTTCCTAACTGACTACTCTGAGAAGAAAGGCCGAAACAAACTCAGAGGTCACAGTCTCTTTTAAAGTCCAGACATAATCTTGTTCACATCATGTGAAGGTCATGTAGATTGGTGACTGAAATGGTCTTTTGAAGAAAGAACCACACAGATTGAGTGGACCTGTCCAGTCTGTGCAAGCATTTGTCACTAATCGTTTAGCTCAACTCGGAAGATAAGGAGCCCAACGCTTTGACGAACAGTAACAAAGAAAGGACATTTGGGTAGGCCACATAAATTACTCAAACTGCCAGATCATGATTACTAAGAACGAAAGAAAACAAAATTAAAAAAAGACCCACATAGTCTTCACATTCACAATAATTAAAAAATACGATACTTTACAGAGTAAATATTCATGTCATTGTATAATATAAAAAATTATCAATGTCAATGTGTATATATATAAAAAAAAAGAAACGGATATAATTTGTTGGTCAGATCATTTGATGACCATGTAGATCGGTGTCTGAAATGGTCTTTTGAAGAAAGAACCACACAGATTGAGTGGACCTGTCCAGTCAGTGCAAGCATTTGTCATTAATCGTTTAGCTCAACTCGAAAAATATGGAGCGCAACGCATTGACGAACAGTACCAAAGAAAGGACATTTGGGTAGGCCACATAAATTACTCAAACTGACAGATCGTGATTACTGAGAACGAAAGAAAACAATATTAAAAAAGACCCACATAGTCTTCACATTCACAATAATTAAAACAATACGATACTTTACAAAGTAAATATTCATGTCATTGTATATATAAAAAATTATCAATGTCAATGTGTAGGTATATATAAAAAAAAAGAAACGCATATAATTTTGTTGGTCAGATCATTTGATGACCATGTAGGTCGGTGTCTGAAATGGTCTTTTGATGAAAGAACCACACAGATATTGCCACTAACTACTCAAACTGCCAGACCATATTCAAAAGTGAAACAATGTCCCACATAGTCCTCAAATTCTCAATAATCAAAGTAATATTCATACAATTAATATTCATGTCATGTGAAATAATAAAAAAAAGAGTAAAAATAGCAAAATAATAATAATAATAAAAAAACAACATTCAGTGTAGATTTATTGGAGCAGCTCAATCCCAGGCCGTTTTATCCTCAATATAGTCTTTTGTTCGTCTATGTGTCTTCTATCCATACATATCACTTTCATCGCTCGCCACGATTTTGAAAAAATATTAAAATGGCGGTGGATCGATATAACAGATCTCACACAAAAAAGTTCGAGCCCCTTTGGCAGTAATCGTAACTGTAACAAGTTAAATGTACTTTTGTAACAAAGTGTGCAAAGAACCTTCATAGCACTCTTTTATTAGCTTCACTAGCTTCTGCCCGCGACTACGTCCACGTCAAATTCGTGCTCCCCTGACCCTTTCCATCGCATCGAATTGCCTGCCAGATTTCGTCCATTTTTCATTGCTGCTCCGCCCCTTTTGATCGTAGCGCGATGTTATATAGCCTATAGCCTTTCCCAACAAATAGGCTACTCAACACAAAAATGTTTTTCAATTCAGACCGGTAGTTCCTGAGATTACCACGTTCAACCAAACAAACTCTTCAGCTTTATAATATTACTAGCTTCTGCCCGCGACTTCGTTCGCGTCAAATTTTTGCTCTCCTGACCTTTCCCGTCGCATCGATTTGCCTGCTAGTTTTCGGCCATTTTTCGTTGCTGCTCGCTCCTTTTGAGTTATAGTGAGTCAACCTTAAAATATAGACATATGCTCTCGCGGACTTTTTTTTAGAACTTTTTAAAAGGAACAACTCCGTCATACATGATTTTTGCGTTACTTTAACCGTTTGCGCACGCAACGGAAACTCTCAAAAGGAATAAATTTCCCCCGTTTTTGCAACATTTTTCACTACTGCTCCGCTCCTCTTAGTTGTAGCGTGATGTTATATAGCCTATAGCCTCCCTCAATAAATAGGCTACCCAACACAAAAATATTTTTTCAATTCGGACCAGTAGTTCCTGAGATTAACGCGTTCAATCAAACAAACAAACAAACAATCTCTTCAGCTTTATAATATTATATAGTATAGATAGATTAACAAATTAACAATATTAATCTATACTTATAATAAAACTGTAGAGAGGTAAATTCTGTACATTGAATATATATTCAACATTAATATTGGAGGATGAATGGTGATCGATACTGATGCCAAAAATGCAATCAGTAAATTTTTTGTCTGCCTGTATATGCACGCATGGGTCAAAAACTACTGAAGGGATTTTAACCAAACTTTTACGATTATAGTACGATTATAGTTCATACTTCTGGGCAGGTTATAGGCTATGTAACATAACGCTAATACACATAGGAGCTGAGCAGTGACGATAAATTTGAAGCAAGTCGGATGAAAATGCGCTTTCGAGCTCTTATCCTCGCATACGTTGATCATACACCAAAATTATGTATTACAAAGATAATGGTCTTCAAAAGATCTACAAAATAGTCCTCAATAGTAATCCCACTAAATTCGGAACATAGTTTACAACCTGGATTAACACATAGGGATAAAGAAGATTACACATACCTACTTTTTATCCCGGTAGTATGTTCCCGCGGGATAATTTCCGACCCCCACGCGGGCGAATATATATTCAATGTACAGAATTTACCTCTCGTAAATTCTGTACATTGAATATATATTCAACATTAATATTGGAGGATGAATGGTGATCGATACTGATGCCAAAAATGCAATCAGTAAATTTTTTGTCTGCCTGTATATGCACGCATGGGTCAAAAACTACTGAAGGGATTTTAACCAAACTTTTACGATTATAGTACGATTATAGTTCATACTTCTGGGCAGGTTATAGGCTATGTAACATAACGCTAATACACATAGGAGCTGAGCAGTGACGATAAATTTGAAGCAAGTCGGATGAAAATGCGCTTTCGAGCTCTTATCCTCGCATACGTTGATCATACACCAAAATTATGTATTACAAAGATAATGGTCTTCAAAAGATCTACAAAATAGTCCTCAATAGTAATCCCACTAAATTCGGAACATAGTTTACAACCTGGATTAACACATAGGGATAAAGAAGATTACACATACCTACTTTTTATCCCGGTAGTATGTTCCCGCGGGATAATTTCCGACCCCCACGCGGGCGAAGCCGCTGGCAAAAGCTAATAATTAATATATTAGTACATATTAGTATAGAGACGTATGTTAATATGGGGCCGTTCAAGTATTACGTAAGCAGATATATTACCATTATTTACTCCCCCATCCCCCTTGTCAGCAAAAGTAAGCAAAGCTCTTACCCCCTCCCCCCATGCTTACGTAAACATTGGTATATGCATTTTTCTTTTAATGTACCTATTTATATTCTGTTTTTTTTTATTGATTCGTGGTCAGCAGTTATAATTCCAGAAATAAGAAAATAGATTTCAGACATAGGACTTTAACGCAGATAACATTCATTTAAAATACATCAAATCGTCAATTGTACCGAAATTAAACAATGTATCGACGGAAGAAATTTGGACAAGTGTATAGCGCGGTAATTCTGGTACTCGGTTCTAAGCCAGTAGGTACCTAAACGTATAAATTATTTGTGGGAATCCCCGAAAATGCGTTTCGGTTACAAACATAGACAATGTGTAGGTTGCTATATGTGTAAAAAACTAAATGACTACTGCTTACGTAATCATCATCTAGACCCCCCCATCCCCCATGTCATCAAAAATTAGCAAAGCAAAGACCCCCCTGCCCCCTTATAGTGCTTACGTAATACTTGAACGGCCCCTATGTGCCTATGTAACGGAAATTTTGAACATGATTTTAACCCCCTTTAAAAGGTCGGATTAACTCGAAAGCACTGACCTCTATAAAATACGCTGGACTGGCTATCCCATACAAAATGACAACTATTTGCTGTGCCGATTCAAAGCGCCCCCAGTGAGAGTTCTAAGAACTAATAAGATTGCAAATGGCCGTTGTTTGTTGTATTTGAGCTAAGCGTCTCTGCGAAATAAAAAGTTTTCTAAAGTATTTACTGTGATTGTGATTTAGATTAAAGTGTTATAATAATGACAGTGATTATAACATAGCTTGTATTGTTCGTCCAACATGAAATCGTGCGTATATTGTAAAACACGATACGAAAAAGGCAGTGGTGTCACTTTTCACAAGTAAGTGTATCTAAATCATAAATACTTATTAGAAAACCGCTTAAAGCAGTGTATTTTTACAATAATAAACGTTTACGTTTATTATTGTAAAAATACACTGCTTCTGTTCGAGTTTACGGGATTTTACGAACATTTTTACTTAACCAATAACTTTTGTTAGGGATGTCAAAATTCATATCGATACTTTCGTAATATTATATTAAGATGTAAAAAAAAACATGCTTAACAATAATGTTTATCATCTTTGTTAAAATAATAATACGCACATTATTATGATCTGTAATAATAGCAAAACACTTTAAGGTTTATTATTATTAGAGTCAATAACAAATAATTTAACACCTATGATTCATAATTCTCATTAAGTGTTCTATATAATTATAGATATACTATATTATTTTAATTTTTTACCCATACCTACTATAATGTTTCTTTTAATTACAGGTTCCCCTCCGATTACACTCTCAAACTTTGGTTAAAAAATATGAAGGTTGTCTTTGTTTTAAACACTTCACGGATGGATGTTTCATAAAACATCAGTCACGGACTACATTGAAAAAATGCAGTATCCCCACAATATTTCTTGGTGAGTGTACATTCATAGTACCTAAGTAAATACTTTGTCGGTATCCAAGAAATATTATTGATTATCTTAATAAAATAAAACTTTTGTTTTTCTCAGAAACTAATTTGTCCTTGGTACAAACTGAGATGCTTAAAGACGCTGACCAACCAACGAGATACCAATGCCAGAGTGATATTGAAATGAACTTGGATAAATTTAATTTACCTTTAGTACCTGTGCAAGTCGGGTTAACAAATTATGATTGCAAATATATTGAAGTTAATCCAAAAGAAATATTGCCATGTGAAGCCCATGCAGGTAGTTATGTAAAAAAAAATTATCTAAAATACTGAACATGGTTTACTGATGTACTAAGTTGGCGACTAACAGTGGTTAAATACTAATACTAAACAATGTTTAATTTTGTGCCCTTGTGTAATTTTTTTTTTAAATATACGCGTTCATATCGCATGTTCTTTGCGTATCGGAAAACGTAAAGGTGGACCGATGACCTGATGAGAGTCACTAGAATCCGATGTGGCGACGCTTGGGGGAGGCCTATGTCAAACAGTGGACGTCTTTCGGCTGAAATGATGATGATGACATACCTTTCCAAATTATTTTCAATGATATTTTCACTATCTAATCATCCTTCTTTGAATAATATAAGTAATGAAATATAATTTCTTGTTACAGTTCCAAGCACAAGTTACAACACAAGCAACTACCGGCAACGTTCAGGACAATAATGTATCCATATTAACTAATTCTAGTGCAAAGCGTGCTAAAATAAATAAATTTAATGTTGATGATTTTACGAATGCTGAAAATATGCGTACTACGAAGAAATACCGCCTTGACGACGATGATCCATCCTCGTTACAAACCGAGTTAGGTGAATTTTTACATATACTTTGGGCTATACCCGACTCTAATATTAATGAGACTTCCAAACAATGCATTGGAAAACTTTTTATTTCGCAGAGACGCTTAGCTCAAATACAACAAACAATGGCCATTTGCAATCTTATTAGTGTCAAAAAAATATTCTTTATTAATAACTGGAGAGAAGGTTAGACATTTTTTGACTCGGCAAATAATATGGGCTCGACAGTAAGTTTTAATTTAATAAAATATGTGATTTCAGAATGCTTTTTTATTTCCCTGTCCCCCTCCCCTGCGGTAATTAAGTTGTTACAAGTTAATTACCGTAATTACAGACCTAATAAAAATTTATTGTGTCTCGTACCACATGGCGACATACGGTATCTGACTAGTAAAAGATAATCCCTTCCTTTAAAGAGTGCACGATAAGACAATTAGAGGTACTTAATTTACTATTTTACAGAATTTTATTATTTATTGATCCGATAGTTAACTTTTATCCGTTAAAGGGCGAATTTCACCAAACTTTTATACCTAGAATAAGTCATATCCAGAGAATACATTTTGAATTTTTGACAGTTCATTCGTACTGAAACTGTCAAACGTCGATTTAATTCCCAGGATAAAAGATATCTGACGTTGCTAAAATCTGCCCTAAGGAGAACAAGGAAGGGGTCAACTTATTATGAATTACAGTCCATAAACAGTACTATATACTGCTATTTCAAGTTATGTTTTATATGTAAAATATCTGTTTATTACGACTATCTATAGTTCATTGGTTTAGTTAGGTACTCAACTAGTGCAGACATGTCTTTTTATTTGTGTTTTAGTAACAAAATATATGCCTATATTACTTGTTTTAAATTAATTATCTATGATTTTAGTAAATCCTAACGTATTTTATGTTATAAAACGTATTCCACGTTTTAAAAACATTACGTTTAGAAGACAACACGAATGTTACATGTTAATAATTATCTAAACCAATTTAATTTATAGAAAATAGTAACAAAAATAGCGTTGGTAATATTTCTATCATTGTAGTCGATATCAGAGAAGTTTTTATCGATAACAAACCATTTGTTGTACATCACTAGTATTAGTTCCATTCCCCCTCACTGCTGCCGTCAGCGCCAAAATGGCGATTTTCAAATAGGCACAATAAATTGATAGCGGTAGCCAGTCCAGCGTATTAGATAGAGGTCAGTGCTCGAAAGGCATAATAACAAGAACTGTTGACAATACAATATTTTATTTTTATTTTGTGCCATTATCCTTGCCGGGGTTACCAGGATAGCAAAAAAAACTGTCTTCGAAAACTACGCTTTAAGTTTTTTCTAACTATTATTTTTTAACTTCTGTCTAATGCCAACAGTAACGTTGCAATGATAACGTTAAAAAAGTATCTCAATTGACAGTTTTCAAAAAAGTACAATAATAGGTCTTTACCTATGAAAATGCCGTTTTGTATGAAAAAAAATAAACGATTTTTTTTTCATGTATTTTTTATAGGAACACCCAAATACTCCGAAATATTTTATTCCGAATTTCGATGTTCCGATTTTCAAAAGTCCGAATTCCATAATACCTAAGAATTATAATGTCTATTATTAAAAATCACGAAATTTATTTTACCGAAAGTCGTAAATACGATTTGTTAGTTTTCCGATTTTCATACGTTCGAAGAATCAAATGCTCGAAGGGTTCTCGGTCCGAAAAACGACATTCCGATTTTCAATACTCCGAATAAACTAAAAGTCAACATGTTGTGCTACAAAATTTAGTGACAGAAACGAATCGCTGCAAAACCGACTTCACGCAGTCTTATCTGCCCTACCCCTAGAGTGTAATTTAAAACCGCGTAGGCGCGAAAGGGTGGGGCGGCCCGCAAGCTGAGGAGCAGGTGATTTAAAGGGCCGCCGCCGCTGCTGAGGCTGGCCGGCGCAGCCGGCCGGCAGGCCGAAGCTGCGGTGGTGAGCGATAAAACCATCTGCGACGATAAGCACGCGTGGGGCCGCCCAAACCCCGCAGCGCCGGAGCCGTGATAGAAACAATGCTTGCTGCCTGTTTGCTTACTGCTTGCCTGTTTGCATGCTGCATGCCTGCTTGCATGCTGCATGCCTGCTTGCATGTTGCATGCCTGCTTGCATGTTGCATGCTTGCTTGCATGCTGCGTATCTGCTTGCACGCTGCATGCCTGCTTGCACGCTGCATATCTGCTTGCACGCTGCATGCCTGCTTGCATGCTGCATGCTTGCTTGCATGTTTGTTAATTCTACCTCCTCATACTAAACATAATATTATACTTCTCTCTGACGAGTAATTATGTGTCTATTTGTCTTGCTATTCGGTTTTACAAGGCGTTTTTATTTCGGAATTGTATTAATCGGTATTCTAATAATCGGAATTCGTATTTTTGATGTTTCGAATTATCATTAAGTTGGACTTTTTGTTATTCGATCTACTGAAACTCGGTATTTTGAGAATAATAATTATAAACGTTAGGAATATTGAAATTTAGGAATTATAAAAATAGGACCAATGTTAAGTCGGAGTTGTTATATTCGGCATTTTGAATCATTCGGAATGATGAAAATCGGTATTTTGAAATTCACATACCCATTTTTTATTTGTATTAATCGAAATAAACACCCATGCAATCAATGCATCTTTGCCAACGCAGTGGCAGTTATTGATGCCCTTCTTAAAAAAATCAGCTGGACGGGAGGCAACAAATTCTTAAAAAAAAAAAAAAAAAAAATATTATGTGGAAGCGTGATAATCGTGAGCCCTGGGTCAAGAAGTGGCGAGCGAACTGTCCGCCGTGCGAGGAGCCAAACAATAATATATTCAAATTCTCACCTCATGGTTGAGGAACACCTGCTCTGGAGCCTACCTGGATTTATGTATGTAAGTGAGTGTATATTGTATTGTGTTGTGACGTTGTAAGTGGTATCCAGGACACCAGGCCGCTGCAATCCGTCCTGCTACCAGGACATGCGGTCTCCAACACGCGTTTTCCAATAGCGTCACTGTCACTTCAAAGTATTTCCAACAAACAAACTGAACCCGTATTATCTCGTCAAATTGGGGTTATTTACAATCAAACAATAGGATCACGACTAATTGTCCAACAAAACGATCGGTTTACTAGGATTAATTTACAACAGGGTCGCACAAGCAAAAACCAAAACCAAAGTGTCAACGTCAAATTGACAAGTGACAGTTCTCACTCTGTTCACGTCTAGAAACGTAGGCGCATAGAGTAAACAGTCAAACGGGACGGAACACCAACCCCCCCCCCGCGGTCGGGCCCTCCCGTCCGCTAATCACTTGGCAATCTTGACAAGGTTGCGTTTTATCAGTCCACTTGACGCGCTGCTGGAGGATGTGCAAATACTTCAAGCTCCAACGCTTCCAAAAACTCTGAGCGAGCTGCTGCACCAACTGAAACCACGATAGCCAATTTTGGCTCACATCGACAAGTGGCTGTCAAATCAAAAAACGGCTCGGGGTTAAGGCCTCCAAGTCGTTCAGGTCCGAAGACAGCGGGCACAATGGACGCGAGTTCAATACAGCTTCAATGCGGCAAAATACCGTAGCTAACTCCTCAAAGGTGAGAACGGTGTCTCCCAACAATTTGCGCCAAAATCCCTTTGCCGCTTTCACCGTGGCCTCAAAAATACCTCCCCCAATGGGGGCATGCTGGCGGGTCAAAACAATAACAAACAACATAAGGAAGGCTAGAGTGCCTCAACCGTCAACAACCAAACAACAAAAGACCCGTATCGTCCAAAAAGGGGTTCAACTTACTAACGGCTCCCGACAATATCCAAAACTCTCGCTGCAGAATGGCCAACAGCGCATTGCAACCGGCATGCGAGCTCCTTCTGTGACGATCAGTCACCAACGATTCAACAACAACAAACAACAATTCAACAATTTGTCGAGGGAGCTGCATCGACTCAACAAAAAATCAGGGTCCTTCGTTCCAACAGCGAGCACCTTGAGCCCGGGCAAAAGACCCGACATCAAGACTGGCGTTCGAGGCCAATCATCCTCGGGGCGAGTCAGCCAGGGTATTCCCCACCATAGGGGGTGAGCAATCAGGCGGGGTGCCATACACCCACGTGAGGCCACGTCGCCTGGGTTCAGATCTCCAGGCACGTGTCTCCAAATCAAAGGCGTTTCAGAATTTTGAATCTGGGACACTCGGTTCGCAACAAAGACCTCCAAAGAGTGGACGGACGTCTTCAACCAACACAAAACAATTTGACTGTCCGTCCAGGCGTAAGAAGCCCGAATGTCCACAGTTCCAAATTCAAATGGCGGTCGCGCGGCTCCCGATCAACTTGCGCGGCGGGTGGAGTGCGGCGCTCAAAATTGCGGGCTTCTCCCCGGTTCTGAACCGGCGAGCCAGAAGCCCGGTGACCAACTCCATGGTACCCCCCCGTGCGCGAACCTTCATCAGAGGCTGGTCTGCCAGCGTGGTTCGCGTTAGCGCACAAAATGCCCAAATGGGACCCCCTACAAAATCTACAAGGGCGGGGGTTGGGGCAGTCCCGATGGAAGTGAGCCCCCAAACATGAGAAGCACAGGCGGCGTGCATTGGCAATTCGGCGGCGGGCACTCACGTGCAATTTCAAAAAGGCCGCGCAAGTTGCCATGCCATGCCCCGTGTCCCTACAAAACTCACAAACGACTCTGGGTGCCAGCAAAACGAGTGGCGGGGTGACTATCAACAGGCCCGCGGACCCCAGTCCGTCCCTGGTCTCCTGGCCGGGAAGACGGCTGGTGCGACTCGGTGGCAACGCTAGAGTTATCCACAAACCGACACTCATCCTCCAAAAATTTGATGAGGTCACCAAATGGGGGGAGATGTGTGACACTATCCCCACCATAATTTTGCTCGAAACGAGCCCTCAAATCGGCAGGAAGCCGTTGCAGCACAACATGTACCAAAAGGTAAGACCAATGGTCCACCGGCAAGTCCAATCGCTTTAAAGCGTTGGTCGCTGCCACCAACGGGTTCAACAGGTCAGTACGCAATGCTGACAAACTAGTAATGACCGGTAACCCCAAAATCAATTTAATATGCACGTCAGCCAAACAACGTTTATTTTGGTACCGCCGGGTGAGTAGTTCCAAAGCGGTAGGGTAGGCTGAGTCAGTCACCGACAAATGCTGTACCAAGGCTCGGGCCTCACCTTCCAGGACAGACAACAAATAGGCCAACTTTTGGGCGGGTCTGAGGTCCAAGCGTGCATCAACCAAACTTTCAAAAAGGTTTTGGAAACCCAACCAATGGTCCAAACGACCGTCAAAGTGTGGCAGTTCCAAAGTAGGCAATCTACTCAATCGTCCGGGACCTGAAACAACCGAGGTCTCCGGTTTGACCTGGACTGGTGTCCGGCTCTGCAATATTTCCCGAGCACGTTGACCAATAACATCCCCCAGGTCCAAGATCTGGTCGTAGTCAGCAAGGACCTTATCACGTGCTGCCTGGTCCAGCACTTCCAGCTCCAGTTCATAAATGAACTCGTTGTAGCGGGTGAGCAGAGCATCAACGTTGCCGAGTCTCACGTTCAACTGCTCGAACCGAGCAAGCGTGACCCCTTCAAGATCCGGGTGCTCAGCGGTGGCTGCAGCTGAAGTGAACCACCGTAGCTGTGTGGTCAATCCACTGATTGCCTCTCTCACCGCTTTGTGTGCCATTGCACAAACAATACAATTCAAATAAACCAAACAAAATAATCAAATAACAAAGTTCAAACAATATAACCAGGAAAACCAAAGCAAACAATCAAACTGCCAACTCAAGACAACTACAAAAATATTGGTTCCAATCCAATGAACCTTATTTTAATTCAAACAATGTCAACGCTCAATATGTTAATTTCAAATGTTAATTTCACAAACCACTTTGTCAATGGTACAACAATAATAAACCTTTATTCCAATTTAAAACAATGTTAATGCTCAAAAATGCCAATCTGAAATGTTAACTTTCACAAACAACCATGTCAATGGTACAAAACTCAATATTTTTTATCAATGGTACAAACTCATATTTTTTAATGTCTTCCCGACATTCAATACAACAAAGGTCCGAACCTAAGGGGGTATAACATAGCCCAATCCAATTAACTCTGTTAGCATATCTAACCAGGCTGACTATGGTAACTTCAGTTTACCCGTCTCAACAATTTAAAACAAATTAATACAAATGAACAATCAATTATAGCTAACAAACATTTACAGCGAATTACTACTTCCCTTATAGAGACTGCCAAGTAATTAGCCTACTGTAAATTACCAATTTGGTGGTTGTATAGGTTACCAAACCACGCTCTGCTACCAAGAATGTTCGACACCAGGCCAGGCCCCAACACCATAGGATTTTAATTATTATGTGGAAGCGTGCTAATCGTGGGCCCTGGGTCAAGAAGTGGCGAGCGAACTGTCCGCCGTACGCGGAGCTGAACAATAATATATTCAAATACTCACCTCATGGTTGAGGAAAACCTGCTCTGGAGCCTACCTGGATTTATGAATGTAAGTGAGTGTATATTGTATTGTGTTGTGACGTTGTAAGTGGTATCCAGGACACCAGGCCGCTGCAATCCGTCCTGCTACCAGGACATGCAGTCTTCAACACGCGTTTTCCAATAGCGTCACTGTCACTTCAAAGTATTTCCAACAAACAAACTGAACCCGTATTATCTCGTCAAATTGGGGTTATTTACAATCAAACAATAGGATCACGACTAATTGTCCAACAAAACGATCGGTTTACTAGGATTAATTTACAACAGGGTCGCACAAGCAAATTGGACCGCCATGTTTTTCCAAAAACCAAAACCAAATTGACAAGTGACAGTTCTCACTCTGTTCACGTCTAGAAACGTAGGCGCATAGAGTAAACAGTCAAACGGCACGGAACAGGTATTTTGTACTGCCTCTCGGGTATTGAATTTTTTTCCCGCCAAGAAGTTATCCAAATTCTGGAAAAAGTAGTAGTCTGTAGGCGCAAGGTCTGGTGAGTAGGGCGGATGACGGAGAGCTTCCAACCCCAGTTCTTGCAACTTGGAGACCGTCTGCTGTGCAGTATGAGGTCGCGCGTTGTCGTGCAGGAGCAGCGGAGACGAGCGATTGACCAATGCTGGTTGGAGATGTGCCAGCTTCTCCATCATTGAGTTCAGTTTTTCACAGTACACATCTGCAGTAGTGCTCACCCCGTTTGGTAAGAAGCTGTGATGAATCACACCGGCGCTAGACCACTAAACAGTGACCATCACTTTTCTAGGAGTAAGTTTTCGTTTAGGGCATTGTTTAGGTGCTGAACCAGGATCCAACCACCTTGCTGAGCGCTTGCGGTTATCAAACAGAATCCATTTTTCATCGCAGGTAACAATGTGGTTCAAAATTCCTTCATTGGTGTGTCTGTTGAGCAGTGCAAGGCACGTCTCGACGCGTACTTCGCGCTGGCGATCATTGAGTTCGTGGGGCACCCATTCGTCAAGCTTTTTTACCTTGCCAATTTGACGCAAATGGACCAATATTGTTTTGACGCTAACGTCGAAACCTGCTGCTAATTCAGCCGTAGATTGTGTATCATCAGCTTCCACAATCGCCTTTAATTCGTCATTGTCGACCAAAGTCTTCGGACGACCGCGAGGTTCATTTTTCAGGTCGAAATTTCCAGAACGGAAGCGAGCAAACCAATAACAGGTGGTGCGTTGGTTTATAGTGTTAGCTCCGTAAACGTCGTTGATGTTGCGTGCCGCTTGTGCCGCGTTGCTGCCACGACGGTACTCATATTCCATAATGACTCGAATTTTTAACGTATCCATGATGACGATAAAGATTGATATGCGATGAAAATGTATCACTAATCAATAAATAAATGAATATTTTTGGAAAAAGAATTCCATGTTTTTAAAATAAAATTAATTTGAAATTAGAATTCTTAGACAAACAAAAATTATTTTGATTTGAAGTGGCCAGTACTGCAGAACGGCAATTTCATAAGTAAAGACCTAATATATTTTTTTACGAAACACAATGGAAGATGTTTGGAGCCATAGCTTAGTTTGCTGCATAGAGGAAAATAAAGCTCTCGGAGCTTCAAAATTAAAAGTGTACATCGATATTGGGTTGAGTACCTAAAAATTAAGTTTGTTAAATATTGCTATTGGCGTAGTGCCATTTGCATATGTGGTTAAGAATTTAAATACAGAAATATTTACACTGGAAAAGGTGTGTTCATTTCACTATTAGACCTTTAAGAAAAGCATATTTAATCTAAAGTACCTATTTATTTTGCAACAGAAAAGCACAAATTAATCACAGTAACAAAACAAAGTAAACTATTATCACGTTTAAATATATCCCACAGCGAAATACGATAACATTCTTGCGGAGGTCCGCGGGGAAGTGAACAGCTCAACCGAATTGTATCCTGTCTGTGTCTTTTAGGTAGGTCTCTGAAAAATAATCAGTCAGATTGACTGTCTTCGTGTGCGAATCCGGGTACTCCAGCAGCCAACAAATCAAATAATTCCTTTTCTTGAGTTACCCGCAAATTATTCAAAACAACATCGGTTGGAATCCTTTCTTCTAAATCAGCTGGCGGAGTTAGGCCCAGCGTAGTATATGCTCTACGGACTTGTCCAGTGCTAAGCCATCCCCGTTGACCTGGATCAAAACTTTTGACAACCGCTTCTAAATGTCTAAGGGATAAAACAAAGTTCTTTAAAATAGGATATATAAGGTGTATCTATTCATACACGAAATATTTTAAGAGGTGGCAAAGAAGTTACAGCCACGAAAAAAAAAAATCTAAATGTATTTTTTTCAAAATTTAATATTTATAAATTACTAGCTTTTGCCAGCGGCTTCGCCCGCGTGGAGGTGGGAAAATATCCCGCGGGAACGTACTATCGGGATAAAATGTAGCCTATGTCCTTTCTCAGGCTCTAAACTATCTGTGTACCAAATTTCATTTAAATTGGTTCAGTAGTTTTAGCAGGAAAGCGAGACAGACAGACAGACAGACCGACAGACAGACAGAGTTACTTTCGCATTTATAATATAAAAAATAAATAATATAATAATAATAATATAAATAATATATATAAATATAAATATATTATATATAAAATATATATATCTATATCTATACTTATAATAAAACTGTAGAGAGGTCAATTCTGTACATTGAAAATATATTCAAAATTAATATTGGAGGATGAATGGTGATCGATACTGGTGCCAAAAATGCAATCAATAAATTTGTCTGTCTGTCTGTCTGTTTGTCTGTATGTGCACGCATGGGTCAAAAACTACTGAATGGATTTTAACCAAACTTGGTACGATTGTAGTCCATACTCCTGAGCAGGTTATAGGCTATATAACATAACGCTAAGACACATAAGAGCCGAGCAGTGACGATAAATTTGAAACAAGTCGGATGAAAATGCGCTTTCGAGCACTTATCCTCGCAAAATTAACCTGGATTAACACATAGGCTACTTTTTATCCCGGTAGTACGTTCACGCGGGATATTTTCCGACCTCCACGCGGGCGAAGCCGCTGGCAAAAGCTAGTAATATATAAAATATATTGTGTGGAAGTGTGGATTTGACGCACATAAGAAATACTGGCTCCTTCTTATTTTTTACGGCCCGAGACACCGTGGCCATGCTCGTGCCGTCCGGTCGCCGCCCTCGTAGCGTCAGGCGGCCTAGGCGGGCCATTCATAGAATTTGGAGTAAAGGTTTTATGCAAAAAGTCTCAAGCAGTTTTAAAATTATAATAATTACGAAAATTCAAAAACGCTTAGATAAAAATTTTCTTTTTACTTCTATAGCTTCTTTACCACCTACAGGTGTACCTCTTAAAATATTTCGTGTATGAATAGATACACCTTATATAAAAAAAAAGAAATGGTTAACCAATCAACCAAAACAAACCACCGCGTCGCGTGTTGATACTCGCGTCATATTATAATAGTCGAGTTTCGACGCAAGGACGTAGAGACTTGATTTGAATGTCATGGAAACGCCATTTAATCATTCGTGACGCGCTCTTTCTCTCTTCACAGTACGGACACTTTTTGGACTAGAAGCACTAGAAATGCCTTTAGATATTATTATTGATTCCCGAGCGCAATATTCGGGCTGTCAGATAATTGCTATGAGTGTAGATGTTGGACCGACTCGATAAAACAACTCAATGACTACAGTTATAAAACAGAACACATTTTCCGTTATGCTTGGTTTTTGTTATATATTTTTTAAGTAGGTTTTGTCCTTTACCTTTCTTCGAATAACACCGGAGCTGCTCCGTGCCCAGCACGGAATATCATACATTGATCCAAAAGTTTCGCCGTATAATCAGCTACATTCGCTTTGGTTTTATTCGCTAATATTTTAGTAAGAATGAATCTCATAAGCTCTGGTATACGACGTTCGCGCAAATAATTTTCAGTTCGAGCTACTGTTGAGAAGATTTTCTTTTTCCGTTCTGGAATAATTTCTCCTAGAGAGGCGTCAGCAGATGTAAGACATTTACATACTGATATAGGTTCAAGTGAAAGACTAGATGGTAACCGAGATAGTGGTTGTAACACATTCTCGGCCTTTTCCTTTACATTTTCTTCCTTTTCCTTAACATTATCTTCGTTTTCCTTTACATTATCCTTTGGTATTTTATCAGAATCGATAGTTTTATTTTTTGAAGCCATTCAAATCACAAATAATTGTCTGGCGTCCTGGCGTCAGAGAGTAATGATGTATGTCATAAAATTAAAGTCAAATGATTTCTTTATTAACTGTTTGTTTTTCGGATTTTTGTCTTCACTATTTAAATGAATTACAGTCAAAAAAGGTTCATAGGTTCTTAAAGCCAAGTTTGAAATACTGATTTCTCGTATCTCATTTGACGAAACGAACGCATGTGCAACGGAACATTCGAGTACAAATGTGTTTTAAAATCTCCAACATGCAGTTCGCCCAAAGTTCGTGTTAGTAAGCCTCGTCGCATGCGAAGTTGTGTTGGTGGTAAAAAGGTTTAACGCACTGACCATGGATACTTGACAGTGGTCTAACGTTGTAGTGTATAATACACTGGCGGCTTTATTGATCTGAGACCTCACATTGTAAATAGTATTTACGGGTATTGAATTGAAGTTTTGACAGATCTCGTAGCACCTCAGTCATAGGTAAATAAGCCTAGTCGAAGACCTCAGGGTCCAAGATTGTAGTGTGGCGACACAGTACCTGTACCCATTACCTTACCACCGAACCTCACCATATACCTGCGAAGCAATTACCACATACCACCAAACCAATTACCTTACCACCAAACCAATTACGTCATACCTCTGAACCAGTTACCTTTACCACGTTTTTGACTTTCTGCAAGAAGAAACAGTGAAGCAAACCGTCTTGAAAAAGACGAGTACGTTTTGACCATCAAGAAATAAGATAAGCCGACGCGGCACGAACGCTATCACAACGCCGCACACGCCTGGCTGTTCGCTTCGAAAGAAGCGGTTTGTTAATGCATGCAGAGCAGCAGAAGCATCAGAATCTTCATTTCATGCGGATGGACACGTGGAAACACGACGCTGAAGACACACGCGTTCCGCGGACCAGCAGGCAGTCTTCCATCTTGACTCGACGACGGCGCCCGGTAGAAAGGATCGCGACTTGCTCGCACGTCCTATTTATGCCTTTCAGGCAAATAGTTCCGAGAGCTACACAGCGCCCGCGCGCATGCGCGCGAGGCTCAACGCTATTGGTCGGTGATTGTAAACAATAGCAAATTGTTCCTAAATAAGCATTCCAAAAATGTATATAAGTAGAGTGTTTTTGCATAATAAAATTCGTTTAAGTAGTCACAATCTTTTCAGGATTAACTACGAGATGCCCCCCACAAAAAAAAAAAAAAAAAAAAAAAAACATAATAAAATTCATTCTACGCTCGACGCCCGCCTTGGAAGGTCGTTACGCTGCTGCTCCGCTGCGCGTATCCCCTCCACCGCTCGCCGCTCGTTCGCCCGTCAGTTGTGCTCCGTGCGCCACGCTGCGTAGTCGCCCCGACTACTCTCCGCTATTTTGCGATTTAAATTTATTTAAATCGCAAAATTCGGATTCTTGTTTCTTCAGATTCAGTCTAAAACCGTACTGTCTTGTTCGCAAGACAGTGGTATTTCTGATTCGTCAGAAAATCGTCAAAAACGTGTGTTGTGTTGTGGCCCCTTCAGGGCAAATCCACAGTTTCGTGGTCACTCGGTGGATACCTTAACGGTTCCAACGAAGCCGAGTGGGTGCAGACCCAACGCACCCGTCTATCCCCTTCAGGGCTAGACGAAAGTTGGACGGGTCCCAGATCGCTGGCCTTGGGGGCTTCCCTCGTCAGCCCCGGTGACAGTCTTCCCTCCACAGCCGCGTACTAGTGCCGCGGGTATATCTATACCCCCCGCACTAGACTGGTCGGGTACCTTCAGTACCCATCGCATGACCGGTTAGGAACCCGTTCGCACAATAAGATTGGCGACGGGGGACACTCTTAGGGCTCACCAGGTTCACCTCCCTGTCTATACCCGACAGGGAGTGTAACACTCACCCCCGGCAACCCACCGGGGATTAGGCTACGTAGGAGTAGGGTTTTGGTCAGGATCACTCTCATGAGTGATTAGGTCCCCCCTTCCCTCCGCCATGGATAAACCCATGGATCCTACGGAGAGACTTGCTAGAATCGAGGCGCTCCTGGCTGAACTTGCGAGTCAGCTTAGCATTGAGCACTCGGAGGTCGGGGCTGTGGTCTCTGTTTTTCTTTTATTGATAAAGAAAAACAAAGATTTCGCTGCCGAATTCTCCGAGTTGTACAGAGCTGAGCAGCTCGCAATTCCGCCCAGCCCGGGCATCGCTGACTTCAGCGATGCCCGTGAGGCCCCAGCCGCCACCGATGAACCGTGTCAAATGGACACGGAGGATGTACCCACAACTCCTTCCGATACTGCCGCGCTCACTCCCCAGACGGACTCGCACTCCTCTTCGTCCTCGGACGCAGAGACGTACGAGCTCGTCTCCCATACAAAGGGCAAAGGGAGCAAGCGCAAAAAGAATAAGGCGAGCAGCTCAGCCCCGGCCGCTAAAATCATAGCGGCTGAGGACTCCGCTCCTCCGTCTCGCGCCCCCACCCCGCAGGCGACCTCCGCCACCGCGAACCCCCCCCACCCCGCTACGCAGGCGACCCCCGCCACCGCGACCGCGTCCATCCCCTCCACGCCGCCGGCGACCGCCGCCAACGCGTCCCCCTCCCGCCCCTCGCCTTCAACCTCCGCGAAGGTTGCCGCGCCCCGCGCTAAATCCAGCGCCCCGTCCGTGCCCTCTGGCTCAACCACCGCCAGGAAACTCCCTCCACCGCCCCCTGTATTTATACAGGACAAGGCCAAGTGGACGGAGGTGTCCAAATGGTGCGTTGGTGGTGGTCAACTATACCAGTGCCCGTGCCACCCAGCAGGGCATTAAGATATCGGTACCGACCTCGACCGATTATCGCGAGCTGACCAGGCTCCTCTCTGCCAGGAACGTGTCCTTCCACACGTATTCCTTGCCCGAGGAGCGTCTGACCAGGGTGGTGATCCGCAGGATCCCCTGCGAAATCGCCACCAGCGAAATCAAAGCAGACCTCGAAAGGCAGAACGTGCCTGTCACAGAGGTCCATAGGATGCACAGATCCAGGCAAGGCATTGCCTTTGATATGGTCCTGGTGGTGTGCCCTCCCACGGAGGGTCACCACCCCATTTTCAAAGTCAAGGCAGTCTGTAATCTGTCTGGTCTCATCATCGAAAAGCCCCGTAAGTCGAACATCATTGGCCAGTGCCATAGATGCCAACTTTACGGGCACTCAGCGTACAACTGTTACGCCACTCCCAGGTGCGTCAAGTGCCTGGGAGAACATGGTACAGCAGATTGTACCCGGCCCAAAGACCGCACTCTCTGCACCGAGCCACCTAGTTGTGTGCTCTGCAAAGAGTCCGGTCATCCGGCAAACTACCGGGGCTGCCCGAAAGCCCCCAAGTCATCGTCCCCTAAATTGGCGCAACGTTTCGACGCTCGCCAGAAAAGGGAATCCCCCTCGGCCAAACTCCCCGCGAGATTGGCCCCTAAACGTCCCTCCCAATGGCCTCTTTTGAGTTCCCAGAAGGAGTTCCCCGCACTGGCCTCCTCCAGGCCAAAGCCCGCCCCCATCCCTCCCTTAGTGGACCCGCGTACCCGTGCCCCCGCGCCCCTTACGCCCCCCGGTTTTCCCGCGACCGCTCCCCCCGCCCGCGCCGCGGCCCCTCCCACTGCCCCTATGGCAGGACCAACCCCAGTACAGAGGAAAGGTCAGGCTCCCCTCAATGCGTTTAACGTCATTGCCGGGACCTTCAACACCTATAGCACGTTCCTCTCCCCGCGTGCCCAACAGATGGCCCAGGAACTAGTTGCCGCCGGCGGCAACCTGTTCCGTATCCAATCCATATATGCTGCGTATCCAGAGATCACGCAAGCACTCCACGTTATGAACTCCCAACGCCCCCATTATGGATAGTCGCGGAATACTAACTAGACAAAAACCCCGTTCCCTAAAGCTAGGCTTCTTTAATGCCAACGGCATTCACGGCCAACGTGATGAGATCGCCACGTTCCTCCGCGACCATCACGTAGACATTTTACTCATTCAAGAGTCGTTCCTAAAACCTCACCATCGTGACCCGAAAATTGCAAACTATCGTTTAGTTCGCAACGACAGGTCACGTTGTCATAGAGGCGGCACCCTCATATACTATAGGAAGTCCCTGTACTGCATACCTATGGATCCCCCCCACACTCCCGATTAGAAGTTTCGGCCTGTCGGTTAGCACTGACAGGCCACCAGCCAATCACTATCGTGTCGGCTTACTTCCCTCCCGCAGACGGTTCCGAGGACCCTCAACTCCTCACTAATGACCTCTCCGAACTTTTCGGCATGAGTGACTCCGTTATCATAGCGGGCGATCTCAACGCCAAACATCCCGCCTGGAATAGCACCAGGACCTCGACTAGAGGTAGGCAACTTTTCAACCTCTGTTCTACCATGAACTTTGACGTCATCGCCCCGATGACTCCCACTCACTTTCCTTTTGACCCCGATCAGTTACCCGACGTTCTTGACATAGCACTCCTTAAGAATATCAACTTAAGGTTGGATTCTATAGAGGCTATTCACGAACTCGACTCTGATCATCGACCAGTAGTCATGAACCTGGCCCCCCGATTAGGTACTCGCGACCCCTCTCAACCCCCCGCCACTAAAGTGATCACTGACTGGAAGAAAGTAAGCGAACGCTTACAATCTAACACGTCACATCACTTAGACTCTATCCCAGATCAGTTCGACTCTGTCGCCGACACAACGGCCGCGATCGACTCTCTCACGGAGCACGTACAATCGATCGTGAACGAAAGTTCACGGGAGGTTCCAGATACGGGTGACCGTAAATGGAAGCTCCCCGACGATGTACGTGATCTGCTGACAGAGAAGAACGCGGCCGTTCGTGCCTACAGCAACTTTCCCTGTGACGCTAACAAAGCTCACATGCGTTACTTACAGCGTGCTGTAAGGACACGTGTGACTGAGCTGCGTGACGCTAACTGGGACAAGATGGTGGGCGAACTAGAGCCGACTCATCTCGCTTTCTGGGAACTTCAGAGGAAACTGAAATCCTCTGAGTTTTCCACTATGCCCCCCCTGACCCGCTCCGATGCGACCATTGCATTCGAGGATATCGACAGGGCTGAATGCCTAGCCGATAGCCTCGAAGCCCAATGCACACCCAGTTCGCAGCCAGTAGACCAAGCGTTTGTCGATAAGGTAAACGCGGAAGTCGAACGCAAAGCCTCACTCCCGCCCGTTAAGACCCTGATGATCCCCTGCCCCCTGTCACACCTGACGAGGTGCACGAGATCATCAAGGGTCTGAAATCTCGTAAAGCCCCCGGATCAGACGGCATCACCAACAGAGTGATCAAGCTGTTCCCCGCGCACCTGATTATGCTCATGTGTACCATCTTCAATGGTGCCTTGAGTAATAACATTTTCCCCCAAGCGTGGAAGGAAGCCACCGTTATTGGCATCCCTAAGCCCGGTAAGCCCAAAACCGAGCCCACGAGCTATCGCCCCATCAGTTTGCTCAAAGTTCTCGGCAAAATCTATGAGAGACTTATTTATAAGCGACTCAGAGATTATGCCGAAACCAAGGGCCTCATTCCCAACGAGCAGTTTGGTTTTCGAACCCAACACTCGTGTGTCCATCAGGTACACCGTATCGTCGAACATATCAATGCTGGTTTTCAGCGTGGTATGTTCACGGGCGCTGTATACTTCAATATAGCGAAAGCGTTCGACAAAGTCTGGCACAACGGTTTATTATATAAGCTGTACCAACTCGGAGTGCCAGACCGTCTCGTGCTCATCTTACGAGACTTTCTTGCGAACCGTACCTTTCGCTATCGCATCGAAGGGGCACTTTCCTCCCCCCACCCGATTCGTGCAGGAGTCCCTCAAGGCTCTGTACTAGCTCCCCTCATTTTCACGCTGTTCACTAGCGATATCCCCAGAAGCAAGAAGGCAAGGTTAGCTCTGTTCGCAGACGACACTGCCATCTTTTTCTCGGGATTTAGTGACACGGCGCTGGTTCGCTACCTCCAAACCGCAGTCGACGAGCTCGGCGAATGGTTCAGGAAGTGGCGAATCGAAGTCAATCCCGATAAAAGTCAGGCGGTCTTTTACACCCGACCTCGACGTAATCACCCCCCTCCCCGACCCATCTCAATGTTCGGCAAGCAGATCCCTTGGGCGAAGCAAGCCAAATATCTAGGTGTCATCCTCGACGAACACCTCACCTTTTCTGAGCACATAAAGCAGGCTCGCTCGCGGGCCGCTTTCGCTCTGGGTAGGCTCCATTGCGTCCTGAACAAGCGGAGTAAATTGTCTCTTCTGTGTAAGAAGCGGCTTTACACCGCTTGTATCAGGCCGATTATGACATACGCAAGCCCAGTCTGGGCACATGCTAAGCCCCGATTCATCCATAGGATGCAGACTCTCCAGAACCGTTTTCTCCGTCAAGCCACAGGCTCGCCTTGGTTTGTTCGGAATATCAATCTTCATTTAGACATGAAACTCCCAACTATCCATCAATTCATAAAACGCGCTTCGAAGCGTTTCTTCGATAGGGCCGTAGCCCACCGCAACCCTCTGGTTGTGGCGGCAGCTACTTACACCCCCTCCCGCATTAGCAAAGTCCGCCGCTCGCGGCACGTTCTTACCGATCCTGATGATCCCACTACTCTCCTCCAGGAGAGTCGAAAAGAGACCAGTACAGCTAGACCAGCACACAGACACAAACCGTACCGACCTCGCCGCCGAGGTCCGTCGTCGCGACCCCGACTTAACAGTCCCTCCCGACCCTTGCAAGAGCCAGCCCGCGATGCTGAGCCGTTAGCTTTAAATTAGTCCCAAAATAATTTAACTCAGCTGTGCGATTCTGTAACCATCTCCCCGGGTGAAGTGAGCGTGGAGTGAGCTATCAGTGTCATTCCACCTTATGCTAGGGATGCCCAACTAACATATTTACAATCATAATCGAGATTTAGATACCTAATATTCTTATGCTAATTCTATTGATTATTTTTATAAGGATTTCAAAGCTAGCATAATGTCTGAACAATACTACTCTTTCGGGAAGTTTTTCAAATGAAATAGCAAAACCGAAAATCAGACATTGTTGTTTTTTTTCTATTTTTTCCTCGACTAGCCCTCTATGCTTGACGCACAAGTGCGACACGCACGAACAATTAATGAATATAGTAAGACATATGTACATGTATAGGTAAGAAAGCTACAACAGAAAATGCGAATCGACATTGTCAGTTATTATAAACCCACTATAAACTGATTAAAATTAAATACGTAAATGCAATGACATGACCTAATCACGATGTGTCTTGGAGAAGCGATTGTAGATCGACTCGAGTAAAGATTGTGCAACGTTCTTCAGAAAATCTATTAAAAAAAGATGAAAGAACCTGGCCGTGCCTGACTGACGGAGCATAGAATTCAATCTCACACATACTATGTGGGAACCCACATCTAGGCGCTGTCATATTCACATTGACATTTGTTTACTAGGTAGGTATTTATTTTATTGTAGATAAAAATATACCTACTTACTTACTCACTTATGTCGTTATTATCAATAAAAAGAATATTCATCAAATGGTCACCATCTTGAAAATATTATGTTGAAAGTCAACAGTTAAAAAAGAAAACGGTCACCCGCGTGCTCGCGAGGTGAAGTGATGTTACCATGACAACGGCATTACGAGGATCGCGTGATCAAGCCGCGCATGCGCGCTAGACGCTGTCATCAATAGGTATCAACTTTTTTTTTTGTTCGCCTTGTGCAGACGCCATTTCGTATTCGGTTTCAAGAATAATGAGTACGCAGGGATTTATTTCAATTCTTGTAGATATGTACCTATCTAAATACAACAGTTTTCATACAAGTACAATGTCAGTTTAGTTCTACACTTTGGTGTCGACAATTAATCCGCTTTTTTTTAACCTTTATCGCGTGGTGACACCTGCACGCTAAGAATATGCAATAACAAGAAGTACCGTACAGCGACCTACTACACAGAATCTTCTCGTAGTCTGAGCATTGATTGGTAAGGTAACGATGATGATTGATGAGAGATAAAATATGATGTGCATGTGTACTTAAACACTCATCATCATCAGCCATCATTCTCATCAAACTCATTGTCTATAATAAAAGAATATTCATCAAATCATCATCTTGATACCTACTAGGTATATCAAAATTCAACGCTTCAAATGACTATCGCGTAGCGCGTCTCTGCGCGTGTTCACTTCACCGAGAATACATGCGATGATGCGACGAGAATCGCGTGGAGTGCTCACGTCGCGCAAGCACACTAGGCCACTAGTTCATCAGTCATACATTTTTTTTTCTTTTATTTTTGTTTTGATGACCATGTGCCTGAACATATTTAGAGTTCAGACAAAATGATTAGATACTCATTTATTTCAATGTTTGAAGGTAACCTATTTGGTTGCAAACAATAAAAAAGAATATTAATCGAATCGTCATCATCTTGATAATAATGTCAAAATTCAATAGTTCAAAACGGTCACACGCGTGCTCGTGAGGTGATGTTACCATGACAACGAAATTGCGAGCATCGCGTGATCAAGCCGCGCATGCGCGCTAGACGCTGTCATCGATAAGTATCAACTTTTTTTTATTACCTTGTGCAGAAGCCATTTCGTAATCGGATTGAGAATAATTAGTGCGCAAGTATTCGAAACATTCATATAAATGCATGTATACCTACTTAATAATCGTATTATTAATAAAAGAATATTCATCAAATCATGATCATCTTGATACCTACCTACCTACTAGGTATGTCAAAAATCAACATTTCAAATGAAACTCGCGTAGCGCGCCCGCGTGAGTTCACTCCACCTTGACTAAATGTGACGAGAATCGCGTGAAGTGTTCACGTCGAGCAAGCAGTACCCATATGGTGTGGTTGCTATGGCAACAACACCGTGTGAGTAACGGTTTCGGGTGAAGTGAGGTGACCGACGCTGTCATTGTCAAGACAGTTTTTTTTTAATTTCAGCCTTTCAAGTCATTGCTAAAGGCAATGATGTATTCGCAGTTAGCCAATGAAGTATATTTTTACTTAATGTCAATTCCAACCATTGTTGAACATTTCAAAATTATAAATTATGTTTTCAACAAAATATGAATATTAGGTACCTACTTACTTGAGAGGTGTGAGATCGAGCATTCGCTGAATCGAGAGAGGCTTACAGCTAAATAAAAACAGCTGCACAGTCCAATCGATCCGGCTAAGCTACGCTTGCCTCGGTCGGTCCGTCTATGGGGACCATCTTTACATACCAAGATCACGAAGGTCGAAACTCTGTCAACCAGTCTTACCAAGGAGGGTAACATATTACCAAATAACTGGGTTGTCGGAGTCGGATTGGCAGTCATTGCATGTGAAATACCCGTGCATTCAGCTGCAACTAGTTAAGACTGGAAGCCGACCCCAACACAGTTGGACAAAGGCAGGCAGATGAGGTGAGATCGAGCAACTTCATTAAATTGTGCAAAGCAAGTATTCAGTGATTGGTGATGTGTTTGTTAACATTATTTACATAATATATGTAAATAGCATAAGTACCTAAAGGTTTTTTTAAACAGCTATCATCTAGATTCTGGATAAACAATAGTTCATGATACAAACCTCATAACAACAATACACAAAATATTTAGGAACATCAATAATCTAGTTATGGGTGCTGTTGAGACACAAATTGCTCATCTCCCTTGCTAACAAGATTTCAACATTATTCATGTATTGATTTTCGTTTATTTTTGTACTATAAGGTACACCTCTGCCCAACCCTTCGAGGAAACAAGGCGTGATGATATGTTTGTTTTTTTATTTTATTTCATAAATGTGTAAATAAACATTGTATGTAAATACAATTATTATTTTAAGCCGATAGAACTATGTATGTTTTGGTTGCTATAGCCTAATTAAATCTGTTTAATGTATAGCGTTTTACACAAAGCGTCTATGTTTCTCATCCCAATTGCAGATGTGCTGCAAGAAATTTCTTATGTTTTAAGCAGATCCTTTGTGCTTTCCTATCTTTGTATATTTTATTTTATTAAGTGTTAAGTTTGTTCATAAATAAATAAGATTTGTAGCACATCAAACAAATTTGCTAATACATTTTTTCTACTGAGCTTGCTGTTTCCCGAGCTTCAACTTCTTGATGCTACGAACGGAGGGTCGTTGGATGTGTGTGGACTGCACGCCGCCGCGCCGCCATCGTGACTAGCTAAAAATAATGGTAAGCGTTTATTACTAAGCATTTGTTTTAACTCATTCCTAAACTCATCCATATTTTTTTTGTCTATTTCATTTACATTTTATATGGTTCAGTGTCATGAACATGTAATTGAAATTATCATCAGAATCCTGCAGCCAATTTAATACTTTCAAAACTGTAGCAGTATGACTTATTTATAATACATTTAACAATCAGTGTCTAATTCCAGTCCAAATAAATCAAATCGGTAAACATTATTCCTACATTTTGAGTACAATGAGATGCAACATTTCTTAACTCCATGCTTATCCTTGTCCCAATTTTTTGGCTCTATTATGTTTATCAAAAATAGTCTGAAATTATCAACACTAACCTCAGACTGCCAAGATCAACATACAGCTAGGAATGATGTAATCAAGTAGATGCGGTGTTCTTTCATTGTCTTCAGTTCCTTTATCCTCAGCAACTGCATGGTCCAATAGGCTCATCTACCGAGATGTAAAGTATTCAGATTTTTATAATTAATATGCATTTTTTTTATCCATGCATTCTCCCACAGCTGGGCAAAGGTCTCCTCCATACTACCATACTTTTCAAAAGTATTTTTTGACTAAAGCATACGGTCAAAAGTACTTTTGACTGATTTTGCTAGTCAATAATACTTTTGACTGGTTAAGAGTTTTGACTGCAACATTATTTCTGTGTATAAGTACCGTATCAGCCTGTAATGCTCATAAACCGATCGACCTCAATTATATAGCGAAGACAAATGCCTCCTAAGATACAGGATCTTCCTAGTTTAGGAGACAGGGCTCAATTTTTTGTATTTAACAAATATGTGTATGCAAACTTGTGTCAAATATTCTTTGCTAATAAATATTATACTTTTCCAGTTTTTCTTATGTTATGTCGTCTTTGGACAGTATGTATGACCTTGATGTTACTATAGCTTCTTGCTAAAACCGTCGTTATGGTGAACCTAATGTTCAGAGGGTAGTAACCAGTGGCGAAAGCACCATATAACACGATTCCTACCGGCTTGCCTTCGGGGATTCGCATTGGTAACTCTATCACTATTAAAAATACAATAGTATGTAAATAGTGGCTACTATTGTCAATAAGGATAGTTACACTACGGGTATTTAATTCACCATAACATTCAAACAACAAAAAAGGTTATTTATAGCTTTGTATTACAACAAAAGAGAAATGTTCTAAATTAACCCGGCGCCGAAACGTCATAATCGGGAACTAAAAATTCATACAACAGCGATCCCGTAATGATGTCACTTTAGGTCACGTGGCACCGCTTGATATGTACGAGAGCAAGCCGCTGTACAACGGGTTATGACAGAGACAGGTATAGAAAAATGCGTCAGCGAGAACGAGATAGAGGAATATTGCTTATTTTATTCGGTTTTCAGCTGTTCAATTTAATTGTATTTAATTCATTACATTCCTATATTAATTTTAGAATGATAGTAAGTATTCTTTATTGATGAGTCAGTAAGTTAAAGCCGACTTCGCATCGGCTTCTCTTTTAGAAAAAATTACACCTCGCCACTGGTAGTAACAATAGTTAAAAAAATATAGTATTTTTCTCCAGAGTAGGCCAACTTCATTCCCACCATTAGGTATGTTGAGCTGGAACAAATGACAGTTGAATTAAACTTGCTATAAAAAGGTAAGATAATTGAAAAACAAATGAGTCTAAGTTGGAATTTCAGAAAATATATCAGAATTATTCTATTCTATTCTATTTTTATGAAATGGCAAGTAAAGCCGATGTCGACTATTCTGCCAATGTCTAAAGTGAGTTGAGGAAACAAGTGTGTATGGCAAATTCAGAATTATAGTAATTTAAAAAATAACTGAGGACAAGAGTGAAATTCTCTGATTGATACAGTTGACACACATGTAGATCTTGATTGGGGTTAGTACGGGAAGAATAACTTATAGTTTTATGTTATTGTGACGGATGAAGGACATCAGCGCCACAAGCAATTCAGGAGAGGAATATGTTAACAATGAGGGGAAATTAATGGGAAGAGGGATTTTAAATTTAGGGAGTCGGCTATATAGATCTAAAAGTGGATCATTGCTTGAGCATTCGAAAAATATGTGATCTAGCGTGCCCTCTTCCAACCCGCATTCGCAGAGAGAGGAGTCACGAACGTGGATTTTTTGTAAAAACACAGGGGAATTACAAAAACCTAAACGAATACGACAAAGGACTGATACAACGGATTTTGAGACTTTTTTGTAGCGGTAAAACCAAGGTTTTGACTCTATGATTGGTTGTACTGCGTGGTAAAACCTGCCCTTTCTTTTTCCAGTGACATTCCACTGTTCTTGCCATGACGATTGGAGATTAATTCTTGAGAGGTTTAGCAAGTCATACCCCTGAAGAGTATTGTGGGTGAGGTCAGCTACTGTTGATGAACAAGCGTCTTTTGCCAAAGCGTCAGCGCACTCGTTACCCTTAATGCCACAATGACTAGGTATCCAGACCAGTTGAACCTCTTTTTGATGACTAGCACAGGATAATAGTGCCTTTTTAATTTTTAGAACAAGGGGGCTGTGCAATTTACTTTTGAATGGATTTTGAACTAGAGCTTGCAGACAACTAAGAGAGTCTGTGAATATTACTGCTTTCTCAATATTAACGTGTGACTCTATAAAAAGACAAGCTTCCAATATAGCCACACACTCGCCAGTAAATACGGAAGACTCCTTAGGACACTTATACTGTAAAATGATTCTAGAGCTTTGGTAATAGACCGCAGCTCCAATGTGGTTAAGATTAGTTAATTTTGAGGCATCCGTAAAAAATAATTGGAAACCGTTCCATCGCTCGCCCACCACCGCATTGAAGGTCGAATTAGCTGACGGGGAATTTTTAGTAATTCCAATATTATAAACAATTTTTGGAATGTAACTTAAAGTTTCATAGGTAAAATTAAAAAGGGGTAGTCTGGGATACTGAACAATCGGGCATACTAAATTTAGAGTTTGTCGAAAAGATTTTAGGAATAAGGGAATCTCTTTATTTTTCCAATACTTTGAGTTTCTGCATAAGGCATCTAACTCATGCAATTTCCCTATAAGAGGATGGGAGGACTTACATATTAATCTAGACAAGAAACGGGAGGCAAGGTATTGCCGTCTCAGGGCGAGGGGAGGTTCAGCGCACTCGACCTGCAATGCGTTAACGGGGGAGGATTTCATGCAACCTGAGATGATTCGAAGGCATTTAGACTGAACCTTATCCAGCCCAACCAAAGCACCTCTATTACACGGAGTCAGGAGGTATGTTCCATAATCTAAAACACTACGAACTAAGGCGTTATATACAAGTTTCATGGTGTAGGGGTGAGCACCCCACCAAACACCCGCAAGAACTTTTAAAATTGGAATAATTCTTTCGCACTTTTGAGTTAGAAAATTTATATGATATTTACCTGTTAATTTTGAGTCCAAGATAACGCCTAAAAACTTTACTTTATTTACTATGGGGATATTTTGCCCTAAGATATTAACTGAAACATGAGGAATGAGTCGTTTACGAGAGAAAATTACTGCCGAACTTTTTGGTGCAGATAGTGATAGGCCATGGCTTAGAAGCCATTGATTCAAAGAGTCCAGAGAGAGGCATAAAGATGCCGACGCGTCAGATATGGACGAATCTGTCACATATAGAGCAATATCGTCGGCGTATTGTAGGATCTGACAATTGTTGTTAAGGCAGGGCCCAATATCAGCTGTATATAGGTTGTAAAGTATGGGACTGAGGACAAAGCCTTGAGGAAGTCCCTTCCACGTCTGTCTTTTATCGAATTCCTCTCCCTGGACTCTTAGAACCAATGAACGAGACAACAGTAACTCACAAATGCATTGTACCATCTTGGCCGGAAGACTCAGCTGTTGCAGTTTCTGCCTGAGTACGGGAAGAAGCACATTGTCATAAGCAGATGAGATGTCTAGGAACGCAGCAACAACCGATTCATTTTTAGAGAATGCTAAACGGATATCCGTGAGTAAAGTACCTACACTGTCCATTGTGCTAAGTCCTTTCCTAAACCCAAATTGATGTTTCGGCAGCAAATCTCTCGATTCGACTATCCACTCAAGACGGTTTTTGATGAGGTGTTCCAGTAATTTGGCCAGGACTGACGATAAAGCAATTGGCCTAAGGCCATTCGGATCATCCGCACGTTTGCCTGGTTTCACTAGTGGAATGATGGCTTGTAATTTCCACTGATCTGGAACCCAACCATGAGTATAGCAAAAGTTTAAGATTTCTAAAAAGTATGATTTAGCCCTGTCGCCAGAATGTGCTGCAAAAGAATATGGCACGCCATCAATACCAGGGGCTGAGTCCCGGACATGATTGAGTACCACATTTAATTCATTTAAAGTGAATGGCGCATCAAAAGGGTCCTGTGATTCATTTTGTAGGGCCATATTAAGACATTCAGAAGGAAGTGGTACGTAAGGTGGAGCAATTTTATCAAAAAAAAGTTCAGCTGTTTCCCTAGAGATGGGTGCAGATATTGAAGGGGAGCAACCTCGTCTGAATCTATTGATGTTCTTCCAGACTACCGAGACAGGGGTAGAGGGGCATAAGGAGGTGCAGAATTTAACCCAACCTGCACGTTTCTTTTTGCGAAGGTGGCATTTGGTTTTAGCATCAATATGACAATAAGCTAACAGGTTTTCAGTGCTCATATCTGCGTTGTAACGTTCCTCAGCCTCGTCCCTATTCCTGACAGCTGAAGTGCACTCTGGATCCCACCATGGAGGAGAAGGAATTTTGCCACGGGCACTGTTTTTCAGCGGAAAGCAGGAATCCGCAGTGGAGGTGATGGCGTTAACAAAGCCCTCGTAACAGCTCTTGGCATGGCAGTGACCAGAAGGGTCTAATAAATCTGAGTTTAAATTTGGAAGAACATCAATTTTATCCTCCAATAGTGATGCAAATTTTGCCCAATCTGGTTTGGATAAGTTATGCCTCAAAAGTGGAGGAGAAGTTTTTTCTAAGTAAGTCTTAGTAACCAACGATATGACAATAGGGTAGTGGTCACTGCCATGTGACAAAGTCGTACACTCCCAATGAGTCGAAGCTGCTAACTCAACTGAGCAAAAAGTTAGATCAACACAGCTCCTTTGCTGTCCAGGAGGCGATCTACGTGTTGGGCAACCATCATTGAGAATGCACAGATCCAGGTCATCCAATATCTCGACTAAAGTCACACCGAAGGCATCACAGCGTTCAGATCCCCATCTGTAATGGTGACAGTTAAAATCGCCCATGACCAGAATTGGTCCTTGCACACTGGAGAAAATATTTTTCAAAATATCCAAAAAGTGATGCTGAGGATGAGCAATGTATATTGAAAACACTGTAATGCCCTCTACCTTTCCTGCTACAATACTTATTTCACTTGTGAGTGAAGGCAAGGGGAAGGACAAAAGAGGGACCCGATTATTGACTAGGAGAGCCGAACCTCCATAGCCATCAGATCTGTCACATCTGAGAATATTGAAGTGTGGCATACGAAAGCTAAGACTTGGGGTGAGCCAAGACTCAGCTATAGAACAAGCCAGTGGCTTGTACTTATTTAAGAGAAATATGAGGTCGTGCTTTTTATGCCACACGCTCCTCACATTCCACTGAAGGAATACTAGGCGGGACGCCATTTTTAATTTGAAAAAGTAATGAGATAAGTTGATCGGCAACGTTGGACGGTAATTGAAAGTTGGGAGAAGAAGAAGAAATAACAGTAGGTAGAAGTTTTATAAAGAGTTCAATAATTGAACCAGTATTATGACATGGGGCATTATTGGGGTTAAGAGCGCAGCCATTAGGCTGAGAAGGTTGAGGAGAACTAACTATCTGTTGATGAGCAGTTTTATCATATGATGGGGAAAGGGGGGCATGAGTCCTGGGTTTAAGTGTCACAGTTTTGCGATACGACTGAGAAGTTGGGGTTTTGGCAATGTTGGCATAGTTGCGGGAAACTGCTGGGATAATTTTGCTGGCCTCAGCATAGGGAATAGTTTTCTCAGCCATGACAGTCTTAATAGCCTTTTGTCTACCAAGCTCGGGGCATGACTTGCTATTAGCAAAGTGATTACCCGAACAAAGCACACAAAAGGCCTCGCCCTCAGAAATGTTGCAACCATCACCTGGGTGATCGTGGCCACATTTACTGCAGCGTGGTTTCGATCTACATATGTTTGCCACATGGCCAAATCTGCAACACTTGCGGCATTGGATTGTCGGGTATATATATTGTGTAACAGGAAGGGATGTGTAGCAACAGAAAACTCTATTTGGTAGTATTTGTCCGTCAAAGGTCAGAACACATGTTTCAGTGGGCCTCCACTCATTAACCCCGTCTCTTTAAGATTTCCTATTGATACGGCGAACTTTAAGTATTTGTCCGCAACCTGAGGGCACAGACAAATACGTTATGGCTTCTTCTTCTATCAGAATTATTGAAATCACGATGAAGATATTGGTTAATATAAGGTTTCCTTAAATAAATAAAAGCAAATATTGCTAGATTTATTATAATTATTATGACAGTTTAATGCTAGTAACTGACAACATTGTCATTTATATTTTATGTGAACAGTAAATTGCAGACGTAATAATAAACATATTACTAATATCACAAATATTTAAATAATACAAGCTGATGTCTGCAACTTCACATCAAAGCGTATATTTTGCATGTGGATCACAAAAACTTATAAATTTAATTTAATTTTATTAGTTTAGTTTGAATTTAGTTCGCTTTGTTAGTAAAAATTTTACACACATGTTAATGTATTTCAAATCATCATAAAAAAACTTACTAAACTCTTGATCATCTATTTTGGAAATCGATGTCTATGGCATATTCCTCAACAGAAAAAAAATGTGTTATCTTGGAGTTAGATATTATTGAGTTTGATCAAAAAATATTCGTCAGTCTGTATTTAATGTCTTTTTAGTAAAACTTAAAAAAAAAATATGTACGCTACGTTGTCTGGAAATAGTATCACAAAAAATTAAACCCTGTGGTCTCTCTGTTTAGTGAAACCATAGATAATTTAGAATGTTACTGTCAAGTGTCAAATTTTGGCGGTATTTTACTTGTCTTTCATAAATAGTCTTTCCCAAAGAGTAAAATAATAAACAGGGGTTTTTCCATAATCTAGTTTTGTTTAGTAGTTTCGAGTTTGTTTGCTCATGCTGACCGAATAAAGTTCTCGGTGTATTTATAGTGTATTCATTTACATCGGTAGTGCAATATATACAACAAGATCAACAAGGGTAGCACAAACTATGTGTGTGGCAGAAACACTTCGTAAAAGATATATCAATGATTAGCATTGGCTCAAAGTGATCTTACCCCTCGTGGTTTTAGGCCGACGAAGTTACCACAGGAATAATCACGAAAAGTTTACGAAGGTTTGTACGTTATCATTAACGAATGGTGTGAAACTAGTAAATTTCAATACAAGACACTCAAGTTTTCCTTGCCAACTTTGTGTTTACCTGAGCAGGCCGACCAACTTCGCTATTTATTTATACAAGCCTGTCAATAAAGTTTAAATAGTAGGTACTAATGTATACATTGTTTTTTTCAGATGACTCTCAGAAATGTGATCGTATTGATGGAAAATGAAACAAAAACCATACTTATATGCCTGCCTGCCTGGTATGACTGATATTTCAATTAACTATCTTGAAGCTTAAAATATTAATGTGAATAAAATACAAACTTGTGTTTTAGATACCTGAATGCCGTGCCTTTGAATTAGAAAATTGGGCCTGAGTTGACAGAAAAAAGAAATAGGTTGCGGCCACTTTTGATTTACATATTCAGATATGTAAGTTTTTGTGATCCACATGCAAAATATACGCTTTGATGTGAAGTTTCAGCCTGTATTACCTAAGTATTTGTGATATTAGTAATATGTTTATTATTATGTCTGCAATTTACTGTTCACATAAAATATACATGATAATATGTTGTCATTTACTAGCATTAAACTGTCATAATAATTAGAAAAAATCCAGCAATATTTGATTTTATTTAGGTACTTATTGAAACCTGTAATTAATGTCATCATCATGATTTCAATAATTCTGATATATTTTCTGAAATTCCAACTTAGACTCATTTGTTTTTCAATTATCTTACCTGTTTATAGCAAGTTTAATTCAACTGTCATTTGTTCCAGCTCAATATACTGGTGGGAATGAAGTTGGCCTACTCTGGACAAAAATACTATATTTTTTTAACTATTGGTACTACCCTCTGAACATCAGGTTCACCATAACAACGGTTTTAGCAAGAAGCTATAGTAACATCAAGATCATACATACTGTCCAAAGATGGCATAACATAAGAAAAACTGGAAAAGTATCGGGGAGACCTTTGCCCAGCTGTGGGAGAAGGTATGGATAAAAAAAATGCAATTATAAAAATCTGAATACTTTACATCTCGGTAGATGAGCCTATTCGACCATGCAGTTGCTGAGGATAAAGGAACTGAAGACAGTAAAAGAACACCGCATCTACTTGATTACATCAGTCCGGGCTGTCTGTTGATCTTGGCAGTCTGAGGTTAGTGTTCATAATTTCAGACCATATTTGATAAACATAATAGAGCCAAAAAATTGGGACAAGGATACATGGAGTTAAGAAATGTTGCAACTCATTGTACTCAAAATGTAGGAATAATATTGACCGCTTTGATTTATTTGGGCTGGAATTGGACACTGATTGTTAAATGTATTATAAATAAGTCATACTGCTACAGTTTTTGAAAGTATTAAATTGGCTGCAGGATTCTGTTGATAATTTCAATTACATGCTCGTGACATTGAACCACATAAAATGTAATTGAAATACACAAAAAGAAAAAAGATTTGTATGTGTAGGAATGAGTTTAAAAAATGCTTAGTAATAAACGCTTACCATTATTTTCAGCTAGTCGCGATGGCGACGTGCAGTCCTCACACATCCAACGACCCTCCGTTCGTAGCATCAAGAAGTTAAAGCTCGGGAAACAGCAAGCTCAGTAGAAAAATGTATTAGCAAATTTGTTTGATGTGTTACAAATCTTATTTATTTAAGAACACACACAATAAAATGAAACACACAAAGATAGGAAAGCACAAAGGATCTGCTTGAAACATAAGAAATTTCTTGCAGCACATCTGCAATTTGAATGAGAAACTTAGACGCATTGTGTAAAACGGTATACATTATACAGATTTAATTAGGCTATAGCAACCAAACCATACATAGTTCTATCGGCTTAAAATAATAATTGTACTTACATACAATGTTTATTTACACATATTATGAAAAAAAAAAAACATAACATCACGCCTTGTTTCCTCGAAGGGTTGGGCAGAGGTGTACCTTATAGTACAAAAATAAACGAAAATCAATACATGAATAATGTTGAAATCTTGTTAGCAAGGGAGATACTTAAGCAATTTGTGTCTCAACAGCACCCATAACTAGATTATTGATGTTCCTAAATATTTTGTGTATTGTTGTTATAAGGTTTGTATCTTGAACTATTGTTTATCCAGAATCTAGATGATAGCTGTTTAAAAAAAAACCTTTAGGTATGCTATTTACATATATTATGTAAATAATGTTAACGAACATATCACCAGTCACTGAATACTTGCTTTGCACAATTTAATGAAGTTGCTCGATCTCACCTCATCATCTGCCTGCCCTTGTCCAACTGTGTTGGGGTCGGCTTCCAGTCTTAACCGGTTGCAGCTGAATGCACGGGTATTTCACATGCAATGACTGCCAATCCGACTCCGACAACCCAGTTATTTGGTAATATGTTACCCCCTCGGTAAGACTGGTTGTCAGAGTTTCGACCTTCGTGATCTTGGTATGTAAAGATGGTCCCCATAGACGGACCGACCGAGGCAAGCGTAGCTTAGCCGGATCGGTCGGACTGTGCGGCTGTTTTTATTTAGCTACAAGCTGCTCGATTCACCGATTGCTCGATCTCACACCTCTCAAGTAAGTAGGTACATAATAAAGGCGAACAAAAAAAAAAAAAAAAAAGTTGATTCCTATTGATGACAGCGTGTAGCGCGCATGCGCGGCGTGATCACGCGATCCTCGCAATGCCGTTGTCATGGTAACATCACTTCACCTCGCGAGCACGCGGGTGACCGTTTTGAACTGTTGAATTTTAACATAATATTTTCAAGATTGTGACCATTTGATGAATATTCTTTTTATTGATAATAACGACATAAGTAAGTAAGAAGGTATATTTTTATCTACAATAAAATGTAACTCGGCACATTTTTGGACGCTGGTTTTGCATTTTCCTAATGTTCTTAGTGCGCTTATGTGACACGTTATAAGTTAAATAAATACCTACCTAGTAAACAAATGTCAATGTGAATATGAGAGCGCCTAGATGTGGGTTACCACATAGTATGTGTGAGATTGAATTCTGTGCTCCGTCAGTCAGGCACGGCCAGGTTCTTTCATCTTTTTTTAATAGATTTGGGTTAGTAAGAACGTTGCACAATCTTTACTCGAGTCGATCTACAATCGCTTCTCCAAGACACATCGTGATTAGGCCATGTGATTGCATTTACGTATTTAATTTTAATCAGTTTACAGTGGGTTCATAATAACTGACAATGTCGATTCGCATTTTCTGTTGTAGCTATCATACCCTATACCATATGTACATATGTCTTACTATATTCATTAATTGTTCGTGCGTGTCGCACTTGTGCGTCAGGCATAAAGGGCTAGTCGAGGAATAAATAGAAAAAAACAACAATGTCTGAATTTCGGTTTTGCTATTTCATTTGAAAAACTTCCCGAAACAGTAGTAATGTCAAGATAGTTTACTAGCTTTGAAATACGCATAAAATGATCATTAAAATAAGCATAAAAAATATTATCAAAATCTCGATTATGATTGTAAATGTTATGTTTGGTCAATCCCTAGCAGCACTGGGATGACACTGACAGCTCACTCCACGCACCTTTTCACGGTGAGATTTTTACAGAATCGACATGCAGATCCAGCCAGTCCCTTGCTGCCCCCCCTATCAGCGATTACCTAAGCCGAGGTTTCGTACCCCCCTCGGGGTAACCCTTAGAGCTTTCGCTTTAGTTTTAAGTATAATAAGCCCCGGCTGGAGGCCTAAAAAGGTAACTTTTTAGAACTCGCCGGGCCCCAATCCGTTTAAGTAGTAACAATCTTTTCAGGATTAACTACGAGATGCCCCACAAAAAAAAAAAAAAAAAAAAAAAAATTCATTGATATTCACTCTTTCATTGGGATCAGCATGTCGATTCTGTAAAAATCTCACCGTGAAAAGGTGCGTGGAGTGAGCTGTCAGTGTCATCCCAGTGCTGCTAGGGATTGACCAAACATAACATTTACAATCATAATCGAGATTTTGATAATATTTTTTATGCTTATTTTAATGATCATTTTATGCGTATTTCAAAGCTAGTAAACTATCTTGACATTACTACTGTTTCGGGAAGTTTTTCAAATGAAATAGCAAAACCGAAATTCAGACATTGTTGTTTTTTTCTATTTATTCCTCGACTAGCCCTTTATGCCTGACGCACAAGTGCGACACGCACGAACAATTAATGAATATAGTAAGACATATGTACATATGGTATAGGGTATGATAGCTACAACAGAAAATGCGAATCGACATTGTCAGTTATTATGAACCCACTGTAAACTGATTAAAATTAAATACGTAAATGCAATCACATGGCCTAATCACGATGTGTCTTGGAGAAGCGATTGTAGATCGACTCGAGTAAAGATTGTGCAACGTTCTTACTAACCCAAATCTATTAAAAAAAGATGAAAGAACCTGGCCGTGCCTGACTGACGGAGCACAGAATTCAATCTCACACATACTATGTGGTAACCCACATCTAGGCGCTCTCATATTCACATTGACATTTGTTTACTAGGTAGGTATTTATTTAACTTATAACGTGTCACATAAGCGCACTAAGAACATTAGGAAAATGCAAAACCAGCGTCCAAAAATGTGCCGAGTTACATTTTATTGTAGATAAAAATATACCTTCTTACTTACTTATGTCGTTATTATCAATAAAAAGAATATTCATCAAATGGTCACAATCTTGAAAATATTATGTTAAAATTCAACAGTTCAAAACGGTCACCCGCGTGCTCGCGAGGTGAAGTGATGTTACCATGACAACGGCATTGCGAGGATCGCGTGATCACGCCGCGCATGCGCGCTACACGCTGTCATCAATAGGAATCAACTTTTTTTTTTTTTTTTTGTTCGCCTTGTGCAGACACCATTTCGTATTCGGTTTAGAGAATAATTAGTAGGTACGCAGGGATTTATTTCAGTGCTTGTAGATATGTACCTACCTAAATACAACAGTTTTCATACAAGCATAATGTCAGTTTAGTTCTACACTTTGGTGTCGACAATTAATCCGCTTTTTTTTAACCTATGTACCTACTTACTGCTCATTTAACCTTTATCGCGTGGTGACACCTGCACGCTAAGAATATGCAATAACAAGAAGTACCGTACAGCGACCTACTACACAGAATCTTCTCGTAGTCTGAGCATTGATTGGTAAGGTAACGATGATGATTGATGAGAGATAAAATATGATGTGCATGTGCACTTAAACACTCATCATCATCAGCCATAATTCTCATCAAACTCATTGTCTATAATAATAGAATATTCATCAAATCATCATCTTGATACCTACTAGGTATATCAAAATTCAACGCTTCAAATGACTATCGCGTAGCGCGTCTCTGCGCGTGTTCACTTCACCGAGAATACATGCGATGATGCGACGAGAATCGCGTGGAGTGCTCACGTCGCGCAAGCACACTATGCCACTAGTTCATCAATGTCATACATATTTTTTTCTTTTATTTTTTTTTGATGACCATGTGCCTGAACATATTTAGAGTTCAGACAAAATGATTAGATACCTACTCATTTATTTCAATGTTTGAAGCTAACCTATTTGGTTGCAAACAATAAAAAAGAATATTAATCGAATCGTCATCATCTTGATAATAATGTCAAAATTCAATAAGTAGTTGTCGGTCACCCGCGTGCTCGTGAGGTGAAGTGATGTTACCATGACAACAGAATTGCGAGCATCGCGTGATCAAGCCGCGCATGCGCGCTAGACGCTGTCATCAATAGGTATCAACTTTTTTTTTATCACCTTGTGCAGAAGCCATTAGTAATCGAATTGAGAATAATTAGTGCGCAAGTATTCGAAACATTCATATAAATGCATGTACACCTACTTTATAATCGTATTATTAACTAGCTTCTGCCCGCGTCAAATTTTTGCTCCCCTGACCCTTCCCGTCGCATCAATTTGCCTGCTAGTTTTCGTTCATTTTTCGTTGCTGCTCGCTTCTTTTGAGTTATAGTGAGTCAACCTTAAAAGATAGACATATGCCCTCGCGGACTTTTTTTTAGAACTTTTAAAAAGGAACAATTCCGTCGCACATGATTTTTGCGTTACTTTAACCGTTTACGCAGCGTACGCAATGGAAACTCTCAAAACGAATAAATTTTCCCCGTTTTTGCAACATTTTTAATTACTGCTCCGCTCCTTTTAGTTGTAGCGTGATGTTATATAACCTATAGCCTCCCTCGATAAATAGGCTACCCAACACAAAAATAATTTTTCAATTCGGACCAGATGTTCCTGAGATTAGCGCGTTCAATCAAACAAATTCTTCAGCTTTATAATATTATAAGTATATAAGTATAGATAAAAGAATATTCATCAAATCATCATCATCTTGATACCTACCTACTAGGTAGGTATGTCAAAAATCAACATTCCAAATGAAACTCGCGTAGCGCGCCCGCGTGAGTTCACTCCACCTTGACAAAACGTGACGAGAATCACGTGAAGTGTTCACGTCGAGCAAGCATTCGGTGTGGTTGCTATGGCAACAACACCGTGTGAGTAACGGTTTCGGGTGAAGTGAGGTGACCCAAGTCAGTTTTTTTTTTTATTTCAGCCTTTCAAGTCATTGCTAAAGGCAATGACGTATTCGCAGTTAGCCAATGAAGTATATGTTAATGTCAATTCCAACCATTGTTGAACATTTCAAAATTATAAATTATGTTTTCAACAAATGAATATTAGGTACCTACTTACTTGAGAGGTGTGAGATCGAGCAATCGGTGAATCGAGCAGCTTGTAGCTAAATAAAAACAGCCGCACAGTCCGACCGATCCGGCTAAGCTACGCTTGCCTCGGTCGGTCCGTCTATGGGGACCATCTTTACATACCAAGATCACGAAGGTCGAAACTCTGACAACCAGTCTTACCGAGGGGGTAACATATTACCAAATAACTGGGTTGTCGGAGTCGGATTGGCAGTCATTGCATGTGAAATACCCGTGCATTCAGCTGCAACCGGTTAAGACTGGAAGCCGACCCCAACACAGTTGGACAAGGGCAGGCAGATGATGAGGTGAGATCGAGCAACTTCATTAAATTGTGCAAAGCAAGTATTCAGTGACTGGTGATATGTTCGTTAACATTATTTACATAATATATGTAAATAGCATACCTAAAGGTTTTTTTTTAAACAGCTATCATCTAGATTCTGGATAAACAATAGTTCAAGATACAAACCTTATAACAACAATACACAAAATATTTAGGAACATCAATAATCTAGTTATGGGTGCTGTTGAGACACAAATTGCTTAAGTATCTCCCTTGCTAACAAGATTTCAACATTATTCATGTATTGATTTTCGTTTATTTTTGTACTATAAGGTACACCTCTGCCCAACCCTTCGAGGAAACAAGGCGTGATGTTATGTTTTTTTTTTTTCATAATATGTGTAAATAAACATTGTATGTAAGTACAATTATTATTTTAAGCCGATAGAACTATGTATGGTTTGGTTGCTATAGCCTAATTAAATCTGTATAATGTATACCGTTTTACACAATGCGTCTAAGTTTCTCATTCAAATTGCAGATGTGCTGCAAGAAATTTCTTATGTTTCAAGCAGATCCTTTGTGCTTTCCTATCTTTGTGTGTTTCATTTTATTGTGTGTGTTCTTAAATAAATAAGATTTGTAACACATCAAACAAATTTGCTAATACATTTTTCTACTGAGCTTGCTGTTTCCCGAGCTTTAACTTCTTGATGCTACGAACGGAGGGTCGTTGGATGTGTGAGGACTGCACGTCGCCATCGCGACTAGCTGAAAATAATGGTAAGCGTTTATTACTAAGCATTTTTTAAACTCATTCCTACACATACAAATCTTTTTTCTTTTTGTGTATTTCAATTACATTTTATGTGGTTCAATGTCACGAGCATGTAATTGAAATTATCAACAGAATCCTGCAGCCAATTTAATACTTTCAAAAACTGTAGCAGTATGACTTATTTATAATACATTTAACAATCAGTGTCCAATTCCAGCCCAAATAAATCAAAGCGGTCAATATTATTCCTACATTTTGAGTACAATGAGTTGCAACATTTCTTAACTCCATGTATCCTTGTCCCAATTTTTTGGCTCTATTATGTTTATCAAATATGGTCTGAAATTATGAACACTAACCTCAGACTGCCAAGATCAACAGACAGCCCGGACTGATGTAATCAAGTAGATGCGGTGTTCTTTTACTGTCTTCAGTTCCTTTATCCTCAGCAACTGCATGGTCGAATAGGCTCATCTACCGAGATGTAAAGTATTCAGATTTTTATAATTGCATTTTTTTTATCCATACCTTCTCCCACAGCTGGGCAAAGGTCTCCCCGATACTTTTCCAGTTTTTCTTATGTTATGCCATCTTTGGACAGTATGTATGATCTTGATGTTACTATAGCTTCTTGCTAAAACCGTTGTTATGGTGAACCTGATGTTCAGAGGGTAGTACCAATAGTTAAAAAAATATAGTATTTTTGTCCAGAGTAGGCCAACTTCATTCCCACCAGTATATTGAGCTGGAACAAATGACAGTTGAATTAAACTTGCTATAAACAGGTAAGATAATTGAAAAACAAATGAGTCTAAGTTGGAATTTCAGAAAATATATCAGAATTATTGAAATCATGATGATGACATTAATTACAGGTTTCAATAAGTACCTAAATAAAATCAAATATTGCTGGATTTTTTCTAATTATTATGACAGTTTAATGCTAGTAAATGACAACATATTATCATGTATATTTTATGTGAACAGTAAATTGCAGACATAATAATAAACATATTACTAATATCACAAATACTTAGGTAATACAGGCTGAAACTTCACATCAAAGCGTATATTTTGCATGTGGATCACAAAAACTTACATATCTGAATATGTAAATCAAAAGTGGCCGCAACCTATTTCTTTTTTCTGTCAACTCAGGCCCAATTTTCTAATTCAAAGGCACGGCATTCAGGTATCTAAAACACAAGTTTGTATTTTATTCACATTAATATTTTAAGCTTCAAGATAGTTAATTGAAATATCAGTCATACCAGGCAGGCAGGCATATAAGTATGGTTTTTGTTTCATTTTCCATCAATACGATCACATTTCTGAGAGTCATCTGAAAAAAACAATGTATACATTAGTACCTACTATTTAAACTTTATTGACAGGCTTGTATAAATAAATAGCGAAGTTGGTCGGCCTGCTCAGGTAAACACAAAGTTGGCAAGGAAAACTTGAGTGTCTTGTATTGAAATTTACTAGTTTCACACCATTCGTTAATGATAACGTACAAACCTTCGTAAACTTTTCGTGATTATTCCTGTGGTAACTTCGTCGGCCTAAAACCACGAGGGGTAAGATCACTTTGAGCCAATGCTAATCATTGATATATCTTTTACGAAGTGTTTCTGCCACACACATAGTTTGTGCTACCCTTGTTGATCTTGTTGTATATATTGCACTACCGATGTAAATGAATACACTATAAATACACCGAGAACTTTATTCGGTCAGCATGAGCAAACAAACTCGAAACTACTAAACAAAACTAGATTATGGAAAAACCCCTGTTTATTATTTTACTCTTTGGGAAAGACTATTTATGAAAGACAAGTAAAATACCGCCAAAATTTGACACTTGACAGTAACATTCTAAATTATCTATGGTTTCACTAAACAGAGAGACCACAGGGTTTAATTTTTTGTGATACTATTTCCAGACAACGTAGCGTACATATTTTTTTTTTAAGTTTTACTAAAAAGACATTAAATACAGACTGACGAATATTTTTTGATCAAACTCAATAATATCTAACTCCAAGATAACACATTTTTTTTCTGTTGAGGAATATGCCATAGACATCGATTTCCAAAATAGATGATCAAGAGTTTAGTAAGTTTTTTTATGATGATTTGAAATACATTAACATGTGTGTAAAATTTTTACTAACAAAGCGAACTAAATTCAAACTAAACTAATAAAATTAAATTAAATTTATAAGTTTTTGTGATCCACATGCAAAATATACGCTTTGATGTGAAGTTGCAGACATCAGCTTGTATTATTTAAATATTTGTGATATTAGTAATATGTTTATTATTACGTCTGCAATTTACTGTTCACATAAAATATAAATGACAATGTTGTCAGTTACTAGCATTAAACTGTCATAATAATTATAATAAATCTAGCAATATTTGCTTTTATTTATTTAAGGAAACCTTATATTAACCAATATCTTCATCGTGATTTCAATAATTCTGATAGAAGAAGAAGCCATAACGTATTTGTCTGTGCCCTCAGGTTGCGGACAAATACTTAAAGTTCGCCGTATCAATAGGAAATCTTAAAGAGACGGGGTTAATGAGTGGAGGCCCACTGAAACATGTGTTCTGACCTTTGACGGACAAATACTACCAAATAGAGTTTTCTGTTGCTACACATCCCTTCCTGTTACACAATATATATACCCGACAATCCAATGCCGCAAGTGTTGCAGATTTGGCCATGTGGCAAACATATGTAGATCGAAACCACGCTGCAGTAAATGTGGCCACGATCACCCAGGTGATGGTTGCAACATTTCTGAGGGCGAGGCCTTTTGTGTGCTTTGTTCGGGTAATCACTTTGCTAATAGCAAGTCATGCCCCGAGCTTGGTAGACAAAAGGCTATTAAGACTGTCATGGCTGAGAAAACTATTCCCTATGCTGAGGCCAGCAAAATTATCCCAGCAGTTTCCCGCAACTATGCCAACATTGCCAAAACCCCAACTTCTCAGTCGTATCGCAAAACTGTGACACTTAAACCCAGGACTCATGCCCCCCTTTCCCCATCATATGATAAAACTGCTCATCAACAGATAGTTAGTTCTCCTCAACCTTCTCAGCCTAATGGCTGCGCTCTTAACCCCAATAATGCCCCATGTCATAATACTGGTTCAATTATTGAACTCTTTATAAAACTTCTACCTACTGTTATTTCTTCTTCTTCTCCCAACTTTCAATTACCGTCCAACGTTGCCGATCAACTTATCTCATTACTTTTTCAAATTAAAAATGGCGTCCCGCCTAGTATTCCTTCAGTGGAATGTGAGGAGCGTGTGGCATAAAAAGCACGACCTCATATTTCTCTTAAATAAGTACAAGCCACTGGCTTGTTCTATAGCTGAGTCTTGGCTCACCCCAAGTCTTAGCTTTCGTATGCCACACTTCAATATTCTCAGATGTGACAGATCTGATGGCTATGGAGGTTCGGCTCTCCTAGTCAATAATCGGGTCCCTCTTTTGTCCTTCCCCTTGCCTTCACTCACAAGTGAAATAAGTATTGTAGCAGGAAAGGTAGAGGGCATTACAGTGTTTTCAATATACATTGCTCATCCTCAGCATCACTTTTTGGATATTTTGAAAAATATTTTCTCCAGTGTGCAAGGACCAATTCTGGTCATGGGCGATTTTAACTGTCACCATTACAGATGGGGATCTGAACGCTGTGATGCCTTCGGTGTGACTTTAGTCGAGATATTGGATGACCTGGATCTGTGCATTCTCAATGATGGTTGCCCAACACGTAGATCGCCTCCTGGACAGCAAAGGAGCTGTGTTGATCTAACTTTTTGCTCAGTTGAGTTAGCAGCTTCGACTCATTGGGAGTGTACGACTTTGTCACATGGCAGTGACCACTACCCTATTGTCATATCGTTGGTTACTAAGACTTACTTAGAAAAAACTTCTCCTCCACTTTTGAGGCATAACTTATCCAAACCAGATTGGGCAAAATTTGCATCACTATTGGAGGATAAAATTGATGTTCTTCCAAATTTAAACTCAGATTTATTAGACCCTTCTGGTCACTGCCATGCCAAGAGCTGTTACGAGGGCTTTGTTAACGCCATCACCTCCACTGCGGATTCCTGCTTTCCGCTGAAAAACAGTGCCCGTGGCAAAATTCCTTCTCCTCCATGGTGGGATCCAGAGTGCACTTCAGCTGTCAGGAATAGGGACGAGGCTGAGGAACGTTACAACGCAGATATGAGCACTGAAAACCTGTTAGCTTATTGTCATATTGATGCTAAAACCAAATGCCACCTTCGCAAAAAGAAACGTGCAGGTTGGGTTAAATTCTGCACCTCCTTATGCCCCTCTACCCCTGTCTCGGTAGTCTGGAAGAACATCAATAGATTCAGACGAGGTTGCTCCCCTTCAATATCTGCACCCATCTCTAGGGAAACAGCTGAACTTTTTTTTGATAAAATTGCTCCACCTTACGTACCACTTCCTTCTGAATGTCTTAATATGGCCCTACAAAATGAATCACAGGACCCTTTTGATGCGCCATTCACTTTAAATGAATTAAATGTGGTACTCAATCATGTCCGGGACTCAGCCCCTGGTATTGATGGCGTGCCATATTCTTTTGCAGCACATTCTGGCGACAGGGCTAAATCATACTTTTTAGAAATCTTAAACTTTTGCTATACTCATGGTTGGGTTCCAGATCAGTGGAAATTACAAGCCATCATTCCACTAGTGAAACCAGGCAAACGTGCGGATGATCCGAATGGCCTTAGGCCAATTGCTTTATCGTCAGTCCTGGCCAAATTACTGGAACACCTCATCAAAAACCGTCTTGAGTGGATAGTCGAATCGAGAGATTTGCTGCCGAAACATCAATTTGGGTTTAGGAAAGGACTTAGCACAATGGACAGTGTAGGTACTTTACTCACGGATATCCGTTTAGCATTCTCTAAAAATGAATCGGTTGTTGCTGCGTTCCTAGACATCTCATCTGCTTATGACAATGTGCTTCTTCCCGTACTCAGGCAGAAACTGCAACAGCTGAGTCTTCCGGCCAAGATGGTACAATGCATTTGTGAGTTACTGTTGTCTCGTTCATTGGTTCTAAGAGTCCAGGGAGAGGAATTCGATAAAAGACAGACGTGGAAGGGACTTCCTCAAGGCTTTGTCCTCAGTCCCATACTTTACAACCTATATACAGCTGATATTGGGCCCTGCCTTAACAACAATTGTCAGATCCTACAATACGCCGACGATATTGCTCTATATGTGACAGATTCGTCCATATCTGACGCGTCGGCATCTTTATGCCTCTCTCTGGACTCTTTGAATCAATGGCTTCTAAGCCATGGCCTATCACTATCTGCACCAAAAAGTTCGGCAGTAATTTTCTCTCGTAAACGACTCATTCCTCATGTTTCAGTTAATATCTTAGGGCAAAATATCCCCATAGTAAATAAAGTAAAGTTTTTAGGCGTTATCTTGGACTCAAAATTAACAGGTAAATATCATATAAATTTTCTAACTCAAAAGTGCGAAAGAATTATTCCAATTTTAAAAGTTCTTGCGGGTGTTTGGTGGGGTGCTCACCCCTACACCATGAAACTTGTATATAACGCCTTAGTTCGTAGTGTTTTAGATTATGGAACATACCTCCTGACTCCGTGTAATAGAGGTGCTTTGGTTGGGCTGGATAAGGTTCAGTCTAAATGCCTTCGAATCATCTCAGGTTGCATGAAATCCTCCCCCGTTAACGCATTGCAGGTCGAGTGCGCTGAACCTCCCCTCGCCCTGAGACGGCAATACCTTGCCTCCCGTTTCTTGTCTAGATTAATATGTAAGTCCTCCCATCCTCTTATAGGGAAATTGCATGAGTTAGATGCCTTATGCAGAAACTCAAAGTATTGGAAAAATAAAGAGATTCCCTTATTCCTAAAATCTTTTCGACAAACTCTAAATTTAGTATGCCCGATTGTTCAGTATCCCAGACTACCCCTTTTTAATTTTACCTATGAAACTTTAAGTTACATTCCAAAAATTGTTTATAATATTGGAATTACTAAAAATTCCCCGTCAGCTAATTCGACCTTCAATGCGGTGGTGGGCGAGCGATGGAACGGTTTCCAATTATTTTTTACGGATGCCTCAAAATTAACTAATCTTAACCACATTGGAGCTGCGGTCTATTACCAAAGCTCTAGAATCATTTTACAGTATAAGTGTCCTAAGGAGTCTTCCGTATTTACTGGCGAGTGTGTGGCTATATTGGAAGCTTGTCTTTTTATAGAGTCACACGTTAATATTGAGAAAGCAGTAATATTCACAGACTCTCTTAGTTGTCTGCAAGCTCTAGTTCAAAATCCATTCAAAAGTAAATTGCACAGCCCCCTTGTTCTAAAAATTAAAAAGGCACTATTATCCTGTGCTAGTCATCAAAAAGAGGTTCAACTGGTCTGGATACCTAGTCATTGTGGCATTAAGGGTAACGAGTGCGCTGACGCTTTGGCAAAAGACGCTTGTTCATCAACAGTAGCTGACCTCACCCACAATACTCTTCAGGGGTATGACTTGCTAAACCTCTCAAGAATTAATCTCCAATCGTCATGGCAAGAACAGTGGAATGTCACTGGAAAAAGAAAGGGCAGGTTTTACCACGCAGTACAACCAATCATAGAGTCAAAACCTTGGTTTTACCGCTACAAAAAAGTCTCAAAATCCGTTGTATCAGTCCTTTGTCGTATTCGTTTAGGTTTTTGTAATTCCCCTGTGTTTTTACAAAAAATCCACGTTCGTGACTCCTCTCTCTGCGAATGCGGGTTGGAAGAGGGCACGCTAGATCACATATTTTTCGAATGCTCAAGCAATGATCCACTTTTAGATCTATATAGCCGACTCCCTAAATTTAAAATCCCTCTTCCCATTAATTTCCCCTCATTGTTAACATATTCCTCTCCTGAATTGCTTGTGGCGCTGATGTCCTTCATCCGTCACAATAACATAAAACTATAAGTTATTCTTCCCGTACTAACCCCAATCAAGATCTACATGTGTGTCAACTGTATCAATCAGAGAATTTCACTCTTGTCCTCAGTTATTTTTTAAATTACTATAATTCTGAATTTGCCATACACACTTGTTTCCTCAACTCACTTTAGACATTGGCAGAATAGTCGACATCGGCTTTACTTGCCATTTCATAAAAATAGAATAGAATAGAATAATTCTGATATATTTTCTGAAATTCCAACTTAGACTCATTTGTTTTTCAATTATCTTACCTTTTTATAGCAAGTTTAATTCAACTGTCATTTGTTCCAGCTCAACATACCTAATGGTGGGAATGAAGTTGGCCTACTCTGGAGAAAAATACTATATTTTTTTAACTATTGTTACTACCAGTGGCGAGGTGTAATTTTTTCTAAAAGAGAAGCCGATGCGAAGTCGGCTTTAACTTACTGACTCATCAATAAAGAATACTTACTATCATTCTAAAATTAATATAGGAATGTAATGAATTAAATACAATTAAATTGAACAGCTGAAAACCGAATAAAATAAGCAATATTCCTCTATCTCGTTCTCGCTGACGCATTTTTCTATACCTGTCTCTGTCATAACCCGTTGTACAGCGGCTTGCTCTCGTACATATCAAGCGGTGCCACGTGACCTAAAGTGACATCATTACGGGATCGCTGTTGTATGAATTTTTAGTTCCCGATTATGACGTTTCGGCGCCGGGTTAATTTAGAACATTTCTCTTTTGTTGTAATACAAAGCTATAAATAACCTTTTTTGTTGTTTGAATGTTATGGTGAATTAAATACCCGTAGTGTAACTATCCTTATTGACAATAGTAGCCACTATTTACATACTATTGTATTTTTAATAGTGATAGAGTTACCAATGCGAATCCCCGAAGGCAAGCCGGTAGGAATCGTGTTATATGGTGCTTTCGCCACTGGTTACTACCCTCTGAACATTAGGTTCACCATAACGACGGTTTTAGCAAGAAGCTATAGTAACATCAAGGTCATACATACTGTCCAAAGACGACATAACATAAGAAAAACTGGAAAAGTATAATATTTATTAGCAAAGAATATTTGACACAAGTTTGCATACACATATTTGTTAAATACAAAAAATTGAGCCCTGTCTCCTAAACTAGGAAGATCCTGTATCTTAGGAGGCATTTGTCTTCGCTATATAATTGAGGTCGATCGGTTTATGAGCATTACAGGCTGATACGGTACTTATACACAGAAATAATGTTGCAGTCAAAACTCTTAACCAGTCAAAAGTATTATTGACTAGCAAAATCAGTCAAAAGTACTTTTGACCGTATGCTTTAGTCAAAAAATACTTTTGAAAAGTATGGTAGTATGGAGGAGACCTTTGCCCAGCTGTGGGAGAATGCATGGATAAAAAAAATGCATATTAATTATGTGCGGGACAAGTGTTAAATAACAGTGAACGGGACAAGTGACTTAAGAATAGTGTACATAAAGTGATATATAGACGTTAATAGGACAGTAAATAAGTAATAGAGTAACGATAGTTTAAGTAAATAATACCGTAGTGATCTGTTCGTGATTAGTTTAGTGATAGTTAAGTGTTTATGTTCATGTTGTGTTTATATCGTATTTTATATTTTTCTAGGATAGATTCTAATATATAGACCCTAATTATATATACTTTACCTATGTAAATAAAGGAAAACTTAGTGAAAAACACGAAAAATGTCACGCGGTCCCCATTAAGGTAAAGGTTCGAGGCATCTAAGAAAAATGTACCGCGCGCTGATTGGCTAACGCATTTAATGTACAATTTTTTTATTGGTTGTCTAGCTAGTTAGCACTTAGCACAAAATGTATAAAAAAAGGAACATTTTGCCGATTCGGCGCGCTACTTACACCCCCTCCCGTATGCTACTTACACCCCCTCCCGTATTAGCAAAGTCCGCCGCTCGCGGCACATTCTTACCGATCCTGATGATCCCACTACTCTCCTCCAGGAGAGTCGAAAAGAGACCAGTACAGCTAGACCAGCACACAGACACAAACCGTACCGACCTCGCCGCCGAGGTCCGTCGTCGCGACCCCGACTTAACAGTCCCTCCCGACCCTTGCAAGAGCCAGCCCGCGATGCTGCGCCGTTAGCTTTAAATTAGTCCATAAATAATTTAACTCAGATCCAGCCAGTCCCTTGCTGCCCCCCCTATCAGCGATTGCCTAAGCCGAGGTTCGTACCCCCCTCGGGGTAACCCTTAGAGCTTTCGCTTTAGTTTTTAAGTATAATAAGCCCCGGCTGGAGGCCTAAAAAGGTAACTTTTTAGAACTCGCCGGGCCCCAATCCGTTTAAGTAGTCACAATCTTTTCAGGATTAACTACGAGATGCCCCACAAAAAAAAAAAAAAAAAAAAAAAAAACCGATTCGGCGCATTCGACGCCCGGCTACCTGTGAAGAAAGTGCTCCAATATACGAAGAAAGAAGTCTCCAGTAGTTTCATTTCCCGCCAACCCAGCACACAAATGAGGCTGTAAGCCACATTTAATGGTCCTTCGAACACGGATATTGCGGGAAGAATTACGAAGAGCAGAAATACAGAAGATTTCACGGAAAAAAGAAGAGTACTTTCAAGATATTCGAAGAAAATCAAGCCGGCAACATGCCCGTTACACGCTCTGTGGGTAAGGGCCGTAAACCGTCGGGGGAACAGAAGCCGTCAGAAGAACAGAAGTCGTCATCGCCCGAGATTATCGACTCCGCAACCGGCACCAGCGCGGAAGCCAGCACGGAATCAACAGTTACAGGGACGACCGCCACGGAGACTTCGGAACAAACAGACACCTCCGCGGCAACCGATCCATCCGCCGTGACTTCCGCGACCGCTGCAACTACTTCGACCGCTGCCACCTCCGCATCAGCCGCAAACGCCCCCGCCTCACACGCCACCGCCGCCGCCGCCTCCGTAACTCCGTCCGCTGCAACGACGCTAACTGCGGGAGCGAAGGCCCAACAACTAACGAAGCCACCCGTCACCGTCAACGTTAGTGAAACCCGTCCAGAAACAGAAAGCTCTACAGTGAAGCGAATTGAGAAGACAGCCGCCGGTCCACCAAAGCCGACCGGACTACGAGACCTGCGCCCCCCTAGTATCAAAGGGGGAGCTGGGGGATCTACACGTAGCAGAACGAAGCAACTCAAGCTCGCAAAAGCAAAGGAAGACTTATTACGTCTTCAAGTGGAACTCGCCGCAGCACATCTAGTTACATTAGAGAAAGAAGACTCAGAAGAGGAAGAAGATGACGTCACCCTCTACTCGAAGTCAGAAGTTAACGCAAGAGTGGACGACTGGTTGGAAAATCAAGTGGATCGTCCGACGTTAGCGAACACTAAAGAACCACGCCGCCCTATAGAAGATCCAACGGTTGCCCGCACGAGAGAACAAGCGACAACGAAACATGGAGAAACACGTCAAGCACCGGCGGGAGAGCAAACCGACATAGCCATCCTAGCCGAAGCCATCTCTCGGGCAGTCAGCGCAGCTCAACGGCCCAAGTTCGTCGAGTTACCGACCTTCAATGGATCTCATCAAGAATGGCTGCCCTTCCGCGCCGCTTACCACGAGACAGAAGCAATGTTCAGCACGGTTGAAAACACGAATCGGCTCAGAAGAAATCTCAAAGGGAAAGCCAAAGAAGCGGTCGAGGGTCTACTCATAACCAACGCTCACCCAGCCGAAGTGATGAAGACATTGGAATCAAGATTTGGAAGACCAGAGTCAATAGCCATGTTGGAAATGGAGACGCTTCGAGGTCTGCCGCGCCTCACCGAGTCGCCGAGAGATATCTGCATATTCGCCACTAAAGTTTCCAACGTGGTGGCAACACTGAAGACTCTGGGTTGTTTCAACTACATGTACAACCCCGAACTCGCGAAGACAGTTGTGGACAAGCTGACGCCGACTCTGCGATACAGGTACTACAACTTCGCAGCAATACAACCTCGTGAAGATCCTTGCCTCATCAAGATAGAGAAGTTTTTCAAAAGGGAAGCGGAGTTGTGCGGACCCTACGCGCTGCCTGAACAGATGGCAGCACCCACTACAGCTGCCCCACAGAAGAGGATGCAAAGAGTCAACAACGTGACTGAAAAAACACCGACGCAGAAGTGCCTCGTATGCGAAGAAGCGGGCCACACCAATGCGACAGAATGTGAACAGTTCAAGAAGTTAGATGCAGACGCAAGATGGGACATGGCCAAGTCTAAGCGACTCTGCTTCAGGTGTCTTCGCTACAGAAACAAGACACATAGCTGCAAACCCAAGACGTGCGGCGTCAACGGCTGCAAGTACTCCCACAACAAGATGCTGCACTATGAAAAGAAGACAGAGAAGACAGAGAATAAAGAAGAAGCGGCAGAGGTCATCAACTCAACTTGGACAATCAAGAAACAATCGTTCCTGAAAATCCTCCCAATCCAAGTGAAGGGACCGAAAGGAGACATCGACACCTTCGCACTAATGGACGACGGGTCAACAGTCACATTGGTCGACGAGGGCATAGTGACGAGCGTCGGAGCGACGGGCCCCATAGACCCACTGAAGATAGAAACCATCAACGACATGAAGACGTCGGAATCGGCTTCAAGAAGAGTAACCATCAAACTGAGAGGGCTCAACGATCACGAAGAACGAATACAAGCACGCACAGTGAAGAACTTACAAGTCTCATCTCAACGGGTGCCACAGGAACTAGTAGAAGGATGTCAACACCTATCTGACATCCGAGGGCATCTCACATACGCCGACGCGAAACCACGAGTACTAATTGGACAAGACAACTGGCACCTTCTGCTGACGTCGGAAGTAAGAAGAGGAGACAACAACCACCCGGTGGCATCTCTCACGCCCCTAGGGTGGGTACTTCACGGCAGTCAAACACAAACCTTCGGGAAGAAGATTGACTTTGTGTCACACATCACAGAAGATCCAGAAGAGAATTTAGAGAACCTTGTGAAACAGTACTTCGAGATGGACGCGCTGTGCATACAACCCAAGAGACCGAAGACAGATCCGGAAGAGCGAGCACTTCGTATTCTAGAGAAGACCACAACAAAGATAGAGGAGACAAGATTCCAGACCGGCCTTCTCTGGCGTAAAGAAGAGGTCAGACTTCCAGACAACTATGAAAATTCATTGAAAAGGCTCTTCAGTATAGAGAAGAAAATCGATCGTGAACCCGCCTTGAAGAGAAAGTACGTCGAACAGATGGACGCTCTCATCACAAAGGGGTACGCCGAACTTGCCCCGGAACAGAAGACAGCAGACAAGACTTGGTACCTGCCACACTTCGCAGTAATCAACCCGATGAAGCCAGAGAAACTTCGGGTGGTACACGACGCCGCAGCCAAGACAAAAGGGGTGGCGCTCAACGACATGTTACTCGCAGGTCCCGACCTGCTGCAGTCACTACCAGGTGTCGTCATGCGGTTCCGGCAGCACATGGTTGCAGTCACGGCAGATATCAAGGAGATGTTCATGCAAGTCAAGCTGCGAACAGAAGACAGAGACGCACTGCGGTACCTCTGGCGCGGGGATCGTCGAGACGAACGGCCCCCAGAAGAATACAGAATGACGTCATTAATTTTCGGAGCATCGAGTTCGCCGTCAACAGCAATTTACGTTAAGAACCTTAACGCCAAGCAGCACGAAGAAACTCACCCAGAAGCCGCAGCAGCCATCGTACACAAACATTACGTCGACGACTACTTGGACAGCTTCAGGAGCCTCGAGGACGCCAAACGTATCACGAAGAGTGTACGAGAGGTACACATGAAAGCAAGTTTCGAGTTAAAACAATGGAAATCAAACTCAACATCGCTACTAGAATCACTTGGTGAAGAAAACCGAACCGAAGATATGGAACTCTATAGAACAGAAGAAAAAACTGAACGAGTCCTGGGCGTCATCTGGAAAATCAACTCGGACGAACTCACCTTCAACCTCAACCTAGCCAGAATACCTTCAACACTCATAGAAGACAAACAGCCGACAAAAAGGGAAGCGCTAAGAATAGTAATGTCCCTCTTCGACCCGCTGGGACTCGCTTCACCCGTCACGATAAAGGCGAAGCAGCTTCTTCAAGAGGTCTGGCGTAGAGGGACAGCGTGGGACGACCACATAGATGACGACCTGGCAGAGCAGTGGGAGACGTGGATGAGGCAGCTGAAGAACCTCCACGAAGTCGCGATCCCGCGACAATATCTCCACTACAGTGATGCAGTTTCCCTGGAGCTCCACGTCTTCAGCGACGCCAGCGAATCGGCCTACTCCGCGGTCCTCTTCTGGAGAGCGGTAGCGACGGACGGCGAAGTCAGCCTCTCCCTCATCATAGCCAAAGCGAAGGTAGCACCGTTGAAATTGACGTCAATCCCGAGGTTAGAGCTGCAAGCAGCGGTCATGGGAACCAGACTCGCAGAGGCAGTAATCGAAGAACATGAGAAGAAACCCGATCGCAAGGTGTTCTGGACAGACAGCAAGACGGTGCTGACCTGGATAAGAACAGGCTCACGTTCATACAAGCCCTACGTAGCTCATCGCCTAGCAGCCATAGAAGAAAGTTCCAAGGTCAACGACTGGCGCTGGGTCCCAACAAAATTGAACGTGGCGGATGACGCCACACGAGACGTACCATCAACATTCAACAGACAACACCGATGGTTCAGAGGGCCAGACTTCTTATATCAAACAGAAGACTTCTGGCCGACAGAGAGTACAAAAGTAACACCAGAAGAATGCTCCGACGAAGAGAAGACCCACCACGTAATCGCCAGAAGGCGTCTGAGACTTGCAGAAGGCCTCCCCAACCCAGAGAAGTTCTCCAGCTGGGACAGACTCCGATACTCAACGGGACGTGTTTTACAATTCATTCAACTGTGCAGAGCCACGAAACAGAAAGTAAACTACAGAAGAACAAAGAAAAACAAAGAAGTTGATCCCGCCTGGAAGAAAGCCAGAATCACAGAAAAGGGGGGGGTGTCTACGACATCGAAGAGGCCGACTCAAGAAGCGAAGAAACGCATGCCGATCACAGCCGAGCTCCTCAAGAAAGCTGAAGAATTACTGATGCGATCCTCTCAAGAAGAGTCCTTCGCGGAAGAAATAGATAGTCTGACCAACGGAAAACCAATGAACACAGAGAGCCGCCTCCGACAACTAAGCGTCGAAACTATAAATGGAGCACTGAGACTCAGAAGCCGCATCCGAGCAGCTCAAGACATGAAGGAAGAATTCAAAAACCCACTGGTGATCGATGGTGATCATCCTACGGTCAAGCTCTGGATACAAGCTGTTCATCGACAGCTTCATCACGCTGGTGTGGAGGCTACGGTCAACGAGTGCAGACAACAATATTGGGTACTGAGATTACGCCCTATCACACGTACAATAATACGAAGGTGCCTATTCTGCAGAATGAAAACTCAAGTACCACCATACCCTAGGACTGGGGACCTACCAGCGTGCCGCCTAGCTCACCATAAGAGACCCTTCACCTTCACCGGAGTCGACTATTTCGGACCCCTCTCGGTGACCGTCGGACGCACTCGACAGAAGAGATATGTAGCCATCTTCACATGTCTCACAACGCGAGCTATACACCTAGAAGTCGCTGGATCACTTAGTGCTGACTCAGCGGTGATGGCGGTGAGGAGAATGATCGCGCGCCGAGGCTGCCCGACTGAAATATGGTCGGATAACGGCACCAACCTAAAGGCCGCTGACAAGGAACTACGACGGGAAATCGACGCGGCAACTGCAGAGGAAACAGCCAAAAGAACTATCTCCTGGCGCTACATACCACCTGGAGCCCCATTCATGGGAGGGGCATGGGAACGGATGGTTCGTTCCGTCAAGACAGCACTCACCGCAACACTGCACGAACGCCATCCGACAGAAGAGGTCCTCACAACTCTACTCGCGGAAGTAGAGAACACCGTCAACAGTCGTCCGCTGACTCATGTATCAGTCAGCCCAGAGGACCCGGAGGCCCTCACTCCTAACCACTTCCTGTTGGGAGGACCGGGACGTGTGCCGCTACCGGGCACTTTCACCGACAAAGACGTCATTTCACGATCCAGCTGGCGAGCCTCACAGAGACTGGCAGACATCTTCTGGTCACGCTGGGTGAGGGAGTATCTTCCAGAACTCCAACACCGGCGGGAGCCACATGGACGAGGACAAGCAGTGCAAGTAAACGACCTCGTACAAATCGTCGACCCGAACCTGCCCCGCAACGTGTGGATACGAGGAAGAATCGTCGCTACGTATCCGGGTCCAGACCACATCGTGCGAACAGTGGACGTGCTGACCAAGGGAGGTGTTCTACGCCGGCCGGTGAGGAAGCTGGTGATCCTGCCCCTGTCTCCGAGCAACGAGCCCGCACCGACAGCTGATGCGACACGGTCGCACGGCGGGAGTGATGTGCGGGACAAGTGTTAAATAACAGTGAACGGGACAAGTGACTTAAGAATAGTGTACATAAAGTGATATATAGACGTTAATAGGACAGTAAATAAGTAATAGAGTAACGATAGTTTAAGTAAATAATACCGTAGTGATCTGTTCGTGATTAGTTTAGTGATAGTTAAGTGTTTATGTTCATGTTGTGTTTATATCGTATTTTATATTTTTCTAGGATAGATTCTAATATATAGACCCTAATTATATATACTTTACCTATGTAAATAAAGGAAAACTTAGTGAAAAACACGAAAAATGTCACGCGGTCCCCATTAAGGTAAAGGTTCGAGGCATCTAAGAAAAATGTACCGCGCGCTGATTGGCTAACGCATTTAATGTACAATTTTTTTATTGGTTGTCTAGCTAGTTAGCACTTAGCACAAAATGTATAAAAAAAGGAACATTTTGCCGATTCGGCGCATTCGACGCCCGGCTACCTGTGAAGAAAGTGCTCCAATATACGAAGAAAGAAGTCTCCAGTAGTTTCATTTCCCGCCAACCCAGCACACAAATGAGGCTGTAAGCCACAAATTATAAAAATCTGAATACTTTACATCTCGGTAGATGAGCCTATTGGACCATGCAGTTGCTGAGGATAAAGGAACTGAAGACAATGAAAGAACACCGCATCTACTTGATTACATCATTCCTAGCTGTATGTTGATCTTGGCAGTCTGAGGTTAGTGTTGATAATTTCAGACTATTTTTGATAAACATAATAGAGCCAAAAAATTGGGACAAGGATAAGCATGGAGTTAAGAAATGTTGCATCTCATTGTACTCAAAATGTAGGAATAATGTTTACCGATTTGATTTATTTGGACTGGAATTAGACACTGATTGTTAAATGTATTATAAATAAGTCATACTGCTACAGTTTTGAAAGTATTAAATTGGCTGCAGGATTCTGATGATAATTTCAATTACATGTTCATGACACTGAACCATATAAAATGTAAATGAAATAGACAAAAAAAATATGGATGAGTTTAGGAATGAGTTAAAACAAATGCTTAGTAATAAACGCTTACCATTATTTTTAGCTAGTCACGATGGCGGCGCGGCGGCGTGCAGTCCACACACATCCAACGACCCTCCGTTCGTAGCATCAAGAAGTTGAAGCTCGGGAAACAGCAAGCTCAGTAGAAAAAATGTATTAGCAAATTTGTTTGATGTGCTACAAATCTTATTTATTTATGAACAAACTTAACACTTAATAAAATAAAATATACAAAGATAGGAAAGCACAAAGGATCTGCTTAAAACATAAGAAATTTCTTGCAGCACATCTGCAATTGGGATGAGAAACATAGACGCTTTGTGTAAAACGCTATACATTAAACAGATTTAATTAGGCTATAGCAACCAAAACATACATAGTTCTATCGGCTTAAAATAATAATTGTATTTACATACAATGTTTATTTACACATTTATGAAATAAAATAAAAAAACAAACATATCATCACGCCTTGTTTCCTCGAAGGGTTGGGCAGAGGTGTACCTTATAGTACAAAAATAAACGAAAATCAATACATGAATAATGTTGAAATCTTGTTAGCAAGGGAGATGAGCAATTTGTGTCTCAACAGCACCCATAACTAGATTATTGATGTTCCTAAATATTTTGTGTATTGTTGTTATGAGGTTTGTATCATGAACTATTGTTTATCCAGAATCTAGATGATAGCTGTTTAAAAAAACCTTTAGGTACTTATGCTATTTACATATATTATGTAAATAATGTTAACAAACACATCACCAATCACTGAATACTTGCTTTGCACAATTTAATGAAGTTGCTCGATCTCACCTCATCTGCCTGCCTTTGTCCAACTGTGTTGGGGTCGGCTTCCAGTCTTAACTAGTTGCAGCTGAATGCACGGGTATTTCACATGCAATGACTGCCAATCCGACTCCGACAACCCAGTTATTTGGTAATATGTTACCCTCCTTGGTAAGACTGGTTGACAGAGTTTCGACCTTCGTGATCTTGGTATGTAAAGATGGTCCCCATAGACGGACCGACCGAGGCAAGCGTAGCTTAGCCGGATCGATTGGACTGTGCAGCTGTTTTTATTTAGCTATAAGCCTCTCTCGATTCAGCGAATGCTCGATCTCACACCTCTCAAGTAAGTAGGTACCTAATATTCATATTTTGTTGAAAACATAATTTATAATTTTGAAATGTTCAACAATGGTTGGAATTGACATTAAGTAAAAATATACTTCATTGGCTAACTGCGAATACATCATTGCCTTTAGCAATGACTTGAAAGGCTGAAATTAAAAAAAAACTGTCTTGACAATGACAGCGTCGGTCACCTCACTTCACCCGAAACCGTTACTCACACGGTGTTGTTGCCATAGCAACCACACCATATGGGTACTGCTTGCTCGACGTGAACACTTCACGCGATTCTCGTCACATTTAGTCAAGGTGGAGTGAACTCACGCGGGCGCGCTACGCGAGTTTCATTTGAAATGTTGATTTTTGACATACCTAGTAGGTAGGTAGGTATCAAGATGATCATGATTTGATGAATATTCTTTTATTAATAATACGATTATTAAGTAGGTATACATGCATTTATATGAATGTTTCGAATACTTGCGCACTAATTATTCTCAATCCGATTACGAAATGGCTTCTGCACAAGGTAATAAAAAAAAGTTGATACTTATCGATGACAGCGTCTAGCGCGCATGCGCGGCTTGATCACGCGATGCTCGCAATTTCGTTGTCATGGTAACATCACCTCACGAGCACGCGTGTGACCGTTTTGAACTATTGAATTTTGACATTATTATCAAGATGATGACGATTCGATTAATATTCTTTTTTATTGTTTGCAACCAAATAGGTTACCTTCAAACATTGAAATAAATGAGTATCTAATCATTTTGTCTGAACTCTAAATATGTTCAGGCACATGGTCATCAAAACAAAAATAAAAGAAAAAAAAATGTATGACTGATGAACTAGTGGCCTAGTGTGCTTGCGCGACGTGAGCACTCCACGCGATTCTCGTCGCATCATCGCATGTATTCTCGGTGAAGTGAACACGCGCAGAGACGCGCTACGCGATAGTCATTTGAAGCGTTGAATTTTGATATACCTAGTAGGTATCAAGATGATGATTTGATGAATATTCTTTTATTATAGACAATGAGTTTGATGAGAATGATGGCTGATGATGATGAGTGTTTAAGTACACATGCACATCATATTTTATCTCTCATCAATCATCATCGTTACCTTACCAATCAATGCTCAGACTACGAGAAGATTCTGTGTAGTAGGTCGCTGTACGGTACTTCTTGTTATTGCATATTCTTAGCGTGCAGGTGTCACCACGCGATAAAGGTTAAAAAAAAGCGGATTAATTGTCGACACCAAAGTGTAGAACTAAACTGACATTGTACTTGTATGAAAACTGTTGTATTTAGATAGGTACATATCTACAAGAATTGAAATAAATCCCTGCGTACTAATTATTCTTGAAACCGAATACGAAATGGCGTCTGCACAAGGCGAACAAAAAAAAAAGTTGATACCTATTGATGACAGCGTCTAGCGCGCATGCGCGGCTTGATCACGCGATCCTCGTAATGCCGTTGTCATGGTAACATCACTTCACCTCGCGAGCACGCGGGTGACCGTTTTCTTTTTTAACTGTTGACTTTCAACATAATATTTTCAAGATGGTGACCATTTGATGAATATTCTTTTTATTGATAATAACGACATAAGTGAGTAAGTAAGTAGGTATATTTTTATCTACAATAAAATAAATACCTACCTAGTAAACAAATGTCAATGTGAATATGACAGCGCCTAGATGTGGGTTCCCACATAGTATGTGTGAGATTGAATTCTATGCTCCGTCAGTCAGGCACGGCCAGGTTCTTTCATCTTTTTTTAATAGATTTTCTGAAGAACGTTGCACAATCTTTACTCGAGTCGATCTACAATCGCTTCTCCAAGACACATCGTGATTAGGTCATGTCATTGCATTTACGTATTTAATTTTAATCAGTTTATAGTGGGTTTATAATAACTGACAATGTCGATTCGCATTTTCTGTTGTAGCTTTCTTACCTATACATGTACATATGTCTTACTATATTCATTAATTGTTCGTGCGTGTCGCACTTGTGCGTCAAGCATAGAGGGCTAGTCGAGGAAAAAATAGAAAAAAAACAACAATGTCTGATTTTCGGTTTTGCTATTTCATTTGAAAAACTTCCCGAAAGAGTAGTATTGTTCAGACATTATGCTAGCTTTGAAATCCTTATAAAAATAATCAATAGAATTAGCATAAGAATATTAGGTATCTAAATCTCGATTATGATTGTAAATATGTTAGTTGGGCATCCCTAGCATAAGGTGGAATGACACTGATAGCTCACTCCACGCTCACTTCACCCGGGGAGATGGTTACAGAATCGCACAGCAGTTGGAGTTGTTTTATTCACGACATTTAGAATGGCTTTCGCTATTCCTCAACTCTATTAGACAACACAACGTCTAAAGTAGTAATATATTATAAACTCCTCGGTCAACATTGAACGTCTTAAATAAAGAAGAAACTGAATTGTCAGGATTAATGTGCCATTATAACATTATGTTGAATTTTGTTAAATAAAACCTAAAATACGGGTATATTCTTTACTACAATTTATTTAACAAAATGGAAAAATATCTACGACCAGAACGTTTCGACGGAGACCCGTCCTCAAGCCAAGATCTGTCCCCTCAGGGGACACATTGGAAAAGCACATTCGAAAATTTTCTGACATCTATAACTACGAACGAGAAAACTGTTGCAAAAGAAACTAAATTCCAATTACTAACGAATCATCTGTCCCCTACAACTTTTATGCGCATACAGGATTGCACTGATTACGATATTGCTCTAAAGAGACTTGATGCATTATTTCTGAAGCCACCTAACGAAATATATTCCAGGCACAGATTAGCAAAACGAGCGCAACAATCAGGTGAGTCCATCGACCAGTATCTACAAGCCTTGAAACTGCTTTCAAAAGAATGCAATTTTAAACAAGTGACCGCTGAACAAAATGAGAGTGATTTTATTAGAGATGCTTTCATATCAGGTCTTTCGTCGTCCATAGTTCGTCAAAGACTGTTGGAAAATAGCACTCTCACATTAGACGATGCATTCAAGCAGGCCCGCGCTCTAGAGATGGCGCGAATATACAGTGATGATTACCAGCAACCTAATACTAGTACCTTTGTTAATGCGGTACCCATTAACAATCAGAGAACACACATCCAAGAACTATGCTATTTCTGTGGAAACAAGAGACACGCACGGCAAAACTGTCCGGCTGCTAGTACAACCTGCCTTAAATGTGGAAAAAGGGGGCATTTTGCAAAAGTATGCAAAAGTGCGGTGACTGCGCCACCACAACGGAGTGCTTTTACAAATGCTATAGAGGAACCGAATAAACTTATGGAAAATGCAGAGTCGCAGAAATTGTTATCATGTATCGTGGCCGCTACAACTGATCTCGATAAAGCTATGATACCGATAAAAATAAACGGATTATTTGCAGCCAGAGCATTGATTGATACAGGGAGTACTGCTAGTTTTATAGACAGTCGACTAGTTTGTCAATATAATATACAAAAGAGCTCATGCTACCAAAATGTCAGCATGGCAGCTTCAAATCTAAAAACAAAGGTAGAAGCAATGTGCTCTGTCAATATCGATATGCAAGGTCATAGTTTTCAAGTGGACCTATTAATAATGGAGAACTTATGTACGGATATCATAATTGGTCATGATATTCTTAAGAGATACAATACATTAGAAATGCATTTCGGCGGATCTGGAGCTCCATTGAAATTATGTGCACTAGCTCAAGCCAATATCGATCCAATCTGCTTATTCCCGAATCTCTTACCAGACTGCAAACCAATAGCTGTTAAGTCACGAAGATACTCAGATGGTGATATGCAGTTTATTCGTACTGTAATAAGAAAATTACTAGCTGAAGGAATTATAGAACCTAGTTCGTCACCATGGAGAGCACAAGTGCTTGTAACTACAAATGAAAGTCATAAAAAAAGGATGTGTATAGACTACTCTCAGACAATAAATAGATACACGCAACTAGACGCTTATCCTTTACCAAGTATTGAAGAAATAGTTTCTAAGGTAGCCAAACATAGAATCTACAGCAAAATTGACTTAAAAAGTGCGTACCATCAGATTCCGATTCTCGAAACAGAAAAACCTTATACAGCATTTCAAGCAGAAGGTAATTTATACCAATTTCGTAGAATACCTTTCGGGGTTACCAACGGAGTAGCGGTTTTTCAAAGAACTGTCAATAATATAATTGCGAAAGAGGAACTTAAAGGAGTATACGCATATTTGGATGACATAACAGTCTGTGGAACAACTCAAGCTGACCACGATCAAAAACTGCAGCGATTTCTTGATATTGCCAAACGGTATAACCTTACACTGAATCTTGACAAGAGCGAATTTTCATTGAAAGAGATAAGTATTCTAGGATATACTATAAACAATGGAGTTATTAAACCCGACCCGGATCGTCTACGTCCACTATTAGAGCTGCCTCTGCCTTCAGACTCGGCATCGCTCCGGCGAGCATTGGGATTATTTGCTCACTATTCTTAATATGTGCCAAGATTCTCTCATAAAATTCAGTCCCTCGTTTCGCAAGGTACATTCCCTCTCGATTCTGAGGCAGTAAATGCTTTTAAGAGCCCTCTTACAAAATTTGAACGCTCGAGTTTAGGTAAAAGACGGCAATCTTATGTATGTGTGCGTAGCTATCCACACATGCACAATACAAACAGTGTAACGCGAGTGGCGACCCGGTCTAAACAATCTTAAGCCTTTAGAATTATAATGCGGTATTTAGATATTTATGAAAATATTTATTTTTATTTATCCAGTCTAATAAAGATTTCTAGACTAATAAAAAAAATACAACTATATGTTATGTAAAGTATACAATAAAAATAAAAAATTAAAACAATTACAAATTGGTGCCGATTCTGTTGTACACCGAACTAAACTAACAAAACTATCTCTAAAATTGCTTACTTTTAGCTATGAGAATTGTTACGCTATTCTGCAAGAAATAATCTCTTAAAAAATATTTTGACACGACTAAAATCAAATTTGACAATCGCGACTCAACGTGGTATTTTTAGGGTTCCGTTGCCAAATGGCAAAAACGGAACCCTTATAGATTCGTCATGTCTGTCTGTCTGTCTGTCCGTACGTCACAGCCACTTTTCTCCGAAACTATAAGAGCATGCTGTTGAAACTTGGTAAGAAGATGTATTCTGTGCACTGCATTACGATTTTTACACTAAAATAGAAAAAAAAAACAATAAATTATGGGATTCCCCATACTTAGAACTGAAACTCAAAAAAAAAATCATCAAACCCAAACGTACCCCACTTTTGGGTTTGATGAATTTTTTTTTTTCTCTGAATAGGTCTTCAAAAATGGTATTGAGGTTTCTAATACCATTTTTTTCTAAACTGAATAGTTTGCGCGAGAGACACTTCCAAAGTGGTAAAATGTGTCCCCCCCCCCCCCCCCCGTAACTTCTAAAATAAGACAATGATAAAACTAAAAAAATATATGATGTACATTACCATAATAAACTACTACTGAAAATTGGTTTGAACGAGATCCACTAAGTAGTTTTTTTTAATACGTCATAAATCGTAAACCACAATTTACCTTTCATTCAATCAACTCAAATATAAAAATTTAAAAATAACATTTAATTTCATAAACGTATACCTTATGCATAAATCGAGGATACCTACAGGTTTGTATGGAACCCTCGGTGCGCGAGTCCGACTCGCACTTGGCCGGTTTTTTCTTTTGGCTTCGCAACTTCGTACTTGTGCGCTACGCAATGAACTTGCTGAGATACGAAGGCACGCAAGGGGGCATCCTGGACGTGTTTTATATGGAATTTTTCATTTTTGTTTGAAAAATAAAAAAAAATATTACCCACGTGTTGAGATTTATATGTGTGGGGTTTTATAAAGGGGGTCGAAAATGTCATTATTTTTGCGATAGGACACGCCATTTTCGAGATATAAGCAAAAGAAAAAAAATACAGTACTATTTTTGCACGTGAGGCGAGGCGTTGCCGTTGGTGTGAATTTTTAAAAAAAATAACCACGAAAATGAGAGGATGGCAGACCCCGCCATCCCCTTCTAACCTAACCTGTCCGTAGCTACTACTACGGACAGGTTAGGTTAGAAGGTACTAGCAAAATCAGTCAAAAGTACTTTTGACTGATTTTGCTAGTCAATAGTACTTTTGACTGGTTAAGAGTTTTGACTGCAACATATATAAAGATTGCAGGGGCTTTTACACGTGGAATTATAATGCAAGTACGTACATACCATTATCCACCTTTTCACAAAACGTTTCTGTCGCCCAAACTGTGATAAATTGTGTGACTCAAGGTCATGCAATGTCACAGTAGGTTGTGCTTGCCCCACTGTTTCGTGCTCTGACATATTATTAATTATTTAATTTGTTTTTTTTTTTATAATCTGGTAAAATTTGAAGTTTATATTATACAAGAGCAGTGGTGAACCAATGAGCAATGGCGGCCCAATGGTATGGGCCCCGACTTACAAGATGTATGTAGGTCGTGGGTTCGCACCCAGGTAGACGCTTTACTTTATGTAAATAATTTCATCACCACTGCTCTCAAAACGGTGAAGGAAAACATCGTGAGGAAACCGGCATGTCCTAGAACCAAAAGTTCGAAGACATGGGACATCTACCGATCCGTGTGGTAAATTATGGCACACTCCCTCTCACCGAAAGGAGGCCTGTGTCCCAGCAGGGGGAACGTTATAAGGTGATTATTTTATGTATTTTAACTATGCATGCTAACTATGAGAGCAAAAAATCCGCTCATCAGGAACAACGCTTGACTTCACTAGGCCTGAAAATGTTAGATCTTTGTAGTAAAGAATATACCCGTATTTTAGGTTTTATTTAACAAAATTCAACATAATGTTATAATTGCACATTAATCCTGACAATTCAGTTTCTTCTTTATTTAAGACGTTCAATGTTGACCGAGGAGTTTACAATATATAACTACATTCTCCTAGGCTTATTTATTGTGCCACGTAGTCAGCTAGATGAGCAGGCGGCCGTCGTACTCTTTCAGAACGACGCAGAGTCTCTGGCGTGATGTTCTGTGGCTGGACCAATTCGTTCTGGGAATCTCGCTGGCCATCTGTGTTATGATCATCGCCATCGACTGCATCGATGAATTCATCGTCATCATTGGAATCAGCTTCATCCGTTTCTAAAGATTCTCCAGCAGGAGCTAGGTGTCGATTAAAATCAAAATCAAAATCAAAATCAAAAGTCATTTATTCAAACTAGGCTGAGAGTCAGCACTTTTTGAACGTCAAAGTTACAAAAGACAGTCCCCCCAAAACGCCCACCCTTCGACACTTCCTAGTGCTGTAGCTGGGAAGAAGAAGTGGCGGAACAAACTCCCCAGCAGCACAGCTGTCTGTTAAGTTAGAAGAACTTGATTCTATACAATATTGTGTAAGTAATTAATATTATAAAACAAAACATACATTATTCGCCATATGTCAGCGAGCACACGCCAATATACCAACAAAAATAAAAAAAAATTGAATACTAAAGTCAAGCTGAAATAATGAAACAAAAACGTAAACAAAACTTAAAAACTAAATAAAGCCTCCAGGCATAAAAGGCGTGCCCGCTTACATGTTCAACGATGCAAAACTATTATAATAACAATAGTATTAGATACGACAACTTCTCTACCACTGCTCAAACGCACACGAGAATGTTGAGGGTTACTTTCCAGAGTCTCTACTTCTTCAACCAGTGGATCATATTTGCTGGTTCGATTATGGTTTCGCATTAATACTTTTCCTGGGACGTTTAGCCATGTAGGCATCGACTGACCACTTGAGGATCTCCTGGCGTGAGAGAACATCCGCTCATGGGGCGTGCTGTTTGTAGCCGTGCAAAGAAGTGACCTTACAGAATGCAGAGCCTGAGTTAAAACTGACTCCCATTTAGTTATAGGCAGATCTCGGCTTTTCAGAGCCAACTGTACTGTTCGCCAAATAATTCCGTTGTATCTCTCCGTTTGTCCATTACCCTGAGGATTGTAAGGTGTAGTGTAGCTCGTAGCAATGCCCTTCTGGTGAAGAAAGTCTTTCATCTCTTTTGAAAGAAAAGATGTACCACGATCTGAGTGTACGTAAGTTGGCATTCCAAATATAGAAAATAAATCAGTCAGTTTATTAATAACCGTGTTAGTACTCAAGTCTGGGCAGGGATATGCAAATGGGAATCGAGAATATTCGTCCACAATCGTAAGGATATATCGATTGTTCCCAGTGCCATCTAAGGGAAGTGGACCTTTAAAATCTATCGATATTCTTTCGAATGGGGCCATCGCTTTTATTAGTTTTCCCATGTTTCGTTGAAATCGAGGCTTTACTTCAGCACATATAGAACAATTCGCAGTAATACGTTTTATCTCTTCAGTGGAGTAAGCATCAGCCGCTATACTTTCCTTTCAAGGGCGACAAACTATATCAAAATTGTATTCTGAAAGTTCTAATCGCCAACGTTGTATTTTGTCATTTTTAATTCTAGACGAATGTTGCTGAAACTACTGAACCGATTTAAATGAAATTTGGTACTCAGATAGTTTAGAGCCTGAGAAAGGACATAGGCTACTTTTTATTCCGTGACTTTGTCTGCGTCCGCGATAAACGACATTTACGCAGAAGTCGCGGGCAGAAGCTAGTCTTTTATAAATAAAGTGCTGATTTCTTCCCACACCTTTTTTTTGCAATACGATCACTATACTCCTTTGTAGTCATGTCGCATATCGCAGAACGATTCTGTATTTCTAGGATAAAGCTTTCGATATTAATTTCACTCGGTGACTCTATTTTTAACGTGTGTCAACACAACATTGGTACCGATTCCCTTGTTCACAAATTAAACTAAATTTAAATTCAGTGCATCTTTTTCTTTCTATTTCATTAAGGAAAGGACAAAAGAAAAATTTTAGTTTATTCCTGTCAAATTAATCAGCGCCTGTCAATAATCCATGCAAGTTTAGACGTGATTAAAATCTGTCTACTAAAATTACGTCAATTTACGTCAAGCGCTGATTAATTTGACAGGACTAAACTAAAATTTCCTCCTCTCTACCTACTGTATTTTCCTTTGCTGTGCCCGACAGGGTCCACAATTGTTTCTAAATAAAATGTTTTACCACCTAAGCATATACATTGTGGAATGCAATAAAGTATTGAGTATTGTAGCGGGCGAAGGGGTAAGAACGCGACTCGAGCGCCGCGTGCGCGCCGCGCTCCGCGAGCGCGCCGCAGTGCAGCTAAACGCGACGCTCACGCAGCGCGCTCGCGACGCGCGCGCGGCGCTCGCGCTTCTCACACGCCCGAGGATCACGCACGCCTAATGTGGGGTCAGCCTTATCGCTGGTTTGCGAGAATAACGACGTAATTCAAAATTCTGTCAAATTGAATACTGTATGCCAAACGATCATAAATCTTTGATATTTTATCATGAACAGAGATGCAACGAACGTATCGACGAACAGTAATATTATAATGAGTTTGTATAAGTCCACGGGGATCGCCAAAACACAAATAATTAGCAAGCACGTAAAAATTAAGAAACTTTAACACGATGTAAACAGGCCAGTAATAAAAACACTCATAAAAGAAAATAAACTCATGTACCTAATTGTTGAGTTAGGCTTATCAAATGAAGTATGCATTTTTTGCTATTTTCTTATTGGTTATCATTTAAAAACCGTTTTTGTGGTTGGGTTATAATATGTATACAGCTTGAATCGAATTCAATCAATATTAAGGGATTCTCCTGTAAGTTTTTTGGAGTTGCAAACTTGCGGCATAATAATGTACTATTTTTTTATATACATACCCACTCAACCGTCCATGGTTACAAAAGTAACCAAATAAAATTTCGTCGAAACGTCCATGGTTACTTTTGTAACCATGGACGTTTTATGCGTCATTCGTCACTTGAAACGTGTTTATCGCTACAGTCCTTTGATAGTCGTACATTAGAGAAATACTAGATGTCGCTATATGAGATTTGTCATCCAGTAGAGTGAATTTCATCTATGGACCGGCAACATAAAATTTAGAAAAAAAAAAAAGAAAATGACAGTTCATCCTTGTTGTCTAGTGAACTATGTTTGTGTGTGGATCTCCAACTAAAATATGGTAAGTTTTCTGTTTTTATACCACATTTATGTTGTTATTGTGCATCAAATTAAACGTGAAGATATTTCCTTTACGAAATGTGCATTACTACGCCAATTTCGAAACGTTTACATGGAATAATATAGCTGGAAAAGTTTTATGATGACCGCGCGGACATTGTTCGTTGTTTGTAGTTGATCCATTTTTCGAATTAGTTGTTTTTGTTAAATAAATGCTTAAATATAAGAGAATACTTTACTATTAGCACTATAACAGCTATTTACAAACGAAATATATTGAGATGGGGTCTACAAATTATTCAAACGCAACTCGTAATTCATGATTTTAGTGTTGGCTCGGGGACCTTTTGAGAAGTATTTGTTTTTTCTTGATAGAAAACTAAATATTTATATTTAGATATTGGTGTCATTTTGAAGGGTATATTATGTACTATTATAATAAAAATAATTTTGCCTAGTAACTATTATACTTTTCTTGTAAAACACGAAATAAAAAATAAATACGATATTTTTTTGAAATCCCCGACTTTATTTTCTAATTAGAATTCAATATCTTATTAGCTTTTTGTTTGATTAATTTAGTTTTTTCCAATTAGAATTCGATATCTTATTAGCTTTCCGTGAGTATTTCTTATTAGAATATAGCTATAGTAGTTTTTCAGTCGTAATCGTTTTTGTGGAGAAAGTTTCGCAATGTCGTAAAAAAGAAAGTGACATTTGATGCCCGGACGGTTGGGGAGATAATCGCGCGCGGGTTGGACATTTGAGTGGGTATACTAGTCACAAAAAATAAGGGATATAAAAAAGATTCCAAATTTTGGGGTAATTTTCAACAAGCTGTAACTCCGAGGAAAATATTTGTATAGCAAAAAATAAAAAAGCAAATTGTAGCTACAAGTGTCTAGTTCTCAGGCATGACATTTTTTTTTATCATGTTTGGGTCTGGATAAATACCAAGGAAATTACCAACAAAAAGTCTCGTCTTAAAAAAGATCTACGGGCTTCAAAATTTTATTTTTTCACTCAAACGTTCTTTTAGAAAATTTAAAGCTTTTTTCATATCTGATAATTAGACACTTGGAGCTACAATTTGCTTTTTAGGGTTCCGTTGCCAAATGGCAAAAAACGGAACCCTTATAGATTCGTCATGTCTGTCTGTCCGTGTATGTCACAGCCATTTTTCTCCGAAACTATAAGAGCTAGGCTGTTGAAATTTGGTAAGTAGATGTATTCTGTGAACCGCATTAAGATTTTCACACTTAAATAGAAAAAAAAAAACAATAAATTTTGGGGTTCCCCATACATAGAACTGAAAATCAAAAAATTTTTTTTCATCAAACCCATACGTGTGGGGTATTTATGAATAGGTCTTCAAAAATGTTATTGAGGTTTCTAACGTCATTTTTTTCTAAACTGAATAGTTTGTGCGAGAGACACTTCCAAAGTGATAGAAGTGTGTCGCCCCCCCCCCCCCCCCCGGTAACTTCTAAATTAAGAGAACGATAAAACTAAAAAAAAATACATGATGTACATTACCATGTAAACTACCACCGAAAATTGGTTTGAACGAGATCGAGTAAGTAGTTTTTTTTTAAAACGTCATAAATCGTAAACCGCAATTTACCTTTCATTCAATCAAATGAAATATAAAAATTAAAAAATAAACATTTCTTTTCATAAACATAAACCTTATGCATAAACCGAGAATACCTACAGGTTTGTTCGGAACCCTCGGTGCGCGAGTCCGACTCGCACTTGGCCGGTTTTTTATTTATTGCTGTACAGCTTGGCAAAAAAGTCTAGAAACGGAACGAATTTTTTTGTCTGCTGGCAACATTCTCAAAACAATGACGTTTTTAATAAACAACGTTCACGACTTCGTAGAATTTTTATTTCGACCTTAAAGCGGTGAGTATATTATTATTAGGTAAAAAGTGAAAAATAATGAATAAAACCATTCGCAGTGCTGGCAGGGAGATTATTTATAATGTGTACAGGCGATGTCTGGCGGAACATGAGGCCCAAACTATTCTTTCCGATCTTGAAAACATTTACCAAAGAACCGCTGCTATGACAGGTATGTAAGAGTTTGTTTTGTTGTTTTTAGTTGAATCAAGTGTTAATTGATGAACCCAAACCTGTTTTGAATTGCTTGCATACCGAATAAGTGGAAATTTGGAACAATAAACATCGAGCACATAGGTTATGTTTACATTTTGTTTGCATTACTCTGGTATAGCGCGCCTGGATTAATATTGATACTTGAGTGACTTGTACTCTGCTATAAGTAAATGTAAATTCGATTTCTACTTAACTTTTTTGAGTGTGATTACAAGGTAATAATGTATTTGTTGTAAAATTTTCATTAGAAATGTACCAGAAATTAAGGTGCCATAGACTAAAATAACAAAATAAATTATTACCTCGTTTATATCACATAGGTAACAGAAGATAATGCAATTTTTTTGTACATGTATGTATTTTATTTAATTCAGGTAAATCTGTTAGCACTATAAGAAGAGTCGTGCTGGAAGGAGACAGAAACAAAGGTGTATTTTCTACACCCGGAAAAAACAGAAAAGGTCGTCCCAAAAAAGAATTAGATAACTTTGATTTATGTGTAGTGTTGGGATTTTATCCGGATAAATACTCAAAATGGATAAATACTCGATAAATATCCGTTTTTACTGAGTATTTATCCAAAACAGCGGATAAATACTATTTTATGTTTTAGTAACGTAAGTTTTGTCATTTTACTAACAAAAGGATTAAAATTAATGAAAAATAGACAATGCAGATTGGTATTGTACCTTATTAATCATTTTAACAATTACAAAACGCCGATATTGACAATAATTCCATTCAATTATGAATACAGTAAGTCAATCACTGTCAAAGTTAGATAAAATTATACATTTGTTAATTGTTTTTTTACATACATACATGAACTCATGCCTTTCTCCCATGGGGGTAGGCAGAAACTATTTAAGTAACACTTAAATCATTGTAATAATAAAAAAAGCTACGTCGTGAAAGTCGAGAAAGATTAACAAATCAAATATCTTTACTTGGCTCGCGAGGTTGTCGACATTGTAGGATATGGATTCAGCGAGCAATGTGCAATTTTGAGACCAGTGGTGATGTAATTATTTACCACAAGTAAAGCACCTGCCTGAGTGCGAACTCACGACCTACAAGTTGTAAGTCGGGGCTGATACCACCGGGCCACCACTGCTATCGCCAATATGAAAGGCATGTCAGACTTTTACTGACTAAAACCCACCTGTGTTCCCTTAGTTGCCTGTGCCAGGGTACCTCTTTTAAACAGATCCGCAACCCTGGCAGGCATCGGTCCTCGCGGACCCCTTCAATATGAAATGACATGTCTTTGAGACGCGCGTGGAACACAATGCGCCGTCGACATGGGCCTGTTCTTTATCGTGACGAGCAATGGGTGGCTCGCCGCCCGCAAGCCCGTGCCCACGATGGCCGAGAGTCCACAATGAACTCCCGACGCCCGGGGCATCTCCTCCTACGGTGGCTAGGGACATGAGGGCGCACAGACTGCCTCTCCCTAACGAGCTCCACCTCCTCCTTCGCAAGCCTTACTTCTTCGCAGAAGGAGGTGACAGCTTCTTATGTCCTCTCGCTCCATACCATGGCCTGCACCAGGGTCGGACGCGAGAGATCGCCGCCGCCAATCGCCTCTACAAGGATACGGCGTTGCTCCGCCCAAGCAGGGCAAACCTCCACACTTTGCTCCACCGTATCTTCCAGGCGATCTACACAGTGGTCTCAGCGCGTCTCAAAGAGATGTCATTACATATTGAAGGGGTCCGCGAGGACCGATGCCTGCCAGGGTTGCGGATCTGTTTAAAAGAGGTACCCTGGCACAGGCAACTAAGGGAACACAGGTGGGTTTTAGTCAGTAAAAGTCTGAAATGCCTTTCATATTGGCGATAGCAGTGGTGGCCCGGTGGTATCAGCCCCGACTTACAACTTGTAGGTCGTGAGTTCGCACTCAGGCAGGTGCTTTACTTGTGGTAAATAATTACATCACCACTGGTCTCAAAATTGCACATTGCTCGCTGAATCCATATCCTACAATGTCGACAACCTCGCGAGCCAAGTAAAGATATTTGATTTGTTAATCTTTCTCGACTTTCACGACGTAGCTTTTTTTATTATTACAATGATTTAAGTGTTACTTAAATAGTTTCTGCCTACCCCCATGGGAGAAAGGCATGAGTTCATGTATGTATGTAAAAAAACAATTAACAAATGTATAATTTTATCTAACTTTGACAGTGATTGACTTACTGTATTCATAATTGAATGGAATTATTGTCAATATCGGCGTTTTGTAATTGTTAAAATGATTAATAAGGTACAATACCAATCTGCATTGTCTATTTTTCATTAATTTTAATCCTTTTGTTAGTAAAATGACAAAACTTACGTTACTAAAACATAAAATAGTATTTATCCGCTGTTTTGGATAAATACTCAGTAAAAACGGATATTTATCGAGTATTTATCCATTTTGAGTATTTATCCGGATAAAATCCCAACACTACACATAAATCAAAGTTATCTAATTCTTTTTTGGGACGACCTTTTCTGTTTTTTCCGGGTGTAGAAAATACACCTTTGTTTCTGTCTCCTTCCAGCACGACTCTTCTTATAGTGCTAACAGATTTACCTGAATTAAATAAAATACATACATGTACAAAAAAATTGCATTATCTTCTGTTACCTATGTGATATAAACGAGGTAATAATTTATTTTGTTATTTTAGTCTATGGCACCTTAATTTCTGGTACATTTCTAATGAAAATTTTACAACAAATACATTATTACCTTGTAATCACACTCAAAAAAGTTAAGTAGAAATCGAATTTACATTTACTTATAGCAGAGTACAAGTCACTCAAGTATCAATATTAATCCAGGCGCGCTATACCAGAGTAATGCAAACAAAATGTAAACATAACCTATGTGCTCGATGTTTATTGTTCCAAATTTCCACTTATTCGGTATGCAAGCAATTCAAAACAGGTTTGGGTTCATCAATTAACACTTGATTCAACTAAAAACAACAAAACAAACTCTTACATACCTGTCATAGCAGCGGTTCTTTGGTAAATGTTTTCAAGATCGGAAAGAATAGTTTGGGCCTCATGTTCCGCCAGACATCGCCTGTACACATTATAAATAATCTCCCTGCCAGCACTGCGAATGGTTTTATTCATTATTTTTCACTTTTTACCTAATAATAATATACTCACCGCTTTAAGGTCGAAATAAAAATTCTACGAAGTCGTGAACGTTGTTTATTAAAAACGTCATTGTTTTGAGAATGTTGCCAGCAGACAAAAAAATTCGTTCCGTTTCTAGACTTTTTTGCCAAGCTGTACAGCAATAAATAAAAAACCGGCCAAGTGCGAGTCGGACTCGCGCACCGAGGGTTCCGAACAAACCTGTAGGTATTCTCGGTTTATGCATAAGGTTTATGTTTATGAAAAGAAATGTTTATTTTTTAATTTTTATATTTCATTTGATTGAATGAAAGGTAAATTGCGGTTTACGATTTATGACGTTTTAAAAAAAAACTACTTACTCGATCTCGTTCAAACCAATTTTCGGTGGTAGTTTACATGGTAATGTACATCATGTATTTTTTTTTAGTTTTATCGTTCTCTTAATTTAGAAGTTACCGGGGGGGGGGGGGGGGGCGACACACTTCTATCACTTTGGAAGTGTCTCTCGCACAAACTATTCAGTTTAGAAAAAAATGACGTTAGAAACCTCAATAACATTTTTGAAGACCTATTCATAAATACCCCACACGTATGGGTTTGATGAAAAAAAATTTTTTGATTTTCAGTTCTATGTATGGGGAACCCCAAAATTTATTGTTTTTTTTTTCTATTTAAGTGTGAAAATCTTAATGCGGTTCACAGAATACATCTACTTACCAAATTTCAACAGCCTAGCTCTTATAGTTTCGGAGAAAAATGGCTGTGACATACACGGACAGACAGACATGACGAATCTATAAGGGTTCCGTTTTTTGCCATTTGGCAACGGAACCCTAAAAAGCAAATTGTAGCTCCAAGTGTCTAATTATCAGATATGAAAAAAGCTTTAAATTTTCTAAAAGAACGTTTGAGTGAAAAAATAAAATTTTGAAGCCCGTAGATCTTTTTTAAGACGAGACTTTTTGTTGGTAATTTCCTTGGTATTTATCCAGACCCAAACATGATAAAAAAAAATGTCATGCCTGAGAACTAGACACTTGTAGCTACAATTTGCTTTTTTATTTTTTGCTATACAAATATTTTCCTCGGAGTTACAGCTTGTTGAAAATTACCCCAAAATTTGGAATCTTTTTTATATCCCTTATTTTTTGTGACTAGTATACCCACTCAAATGTCCAACCCGCGCGCGATTATCTCCCCAACCGTCCGGGCATCAAATGTCACTTTCTTTTTTACGACATTGCGAAACTTTCTCCACAAAAACGATTACGACTGAAAAACTACTATAGCTATATTCTAATAAGAAATACTCACGGAAAGCTAATAAGATATCGAATTCTAATTGGAAAAAACTAAATTAATCAAACAAAAAGCTAATAAGATATTGAATTCTAATTAGAAAATAAAGTCGGGGATTTCAAAAAAATATCGTATTTATTTTTTATTTCGTGTTTTACAAGAAAAGTATAATAGTTACTAGGCAAAATTATTTTTATTATAATAGTACATAATATACCCTTCAAAATGACACCAATATCTAAATATAAATATTTAGTTTTCTATCAAGAAAAAACAAATACTTCTCAAAAGGTCCCCGAGCCAACACTAAAATCATGAATTACGAGTTGCGTTTGAATAATTTGTAGACCCCATCTCAATATATTTCGTTTGTAAATAGCTGTTATAGTGCTAATAGTAAAGTATTCTCTTATATTTAAGCATTTATTTAACAAAAACAACTAATTCGAAAAATGGATCAACTACAAACAACGAACAATGTCCGCGCGGTCATCATAAAACTTTTCCAGCTATATTATTCCATGTAAACGTTTCGAAATTGGCGTAGTAATGCACATTTCGTAAAGGAAATATCTTCACGTTTAATTTGATGCACAATAACAACATAAATGTGGTATAAAAACAGAAAACTTACCATATTTTAGTTGGAGATCCACACACAAACATAGTTCACTAGACAACAAGGATGAACTGTCATTTTCTTTTTTTTTTTTCTAAATTTTATGTTGCCGGTCCATAGATGAAATTCACTCTACTGGATGACAAATCTCATATAGCGACATCTAGTATTTCTCTAATGTACGACTATCAAAGGACTGTAGCGATAAACACGTTTCAAGTGACGAATGACGCATAAAACGTCCATGGTTACAAAAGTAACCATGGACGTTTCGACGAAATTTTATTTGGTTACTTTTGTAACCATGGACGGTTGAGTGGGTATGTATATAAAAAAATAGTACATTATTATGCCGCAAGTTTGCAACTCCAAAAAACTTACAGGAGAATCCCTTAATATTGATTGAATTCGATTCAAGCTGTATACATATTATAACCCAACCACAAAAACGGTTTTTAAATGATAACCAATAAGAAAATAGCAAAAAATGCATACTTCATTTGATAAGCCTAACTCAACAATTAGGTACATGAGTTTATTTTCTTTTATGAGTGTTTTTATTACTGGCCTGTTTACATCGTGTTAAAGTTTCTTAATTTTTACGTGCTTGCTAATTATTTGTGTTTTGGCGATCCCCGTGGACTTATACAAACTCATTATAATATTACTGTTCGTCGATACGTTCGTTGCATCTCTGTTCATGATAAAATATCAAAGATTTATGATCGTTTGGCATACAGTATTCAATTTGACAGAATTTTGAATTACGTCGTTATTCTCGCAAACCAGCGATAAGGCTGACCCCACATTAGGCGTGCGTGATCCTCGGGCGTGTGAGAAGCGCGAGCGCCGCGCGCGCGTCGCGAGCGCGCTGCGTGAGCGTCGCGTTTAGCTGCACTGCGGCGCGCTCGCGGAGCGCGGCGCGCACGCGGCGCTCGAGTCGCGTTCTTACCCCTTCGCCCGCTACAATACTCAATACTTTATTGCATTCCACAATGTATATGCTTAGGTGGTAAAACATTTTATTTAGAAACAATTGTGGACCCTGTCGGGCACAGCAAAGGAAAATACAGTAGGTAGAGAGGAGGAAATTTTAGTTTAGTCCTGTCAAATTAATCAGCGCTTGACGTAAATTGACGTAATTTTAGTAGACAGATTTTAATCACGTCTAAACTTGCATGGATTATTGACAGGCGCTGATTAATTTGACAGGAATAAACTAAAATTTTTCTTTTGTCCTTTCCTTAATGAAATAGAAAGAAAAAGATGCACTGAATTTAAATTTAGTTTAATTTGTGAACAAGGGAATCGGTACCAATGTTGTGTTGACACACGTTAAAAATAGAGTCACCGAGTGAAATTAATATCGAAAGCTTTATCCTAGAAATACAGAATCGTTCTGCGATATGCGACATGACTACAAAGGAGTATAGTGATCGTATTGCAAAAAAAAGGTGTGGGAAGAAATCAGCACTTTATTTATAAAAGACTAGCTTCTGCCCGCGACTTCTGCGTAAATGTCGTTTATCGCGGACGCAGACAAAGTCACGGAATAAAAAGTAGCCTATGTCCTTTCTCAGGCTCTAAACTATCTGAGTACCAAATTTCATTTAAATCGGTTCAGTAGTTTTAGCAGGAAAGCGAGACAGGCAGACACACAGACAGAGTTACTTTGCATTTATAAAATTAGTGTGGATTTTGAAACGAAAATTGTCCAAATTGTGACTGACTTGGCTGAAGGGGGTTAAACGCCAAGGCGAGCGCCGCATGGCAGCTAAACGCGACGCTCACGCGGCCCGCTCGCGACGCGCGCGCGGCGCTCGCGCTACTCACACGCCCGAGGATCGCGCACGCCTAATGTGGGGGAGGCCCAAGTCATTTTGCAAAAGTTTTGGAACAACCGAAGTAATCAAAAGTCCCCTCTTTGAGGAGTGGATAGAGACGCGCTACGGCGTCCTCATCTTCTGCCAAACGGAGGTCCTCACCGGGCATGGGTGCTTTGGGGGGTTCCTTTTCGGTAAAGCGGGAGGAAACGCCCGGGTGTTTCCATTGCGAGGATTGTCTGGAGGACACGGAGGAGCATACGGTGGAGGTGTGCCCTGCTTTCTTTTGTTTGTGGGTGGTAAATCAACATATATATGACGTAACCCGCTCTTGGGCGGAGCGGGAGGGCGTGTCAGACTTTTACTGACTAAAACCCACCCGTGTTCCTTCAGTTGCCCATGTGCCAGGGCTACGGTATTTCTTTCGAATAAATCTCGCGACCCTGGGAGGCATCGGTGCTAGCAGACCCCTTCAGTACTGCTGACATATCTTTGAGGCGCGCGTGGAACACATCACGCTCCAGCGACACGGGCCTGGTCCTTGACGGGCGGCGAGCTACCCATTGCTCGCCGCCCGCAAGCCCGCGCCTACAGTGGCCGGGAGTCCGCGATCGACTCCCCACGCCCGGGGCGTCTCCTGCGGCGACTAGGGACGTGAGTGCGCAGAAACTGCCACTCACTCACGCATCCCGTCTTCTCCTTCGCAAGCATTACTGCTTCGCAGAAGGAGGTGACGGCTTCCCATGCCCTCTCGCTGCGTACCATGGCTCGCACCATGGCCGGATACGAGAGGTTGCCGGCGCCGATCGCCTCCACGAGGACATGGGGTTGCTCCGCCCAAGCAGGGCACACCACACGGTAGAGCATATGGTGGAGGCAAGCTATGCGCCCTCACGCCCATAGCCGCCGCAGGAGGAGGAGCCCCGGGCGTCGGGAGTCGATTGTGGACTCCCGGTCACCGCAGGCGCGGGCTTGCGGTAAGGACCAGGCCCGTGTCGACGGCACGTAGTGTTCCACGCGCGCCTCAAAGAGATGTCAGCAGCACTGAAGGGGTCTGCTAGGACCGATGCTTGCCAAGATCGCGTGATTAGTTCGAAAGAGGTACCATGGCCCTGCCGTGCCGTATGGTGCCGGACGTAAAGAATAACACCACCCCATCTCTTCCCGTGGGTGTCGTAAAAGGCGACTAAGGGACTTACTAGAGAATAGGCAGCAGCGTTCTCTATGCATTTTACCACCATACTGCGATCGCCAACCCGCCTGCCAAGCGTGGCGATTATGGCAAAGCCTCCCAAATTGGGGGAGGCCTAAGTCCAGCAGTGGACGTCTTACGGCTGAAACGACGACCATGGCCCTGGCATATGGGCAACTGAAGGAACACGGGTGGGTTTTAGTCAGTAAAAGAATCGAGTATTCCGAATGTCCAAATATTGTTACGCATTTACTTGAGTTAGATGATCACAAACTGCAGCGGAGAACGTTCTTTTTCAACAATAAAACGAATTAAAAATGTGTTAAGCAACACAATGGGATATGAATGTTTGAATGTGAGGTCATTAAAGAGCATAAAAAATGATTTACTTAGAAATATTGATTTCACGAGTGTTATTTCTAAAGTTGCTTACATTAAATCACGAAAAGCGTTTTTACTAAATATTTTGTTTTATTTATATCCTTTTTAATAGGTAATGCAACTCAAGGGGCCCCCATCCTGCCAGGGTCGTGATATCTGTTCGAAAGAGTTACCGTGGCACTGGCATATGGGTAACTGAAGGAACACGGGTGAGTTTTAGTCAGAAAAAGTCTGACACGCCCTTCCGCTCCACCCTAGAGCGGGAGACGCCATTTGATGATTTCCCACCCACAAAAAAGAGCCTCCATCATAATTTTGCTACGGGCCCCGCGCTGGCTTTATTCGGCACTGCGGTGGGACCAGAATCCATCGCGCCACTCCCCTTTGGGTTCCTACGCTCTCTGGTAAGAAAACGTACCAGGGATCTACACTTTAAGCTATGGGTGGACCAAAGCCCGAGCTCGCTTCGCTCGCTCTTGCATACTAAGAGGAGTGACATTGTAGTAGACTCTATATCTTTCTAGGTTGTTATAAAAATGAAACCACAATAAATATCAAGGAGAAACGGAATAAAAACAAACGTCACAAATGACACGTGACGCAAAAACCAGAGACAATTTTTTTTTTGCGTGCCTTTTTACTTATTTGTACACCACAGACGATATATTAGAACACATTCGGTTGTCGATCGCCCATTTTAACGTTCCGTTTCACCTAATAATGTTTACATTACGCTTTTTATCTGATTTGAAGTTAGGAACAATTTTTGTGAATTTCTGGAAAAATATCCATTACCTTGTAATAAGAGTGGTAGCGTTATAATCGGGGCCCCACCCTCTACCAGATTTAACCACTTTTAGCTCCCTCCGCCTGCCAAACCAAACTAAAGCCAACCCGATTTTTTCTCCTCCTTTTTTAGAAAGGACACATGTCTGTATTTCAAAAAAGGGGAAGAAAAAAAACAAGGTCATCTTAAAAAAGAACCCGCATAAAGGCCTCAATTTGTGAGTACATATCAGTACATATTGGCTGGCATCCACATATAACATACGTTCTCTCATTAATTTATTTACATCTTTGTTGTCTGATACTTTTGGACAGACTAAAGCTAAAACGTTAATGGAGCATGCAAGTGAACGTTCTAAAAGACTTGGCATCGAAATGCCCGAAAGAACAAAAAAAAAAAACAAGTAAAGCAATAGAACAAATCAAAAATAACCGATCAAATTGAAATTGAAGGACCAGCCGTTTTGTTTTGAAGATTTTGAATGCAGCAAAAGATTTCAGAAGATAATCTTTTGATGAATATAATATGTAAAGCTGAAGCTGCAGAAGACCTTTTAAATAAGATTATAGTAGCCATTGTAAGAATTCTGCCACCATGGGGAAAGACATTGACGAAGTACGAATTGGAAAAATTGACGACTGTAAGTAGTTAATTTAATTCTCTTTCTTTGTTCGGCTGCTGGCAGCTACGTGAGTTATCGTTAGTTCAAGTGAAGAACAACATGAAAACCAGCACCCCCATTACCACATACAATTGTGTTGATATCTTGTTAATTTTTATAGGCGAGTCAGATATTCGCATGACGGGTCAGGAAATGGACACAATAAGACAAAGAACTATTGCCTATGAATACTTATGTCGACTGGAAGAAGCTAAGACTTGGTTGGAAGCATGTCTAAGGGAAAAACTACCGCCAGCTACTGAGTTCGAAGAAAGTTTACGCAATGGAGTATATTTGGCAAAATTAGGAAATTTTATTTCTCCTGACTTGCTTCCTATGAACAAAATTTATGACATTGATCAAAAACGATATAAGGTAAGAAAGCAAAGAGTAATTTATTATACTTGTGGTCAGTCATTGGTCGAATTTCGACAATAATTCAGTTGAAACTTATGTATTTCTAATGTGCATTAATATATAAAGATTATTAGCTTTCAACACGCCTTCTCCTTAATATTACAAACTTTAGCTGTGCCAAATTTTATACTCCTCCCTTCACGCAATTTTCCTTTAAAGCTAAAATGATGAACCATTTTTGTAATGTCTGTATTATTTTTGCATCTGGTCTCTTAATTCGAAGACATATCTGCTTCTGACAGTAACTCTTGACCTTAGTCTATACCTGCTATTCCTGTTTTTGTATGATTGGTCAAAAGACCTTACCTGTGAAAGGTGCAAACAAAAATTCAAAATAATTTTGATCACTCTTTATCCTGGGTTCTTTTAGTCAAATCCAACAACTCACTGATAAGACGACTCACTGACCGTAAATTGAATCAGACACCTTGTGAGTTTATCCAATAAGTAACTTTCATATAAGTAACTAGTGACTGCAGCTCATAGGTTAAACCAGATGAGGTAAACCATTTTTTAACTGTTCATATCAGTGTTGAATGATATTTCAGGTAATGGGACTTCAGTTCAAGCACACTGATAACATTAATAAATTTCTGCAAGTCCTCAAGAAGACAGAGCTACCTGTGGTAAATAATAATTTTGGATATGCCAAGTGTACCAATCATATCAAGCATTTTTAATTAATAATCTATTGTTGCAGACCTTTCAGCCAGAGACAACTGATATATACGATAAAAAGAATATGCCAAGAGTAATTTACTCCATTCATGCTCTTAGTACACATTTATTTAAGCTTGGAAAAGCTCCACTTATACACGATTTGTTTGGGAAAGCCATGTTCACAGGTAATTTTCTTTTTCTCTATCTAATTATATTTTTTTTTCATACCTACAACTAATTTGTTTTTATATTGGTTCTTTGTATAGATGAAGAATTGGACTCTGTTTCTAAAGATTTGCAGAAATGTGAACACCCACTTCCAATGTTTCAAAAGATTGGAAACATTTTATCAAAAAATAATAGTGGATATGACGATACTGCCATACATAATGCTGTTGTAGAGCTGAATAAGCTTTTAGACTCAGACAAATCAATAACTTCAGCTATATTGAACCCAGAACTGAAGTTAAAACATGTACAAAATAGGCTGATAGATGAGTACAGGAAGGTTTTGAAATCTGCTAAGTATGAAAAAGTGCAAGCAGCTCATAATCATTCACTAAATGATAGCTACTTTCCTGACGAGTATGATGAATTGCTAACTGTTGTTGAAATACAAGGACACATAACTGCTGTTAATTACAAATATTTGTGGAAGAAAACATGTTCTGCATCCCAAACTGGTGATATTGTTGTTTTGGACAAAATATTTAAAGAAAATTGGGTAAAGATCAAGGATTACAACCCTAACAATCTAGATTTTTATTGTGACATAGTAAAAGAAATAAATGAATACAATAAAGATGTTGATGTGGAGAGTGTTACAAATTGGCACAAAATATTCCAGAACATTATCAATGAAGGGAATCAGAAAGCTCTTGAACATACAGACCATAAAACAGCTATCAATGATGTCAATAGAGCTTTAGATGATGGGACCCCTGAAGACTTGTATGTTGCCTTGAATAATCCTCATTTAGAACTGAACTTCAAAATTAATAAGTATGCTGTACCACTTTTGTATGAAGAAATGAAATTAGAGAAGTTTGAACTAGAAAAGAACTTAAATGAAAGTGAAATAGCAGCTTCAGTATCATATCTCCTAGCAATTGCATCCATATCTGAAGCTGTAGACAGGGGTGATGATACTGCTGTATGGAATTGCCTCAACTCCAAACAGTTACACCTGGAAGCGCTGCGCCCGCACTGTCGCCGCCGGTATTTGTCTGCTTTGGCAACAGCATTACAAGTAAAAATAAGAGAGCAATGTGCTTGCCCACTGCTAACACTGGATGATATTAGAGACTCAATAGATATGGTCAACATGAAAGATGATGACAATGAGGAATGTAAGTATGGCCGGTTTTAATGTATTAGCATGATTTTTAATGTATTAGCATGTCATGCTAGTAAAATATATTACTTACTAAATATCTTTCATTACAGTGGTATCAGTAATAGAACATGTCAATAAGGCAGTTATTGAAGAAGATGCGGACACCCTAATGATTTTATTGAAACACTCATGCTTGAAATTAACGACAACCTTACAGAAGGAAGAAAGTCATCTCTATTTACGAATGCTAAAGAAAGTACTTATTCATAAAGAATCTCAAAACCTTTGGCTTGAAGATATTGTTGGAATAGTTAGTGAAGTTAATTCAGAATCTCAAAATGCTAAGGAACTCACTGAATCATTGGTTCAGTTAAATTTGGCAGTTATGAAAAATAATATAAATGAATTTTGGAATGCTCTCATGCATCCTGTTTTATCTATTTCTGGAACAATTGAAAGCACTTGTAAAGATATTTATTTTCAAATGTTTTCTAAAGCCTTAAAAAAGAAGGGTCATCACATTTGTCCTTGGATTGTGTGTCATACAAATGCTGGTAATACTGTATACATTGATGTAGAATCATATACATATTGCTGGTCTACCCCTAAGGATTTTGTTCCTCATGCTCGTTATTTAACCAGAAAAGATATTAATGCCATCATTGAGAAAACTAACAAACATCATGTAAATAAATATATGCAGATGGTTATAGAGAAAGCAATTATAAAACTTCAAGCCTATGGTCGAGGGTACATTTTCAGGAAAGCTCTCAGGGACAGACTTGACTTTTTCAAAGATAATGAACAGTACATAGTGAAAATCCAAGCATGGTGGAGAAGGGTTACAATTGAAAGAAAATATGGAACCTTGATAAAAATGAAAGCTATAGAAGCCAAATTAAAAAGGGAGAGAAAAGAAAATCCATTGGCATGGTATAAAGTACAGGTATGATTTAGTTCTGAAAGCTATTGTTAACTTAGCAGAGAACACTTTGTGTCGTTCGAGTTTTGTTTTTTCGTATCATATTTTTTTAATGGCTAGAATGTATTATTTTAGGAACAGAAAATAGTTAAAATTCAGGCTCTTTGGAGAGGACGTCGTGCACGCGAAGCATTCACCTCATTGTTTTACTCCAACAATCCCCCACTAAAAGTAGTTAAAAAGTTCATACCAATGTTGGATTTTTCTACTGAAGATTATGATAGAGAAATAGAATTACAAACTCTGAAGTCTGAAGTGGTTCAGTCAATCAGAAAGAATCAGGAACTTTCCAAACAACTAGATGACATGGATTTAAAAATCGGACTTCTCGTTCAAAATCGCATCGCTTTACAAGAAGTAGCTGCCCACGGCTTAAAGTTAAATAATTTAGTGAAGCACAATTCCATGACGAAACTTGTTTTAGAAAAACGCACTGATGGCAAAGGATCACTGATGACAGTTTCAACCGCTGTGAAGGGGTTAAAGTCACTGACCAAAGAAAGTAAAAGGCTTTTAGATGGGTACCAACATCTATTTTATGAGCTACAAACAAATCCGACATATTTGTCAAAGCTATTGTTCTGTATACCACAAAACAAAACTAATTTCTTTCTACAAAATGTTGTTTTAAGTTTATACAACTTTGGTGCATATGCTAGGGATGAATATTTGTTGCTGAAACTATTTAGATTTACTTTGGAAGAAGAAATAAGCTGTAAGGTCGTCAAACCATTTGATATTATAGCATCCACACCATTAGTGCTAAAAATGGCTGTGAGTCTATCAAGACAGCTGTCTGGATTGAACAGTTTGCAAACCATAATTGGCCCACTTGTTAATAAGATGTTGCAGGATAGAGATCTTAATATAGAAACTGGGCCTGTCGAAATTTACAAAGCATGGAGGAATGAAACTGAAATGAAAACTGGTCAAATATCGTGAGTTAACTTTTCTAAACATATTAATAAGAAGCTACTTATGGATTATATTAATTATAACAGTTTTTTTAATCTAGGAAACTAGCATACAATGTGACTCAAGAAGAAGCACTTACTTATCCTGAAGTAAAATCACGGCTGGAGAAAGCTCTAACTCAACTCAAGACAATAGTTACGATGTTTCTGGATGAAATCATTAATTCCACTGAATTGTTACCGTTTTGTATTACATATATGGCCCGAGTTTTACATAGAGCTCTTACTTCGAAATTTCCTCACACTCCTGAGAAAGACATTTTGAAGGTAAGTTAGTAGTAATTTTTGTTGATATGAGTGTACGAGGTACTGGTGGTTTACCCATGGTGACATATTTTTCCAGTTTTAGCTGACCTCGCCTTGTATAGGCTTTTCGTAAAATGAGAAGTAAGGTTATACTGGAAATGTTTAGCTTGATATGTCGCCGTGCGTACATAAGATACGAACCAATTTTCTACAAAAATATGAATCAGTCTTTTTTTTTTTTTTTGTTTTTTCAGGATGGGAAATCATCAAATAACTTCTCCCGCTCTGGGCGGAGTGGGAGGGCGTGTCAGACTTTTACTGACTAAAACCCACCCGTGTTCCATCAGTTGCCCATGTGCCAGGGTCACGGTATCTCTTTCGAACAATCACGCGACCCCGGCAGGCATCGGTCCTAGTAGACCCCTACACTGCTGCTGACATCTCTTTGAGGCGCGCGTGGAACACTGCGCGCCGTCGACCCGAGCTTGGTCCTTACCGGGCGGCGAGCTACCCATAGCTCGCCACCCGCAAGCTCGCGCCTACGGTGGCCGGGAGTCCGCTATGGACTCCCGACGCCCGGGGCGTCTCCTCCTGCGGCGGCTAGGGACGTGAGGGCGCAGAGACTGCCACTCCCTCGCCCGCCCTGCCTCCTCCTTCGCGAGCATTACTGCTTCGCAGAAGGAGGTGACGGCTTCCCATTTCCTCTCGCTCCGTACCATGGCTCGCACCAGGGCCGGACGCGAGAGGTCGCCGCCGCCGATCGCCTCCACGAGGACACGGCGGTGCTCCGCCCAGGCAGGGCACACCTCCACCGTATGCTCCACCGTGTCCTCCAGACGATCCTCGCAATGAAAACACCCGGACGTATCCTCCCGCTTTATCCTGAACAGGAACCCACCGAAGCACCCATGCCCGGTGAGAACCTGCGTCAGGCGGAAGGTGAGGACGCCGTGACGCCTCTCTATCCACTCCTCAAAGAGGGGTGGATAGAGAGGCGTCTTACCGCCGCAATTGTGGCGTGCCCAGCACTGGGTTGCGACAATCGTACCCGCCATGTCGCCATGAGATCACACCGGAGCTCTGTCCGCCGTGCCGCGATTTGTCGCGGCAGCGGAGTTTCGCCCCGGCGTTTTGCCTCCTCGCACCACTCCCACATGTGGGCGAGGACCTTTGCCTCCAGATCCCATGGCGGCACTCCGGCAAGGAGGCTCGCCGCCTCGCAGGAGACCGTGCGGTATCCCCGGATTAACCGGATGGCCATGACCCTCTGGGCCGCACTCAACCGGCGCGCTGGGCGCAGCCTCAATGAGGGCGACCACACCGGTGCCCCGTAGAGGGCCATGGACCGCACGACCCCCGTGTAGAGCCTCCGGCAGAAGGCGTTTGGACCCCCCAGATAGGGCAGGAGCCGAGGCAGCCCCAGCCCGCTCCAGTCTGGGAGCCAAACGTCGGAAGTGCTCGACGAAGTTCCACCGGCTGTCGAGGACAAGTCCCAGGTACTTCAATTAATCAGTGTCTTAATTCTGAAATATTGCTTTCCAGGTTATAGGAAATCTCGTTTATTACCAATTTCTAAATGCAGCCATAGTAGCTCCTGATGCATTCCACATTATCAATTTACCAAATGGTACCGGACTAACTACTGATCAACGAAAAAATCTTGCATCAGTTGCCAAAATCCTACACTTTTCTGCAGCGAAAAAAGGTGTAAGTAATACCAATTTTTTAAAGAAAACTTTTGAAATATTTTTGAATGATTGTGTTCTTATTGTATTTCTAATTCTCTCCAGTTTGGAGAGGAATCAAGCCATCTGCGTTGCCTTAATTCGTTTATTGTGGAGTGCCATGAGAAAATGAAAGAATTGTTCCGACGTTGCTGCCGCGGCCCGACTCTTGAAGAATACTTCGCGGTCGATGAATATACAGAAGCCACAATGTTGCACCATCCACACATCTACATCACAGTTCAGGTAAACCAAATAAGTACTTATTTTATTCATAATCATTGAAAAAAAAATGTTTTTCTCTAATTAGTAAAATCCTTGCAATCAATCCATCAACACAGCCTATCGCAGTCTACTGCTGAATATCGGTCGGCCTCCAAGATGCGTCACAACACTGTCCACCATCAGAACCGCCTTTTTAAGATTGCTAGTTCAACTGCATGCATGTGCTGTATCTACCTGCAGGCGTAGCATTACCGAATCTACCAAGAATAGACAAAGTTCTTGATATCCAAATTGACATACACATTGTCTTCTGCCTGAGCACGGAGCGACCCGTAGACTCGCGTTTCTATGAAGACAAAAACTTGGTTATTCTTTCCATAATAACAGGAAGATGGTGTAGTGAAGGTGCATGCGCTAAGGTATAAGATTTTTTCAATAAATTGTCATTCAATGTGATTAATTGAACTTCAGTGCTTGTATTGATGATTTTAATTATTATAATTCTGTAAAAATGTTTCTAACCCCCAAGTGTTAAAAGTAGCGAAAAACTGGTCGTCATGCTTGACGTTGCAGATCTGTGTTGACTGAAGAATATAAACATTTCTTCTCTGCAGTTTTAACATAGCAGTTTTAGCTCGAAGAGTGAGAATTTAGCAGTGGTTTGCATTGCATATGGGCATATAAGCAGTGCCTACCGTACCTCGAAAATTCAACATAAGATTATCATTTACATTTTAATGTGTGTAACGAATTTATTCAAAAACTAACTAAATGATCATATCTAAAAGAAACCCGCGTTTGCCTGCCTAGGAAAGAACAGGCGGCCTAGTGCCTACCTGCAATGCACGCTGCAATGGGATTTAGCTCCAAAGGCTTATCGGTCCTTTCACAGACATGGCCTGCCTTCTGCCAAATTGTACTGACTATGGCGGTAACTCGCATTTTTTTCAAAGAATCTGCGAGTATAGTTCACTCTAGCTGATCAACTATGGATTTGTGGAACAAAACGTCAATAACACAGTCACTTCAGTGTGTAAGTCTAGGCAGCGCATGTCATAAGGATAACGACAAAAAACACAGTGCGTACTGTGTGAAGACCTTAGTCTTGTAACATTGATGCATTACATGCGACGAAGAGGTTGGCCAACCTAAGTATCCCTCTGGCTTGTTTCTCGAAGTTGTCTACCGAGCTCAATGATTTGCCTCAGATAGATATTATAAGTATGTTGGTACTTACTGTTTCATCACTAACGACATGCGCCAGCTGGCGGCACGGCACGGCAAAGGATTTTTATGCGACGATTAGAAATACATATAACTTGATAATGCCTAAGGACGTCGTGGAATGCCGAAGGATACCACAGCACAGCGTCACTTGCCGTCATAAAGCGCTTTGCTTGGAGTGATGCCTAAAGAGGCCTTACCGTGCCACCTGTGAGCGCAGGCCCTAGTTGTTTATTATCTTTATGTTCTTTTTGTTATATATCTTCTTTACATAGTATAAAATGAAGGCGCTCCCGCTGTCTATACGCTTAGATCTGTGAAACCACGCAACGGATTTTAATACGGTTTTCGTCAATAGAAAGAGTGATTCAAGAGGAAGGTTTATATTTATGTGTGAATGTACAATACGCGGGCGAATCCGCTGGCAAAAGCTAGTTTATACATAATTTTATAAATCTTTCATGTATTCCATAATATATCAATATTAACACGGACAAGTAAATAGTACTTTATATTTTTAGGAAATTGTTGACACACACGCACTTCTAATTGAATATCAAGACATAATAGCTCCTGATCCTCGGGACCGACTTAACGACTTGCTGGATGATTTAGGCGATGTGCCCTCAGTCGCCCAGCTTGCATCCAGAGATGTTGATACAGTATGTATAATGTTGATTACTTATTTTTATATATTTGAATACTCTTTTCTTCAACCTTTAAATCGATTCCGTTTTTTGTAGCAAATGGGAGACACTACAGAGGAGAATGCAAGGTTAGAGGTGTGTTTGGCACTCACAAATAAGTTTCAGGCGCCTTCCGACGACATGACTGATTTAAACAAACTCTTCATTAAAACAAAGGAGCTATGTGTGTCTATTATTCCATTTTTAAATGGTAAGTATTTATTTTACTTCTACTTTCGAAACCTTCAGGAAACGAAGAGAAAGGAGTAACAACGAGTTTTGTGTTTTAGGTGAACATCTTTTGGAAGCATTATGTATAGGCACTACAAAGGCCCAGCAAGAGCAATACGCTGGGAGAATACAAAGACGTATTTATTCAGGTCAGGCTAGACAAGACGAAGCAATGACCTTGCGGGAGCATATAGCTAAACTTCGTAAGAATCTGCAAATGCTTGAAGACGAAGGGTATGTCACACGAGAAGATGGTTACCAGGCGTTAGTGACTTCTATTGCGCTTGATCTATGCAATAAAGGCAAATATAGACAGGCGCAAAGAAGAGCTTTAGCTACACTGACGCGTACAAAACAAAGTTTACAAGAAAAAACTAAGTATTATGAAGAAAAATGCAAATCTTATGATCAGTACATAAAGTCTTGCCTTGCTAATCTACACACTGGCAAAAAGTAAGTATTTATTGCAAATCATTATTAAGTTTCTATGCACATGGACTTTTTGTTTTTCTGTCTAGTCGTTGTGGCTGTTGCTGTTCCACTACTGGGCAAAGACGTCGCCCAAGTCCTTCTAGGTCCCGCATCATATTGAACAAATCCTTACCGCTTTAAGACTAGACTCAATCCCCTTTATTCATAAACGTTGTTTAAAGTTAAGTAATGATTAGCTGCTGTTTAACCATACATTTTTGACGTTTAAATATCTCTTAACTTTAATCATCGTTTATGAATAAAGGGGATTATGTCTCTTGCGCTCAACGCAAATTCACTCAGTGATAAATTCGTTTTGGAGAATTTGTTGGTATGTTATTCTTGAAAGTTAATCTGAGGACTTGGAATTTTATTGAAAAAAGAAAGTTCATAGTACCTACTGAATAGTAATCTAACTTTTTTCCTTAACATTAATCTAAAACATCCGTATCACTTGATGACGACGTTGGTAAAATTAATTACAATAACGTAATTAATGTAGAATTTGGTTGTTTTTCTTCGCCATTCATCAACAAATTTTTGAGTAAACAGTTCATATTTTGCATTAAAATGACAAGGCTTGCTTGTCGTTTCTATATTTTCTATGCAGCCCGTCTGTTAAAGCGATTTAGAACTATTCAGCGTCTTACTGACGATAAACTGATATAAATTAATGTTTACAGAAGCGTTCATGCGTGCTTGAGAAGATCAGGTAAGGACATGCAGAAATTGAAATCAAAATTGACTGTGAAGTACTCTGGTGCCAAATTATTAGAGAGGGGTGTTCTCCTTGAAATAGATGGACTGTCGTCATCTCAGTTCAAAAACGTCCAATTTGACATTACCCCAACAGACCACAATGGAGTCTTCACTATTAGGGGAAAATTCATGGGTGTCGAAATGGAAACCATTGAAGTCGATATACAAGATCTGCTTCAAAAACAGTATGAAGGTTGTGCTATCATGGACATGTTTGGAAAAGCAAAAATTAATGTTAACCTACTAATATTCTTATTAAATAGTAAGTTTTATGGTAAGTCTTAACTGTAATTAATTTTATAATACCTAGACGATATGAAATACGGAGCGCAATGCTAGAACGGCCACTGTACAGGAGCATTATTCTGTAGTTTCTTCACCATCAAAATAAACCTTGTTTTATAATATTAGTGATATTTACGCCCGCACTTTTGCGCACAATCCATGCTCATTGCTTCTATTTGTCTAAGTATTGGGCATAATAATTATTAATTATAATATGTATTTTTTATAACTAGTGTAGGGTTTTCACTTGACGGAAAAATCAAATTAACCACTAGTAACTTTACCATCGAAACGTGTATGAACTGTTTAGATTCGTTCGGACGTTATGATGCTGATAGAAACCGAATGTATGCCTATGTCCTTTCTCAGGCTCTAAACTATCTGTGTACCAAATTTCATTTAAATCGGTTCAGCAGTTTTAGCAGGAAAGCGAGACAGACAGACATACAGAGTTACTTTTGCATTTATAATATTAGTATGGATTACGTTATCTGACATTCAATAGCGTCAATACATGCGACATTTCTTCTCATTCAATATGAGCGCTGCAATTTGCAGGGAATGTAAGGTACGCACGGCAACACATCAAGCTGACATCTCATTGTACGAAAAGCCTATACAACGCGAGGTCAGCTAAAACTGGAAATGAATAGCTTGACCTGTAGCCGTGTGTACGTAATTTAAATTTCGCAGGGCATCTAACATTGCGACTATACACATGATTTCAGTTACTAGCTAATAAAACCTGTTATACATACCAAATGATCTAAATTTCTAATGAAGTATTAAAATACCAAATATTGTTAATATTTATTGAGTACCTGTAAAGTATTGTGACACCTTTGTCACTACACCATTGGTAATAAGTAATTTTTTATTTTATTAATAATTATAAAAATTAGTTTAACTCGTTCTTAAGCCACATTCGACTTTGAAATAATAATGGATTGTTAGAATAGAGTATGTAAGGATCATAGAAGGTGACATTCCGTAGTTTCTGCTTACCCCATGGGAAAAAGGCGTAAGTTTATGTATGTGTCTTATGACTTCTGATTATCAGTGTGCGCTTAGGTACGCTATAAACACACTTTTCTGTTACTGTTAAAACGTACTTAGTAGTAAAAATTTTTTATCTGTATAAATTCAAGTTTTCAAAATCCTTGTTCTGGATAACTCTGTCTACTGTTGCTTATTATAAAAATCTTTCTCTTTCATTTAATTTCAATATTCACTTGAAATTATAATTTAAAATAAAACTGTGATAAACCATTGAATTATGAATTCGCTATAACATTTTACAATTTTTACCCTCAATTATTAATGTAATTGTGTATATTAATATCAATTTAAGTATTTTTTTAATCATAACTATTTTCTAATAAATGAGGCTAACACAACAATAGTTTTGTTTTTCTTTGCAATATTTTTTTAAACTAGCAACATTTTCACATCCTTCGAAAACAATTTTAAAACTTATGTGTACGTATGTGTCAGTTGATAAGACCTGATAATATTAATAAATAGTTACTCATTTCCGATATTTAACGACAATATCATGATTTCTGACTACAATGCGGCGCATTACGAAAAGACTGTTGATATTTTTTTTAGGTGTATTATTCACAGCAATCTATTGTGAATATATCATTTACTATGTTGTTGCTTTACAGGTAAATATGCAACACTTATTTTTTTGATTTGTTTTCACTTTTATTTGTTGTCTTTTTGTGGTTATTTTATACTACAACTAGCTTTTGCCAGCGGCTTCGCCCGCGTGGAGCTCGGAAATTATCCCGCGGGAACATACTACCGGGATAAAAAGTAGCCTATGTCCTTTCTCAGGTTCTAAACTATCTGTGTACCAAATTTCATTTAAATCGGTTCAGTAGTTTTAGCAGGAAAGCGAGACAGACAGACAGACAGACAGAGTTACTTTCGCATTTATAATATTAGTTTGGATAGTTTAGATTAGTTTAGATTATAGTACAATTATTTTTTCATTACAGTGTTCTTGGCCTGTTTTAGACCGGCCACACAGTGATAACCAGTCAGTGAAAGCATTTATCTTATCGGACACACATTTACTAGGTCCACGGAAAGGGCACTGGCTGGACAAATGGAGACGAGAGTGGCAGATGCATCAAGCATTTCAAGCAATTATGCTTATACATAAACCAGATGTTGTATTTGTGCTAGGTAAAGTTGAATAGCAAATTGTTAATGTTAGTAGCTTTGTTAGTAAGTTAACGGTTTTGTACTACTTACCATGTTTTTCCTAAAATAATCACTGATGTGAGTTATGTATACTATTTATGCATTATTAATTGAATGCCTTATAAGCATTCATATATTATATAAATATTAGGTCATCAAGTCCTGCTAATTGAACTGTAGGTATGAACTTTGTTTAAAAAATCCACACACAAAATAGGAAAGTTAAGTTCTTAAGTTAGTAAGAATAATTATTAACAGCCGTAAATTTGTTATTACATATTGCTCATTATAAACATCATGTATGTATGTTCTTAATTATTTTATATGTTTTCAGGAGACCTGTTCGATGAAGGCGAGTGGAGTAGTGATCAACAGTTTGTGGAATATGTAGATCGCTTCCACCAATTGTTCCCAGTACCTAGTGATACTCTAATGCATGTTGTTGCTGGAAATCATGATATAGGCTTCCATAATTAGTAAAGTATTATTTCAATGTCAATAACCCAGAATTAGTAACATCTATTAAAATATTGAAAATCTTTGCATGTAAAACACTGCTAGTTATTATACTCAACACTGCAAAAATACCTACTTTAATTTACTTCCTTTTTTATATTGTCAGTATTATCACATTTTATACATGCAAAATTCGTTATATTTTGTGTTCTATTTTTTAGCATAAGAAGGGGTTCAGCTCACAGATTCTCCAAACTACTGAATTCTTCATCAGTCCAGTTCATAAGCTTAAAAGAAAATCATTTTGTTTTAATTAATTCAATGGCAATGGAAGGAGACTCCTGTAATCTATGCACTAAGGCAAGAAACGACATTGTTAAAGTTGCAGGTAGGTAATATAATTATACATATTTTTCCGAACTCTGATATATTTACTCGCGATTCCGTATTTTGCTTCCAGTTTTTAACGATTATATCGAATTTGTCGTGGTATTTCCTTTGTGGTATTAACCTTGGCTAGTCTGTCACTGGCTAGCTTAGATGCACCAGCTGACTCTTATGCTATTTGGGGTCACCATTTGGTCGGCATTCGAACAGTATGGGATGCTTAGTCTTGGAGTGGAACAGAATAGTCTACCAAAAAATGTATTTAAAAATGAGTAAAGTTTATTTTGTGTTTTTCTTCTAGGAATATTGAAATGTGCAGAAAATCTCAAGTTTTGTTATGATGGTATCATGAAAGTTAAGTATAGTAGACCAATACTAATGCAGGTGCGTTTATTATATACAAATAATAAGATAGAATACAATTTAATTAATTAAGAACCCTTAAAGGGTTAGGCAAAGGTTGACATATTGTACACCCAGATTTCATCCGTTATGTTTCAAGTCTTTTGTAAAAGGGGGCGAGCCCATTGCCGTCTATCAGCCGCATACCCAGACTCTAGGCTAGTAACAGAAATTCCTGATGAAAAAACACATTGCCCAACCTGGTAATGAACCTCAGGACCTCGAGCTCAGGGCACGCCACAATTGCAGCGGTAAATCCTGTCTGAGGAGTGGCTGGAGAGGCGCCACGGCGTCCTCACCTTCCGCCTTACGCAGGTCCTCACCGGAAACGGCCGCTTCGTGAATGTTCCTGTTCCGAATAAATCCGGCAGAAACGCCCGGCTGTTACCACCGTCGTTTACGGAGGACACGGTGGAGCATACGGTCGAGATGTGTCCTGGCTAGGCGGGGTACTGCTGTGTCCTCGTGGAGGCGATCTCTCGCGTCCGGCTTTACGGAGCGAGTGGGCATGGGTAGCCGTCACCTCCTGCGAATCAGTAATGCTCGCGAAGGAGGAGGCGGAGCGCATAAGGGAGGGGCAATCGCTGCGCTTTCACGCCCCTAACCGCCGTGTATCGGCGGTGCATTGTGTTCCACGCGCCTCAGAGAGATGTCAGCACATACTGAAGGGGTCCGCTGGGACCGATGCCAGTCAGGGTTGCTGGTTGATAGCTGAGTTCCCAACCATAAAAAAAATATCTTCTGTTCAGCAGTAGCACTAGCCCAACTAACCAAAAAACACATAAATATCCTATATATTTGTGATAACTTTTAATTTCAGCATTTTCCACTGTTCCGAGAGTCAGACGCGGTGTGTACCGAGCCAGATGCGCCGCCACTACCTGAACGAAATAAACCCTTTCGCATTAAAATTGACGCACTATCTCAGCAAGCTACAGAGTACCTTGTTTCTAAAATCAAGCCCAAAGTTGTGTTTGGCGGTCACACACATCATGGTTGCTTGCAGCATCATATCTATGAGAGACCAGACACAGTGGAATTTTATGAATATTCAGTACCATCCTTTTCATGGAGGAATAGACCCGATCCAAAATATATGCTGGTAAGTTTAATCAATCTGACTGTATTTTTACATTAGAAAATAATGGTAATCAATTATTAAAAACATGTCATCGTTTTAGGTGACCTTTACACCAAGTGATTACTCGGTACACAAATGCGAGCTGCCAAAAGAAACTACTATAGCAATAACAGCTGTGCTAATGCTGTTCTCGGTGATATGGTTGGCCACACGACGAAGACTTATTGGCAAATGAGGTGCTAATTAAAACAAAAAGACATTGTAAAATTAATCTCATGATTATATTTGACAATAAATATTTTTGACAAGATAGAGCACTTTGTACATTGACAACTGGACATTTCAGTTGAAATCATTACATACAATTACTTCTTTAACAAATTATCACAAAGACCTACCTGCTAATGTTAACATATTTCAGCCGTCCACAATAAGTTATAAATACATTATGGAAGCATAATAGAGGTAGATAAACATAGAGATTCTTTCATTAACTTAAAATAACGAATACTGATATTGGTAATGTAATGGGGAGGGTTTTTGTAACATACATTGAGAAATGAAAAACAATTGTTGTAAAAAGTAAGTAGATGAGCAACCTTAAAATAAGTATGTATATTGTACTTGAACCTTTCATTTAACATTTTTATAAACTATCGCTGGAGTACCTAACACTTACAACTAAAATCAGTCTATGAAACTCTAAAATGAGTTTTGTATTATCAAAGGTACATAGTCTACTGAGCATCAACACCTATCAGTATACATTACATCATGAACTCTCATCTCAAATTTCACTCAACACCAAAGTTACCAAGTAAAGGCACTTTTTGACAAATTAAATATCTAAGGCCGCGTTTAAATTACTCCTAATCCTAGTGCAGTCAAGTGATCATAGGCCTCTCCAAAATTGCGTCACATGCTGACTTTAATTTAAAAAGGTAATGTTGGAGTGTAGCAGACATATTAGCTACTAAAGATAGTGTAAGTAGAGTAGATAAAAGCAGTAAAATCGTAATAATCTTCAATTAATTGGCTTAGCTCTAATAAGACAATGGTGCCGATTCTGTTGTACACGAACTAAACTATCTCTAAAATTCCTTACTTTTGGCTATGAGAATTGTAACGCTATTCTGCAAGGAAAAATCTCTAAATTTAAAAATTATTTTGACACGACTAAAATCGAATTTGACAATCGCGACTCAGCGTGGTATTTTTTTTTTCTTTTGGTTTCGCAACGTTGTACTTGTGTGTGCATTACGTAGAATGAATTTTTTGAGAGACGAAGGCGCGTGCTGGGGGGGGGGGCAGCCTCAACGTGTTTTATATGGAATTTTTCACATTTGTTTTGAAAAATATAAAAAAAATATTACCCACGTGTTGAGATTTAAATGTGCCGGGGTATACTAAGGGGGCCGAAAATTTCATTATTTTTGCGATAGGACACGCCATTTTCTAGATATAAGCAAAAAGAAAATAAAAAATACAGAACTGTTTTTGCACGTGAAGGCGAGGCGTTGTTGAGAATTTTAGTTCATGACCACTAGTTTTATTCCACACCTTTTTACGATTAAAAATAGTCAGATTTAGTTAAAATAAATTATTATAGTCAAAATTTTTGGTGAAAACCGGCAAACTCAGAATAGCAAAATTGACATTTTGACTAAACTAATAACTCAGTGCAATCTTAGTGCTGTCAAACTAAAATATAGTTAAGTTGTGTCACTTTAGTCTATTTCAGAATAGGAAATCGTCGTTTGACAGGATTAAACCAAATTTTAGTGATTTTTAGTTTAGTTTAGAGAATTTTATGACAACAGAATCGGCACCATTGCTGGGTTAGGTTAATTTTTAAAGTCTATTCACAGATCTATATAATACGGAAAAATTATACAGATAGGTACTAATTAGGCTTGGATTGTTAATACTAATAGACGGCAAACATTTTGAACGTCCTATTGAGAATTCAATCTCAAAATTCGTTACTTTTTTTTCTTTAAGATGCTTTCAAACAGCGCTTGGTAACTGAACAATAAAATTATAATCCTAGCACAAACACACGAACAAACATACTCAGCACGTGAGCAGGACAAAACCGTCACCGGAGATGCCCTTTCTTAAATTCTATAAGAATATTATTTGTAATACTCTAGGTTGTTGTGTTGCATGCGCTTGCGCGGGCAGGTCGTGCGAACGCGAGCGCGCGGGCCGTGCGTGCGTCGCTCGCGGCGGCCGCGGTATCTGCGTCTGCTTCTGATGGTATCCAGTGTTCGCGTGGCGCGCCGATGAACAAATCACGGCATGCAGGTAACGGTCGTACCTACATAGATGTGAATCGCCGCCGCTTGCTAGATCTAGGTATCCGTTGCCAGAATTATCAGATTTCTTTTTTTGGAATGCATTTGTTGGCTTCTCGCTGACAGTGTAAGATCTATTTCGAAGCTTCTGGTATTTATTTGTAACTTCTTCTTCAATAGTAACAGGTTCACAGGGCTTCCTGTAAAAAAAAGCTAGTGTTTAGATTCATGATAAAGGTAAGTAACTGATATTCAAGTCTTTAAAACTACCTAGCATTCTATTAATATAAAATCGAAAGAAAGTATAGTAACTACTTTCGTTACTGCCCAATTCACTTATATTTATTTTCCATATTAGAATACGTTTCTAGCTAACCATAACAGTAAATAAAAGAAATAATGAAAATACCTTGAGGCTTGGAAGCTCATATGGTTTTTTTCCATGTTAGCTTGAATTATTTCTAGGAGTTCGCGTCTTTGCAAACTTCCGGAGCGTTTTTTAACGTGTTTTCGTTCCCGATGTTCTCTACGTGGTTGGCGGTGAGCTCGTGATTGAAGATATGTGGTTTGTCTAGGTGAACTGTGAACTGGTCTTCGGTCACCGGAGCATGATGACTTGGATGATATGTCATCATCAGGCGAAAGCCTCCCTCTTTGCTCGTCCTCGCTGTGATCGATACAGTCAGGCGGCGGCGCTTTAGCAGCAGACGAATACTCTCTACGTCTACGTCGCCGGGCCTCTCGCCTCTCTCGGTGGCTTCTACTTTTGCCATCTTCTGGCACCACTGTTAACCGTACTTGAATTGTTTTTGACCCATAGTGCGGCACTGTTACTGATTTTCCTATAGATTCGTATATTGTAGATACGATACCGGCTATGTCCTGTAATTAAACATTTTGGTTATCAAATGTAAGAGTGGAAGTTTTGGGCAACTGGTGGAACACGGGTGAACATGGGCAACTGATGGAACACGGGTGGGTTTTAGTCAGTAAAAGTCTGACACGCCCTCCCGCTCCGCCCAGAGCGGGAGAAGTCATAGTTTTAGTTTTATTTTTCTAGGCACGTATTAAAGAATACATACGTCCTTGGTCATTCGGCCATGTCCATCGAGGTCATAGAGTGTAAACGAGAACTGTAGTGGCTGTTGTTTAGAAGGTTCTGGATGCTGCAGCTCTACATCACACGTCAGCTCCTAAAAAAAAGGAAAAACATTCCGTTAGCTACTTTATTTACTAAGTGCTTAAAGGGTGAGTAAGATCAAGGTAAGGATTGGAGCTCGGGTCGACGGCGCGCAGTGTTCCACGCGCGCCTCAAAGAGATGTCAGCAGCAGTGTAGGGGTCTACTAGGACCGATGCCTGCCGGGGTCGCGTGATTGTTCGAAAGAGATACCGTGACCCTGGCACATGGGCAACTGATGGAACACGGGTGGGTTTTAGTCAGTAAAAGTCTGACACGCCCTCCCGCTCTGCCCAGAGCGGGAGAAGTCATTTGATGATTTCCCATCCCGAAAAAAAAAAAAAAAAAAAAAAGTGTGAGTAAGAACTATAGGCGCGCCTAGGTATGAAAAAGTGGATGGATTTCATTTTGAAAGTTCAACATAATTTATTGCGTTATTTACGTTGCTGAGCAGACATATTTTTCAATCACATAAAGCAATGGATTAGCAATATCTTTCAAAATAATTCTGATCATGATTGATACTGTGTTAAGCCACTTTCACTCAATGTTCTGAATGAGGATGTCTATTCGATAGCTATTTAGTATTCGGAGTAATCAGTGTTCCTGTTTCCTTATTGGATTACGGTCGAAAGGTTATGTTGTAGTAGATAACCCGGTGGCGCCGGACATAACGCGCGTGGCGGCCGACTAGGCGGGCGTCCTCCTTATCTCCTCACGCTTTTAAAGGAAACTAGCCCTGCCTTTAATGCCTTTACTTTACAGCAGAACAAGGTAAAGTCGGGCCGCCCGCCGTGGCCTCTACAATGTAACATCACGCACATTTTAGTTAGAATAGTGGATACGGCTACTTTGAACTGGTGTCTCTACATGATGAAAAATTTCATTGGAAAGCACCTTCGTCAGTTAGTTTTGCAGCATTTGGCATGTTGAGTAAATCCCATTTCGGGATTTTAACTATTGTAAGTCTGATTTTCCGAATTGATATTTTAACAAGTTACTGACAAACTTTTCTAACTGCACGTTTACTGAATAGGTACATTATGCGACTAGTATTACAAAAACTATATTAACCTCTAAGTCCCTGACATACCACATTTGGTATGTAAACAATCGTTTTTTAATTGTGTCTGTAATTACGGTAATTGACCGGTTAAAGCCCATGAAAATCTGCAAAATAAATCACTGGGATTGTATTTATTTGAGCATTACCCATAGTGTGTGAAAAGTCCATTGCAAAATCTTTTGCGAACAAAAGTTATTAAATGTTGAAGGCAGCAAAAAATCTGTTTTTAGTTTTATGTTTTATGAAGTTGTCTAGTATTTTATTTAAAGTTTCGCAGAAAAAGTCTTATTTCCCTGAACTTTAGTAAAAACGGTCCAACTTGGAACCTCCTCAGTAGTCTCGCTTGCGACCACTAGACCAACGTGGCAGTCATGATGTCAACATGATTATGTGGATAGTAAAGACATGAATTTGATTAAATCTTAAGTCACGACTTAGGTACTTGGTTAGTAATCGCCACTTTCTAATTCCCATACATGCATGGGTGGCTAGCGCCGGAGTCGGTACAACTAAACCGTAGTAAAATAATATTTCCTACAATCTTTCTTTGCGAGTGACAACCGTCGTGGGATTTTTTTTACATTGATCCCCAGTATTCCTGGCGAAAAAAAAAACCGTTCGCAGAACTGACGGATTCGTGTAATTTTGCGGTGGATGGAACTAGCTCAAATAAGTTAATTTTACCTGGCCTATAAATGGCTTCAACAGGCAGAAAAATATAAGCCGGAGATTTAATAAGTAATTGAGATCATGGCAGAAGTTAATCGTCTCTCAAATCTAGTTCCGAGACATAATATCACATCGCGTAGAATAAAGTGTAAAACTTTATTCGAAGAAATGGTGAATACCTTAATTAGCCTTTAACGTTACCACTGCTGAAACACAGACCTCTTTGTGCGAGGGAGTTGGCCATAATCCACCTTGCGGACCCAAACGCGCGTTGTCACCGAACACAATGCTTTAATGCCACAGTCATGGCTTTTGGACTGAGCGATGATCTCTAATATTGGATTGGATACTACTTATAAAAAGCGTACCTCTCAATCAAGAGCTGCTAATCTGCTAATAAATAGTTCATTTGCATTCATTATAAATATTTCATACTAAATATATTGACTGCTATAAATTACTGTTATTATATTGACTGAATGTGTAATTTACCTCAAATCGTAATCTAGGTTGTTTATCATCATTGTTATCCTTCGCCGGCATAGGTGACGGTGGTGGTTTATAGCAAGGTTCGTGCGAGGAGCGCGGCGGCGGCGCCGGCGGTGTGCTGGGCCGCAGCAGGGCCCGAGCCTCGCTCGGCAACAGGTCGGGGGGCGCAGAGCACTGAGAAGCAGCTCGCCCCACCAGCTCCTCGGTGTCCGTCCGCTCGCTCTCCGTACCAACTGAAAAACATAAGAGGTCGGTAAGTGCCACTGATTTCTAGATTATTGGCGCCCAATTGTAGATAGAGACAACCTCATTGTGACAGAGAATTGGGCAAGGACTGTTTACGATTTATGACGTTTAAAAAAAAAAACTACTCACTCGATCTCGTTCAAACCAATTTTCAGTAGTCGTTTACATGGTAATGTACGTCATATATTTTTTTTAGTTTTATCATTCCCTTATTTTAGAAGTTACGAAAGGGACACATTTTACCACTTTGGAAGTGTCTCGCGCAAACTATTCAGTTTAGAAAAAAATGATATTAGAAACCTCATTACCATTTTTGAAAACCTATTCATAGATACCCCACACGTATGAGTATGATGCTAAAAAAAAATTTTGAGTTTCAGGTCTATGTATGGGGAACCCCAAAATTTACTGTTTTTTTTTCTATTTTAGTGTTAAAATCTTAATGCGGTTCACAGAATACATCTACTTACCAAGTTTCAACAGCATAGCTCTTATAGTTTCGGAAAAAAGTGGCTGTGACATAGACGGACGGACAGACAGACAGACAGACATGACGAATCTATAAGGGTTCCGTTTTTTGCCATTTGGCAACGGAACCCTAAAAACTGATAATTCCTTTCAATTTTATTGAGATTGATAACGTTGCAGTCTCTATAAATCGGTTAATCGCATTAAGCAATGCCGATGCCGGCGCGATGTAATTTAAAATTAATCATTAATTTAAATCAAAATGAAGTAGAGTAAACATAGAAGAGAGCCCAGCTTTAATTGGCAAACAAAGAGTACAAAATAATGGGCAGGACCAACACAAAATTGAAGCTGGCTTTGGTCCACTCAACTCGAAAACAGGTACAAAACCTAAATTTTGTTTTATCTTCAATTCAAATTTCATGCTATTTTAGTCATTGTAATCATTGCCAAGGGAATACAATACGAGTAACATAATGGGCAATAAAAAAAAAGTTGTATACCCAAAAGCTTGTCGGCGAAATTCAAAAAGTGTGTGATGCGGACCGACCGACGCCCGCGCCCGCGCCCGCGCCGAGCGACGGAGAGATGTAAACGACACAAGGTTACGGGGAGCGTTGAGACATTTCCTGGAAGGCCCGGTGAGTGGGTCGCCCTTTGGATTGGAACGTTTGGGATCCACCGTAGCATCGCACATCTGCCGCTAATGTTATTTCTCTCAAAAGAAGCGGCATTTCTTTTATCCGTCTTACGAAATTTATTTTAGAAACGTTCTTATTTTTGCGTTGTTCTCGAGAGTGTTTATCAATAACAAGCAGTAATTTGCGATCATGATTATATGGTTTTTGAAATTACAACTCGTGAGACTAATTCTACCTAAACTGACTATTATAGTTGTCTAGATGAGAGGTAGACTCGGGACCGGTGTTCCAAATGCCTCTTAACGACCGAGCTTCATGGGTAACAAACATCTACTGGGTACGCTATAATGCGGCTAAGCGTAACCACATTCCTGCGCAGTGATTTAAGGCGCGTTCTATTTATTAAAACAGTTACAACCTGTGTTTCATTGCTAACTTTTCGAGTTAGGTCCCACGTGTCAAAAATATTTAAACGACCTTGAGAACTCATTGAAAACCCTGTTATTCAATAGCAAAAAAAAAATTGATATCGCAGATGGTTTTGGACAGGGTACAAACCGAGATAGCTATGCGAATATTACGGTTAGCTTACAAATAACTTTATTTAAAAAGTTTTATTTGAAAAACCTAATCCTCTACTTTGTTAGGAGTTTATTTAATTTAAATTCGCTTTGAAGTTTATGAAATGAGCAAAACAGTCTACTAACTCGGTAAGTCTCTATTTACGAACTACGGCAGCAGGAGATTATTAAAATGAAAGACGTTTTCTTAATGAAGTAGGTAGGTTTACAGTTTATAATATTATTTTGTTGTAACTAAACAGAACAAGATCAAAGAGCTATTTCTATTTGTTTGCTTTGAAGTTGTATTAGTTAAGTGGGCGCTCTGTTGCTCACATAATATTAAGAAGCCGGAATTATCTTTTATTTATTTACGAAATACTGATGATGTGTTAATTTCTTTCATACATAATCAATTTGAGGATTTGCAATTTTAATTTTATGGTAATTAAGGAGATAGAATCTAATAAAGCACATGTTATGAAGATTCATGTCTTTGAGCGCTCAGTAGTCCCAATCCGTGAAACTTTGTTGGTTGTTTTAGTAAATAAAATGCTTTAAATAAACAAAGTCTGTCTACAACGCGAATAAATGAAAAGTAATCCTTTTGATGAAACAAGTAATGTGGGTATGTGTACGTGGGCTGCGGCCGTGTAGCGGAAGACGACTCGTCCTATTATTTGATTTTACTTTTTTTTCCATTCAATTCATGTTGCCGCGAACGAATCGCCCGGTCGGCGGGTCGTCGCCGTGCCACGGTGCCCGTGTTTGATCTTGCCGACTGTTGATAACATCGTGCGAGATCGTAAAATCTTATAATAAGCACGATAAAGGTATAACCTTTACATTAGTTATTTCACATAGCGCTGACTAAGATAATTGAATAGACACGATAAGTTACAAAACTAATAATAGTAGGTACCTGAGTGTTGTTGTTATTCATACTTGACTTCTCAATTTTGGTTTAATACTTTGAAGGAGTCCTCTTTCCAGGTATATCAGTAGATCGGTAACATTTTATAGTTAAATTCCTATACCTAGTTTATCCACGTGGAAAACTTTTACATGCTTCGCAAAATTGATTTTATTTTCATCAGAAAAATAGGCTAGTTGAACGATCTCTCTTCTGTCTCATACAGTAATCTAGGTTCCTAATTCGTTTGGTAGAGATACCTACGTCAAAACTGGACTACATCTTAATAGTAGTACTTAGTAATAAAAAAATAATCTGCGTTATGAACTTATGAGGAACCCAAATAATTTATTCGAGTAGGTACTTAGATAAATATCTAGCTAACCTGAGCAATTTAAATACACCTTGAGTTGTTTATTTTTGTTTGTTGGTTAATTACCTAACTACCTAGTAACTACCTAATATAACGGGCACGAGCAAGTAGTTCCCAAATAAATCTCGACATATAAAATTAATTTAATTGCAATACTCTTAAACTACAAAAACCGGCCAAGAGCAAGTAGGTCTTGCACAATTTTAGGAATTTGAACCAAATTACGAGCACTAGTCTGACGCCACCGATCTGTTGTTCTTAGTTACTGTATTGCTCGTAGTTCATAAAACCTGTGCTAGCTCCTAAAGTAAACATAATTAGATTTATTTGGGGGTCCAAAAGTAATCTTAATAAATACTTTTGATTATTAACCGGCAATCTGCGTACGCGCCATGGAGAGCTAACATTATGACAAAAATCGAATTCCTACCTTGCTTAGATCTCGAGAAAGTCCTTTGTGACAAACAAATAAAATCTTGATCTTATAAAAGTCTCGTTTTAACTATTAAGGTCGTTAATTCAGTACCCTAAAATAATGTGAAACAATAACTCAACTCAAAAACAAACTGTAAGTAACAAAGCACCAGATGGCGTTGTTTTAAATGTAAACAACATAATTTATAGAACCCTTCTTGCTCTATTTCAACTCGCCCTTGACCGGTTTTTATAATAATATTGTGAAGTTTGCTATTCGTATCACACTTATTTATGTACACAATGTTCTTTAGTTCGTGTTTATTACGATACTAACATGTTTTCCTGTTTTTTAGAACCTCCTACCTACGACTATTGGTATATGGTAACACAAGAACATGGTATTTTGTAAATTTTGACCACACGATAGACGGGCAGTGTGGGCAAATAGCAATAACAACGTAATGTTTTGGAACCTCGTAGGTACTAGTAAATAGTTTTTAGGGTAATAACTTACTGCTGAATTTCTTGTATCCATTTCTAAACTTGTTGCGCCACCACTTGACGAAGTGGTGCGCCATGGGGGCGTCCGCGGCGGGTGCCGGAGCTCTCAACGTTTCGTAGCACGTCATGCGCTGCGCTCACGCACGCATCCCGTACACTTCAAAAGAACCGCAGGTTTAATTTGATTTATCACTAACTATAATTCTAATTCACTTGCACTGTATTCGGTCACAACAAAGGACGTATAAGGATTCGTTCGACGTTAGCACGAAGCCTTTGACCCAGTTGTCCGCGTGAATGTTGAGCGAAGAGAGAAATCGAGCGACCGTCCCTCGTGCGTGCCGTAGAGTGACTGACTGATGGATGAAGGGAGTAGGGAGGGAGGGGCGGCGAGGGCGCGGGATAGTGCGACGCGGTGTGGCGGCACTGGCGGCTGGCGGCTCACAGTGGAACGAATGTATGGGAGCGGTTGGACGTAGACATGTCCGAAAAATAAGAGTAAAATTATGACAAACTAATGATGCCATCTTATTCGATTACTTAATGCCTTCATAAATTGTGGTGATGAATTTCTTCATAACTCCCATATTTCGGGAGTAATTTGAGAAAATGTGAAATTTTACTATGAAAATGAGTGTATCGAGCTCTCTCCCTCCTGATTCCGGGCTTGTTTCAAGTAGCGGTCTCTAATATCGTAATGCTATTACTAAGAGCTATATTTAATACTAAGACACATAGTGCGCCAAATGTGCACTTTCTGGGATAAAAGGAAATGAAAATTTAAAAAAAAAAACGTTTTTTCCCCATTTGTATTTACTTTAAACCGCAGACAGACTTATTAAGAGGTCTATAAATATATTATATATATACAGAAATATATATTAACAAAAATATTCACAAGAACTGATGAGAGTATGACTTTTAAGTAAGTTGATAATAAATTACCTAGTTTCATTAAAAGTACAATAAATAATTAAGATGTAAGCTCTAATTTACTAAGTTACACATTTTAAAACAATAACATCATTTAATTATCTTCGTCATCATCATCATCATCAATTAATTCAAATTCAGAATCGATGTCCGCTAAATCATTTATGTTAACAAATTCGATATCACTTTTCTCAGAATCCGTAAGCTCATAAAATTCCTTAAAAGAAGATTTTTTTACAAACTTATTTCCTTTTGGACGGATACTTGTAACAAGTGGATCAGAAGACAGTAAAAGATTGTGCATAATATCTTCATTGCATGAGATACTGCTATGCTTTCGAGAATGCCCCTCTCTATATTTTCTAAAATCTTTATTTCTAGCCTCAGATGCCTCTTCGGATAGAAAACCAATGGGCACAATTGACATGTTCTGAACTATGTCTGGCCCATGCATTAAAATTTTATGAAGTGAAGAAGGCATATAATACCATGGGTATAACTCCACGTAAAGCTTAGCAGTATCAAAGCAGAACTCTCGGAATTTAGTTACGTTGATCTTCTCTCCTGATGAAATACACTGCAAGATCACACAGATTTTTCTTAAAAGCATAGCATCTATTCCGGTCAGTTCAGCAGATTTAGTGTAGTTTTCAAAAAATCTCCTTGCCGAGTTGCCATTGTTGGTGGATCCACTGCCTTGTTTCACAACATCGAGAAGTAAGCCCGTTTCTCTTCTTACAGCCTCTTCTTCCTGTCATCAACTTGCCTTTTTGCTATATCACCCCTTACTTGCCATGATTTTATGTCTAATTTGTAGGAAATGTGTAATAAGCATTCCATTGAGCGAATCCAAGCGTGAAGGGTGCTTAAGCTATATTTATACATGTCCTCGTTTGCGTGTTTATCTTTGATTAACTCTAAATTATTCATTTCTTTAGGACAAGCCTTGCATATGTCACACACTGAAGCTGCTGTATTGGATATAATGGAATGAATTTTACCATCAATCATTGTCAACAGCAGTTGGTGTTTGACACTAATTCCATCAGTGATGGTGGATGGAGTTAAGGCTTCAATCTCTGCTTCGATTTCAGCCATCTCTCTCTGCACATTTTCTTTGGTTTCCTTTATAAACTTAAACAATATTGGCCGGCAAAATGAAGTGGAAGATGGTCGCTCGTTTTCCCAAATTGTTACACCTTTTGAGACGAGCCGCAGTGGTACAAGACTAATCATAAAATTACTAGCAAGATCGATTTGCTCATCTTCACTCGTCCTTTGATGATAAATGCTTTGGCTAGATGATCCGTCAAAACCCCATTTGCTGGTCAATACGAGCTGTTGATTGGGATCAACAGGGGTTTCTAACGACCTAATAAGTCTTCTTGAGGTTAAATCCATCAAGGCTTGTAATTTGATTTTTGCAGAGCTCTCTGTAACTGTGAGATCTTCTTTGGCCGGATAGCACTTAATTTTTTCTTTAACCAACATGTAGTAACTCGGGTATTGAAGAGCTCCTTCTTGAGTGTTGAAATCCCGAAGAGTGTTATAGCGCCATTTCGATAAGTTCATCGATACATAAAGAGCCAATGCCTTCAAAGGGGATATTTCCCGTACCTGAATTGATTTACCTTCAATGAAGGCTTTGATTTTTGAGACCTCTTCTGGATTCTCCGTCAAGTATTTCATAACATAAGCTGTATCGCTTTGTCCTGCCTTTTGAAGCGCCCTTTCGGCCGAAAACATAATTTCAGCGCTGCTACTGCTGCATGAAAGACTATCTTCAGTGCGTCTTCTTTTTTGCCGGTTACTAAGGTCCTCAAAAGATTTACGAGGACTAGGATGTGTACAAGTTGAAGCATCAGATTTAGCAGGAGAAATTATGGGCTCGATGACGTCACTTATATTTTCTGTAGAAGGTTCCATATTTTCATTCTGTAATTCCGGCCATTGAATTGCAGCCTGTAGCCAAATCTCATGTTTCTTCCGAAACTTATCTGTGCTTCTTCCAGACTGTGTCCATTTTGCATAAATGCGGTAGCAAAATCGACGACACCAGTCTTTTAAACTTGTTTCAGCACTTTCACATAACTGAACACAACTGTTATCTTTTAAAACACTGAACAAATAGTTAAAGTCGCGTAAATCTTTATGTGCGCGTGCGCATAAAGCAACGTGAATATCAAGATTTGTATTAAAATTTGGAAAATACATTGCGAGATTAGCTTGGATACAACGAGGTGTAAATCAACACTGATTTTAAAGTTACTAATAGTGACCTATTTATATAAAATCCAGGTATCCCAGGTATCCTTTGTTAAATATTGCAAGGTAATTAGTTATTGTGATAATTAGTAAATGATGCATGCTAAATTAGTGTATTAAGAGCCATTTAGTAATTAAATAATAGCAATGTTCTTATCAGTAATCATTAGTGCATCAGTTTTATATGTAAACCTTAAGTCCCTAATTATATATCCTAATTAGCTTATATCTTCTCTAATTGGCTGCTCAGAAATGTTATTGTAATAAGGTAAACCTTTAGAAAAACGGTTTTAATCAACAAAATAAACAAAAAATAAAAAAATTGTGTTATAAAATAAACATCACTCTTTATCCCAGAAAGTGCACATTTGGCGCACTATGTGTCTTAGTATTAAATATAGCTCTTAGTATTAGCATTATGATATTAGAGACCGCTACTTGAAACAAGCCCGGAATCAGGAGGGAGAGAGCTCGATACACTCATTTTCATAGTAAAATTTCACATTTTCTCAAATTACTCCCGAAATATGGGAGTTATGAAGAAATTCATCACCACAAGTTATGAAGGCATTAAGTAATCGAATAAGATGGCATCATTAGTTTGGCATAATTTTACTCTTTTTTTTCGGACATGTCTACGTCCAACCGCTCCCATACATTCGTTCCACTGTGCGGCTGCTGTGTCGCGATCGCGAAACAAATACCGCTTGATAGTGTTCAAAATACAACCGTATGCGTGACGAAAATCGTCCCGAACAAGGTGTCAGTCACAGTCTGCCGTATAAAAAACCTTTCAGTACAATGTTTTCAATATAGGCAAGTACTAGGAATGTTCTTATAATGGGTACCTGTGTAGATTCATGTGATAGAGTAAGTAAGCATACCCATAGCAATATCAAATCTTACTACTAAGTTATTCAACATACCTTAACTAAGTATTAATATAACTAGGTAAGGACTTACGCTTATAACGAGTTTAATTTTGGAGTTGATATTCGAAATTATATAGGTAACATCCATACAATCAAGCAGAGTAGCTACAAAGTTTTTAAACTTTGCTTTTTGTGGATTAACTCTTGTTTGCACTTTGGAAACTTGGTATGCCAAGAAGTATCAAAAATGCACGGAAAAGATAAATAATGAAAGTCGTGTCACGGAAAAGTCTAGTTTATCTATGTAAAAGAGAAACAAAAACTAGCAAGTACAAGTACGTTCTACACTATCAAGCCCGAAACTGGGAAAATCGTTGTAAAATCGGAATTGACAATATGTATTAAAAATTAAATATCTTGCCCGATGGGATTGCCCATTAGCTAAAATTACGATCTTCCATACAAACTTTCATCCCCTATTTAGAGTATGGATTTACGAAAAGTCTTTTCTTAGTGCTCGTTCAGAGTTGGCTTGCTCTGATTTTCGTTTCCTACAATTACTAAAGAGCAAGAATATTGTCAAAATTGAGCTAATTTCATATTAAAATCGTGATTAAAAGTCGGTTCTAAATAATACGTTTTGAGTAAAATGCACTTATATTGATGGTTATGGCACGCCAACCGTACAACACAGTTTAAAAAATACTGTGCTGAAGTCTGCCACGGTGCCCTTTATTTAAATTTTGGGGAAGTCTGAAACGAATTAAACAACAGGGAACAACGTAAAGGAGTCACCCTGTAAAATGAACGCTTGTGGAAGTTGCGCTTCTAGACTTAGCAGTTTAGGTTGTGTGTTGTTCATAAAAAAATCCCAATTCAATTTTCGCGATGAGATAAATACTCTAGGTAACCTAGGCGAACGTGACAGATTCCAAAAAAATCGTTCTGATACTTAAAGCAAAAAAGTTCTTTTGTTTATTTGGAATTCTATGGTCAAATCGAGTCTGTATTTGTTTTTGGTATTATTTGTCTGTAGCCTTACTGAATGTGAAATATAATTATTGATAATAAATTAATTTACGACAATTTGTAGATATACATAATATATTAAAATAATATACTATATATTAATACGTGAAGGGAAAACCATGCACCCCTTTTTTACGAAAGTTTATTGTTGAAATCTGTGGTCCAATCGAGAATATCTGTCTTTAATATTTTGTGTCTATAGTCTTACTGAATGTCAAGTAAAACCTTAATTAATTTTATAGATATATATATGACCTATTTCATTTTTAAAATCTACATATATTATTATTATTTAGTTTTATTTATTTAGTTAATTATGGTCGAATGTCGACCACTGGGCGACCACTACTTAAAGGTTGTTTTGACCCTGTTGTTTAATTTGACGTTCAAAAAGTGCTGACTCTCAGCCTAGTTTGAATAAATGACTTTTGATTTGATTTGATTTGATTTGTAATTCAGTAAGTCATTTGAAATAAACATCTTTCTCTTCATCTAATGTCCCACAGCTGGGATAAGGTAAACATTAAACAACATCTCACAACTCTTTGCGATTTAACCATATCTTCTTTTACCTGCCTTTGCCGCATGTTACCTTGCATAAGTGCAGGTTTCCTCTTCGGCTCTTCCATTCTTCCCTTTTAACTATCACGTCATAATCATTGACTCCCTATTCATTAGTATAATTTCTCACACAATCCATCCAATCTATTGTTTGCTCTGATTTCACATGCTCATAAGATAAACGGTTTTCTTTCTCGGTTTTCTGTCCCTGGAGCCTTTTTCAAAATTTCCACTGCAATTTTCTACCTGTTCTCGGCTCCTCAGCCCAGATCTGATCCATACAGATGTCTCGATTATCCCAGGTTATCGTGGCATTTGGGTGTGTATTATGCAACACTTAAACATTGCACTACTCGTCACGACTCGTGACTTAACTTGCCAGAAAGAAAACGTTTGAGTCATATTAGGTACGACACATCAAAATATGTTTCAAGCTTGAATCAAGTAGATTATGTGAAGCCCACTAGATACGGTGCTCGCAAAATTATTTGATACGTAGATTACCTAGTCCATAACTAGGTTCCTACGTAAATAGAACAATATATTTATCTACAGTGATTTTATATGGTGTGGTTGTGGTTTCGTGTTCATAGCAACTTTTACTTAGCGAAGAAAGTGAGCAGCAGGTAAATACCTATAGGGCAGTAATAGAGAGAAAGGTGAACGCGCATCCGCTACGTTGGCAATGGCAGCCTCCATGCGGTCGATGACCCTGAAGTAAGCGATTACTAAAAAGATTAAGCTTGGTAGATAGTAGGTAGGACTTTAGTGGCAAGCCAAGGCCCTCATCAGCAGGCTCCGTGCTTCCTACCTTTGAGATGAATATACATAACATATCTGGTAGGTATTCTAATTTCCATTCATAAAAACAATGTTTCGTTGAAAAGGTTTCTTCTGATTATGTTCATCATGTGACTAGCCTTTTCTCTAGTTTGTTACACTTCTGCTTCGTCTGAAATGGCTATAAAAGATTTGGTATTGGTCCACGTTTCGAGCACTCGTCTAAATTTATTTTGTTGTTTAAAATACCCAAACCATTTTTCTTTTACAGGAAGGCAAAATTAGCAACGTATGTGAACGTCATACACTGTTAGCTACTAGCCCCGGGTGGAGGGTGCGGGCTCGTGGGGTGCCCGGGTGCCGTGCCGGCCAGGGATGTAGCACAGCCAGAACGTTTCAAATTAGAATTTTACGGCCTCTTCGTGTTAGGTTTATTGTCGAGAAGTTATCGTCGACCAAGATGAGGTCGTATTCCAAAACTGACTTACAACAAACAGTGTTTTATGTAAGTTTTATGTCTGTAATAAAGAAAACTTCACGAGGACGTAAAACTGTACCTATTCTCTTGTTCATTATAAAGTATTTAATGAAAATTCTGTAAGTCGCAATGTGCATCAATTTCATAATAACTCACCAAGTGTGTTATAAGCAGGGTTGCAGTCAAATTCAAGCACCCCTAAAAGTGCCGTAAATGACAATGGAGGTAGTGCCTACTTTCCTTTACTTGTTACCATAACATAGGTATTTATCGGATGACGTTACAATAAGATGACCATACACAGCGCCCGGGAGGGTCTCGCGCGCAGGTTCTACGTGGGTGGCGTGTTCCACGAAATAGTGTTGATGGCTATGCCGGACGATTATCAATATCATCAATAAATTGCGGCTTTTGTATTTTTATTCATATGTATACAACGTCCAACAGTTATAATTACAAATAATACTAGATACAATTTAACAGTTATTTCTAGTTTTAGGAATCATAATAACTATCAATGCTGTCATGCAACACGACGATAATTACGTTGGCGTTGTTAGCAAGTTATGTTCCTTCCTAGTAATCCCGTGCTCAGCAAAATTGTTTGTTTAGTATCTGTAAGAAGATCAAATCTTTGTATACGTATATAATAAAAAGATAATCTTACGAAGTGACCTGGAATGTTGATAGTGGCGTTATTTCTGCTATTCAGTCGGCTGGCACTTCGCCAGATGTGGTCGCTCGACTTCTATCGCGTCGTGTGGGCAATGCCCACTCACGTATTTTCATCACATTTCTCCAATTTTCAGCTTTTCTTGTGAGAGCATTTGTTTACTTGATTATACATACAAGTAGGCGTTGGACAAGGTACTTCTATAACAACATTTGCTCCGTTCAACACTTGATTGAACTGATGAGAGTTATCTCGCAGTTTTGTTTTGAAGAGTAGCAAGTGTAACAATTAGTGTTGCCCCAATTTTCTCAGCGAAACGTTTTGGTATTAATGTATCAAAATACTTTTTGTGTATAGGTATTGTAACAGATAACTATGATTTCTATTCAGACCTATAAGTTTTGTTCATTGTTCATATAAAGACAACAACGGTATGATGCGCACGAGTGCAGCTAAACGTGCGGCGTGGGCACCGATGCAATTTGTAGTATAGGTAGACACGGCATGCTCCGTCGGCTCGGTACTTCAAAGAAAGAAATAATAACATACGATTACGTATCTCCTTTTATCCCCTTATACTTTACGGCGTGAATACTTCTTTTTCTTTACATTCACCTACAACAAAACCTGTTCTCTCGTGTGTCGGACGCTTAAAAAGTGATCCCGAATTAATAGCTACCAAGTGTGATTATTATAGATGGTAGGTACGTGTTATATTATAGTTCTCATTTGAATATACAGGTGGTGTTGGTGGTGTGCTATATTTATACAGGGTGGATATTTTAGACTGTACAGTACCTAATGGCTGATATTTAACCGCTTTAGCTACAGAGAAACGTTCTTAGGACAGTCATTAACTTTAATGCATTTAAAGATTTAGGAACAATGGTACAGTTAGCCAGAAAAAGGCCGTGGCGCCTGTCTATCCACTCCTCAAAGAGGGGACTTACCGCTGCAATTGTGGCGTGCCCAATCTAACATGCCTTGAGCTATCTCCGAGGTAGGTATCTAACCACAAATAAAAAGTTGACTGAAAGAAACAAGATTTTTATTTTGAAATATTTTATTAATAAATGTTAATACCTACCTATTACTTTGCCATAAGTAAGTAACGTGACGATTATGCCCGTTTTCACTAACACTAGGGGACACCTATATGCGTGCCTAAATAAAAACGTGGTGGTGTAATTTCAACGCTTGGCTAAGCGCCGAAACTTGAAAATCCAATAGCCTGAGTTTATTTAGACATTCATTTAAGTTTACAGTGCTACTCTGTTTTTAATTCAAATCGGTCCTCTATCCACTCCATTAAAAGTTTTTCTTCAACTAACAATTTAAGTTTGGCTTTCAATTCGCAATTGATAATGTGGACAGCTTTGGGTGGATCACTAAACCCTTAGGTCGCGAATCGTACTTGCACTTGGCCAGGTATTTTTTTTTTTTATAAAGGCGATTGATCCAGGCTTGCCCGCGAAATTAAACATTTGACGTCTAAATTGTAAAAAAAACTTTAATTTAAGTTTCGCGGGCTTCCTTAGCGCAAAGCCTATTCGTTTATATGCCAATAAACGCATTTTTATCTCTCTTTCAAGCTCGACTTGGCCAAGTTGACCCCTACAAAATCCTGGACTGCTTGCATGTAAGCTTGTGTTTCTTCTTGAATGCCAGATGCCAGCCTGCTTGCTTATGTACGTGCCTACTGACATGCATGCTTGCTATCACCATCACCACACACTATTGACTGGATCCTGGACTCGGATAAGGAAGGTATATATAAATTAATTTCTGGATTGTTTATTTGTTTGTATGCATGCTTGCTTGCCAGCTTGAATGTTATGCTTACTAATGCTATCACCATATAATCTTCAAAGGCAAACTCCTAAGTTAGTTTGGTTGGTGGTAGTATCTATTAAACCCTGAAACCATTTGCAGACTGCTTGCTTGCTTTGCTTCCTATTCAGACTATCCGAGTCGGGTCCACTGTGGAAGGCTATAGCGGACCCGACTCGGATAGCATGGACATTCGAATCCTGAAACCACTTGCTTTCGTGCATACTTAACCGTTTGTATGGCTGATTGCACGCTTTCCATTTACATGGTGGCCTGGCTTGCTCACTTCTGAAATGCTTTTTTCTATTTACGGTACTAAGATTCCACGTAAAATTGACGGATTTTTGTTACAACAGAAACGGTTGATAGAGATCCAAAATCGGGGCACTCCAAAGTGTCCTCCTTCACATCAATTGATATACCGATGTACCTATCAATATGCAGTTTACAGAACTCTGTCTGTACGTCTTCGACTTGCACTTCAGTAATTCTTAGGTCTCGGGAAATTTTTTCTTAGATTCCTTACTGTGTATGTACTTATAGGGTAAGAAATATTGTTTGCTTAGACTATAGACACAATGAGAGATCTAAGACTTGACACCTATGCCACTGTCAGCACTAAGCAGAGGGGGAATGCAGAGTATCCATACACATTCAGCAATTATAACGGTGTAGTGCACAAACGCTTTGCCCTGTTCCCAAAGGGATGTAACAACGTCGGTGATTATCAAAGGGATTTAAATGATATCAATAGCTTTGTGCTACCGAGGGGCCCTTTGTCGGCGCGCTCTTTAGCGGCAATATTACAAGCGAGCGACAACTCTGTCTGCTCGACGATCCATTACTGGATTTACTGGATACAAAGCGGACATCAAACGCGCCGCCGGCTATTGCGTCACGTGCCATCATCCTTTAGCAAGCTCTTGATGTTGCAACTGCAAATAGAGAGCAAAAGCAACAGTGCAGTATTTCTTTATTAAGTCATTGAAAAAAAAAATGTCTGTTCAGCTAGGTACTTTGAATAGAAGAATGAAACCAGTGGCAGCTGGTAGTTTGCTTGTCCGTAGTAATCTGCCAAGCTGATTGATCACGTCGCATCGCGGTTTTAGAACAATATTTTGCGCATTGGCTACATTAAAAAAGTGGTTCAGCTTGTAAAATTGTGCAATATCCATATGATGTGAGAGATGTTGTAATCGAATAAGTAGCTATAATTTTACTCTTACTCAAAGCTTAGTGTGTATTCATGTTATCATGGGAAAACGTCACTAAGTACTGGGTCTAAATTACCCACTTATTTATACCCAACTGCGCGACTGCTAAGACGGGATTAGGTTTTTTTAAATAAGTTTAAATACATGTAAAAACATTATGCGCATTAAAATAAGACAATTTCCCTGCAGAGGTTATTTTTGAAAGAGCCTACTTAGATATTTGTAAATGGAGAACCGTGAGCTAAGTGGTTAAAAATATGTTTAAAAAAAGTTGATTGAGTCAGACTCCGACCGCGGGTTCCGTAACTTAAATATACTTAAATATTTTTCTATCGCAAAACTAAAATTATTTGTTAAAATCTATGGTAGAGAATTCGTTTTGTTCTTTATGTAATATTAACATAAACCTCCATCAACTAAAACTATTTGACGCTATGCATACTTTGGAAACTGATTTATTATGTATTTTTACGGATTTATAGAGGTCAAAAATTATCCCATGGGAACGTAGGTAAGCACTACACTACCGCGATAACAAGAATCCCCTGTATTAATTTAATCCAGGTTATAAACATCTGTGTGCCAATGCGTGTACTTATTTCATCCAAATCCTATGGCCGTTTTTGCGTCATTAAGTAACAAACCTCAAAATATACAAACTCACATTTGTAATATGTATAAGTAGGAAGTGGGATGTTTTCTTATGTGCTGTGCATTTCATGGAACCCCAATTGACCTATTTAATAAAAAAATACGTATTTTTTCATTTCAATCTGTCATCTAAATGTAAAAGCAGTGTTCATAATATAATTATTTCAAATTTCAAGCCGGAGCCACTGTAATTCTTGAAATAAGCAGTTGTGCTTGTGACAGAGAGACAGACCGACGAAGTCGCATCATTACTTTTTTATCATTTTGGTACGAAACCCTAAAAAGGCAGGGTCTCCGCGCCGCCGCCGCCGGGCTGCGATACGATACTCATCTTTGTGACTTTGATCTTTCCGCTGGCATGGCACGGCGCGCGACTGGGCGAGACGGCCGACCCTCCGCAACATTTCCTCACAAATTATACCTATGCACTAACAGCTAAAGGTTATTTTATATAGTGTGTAATTTTATTAAAATAAAATAGAGACAAAATTAAAACTCTGTAAATACAAATAGAGTTTGTTGACATTTTGTTGCGGAATTCAATAGAGTTTTGAATGAATGAATTTATTACGAAATCCCCTGACCCTGCCCAAAAATAATAAGATTGAGTTCATATTTTGGTCTAAATAACAGCGTAGATGTTATGTTCTGCCACCTAAAACAAGTTTTACAATAGTGTGTTAGCAGTTCTATCGCCACTGGCCAAAATGTGCGTCGCGATAGCATCATCGCGTCGGCCAGTAGTCTGCGCTATCAAATTGATTACCTACATATTTCATCTCTTTGTCGGCTTCGTGCTTCACCTGAAACAACCGACAAGTTTACAAGTTAAAATAAAACAGCGCTAACATTTTTAATGAAATCTCGTATTACATTACCTTACTTCAAACCTAATAGCGTACCTATTTATTATAGAAAACTACTTTTTAAAGAGGGTGGAGGTGTTGAATTTTTCAAAGAAAATACGAAATTTACATGAAAGAAGTCGCGGGCGACTGCTAATGTGAAAGTAGGTTCAGTCGTACATAATACTATTATTTAATTAAGTATCTAGCTGTATTCGTACAACTGACCTTAGACAATAGGTAGGTGACTACGCTATCTATTTTGGTACCTTTACTTACCCCAATAAACCTGTTAACTGCTTTTTTCTGCTTGTAATAACAGTAGATTTCGTACTAATGCCAGAAAAATGTTTTAAATTTCAAAAGAGACTGCGGTCTTACTTAGGGTTGCCAACTTTTTTTGACAAAAAAACGTATAAACTAGTTTGGATAGGAAAAAAATAAAGTATTAGGGACAAAAAAAGTATTTTTAAAATTTTATGTTTTTATTGTTTTAAAAACGTATTTTTGTGTGCTTTTAGCACATGCTAATATTTTCTTTGTTATCTTTAAATGTTATAAAGCTTTGACAATCAACATTTAAATTTAAATAAATAAACAATTCGTTTTTAATTAAATTTATTCATGCTCTATTTCTCTCTTCTCGCCACTTTAGATTCGTTACTGAAAAAAACTCTTTCAGTGAAAGCTAAAGTGGCGGAAATGGAGAGTAGGTAAGAAATATTTTTTTTATATTTGGTAAGCTATCAGATGCATTTTAAGTATATATTGCAATTTTTCTACTGTACTTTTCACTGAAAATTCTTTATCATCATTAGTGAATTTTCTTTGGATTTCTGCAAGTCTTATAGATTCGGAATACACATCGTCCATCTTAATATTTTATCTGTCTTGTAATTGGGCCTTTGTAATAACCATTTCAAATTGTTTAAATTTTACGTCATTGTTACTGGTGTGTTGCTATCAACACACCAGTAACTTTTTCTTTTAATTACTCGTCATTATGTTTTAATATTTATTTTAAAATGCATTCTTCACTTATAAACAAAAACAACGGACGAGTTTTGAACAATTTCGTCGATAATGACAGATAGTGAGAGACATCTGTGACAAATTTCACAACTGACATCAGACATTTCGTTCAGTAATTATAAATCGTTTCCATTATCCGTTTTAAACAGTTCGTTCAGCAATTGTAAATCGTTAAATACCCATAATAAGTATTTTGTTTTACGCATTACAGTATAGGTTGAAAATAAAGTATTTTTGCATAGGTACTTTATTTGTATGTAAAAGTATAAAGTATAGTTATCAAAAATAAAGTAGGATACGTTATTACAAAGTATGGTTGGCAACCCTAGTCTTACTGCGGTAATATTTAAGAATCAATTGATCTATCGTATGACGTATTGGATAGGTAGACGAAACTAGATAACATTGTGTAGATAGCATGGAATCTATTTGTGTTATCGTTAATAAAATCTATGTATCGCGGCGCCCGGTTTGTAAACGATTACTTTACTGCAATTATTTAACAGTAGGTCAATTTCTGGTCAAGTTAGGTTTAATAGCACCTACCACGTAGAATACGAAACTTTTATACCTTCTATTGTAGTGAAATAAAGAATATTTTACGATGTTTCCTGAGCGTAAAAGTACCACTTCGTCTCATGAAAAAACCAGCGACAAATTGACTATTTCGAGGCGTGGCCGCGTGGCCGGCGGAGGCGGCGGCAGTCAAAGGCTCGTCGTGATCAAAGGCGCCGCCATCGAACGGCCTCGGCTTTGATCTCGCCGCACGAAGTGCAAATTATGTTATAAAGACAGTGAGTGGCTCGGCCGCCGAGCACTGCACTACTAATTAATTCAACCCGTTGCGTTACGATGGCCGTCGGACACGCCACGCCATGCCGCCATGCGCCACGGCGAACGCACCGTCGAGCTTTGATTTTATAACTACTTACGTTTTATTTTTTGTTTTCTACAATTTATGCTCCGAGGGGATTTGTAGGAACTCGCTTTTGAGTAAGGGGGAAGTTAACGGGGTTCACACATGAAAGTCGCGTGTGAAGTTGAGAGCTGTGTGCTTTTAATTATTTGAAAGTAATGTTGTATGTATTCTAAGTGATGAAATGTTTAGTTAGGGTGGCTTCTTGCTTTCCTACAGAAAAAATATACCAAAAGAAAATAAAAGAATTTGATTGGTACATAAATTATCTGAAGCGAAAGCGCCAGGGGGTATTTTTCTTAAGTTTTTTGCTGTTTACAGGTCCTATTGAATGTTGATGAAATTAAGATTCACGGCCGATGAATTATACTATTATTAGTGCAAGACTAGCTGTTTAAAAAAATAATGTCTCTAACTAAATGGTACGAACTAAATTTACTTAAGTTTTTTGCACTTTGCAGGTTAGTGTCAGGTTGTACCTATGTTGATTAAATCACAATCAATTCGCCAAAAATCACTGTTACGGTAACAGTGGTATTGTTGATGTGGATTTTTATGAGTGTGATTCTATAAATAAATACTTGATACGGCCGCGAATCATATTTTCTGTTCTGCAAATCGCAGAAAAGCTTCGATTTTGTGTTCTGCTTAGTCTGAGCCTTTTTAATACGGAAGAAATACGCTCACAGAATAGCAAGGCCGCAATATTTCGTTAAAAGCAATTTACGACCATAAACGCTGTTCGTTTGTAAACAATAACCGGTTCAAGGATGGTAGGCTTCCTTTGAGTATTATTTTGCGCGCGCCGTGTGCCGATAGGGCGGCATGCGGCATCTCGAAGTCGGCCAAACGGGCGAACGAATTGAGTTGAGGTCGTTGTTGAAGACGCAGGCGAGCCGGGGAGGCGCGCGTTGTGCGGCGCGCGGGACGTGACGCGGCGATCGAGAGCCGCGTCCGTCGACCCGCGCCGAGCTTTGATCTCGCCGCGCCGAACCGTCCGACCACTGCCGCCGACGACGCCGCAAACCTCGGACGATCCCGATCTGTTTCCACCTACCTACCATAATGTTGTGTAGGTAGTTCATCTTGACGGTCTACACGACTACAACTACCTTCTTGTTTTCGTATCAACGGTACGGTAGGCCACACGTCAGTAATTCTATTGAATCTCTGTACTACGCTAGACCAACTTATGTACAAAGTGTTACCGCTGAGCTGCTGACGTGCGGCCTACTCTATAATTTCTAAAATTTTTATACAACTAAGAACCTACATAAGCACCTACCTACTTCGCATGCAAATACCTATGTTATTATAATTCATGTAGGTAGTTGCGTGAACTTGCGTGGGCCAAGATCCGTCAAAATCAAAATGTTGAATCTGATTTATTTGTTCATCTTTAGGCAAAAAACACCTAACGTTAATTAGCGTCGTCGGTGCTGATTGAACTTTTAAAACGGTTCTAAAAACCAGTACGTAGATAATATGATGTAAGTAGGTATATGTGTTGTTGATACAACAAATAAAGGTATTTAAAAGTTAGAGTCCACATATTCAAGATTACAAAACAGTGTTTGTAACCGTCTTTGATGCTAAAACAGTTATTCTAGTCGAGCCGTGGAGCACGGGATCTGTGATAGGTCGTGGACTGATACGATCTCAGCAGTCGGTCGCCATCAGATTACAGAAGTTGTATAAATAAACATGGGACGGGCGACAAGAGATCCAACGTAAGAGTTACTCGGAAGCGCTATTTCCGACATTCTACGAATGTGTCCTCTTCAATAACAACTATGTAGTTCACTCTGCACTGACAGCAGATAAAACATCGTCGATTGTTTGAAGATTTCATTTTATGTGCAGTAGCTAGTATAGATTAGACAATTAAACTTTCGATGGTGGTTACGAATGCTACTTTGAATGTTATAGACACTAAATAGCAGCTATTGAAGGCAAAAGTTAGAGAGCTCAAATTGTAAATAAATGTCTAATAAGCACATGAACGTAATAATAGCGCCCGGATTTATCGCACACTGAAAATCGAAGACTGAGTTTTCGTCGTGCTGAGACTCATTCGGGTTACACGGTTACACTTTGTTGGATTTTCAATGCTCAGGTCAACACCGAGAGTTAAAAACCCAGTGCGCAATAAAATCTCGGCACGATTTTAAAACGTCCGTGAGGACGTCGACTTAGTCCCTTGGCCCGAAATCAGTAGGTCCAAGTATAGACCTGCGGCGCCGTAGTGATTTTAGAAATGTTGTGATGTTTAGTGATCGAAATGAAGTATGGTCAGTAACGGTAGGGCTAGTTTAGTTTCACGTGGTTTATTTAATGAGGCGGCACGGCCTGGCCCCGTCGCCGCGCCGTGGTCGTTCAGACCCCGGACTAGTCCGCACAGCGGACAACCAGCGGCGCCGCCTTCCATATTCAAATTACAGGTTTGAATTTGTGCTCAGTCGTCTTGCGCGCTGACCGACGTGAGGCCACTTTCTAGGAAATTTCTAATTTTTTCATCGTCTACAAAGCTAATTTTGATACGTTATCAAAATTATCATAATATGTTTCATTTCAGAACTCAACGTTTGGAACTTGTAAATAAACAATGTGATAATTCGGGACCAGTGGTGGCCCAGTGGTAAGGGTAGCAGCTTACGAATTGAAGGATGAAGGATAGGCTTGAACCTATACAGGCGCTTTATTTTGTATATATACCTTAATTATTACATTACCACTCTCAAAACGGTGTAGGAAATGTTCGTGACGAAACCGGCTTGTCCAAGAACCAAAAGTTCGAAGACATGTTGACCATCCCGACCTGGGCCCGCGTGGTGGATTACCACCCACTCTTTCGGAGAGAGGAGGCCTGTGTCCCAGCAGTGGGAACATTATAGGATGAATATGTGTACATCAGGATATACTGAAAAATAACAAGTACGTAGAATTGATAAAGCCTCAACAAGTAACTAATGTCACTATCTAATCTGATGACTAAACTAACTGTGATGAAGAAAGTAATTAGCTTTCTTCATCGCAGTTGCTCATTAAGTGGCTGTAATTTCAGCACTCTAAGGTTTACAATGCAGTATAAAACATGCGTGCTTTTTATATTGCATTCCCGCATATCTTCTTAACATTCTTATTAACATTTTTAATCTTCCTTTAAGCGCAGCCCGACAAATAAAGCGGTATTTCAATAAAGTTTTCACTGTACAAAGTGTCTAATTATAGTATCTTGTTGTTTGCGTTATCTGAGCTACCACTGGTGCTACACAGTCGACTTGAGACCAGGATCTCATATTTGTTTGGTTTTCTTTCTCATGACAAGAGCGCCGCTCTCCTAGATCGCTCTTTATCTATCAACTTGTTTAAATAACTCCGGAACCATTGGCGTAGCGTAAATAAAGGAAGAGATATTATCAGATGGTGTAAACTTTAAAGAAATTATTATACTTAGCGAGGCGGAATGTAAATAACGAAAAGAAAACTGTTTAACAAGTAACTTGATATATTTTTATGGATAAACACGATTCGTCTAGAACTGTCTTAGGACTTATAGTAGAATAGTCATTAGCCGTAAGCTCCACAAATCAACTGTTGCTTCCACTCGGTCACCTCAAATTGCTGTATTTATTTAGGAAAGGGACAGTGTAGAAATAATTGTTCAAGATAGTTTCACAGCAGAAGATAATGTATTGACTGATATTGAAAAAAGTACGCTTATAAATAGTTTGGTCATGTTGAAATGATGAATTACAGATGAATCAAGGCAGCTATGACTGGAAACGCCGGGAGGGGACGCCCTAGGAGGACTTAATAGTGACTTTATTGGTGATGTTCTTCTGAAAGGTCAGGTGCGTAGTACTATTAAGAACGTAAATGAGGAAAAAGGAGTATACAAGAATCGTAGCCGGTGGCGTTCTGTTGTTTCTGCCTAGCTCCGTGCCCCGAGAAGGCGTGAGTTTATGTGTGTATTTTACAGTTAGATTGTTTGCTGAATACTTCAATTGAGCTTAGTACATTTCAGTGTGGTAAGAGGGGTCATTGCGTAACACACTAAAGTAGGAATGGAATCTTTAGCAGAAATTGAGCAAGACGTAGAAGCAATTAATTAGCAATACCTATCCTTAATGATTCAGATTCTGATTGATAGTACGTTAGGTACCTACGCAATTAGGGTGCAACCTTAGAATTATTACACGGTGCAGCTTAAATACTAGTTTGTTACCACTGACGTGAGCTCTTACTAAAGGCCTTTTGAGACCAACAACTGAAAGTGCCTTTCTGAGGCGCGAAGAACCGTCATCATCCAGTCTCAATTTCAAACTAATAACAGCACATCACTTATGAAGGTACCTAACAGGGATGTTAAGGAGCTCCGTAACCGTAACCGAAACTAACGGATATCCGATATAAATATTTATCCGTAACCGTAACCGAATCCGAAATAAAAGTTTCGGATAATATCGGATTTGTTATTACATTTTTGTTTTAGGTAGATTAGATAACACTCAATATATATTTATAATCATTTTTATTTTAAATAGCTGTAATAATTACTCACGGACTGATTGTACAGACGCCAGCAGGTCAAGCTACCCCAATCTGTAAAATTTTACCAATCGAAAATTAACCTTCCACTATTGTGATATAAGGTTGAAAATCTGTTAAAGAAATTTGACAGATTGAGGTAAGTTGATGTGTTGGCGTCTGTACCTAATTCCTACCAAATGGTGAAATATAAATAAAACCATTTTATTAGCTATTGATATTTTACTTTTGAAATTCCTTAAAAGTTTAATATCCTTAACCGATATTATCCGAATCTAACGGATAATCCGAAATAATTTCATATCCGTATCCGGTATAATAATCATTCCTACATCCGTAGGTATCCAATCCGTATCCGAAATGTCATATCCATAACATCCCTAGTACCGAACTAAATTAATAGCATATCAAGCTGACGGTGCTTGCTGTAATTGGAATTCGGAATGCCTCATTTAGATTAGCTCTACGGCTCTACCGGCTCTATCTCCGCCACACTTTCAATCTTAATCTGAATCATTTCGAAATAGATTGCCATGCCATTGCTTCATAGGTTCCACAGCGTTATTTTAACGCAATGCATGTTTTTGAACTGCCAAACTGAAAACCATGGCTGCTATTAGCTTACCTGAATCAACCGTATGGTCCTTTAACTATTTCGGTTTTACTTCATAAAATAAATGTGAATTATCTACGTTTTTACTACCCTCTCATCTTGGTGCTAAGCTCCAAGAAAAATAAACATCGGATCGTGTTCAATAGCTCTGGGGTCGGATTGTGTTGCGGAAGTGCGCGATGTCGGTTCAATGAGAATCCGCTCGAGGCATACAAACTGCGCTGGCTCGATATCCGATTCAATTCAATCGAATACGATACGAGTCGACAAAAAACTAAACTCTGTTGTGACAAGAGAACGCTGAGAACAGACGAGTTAACATGATTCCGTCGAAAATCGCATCCTGTTCTTAGGTTTTATTAGCGCCGCTGAACGTATTCGCGTCCGGTCGTGTGCGTTATAATCATTTCTGTCCAAATATTGATCTTTTTTCGCTTCCGTTTCATTGGATCGGCCGGAAAAGGGTGGATTTCTGACGACAACCTCGTAATCTACACTCTTTGAACACCCCTTTATTAAGTTAGTACTGACTGAGCCCACGTTCTCCATCATACATAGACCTGTGTTCTTTGTTCTCCATGAGAGCACGAACAAAGAACACGCCAGGCAACAAAAGGTGCAGGCGCAACTCATTTGACCTGTAAATTTTATTTTATTTTATTTACAATAGTTTGGCATGTCAAGAAATAAAGATAGGCTCCTAAGGTAGGTAGGTATTTTAATGTGTGTCATGAAACATTTCTTTACGACGTTTATAAATCATGGATTTCTATAGACCCTTTTTTGTTATTGCTATGAAATCCATAAAACCGAAAACGTTGAAATGGCTATTAGGGGTCGGATGTCTCGTCGATTATGAGCTTGAACTTTAATATGGTATGTTTAAATGTCTTTGTATGGTATCATGTCAACAATATTTCTATTATAACAGCCAGTTCGTCTGTAGCTACGTAAGAAATGTAAATGTCTATGTGTGTGTAAACGTGGCCACTGTAGCTAGTAGCTACCTACCAACCTATGATATTTCATAGCGTATTGACATTGATCTATATTTACCATTAAAATATTAAGTGATAAAATTATTGTTCTACCTATTCACAAAATATAACACATAATATTTTATTTTGTGCCAGTTTGGTGAATTAAAGACCATAACAGCGACCTATGACAGTGACACATGGACACATTAATAGGTACGAACAAAATTGCCATAGCTACCTGAATAATTGAATTTAGGAAAAGGCTAGGCAGTTGATGATAAAGTATCTAATCCGGGTAGGTATTAGCGTTGCCAGACGTCCCGTATTTCCCGGGACGTCCCGTATTTTAGGCATAGTTTAAAATGTCCCGGCGGGACTGCCTCTGTCCCGTATTTGAACCGTACTTCGTTTTTCATTATGAAATCAATCAAGGTATTCATACACGCAACGTTCGTAAAACGTACTGTTTTAATTGTCTTCGTTTTTAGTATTCCTAGCTCAAACTCTTTCGTGGAAAGGGCTTTTTCACAGATGGTACATAAATGTACCCCTAGTTTAATAAAAAAGCAAGTTGAGGACCGTTTTTGATAACGAATATAGTTGTATTGTATTTTACAGATATGTTAAAACTAATAAAAATATGTTAAAGCTGACTCGATCCTCGGAAAAATATAAAAAAATTACACGAAATAATTTTGTTTTCCATTTGTCCCGGGTAAAAAACTGAAATCCCGTATTTTTTTGCCCATTTAACATTTGTCCCTTATAGGCTGAAAAAAAATCTGGCAACCCTAGTAGGTATACTGAATAAAAAAATAGACAAGTTTCGTCAAATTAGGTGAGCCTATTTTTTTGCAAGTTCTACGTAATCTGTTCTAACAAGTTGCGGAATTTCAGAAACTACTGCGTTCAATACAATAAGACGATTGTAACAGTCGGGGCGTTGTTAATGTTAAATGAAGCGGCCCACAAGGCGAGTCCGATGATAATGGAATTTCTGGGAACAACCCTTGTGTTCGTGGGGTGTGCCGCGGGGAGGGGTGCGCTGCGAGGGGAGTGACGATGCCGGCCGGCCTGGCGCGGACCATCCATCACGCCGCGGGGGTGCAATTAGGCGAAGTAGATGTGCTGACACGATCACACGAGCGCCGCGCCGCCGCCGCCCGTTGGATACGCATAGTAGTATACCTATACCACGCTCATCAAGCCATCACTCGACGTTACACCAAATTACCTGTCTGTACAAAACTGCCACAGGTATAACTAGGTGTTCCTTATAGTGGATAGAAGCCCTCTACAGTCATAAAACAAACTAAGAACGTATATCTCCCAAACTTGACAAAGTTGTCATGCTGTAGGTTGGGCAAATACCTTTGTGCCAAGAAACTATAAAAAAAAAACTGAGCTCTAATCCAAAATCTTAAAACGGCTACAAGAAGGAAAGCTTTTATTTTAATCTTCGAAAACAAAGGTTCTGTCAACTTAAACTGTGTCTAGTCACAAAAGTAACTTCGCTCGCATTCCAAACTAGAGCGGAGTCATAGTATTCTAGTTATTACCCTTCGTTATCGATTACACTAAAATCCTTTAATAGCCTTCCATTAAGCTGGGTCGAAAACGATGTATAGTGGTGGAAGACGTACCTAATGATTATCGGTTCGTTATGTTTAATTCCCATTAAAATTCGACAAAAAGTTAAGTCCAACCGAGATAGCGGTCGTGTGGTGGGGAGGGGGTGACCGGCATCGGCAGCGCGGTAGCAGCCGCCGATTATCCGCCGATAAGACACAAAAACAACTTTTTGATTTATGAAGAAAGCTCGAGAGGCGGCTACCGGGCGCCGCGCGCCGCGCTCCGTCCGCGCGGTCCGGCCGGTCGGCCCTCGCTGCACCTTAGTGGAAGCTAAACTCACTATCGTCTACTGTATCGACTTGTGGCGTGTAGGTATCGGCTTCTTCGATGTCGATGCTTTCCTGTGATTCTAACTATATCATATATTTTTTTTTTAAATAAGTAATAAGAAATGCTTGATTTTTGCTACTTTGAGAGTTCATTAACAGGATGTCTTAAAACTATCTATTATTAATTAATTTCTAAATATAAATTAAGGGTCACAAAACGGGTGCTGTTTTTCGTAGATCTTGGACAGTCGTTATGGGTCATCAGAAGCCTGAAAGTCTTACAGCCAATCTTACCAAGGAGTACCTATCGTATTACCCAGTAACTGGGTTGTGGAGGTCAGATAGGCAGCTCCTTGTAAAATACTGGCACTTAGCTGCATCCGGTTAAACTGCAAGCCGACCCCACCGTGGTTGGGAAAAGGCTAGGCAGATGATGATGAAATATAGTAGTTTCGCCTACTTCATTCTTCACTTTTGCCTCGTTTACGTTCATATTCGCCTAGGGGAAGGTGGTACAAAATGATCCCTCGAGGTAAAACGATCCCTGACAGTTTTACCGACTTAATAGCGCCATTCAGGATAATTTTTGTGAATTTCTGGTTCCTACGGCCTAGCTGTACAATCTCTGTTAGTGTCATGGCGTTGTTCGCTGTAGAAAAGTTTTTATCACAAAATATTCAAAATTCCTATGTTCAATCTAAGGTAAGCTATTATTTGATATTACGTAGCTTTAGTCCGTGTACATATTATGTGACAGGTATGGTTGTCTCGGGTTTTGCTGTCAATTAGCTATCGAATTACCCGTCTTTCATTACAGTATTTAAAAATCATAGGTTATGTTTTTCGTTAATAAGCCATTTGGGATAAAATGACCCCTACATTGGGTGGGCAAAACGATTCCAGGATCATTTTACCCCGTGCCAATTGTGCTCAGTTAACTTTCAATAAATAGGTGTATATGGGTGAAGTCCAAAATATTGACGCAAATGACACAATAGTGACACAAAATGTTGTGCGACAGTGACGCAAAAGTCGCTCAGAAATTTACACTACGGTGACACAATAGTGGCACAAAATAGTAGCAAAAATCTATAAAGTTGAGGTAAAATTACATAGGAGTTTTATAAACGTATAGTTTATAAAAATTGTATTGCCCTTAGACGAAATTAAAACAAAATTATAATCTTGAGCAAGTTTTATTAAGTCTTCTACCTACTTGGGTTTGAATTTTCACAACGGATCGTTGTCAGCTTGTGCAGTGTTCTTTAAATGAGTGTGATCATTTGTTCACGCACTGCGTCCGCTTAATACGCGCCGTAGGCTCACGCTTCGTTCAAAAGATTAAATATAAAGAACACAGCGCAAGAGACTGCCCTTGTCAGTTAACAAGAGGCCTAAAGGGTAGGTACCTGTTTTCAATATTCACCTGTGTTATTACACAGGTGAATCCACCCTCTGCATCTGTATCAGCGTCACTTACCCACCTTTTCTGGTACAAGCATAACTAGCAAATTCCTTAATAAAAACATTCCTAATACTCAATTATTGATTGCTTTCTCAAATGCCAAACAACTATAGAACTAACTAATGATTATGTTATAGTAAAAATAATATTATAAGTACAATAAAGCTGGAGTTACTGTTATAGAGGTTTACGAAAATTAAAAAAATATTATTTAATTGTTTTTGATACTAAAACTGATTTAAAAATAAAACTATTCGAAACTTATATTTATTTAACTTTTATTTAACTTATGTTTCATTTCTTGCTTGAATTTTAAATGATGGGGTAAAAGGATCCCCGGATCATTTTACCCGCACACTGGGGATCGTTTTGGACACAGGGGTGTACAAAATGATCCTTATGTAGACCTTTACGAAAATATTAATAAGAACCCTTAAGAAACCTTGTAGCTTAAGCGACTCAACGCATACTCAATTTGTAGTTCGATTAAGTAGCTACTCATTAAATGTTTTAAGTTTAAGAAAAAAGTTGTAACACTTGTTTTAGAGCTGTTTTCCCTTAAGACGGGATCATTTTGTACCACCTTCCCCTACTTGTCTACTTTTTTTTTGTAATATAGTATTTAGTCTTCTTTTTATATAGTAGGAAAGGTACTATATTATATAGTAGGGTTGACAAGTCGCAGTATGCCACCTAAACAACACATTCAAACAGTAGTAAGCGATCATAGTAGATGATGAGAATTATTGAAATCGAAATTATCGACAAGTGCTAACTTCGCACAGCACTAGCGGGGAGCGGACAAGTCCGTCCCGCGGCCAGATTTTGAAACAAATGAGTCGGTCGGCGTCGACGGCGTCTCACAAAGGTGCCGCCGCATCTGCCTCGCGACTTGCGCCCAACCCTTTTTAGGGTTCCATAGCGAAATGAAAAAAAAACAGTACCGTTTAATTTCGTCAAATCCGTCTGTCGGTCTTTCCGTCAGTCGGTCTGTCTGGATGCCAAGTAGCCATGTTATTCGGAGTATGTATAGAACTTTATCGACAATTATTTTTAAGAAGGTGTATTTGACAATGCACACCATACAATGTAACTAGGGCATGCAAAACCGGAAAGTCATCAAAACCGGTTTTGAACATCGTTTTTTTGGGACCAAAACCGAAAACCGGAGCTAGGTCCGGTTTTAGCAAAAAAAAATCGAATGTAGTATAATTTAAAAATAAACACCATTTTTTTTAAATACCCACTAAGTCTACAAATAAAACAAATTGTATGATACATTTCTTTTTAATCCAAACCATAATAATTGTACAGATAACAATGAACTTATAATAGTATAAAGATTAATTAACTGAGATCAAATCAACAACAAGTAAGTTTTTGGTATCTTTGGTACCTGTTAAGTCTGCTATCAAGAATAATATATTTTAAACATAGAAATCACAATTAGCATCTTCAAATATTAAACACAGCCAGTACAGCCACCCACAATTACCAAAAAAAATCAACATTTTTGTAACTTTGAAGACGAACTACAAAATAACATTATTATAATATGATTCATATTGCACTAAAAAGAGATCAATAATCAACTATGTATACTAATTTAAATAAAGCATAAATCACTTGTTTTCAAGAGATCGCTGTTCTTGATAATGTGATCTCAAGAATATAAGTGCATCCAACATTCGATCAGACAGCGAACTTCTTATTTTGTTACAGAAATACCCAGCACTCGAAAATACCCTTTCACTCTCAACACATGTTGGTAGAACACATAATAAATAATTATATGCTTCGGTGAGATACACACCCCGATGCCCTCCGCTTTCATACATGGCTTGCTCTACTTTTACGAACCCAGCCAGGTCGAAATCTGACCGATTTTTGGGGGTTCTCTTTCTCTTGCATTTGTGTAATTCCTACTCTAGCTGCTCTTGAAGAGTTAGCTCTTCAGCGTCAGATGATGACGATTGCGAAGGTATGGACTGCTCGGTGAGAACTGCGGTGATGGTGTTTGTGTCCTCGGGTTTATATTTTAGCTGCTGCAACAAGTTGATAATAGTTTCTGATATTTCAGCACCATTGTGTTTGGGAAATGTGTCATCATCATCTTGGGCGGAGAAGTCTTCCCAATCATGTAAATAGTGTAAAACGCCTGCTAGAACGAGACGTCTTTGCTTTATGCGACTTCTCAAATTAGTCGCTAGCTTGAGACTCAAAACGCTGTTTTGTTCGTCAAGCTTCTTAAGTAAATACTCACATTTTGTCCTAGCGTCGCAGGCGAGGGCGGCGGACACGCACTTGCACTCCCGGTAAGGGTATTACTGCAACAACGCAGGCGCAGGCTGGCGGGTTACGGGTGCGAGGTGCGGGGGTAGTGGAGGGAGGCGTGTAAGTGGGTGGATGCAGGCTGTGTTCGGTTCGGATACATTTGATGCCTCAAAATTATTATATATTAATTATTTTTTGAGAGTGTTCAAAAAAAATGTTGATAAAAATCAAAATGTTAATTGTTACTCAATAATGGGAAAACCGGAGCTGAGCTCCGGAGTTGGCTCTCAAAACCGGTTTTCAAAAATCGTTAAATTTTGGCCGATTTCCGGTTTTGCGCAAAACCGGAAAACCGGTTTTGCATGCCCTAAATGTAACCGACCAAAATGACCTAAATGACCAAAAATTTTGCAAGTTGGGTAGGTGTTGTTGGATCCCATATCCAAAAAGATGATGATGCGACTACACTATTTAGGTCATTAAAGTAGCTGAAATATGGAATATTTTCGGTTGCGACCGCAGAAATAACTAAGTTTTTCAAATTTTTTAACAATGAATACAATGAAATTCAAACACATTTTTGCGTCGATAAAATCGATATTTTACCTAAACGTATAAATATTCAATCCGACTAGGAACCCGTAAATGAGCGTCAGCCGACGCACATACCCGGTTTTATTAGCTATGCTTTAATTTAACATTTAAGTACTCATGTAAAACAAAAATTCCATCAATAAGTTATTGCAGATCAAATTAATATTCAGCTAGGTATTGAATTAACTCAAGGTATTAAATTCCGTAAAATCGTAGGGAGTACTTACTTGAATTTCACTTCCTGTGCAAATAACATTTTGTTTACAATATGATTTTCAATTAAACAGCCTTAATAATGTAAGTATAGGAACGTGTTTTTTGTTATTTGTGGCTTTTCTATTAAAGCTACTTAATTCTAACTTCAGATGGGCCAGAAGTCTTTTAAATCCATGAACAAAACTGCATCGATTGAAATCATAAAAACAAAGCGTGAGAATTGACGTTTTGTCTTTTGTAGCTGACTGTACATTGTTCCAAAAACGGACTTCAATTGGCAATTACGTTTCGTCAATTACAAATAAGACAATTTTTAAAGAAAGTAGTGAGTAGGTCTCTCAAACAGTTTAAAAAAATCTCAAATTGATTGAAGTGATGGATCGTAGCAGGTGGCGTTCCGTGGTTTCTGTCTACCCCCATGGGAAAAAGGCGTGATTGTATGTATGTATGTATGATTGAAGTGAGCTTCTTTTGAACTTTTTAGTTGCAGATGGGTTTTTGTTTTTAATGTACCTCAAGCTTTTAGTGTGTTATATCAATGCCTTAGTTTGCAATTGCACTATATAACTACAAAATTGTCAATTTTGAGAAGAGAGCTTTAAAGTTTTTAAAAGTTTAGACAAGACTAGTAACAAAACAAATGTGCATCTATTCATAAGACTAGTCCTTTAACTCCATCATAATATCTCAATATTGTAATGTGTAAAATTTAGTGTTTGGCATTAAAAAAGTGAAAATTTAAATTTTGTAGTTAGTGCAATTGTGAACTAAGGCATCGATATTCTTAGAACCTTCTCCTCAAGCTCTTTATTTTGTTACCCCAAATGGCCATGCCATAGTACAATAAAATCAAATTTTCAAAAATGTATTCAAACATCCTATTTATTCAGTCTCAATATCAAGGCTCATCATATTTAATCCTGTCAAGGGTGAAAAACAATAGTCTGTGACTACATGATCTGATTGGGGTGAGAATTTGAGTTAAAGTGAAGATCTTTTGCGTCCCCAGTTTCATAAGTCGGTGTAGCGTTCTTGGATGGCGCCGCGCGGGCGTTCCAATGTTTGCACATCCCATTCTCTCTCGGGGATGTGTGCACAACATCTATCAGCTGGGGTAAGTACACTCCCTCGTTGTTGAGTATTTTTTTATCTATGTTCATTTGTTAACTTGCAATGTATGGAGCTATTTGTAGCCTTGTTCTATGTGCCTCCCAAGTAGCACAGAACTGCATTATAAATTATCACTTAAGGCCCACAGCGGTAATCTAAGCATTTATAAAGACTTATTAGTATTCACCTGGGCTGCAACAGCTGTTTCGAAAAAAACGTGGCCAACTATAACGCTTTTTTCTGTACAGTAACTCTATTAACCACCACAAACACGCCACAAAGTCACTGTTATTGAGCGCTTAGTAGTGCAGTACCCTATCAGCTGTAATTTTTCTGAATAATAGACCACACGTGTACTATACAACCGTTGCATTTTAAGAGAGAACATATCACCCACTGTAACATAATCAGTTACTTTGTGAAGTTATTTAACAAAAATGCAGACAAATTCACTTTTCCCCTATTAGTCAGGTGTTTACCATACACTCGAATAACAGCATGTATCCAAGTGTCGGCGGCATGCGCGAATGGAATATTGAACGCGACGGGTTCCGTATGTTATATTTATAAATAAATAAAATGAAATTAATTTATTTCAGACATAACCCATATTACAAAAATTAAGATAAAAGTAACAACGCTGCAGCAGAAAAGAATAAAATGTCACTAACAAAATATAAATATATGTCACATAGTTGAAATAAAATAAAATGTTAAATTTACGTCGGATTTAAATTAAAGTAACAATAAATAATAATTGCACATTTTAACAAAACAATACAAAAAGCCTTTATAAATAGAGGTCAGTGTGTTTGGTGATATTAGGCTGAGTAGGTACTCCCTGCTACAAAACCTTATAACCTACACATTTTCGGGACTAATATGGTTGCCACAAAATTTATATTGTTGTTTTATATGCTTCTGGTACTTACCTAATAATGAAGAAGATTTATTAAGAGAAATCCAAGATTTTTTTTTATTATAATAAATTAATAAATTTCGACGTTTTAAGATTCCAGATTTCGACAATTTTTCTCAGAGGTAGTCAGTTAGGAAAAACCGATATAGCTAGCATCTAAAAGAACAACGTAATTTTCTTTATGTTTATTTAATTTTCCCTTTTTTTAACCGACTTCAAAAAGGAGGAGGTTATCAATTCGGATGTTTGTATTTTTTTTTTATGTATGTTCGGCCATAACTCCGTCATATGTTGACGGATTTGCAAAATTCTTTTTTTGTTCGAAAGGGGTTTATTATGGTCCCATATAAATTTCATATAAATCTGATGATGACTTCGGGAGACAGACACCAGAACTCTTTAAAAAATGACAGCAAATCAACCGCGATTTCTGCTATCGCATAAATATGCATTGTTTGTTTGAAATTAGTGCGGGGTAGATACTATAACTAAAAATTTTAAAATAAAAACTTTTTTACAAAAAAAACAACCGACTTCCTTAAAAACACTACAAAGTGAAAAATAACTTTAATTTCGGAAGTTGGTGGCAAAAACCTTAAATAAAAATCCTAAGACACCGACTTCCGAAATTAAAGTTATTTTTCACTTTGTAGTGTTTTTAAGGAAGTCGGTTGTTTTTTTTTAAAGTACAATTTAGGGTGTACCACCCTGGTCCAGGCCTTGAATTTTCATCTTTTTATAATTTCAAGCAGTATAAAAGTACTTCTCGGTGGCCACCATAGAATTTCCTTAGTTTTCCACTATGCAAGAACGACTGTTAGTTCGACAACACCTTTCTCTATAGTCTGAACTATTTTGAAAGGCTTGTTCTGTAAAAAACAAGAAAAATATACTTATTATAAACTGATACTTCTATCAGTTTCTTAAAATGACAACACTACCTGTACAGTTTTTGAGGAAAAAAAACCACAAGATACAATAACATATTAAATGACTAAACTTAACGTAACATAATGCTATTTCATTGTAATCAATTATTTATTTAATTGTAATGCATCATTGTAATCAATTGTAAACATGGATTAAAAAATAATTACACGAAAATAGTTTTTTTTTTGGTTACTTTGTACAAAAACGAACATATTAATTTTATTTTCATTCTAATTTTGTTGCTTTTCTTTTAGTATTTAGTGGTATTCCGAGGGCGCGTGAAAATTTTGAACTAAATTTGTATGGTATTTGACAGTAAAGTTACCTTCCCAATAAGATTTCAAATATAATCGGAGGAAATCGATTTTTACTTACCTTAAATTTTATGTATGTATATTCTCACAAATGGCACCTGAGATCTTGCACACAACGATACACTTCATGTTTTACAATTTGACAGTTCATATCAAAGAAAAATAAATAATTTAAGTTATTGCATGCCACAATTTCGCTCAGTGTGTAATTTCAACTGTATAAAAGTATACACAATGTACACATTCGTCTTCCTTGCTGTATAATAAGTAACACGTGCCTCATTATTCAGCTCTTTAGGTGACTGTTTCACACATAAATGCTACTATAATGTTGTTATAATGCAATTATTTGTCAATTGGATTTCTTATACAGCTATGTGCTGAATAATTTGTGCCCAAATTAGAGTTATATCCTCTGAGGATGCGCTGTCTACGCTATTATTCAGCAACTAATGCATTCACTGTGCACTGTTAAAATGCTGTTATACAGCACTTTTGTGCTACTTGGGCTGAGATCTTGCACACAACGATACACTTCATGTTTTACAATTTGACAGTTCATATCAAAGAAAAATAAATAATATTAAGTTTTTGCAATCCACTACAATTTCGCTCAGTGTGTAATTTCAACTGTATAAAAGTACACACAATGTACACATTCGTCTTCCTTGCTGTATAATAAGTAACACGTGCCTCATTAATCAGGCAATATTCAGCTCTTTATGTGACTGTTACACACATAAATGCTACTATAATGTTGTTATAATGCAATTATTTGTCAATTGGATTTCTTATACGGCTATGTGCTGAATAATTTGTGCCCAAATTAGAGTTATATCATCTGAGGATGCGCTGTCTACGCTATTATTCAGCAACTAATGCATTCACTGTGCACTGTTAAAATGCTGTTATACAGCACTTTTGTGCTACTTGGGCTATCACAGCCTATAGCTTAATCTTATCACACCTTCAGAATTATAGAGACCTAATCTATACAAATAAATAAAATTGTAGTGTCTGTTTTTAATTTCAAAATAACAGCTTTTCAATAAATGCATATGAATATACTTACATAAAAAAAAAACATTTTTTTTTGTCTGTCTGTCTGTCTGTCTGTTTGTTCCGGCTAATCTTTGAAACGGCTGGACCGATTTTAACGGGACTTTTATTGGCAGGTAGCTGATGTAATAAGGAGTAACTTAGGCTACTTTTATTTTAGAAAAAATCTTTTATTTTAGAAAAATACCTGCGTTAATTTCTGACATCCACGCGGGCGAAGCCGCACGCAAAAGCTAGTAAGAAATAAATATACTCTTATTAAAAAAAGGCCTGTGTTGTGATATAGGGCTCTTTTTTAATAAGACTTTTATCATTTCATGAGTCAAAGTTGGAATCTTAAAATTTCTAATTCGTTCTCTACAATTCTGAAGGTGCGTTATGTATTCGTGCCTACCTACCCATCAGCTAGTGCCGTGGACTCACAGAATCATAGTTGATAGGTGAAGCCACAGGAACACGAGTACATGAACCTAGGGTAGAATGTGAATGATTACTGTATTGTTTATTTACAATTATGAAAAGTTGGATTTCCATCTATAAACTTACAAGAAAAATAATTACTGGGGCGCGAGCGTAGAGATTGGTCGTCGGTTATAAAATGCTGAATTCATGGAACGGTTATAGTTTGCGCACTGGGGTTTGTTTTTCTGTAAATGGCTAGGTTAGATTAGACTTTATTTACTCTAAACTAGAAACACAATTGGGTTCCTACCATCAATGTCTCGTTTTGTCAGGAAAGAAACTATACCTTTTGAATTTCGAACATATCGTGAATTACAATTCATTTTATCGCATATCTATGAATTGAATTGCAACCGAAATCTTGCCTTTAACAAATAAAGAATTCTAATGTATAAAAAAATATATTTAATGAAAAAATACAAGTAAAATAAGTATCTAAATTAATGTTACACTTTAATTTTATCTACGATTAGCTAAATAAACAATAACATCTTAAGAGGAGCTCATTCATAGGCTATCAGTTTAAAGAAGTATTCCACTTCAAATTCACCATCCTCTGGTAGATCTGTGCAATGCACTGCATTGTGTACGATGTTTTTACCATATAAGGCTCTTAAGGTACCAGGATACAATTGGCGGCATAGATCCTGAAATGTTTCATTTATTATTTCATGATAAAAACTCATTATCTCTTTGCTCGGACTGGAAAATCGAACCCAGAACTCCGCGCTCAGTAGTCGAGCTTGTAACTACGAGATCATCTCAAACCACGGATATCTATGTCTCAAACGGTTAGATGGCAAGCGTCAGACGCAGTTTTTTTTTAGTATTTTGATGTCATTTTTTGCAATAACATATTTAAATTATTTTTTAAAAGACATAGTTGCCTACGTGGTTTCGGGTTATATTTTTATTTTTAATTTTTTTTCATTCTATTTCCTAGGTTGGCGAATTGAACTTAACAGAATCTACGAAGTTTGGACTAGTCGGACATGGCACATTCTGTGGGACATCGCGGGTTATTTTTTATTTATTTTTTGTTTTGCTGAAGATCTCTATCTAACCCAATAGTTGACTAGAGAATGCCTACATGGCAATAAGTCCACCCTTTGAACACCTTATATTGTGCAATATACATATATTCAAAATGTAATTGAATTATTGAGTATTTGATACGCAACTAATTTTAGCCATATTTTATGTACTTACTATTTCCCCATTATGGGTATTTTATCCATGAAGTTTTCATAGGAAATGTTTTAGTACAGTCGCGTGTGCGTCGCGCTTGTCTACATAAAGGCTCCAACCTTTATGCTACAGAATGGAATGAACTCATACTTGTATATTAATTTTATTTAAAACTAAAGTGAATGTGAGAACCTATGATCTTTTGCAAAAGTAGGTATTTGATGAAAATATAAACGAACTCTGTTCAGAGGCGTTGCGTCACATGCTATCAGTAGGAATCGCTTTCATTTTGACAGTTCCACAACATTCATGCCTCTGTTTACGTTGCTAAGTAGACAATTTTTTCGAGTATTTGATATTAATGGATTGGCAATAAGATTCAAAATTATTCAAATCCTGGTTAATAGTGTATTACGCAATGAGGGTGCAGGTTAAATTATTATGCATTCAGAGTCACTCGCTAAAGGAAATTCGTTAAAGTTTCTAACCCTTGTAGATTTAGCCGCAATAGGGCGCTGAAATTGAGTGGTTCGTTTATGATATAATTACTTCATCTCTCTACGTGTCTAACATGGTAAATTAAGAGTTGGAAAAAAGGTAGGCAATTGATTTACAGTTATGCAATATTCACTTTAGATCAGGCGGACATGCTGTGAAACCTGTCATATTTATGGAAACATAAACTTTATCAGTGACAAAGTTTTTTTTTGGGCGATATTTTATTTATTCGTGGTTCAGGATGTCTACATTTACTTACTGTCATGTACGAATTTGAAATTGAAAAATTGCCAGCGGCATGGGCACTACAAAATATTCGCATCCATAGGTACGTTTTTATACGTTTGTTTACATTTTCGTCAGAAATGAAAATGAAAAAATTCATTTTGGATTTGGATTTCGGAACAGACTATGGGTACATAATTTAACTATAGTTAAACATTACCGGGTCTCGTGGTCCACATAATTTTCTGAATTCACAAACACAGTTTAGACTAGGATCTATACATTTAACTTCTAATGCGATACATTTTCCTTCTGCCAGGTGTATACATGCAGACTGAAACAGAATGTTCCATTGATAACAAACGAAAATAATTCTGTAATGTGCAGTAATCAATCACGTTAGTATACATAGAATTAGGACTTGGGTGTAAGTACGGTAGGTAGGAAAGCGAGACTAGCACTTCGGAAAACGTCTATAAGCCCACGTTCCCGCGGACGTAATAAAATCACGGCGGGATTTATTCGAGCACATTTTTGATCGAAGCACAGCATAGTGCAATGCAAGAGTTGCACATCGAACACAGTGTTTTTTCGACGCGGTAAGACTCAATCGCGCTGCGGTTATTTGAAGCAAATAAGAATTTCTTTAATCATCATTTCAGACGAAAGACGTCCACTGCTGGACATAGGCCTCCCTCAAGCACCGCCACTTCGACCGGTTCTGCGCTTCTCGCAACGGTTTCCTGCGGCCTTCACCAGGTTATCGGTCCATCTTGTGGGAGGCCTTTCAACGCTACGTCTTCCAGTACGCCACTCCAGTACCTTCCGACCCCATCGGCCATCTGTTCTGCGAGCAATGTATCCTGCCCACTGCCACTTGCTCAGTTCAAAACCGAAATTTGAAACTCCAGTGCGCGATAACATCCCGCCGTGATTTTATTACATCCGTGAACGTCAACGTCAGTGTTTTGGAGGCTTCTTTTACGTCTTAGTAGAAGTTCTTGCACAAGTAGTTGTAAATGGGTCCGGTCAACCGCTGTTCCCGCTCGAAATATAATTTTCCAAACTTATGATAAATTAACAAAATAAACATATTAACCGTATATTCAGGTACAACTCCATCATATACCTCATAGAATTCTTTAGCATTTGTCATATTCACGGAGAACATAGCCATGGCCGAGATGACAAACTTTCCAGAAGAAGATATTTGTTCTAGAATAAGGCCTAAGTTGCCATCTAGTATTGCGTGTGGTTTGATCACGCAACACGTACAATCCTTGAATGTTGCTCTGAATGGGAAAAGAGGCACGTTTTCTTTGTTTCGGCCAAAAAATAATGCCAACATCTACAAAAGGGGAGAAACTATTAAATAACAGAAAAATTATATAATTTCATAAATGTTATCATTAGTAAGTAATACAGCAGTGCTATTCTGTAACCATCTCACCGGGTGAAGTGAGCGTGGAGTGAGCTATCAATGTCATTCCACCTGATGCTAGGGATGACCAACTATCATATTTACAATCACGATCGAGATTTAGATACCTAATATTCTTATGCTAATTCTATTGATTATTTTTATAAGGATTTCAAAGCTAGCATAGTGTCTAAACAATACTACTCTTTCGGGAAGTTTTTCAAATGAAATAGCAAAACCGAAATTCAGACATTGTCGACTAGCCCTTTATGCCTGACGCACAAGTGCGACACGCACGAACAATTAATGAATATAGTAAGACATATGTACATGTATAGGTAAGATAGCTACAACAGAAAATGTGAATCGACATTGTCAGTTATTATGAAGCCACTGAAAAACGGATTAAAATTAAATATGTAAATGCAATCACATGGCCTAATCACGATGTGTCTTGGAGAAGCGATTGTAGATCGACTCGAGTAAAGATTGTGCAACGTTCTTCAGCGTTGTTACTTACCCAAATCTATTTAAAAAAGATGAAAGAACCTGGCCGTGCCTGACTGACGGAGCATAGAATTCAATCTCACACATACTATGTGGGAACCCACATCTAGGCGCTGTCATATTCACATTGACATTTGATTTTTTTTATTATGTAGGTATCGTCACGTATGTGCACTAAGAATATTAGGTAAATGCAATACCAACGTCCAAAATGTGGCGACTAACATTTTATTGTAGACTAGCTTCTGCCCTCGGACCTGCAGTTCCTGAGATCAGCGCATTCAATAAAACAAACAAACATACAAAAAAACAAACACTTCAGCTTTATCTAGACACGCGGCAGCGTGTCAAGCCAAGTTCAAGTAACAGAACTGGCGAGCAGCACCGTGTGTAATATTACACGAACCATTTGGAGCCACTTTTGACCTCCTCATAACTCAAAAATTCTTTCATATAAACGTGTCAAATTTGGCTGATATAGTGAGACTTGCAAGATACAAATGTACTCCAAATTTCATAAACATATCTCAAACGGTTATTTAGATATAAACGTCCAAAAATCGTCATTTTTATCACTGACTGACCTATAGATCAAAACTCTAACCCAGTTCCAGATGACCTAGAAAGTTCAAATTTGGCATGCAGATAGGTAATTAGGTGGAAACAAAGGAATAAATCAGAAACTGGTAAATTTTTATCATTTTATTATAACATACATACATACATACAATCACGCCTTTTTCCCATGGGGGTAGGCAGAAACCACGGAACGCCACCTGCTACGATCTCTACACACTCCTTTTGCCTCTTTAAGGTTCATACAATTATTATAATTTTTCACTTAATTGATTCTATTAGGAACACTTATAACAAAAACCATTTGGTGTTAATTTTGTTATAAATACGTAACTACGAATAATTTATGTACAAAAAGTAATGATATCCCATCAAAAACATAAATGTGAAATGAGAGCCAAGTTCAATATTATGACATATGCCTTGGTTGTTGACTTCAACGACAAAAGAAGTGAGATCTAAATGGGTGCCAAGTTCAATGCTCAGTCCTGACTTGGCTAGTTTTCATATACGAATTATATTATAGCCTTCGCAAGTTTTAAACCTTATTTTATTATTCCGAAAATTTGGCTTGCTGGTAGAAACTAGCCATCGAACATAATAATTCGTATATGAGAACTAGCCAAGTCAGGACTGACCATTGAACTTGGCACCCATTTAGATCTCACTTCTTTTGTCGTTGAAGTCAACAACCAAGGCATATGTCATAATATTGAACTTGGCTCTCATTTCACATTTATGTTTTTGATGGGATAATATTATTAGTATAGATAAAGATATACCTACTTACTTATGTCGTTATTGTCAATAAAAAGAATATTCATCAACTGTCTCAACAGCACCCATAACTAGATTATTGATATGCCTAAATATATTGTGTATTGTTGTTATAAGGTTTGTCTCTTGAACTATTGTTTATCCAGAATCTAGATGATAGTTGTTTAAAAATCCTTTAGGTATGCTATTTACATATATTATGTAAATAATGTTAACGAACACATCACCAATCACTGAATACTTGCTTTGCACAATTTAATGAAGTTGCTCGATCTCACCTCATCATCTGCCTGCCCTTGTCCAACTGTGTTGGGGTCGGCTTCCAGTCTTAACCAGTTGCAGCTAAATGCACTGATATTTTACATGCAATGACTGTCCATCAGACTCCGACAACCCAGTTATTTGGTAATATGTTACCCCCTTGGTAAGACTGGTTGTCAGAGTTTCGACCTTCGTGATCTTGGTATGTAAAGATGGTCTCCATGGACGGACCGACCGAGGCAAGCGTAGCTTAGCCGGATCGGTCGGACTGTGCGGCTGTTTTTATTGAGCTACAAGCCTCTCGATTCACCGAATGCTCGATCTCACACCTCTCAAGTAAGTAGGTACCTAATATTCATTTGTTGAAAACTTAATTTATAATTTTGAAATGTTCAACAAGGGTTGGAATTGACATTAAAATATACCTCATTGGCTAACTGCGAATACGTCATTGCCTTTAGCAATGACTTGAAAGGCTGAAATTAAAAAAAAACTGTCTTGACAGTGACAGCGTCGGTCACCTCACTTCACCCGAAACCGTTACTCACACGGTGTTGTTGCCATAGCAACCACACCGAATGAGTAACTGCTTGCTCGACGTGAACACTTCACGCGATTCTCGTCACATTTAGTCAAGGTGGAGTGAACTCACGCGGGCGCGCTACGTGAGTTTCATTTGAAATGTTGATTTTTGACATACCTAGTAGGTAGGTATCAAGATGATGATGATTTGATGAATATTCTTGTATTAATAATACGATTATTAAGTAGGTATACATGCATTTATATGAATGTTTCGAATACTTGCGCACTAATTATTCTCAATCCGATTACGAAATGGCTTCTGCACAAGGTGATAAAAAAAAGTTGATACTCTATTGATGACAGCGTCTAGCACGCATGCGGGGCTTGATCACGCGATGCTCGCAATTTCGTTGTCATGGTAACATCACCTCACGAGCACGCGGGTGACCGTTTTGAACTATTGAATTTTGACATTATTATCAAGATGATGACGATTCGATGAATATTCTTTTTTATTGTTTGCAACCAAATAGGTTACCTTCAAACATTGAAATAAATGCGTATCTAATCATTTTGTCTGAACTCTAAATATGTTCGGGCACATGGTCATCAAAACAAAAATAAAAGAAAAAAAAAAATATGACATTGATGAACTAGTGGCCTAGTGCGCTTGCGCGGCGGTGAGCACTTCACGTGATTCTCGTCGCATCATCGTATGTATTCTCGGTGAAGTGAACACGCGCAGAGACGCGCTACGCGATAGTCATTTGAAGCGTTGAATTTTGATTTGAAGATGATGATTTGATGAATATTCTATTATTATAGACAATGAGTTTGATGAGAATGATGGCTGATGATAATGAGTGTTTAAGTACACATGCACATCATCTTTTATCTCTCATCATCGTTACCTTACCAATCAATGCTCAGACTACGAGAAGATTCTGTGTTACTACACAAGAAGTACCGTACAGCTACACCTACTGGTAGCTGTACGGTACTTCTTGGTATTGCATATTATTAGCATGCAGGTATCACCACGCGATAAAGGTTAAATGAGCAATAAGTAGGTACATAGTTTAAAAAAAGCGGATTAATTGTTGACATCAAAGTGTAGGTACTAAACTGACATTATACTTGTATGAAAGCTGTTGTATTAAGATAGGTACTAGAGATGGGTCGTACTAGGAAAATTTTGTACTAGGTGCACCTATTCCAAGTCCGTAAAAATACTAGATCCAAATACCTATTCCACCTAGTCCATGAGATACGCATACTTTATAGATGCTTAGTCTTTGCGTACCACCGATACGTGTAGATACGTACGTCAGCAGTAATAAATTGTACCTTCATAATTTACGCAGGCTTAGGACTATCAAAGTAAAATTAATACATGTTGGCCTTTGTCCGTAAAATGATCACAAGCAACACTTCTTTTTTTGGGAGCCATTTTTTAAAACAAAACTTGAGAGGTGTCAAGGGACACCCGGATGGAACGAAGTTCCTTTCCAGGATTCATGATTGTTTTTTTTATTATTTATTATGTACAAAAAACCTGTATACACTCAACAAAAATATTATCTCTCTCTGTTCGACGCCAGGCCAGGCCCCGACCATAGGATTTTAATTATTATGTGGAAGCGTGATAATCGTGGGCCCTGGGTCAAGAGTGGCGAGTGAACTGTCCGCCGTGCGCGGAGCTGAACAATAATATATTCAAATAACTCACCTGATGGTAGAAGAACACCTGCTCTGGAGCCTACCTGGATTTATGTATGTAAATGAATGTATATTGTATTGTGTAGTGACGTTATGAGTATTCTCAGGATACAAGGCCGCCCCATAAGGCTGGAGGTATTCACAGCATGCGGTCTCCAATGGTATCACTAACACATCATACTAATTTCCATTTCAAACAAACTGAACCCGTATTATATCGTCAAAAGGGGTTAGTTACTCACAAAAACAATTGGATCACGACAGACTGTCACAAACGGATCGATTTAAAGGGATTACTTTAACAAACGGGGTCGGGAAGCCAAAATCTATCCGACGCTTTCAAAGACCAAACCAAAAGGTAATGTGTCAAACTGATAAATGACAGATGTCACTCCGTTTCACGTCATGGTGCGTTCACAGAGCAACCAATTCAAACGGGACGGAACACTCTCTCTCTCCTTCTCTCACTCTCTCTCTCTCTGTCCCTCTCTCTCTCCCTCTCTCTCTCTCTCCTACGTTCCAAAACAAAATATATACAGTCGAATCGAGAAACCTCCTCCTTTTTTTAAGTCGGTTAAAAAGTGTCGTAACAACTTTTTCTCTTAATTCCGTCTAGCCCCCTTTCGCAACGCGCCATAAGGAACTTCGTTCCAATAAACAAATTAATTAATGTCACAATAAAAATAGATTTAAGTTCTTAATGATTTATCAAAATTTCGTTACGAAAACCAATCAGTACATAAGTCCGATAGTACGTGTTTGCGACGTCGAGTCAAGCGAGATCACATTCGCATGAGTCCGTACTTGATACTAGACTGCATTATCATAGTCTGCATTAGTATCGAGTATTGTCAAAGTACCTATTCTATAAAATACTCCTATTCCGGACTAGTATCGAGTCTCGAGACTAGTCCGACAGACAAGGATGGAAGGACTGCGGAATAGTGTAATTAAAAAAGGACAGTATATATTCTAGCACAACACAGTGCGTGTCATGTTACTTTTATGCCATTGAATTAGGGTTCAAATTCAAGTGACTGACACACGAGATTTTGTCAAACATGAATGAGCTATGACTATGCTGCTATCTCGCTTCGCCGCGTAGCCGGTACTTCGATGCGCGCGGACTGCGGCGCGGGTGCTGAGTACTGCCTAGGCACAGTGAGACTAGGTGGATCTAGTATTTTAAAAGTTGGAATAGGTGCAACCTAGTCTCTTTAAATACCTATTCCCTGTACTTATCTATTCTCGTATATACGCCTCATCTCTAATAGGTACATATCTACAAGAATTGAAATAAATCCCTGCGTACTAATTATTCTCTAAACCGAATACGAAATGGCATCTGCACAAGGCGAACAAAAAAAAAAGTTGATACCTATTGATGACAGCGTCTAGCGCGCATGCGTGGCTTGATCACGCGATCCTCGCAATGCCGTTGTCATAGTAACATCACTTCACCTCGCGAGCACGCGGGTGACCGTTTTGAACTGTTGAATTTTAACATAATATTTTCAAGATGGTGACCATTTGATGAATATTCTTTTTATTGATAATAACGACATAAGTAAGTTAGTAAGTAAGTAGGTATATTTTTAACTACAATAAAATGTTACTCGGTACATTTTTGGACGCTGGTATTGCATTTTCCTAATGTTCTTAGTGCGCATACGTGACACGTTATAAGTTAAATAAATACCTACCTAGTAAAAAAATGTCAATGTGAACATGACAGCGCCTAGATGTGGGTTCCCACATAGTATGTGTGAGATTGAATTCTATGCTCCGTCAGTCAGGCACGGCCAAGTTCTTTCATCTTTTTTTAATAGATTTGGGTTAGTAACAACGCTGAAGAACGTTGCACAATCTTTACTCGAGTCGATCTACAATCGTTTCTCCAAGAAACATCGTGATTAGGCCATGTGATTGCATTTACGTATTTAATTTTAATCAGTTTACAGTGGGTTCATAATAACTGACAATGTCGTTCCGCATTTTCTGTTGTAGCTGTCTTACTATATTCATTAATTGTTCGTGCGTGTCGTAGTCAGGCATAAAGGGCTAGTTGAGGAAAAAACAGAAAAAGAAAATAACAATGCGTTTCTGACTTAATTTCTGTTTCTTTATTTCTTTTGAAAAACTTCCCAAAACAGTAGTAATGTCAAGATAGTTTAATAGCTTTGAAATACGCATGAAAAGATCAATAGAATAAGCATAAAAAATATTATCAAAATCTCGATTATGATTGTAAATGTTATGTTTGGTCAATCCCTAGCAGCACTGGGATGACACTGACAGCTCACTCCACGCACCTTTTCACGATGAGATTTTTACAGAATCGACATGCAGAAGTGGAACCTGTTCGCGTCAATGTTCACCCAAATTATAAAAGCGCCATCTATGTGTGCACGGCGCAAACAAATTAGTTCAATGGGACATATCAAAATAAATCGACTAGGCGCGATCACAATGCCCACCTTTACGATTGCCAGGAGCCACTCTTCTACTATGCACACAATATAGAACTACTTGTACTATTCTGTGCCTGTGCGAAGTAGTGTGGCACAGAATAGAATGGGCTCCTGCTGGCTCCTGGCCTACATCATGAAGACAAACTTACTGAAACGGGAAACGTTCTATAGGCAAGCCATTCATGGGAGAAACGAATGTCGATGAACTGTTTCAGAATAGGTACTACTTGCGGAAATAAATGATTAACAGATGCATCCCTACCTTAACAGCCTCATCTTGCGAATGACAACCGTGGGCGACGTTTTGTAGTATATCAGTTCCGTACATTTGGCGCAGGGTTCCTGGTGCGGCATCAGCCGGGTCAGTTGCTCCCAACCAGTGCCTCCATTCGGAAACCGCGTTCGGTCCAACCAGTTCTAAGCCAATTACTTCCCCTCCAGTAATGTAGTTAATTACAATACTATAAAAGAAATAGTTTTAAATCGGGCGTATGTCGGTATGATTTTACCATTCGTCTGATGGTGTAGTCTTTGGTCCTTTTGATTCTTGTATGTTTTGGGAAGATAATTTTAGGGTAATACGAGCTTATCCATCCACATGATTTGGAAATCTTTTTTATGGAATTCTATAGCATTGGTATAGGTTTAGGACTAGGTACATATACCTAATACTTACGGGACCAATTTATTTCCGGCCATATGCTCATATAGTGTCACTGCAAAATCTTTGCTTAACTTGCAGTTTTTCATACGGACTATACGGAATCCTTTCTTCGTTATGAATGCTATTATTTTTCCATGCATATCTGCTGGCACAGGTTTTATTAAAGCAAAAGTGCTGAAAATAAGAATTAAAGAAATAAATTATCTTGTGAATAAGATTTAAATACATAATACCTACATACAGAATACCTGTGCTTATTCAAGAAAACCCCTAGATAAACCGGTCAAGTGCGTCGGAACTCGCACCGTGAAGGGTTCCGTAGTTGGGATAAACTATGACGCATATGCACAATATTTATTATATGGACCGCAAAACTTAAGAATAACAAAGTTATTTCTACGGTTGTAACCGAAAATATGCCGTATCTCCAGTCCCCTACGTACCTACTGTCAAAAGTTTTTGAAAATAAATGGATAAGTTGGATGGTGCATTGGCTTTATGTTACACGCTCACAAGTAGGGGTCACAAAACCGCTGGTATATTAGAAAACCGGTTTTTTCGATTTTAATTTCATCCCAAAACCGGTTCTCCCGTCTTTCGGTTATTTCGATTATTTCCATGTTTTTTTTTACTTAAACCTATTTTTATGCTTCTTAAGTCTTTTTGTCGTCAAAAGTCGTTAATAAACTTTATTGCTAAATCAGAGAACACTAGAATAAATTGAAAAACTCCTTTTGAGAGAATAAACTAAAAAACAAAACAATAATTATTGTGTCTGAGAATCAAAAAATACATCTGGCTTAAAGCAACGATAAATTAAACTCCATTCTTATTTTTATAATTCGACCGTAAAATTGAAAGAATGTCTAAAGTGTTATCATTCAGCGAGATTCGAAGCCCAATTTACTTTATTAATCATATGTATTTTTACAGTTTGTTTGACGTCGATTAATCAAAATCAAATTACGAAAATAAAAACGTAGCTCATTAAATTCATCAAAATTGAAGTAATCATAGTTTGATCAAATTTGAAATGATAAACGAACATAGAAATACACTATTTTAACTGTAAAATCACATAAATCAGCAAAATCTAAAAAAATCGTGCTACGGGCTTTTAAGTGGTTATAAACCGGCTGATGAGAATATTCTTTTAGCCTCGACACTCAGAGGGAGAAACTTTAAACAAATTATTGTACACCTGCAAAAGCTTCTATTTTCATAAAGGGCCAGCTCTACTTTAATCATCATCATCATCATGTCAGCTGAAAGACGTCCACTGCTGGACATAGGCCTCCCCCAAGCACCAACACTTCGAACTTTTCTGTGCTTCCCGCATCCAACGCATTCCTGCGGCCTTCACCAGGTCATCGGTCCATCTTGTGGGAGACCTTCCAACGCTCCGTCTTCCAGTACGCGGTCGCCACTCCAGAACATTCCGGCCCCATCGGCCATCCGTTCTGCGAGCAATGTGCCCTGTACACTGCCACTTGAGTTTGGCAATTCTTCGGACTATGTCTGTAACCTTGGTTCTCCTACGGATCTCTTCATTTCTGATTCGATCGCGTAGGGAAACTCCAAGCATAGCCCTCTCCATTGCTCTTTGGGTGACTTTGAGCCTTCTTATGAGGCCCATTGTGAGCGACCACGTCTCAGTGCCATATGTCATCACTGGCAACACACACTGGTCAAAGACTTTTGTCTTGAGACACTGCGGTAAGTGGGACGAGAAGATATTGCGTTGCGTAGCGTCTACTTTAATGATGGCAGTTAAATCATTCTCAAATCCCGTATCAATAGCAGTGGACGTCCTTTTTTTCGGGTAGGAAATCATTACTTGACGTTTCCCGCTCTGGGTGGGGCGGAAAGGCGTGTCAGACTTTAACTGACAAAAACCCACCCATGTTTCTTCAGTTGCCTATGCCAGGGCCCCCACTCTTCCGAACACATCCGCGACCACATGAGTAGACAAACGGAACAGAGATAAAGCTTCGAACAACCGCGCGATTCGATTGCACTACTACAAGCACGCGGGGCATGTGTGCGTGACCACTGGCCGCTTGTCGCATACGCGGCGAGACTGGAAAAATCCGGTTTACGCTTGCACAGCCAGTTGACAATCTCAGGGTTAGTGCAACGCACGTTGTTTGTTTTGGTAGTTGCAAGTTTGAATATTTTTATGTAAAACGTGGTATTTTAATGTAAATAATGGTTGTTTATTGTACTGTGTGTATGAATAATAGTAGAAAAAATAAAGATATATCATACTTTAACTATCCCAAGGAGTACAATAGGTGAGTAAATATTTGATTACTTATTACTTTTTCAAGTAAATTAAGTACCTTTATTTTATTGTATGGTCCTTTTTATTACAAGTTGTCAGTATGTTATTTATTTTAATGTCTTTGCTAGAACATCTACCCACCCAGGGTTGATGTTGTAGCAAAGACATTAAAATAAATACGAACAATCACTGACCTCTATAATTACCACTGGACTGGCGGCTGTCAAAGTGTTTATGTGCCCCTTTGATAATCGCCATTTTGGCGCTGTCGGACGTGGTTGGACGTAGCGAGTATCTGTGGTACTAAAGTTTAAAATAACCTACAAAATAAATTTTCTTTCGAAAGTCAAAAAACAAAGTCACCGACTTCCGAAAGTAAAGTTATTTTGTAGGTAATTTTAAACATTTTTTGTGGTTGTTTTTGAAGTCAATTACATTTTTTTTTTAAGTTTTTTATTATATCCTTGTTAGTTTAAATATTCAACCCAAATTATTGTCAAATACATAATTTTCTTACATGTGCACTAGAATTTTGTAATCCGTAGCACCGGTAATAACAGCGCCCATGTACACAATGAGCTAAAAATAAAAACTATTGAACCAAACTAAATGAAAATTTTATGGGACCAAATGGCAGGTATACTGTATCGAAAAAAAAAGAATCATTGAAATCGGATCAGAAACCTCTGAGTAATCGGTGTAGACAATGTTGATATCTTTTTAGGTTTTTGATGATTTTTCAAAAAGTCTAGTCCAATTTTGATAAAATTTTCATGGGACCATTCGGAAAGTATACCCTTTCCAACAAAAAAGAATTATTCAAATCGGTTGGTAAACGACGGAGTTATGCCCGAACAAACATAAAAATAATATAAACATCCGAATTGATAACCTCCTCCTTTTGGAAGTCGGTTAAAAAGAGTGTCCATGGAGTTTCTAGCCCATTCTTCTCCATAGAGATCTGCGCATTGGAATGGGTATCTATGGTACTTTGACAGTTATTATGTCTTGTGACTGGGACTGTAGCACCCAAACTATTTTTGTACTAATTTTATTTTATTTCTTTTGACAATTCAAAAGTGCCTGTAATTGGCTTAGTTGAATTAAATTATTTGATTTGATTTGATTTGATTCTATCATACTGAATAATAAATGTTTATTCTATTTAACAAATGTTTTGTTTAATTTGTCTTACCCTATTGTGACAACCCTACCAAAATAGGTAACAATTTTGCTCGTTCTTAAGAAGCTTAGTCTCTGTTCCGTTTGCCTACTCATGTGTCCGCGACCCTGGCAGGCATCGGTCCTAGCACACCTTTTCATTAATGCTGACATCTCTTTGAGGCGCGCGTGGAATACAACGCGCCGTCTACCGGGCCTGGTCCTTACCGGGTGGCGAGCTACCCATTGCTCGCCGCCCGATAAGGACCGGAAGTCCGCAATGGATTCCCGACGCCCGGGGCGTCTCCTGTGGTGGCTAGGGGCGTGGGGCATATATTGCCTCTCCCTCACGTGCTCGGCCTCCTCCTTCGCGAGCATTACTGCCTCGCAGAAGGAGGTAATGGCTGCACTTGCCCTCTCACTTCACACATGGCCTGGACCTAGGCCGGACGCGAGAGATCGCCGCCGCCGATCGCCTCCACGAAGACACGGCGGTGCTCCGCCCAGGCAGGACACACTTTCACTGTATGCTCCACCGTGTCCTCCAGGCGATCCATACAGTGGTAACACCCGGCCGTTACCCTGTCCTGAATAGAACGTCGTGAAGCACCCGTGTGTGGTGAGAACCTGCGTAAGGTGGAATCTGAGGACGCCGTGGAGCCTCTCCAGCCACTCCTCAAAGAGACGAAGTGGTGGACGTAGTACGTCCGTTGTTAGGTTGAGACACAAACTTTTCAATTGATTGATATTATGTCTCGGCAAAGACAGCACCAATGGTGTGTTTTATATAACTGTAATTGATGAGACAATATGTGTACATTGTAAACATGTAATATCGTTGGATTTTATTATTTTAAAAGAAAACCGGAATAATCGAAACCTCGGTTTTCATTAAATTGAAACCGGGTTTCTAAAAATTACGTAAAATCCGGTTTAACCGGTCTTTTCGGTTTCGGTGAAACCGGTTTTGTGAGCCCTACTCACAAGGCTGCGGGGTAATTGTGTGACACACATAAAATGTCAATTCATCGCAATGGGATTCATTATGACAGTTGGGTGAATCGTTCATTGTGTTCTTAACGTTGTTGGGAAGACGAATTTTTCAAACCTATGAAGCATTGGATTAGCAGTATCCTGAAAACTATCGGATTGTGATTGATAATGCGTTACGTAATTAGGGTCGTATGTTAAATCGGTAAACAGTTATGTTTCAATGAATAGGCAGTAGCCAGACATCGGTGGAAGCACTGACCTTTGAGCTATTGTAGCGCGGTACGAAGTACACGCGTAATTTTTTATCCCAACTACGGAACCCTTTAGTCTATATACACATGGCGTAATAAAATCGCAATGGATTTTTTTCGGGCACTTGATTTTCAACCTTATTTGTTGAACTGAGCATTGAGACTCCAACACCGTGCACGTCAGCGCATCGAAAATCGAACAGTGTCTTTTACAGTTCGATTTTATACTCTCGGCGCTAAACACTGTGTTGCAGAGAAAGTGCGCGAAAAATCTCTCCACGATTTTATTACGTCCGTGGGAACGTGGGCTTAGTGTGCATTGTCCAACACGTACTAGGGCAGGTTTTTCTAATCATGAGTTGGACACGTGCAACTTGCCAGCCAGAGCATCTGGTGGGAACCTGAAGGTGGAAGTTAGTATAAGAAAAAGAGTCATTTTGCGTAAAGTAGCTACGCTAAAAAGTACACTCATAAAAAGAGTACAATACTCTATTGTAGAGTACGGCTGGCGACTCTAGTCGGAAATCGGGACAACAGGCAGGCAGGCATGATTCTAAATAGGAGCAATTATTGGTAGGTAAGGTTAAAGTTACCTTTCAAAGTGGTTAAACAATTTTTGCCGAGTAGCTGGCGCACAATCTGTTATACGTAATAATTTCGAGAATACGTTGATGATGTTGCCAATTTGCAGCATTTCCAATTTAAGGGATGGCACTTGTATCCGTTTTAATAGGGTTTTCCCTTCTTTTGCGTTTAATATTTGACATGAGTTATCAAAAGGGAAAAAATATAGGATTAATTCTACTATATGGTCGGTCTCAGCGTCATACATCTCGCACAAAAATGTAAATTTGTCAAGATAATCGTGTTCCTGCAACATCAACATAATCTATATATAAGGTGTATCTATTCATACATGAAATATTGTAAGAGGTACACCTGTAGGTGGTAAAGAAGCTACAGAACCAAAAAAAAAAATTTTTATCTAAGCGTTTTTTGAATTTTCGTAATTATTATAATTTTGAAACTGCTTGAGACGTTTTGCATAAAACCTTTAGTCCAAATTCAATGGGCCTTATCACACTAGCGGTTCACGAGCGTCTTCAAAGCGGAGCGATTGCGCAGCGAATACGTCGCGGACGTGTAACGGGTTCGCCGCGGATAGAACCGTCACTGAGTGTATTGCACAGACGCCAAACATCGAGCTACCCGAAACTGTAAAATTTTGCCAATCAATCTTGAAACGAATACTTGAGCGATAAAGTTGAAAACCTTTTAAAGAAATTTGATAGATTGTAGTAGCTTTATGTCTTTACGTCATAAACTCGTCGCAAACAGGCGTCGAAAACGTTGCCTAACCGCCACGCGCCCGCGGCGTCTTCGCTGTGCTGCCGCGACGTGATCGCGACGTATTAGCTGCGCGCCCGCTCCGCTCTGAAGACGCTCGTAAACCGCTAGTGTGATAAGGCCCTATGATTGGCCCGCCTGACACTGCGAGAGCGGCGGCGGCGACCGGACGGCACGAGCATGGCCGGCCGCGGTGTCTCGGGCCGTAAAAAATAAGAAGGAGCCAGTATTTATTATGTGCGTCAAATAATTTATAAATATTACATTTTGAAAAAAATACATTTAGACAATTTTTTTTTTCGTTGCTATAGCTTCTTTACCACCTACATGTGTACCTCTTAAAATATTTCGTGTATGAATAGATACACCTTATATAAGTAACTAACTTTTGTCAGCGGCTGCGCCCGCGTGGAGGTCGGAAATTATCCCGCGGTAACGTACTACTGGGATAAAAAGTATCCTATGTGTTAATCCAGGTTATAAACTATCTCGGTCTCATTATAAAAAGCAGTTTAACTAAAAACCCAGGTTTAAACCTCATTAAACAATGGTTTAAGTTTAAGTTTTATTACAAAAAAAGGTTTTGCGATAAACCATAGACTAAACCCTTGTTTAACGTTAAACCTGGGCGACCCCTGGTTTATCGATGGGTCTAAGTCGCATCTGTCAAGTTTCCACTTTTAGGTTATCATTTATTTCGTTGTGTTGTGTTGTTTTTATCCAAAAATGGACATTAACATGGTAGATTTAATTGATAATCAGGATATTGAAGTAATTCAGTCATTAGAAAGGTCACGCCGATTCAACAGAAATCGGGTTCGAGTCAATCTCTTCATTGAGTTATCCGATGAAGATTTCAGGCAAAAGTAGAAAACAAAATTTATACGAAAGTATCGCAAGTCGAAGAAACGCTTAGTAAACCAAGCGTTTCTTCGACTTGCGATACTTTTGTATAAATTTTGTTTTCTTAAAACGCGCAAAAATGTTACGTTTCGTTACACGAACTTAGATGTACTACTACCTAATACATTAGTAATGTGATTAAACCTAAACAAAACTGCAATCGATAAGTGATATTAATGTACATGCAAAATAACAAAGTTTCAATATTTTGAATGTTCCTTACATAATTAAATCATTGATAATACTATCAAAACGGTTTCTTTTCTTGGGATACGGAACGTTGCAATAGAATGATATCATGACGAACGAGTGATATTTGTGTTAATCTGTGGTTGATATTAAGATAATGGTTTAAATGACGGTATTATGAAGACCACGATTTATAAATGTTTTGTAATACGAACAAGTTTAGACCATGGTTTTACAGATGAGCTTGGACTTGATAGTTTAGGTTTAAACCAAGGCTTATTTAGTTTTTTGTAATAAGACCGTCTGTGTTCCAAACATCCAAATCCGCTCAGTAGCTTTTGCGTAAAGTATAACAAACGTCTATCCATAGGTACATCCATTCATTCACTCACAAATTTTCGCGTTTATAATATTAGCACCTAGGATTACGTATAATAAAGTCATAGCTATAAAGTAAAGCTGTTTATTGAATATAAAAAAAAAAAACATAATTGCTACAAGGTTTGGGAAAAAATACCGAAAATATAGTTTTTATTTTATTTTTATTCGTATGTCATGTATGCCTGTTTATTTTAATGTATTCCTGAGGGGTAATTGCGGAACTTTTTATCGGTAGGAATTGGTTTAATATTCATAGTTACACAACATTCATTGCGTTATTTACGTTGCTGAGCCACAATTTATTCCAACAAATAACGCAATGGTTTAGAAATAATCTTCAATCCCATTCAGATTCTAATAAATTGTGTGTTTCGCAATTAGGGTGCTGCTCTACGCAAATACTACCGGATAGATTCTGTTCATGTTTTACGTATTTCTACGTAAAACATGAATGAATTCGCTTTGAAAATCAACATGAATAAGAACAGCTGTTTAGTTCGATTTCCAACTACTTTCTTAGTGATATTTATGTGAGTATTTTTCTTAAGTTCTGTTAATTATTGTGCTGTTCCAAGAACATTGTAGGTACTTCTAATAAAATTAATAGATTTAGCTATGAGATTTTTAACTCTACTAAGGAGTTCAGAAAGATGAAAGACGCCACATGGTAAAAGGGGAGAATGGGGCACAGTAATGGCCTCGCCAAGACGATTGTTTTTTTTAAAATCAATAATTAAAGACAGCCAAAAACAAAAAGCAGGGGCACTCGTTACCTCTTCTCGAAGCGTTTCCTCGTATTTGCAAAATCACCCTAAGCGTTGCTTATACATTTAATAGCTTCGGCCGAGATAATGCTAGAGCTCATATTGAATGTAAAGTCAAGCTCAACTTATATCTTGGTCAAAATTTATGGCTTGGCTGTTCCATTAAACTCCATTTCTTATCATAAGCCCATAGAAGTCAGTGCGACGGTCGCGAAACAGCCAAGCCGTACATTTTGATGAAAGGTTTGTAGAGTTAGGGGCTTAGCTCTATATCAACTCTAAAAACTTTTACAGTGAAATTTAAGTCGTCGTTATTAGTCTTGGCACTGTTATCTATACTTCTATACTATATATACTATAATATTAAAAAGCTGATGAGTTTGTTTCTTTGTTTGATTGAACGCGCTAATCTCAGGAACTACTGGTCGGAATTGAAAAATTATTTTTGTGTTGGGTAGCCCATTTATTGAGGAAGGCTATAAGCTATATAAGATCACGCTACGGTCAAAAGGAGTGGAGCAGCAAATGAAAAATGGAAGAAAACTGGCAAGCAATTCGATGCGACGACAGGAAGGGGAGTGAAAATTTGACGCGGACGAAGTCGCTAGTATAAAATATATTTGGTAGGTTTATTTATTAGTAACTACTAAGCGTCATTTACGATCTCTCATGAAATGACTGACGTAAATTCAGATGAACGGCTGCCCCCTCTAGACAATATCCCTAGCTATGCCAATGAAAATAATCCTTTTAATATCTAATACTTATTATAAACGTATGTTTAGATGTTTATTACTAAATTGTGCAAATATGGCTGAACGGATTAGGATGAAATTTGGCACAAAGAGATTATAACCTGGATTAACATCATATTATTATGATAAGTTTTATTCCGGTCCCGGTTAATTCTGAAGACCACACGCAGTGGACGGCGGGGCGCAGGCAAAAGGCTTATAGTACAGTAATAAATAGTAATAATAGTACACCTAGTAAACCTACCTACGTATAAGATATGTAGGCACTTAGGTACTCCCTGGTGTACTCTATCGAATAATGTGTAGGATGAAATCGACACATAGGTACTAACATGGAGATGATACTAAGCTACTACTACTTTTTGAGGCCATGATATGGGCTCGTACACGTAGAACCGAGTGTGCATGTATCGTGTCACGTGTCCTGTTATGATATGAAACCAAAATTTGTTACCATTTTTGCAGCAGTCGCATAAAAGGTTAAATTCGTCAAAAATAAGTATACTTATTATGAAAATAATGTAGATTTCTCATTAAAAATAAAGTTAGCTAAAAAAATACGACTAGTCCAACGACATTAACAAACATAGATAATACCTATTCCACAGAGTATATAAAATAATAATCACAAAGCCAAATCAAACGCTTCAATTTTTGTTTATTTTTGCAAGGTATTGTCTTCCGAATGAAGAGGCTCTCCGCTCACGCTTGCCTTTTTAGGGTTCCGTTGTTTTGTTTTCGAGGGAACCTTAAAAGGCGCCCGGGCTTAGGGGATAAGACCGGGGAGTGTGGGATTTTTACCTCACTAAAACTACCCTGGTGGTTACCACCCAACTAGGACACTAGTGGAAATAGCAGCCTATTTTGCAACTTTTAGCTGTAGGTACAGTAGCGTTTTAGGGGTTCAGAAAGTGGTTTTAAGTTCTACTACTGCTTCCGTAACTGCTCATAGCTGTAAATATCACTAGGGGTAGCAGAAACTGAACCAAATGCCACTCTACGTTTACTAAGAGTTCATTTTACAACCCATTTGCCGTCTATAGCTTTAAAGAGAGTTAAAACATGTATGTTAAAGCTTAAAGCTGCAAAAAAGCTTCTATTGCCGCTGCTGTACGCTTCGGAACTGCATTAAGACATTAATTGCAGACTTTTTAACGGAACTGTATAAAAGATATATTTATCACTGTTCTGCCACTGATAGTTTCATTGCAGAAGTGATTTGTACTTTTGCGCAGACTTAAGCAAGAATTTGATCGACTGTTTTACTAATAGCGACATTAAGGCTTCACAATAGGAGCAGGAGAGTAATGGACATTGCCTACTCATTTGGATACGTTCTGTTATTTTTATTGGAGAAATCACATTTTATAAAATATTTGAGCCAGTTAAAAGAAATATGAATCTGAAAGCATGGAAGTTCAAACAAAGAACTGGTGGATATTGCAAGAAAGTACGGAGAGTTTATCAGAATGTGCAGAAATTAAAAAAGGCAACTGTGTGTGAGAATTCTGTAATTGAAATATTAAATAACACGTAAGTTTTTTTCAACTCAATTACGTGAGAGTAATTTAGCTTTTATTTATAAAACTCTATTAATTTAATTTATTCTTTAAGGGATTCCTTGGAAACTAACAAAAATAATGCGCCAAGTTCGAGTTCAACAAACACGAGCGAGGGTCCCGTAGATTTTGTTTTCTCAATTGCTGAATAACGAACCAGTTACAGAGGAAAAGTAAGTTATAGCATGGTGTGGCATATTATAAAAATAAAGTAAAATAACCTTCCTTGTGTAATTTTTTGCTTTTTTCTTCTAGACTGGACTCGGACAGCGATACTGAATATAAACTAGAGTATGTCGAATGTGAAAGAAAATGGAGCTATCGCGAGCAAATACGAATTTGGGCGCTGAAACACAAATGTAGTCATGTAGCTTTAAAAGACTAATTCCAAATTTTAAACCAAATTACTCAAAACGCTATGCCTAGAGATCCACGCTCACTACCTGATACACGGAGAGAAATAATAATATCTGCCCGATCCTCAAAGCTGGAGATGCATCAGTCCCATCAAATTACAGGCCTATTTCACTTCTTACGACTCTGTCCAAAATTCTGGAGAAGCTGGTAAATAAGAGACTGTTAGCGTACTTAGAGAAGAACCAACTCCTATCGGCTAACCAGTACGGATTTCGCAATGGCAGATCAACGGAGGACGCAGTTTCGAAGCTGGTAGATCACGTTGTTGGTTGCCTTGACAGGGGCAAAAAATGTGTCGGCGTCTTTATTGATCTTGCCAAGGCTTTTGATACCGTCTCGAGACCCATACTGGTTAAAAAGATGGAACGCTTGGGTATCAGGGGCATTGCTTTGGAATGGTTTACGTCCTATCTTTCTGAGCGTAAGCAGAAGGTTTGTCTGGGAGATTTCTTAGAGTACCTCTATGAGCGTGGAATATGGAGTGCCCCAGGGTAGTGTACTTGGCCCCACCTTGTTTCTCTTGTATGTTAATGGTCTTTGCTCACTCAAGTTGGCCAACGCGCAAATATCTGCTTATGCTGATGACACAGCTAAAGCTGTGCAGAGAAATAATAATATCTGCCCGATCCTCAAAGCTGGAGATGCATCAGTCCCATCAAATTACAGGCCTATTTCACTTCTTACGACTCTGTCCAAAATTCTGGAGAAGCTGGTAAATAAGAGACTGTTAGCGTACTTAGAGAAGAACCAACTCCTATCGGCTAACCAGTACGGATTTCGCAATGGCAGATCAACGGAGGACGCAGTTTCGAAGCTGGTAGATCACGTTGTTGGTTGCCTTGACAGGGGCAAAAAATGTGTCGGCGTCTTTATTGATCTTGCCAAGGCTTTTGATACCGTCTCGAGACCCATACTGGTTAAAAAGATGGAACGCTTGGGTATCAGGGGCATTGCTTTGGAATGGTTTACGTCCTATCTTTCTGAGCGTAAGCAGAAGGTTTGTCTGGGAGATTTCTTAGAGTACCTCTATGAGCGTGGAATATGGAGTGCCCCAGGGTAGTGTACTTGGCCCCACCTTGTTTCTCTTGTATGTTAATGGTCTTTGCTCACTCAAGTTGGCCAACGCGCAAATATCTGCTTATGCTGATGACACAGCTTTAATTTTCCATGGCGACTCTTGGAAAGAAACCTATAGTGCCGCGGAGGCTGGAATGAAGTCGGTTACCAGTTGGCTGCGACACAATCTGCTCACTCTTAATATTACAAAAACTAAAGTGGTGAACTTCTCTGTAAGCAAAAAAACAATTGCTCCTAAAGAATTTGTACTCAAATCCCACCAATGCAGGTATAGTCTAGAAGATGGCTGCAGCTGCCCTGTCTTTGAACATGTTGAGAGTATCAAGTACCTCGGCGTTAGCACCTGACATGGACGAAGCAAATACAATCAGTTGCTTCGCGCGTAAGGAAGCTTTTGTACATATTTAAAAGACTTCGTTCTATAGCTGACATAGATACTCTCAAGATGACTTACCTGGCTTTGTGTCAGTCTGTGCTTGGTTACTGTATAGTATCTTGGGGTTACGCTGGTAAAAGTTACTTTATTACAGCTGAACGTGCACAAAGGGCCATTCTCAAGGTCTCTCATGGAATGGGAATCCGTTACCCCACTGACAGGTTATATAGTGAAACGAGAGTGCTTACTGTGCGCCAACTTTTTATTTTAACAGTCCTACTTAAATTTCATAGAATTGCAGCAGCCACAGTCGTAACGGATCAACGCACACGTAGGAAACCCAAATGGAACAGAGTTTTCTGCAAGCTTAAGTTTGGTAATAAGGCCTTCGCATGTATTGGACCCTACCTGTATGGGAAAGTTAATAACAAGCTCAACATCTTTTCCTTAACGAAGTTTGGGTGCAAAAAACAAGTTCAGGCGTGGCTGCTTGGACTTGGTTATACTGAAACGGAAAACCTGCTATCCTTCAACTGTTAAAGTATTCACCTTCACATTTACACGCTCGTCTCATCCAAACAGTCACATCATACACACACTCATCACACACACAAACTCCTCACATACACACTCTTCACATACACAAACTCATCACATACACACTAACACTCATCACATACTCGTACGTACACTCATCACATGCACTCACTCTTATGGTTACCTTTTAGTCCGTAGTTTTAGTATGTTGCTTTTTCTACTGTAATTTCATATTCTATGTATAAGTATAGTATAAGTAATGTCGAAAGAGACTGGATCCTGCGACACAGGGCATCCTAGTGCGGGATCCAGTGTCACACCTGAATATTGTAAACTTTTATGAACCAATAAACTAAAACTAACTAAACTAAATTACAATAAACTTGCAACGTTCACAATTTAACTCGTGTTGTTGCTGAAGTTCGACTTTTCGTAATTTTACAAACATACAATGCATATTAATTTGAAAATAAATTATAGTTAATAAAAAAATTGTTAAGACAAGGTAATAAATAAACCACTATCTCAAATTGCTAAAATACTTAAAGAGTACGAAATTTTGGATCATGAGCAATTTATTGACCAGACACATTCTAATTACCCGTGTGTAAAAAAAAAAACACAATTAATGTAATTTTACATTTCAATGATTTTATTTTATCTAATCAAAGGGCAGATAAATATTTTTTAACTATTAAAAAAGAAGTGATGGAGGTGATAAGTATCAAAGGTGAAGAAAATCAAACATATATTTATTGTAAGTTTGATAATTTAGTAAATGCTTTTGACCTTCCAAAGTTCTCCTCTTACCTAAATATTTTCAAAAGCAACTATACATCAGTTTTAAGTTCAGAATACGTGTGTTCGCCGTGTGATGTTAAATGTAAACTTGTGGTCACTCGACATGAATTGGATTTATATTTTGTTCCTTTACTACACACATTATAACGAGTACAATCGAAACGCTTCTTGTATAATTGTATTGGTAAATTGAAATAAAAAAAATATTTGAGATTAAATCAACTTGTTTTATTGGCAAATTGGCCCACAATTGACATTATTAAAATAATTAAACTAGGTAAATCTAAAATAGCAACAGTATAAACAATATTTGCACAACATTGTGTTTTTTCATGTGTCTGACATGGTGAATCGAAATAGACCAAATATTTGAATCAAAATCAACATGTTTCTTTGGCAAATTGGCCCTTGCTTACATCATAGACATAGTCAACATGTTAATTAATAATAAAAATAAATATTCGGGACATTTCACACATGCAGACGCACTACGAGCTACGCCAACAGGCCTGTCAAACTAGGATAAGTCTAAAGTAGCAATATAAATAAATCTACGTATGGCAATAAATTTCAGTGTTCTTATTAGTTGTACCAATAACTCAATACAATCAGTGTGTAAGACTGCATGTAGTCTCATTCAACTATTCTACAGTAAATTATACTTTCTAAATGTAACATTCTAAGTTATCTAAAACTATGTAGTTATGGTTGAAATGTTACAATTTGAGGGCCGAAATTGCATTTTTTAGAGGACGCCATTTAATTTTTGGGACATTTGGGGGGGGATCATTAGAAGCTTAACCTCAAGTTTGTGGGGTTGCCGCCCTTGTCCCCCGGCCGCCATCTTGGAAAAAGGGGTGCATACACATTTTTCACGATATCTCGAAAACTATGCGTCTTACAAAAAAATTGTCATAACATAATTTGTAGCAAATTGCTTTGCCTATAAACATATTTATAACTTTTGCCCTAAATTTAAAATTAAAGAAGTTTTAAGCAAATAAGTGAGAAAAGTTTTATAAAAAAAATCTGTTTTGCTCTATAACTTTTCTTTTATACATTTTACAAAAAAATTACCTCAGACCAATCTTGTAGATGGTTTTTTGAGAAAAAAATTTGACTATAATTTTTTCATTTTCTTTCATTTAAAACGCTGTTACAGCGCTCCAAAGTTGGCCGGGCTCGTCAGTGCTCATGAGAATCCGGTTAAAACGAAATGTTTCACTTAGTTTAATGATCTTTTTTTATTGTAAATACATTCATTCAAAATTTTTGTTACATTCCTACCTACCACTTCACTTATTCATTGCAAACTCTTTTCCCCGCCACCAATGAGGTAGAGTCTGCAGGCGCGTTTTTTTTACGTGGTATCCTCAGTAGGCCTACTCCACAGACATCTTGCTTTTCCATAAAAGCAAATTCATTTTCTTACTATTATAATCCTGAAGATTGGGGCTGGTTGGGCTATAATGTTGTTTTCAAGTTGGTTGGTTGGTCCAATAAGGTGTGGTGAGAGCGCTGGTAAGGGTTCTGTGGCTTCTTGTTTTGTTGTCGAACAATCTAACATTTCTGTCAACTGCATGTCAGCAATTTCGTACGACATAATATTGTTTCTTATAACAATGCAGTGTATTTTAGTCCAGTTTGGTTGTGGAGTTGAATTTTCTATTTTACATATTTTTTTACTTTTTTTATTCGGCCCGTCTAACACTCCATGTTTTTCCCACTTAGATGGACAGATGCAAAGTTCTTGTTTATTTTGTTGTTCATTATAAGTTTGAACTATTTTGAAAGGCATTCTGAAAACATGGTAAGACATAGTAAGTGTTAAACAATTGAAAGAGCGAAAAATACAGAAGCAGCTCCAAACGATTATCGTATTTTTAGGGGTTTCAACGAGTTCTACGGATCTCTTAACAAATTACCATTAGTGTGGGTGTATCTGCAGTAAGTACGAAATAAAAGTGATTGTAAAGACTTGAACTGCATTAGTGGTACCTACAGGTATTAAATGGACCTTCAGAAGAGTGAAACTTAACGCTTTGACGCGCAGAGAGGAAGTATTAAGGTTGAAGTTGCAAGTTAAAGCTGCTTCTTATAGATGCCATGTTTACAAGACAATTATTTATCATTACTTGAGAAATTTATAGGATTTTATCACTACTTTGTAGTAAAATATAACTAAATATAGAACCAGCAACTTACTAAATACAAATGTACTCAAGTATATAATTTCAATGTCGTGTAGGTATGTGATATAATAATATTTTACGATATTCTGAGGTAATTATTGAGGCGCGTTAAAAATACTCCAATAATATCAACTATATGCATGATAAACTGACCTGCGTTTTTAGCCACTTGCATACAATACAAAATATAGCTCAAAAACACTTACCTTCACTTTACTTAAAATCAAACAAACTGTTACTTTGCGAGAACTTATTACCTAAAACAAGTGACCGATCGGAGTGTTGTTTGCTGGGATTGCTGTGCGATTTTATTTATTTCTATAATGGAGGCACTTTTTTCGTTACAAGATAAGTTAATCGAGAATTTGATGAAAGCTGAGAGAAATTACAAGAAAACTCCGAAAGAAAGAATTAAACGTCAGTACTTAGAAACGAGATTGGAGTTGTTAGAACAATTATTTAAAGATTTTAAGGACGGACACAAGGAGGTAGTTGCAAAAACTAAAACTAAGAAGGAAGCATATTTTACAGAAGGGAAATACGAGATTTTTGAAGAGATATATGTGCAGTATAAATCGAGTTTGCGAGAAGCTTTGCAACAGTTTTTGCCGCCAGTTACCGAGTTATCTAACCCAGCAGTTGCCAATAGTTCGAACAATAATTGCGGTGATGTAAAACTACCCCGCATACAATTACCTAGTTTTGCGGGTAAATATGAAGAATGGCCAACCTTTTACGACATGCTTTCCTCATCTACTATATAAAAATAAGTTGGGTTTTCCTTCCTGACGCTATAACTCCAGAACGCACGAACTGATTTCCACAGTTTTGCATTCGTTGGAAAGGTCTCGGGCTCCGTGAGGTTTATAGCAGAAAAAAAAAAAAGTTGAGGAAAAATTTCAAAAGAAAAGCGGGAAAATCTTTTTTCTCATACAGCGCCATCTCTGATACATAGCATGTACTACAAACCAATATTTTAAGTAGATGGCGCCGGTGCGTGATACATTGTTTGACAGCTACTCATTGTTCTCTGCTCAGTTAATTTCATGTGACAAACCGGTATTGTGTTCACTGCGAAATTGTGAAAAAAAAAATAAGTTATTCGTTTCCTAACATTTCAATTGGAAACCATTAAATCAATCACGTGAATTGTGAAAATTTTTATTCAATTTCAACAGCAGGCATTTGTCTTTAAGGTGGTAAGTTGAACTGTGTAAATTATGTGGATCGTGCATTTGAGGTTAAATTCACCACTCTGTCCATAGTCCAAAATGCCTAGAGAACGACGTGCGAACATCGGCCGCTGCACAAGACATGCAAGCCAGCAACAAGTGTATTCACAGAACTTAAGCGAAGAAAGATAAAATCTAATAAGAGAAAATGCCCAATTGAGACAACGCGTGAGCACACGAAGATCATTGGTATCATACAATCGCTTGGCATTCCAATATGATCCCACTGCGTACTACAGTGATGATGAAAATTTAGATATTGGACCAATGACGACTATATGCGACGACGATATTGCAATGCGTTAAAGTTCAAAAGAGAAACGGCTGGATTGTGCTGCGCAAGTGGAAAAGTTAAACTGGATCCATAATTTACACCACCACAGCCACTGAAACCATTGTTCGATGGAAGTGATACCGATTCCAGCCATTTTCTTCAACACATCCTTGAATACAATAACTGCTTTCGCATGACTTCCTTTGGAATATCATTCGAGCTAATATCATTCGAGAAGGCGGCTTCATGCCGACTTGCAAGGTAAAAGATACAACACACAACCAATCACTCACACCAACACAATGAATTGCAACACATAACAACTACATATACACCACACACTACACCATCACACGATCAGAAGTTACACCGTATTCTTCAACAAATGATTGTTTGCAATTACAGATACAAGGACAAATATATCATTTGCATGGTTCAATGGTGCCAACACCAGATGAACCGCATCAATTTCTGCAAATATATTTCATTTCGTCGATGGTGGATCAGCTGAATGTGCGGTGCAATATACAGGGAACACAACAGTTAAAGAGACGAATTATTGAACAGTTGCAAGCATTGTTTCACGGTAATAATGCTGTGGTTAATATGTTCAAAACAGCATTGGAACGAATGCCATCGGATACGCACAAATTTGTCATAAGAGCGGATTGTACCCCAACAGGTGAACATGTGCGAAGATTCAATGCACCCACCGTTAATGATGTTGCTGCAATTATTGTTGGCGATCCAACTAAATCGCGAGACATTGTCGTTCAGCGAAGAAGTAATATCATGCATCGTGTAAACGAGACACATCGTTTGTACGATGCGTTACAATATCCAATCATTTATTGGCTAGGGCAAGACGGATACGACATCGCGTTGAAGATGGTCGATCCAATTACAGGTACAATATTCACACACTAATTATTGCTATTATTGCTATTATTGGTTTCTATTAACAATTCATTTAATTTTGCATTTTCAGGCGTATCAACGAATAAAAATCTAAGCGCAATGAATTACTATGCGTATCGTATGATGATTCGTACACATGAGGAGAATGTCATTCTGAAGTGCCGTCGGCTATTCCAGCAATTCGCTGTCGACATGTATGTCAAAGTCGAGACCGAACGTTTAGCGTTCATCCGATTCAGTCAGGCAAAGCTACGATCTGAGGACTATACATATACACTTGCGTGATGCTATTCATTCAGATGGTGATGTTCAGAATATTGGACGTCTGACGATTCTCCCATTTCCAGTTCGTCTTGCGTTCGCAATGACAATTAACAAGTCGCAAGGCCAATCGCTTAGTGTTTGCGGGATAAATTTAGAAAATCATTGTTTTTCACATGGGCAGTTATACGTTGCGTGTTCACGAGTTGGGAAACCATCCGCTTTGTTTGTGTTAACGTCAGACCAAAAAACAAAAAATGTGGTTTACCAAAGAGCACTTCAATGAAACGGATAATTTGCGGACACGTATAACGCTTCGATTCAGTATTTAATTCAGGATTCACTTTCATTTACTTAGAGAAGTTCAACTAAATAACATTTCATTTTTGTAATCGAAATGAATTCATTACTGTTGTGAAATGAAATAAAAATTTTCCTTTTCAAATATAAAACAAAAAAAAAAATCTTCGTCTTTTAATCACCAAACGAAATGTTACATAAAACGAAGCCATCTGGTGGCGAAACGGAGTTCGCCGGGTTTGCTAGTTAATACATAATAATAAGAATATTTCATTGGTGCAAAAATTACATTATCTCAAGGCCAATTTGAGTGGAGAAGCATTAAATCTATTGAGTAATTTCTCGACGACTGATGCTAATTATGAAGAAGCATGGAGGCAGTTGGTGCGGCGATACAATAACAAGCGTTATAACTGCAATGCAATTATGAGAACATCATTTGGCACAAAGAAAATTCAAACCGAGTCAGCCAATGCAATTAGGAGTTTGTTAGATACTACGTATACCTGTTTAAAATCCTTGGAAAACTTGGACATTAGTACTGAATCCAGTTACGCTAACGCGTCTGTCGTTTACTTAGTTGTTTCAAAATTGGACACGGAATCTGTTAAACAATGGGAACAGCAGATAAGTATGATGTGTGATGAGTTGCCCACTTGGATACAATTGAGAGATTATTTAGAGTACCGTTTCAGGACTTTAGAAATGATCGATACAAACGGGAACCTTGCCACGCAACAAGCTAAGCTGGCTGCTAAATCGAAATCTTTTCACGCATCAGTAGAGAAGGAGAAAGAGAACAAGCCTAAGGCTAAACAAGAGTGTCCGATGTGTCATGAGGTTCATTATCTCAACCAGTGTAAGCGTTTTAATCTTATGACACCTAAGGAAAGACAGGACTTCGTTCAAACGAGCAAATTATGTTTAATTGCCTAGCGCCAAATCATGCGGTAGTAAAGTGTCGACAGTCATTCAGCTGTAAGAAATGTGGGAGAAGACATCATTCGATGTTACACTTTGAGAGAGAGAACAAGGAGCCAGCCAGTAGCATGGAGCAGGCAGCCGCAGTATCACCGAGTGAACCACAACAGGAGAGAGCGAGTACTACACGAGGTGACACAACCATAACTGCTACATTTTCTAGAGGAGAGCTACAACCCGACAGCGTGCTACTTGCGACAGCTATGGTTAAGGTATTCCGTTCTAACGGGTTTTAAATAAATAATTCGAGCTTTAATTGACCAAGGGTCGCAGGCATCTTTTGTTTCTGAGTCAACTGTGCAATTTTTAGGTCTTGTACGCAAACCAGTAAGTGGCTGGGTGTCTGGGCTGGGAGAGGGCCGTATGAGGATAAAAAACACGGTTTCACTTCGCCTAGAATCACGTCACAATCCAGCTAATTACATCCTAGTTAACGCATATGTGTTGCATTCCTTAACGTCACTACTTCCGTCAACCAACGTCAACACTTCCAAATGGGTAGAAATTGATAATCTTCCTTTAGCTGATCCTACATACGCGACGCCGGGAAAGATTGATATTTTACTAGGTGCAGAAGTTTATAGCAAAATATTACTGGATGGCGTTATGAAACATCCTGTTTGTAATTTAATAGCACAGAATACAGTGTTTGGATGGATGTTGTCAGGAAGAATGTCAAAGGGATCTCGAACGTTAGCAAAAGATAATCTTATTAGCATGCACATTCAGATGAAAGAGGATGAGTTACTCCCAAAACCTTTTAAGTAACTCATCCTCTTTCATCTGAATGTGCATGCTAATAAGATTATATGCTGAAAAGGTTTTGGGAGATGGAAGATGAGCCTAATTTAATAAGAAAGGAGTTGTTTGATAGTGAGAAAGTATGTGAGGAGTTTTTTGACTTAACTACAGTGAGAGATAATGAAGGGAGATTTATAGTGAGATTACCTTTTACAACAGACGAGCCTATGTGTCAGTATGGTAATACAGAAAAGAGAGCAGTGAAGAGGTTAGAATATTTAGAGAGAAAGCTATCGAAAGAGTTAAAGTTAAGAGAAGAATATAATAAAGTTATGACTGAGTACTTGAGTATGAACCACATGAGACTGGTTTCTGAGAGTGAGCTAGAGAAATCTAACGCTGTCTATCTTCCTCACCATGCTGTGGTGAGAGAAGACAAAGACACAACTAAAGTGAGAGTCTTCTTTGACGCATCAAGCAAAGGTGATAACAGTGTATCACTAAATGATGAGCTTCTTGTTGGCCCAAGGTTACAACAAGATTTAAGGCACATTTTGATGAGATGGCGTCATCATAAAATCTGTATCGTAGCCGATATTGTCAAAATGTATCGGATGGTGAGAGTGGCAGACAGGGACACAGATTTTCAGAGGGTTGTCTGGAGATTTGATCCATCGGAGCCAATACAACGTTACAAGTTGTTACGTTTAACGTTCGGTACAGCATGCGCGCCATATCTAGCTGTCAAGGTATTACATAGACTTGCTGAATTAGAAAAGCAGAAGTATCCATTAGCAGCGAGAATAACTAAACAATGCTATTATATGGACGATTTAATGACCGGTTCTGACACGGTTAATGAGGCAATACAAATTTACGAGGAGATGAATGAGTTAATGAAAAGTGATGGTTTTGAGTTACAAAAATGGAATAGTAATAATGAAAAGTTCTTAGAGCAAATTGGGAAAACTGAGTTGAGTGAAAGGCAACCTATTAAACTGAATGATCTAATAAAGGTATTAGGTTTGAGTTGGAATAGGAAGAATGATAATATTTTGAATACGTAATAAACTTACCTGAACCTAAAGATTTAGTCACTAAAAGACAAGTATTATCTGAAGTAGCGAGATTGTATGACCCTTTAGGCTGGATTGCCCCAGTGATAGTTAATGCTAAGATTTTCATTCAGAAGCTGTGGAAATCTGGACTTGAGTGCGATGACAGTTTGACAGATGAATTGCATGGTGAGTGGCTAAAATACAGACAAGAACTAATAGATTTAAAAAATCTTAAAGTACCAAGGTGGGTAAATTTTACAAAGGAGTGCAAGAGAGAGCTACACGTATTTTCAGATTCTTCAAAATCAGCCTTTGCGGCAGCAGTTTACATACGAGTGATTGATAGTTTAAATAGGGTGCATGTACATTTACTGTCCGCAAAGACTCGAGTTGCCCCAATCGTAAAAGAGATTTCTATACCCCAAGCCAAGCCAAGCTTATATGTGAAGTATCACAAGTGCTGGAGATACCCAAGGAACATCTCTATGGATGGACCGACTCCACCATAGTGTTAGCATGGCTCAAAGGAGGCTCCAGTCGATGGACAACATTTGTTAGCAACAGAATGTCCACTATATTAAATATTATGGATTACCACCAGTGGAGTCATGTCTCCTCAGAGACAAACCCTGCGGATTGTGCTTCGCGTGGTCTGCAGCCCAAGGAATTGAGTGAGCATACATTGTGGTGGAAAAGACCGCATTGGTTGTCAGAAAGTACAATACACACAGAGAATAAACTTATTGAAGATACACACGAAGAGAAACGAATCCAGTCTTTAACCGTTATATCTGACGTGAACGAAGAATTTTTTTGGTCAAAATATTAATCTTTAAATAAGCTATTAAGGGTTGTATCCTATTGTAATCGAGTTATATTATACCTTTAAACGAGCAATTCTTGTATATATATATATAATCTGAATCTCGGAAACGGCTCCAACGATTTTCATAAAATTTAGTATACAGGGGGTTTCAGGGGCGATAAATCGATCTAGCTAGGATTCATTTTTATAAAATGTCGTTTTATTCGTGTTTTCAATGACCAACTTTATCGATAATAAACTTGGACATAAACTTATTATTTTAAACACAATTTACCAAAAAATACCGAGCAAAGCTCGGTCAACCAGATATTATATATATATATATATGTCGGAGATGGCTGTCAAATACAAATTGTGGGTAGTCCGCATAATTAGTTATGATTTTTTCTTATTATCATTAATTTAAGTGATGTTTCTATGAGATATTGTCCTATAAATCAAAACATAATTTATTGAGTACTTGGTGTACTCACTAATTCATTTTTGGAAACTTATTTTGATAACTGTAACCGGTAGGATTGTTCAAAACAATAAATGACTTGTCACTTTAAATTTTAAAATGATTTACGTTGTGAATTCTCCATTTGTTTATTTACGACAATTATTCTAATATTATTTGATTACTTTATAATGTAAGTCTTATTTTGTTTAGAATACTTTAGTGTTTTGTATCAAGTAAACACGTAGCGTACTTCCGCGCGCCATCGGACAGTGTTGTCATAGATATTATGGCGGGACATTGTCCTATAAAAGAGCTTGCATTCAGTGAGCAAGTCAGTAACTCAGATCCAGCCAGTCCCTTGCTGCCCCCCCTATCAGCGATTGCCTAAGCCGAGGTTCGTACCCCCCTCGGGGTAACCCTTAGAGCTTTCGCTTTAGTTTTTAAGTATAATAAGCCCCGGCTGGAGGCCTAAAAAGGTAACTTTTTAGAACTCGCCGGGCCCCAATCCGTTTAAGTAGTAACAATCTTTTCAGGATTAACTACGAGATGCCCCACAAAAAAAAAAAAAAAAAAAAAAAACAAAAATGAGCAAGTCAGTCTATCTTCGGATTAGACTCGATACAGAGCTTCTGCTCCCGACACTGTCGGTTTACCTGGTACAGCGCTGCTGTATATTCACATAGCTGTATTGATTAGCTGATAGCGAAAGATACACTTTGTATTTGGGTGGCTTAGGCCTCTATACGAACTGCAACCTTAAGGGTTTGTTCGTTGTACTGTATTGTTATTACCTACTTTATCTTGTAACCGTTTTATTCAAGTTCTTCTAACTTAACAGACAGCTGTGCTGCTGGGGAGTTTGTTCCGCCACTTCTTCTTCCCAGCTATAGCACTAGGAAGTGTCGAAGGGCGGGCGTTTTGGGGGACTGTCTTATGTAACTTTGACGTTCAAAAGTGCTGACTCTCAGCCTAGTTTGAATAAATGACTTTTGATTGTGTTTCTTTTTTATCATTTAATTAATATTGTAATACAAATTGGTAGTTGTTCATAATATTGTTTGTAGTTGTTAATAATATTGTTTATCCCAATAAAATGGGAACGCCAAATCCTGACGATATATACCGCTCGGCACTCCTCCTTCTATTATTATTCTCTTCTATTATATATATATATATATATATATATATATATATATATATATATATATATATATATATATATATATAATCTGAATCTCGGAAACGGCTCCAACGATTTTCATGAAATTTAGTATACAGGGGGATTCGGGGGCGATAAATCGAACGTCGTTTTATTCATGTTTTCAATGAACAACTTTATCGATAATCAACTTGAACATAAACTTATTATTTTAAACGCAATTTACCAAAAAATACCAAGCAAAGCTCGGTCAACCAGATATTGAATTATAAATTAAAGAAAGATAATAGACCTAAACTACCTAAATTTATCACACCAAGTGAAATGAACGAAACATTAATATCATGCATTAAACAAGTACAAGACTGGAGGATGTGTGCCGAAAAAGAGTAAATTGCGATCTCTTTGTCCCTTTTTGGACCAAAAGGGGACACTAAGAGTAAGTGGACGCATCGCACAATCGGACGCGTGTTATGACACGAAGCACCCGATAATTATGCCTGGTAACCATCATTTTACCAAGGTTTTAATTGCGGATGCTCATGCAAAAATATTGCACGGTGGCCCTCAGGCTATGTTAAATTTACTTAGAACCAAGTACTGGATCTTACGTGTTAAGGAATGTGTCAAAAAATATTTTAGAGAGTGCACTATTTGTTTGAGATACTCCACAAGGAAGACTACTCCTCTAATGGGTTTGCTTCCAGAGGAAAGGTTGAAACCCAGTAGACCATTCAAATCTACTGGTGTGGATTACTGTGGTCCAGTTTATATCAGATTTTCGCCTGGGCGAGGATCTAAGTCCTACAAAAGTTACATTTGTATATTCGTGTGTATGGTTACACGAGCAGTCCATTTAGAAGCAGTGACGGACATGACTGCCAAGGCTTTTATTGCTACGTTTAGGCGATTTACTGCTCGTAGAAGCCATTGTCAGGATTTATACAGTGACAATGGCACTAATTTTGTAGGTGCCGATAAGCAAATGCGAGACATGTTTGATAGGTCAAAATCTTCTCTTCCTGGAGAAATAGCTGAGCAACTTTCTGTAGAAAGAACCACCTGGCATTATATTCCTCCCCACTCACCAAACTTTGGCGGGTTGTGGGAATCCTCGGTGCGCGGAACTAAAACACATTTAAAAAAGGTAGTAGGAAATATTGCACTTACATATGAAGAAATGTCGACTGTCCTGGCGCAAGTGGAGGCGTGTTTAAACTCGAGACCGATTTCCTTGTTGAGCGATGACCCAAACGACCCTCTCCCCTTGACACCAGGTCATTTTCTGGTAGGCGAACCATTGATAAATATTACAGATGAGGATTACACTAATTGTAACGTTGTTGGTTTGGATAGATGGCGATTAGCGCAAAAAATTGTAACAGATTTTTGGAATAAGTGGTATAAGGAATATTTAGTTAATTTAAATCAAAGGTATAAATGGAACACTAAACGTGAGGAACCAGAAATAGGCGATATTGTTGTTCTAAAGGAAGACAATGTACCGCCAGCTAAATGGTTACTTGGTAAAATTGTCAAAAAATATCCTGGACCTGACAATGTAAGTCGAGTCGTATCGGTAAAGTGTAAAATCGGAGAATATAAGCGTCCAGTGAGCAAAATTTGTATTTTAACCAAATGAAATTTGTTTATTTTACCTGTTAAATTGTTTAAAGTCAAAATTTATTTACCTACCTTTAATGTCCAAATGAAGTATAAAAAAAACCAACTGTTATTTATGTTATTTATGTACTATGATGAGATCTCCCCAGCCTACTCTTTACCTGCTTCATTAACGAGTTCAGCTATATGTACTGAGCTGTAGGTACAGTACTAATGACCTACTTATAAAACGTATTTGTTATCAATGTACCTAATTGAACATCTCGGCTGAGCCGCACGTGTGCTGCTTTGCTTGAATGTATTTACTTATTGATGTTATGTTATTCATTAAATTGTTTTATGATTAAGATGTTGAGAGTTTGATTAGATGTTTTTTTTTTTTAGTTTGTTTTTAAACTTGTTATGTGTTAAGTTTATGCATAAGTATTTCTTTATTTTTTTTCATTGTTTCAGTTTAAGTTTTTTAATCAAAGTTTAGTTAAAGAACTACGTTCTTTGGCGGGCGGAATGTCCAAATAGATTAGCGTTTTGTGTGAGCCTATGATTCGTTTAAGAGTAGCTACACACACACATTTGTGTTTGTAATGGTGTGTGTCTAAACATATATTTTACAGTCCACTAAGTATGATCTAGTTAGTAGCGAATAAACCTTCATTAAAACTACACGTTGTTTTCTTCCAAAAAATCTCGGCAAACTAAAATCAACCTTACGCACTGAACAATGCCACTATTATGAAGTTCTAATGGAACTGTAGTTTGCAAAAAGTTGTGCCCCTTTGGCTGCAAAGCGGCTGCATAAGGTCTGCAGTGCACGCTCTGGCGCTTGAGCTTGGCGCCTTTGGAAATAATCGGATTAGCTCCAAAGCTCTTAAGCAACCAGTTTGTGCTAGTTGGGCATCACACATGAAAGGGGTACCGTTACGTCTCAAAAGACCAATCCGGAACGCCCTCTGTGCAACGCCTGTAAGGGCACATCTCTGGGGAAACCGTAAAGGGGCCTGCCCGAAAGGTAACTCAGCAAATGTGCTTGCCTACTTAATGATCGAAATATGATACGACAGAAGCAGATGAATTGTTAACTAATTCTCAAGATTGAACCATTCAAGGCGGTTTTCGCCCCGCTTGTAGTATATAATATATGTTCTGTGTTTCCGCCGGTGTGAAACCATCTTCACTCGTGTTTAGCGTCAGATATGGGCTTAAGCAATACACAAAACGGAGACAAAAATGTATATGTAATAGGTGTTGTGACAAAGAGAAGTCCGGTTTTTATTCTTTTAAAGGTCAGCACACGCCGGTGGACCACGGGAGACGGCATCGAGGAGGCTTTGCCGCCAGCCAACGGTCACTGATCTGCGATAGTGCGATGCCGCCAGAGCGGCCTCCGCACTGCTGCTACTATGCCATGGGGCGCCCGATGGTCCTTCGAGCTTGCTTACCAGCGAACACTATTATCTTACAAGCAACTACGCTACTGTTTAAAAATCGGGCGGCGGCTAATGCACAAATGTTGGGTACGTCCCTACTTGCTGACTCTTATTATGACTCTCCGCGACACCCAAATTACATGGATATTGCTAATCTATTCCCTCTACTGTTCGAATGTTGTTGAACTGTCATAAGGAAGGCCGTTGGTACTATTTGTGTTTCGCGATTACCTCGCTAGTCTACTTCGAGTGAACTATAGCCGGTAGCCGTTGTTGCTGGAAAACTAACTAAAACTAACCGAATTCTTCTTTGAACCTGATTGTAAGAGTAAAGCTTCTGTTTTACAGTAAATTGTAGTGAATATTATTTAAATTGATAGATTGCACCTCATATAATTGTAATCAGGATTTCGCTTAACAGGTACACAATTGTCCATGGACCATGGTGCATCTAATTATAGTGTGTATTTATAGAATTCCGGACTCGGATGTATTATTATTTTTTAAAAATCTTGAATTATTGTTACGCAATATAACCCGTAAAGTTAAAAAAAATATTATTATGTGCGGAGATTGGAATATAGACATATTAAAAGACAATAAAACATCAAAAGAACTAATATCCCTACTGAACAATTTTAATATTTCACCACACGTTAGAATGCCTACTAGAAAAAATACTAGCATAGACCAAATAGCGAGTAACGTTCCGGCACTTCATTTGAAATGCAGTACACATAATTTGGCCCTCTCCGATCACGATACAGGTCAATCGTTAACTTTTCACCTTCAAGAGACGGAAAATAAATCAAAACCTATAAAGTTCTGGTATGATAAGAAGAGGGATTATAATAAGGACAACATTTAATAAACAAATTTTTAAATTGCTTAGCGGCCTTAAGCTTTACTGAAGTGTACAAAGTGACACATTGCAATGAGGCATTCAATACATTCCACGATCTATTTATGCTTTTCTATAAATTGTGTTTTCCCGAAATCATCGTTAAAAAGAGCAATAAACCCATAAAAAACAAATGGCTTAGTAAGGGCTTAAAAATATCATGCATTAAAAAGAGAGCTTTGTATTATGAATATCAACATGATGCTATTAGTAAAGGTTATCACAAGAAAAAATACCTCAATTACACTAAGATCTTAAAAAAATGCATATCAAAATCACAACAGATAAACAACAACATATTTTTTAATAATTCTAAAAATAAATGTAAAGCGACATGGACAATCATAAAAAATAATTTAAACAAACCTAATAATAACAATAATATATTGAGTGTGCAAGTCACCCCCTGCCATTTTATCCGTGTATACAAAACATTGATCAGGCAGGGGCCATAGTCCTTCCATAGTTGCGGTTACCAATCCACTATAGCCATCCAAACCCATAGCCTAATTTGCTTTGTTTCCATATTCTATAATAGTTCTGCTCCAACCGGGGATTGTCCTTGGGTGCACTTGCATAGGTGCATACAGGGATAATCGTCGATTGGTGCCCCCTCAATATTTAAAATTGTCTAAGGGGCCTCTGCGAGTTGGCTTCGGCCCCTCGTAAGCCTTCCAAAGGTCCAGAACCCTAGGGTACTGAGAAATGTCAATGAAAAACAATAATATAAATGAATTAATAATCCTTAATAAAAAAATTAATAATCCTAATGACATTTGTAACCAATTTAACAATTATTTCATTGAGCTGACACAAAAAACTAACAATAATAATCATGACGTAAACAATATTAACATTGACAATACTATAAATACTTTATTTCTGACTCCAGTGAATGAAATTGACGTTATTAAAATAATTAATTCATTAAATAACACAAATTCTACCGGATATGACGAAGTAACCACTACAATAATTAAATTAACCGCGAAAATGATAGCATCCCCACTTACTTACCTAATAAACCTCTCTTTTGAAGAAGGTGTTTTCCCATCTAGACTAAAAGAGTCTATAATTAAACCACTTTTCAAAAAGGGCAAGTGTACTGATATGGGCAATTATAGGCCCATTACACTGATCCCTATCTTTGCAAAAATTTTTGAGAAGGCAATGCATGGTAAAATAAATAGCTTTCTAACTAAATACAATTTAATTGTGGAGAGTCAGTTTGGTTTTAGGAAAAACAGTTCAACGACTCTAGCCTGTTTTTCTTTAGTGAAACTGATTACCGAAGCACTCAATAAAAAAATGTCTACAGTATCCGTATTCTTAGATATGAGCAAAGCCTTCGATTTTGTATCACATGAACGATTACTATACAAGTTAGAGAAATATGGCATAAGAGGCAAAGCGCATGATTGGTTTAAAAGTTATTTGTCTAATCGCCAACAGAGAACTGTTATCTCTAGGATAGAAAATAATACTAGGACGACATACTGTTCAGAACTAAAAATGAATGATTCTGGCGTCCCCCAGGGGAGTGTACTGGGTCCGCCACTATTTCTATTATATATTAATGACCTCAAAACATGTTTAAAATATGACTGTATCCAATTTGCTGACGATACTACTTTAACAATAAAATGTTCTAACAAAACTGACGTAGAAACTGACATTAACAATGAATTAATGAATGTGATAAAATGGCTGGGGGATAATAATCTTTATGTTAATATTGAGAAAACTAAAATAGTTCAATTTCAAACATGCCAGTAATACCAACATCAATTAGACATAATAATGTAATTCTACAACCAGGATCATCAGCTTTATTTTTAGGTATAGTAATAGATAACAAATTGAACTGGAAGGAACATGTAGAAAGAGTATGCAGTAAACTTGATAAATTTGTTTATGCTCTTCGCAAGTTAAGATTAGTGTCCAGTAGAAAAACAGTCCTTAATGCCTATCATGGGTATGTTTCATCAGTACTGCGTTACGGCCTAGTGATATGGGGTAATTCAGTGGATGTAGAAAGGGCATTCATAGTGCAAAAAAAATGTATTAGAGCCATGAGTGGAGCAGAATATCTGGACCATTGCAGGCCATTATTTAGGGATTTAAAAATTCTTCCACTCCCATGTTTGTATATTTTTGAAGTTTGTCTATTTGTAAAAAAATACTCTCATTTATTTCAATTAAATGAACAATTCTCCGAAAGACTGAGCAAAAAAAATGCTGGGAAATTACTCGTCCCTGCTCAAAGATTACAATTATATAGTAGAAATGCTAGTTGCATGACAATTAAAATTTATAATAAATTACCACCCGCCCTGAGAATGTTACCAATTAATAAGTTTAAATGTAAAATGTTTGATTTTCTCTTAGACATGTGTTTTTATTCCGTGAATGAATTTTTAAATCATTCTTTTTAATATAATATTATTTTAATGACATAGTACCTTTACATTATTATGAATTCTTGGACATTGTAGTTTTAGTTTTTGACATTATGATTTATATTTTTGACATGGTTTATATTTTTAATTAAACAATTAATACTTCTACATTATAAATAATGCATGTACCTATTTTATTATTTAATATTTCTACGCCAGCAATGGTAGTATGTGTGAAACAATGTTAAATGTAAGATCTTAATGTACCATATACTGAGAAATAAATGAATTGAATTGAATGGCCCATTTGATCTCCAAGTATTAGATTATTTACTTACGTAGGGACTTGTTCAGTAGACTGTACGAGTGTGTGTAGGAAACTGGGGATAAATTGTGAGGATGTTAAATAATGTTCAACACAGGGGTAATTATATATTAAACGTATATTGATTCTCCAAAAACGTCTCCGTTGACACACATAACATAACTTACAATATAGGCACACTAAGATCAAAACAATACAACTTTTATTATTTCATGTATCAATCAGGTACATTTTAGACGCTGACGATTCCTTATGGTGAAAACATACGTGGTTGCAGCACAAGATAATGGGGGAGGGTTCAACTTGAACCAAGTACAGTTTCAAAGTCCTTTAACAATAGGTAAAACTGGCTGTGCTAGCTTGGATTGTTTCAAGGATCTTAGCTAATCTTTCCAGCAGAAAGATGACATTTTACAGCTAAATTGAAAGTCTTATCACTTACAGCTTAATTTACGAATTCACTGTTAACCTTAAACCCATCATTTTCATAAGATTAACCGATTCGTTGCGATGTCCAATTTGTTAAACTTAGCTGTGGCGATGAACAAAACAACGTGACACGGCTGCCGTGCCAAGCGCTAATATAGTTTTGTTTCGAGTAAGTAGATTTCCCTAAAAGTTCATTTGATGGAGTTACCAACGATATTAGAATGACACGGCGACGGCTCCCGTGCCTAACGCCACATGCAAAAAAGAATGATCGCACAGGAGACGTGCCATCCGCAAGGAATCGGTTAAGCAAAAGTTTTGTAGAATCAGCCCTTGAACTTGCTGAAGAACATAATTTTAATTGCTTCTCCCATATCTACAAAGGAGGTTGTCGACTGCTGAACTGGGCGTTCCTGGGGTGGGGATGCCTTAATAAATTAAGGCCTCCATCCTGGGCATTTAAAAACTTAAAAAACGCGACTTCACGCTAAGGGCACGTACGGATTGAGCGTCCCTGGAGGAGGACATTAAGGAAACAGGCTGAACAGGATAAATTATTTAGGGTCGGGTGAAGATAGGCGGGGCCGTCGCGGCGTGTGTCGACGGCGAAGACGGAAGGACCGTGTATATATTTACGAACAGTACTAGTAGCCCAACTACTGTTCTGGAAGGCTACTGTTCTATAGCATTATCGAGAATGCCTCAGTCAGCGAATCTTGCAAATGTGGGAGGGAGTGTTTTAAGTGGCTACCGAAATCATTATAGGGATTTGCTTTACAGCAAAGTCAAATAATCGCTTTGACAGGCGATTCATAAAGTCGGAAGGTCATAAGGTCTGAAAAACACCACCAATCATGTCAGTATTCATGACCTTTCGGCGTTACCACTCACATCCCAAGCAAAATAAAGTAAAAGCAATGGGCAAACGATTTAGTTGTTTGCCTAATAAACATGATATAAAACTTATAACGTAGTTACTTTCAGAGTCATTTAATTCAGCGGTTATTGCACTATGAGAGATAAAGGGACCATAACTATAGGTACAAGTTTAGACGTCATAAAGCTGGTCTTCGTCGCTTGGAGAATTAACACAATTTAATTTGACTAGAATAGTGCTTAAATTATAGATAATATTCTAATTCTAACATAATCGTCTTCCTTCCATCATAGCTTCAGCACAGTATCTTGGGAATTCCATTGTTCTCTGTAAACAATCTGTAGCTCCCTGCAATCAAAGAAATAAATAATATCAACAAAGCAATTATGTCAACGACCTAAGTATATAATCTTATACCTTTAAACGCGCAATTCTTGTATATATGTATATATATAATCTGAATCTCGGAAACGGCTCCAACGATTTTCATGAAATTTAGTATACAGGGGGTTTCGGGGGCGATAAATCGATCTAGCTAAGATTCATTTTTAGAAAATGTCGTTTTATTCGTGTTTTCAATGACCAACTTTATCGACAATCAACTTGAACATAACCTTATTATTTTAAACACAATTTACCAAAAAATACCGAGCAAAGCTCGGTCAACCAGATATTATTTAATAATACGTTAAAATAACTATGAGTGGCAATCGGATCTTTTCTATCGGATGAATATCTACAGAGTTCCCTATTGAAGTACACTAGGACCAGCGTTTTTACACTTTACATTAATGACTTTCCAATTTCAGTCAGACATCCTGTTACACTCCCAGCGGATGTCAGTACAATAACGACAACGTGTAATCAAAGTGATTTTTTTATGCAGAATATTTCCATAGATAATACATCAAAAATAGAACGGTTACACAATAATACTTTAAAAATTAATTTAAATAAAACTTTAAATATGCGTTTTCGTACCACTTGCTCAAAAAAGTGACATTCTATGCCACAAAAAGCTAACATAACAATAGTTATTTTTAATCTGTTAAAAACAGGGAAAGAAAATTGTACTGAATTTCATTCATCCTCTAGGGGGAGAATGTGATTTAAATTTGGAATACTTACCGAAATTTATACTGAACTACATCTGTGTTTACACCATTGAGTTTGTATATAAAGCACTAGCTTCTGCCCGCGACTTCGTCCGCGTTAAATTTCATGTTCCCCCGACCCTTCCCGCGTCGCACCGAATCGCCTGCCCGTGCGATTTTCCCCGTTTTTGCAACATATTTCATTGCTGCTCCGCTCCTCTTAGTTGTAGCGTGATGTTATATAGCCTATAGCCTTTCTCAATAAATAGGCTACCAAACACAAAAATAATTTTTCAATTCGGACTATTAGTTCCTGAGATTAGCGCGTTCAACCAAACAAACAAACTCTTCAGCTTTATAATATTAAGTATAGATTATACATCTTTTTGAAAAAGGAATACGCATTTATTATGCAGTTATGATTATTAAAAAAATTACGAAAACCGACGAGGCCGTATGAGCTTGATGCCTTTGCTTTTCCGACAAAAAAATATTAGGTAGTCTAGGAATTTGCCGCGTTTTTGTTTTCTTCAAATACATAAACGTTAAGTTTATTTTAATTTATTTTTCTAAATAAGTTAATGTTCTAAAAATACGTTACGATGTTAAATCAAAGCGACAGTGACAGTGAATTGTCGGATTCCATCAGTGCAAATGCTGCCGCAATTAGGTATAAATAATTTGCTTCCAACAAAATCCGAGGAAAATTATTTAAAAACTTATGAAGAATTTTCAACGTGGAGAAGTGCGAAAGACCTATCAATTTCAGAATCAGTACTTCTTGTCTATTTTGATTATTTATCCAAGACAAAGAATCCGAATACACTTTGGTGCGTAGGTATACTCAAAACTGAAAGCTACAATAAGCATCAAACACAGCATTCAAATAAATAGATTCACGAAATTACTGGCTTTTTTATAAAGAAAATCAGAAGAGCATTCCGCAAAGAAGTCTAAAATTTTTACGACTCAAAATGTCGAAAAATTTCTTAATGAAGCTCCTGACGACATTTTTCTGGCCACAAAAGTAAGTAGGTAGGTATACATGATTTAACTATGAATATTTCGTATCTTAGTAATGGTAATTATTCTATATATTTACCTGTTTTTAGGGTTCCGTTGCCAAATGGCAAAAAACGGAACCCTTATAGATTCGTCATGTCTGTCTGTCTGTCTGTCTGTCTGTCTATCTGTCTATCTGTCTGTCTGTCCGTCCGTATCTCACAGCCACTTTTTTCCGAAACTATAAGAGCTAGGCTGTTGAAACTTGGTAAGTAGATGTATTCTGTGAACCGCATTAAGATTTTCACACTTAAATAGAAAAAAACAATACGTTTTGGGGTTCCCCATACATAGAACTGAAACTCATTTTTTTTTTTCATCAAACTCATACGTGTCATCTATGAATAGTTCTTCAAAAATGGTATTGAGGTTTCTAACATCATTTTTTTCTAAACTGAATAGTTTGTGCGAGAGACACTTCCAAAGTGGTAAAATGTGTGTCCCCCCCCCCCCCCGTAACTTCTAAATTAAGAGAATGATAAAACTAAAAAAAAAATATGATGTACATTACCATGTAAACTACCACCGAAAATTAGTTTGAACGAGATCGAGTAAGTAGTTTTTTTTAAAACATAAATCGTAGACCACAAATTATCTTTCATTCAATCAACTGAAATATATAAATTAAAAAAAAAACCTTTATTTTCATAAACATAAACCTTATGCATAAACCGAGAATACCTGCAGGTTTGTTCGGAACCCTCGGTGCGCGAGTCCGACTCGCACTTGGCCGGTTTTTTTATCTTTGTAATAGGTGGCCTTAATTTTTGGACTCAATGGTGCTTGCCGCGGATGTGAACTTGTAAACTTAAAGGTGGAGGACGTTGAAAATCATTCCAATGAGTTACTGCTGATTAATGTAAAGGAAACTAAGACAAAGAAAAATCGGTCATTCATTGTACAAGGACAATATACTAAAATCATTCATAAATACCAAGCATTACGTCCCACCAACATGGAAAACAATAGATTTTTTATAAACTATCGGAATGGGAAATGTACTCGACAAGCCATCGGCAAAAATGAAATTAGCAATATGCCAAAGGAAATTGTTAAATATTTAAAACTTAAAGATGTTGAACTCTACACCGCACAGTGTTTTATGAAGACCATTTTTCGGACATTGCTTTTTTATATAAAAAACTGATAGTTTAAGTTATTTGAATGCAATATTTCGTATCCCCATTTCACCAGTATGTTTAGTTTTTGAGATAGAATTTTTTGAAAATCGTCTTTTTTTCAACCGGGTATTTAAAAAAAAAATCATATCTCTGAAACTAAATATGATACGCAATTGTGACCTTAGAAACATCGACGGCGTTTTTTATTCTGCATATTTTATAGTAAAAATAAATCTCAGAACTTCATTAGATTCAGACTTATACGAGGTTTTTTGTTTTTCGTTTTTATTTTTTTTCTCGGTAATTCCATCGTATTTGGAAAAGTTATTTATACTTAAATTATGCCCTTTATCTTCCCTACATACCACAAAAATAACACATCCTAATTGCGTGGAATCTAGAAGTTATTCGAAATTAACTGTTTTTGCTAGGGTTGTCACTTTCGAATCTGAATTTTGATGACTCAATTTTTATTTAATGGGACGTATTGGTTATTAAAATTTCGACTATTAAACCTAGGAACTTTGTTATATCGAGACTTATAAAAGGTTTTTAGTTTTTATTAATTTTGTTCTCGATAATTCCGTATTATTGGGATAAGTTATTTATACTGAAACTAGCACTTTGCCAGCAACTTCATTCGCGCTTGTTTGTATAAAAACTTTAACACCCTTTAAAACTGTATTTTGACGGTAGTTTTGAAAAACGAATAACGGGCCGATTCTGTTGTCACAAAATTCTCTAAACTAAACTAAAAATCACTTAAATTTGGTTTATCCCTGTCAACCGACGATTTCCTATTCTGAAATAAACTAAAGTGACACAACTTAACTATATTTTAGTTTGACAGCACTAAGATTGCACTGAATTATTAGTTTAGTGAAAATGCAATTTTGCTATTCTGAGTTTGCTGGTTTTCACCAAAAATTTTTACTATAATAATTTATTTTAACTAAATCTGACTATTTTTAATCGCGATTAAAAAAATGTGCAATAAAACTAGTGATCATGAACTAAAATTCACACTAACGCCTCGCCTTCACGTGCAAAGACAGTACTGTATTTTTGACGTGACAACGTCTTATAAATTGGTTTGCCGGGTGACACTTCAAGAAACTGCGTTACGCTCCGCTCACGTTATGCGCTCACAATGAGAGCGAGTGAGAGGCACGCGTCCCTTCCACTCGGGCATGGTTAGCCCGCCTAAGAGCGAGAGAGACAGACATAAAAAGTGAAAGGCATGCAAATAAATGCAAATAAATGTTTTAAATTGTTACTATTATTTCATCCTTCTTCCTACTATACGAATGAATATTCACATTAAAATTATTTTACCACTCAAAGTCGTTGTCACGTAAAACTTTCGCCCGTATACCGACTTTACAGGCAACCAATTTTTTTTTTGTTTTCCTTTTCTTTTGCTTACGTCTCAAAAATGGCGTGTCCTATCGCAAAAATAATGACATTTTCGACCCCCTATGTGATACCCCTGCACATATAAATCTCAACATGGGGGTAATATATTTTTATATTTTTAAAACAAAAAGTGAAAAATACCATATAGAACACGTCCAGGCTGCCCTATTGCGCGCGCCTTCGTCTCTCAAAAAATTAATTGCGTAGCGCACACAACTAACACGTTGCGAAGCCAAAAGAAAAAAAAAATACCACGTTAAGTCACGATTGTCAACTTCGATTTTCATCATCATCATCATCATTTCAGCCGTAAGACGTCCACTGCTTCGGGAGTCAATAGCGGACTCCCGGCCACCGTAGGCGCGAGCTTGCGGGTGGCGAGCAATGGGTAGGTCGCCGCCCGGTAAGGACCAGGCTCGGGTCGACGGCGCGCAGTGTTCCACGTGCGCCTCAAAGAGATGTCAGCAGCAGTGTAGGGGTCTACTAGGACCGATGCCTGCCGGGGTCGCGTGATTGTTCGAAAGAGATACCGTGACCCTGGCACATGGCAAACTGGCAAAAAAAAAAAAAGACGTCCACTGCTGGACTTAGGCCTCCCCCAATTTGGGGGGCTTTGCCATAATCGCCACGCTTGGCAGGTGGGTTGGCTATCGCAGTAGGGTGGTAAAATGCAACTTTGATTTTAGTTGTGTCAAAATAATTTTTAAATTTAGAGATTTTCTTCTTCCAGAATAGCGTTACAATTCTCATAGCCAAAAGTAAGGAATTTTAGAGATAGTTTTGTTCGGTGTACAACAGAATCGACACCAATGACAATCTTTATTTTGATAAGAATTTGTGCTAACAATAAGTTTTAAGTTTTTTAGCCTAAGAAATAAGATTCCTCCATACAATCTTTAAAAACCCCTAAATTGTTCTATCGGAGGTAGTTCTGAAAATCAAAAATGACATTAAACTGTAAATGTGCCCTGCCCACTGCCTGTTAAGTTTGGCGATTCTTCTGATTGTGTGGATAACTTTGGTTTAAATATAGAGATAACTTCAGATCCGGATATGAACTAATATAAAATGATCGCGTGACAACCCTAACGACGTAGAATACGGATCAAACTTAAAAATGTTGTGGTTTCTAGATTCCACGCAATTAGGATGTGTTATTTTTATGGTATGTAGGGAAGATAAAGGGCATAATTTTAGTATAAATAACTTTTCCAAATACGACGGAATTACCGAGAAAAAAAATAAAAACGAAAAACTAAAAACCTCGTATAAGTCTGAATCTAACGAAGGTTCGAGATTTATTTTTACTCTGAAATATGCAACATAAAAAACGCCGTCGATGATTCTAAGGTCACGATTGCGTATCATATTTAGTTTCAGAGATATGATTTTTTTTCTAAATGGATGGTTGAAAAAAAGACGATTTTCAAAAAATTATATCTCAAAAACTAAACATACTAGTGAAACGGGGATACGAAATATTGCATTGAAATGACTTAAACTACCAGTTTTTAATATAAAAAAGCAATGTCCGAAAAATCGTTTTCATAAAACACTGTGCACCGGTCACTGCTTTAGAAGAACTTCGGCGACTTTCTTGGCGGATTCAGGGGCGGATATTACGTCAATAAAAAGACACGGTGGTTGGTGCTCTGATAGAGTAGCTGAGGGTTATATCGAAAGCTCAATGGCGAATAAAACCATATTAAGCAGTCAAATTAACAAAAATATAAAACTTAATCCATCAGAGCCACAACCATCAACTTCCGGCATCTTATCTTCGTCCGTAACTCACGATTAGAGGATACAATCCCGAGCATTTTTTTCAATCCCGGGATTACGGGATTTTTGAAACATAATCCCGGGATCCCGGGATAAGACTATGTGGTTTTTAATTGGGCTAAAATGAAAAAAAAAACCAACTTAATTTTTTTTTTTAATATTTTCAATGACTTTGCACAACAACAATCACAATATAATTAGAAAATATAAAGACAAAACAAAAAAAACTATACTTTTGCAAGAAATCAAAAAGACAACACAAAAATATATTTAAAATTTCGAAAATATAATCCAATCTTTGACTTCCAAGCCTGCAAACACTCACTCAGGTTCTACGTTGGTTGGAGGAATAGACAATACATGTAGATACTTATATGCTGTTTCTAACAATAAGTGATATCCACGAACTCCTCCATTTTTGAACAGGCTCATTTTACGTCTAATACTACAATATTTGCCAACCCCAATTCATTTTGTACTTGTACTTCAGGATCTGGGGATTTCATACTCTTGTTAATTTCCAGCTGTAACTTTTCCTTTAAGTCGCTTCTAAGTTCTACGACAAACATACCTGTACCCCCCCCCCCCCCCCTGACTGTACCTGTTTAGTGTATACAGTGTATAGTAGGTACATATCGTACGACGGCTTATCTATGGGTTGTTTTTTGTCGTTATGTAATAAATGCTATTCATATAATCTAGGCAAGGTTATTGTCAAGACGCAACAGACTACGGAATACAAATTAGACTTGTTTGTGGCAATCCCGAAAAAACCGGGATTAGCCAAGTACAGTCCCGGGATTTTCGGGGCCAGAAAACGGTCGGGATCCCGGGATTGTATCCTCTACTCACGATGCACCACCACTACTATCTCCGACGTATACTATCTACAATGAAACGCAAGTTCCTCAGACGCAAGAACAGAGAAATACTCAAATCAACTCATCAACAATAAATGTACCAAACAAAAATGTAACTCTCTCTATCAATAATTGGACCAATGTTTCGAATGTTAACTTTTACTTTTAATTGTCATTATTTTTAATAAATGCTTATCTCATATTATTATTGTGTTATTTTTTTCGCAAATGGTAGGTACGAAAAGTAGAGTATTTTCCTCGGTGATAAAGCTGTCTTAGTCTTGGGTGAACTTAAATCCCTCGCTACACTCAGGACTCGTCTTAAATGTCGTCTTAAAGTTTTTAGCACCCTCGCTACGCTCGGGAATAAACCTCGAGTCCTTCGTTACGCTCGCGATTTAAATCGTCACCCGCGACAGAAGACACTGCTATATCCCCTTGGTTATAATATAATCTACTATTTAGCCGCGCACATTGACTCTTTCTGATCTTGAAATTAAAACATCTGTTAATATTATAATGGGGATAAAAACTGTCACTTGCTCACTTCAGGTGTCGCTGCTATCCAACGTCCAAGAATTAGACAGCTAGCTGTCACTATCCATATTTTTAAACTTTATATAGAAGTACTTGTGATCAATTACATGAAATTTAAAAATCTATCAGTTACACTGTGAGCGTAACCAAAAAAACCTAAATTCTGTTATTTTTCTTTTTTTTTTACATTTTAAACATTTAATTTGAAACAAAAAAGGTAGGTGGGCAAGTATATGAAAGACATAGGTATTCTGAGATTGTTTTATTTTTATTATAAAATAGGAACGTTAGCGTATACGATATTCATCACCACTGTAGGTACTCTTAAAACTGTGAAGGAAAACATCGTGAGGAAACCGGCAGGTCCTAGAACCAAAAATTTGAAGATATGTGAAATCTACCAATTACCCCACTGGGCCTGCGTGGTAGATAACGGCCCACTCCGTCTCACCGAGTGGAAGTGTGTCCCACAGTAGTATGATCAATATGGGCTGAATTTGTTATGTTGTAGGTACTTTAGCATAAAATTGGTAAGAATCAAGAATTACTCACCACACACGAAGGCATACAAACTTGGAAGATTAGGAGGTGTATGTAGATTAAAGCAGCAATAATAGCAACAATTAATGATATTATGAGGACTATAAACCATAGTATCGAATTGATGACCCAACACATATTCTGAAAAGACCAAATTCAAAACGTTAGTGCCGTTTCAAGTTACAAGCTTGTGTCTGGATAATGATTAAAAAAAACAAAAGTAGGTACCTACCGAGTATCGAGATGCTATTAACCACGATCTTGCCGCTATGAGCAAAATCTAAGTGCGGCGCGAGGAGCGGTAAAATCTTTACCTGCCAAAATGTATAAAAATGTTTATTCTGCACATATAAGCCACACATTACAAATAAAATATTGTATACAATACACACACTAATACAAAGTAGCCTAAAGCTTCGTATTCAAAAGATATCAGCAAGCATGTAGCGTGCCACGATGCGTCGGACGCAGCAAAGAGTAATTAAGTAAGTGTCCGTGTCGATTGCTCAGACATGGTGTCTAAGAAGAAAAACAACTACGTCTACATTTAGAAGGAATTTGTAAAACAGTAACAGTGAAGGTTACAAATTCGTAGAAAAAATATTCAGAAAGTTACAAAGGTTTAACCATGGCCGCGCGGTCTGCACATGGAGAACCGCGGGGCCACGAAGCTCTCTTAAACAGAGCTTAGTAGAGGTCCCATTCTTTTTGCTAACCACTGATCAATACGATGTCGTGGAAAATGTAGGTAGATAGTAAGAATAAAGCCCTAATGTTTATACTTCACGACCTACAGAACTTAAAAGCTATGGCCGCGCGGCCAGGCAGTTTTCCTAAATGGAGCTTAGTAGAGATCCCATTCTTTTTGCTAACCACTGATACGATTTCGTAGAAAATGTAGGTAGATGGTATGAATTTTCCAACATTTACTGGCATCATCCTTTAATTAAATATATTTACTTAAACTTTGTATTTTGTAGTCGCCAGATTTAGTGAAGCACATCGTCAGTTCTGCTTATTTATGTCGAATTGCGTCCCCCATACGATGAAATGGAAATAAACGGTGCTAAAAATTCCTTTTTTTATTCTGAAAGCGGCCACGTGCTCGCCTGTCTCCTGTCTGTAACTTTCCATACACATTTTCAGCGTTCTCTCATCATACCTCACCTATTCAGCTATCAAGTAAACGTGCCTGAAAAAGGATGGCTCTACCATGACGATGGGTAACTAAAAGTCATTGAGTAGGTAACACTTTGCACGTTTCTCGGCGTACCTGATCTGTACAATGGAATTTGGGTTGCTTCCCAATGACCATCGATTTGTTGATTTACGTTAGTTGTCTTCTAGGCACCAACTTAGTAAAATATATTCTCAGTTAGAATAGAAGACGGCTAGAACTGACAAATCCTTCTTATGATTTTCTAGTTAAACCACAGATGAGCCACATTAAAACGACATAAATCCAATTATTACCAGCCAGGAAGCTATAAGATTCACCTTCAGTTCATCATTAGAGGCAAACTTCTCAGCAGCAGTGTTGCGAAGTTCATGATTTAGTGTGGGATGTTACGATTAAGGCTATCATTTTACGATTTAATGTTTTAATCTCATGTCATGTTGGGTCATGAGGCCCGTGTATGTCGCGACTCTTTTTAAGGAAACTTCTCAGCGACTGATCGATATTTCACGTGACCAAAGGGCTGGGTTATTCTTTGGTCAATGAATTAGCAATGCTATTCAACGTAGCAGTGCTGCCAGTCTTCTGGGTACGTTTCCGTATGACAGTGATGCCGACGAGTCGACTATTTCTAAGGCTTTATCTTTAGTCCCATACTGTTCGCACGGCCACACATCAAGCTATACTTTTCCAATATAAGCTGACATCTCATTGTACTGAAAAACCTATACAATGCGATATCAGCTAAAACTGGAAATGTAGGTATAGCTTTACCTGTAGCTGTGTGTACAATTTATATACAGCTATAATCGGTCCATGCTTCAATAAAAATTACTAACCCCGACCCCCAAACCCCCTCCCTACTAACTCTCCCAATAACTAACTTAGCGACGTCAAGTTCCAAAAAAAGCCCATTTATTTTTTAAATCCTATCGTCATTGTTGAAATTATTTAAATTCCACTCAAAACCTTGTAACACGCGCAGAAATAGAAATAAGCTAATAGGTCATAGTATTGATTTGATATAAAAAAAAAAACGAATAAATAAAATAATAGGAACAACAGGGTACAGAAAAATAAACAAAGAAGTTAAACGGAGCATTAGAAATTATTCATTATCATCATTTCAGCCGAAATACGTTCATTGCTAGACATAGGCCTACCCCAAGGCCATAATCACCACGCTTGATCGCCAACCCGCCTGGGGGTTGCCATTGCAGTATGGTGGTAAAATTCATAGAGAACACTGCTGCCCAATCTGTAGTAAGTCTCTTAGTAGTTTGTTCTCTTTTATAATACACCCAGGGGAAACATGGGATGGTGCTATTCTTTTCGTCCGGTACCGCACGGATAAGATTTGAGGAATCTAAATACACATTTGGTTAAATCAGCTTTAGAAAACCATACGTCCCTAAGAGATTTAAACAAAGGAGTTACTTAAGCAAAAGTAGATAACGGCACAAAACATGGCAGCAGATATAAAATCGTGGAAATTGCAACCAGGTTCTATAGAATCTTATATTCCCATCACTGCCCAAGTGCCCGTCATACCGTACCAAATACAATCCTACAGATTCCATTCCCCCTCAATAAACCGTCACGAAGTGCACAAAGCACTATAATAGAAGTACCTACTGGCGAAGATGGTATCATCTCAAAATTGGCTCTACCACTTTGTTGCCCCACCTTACGAACCTTTAACACCATTTTAAAATCAGGAAAAGTTTTAAAATCAATGTGCCATTCAAATATAGTCCATCTGCATATAAAAGTGACGAAAGTGATATTGGCAATATCGTCCAATATATAACTTTTATATGGTTCTATTTTTTCCTTTTTTTTTCACTGGACATTGCTGCTTCAGTACGTTCCTGTTTCGGATAAAGCGAGAGAAAACGCCTGAAGGACATGGTGGAGCGTGACGGTGTACCTTGCTTGGACGGAGCACCACCGTATCCTCGCGGAGGCGATCAGCGGCGGCGAAACTCGTCCAGGCCATGGTACGTAGTGAGAGGCCATGGGAAACCGTCACCTCCTTCTGCGAAGCAGTTATTGCTCGCGAAGGAGGAGGCGGAGTGCGTGAGGGAGAGGCAATCTCTGCGCCCTCACGCCCCAAGCCGCCGCAGAAGACGCCCCGGGTGTCAGGAGTCCATAGTGGACTCCCGGCCACCGTATACGCGGGCTTGCGGACGGTGAGCAATAGGTAGCTCGCCGCCCGGTAAGGACCAGCCGTGCTATTCTGTAACCATCTCACCGGGTGAAGTGAGCGTGGAGTGAGCTATCAATGTCATTCCACCTGATGCTAGGGATGACCAACTATCATATTTACAATCATGATTGAGATTTAGATACCTAATATTCTTATGCTAATTCTATTGATTATTTTTATAAGGATTTCAAAGCTAGCATAGTGTCTAAACAATACTACTCTTTCGGGAAGTTTTTCAAATGAAATAGCGAAACCGAAATTCAGACTATGCATGTTTGTTTTTTTTTTCTATTTTTTTCCTCGACTAGCCCTTTATTGCCTGACGCACAAGTGCGACACGCACGAACAATTAATGAATATAGTTAGACATATGTACATGTATAAGATAGCTACAACAGAAAATGCGAATCGACATTGTCAGTTATTATGAACCCACTGTAAACTGATTAAAATTAAATACGTAAATGGAATCACATGGCCTAATCACGATGTGTCTTCAATCACATGGACTAATCACGATGTGTCTTGGAGAAGCGATTGTAGATTGACTCGAGTAAAGATTGTGCAACGTTCTTCAGCGTTGTTACTAACCCAAATCTATTAAAAAAAGATGAAAGAAACTGGCCGTGCCTGACTGACGGACCATAGAATTCAATCTCACACATACTATGTGGGAACCAACATCTAGGCACTGTCATATTCACATTGACATTTGATTTTTTTTTATTAAGTAGGTATCGTCACGTATGCGCACTAAGAATATTAGGAAAATGCAATACCAACGTCCAAAATGTGCCGACTAACATTTTATTGTAGACTAGCTTCTGCCCGCGACTTCATCCGCGTTAAATTTCTTGTTCCCCCGACCCTTCCCGTCGCGTCGAATCGCCTACCCGTGCGATTTTCCCCGTTTTTCCAACATTTTTCATTTCTGCTCCGCTCCTCTTGGTTGTAGCGTGATGCCTATAACCTTCCTCGATAAATAGGCTACTCAACACAAAAATAATTTTTCATTTCGGACCTGCAGTTCCTGAGATCAGCGCGTTCAATCAAACAAACAAACATACAAACAAACTCTTCAGCTTTATAATATTAATAAAGTAAGATAAACATATACCTACTTACTTACTTATGTCGTTATTATCAATAAAAAGAATATTCATCAAATGGTCACCATCTTGAAAATATTATGTTAAAATTCAACAGTTCAAAACGGTCACCCGCGTGCTCGCGAGGTGAAGTGATGTTACCATGACAACGGCAGTAGTAGTGATTCGCGGATTCTGGCGCAAGCGCCAGAGCCCGCGCTTGCGCCAGAGCCCGCGAATCTGTAGCACCCATCGTAAAAAAAAAAAAAAAAAAAAAAAAAAAAAAAAAAAAAAAAAAAAAAAAAAAAGGTTTTGGTGTGCTCTGATCTCAAATCTGTGGTCCATTTTAGCGTAGGATGCGTGGTTCTGGAGTTATGCAAATCAATTAACTGTTATCTCATTGATTTCCGGTGGTCCTGCACCCTCATTAGCATTCCATTGTTCGCCTAATCCTTTTATCTATTATACTTCGAACACCTCATTACGTTGCGCCAGAACCCACGAATCTGTTGCCCTACGGTTGATTTGGCGTTCTTATCTATTACTCATTGTATGTCTGCTTTTCTATGTCATCAATAAAACACATTCATTTTTATTTCAATATTTTATTACTTTTTTCTACAAAATATGAGCGGAAGATCTCATCCACAAAAATATCATTGTGCAGTGTGTTCCCTGTAAATATGTTCGTAAAACTATGCATTGAACATCCCTGAAACTTAAATAGCAAATACATTAAGCAATATTCACCACAAACTGAAGTCCAATCATTCTGAATCCTATCAACATTCCAGTCCCATCTCTTACAATTCCTTTTCAAAAACTGGAGATGATATCGCTCAGGTGTTCGTCCATATGAATCAAAATATTGACCGATACCATTCGTATCGATATGTACAGCTACCCAGTGTGAACCTGGTTTATCATCCGCATCCAAATTGCATATTATATACGTTGGTACATGTGTATACATAGGTAGTCTATTAGCAGCATAAACATTATTTTCTAGACTGGGATGAATCTTTTTCATATGTTTTTGTAATTCTAGTGTATCCATGATATTACTGTTATTAGCAGATTATTACAGTACCAATCTATTCAATGGTTGTCATAGGAATGTTCAATTATAGTGATTTGTAAATATTAAATCGCATTCTTTGTGGGAGTCACAAAGCTTAGGATTATCATTTTGCTGCAGCTAATTTAAAGTTTGTTATATGGGTCTGATTATATTAAATAAAACACTTTGAGTACATAGACATTTTTAATTAACTGATCAACACAATAATTATTAAATAAATAAATTAAATACAGACATATTATTATCAAAATACCATTTTCTAATACACACAGCATTATTCAATGCACAATTCAATTTATGGTTCACACAATTAAAATCAGTTTTATTTTTACAGAACTTTTTTTTTAATGTCGCAAAATTAGGACATCCCTTCTCACCTATGTCAATCACTTCACAGTTTGCACATAACTCTTTAATCCACGTAATCTTTTCCAAACCCTTTGTCATAATTTTTTTATTTTCTAAATATGGTAAAATAACACGTTTAAACTCTTTGTAGTCTATGTAGCCTTCACTCCAGTAAATTCCTCGATTTCTTTCTAACCATCTCACCTGCTTTTTTTCTTCTAGTGTTAGGTAATGGAATGAATATGGTGGTTTCACCAAGAACGTCTGTGTATGATCATGACTCGCAATGGCCAATTCTTTGATAATAAAATGATTTAAAGAATCTTTAAATCCTTGGAGTTCCACTATAAGGGTGTCCGTCTTCATGATATCTTCTTAACAATGTTACTTAATGGTTTGTATTCAACAATGCAATCGTTCAGAATGAGACAATATGCTGAAGTTTGATCTGGTATCTCCGAATCACTTTCAATTTCTACTCTCACGTCCACAACTGGCCCTGTCTTTAGATTATCCACTTGTCTAGAGCAATCAATGACAAACAGCGGTGCTAAATCTCTAAACTGTTTTTCGCTTAATATGGGTTCCGGTCGACGTCCGTAATACGACTGTTGAAATCTGGTGTATTGCTCGTTGTAAATATTAAATCGCATTCTTTGTGGGAGTCACAAAGCAGGTTGATGCCTGTTGCGAAGGAACGTGAGATAAGTTTGTTGACTCATAGAGTTACAATCAGTTTCGTTGTACTTAGTAATTTGCTTTAGATAAGAATAAGGAACGTGAGATAAGTTTGTTGACTCATAGAGTTACAATCAGTTTCGTTGTACTTAGTAATTTGCTTTAGATAAGAATGGTGCTATATAAGATCGAACAGTTGCAGTCATGCAGTCAGTCTATGGTCGTTTGACCACAGTGGATTATATACGTCTACCAATACTACGTTTGTGTTACTTCAACGCATCAATGGCCATGGAGGTAAGTGTTTATTCTATTGACAAACTTACTTGTATTTCTGTTGTTGTTTCCTAACGTGTGTGATTAAGTGTAAACAAATTGATATTAACGTGATAACTCTGTTGTTGCAGAGATCATTCAGCTTCGCAGACGATAATGAAAATACCTATAAACAGTATTACTACTCGCCACTCTCTCCTCAACACGAAGAAGAGAGTGATGACATCGTCGTTAATAACACAGACGATGGTGGAAAAAGGAAATCGCAACCGATTGATCAATTTTTTGAAGTGGTACCAAAAATAAAAAGGAAGAAGCTGCTATCCTCGACTGTGACACGAGCTGCTAGAGATGGCGTATCATACATCTCTACAAATTCTGACGACGGAGACCAAGCGACGCATCTCATAAAAATTGAAATGTATGATATGAAGAAACTATCCAAGATTCCAACTAGTGATCACTGGAAGCACGCTACCACGAGGATTAAATATTACATAAAGAATAATAAGGATAGCATCTACGACAACACAAACGGCCTCGTATACAATATTACAAAGACAATAGCAGAAAGTGAAAAAGTTAAAAAATACTTTTTTAACAATGACACTCATTAGTGGATTAGTGAATGTGATTCTGTTTACTTAAAGTACTTCTGTGTACTCATTAGATTTTACATGACTTTCCTAATCCTTTGTTAGACTATGAATATTGGACATTATTTGAAATTGGGTATCAGTTGCTCTACCAACACTTAACTGTTACTTACTGTGCTACATACTTTCTTCTTTATTATAAAGATGGAAAACTTCAGTGAAATGTGCACCAGTGCTTTCTTTTCCGCGCCCATTGAAGAGAATATAGAACAATCCAACAGCGAATTCAATCAGGAGCTGTCTAAAGTTTGTGATGAAATAGAGAAGCATGAACTGTTCGATTCATCGTATGATGATGAGTTGTATAATCAATGTTTGATGGTTGAAACAAAGTTGATGTAAGTATTAGAAGTACAAACTCAATAAGAAATATTATTGTAGTAATGTTTTATTTTAAGATTTGTCTAATAATTTTCTTTTTGTTACAGTCAACAACAAGTTGGAAGAGGTATCAAACGAGGTATCACTACTGATGAAAATAAGGTTACCAAGAAAGCAAAATTTGATGAAGGAGCTTCTACATCATCAATTGAAACCAATGATGTGGACAACAATAAGGTGGAATGTGATACATGTCATGTTTATATTAATAAAAGGTATCTAAACAACCATTTAAAAAGCAATTCACATAAAAATAATCTTTTAAAATCACATAATTCATTAACAAATGTTACAGTTGTTGAAACCGCTTTTGGCAATCGAATTTTAACATATAGAATTAATAGTAAAACACTTCAATCGGGACAATATTTTGAAACACCGGAATCGTTTTTAAATTCGCTAAAAATTGATATCTTATTTTTGATAAATGAATGTATTCAACAACATACAATTTTTAAAATAAACTTCATATTGCATGCTGATTTCATACAACAAACTAAAGATATTAAAAATACGTTTGATTTTCAAACGTTTAATTACATAATTTGTCAGGGAGATGACTTAAATATTTTTTATTCATCATTAATAGACACTGTAGTCGGTAAAATTTGTCAATTTGAAAAAAAAGATAGTGGTTGGAGTCTTAATCAAATTAAATACATAGATATGAATGTTAACAAATTCAACCCCCTACGTGGTAGTTCATATATCGACCTTCCTCAAGATATTAAATCAAAAAAAGCTGTAATCAATGTTAAAAATAATGATAATATGTGTTTCAAATGGGCATTACTCTCTGGTTTATATCCTGTATGTAAAAGTGTAGATCGGGTAGCATCTTACGCAATTCATGGAAATAAACTAAAATTTACTGGTATTTCTTTTCCGGTTATAATTGCAGATATATCAAAAGTAGAGAAATTAAACAATATTAGTATTAATGTTTTTGGCTTAGAGTATAATAAAGAAAAAAAGTGTAATTCTGTTGTAGGTCCTTTATATTTAACAAAATGTCGTACACCTAATCATATTAACCTACTATATATATCGAATGGTACTAACAATCATTACTGTTATATTAAAAACTTATCGCGATTAGTTAGTTCACAAATATCAAGACATCATTGTGCAGTTTATATATGTGATTCATGTTTACTTCATTTCCCATCGGAGGAAAGACTTAATAACCATCAACAATATGATTGCGCTCACATTTGTACGGAATTACCAAACGGTGAGGATTCCAAAAAGGATTGGTTTGGTAAAGCAACCTCAAATAATAAATTAAAATTTGATAAATTCGTGAAAAAGTTGAAAATGCCCTTTGTGGTTTATGCAGACTTTGAGGCATTTTTGAACCCAATAGAATCATGTAGTAACGATCCATCCAAGCCTAGTACAATTAATATTCAAAGACATGAAGTGTATAGTTTTGGATATTACATTAAATGTTCATATGATAACAGATTATCAAAATATGAGACGTATAGTGGGTCAAACTGTGCACAAGTGTTTATGAATCGCCTTTGTGAAGATGTGAAAACAATATTTAAAAAAAATAGTTTCCAAAAATGTCTCGTTCCATTATCAGATGAAGATAAAATTAAAATTTCAAATTCAAACATATGTCATATTTGTGAAACTGAGTTAAATGAAGATCTTTTTTACGATTTTGATTGGCACACTGGCAGTTTTAGGGGTGTTGCACATCAAGTGTGTAGTTCTAAGTACAGAACCCCTCGTCATATTCCAATATTTTTACATAACCTCAGTCATTACGATGCTCATTTCATTATCCATGCATTAAACCTCGATGATGACAAAGTTGAAGTTATTCCACAAAATAAAGAACGATACATATCATTTTCAAAACAGTTAACAATAAATAATCAACCAGTAAGTTTAAGATTCATAGATTCATTGAAATTTTTATCGTGTAGTTTAGATCAACTAGCTAAAAATCTTAATGATGATCAGTTTACAGAACTAAAAAGGAACTATCCTAATAACGAAGATTTTTCACGTTTAAGACGGAAAGGTATTTATCCTTATGAATTTATGTGTAATAGTGATTGCTTGAAACATCCATCACTTCCTGATCAACACCAATTTTATAGTTCACTCACAGATTCAAATATTTCAAATGATGATTATAATCACGCAAAAGATATTTGGCAACATTTTAAGTGTAGTAAGTAGTATGTCTGATTATTCCAATTTATATTTAAAAACTGATGTTTTACTTTTGACTGATGTATTCGAAAACTTTAGAAAGCTTTGTATTAAAACTTATGGATTAGATCCTGCTCATTACTATACTGCCCCAGGTTTAAGTTGGGATGCAATGTTAAAATTTACCAAAATAGAATTAGAATTGTTAACGGACTATGACAAAATTGCTTTTTTTAAAGCTGGTATTAGAGGGGGTGTATCTCAGTGTAGCAATCGTTTTGCTAGAGCAAATAATAAATTCATGGAAGATTATGATAGTGAAAAACCTAATTCATATCTAACATATTTTGATGCGAATAATTTATATGGTTGGGCAATGTCTCAATCTCTTCCTGTTGGTGGTTTCGAATGGATAGATTCTAATACAGATTATAATGTGTCGGATAACTCTGATTTCGGTTATGTTTTAGAAGTTGATTTGGAATATCCTGATGAACTTCATAATTTGCATTCTGACTTTCCGTTATGTCCTGAAAACATATGTGTGGGTAATACTAAAGAAACTAAATTAGTTCCTAATTTAAATAATAAAAATAAATACATCATTCACTACAGGAATTTAAAACAATGCATTGAAATGGGGATTAAATTAATTAAAGTACATAGAATTTTAAAATTTAAACAGAGTTCTTGGTTAAAGAAATACATAGACTTAAATACTAGTTTGAGAACGTTAGCTACATCAAACTTTGAAAAAGACTTTTTTAAATTAATGAACAATTCTGTCTTCGGTAAGACTATGGAAAATATTGAAAAAAGAGTAAACGTTAAACTACTAACTCACTGGGATAATCGTGGTAAAGTTTTAGGTGCTCAGGATTGGATTGCAAAACCAGAATTCCATAGTTTATCAATATTTTCAGAACATTTAGTTGCAATACAATTACACAAAACAAAATTAATTTATGATAAGCCGATTTATTTAGGATTTTGTATTTTAGATATATCTAAGACCCTTATGTATGAATTTCATTATAACTACATGATTAAAAAGTTTCATAATAAAATTAAGTTATTGTACACCGATACCGATAGTTTGATATATCAAATTTTTACAGACAATTTTTATGAGGATATAAAACCAGATCTACTTCACTATTTCGATACATCAGATTACCCGGAAAATAATATTTACGGATATCCAAAAATAAATAAAAAAAAGTTAGGTTTTTTTAAAGATGAGAATAATGGTAAAGTATTGAAGGAATTTGTAGGGTTGCGATCAAAAATGTATGCCTTAGAAATAGAAGATAAATTTATAGCAAAGGCAAAAGGGGTTAACAAAAGTGTTACCAAAAAAATGAATATGGAAAATTACAAATCGTGTTTGTTTAATAAAAATGTATTATATTGTAGTATGCTTCGATTTAAGTCAATCAAACACACTATTTTTACACAAAAAATAAATAAAACATCTTTATCATATAATGATACCAAACGATGTATTATGAACAACAACATTGATACATTGGCTTGGGGACATTATAAATTACGCTAAGTGTAATACTTTTTACTTTTATTTCTGTGTGTATATACAAATTTTGTACTGATTGTAAAATTATGATATTACTGTAATGTTATATAATAGTTTATTACATATTTAAAATTTATTGTTTGATTGTAAATAATGTAAAATAATTGTAGTTTTTATTTGTGTGCTTAAATTTGACGTTGAGGTGATTGTGAAATTCTGATAAGTACTAATTGTGTTAGAAATAGTATACAGATCATTCTGTTTTTCACAAATTACATGTTTTATATAATTTTAGCAATATATATATATATTTAATTTTTACACCAAAATTTTCATTTTTATTTCATCCCTTTAAAACTCTAGACGTGTGAAATGTTTCACTTTATCCATCCGTTTACTGCTATTGTGGCAGGACCAAGTGGATGTGGGAAGTCAAATTTTGTAACAAATTTCATAAAATCAGTTAAAGAAATATGTAATTGTGATTTTAATCAGATCACATGGTGCTTTGATGAAATGCAGGCTTTAAATAATTTACCAAATGTTAACTATCATCAAGGAATTCCAAATCTTAATATGTTTGATGGTGAAAACCCACACCTTATTATTATTGATGATCTAATGAGAGAGTCTGATGGAAGAATTGTGGATATATTTACAAAAGGTAGTCATCACAGGAATCTTAGTGTATTTTATTTAACACAAAATTTATTTCATCAAGGTAAAGGTCAAAGAGACATTTCTTTAAACTCAAGTTATATAATTTATTTTAAAAACCCTCGAGATAAAACTCAAATAAGATATTTAGCACGACAAGTGTCACCAGATAACCCAAAATTCATTGAAGACGCCTACAGGGATGCAACTTTAGAAGCGCATGGATATTTAATGGTAGATTTAAAACAGAATACAAATGATTTTTGTCGTATCAAGACAAATGTATTCCCATTTAATGGTTACTGCACAGTCTACGTCCCCACGAAAGAGTTTAAATACACCAAGAATCAAACAATTCAAATCATTTCTAAATGATACATCGTCGACTCACAACGCATAAACATTTGCTAAACGCTTTGCAGTTTAAATACACCAAGAATCAAACAATTCAAATCATTTCTAAATGATGCATCGTCGACTCACAACGCATAAACATTTGCTAAACGCTTTGCATACGCTTAAACCAAAATATCAAAGAGCGTTACTTAAAACGTGTGATGAAGAAGAAATAAATTGTATTTGTGAATGTATTCATAACGTTTTACAAGGAAAGATACCTCTTAAAGATCAAGATAAACAAAAATTGAATAAACACAAAAATATACTCCGTAAACTGGTGCATAAGTGTAAACATAAACTAAGAAAAAATATTATTATACAAAAAGGAGGGGCTTTCTTACCAATAATATTAGGTGCAATATTGAGTGGATTAGTAAGTGGACTAGCCAGTTAACATGGAAAATGCTAAGAAAATGATACTTATTGAACCGGGATTGATTGAAAAATTAAAACAAGAAAATAAGGTTACTAGTAATTTGTCTCGATTAGATATTGAAATGCAAAATATTATGAATAGTAAGACGGAAGACCGAAAGAAGTGGATGTTATATTTACAAACACTACAAAGATACCTTCACTTTACCGAAGAGGATCGTCAACCACTCAGATTACCAATTTATTCTGATACATCTAATGAAGATTCAAATGGGTCTAAAATTGGTTTTAAAAATAAAGATAGAGATCTAAAAAGTTCAGTTGATGCTGAATCTTTGTTGGAGGAGAAAGGATCTATTAAAAGTATAGAAAGTGAGGCAAATCCACTGTATTCATCAACACAAATACTCAGTTTAATACCAAAAACTTATAATAAAAAAGGTGAGTCATTATTAAACTTAATTGGAACAAGTAAAAGTAAAATACGTTGGGATAATGAAGGCACAGTCATAATTGATAATGAAAAAATTCCAGGAAGTAATATTGTTGATTTAATAAATGATTCACTTAGACCCTTAAAAAAAAGTGATCCGATAGGGTGGGATAGATTTGCTAAAGCATTAAAAGATATTAAAGTACCACTTACTTATATTGGAAATCCAAAGAGATGTGAGTTTATTAACCAACTTCAAGTAAAAGATCTGAACAAAACCTCTGAGATTGAAGTTCAAGAGTTTTCTACACCGAGCAGTGGAGATAAAAGATCTATAACTAAAATACATAAAAAGATCGATTGGGAAAAATGGACCCCGTACTAGAAGAAATTAACAGGATTTATTATGATCCATCTAACCCCGCTGGTTTTGGTAGTATTGATAAATTATCAAAAGCTATGAAGGGTAAAATGGATAAAAAGCAAGCAAAGGAATGGTTACAATCACAAGAAACATATACATTACATAAACCTATTCGGAAAAAATTCCCGCGTAATAAGTACATTCTATCAAATATTAATGAGCTGTGGCAAGCTGATTTAAGTGATATGCGAACTTATTCTCAATATAATGATGGTTTCAACTACATACTTTGTGTTATTGATGTATTTAGTAAATATGCTTTTGCAAGACCAATGAAAAAGAAAAACTCAGAAACAACTAAAGAATGTTTTGAAAGTATATTTACTGAAAGTAATACAACACCTACTCACATACAATCTGATAAAGGTACAGAATTTGTTTCAAAAGATGTACAAAAATACTTTAAATCCAAAAAGATAAATTACTATACCACTAACAATCCTGATATTAAGGCTAGTATTGTTGAACGATTTCAAAGAACTCTAAAAATGAAAATGTGGCGTTATTTCACTCATAATAATACTTATAGATATATAGATGTTTTACAAGATTTAATATACTCTTATAATCACAGCATTCACTCGAGTATTAAGATGTGCCCATGTGATGTAAGTTCCAACAATATTATGACAGTTTGGACTAATCTTTATGATAGAGGGTCAAACAAACTTTCTCTAGAAAATCCAAAACCAAATTTCAACGTGGGTGATTATGTTCGAATAACTAAATATAAACATGTTTTCCAAAAAGGATATGAATCAAATTGGAGTGATGAAATATTTATTATATCTTCAATAATTGATAGATCTCCATGGGTTGTTTATACAATAACAGATTTACAAAATGAACCAATAGTTGGTACTTTTTATGAAAGAGAATTACAGAAGGTCACTTACAACCCCACCTCACAATATAAAATAGATAAAATAATTGGCACTCGTTATTCGGGTAACAGAAAAGAAGTATTAGTGAAGTGGAAAGGTTATCCAGATAAATTTAACAGTTGGATTTTAGCTTCTAGTTTAAAAGAAATATGAATAAAGAAAGTTTTTATTTAACTTTGCTCAGCAATAGTTCAATGGAATACTTTCCTGATAACAAGACCACAAATTTTTCAACAAAATTACCAAAAGCTATGAAATTAGAAGGTGAATGGGCGGTTGGAGTTGTCGAGTTTCAATATCCATGCACCATGTTTACTGTTCAAGATCATGAAAATGTTGTATACATCACAAAAACCATGTTAATGCCTAATGAAGATAAACCATCAACAGTGTACTACAAAAAACATATTCCCGCTACCAACTACGATAACGTTGAACATATTTTAAGAGCGTTAAATGGTATCAGAGAGAGCTTGAAATTTCGTTATGATGAAATAACAAAATTTGTGTCTGTTTCTGTTTTGGATAAAAATATAACATCCGTAACATTATCACCCAAATTAAGTTTACAACTAGGTTATGAACCAAATACAAATCTCCTAGACAGAAATTTTGGGAAGTGTCCTGCTAATTTACACTTAGGGTTACCATCTCAACTATTTCTATATTGCGACATTATCGATCCTCAGATTGTGGGTGATGTTATGACTCCACTATTAAGAGTCATTTCATTAGATCCTTCAAAATACATTTATGGTGCGAATAAAATGTACATTTTCTCTCCACCTCACTACTTACCTGTTATGCGAAGAGAGTTCGATACGCTGGAAATAGATATAAGATCGAGCACAGGACAAAAAATACCATTCCAGTTTGGAACCGTGTGTGTTAAACTACATTTCCGCAAATTATAATAATGTATTCTCCTCATGATCATCATAAATGTCCATATGAAAATTATTATTCACATCAAGCTGGATCAGGAGTTGGAGTAATTTATAAGGGTTCACCATACCAACATGGTATTGGGAGCTTCTTAGGAGGGTTATTTAGATCAGTTTTACCTTTACTTTCAAGTGGTGCTCGAGTGGTTGGTAAGGAGGCATTAAACGCTGGAGTAGGACTTTTATCGGATATGGTTCAAGCCCGTCCTATGGAAGCCTCAATAAAAGATCGTCTAAAGCAAGTTAGTACAAACTTAAAACGAAAGGCTGATGACAAAATTGATCGATTTAACATGACAGGATCTGGGTATATAAGTAAAAGAAAACGATTGGCCTCGTTCATTCCACCACTAACAGCTAAAGTGAAAGCTACGAAAAAACTTGGTCTAAAACCAAAAAACATCAAAGATATATTTTCAAATTAAGTATGTCTTTCCTTCATAATCATTCTTGTGAGTGCGTTAAGTCAGAATTAGATTTGTTTGCATTACCGTCTACACAAACAAGCATTGAAAATGGATTGTGGATTCACTATAAACCAATTTCATCTCTTGCTGATGATGGACCTATCGAGTTTCAAGTTCCTGGAACAGGCGATGACTACATAGATTTGTCTCATACATTACTCCACATAAAGGCAAAAGTATTAAATCAAGATTCAACAAACTTGATATCAGCTACAGCAGTAGCACCTGTAAATAATTGGTTGCATTCACTTTTTAGTCAACTCGATGTTTATTTAAACCAAAAACTTGTATCACCACCTAATAATACCTATGCCTATCGAGCATACATGGAAACCCTTTTAAACTATGCTCCTGCTGCTAAACAATCTCATCTTACTTGTAGTCTTTGGTATGATGATACAGCAGGAAAAATGGATTCCACAGATGGTAAAAACATAGGATTTGTTAAAAGACAGGAATTAGTTAATGAAAGCAGGGAAATAGAAATGATTGGTCATCTTCATGGTGACATTTTCAATCAAGATAAATTTTTAATTAATGGCGTTGAAATGAGTGTAAAATTAGTTCGGTCAAGAGAGAGTTTTAATTTAATTGCTGGGTCAAATGATGTAAAGTTTAAAGTTTGCATTACGGACGCAACTCTTATTGTTCGAAGAGCACGAATTAATCCAAGTGTATTACTCGCACATCAGAAAGTTTTAGCTTCTACCACTGCTAAATATCCTATTACTCGTGCTGAAGTTAAAGTTTTAACAATTGCATCGGGTGTTCAAGGAAAAACTCTTGATAATATATTCTTAGGACAGGTACCCAAAAGGTGTATTATTGGTTTTGTGAATAATTCTGCATTTAATGGTTCACTTACTAAAAATCCATTTAACTTTGAAAACTATGGTATTAACTCTTTCAGCTTATATATTGATGGTCAACAAATACCTTCCAAAGCTTTGCAACCATCTTTTAATAATAATATATTTACATCAGCATATCATACTCTATTCTCGGGGACTGGTATTCACTTTCTTAATGAAGGAAATGCAATCTCTCGTGAACAGTATGCCAAAGGTTACTGTCTTTTAGCATTTGATTTAACTCCTGATTTATCAGCTAACTCATCAGCCCATTGGAATCTCATAAAGCATGGTAGTGTAAGATTAGAAGTACGATTTGAATCCTCACTAATACAAACAATTAACTGTATTGTTTATGCTGAGTTTGATAATATTATTGAAATAGATAAAAATAGAAATGTTACTGTAGACTATAGTAGTTAGGATTATAATGTGTGTTGTGTTTTAGATATATGTGTTATGTTTAATGCATTTTGTGTGTGTGTAACTAAAGATAACATTATAAAATTAAATAAAACAAATTGTATGCAATATACTATCAAGGATTTAAAGATTCTTTAAATCATTTTATTATCAAAGAATTGGCCATTGCGAGTCATGATCATACACAGACGTTCTTGGTGAAACCACCATATTCATTCCATTACCTAACACTAGAAGAAAAAAAGCAGGTGAGATGGTTAGAAAGAAATCGAGGAATTTACTGGAGTGAAGGCTACATAGACTACAAAGAGTTTAAACGTGTTATTTTACCATATTTAGAAAATAAAAAAATTATGACAAAGGGTTTGGAAAAGATTACGTGGATTAAAGAGTTATGTGCAAACTGTGAAGTGATTGACATAGGTGAGAAGGGATGTCCTAATTTTGCGACATTAAAAAAAAAGTTCTGTAAAAATAAAACTGATTTTAATTGTGTGAACCATAAATTGAATTGTGCATTGAATAATGCTGTGTGTATTAGAAAATGGTATTTTGATAATAATATGTCTGTATTTAATTTATTTATTTAATAATTATTGTGTTGATCAGTTAATTAAAAATGTCTATGTACTCAAAGTGTTTTATTTAATATAATCAGACCCATATAACAAACTTTAAATTAGCTGCAGCAAAATGATAATCCTAAGCTTTGTGACTCCCACAAAGAATGCGATTTAATATTTACAAATCACTATAATTGAACATTCCTATGACAACCATTGAATAGATTGGTACTGTAATAATCTGCTAATAACAGTAATATCATGGATACACTAGAATTACAAAAACATATGAAAAAGATTCATCCCAGTCTAGAAAATAATGTTTATGCTGCTAATAGACTACCTATGTATACACATGTACCAACGTATATAATATGCAATTTGGATGCGGATGATAAACCAGGTTCACACTGGGTAGCTGTACATATCGATACGAATGGTATCGGTCAATATTTTGATTCATATGGACGAACACCTGAGCGATATCATCTCCAGTTTTTGAAAAGGAATTGTAAGAGATGGGACTGGAATGTTGATAGGATTCAGAATGATTGGACTTCAGTTTGTGGTGAATATTGCTTAATGTATTTGCTATTTAAGTTTCAGGGATGTTCAATGCATAGTTTTACGAACATATTTACAGGGAACACACTGCACAATGATATTTTTGTGGATGAGATCTTCCGCTCATATTTTGTAGAAAAAAGTAATAAAATATTGAAATAAAAATGAATGTGTTTTATTGATGACATAGAAAAGCAGACATACAATGAGTAATAGATAAGAACGCCAAATCAACCGTAGGGCAACAGATTCGTGGGTTCTGGCGCAACGTAATGAGGTGTTCGAAGTATAATAGATAAAAGGATTAGGCGAACAATGGAATGCTAATGAGGGTGCAGGACCACCGGAAATCAATGAGATAACAGTTAATTGATTTGCATAACTCCAGAACCACGCATCCTACGCTAAAATGGAATCCAGAATCCGCGAATCACTACTACTAACGGCATTGCGAGGATCGCGTGATCAAGCCGCGCATGCGCGCTAGACGCTGTCATCAATAGGTATCAACTTTTTTTTTTGTTTGCCTTGTGCAGACGCCATTTCGTATTCGGTTTAGAGAATAATTAGTAGGTACGCAAGGATTTATTTCAATTCTTGTAGATATGTACCTATCTAAATACAACAGTTTTTATACAGGTATAATGTCAGTTTAGTACCTACACTTTGATGTCAACAATTAATCCGCTTTTTTTAAACTATGTGTACCTACTTACTGCTCATTTAACCTTTGTCGCGTGGTGACACCTGCACGCTAAGAATATGCAATAACATGAAGTACCGTACAGCTACCCACTACAAAGAATCTTCTCGTAGTCTGAGCATTGATTGGTAAGGTAACGATGATGAGAGATAAAATATGAAGTGCATGTGTACTTAAACACTCATCATCATCAGCCATAATTCTCATCAAACTCATTGTCTATAATAATAGAATATTCATCAAATCATCATCTTGATACCTACTAGGTAGGTATGCCAAAATTCAACGCTTCAAATGACTATCGCATACATAGCGCGCCTCTGCGCGTGTTTCCTTCACCGAGAATACATGCGATGATGCGACGAGAATTGCGTGAAGTGCTCACGCCGCGCAAGCGCACTAGGTGCCTAGTTCATCAATGTCATACATTTTTTTTTATCTTTTATTTTTGTTTTGATGACCATGTGCCTGTACAGTGTACATATTTAGAGTTCAGACAAAATTATTAGGTACTCATTTATTTCAATGTTTTTAGGTAACCTATTTGGTAGCAAACAATAAAAAAGAATATTCATCGAATCGTCATCATCTTGATAATAATGTCAAAATTCAATAGTTCAAAACTGTCACCCGCGTGCTCGTGAGGTGAAGTGATGTTACCATGACAACGAAATTGCGAGCATCGCGTGATCAAGCCGCGCATGCGCGCTAGACGCTGTCATCAATAGGTATCAACTTTTTTTTTATCACCTTGTGCAGAAGCCATTTCGTAATCGGATTGAGAATAATTAGTACGCAAGTATTCGAAACATTCATATAGATGCATGTATACCTACCTACTTAATAATCGTATTATTAATAAAAGAATATTCATCAAATCATCATCATCTTGATACCTACCTACTAGGTATGTCAAAAATCAACGTTTCAAATGAAACTCGCGTAGCGCGCCCGCGTGAGTTCACTCCACCTTGACTAAATGTGACGAGAATAGCGTGGAGTGTTCACGTCGAGCAAGCAGTTACTCATTCGGTGTGGTTGCTATGGCAACAACACCGTGTGAGTAACGGTTTCGGGTGAAGTGAGGTGACCGACACTGTCATTGTCAAGATAGCTTTTTTTTTAATTTCAGCCTTTCAAGTCATTGCTACAGGCAATGACGTATTCGCAGTTAGCCAATTAAGTATATTTTAATGTCAATTCCAGCCATTGCTGAACATTTCAAAATGATAAATTACTAGCTTTTGCCAGCGGCTTCGCCCGCGTGGAGGTCGGAAATTATCCCGCGGGAATATATTACCGGGATAAAAAGTAGCCTATGTCCATTCTCAGGCTCTAAACTATCTCTGTACCAAATTTCATTTAAATCGGTTCAGTAGTTTTAGTAGGAAAGCGAGACAGACAGACAGACAGTTACTTTTGCATTTATAATATTATTAGTATATTATTAGTATATATTAGTATATTAGTGTAGAAGTGTAGATGTTTTCAACAAATTAATATTAGGTACTTACTTGAGAGGTGTGAGATCGAGCATTCGGTGAATCGAGAGGCTTATAGCTAAATAAAAACAGCCGCACAGTCCGACCGATCCGGCAAAGCTACGCTTGCCTCGGTTTGTCCGTCTATGGGAGACCATCTTTACATACCAAGACCTCGAAGGTCGAAACTCTGACAACCAGTCTTACCAAGGGGGTAACATATTACCAAATAACTGGGTTGTCGGAGTCGGATTGGCAGTCATTGCATGTAAAATACCCGTGCATTCAGCTGCAACCGGTTAAGACTGGAAGCCGACCCCAACACAGTTGGACAAGGGCAGGCAGATGATGAGGTGAGATCGAGCAACTTCATTAAATTGTGCAAAGCAAGTATTCAGTGATTGGTGATGTGTTCGTTAACATTATTTACATAATATATGTAAATAGCATACCTAAAGGTTTTTTTTAAACAGCTATCATCTAGATTCTGGATACACAGTTCAAGATACAAACCTTATAACAACAATACACAAAATATTTAGGCATATCAATAATCTAGTTATGGGTGCTGTTGAGACACAAATAGCTTATCTCCCTTGCTAACAAGATTTCAACATTATTCATGTATTGATTTTCGTTTATTTTTGTACTATAAGGTACACCTCTGCCCAACCCTTCGAGAAAACAAGGCGTGATTTTATGTTTGTTTTTTATTTTATTTCATAAATGTGTAAATAAACATTGTATGTAAGTACAATTATTATTTTAAGCCAATAGAACTATGTATGTTTTGCTTGCTGTAGCCTAATTTAATCTGTTTTCATATACATATACCGTTTTACACAATGCGTCTATGTTTCTCATCCCAATTGCAGATGTGCTGCAAGAAATTTCTTATGTTTTAAGCAGATCCTTTGTGCTTTCCTATCTTTGTGTATTTTATTTTATTAAGTGTAAAGTTTGTTCATAAATAAATAAGATTTGTAACACAAACACAAAACAAATTTGCTAATACATTTTTTCTACTGAGCTTGCTGTTTCTCGAGCTTCAACTTCTTGATTCTTCAATCTCGATTATGACTGTATATGTTATGTTTGGTCAATCCCTAGCAGCACTGGGATGACACTGACAGCTCACTCCACGCACCTTTTCACGATGAGATTTTTACAGAATCAACATGCAGGCCCGGTTCGACGGACCGTTGTGTTTCACGCGCGCCTCTGAGAGATGTCAGCAAATATTGAAGGGCGGACTCCTTGGGCCCATGCCTTCGTTTTCCTCGTTCGCACGTTTTCTGCAATGGCAGAATTGTCGACAGAAGCATCATTGCCATACCATAGACAAGAATATTTATTATACATTACTATTAATCTGTGGGAGACAAATGACAGGATTGACAGGTGAGTGATGAGGATGACAGCAGGAATGCTGTGGCCTGTGGTGAAAACGGAACGCGGCGTGTTAGTAATTTGAAGGTTATAATAACTTAAAATGGGCAAAATTAGGAAATCTAAGCCAACTAGAGCAAGGAGAAACGTAGTGGCAGAAGTGAGCGATGACGAAGAGCAACTCCCAGTTGACAGCAAGGAAAATGCTATTCAAACAATATTGGATCAGTTACAGGTGAATATAATATCCTACTTCTTGTTTACAACAAGTCCGTGAGTAATGAAGAGCCACATCTAGTATTTAAACGCAGATACTATAAACATTAAGTAGCAAATAAACTGACTTAGTGAGCCCAGCCCTGGAGTTTCTAGTTAAACCCTTAGAAAGTAACAGGACGTTTAAGGTGCGGTTCAATCGAGCAGCTCGTCTGAATTCCACCATTGAAAAAAATATCTAACTCCGCCCCTAAGATGACCCACTGACCAAATAACTATTATTTTTATAAATTTGTTATGGTTTAGTAGTGTGTAATACATAATTTGTACATTAAATAAAATGGGTTATGTACTGCGGCGTTAGCCTCAAGAACATGTAAACATCAACAAGAACTCAATATTGGTTTTCTACAATTTGTAAATGAAAAATGAATGTATTCTGCAATATCAATATGTACCTATAATCAAGCACAGACCAATAAAAAATTAATGGCGACCCTGAAGATTGCTACTCCCTGACCGTACCTCACACTGGCTGACAGGTGAATTTGTTATTGTGTCTACAACGGGCTGTACCCAAAGTGTTAAATATGTTTTGTAGCCATAAAATATATAACACATTGCCTGTCTGCGGGAGTCATCCGCCTGATTCTACTACAATAATTATAATATATGTCTTAGCTACATAAATACATGTGACATTAAATAATAATAATGAAGAACATGCGACCCGGATCCCACTGAATTGGTCCGACAAATCGAGGCCTACCTATTATTTTAGCTTTACACAAAGTGTTAAATATGTTTTGTAGTCGTAAAATATATAACACGTTGCCTGTCTGTGGGAGTCTTCAATCTGATTCCACTACAATAATTATAATTTATGGCTTAACTACATAAATACATGTGACATTAAATAATAATAATGAAGAACATGTGACCTGGCATCCCACTGAAATGGTCTGACAAATCGAGCCCTACCTATTATTGTAGCTTTATACTTGAATGTGGGCTATGCCTGGTGTGAAAATATTATGAAACACATATATATATGAATATTTTATCATATACTTACTGAAGAACAAAATTATTATACTACATGTACATTTTCTTTAGTACATCCTCATTTTCTGTAAATATACAACTGTACTTTAGTATGTGAGAGAAGACCATAATTTTTAAATTAACCACTAGCCCACTCAATTCTTCAAAAAAAGTATAAAATATTACACTTATTTTATTAGTCTACCTACCCTAAACAAAATTTGTCAACCAACCCCTGACGCCATTTTGAATTTTACCTGTGTATCATATACAAACTCTGGTACTAACATGGAAGCAATACTGTGTAATATAGACTAAAACTATCATATTTACATTTGACATAACAACAACATTGTTTCTAACAGATCCATAGGCACAAAAACAAAAAAAGTACGACCGAAAAAAATTACTTACCGAGACTGTTGACGAAAAACAAGTGACGGTGGCAAGTTATTGTTGATTAGTCTACCTGCCCCCTATAGCCAACCATCCCCGGTCTCCCCTATAAAATATAAACAGATTAAGCAATAACATACCAGTTAATTATGATGCACATATTAAATAAATTGAAAAATGAATCAGTGTGTTAGTTAAAGTAGTGCCGAAGTTTATCATATAATTCTTTTATTTTAGGCAGCTGATGTGGAAGAAAAGTACTGTGGTCTACAAACTTTTGCCATGATGATAGAAAATCCAGAGAACATACCTCTACTTATAAGTCATGGATTGGTGAAGGTGGCAGCTCCATTGTTGCTTGACCAAGCCAGCTCAGTGAGGAATGCGGCAGCTGGCACCCTCCGGAATTTATCTATAGTAACCATGGACACCTGTGATTCTATGATGGAACAGGATATCATGACTCCAGTCACATGTTATTTCCATGAGGTTTGTTTATGATCAATTTTAATATTTTCCCTTGTATTATTGTATGTAGCTTTAGCATTTCAATCATTTAGCAGTGCCTTGGTTTGCATACAAACCTTTGGTCAACACCATAATTTTATAACAGCAGTAGACACATTGTTAGAAATCTAGATAGATTTTCATGGCATTAGAGATTGTACTTTTTTATTTCATACTAGCTTCTGCCCGCGACTTTGTCCGCGTCAAATTTTTGCTCCCCTGGCCCTTCCCGTCGGATCGAATTGCCTGCCAGTTTTCGTCCATTTTTCGTTGCTGCTCTGATCGTTATATTATTTAGCCAATAGCCTTCCCCAATAAATAGACTACCCAACACGAAAACAATTTTTCAGTTTGGACCAGTAGTTCCTGATATTAACGCATTCAACCAAACAAACAACTCTTCAGCTTTATAAGATCAGTATAGATATGCAGAGAAGGCAGTAATACTAAAGAACTATAAAACCCGATTGCATAAAAGTGAAGCGAAAACAAATTATCATCTTCATCAGCCTATAATGTTCCCACTACTGTGGCACAGGCCGTAATCCACCATGGGTTTGTAGATGTCACATTTCGTCTAATTATTGGTTTTGGGATATACCAGTTTCCTCACGGTAATTTATTTTATTTGGGAGCAGTAGTGATGAAATAATTTACACAACGTAAGCCGCCTGACTCATTAGTCGCGGCCGTTAGCACTAGGCCATCACTGCTCTTATCGCAATATTGTATGACGAGAAATCATGAAAATCTGTCCAAACGAAGTTATTTCAGAATATATTGGTTGATTTTTGCTGTGGCACATCATGGCTAAATCTGAAACTATAGGTCAACGAGCAAAATGGTCAAAAGATCCATGACTAGGACAAAAACGTCATTTTTTAAAATATCTTCACTCTGTGCCAGTAATCGAAACCGTTTTTTAGGATTCCATACCCAAAGGGTAAAGCGGGACCCTATTACTAAGACTCTGCTGTTCGTCTATCTGTCTCTCACCAGGCTGTATCTCATGAACCCTACTAACTATCACAGTTAGACAGTTGAAATGTTCACAGATGATGTATTTCTGTTGCCGCTTTATAGCGGCAATTATACAGTTAATTATGCGGCAGATAAATTATTCTGTTTTCAACCGACGAAAAAAAACGGAGGAGGTTATCAATTCGACGCGTATTTTTTTTTTTTTTTTATGTATGACCACGCATAACTTTTTACATAGTGGTCCGATTGTGACAATTCTTCTTCTATTGGAAAGGGTATACTTCCAAGGTGGTCCCATATCAATTTGAAAAACAAAATCGAACCCTAAGGGTCGGAAAACAGGGGATGATTGATTGTTCACTCACTGATTGTAATGTATAAACACGCATAACTTTATACAGAGTAGTCCGATTTTGATAATTCTTTTTGTGTTGGATAGAGTATACCTTGCCAAGTATTATTAGTACATTAAAGCCACAAAAAAAATATAAAATAAAAACTTTTTAACAAAAAATTAAACCGCCGAAAAACTGAAAAGCATAAAATAATACTTAAACCTTAAAATTTTGAGTCGGCGCTGAAAAATCTATGAACAAGGATCACTCAAAGCGCCGACTCATAATTTTAAGGTTTAAGTATTATTTTATGCTTTTCAGTTTTTCGGCGGTTTAATTTTTTGTTAAAAAGTTTTAGTATTTGTTGTTATCAACAAATACTAAAACAGAATAAAATAAATATATAAGTGGGGCTCTCATACAACAGTTTTGACTTTTTTGCCGTTTTTATAGATAATGGTGCGAAACCCTTCGTGCGCGAGTTCGACTCGCACTTGGCCGGTGTTTTTTTATTACTCAAACAGCAGCCTGTATTTACACCTTGCACTTACCAAAATTGAAGCTGGTAAAGATCAAATGCTGCAAACAAACGTATTTAGTTTTGATTTTGCGTAATTTATTTTTAAAATTTTGTACTTCCTTGGAATTTACATATATGTTCCTTTGCAATATTTGATCTTTATCAGCAACACTGTTGCTCAGTATATAAATACATTTGAGAAGTATTTAAAATAAATAAATATGTAGTTTTATTTTCCGCCAAAAACGATAACTTTGGTCCTTCGACCACTTTGCTGTACCACCCACAATTGAGGATTAGGTATGTCCTATCTCAAAATCTGCTGCTTATACTAAAACAAAATAAAAATTATTTTTCCCAGCGTGCTGAAAGTTGGATTCCTGATACAAGTTCCAAAACAAAGGATGAGGATATTGATACATTCATTCAAATTGTTAATTTACTTTTGAACCTTTGTGAGAGTTCCGGTACGTATATTGTTAATTAGGTACAGCCTACGTCGGATTATTTTCATGCATTACTTAGATTATTTTCTTTATTTCCAGATATGGCTGTCAAATACTTGGGACAGTCTAGAATATTAGACATATTACCTCGTTATTTAGATGTTGGTACTTTCAGTAGCGACATTGTAACAGCAGTTTTACAATGTCTGTTTGTTGTTGTGGAAGACAATCCTGAAGCAATGGCTAAGATAAAGTCAAATGCAGAAAAGCAATTACAAGCCTTATTGGGCCTAGAGGGAGGAGATCCTACAGTACTATTGTTGAAAACCTTATCAGCAGGAGTGATAATCAATACATGTGGTGGCAATATAGCAACATTGCCAATTGATGTAATCAATACCATTATGTCTATATTAGCGAATACACTGTCAGTAGACCACAGACTGATCTGTAGTCAGTTATCAAGTACTGTACCCTTGAGTGATGGATCAGGAAAAGTGGAACCACCCATAGGCAAAGAAGCAAAACAATTAGAAAGCCAGATTCAATCTGTATCACAAATGCTAATTGCCCAACAAAGTTCTATTGAAATTATTGCTAATATTTGTTCATGTGAAGGTAACAAATGTATTTTTTTTTATCACTGTACAATACACATCCTTTACCAAGTTCAATTGTGTTAAGATTTTTTTAATGATCTTATAGATGGTGATGAAGTGGAAGGTAATGATTCATCAGAGAGTGAAGATGCAGATGAAGAACTTTTTGAAAATGGTGAAGAAACTATTCTGGCAGAAGACAAGCTGCCCCCTAATGTGATGGAAGCTTTTATATCTCTGGAAATATTTGATAAAGTTTGGGCTCGAACCCAATTACCTGCTCAGAATGTGATGTTAATATTAAAAGAATACGAAGGATCGAAACTTATTTACAAGAGGTGTGTATAGTAAATTGATTTGTCATCTACCTATCTTAATCCAATAACATGTTGAAAGTCTAAACTATATTCAATCTTTTCAGACTTCTCAGCTTGCAAACCCGAGCACTACTCTGCATAAACAACTTAATATCAACACTTCCTATTGAAAATCTTGGTGGAGTCAACGGGGTCTATAAAGTCTGGGTAGATACAGGAAAACTAGTTTTTAAACAAGAATTTGAAAATGTAAATCTGTCGGAATCTGCAACAGCAGTCATGAGAGCTGCTTTAGACAAGATTAAGTTAAAAGAGAATCACAATAGCAATGACTGTAGTTTGTTTAGTGACTTGGCTTTATCCGATATTGAGGTAAGTCATACAACTTAAGATGAATAATTTTTGCCCACAAAATTCAATAATTTTTACGTTTTATGCAATTTGCAGCTCAGTAGCAGGCTCTCTTGTAATAAAAATTATACACCAATAAAAAGAAAAAAAACCTTAACTTTAATTGATCAACAACATTTGATTTAAGGTTGAACTTTTAATCCTATTCACTAACTTGACAGTTCAATGCAAAATAATGATACCATTCTAAAAATAATAGTGTCGGGGTAGTGAATGATTTCGCATAAAGAATGAATGATAAAAATGTTTTAAATTAAATAAAACTTTAAAAAATCGTTTTTAGGTGTGGATTATAAGAATATTTAATAATTTTTAATAATAGTTATTTCCTTTTTTATTTTCTTCTGATAGAAACAAAACTAAATATAAAAATCATGTCATTTTGCTTATTTTTTTACTATAGTCATTTTATTTCCTGTGACAGCCATAGACTACATATATATCGATATAGTACACATCTTGTTTTAAAACAAGTTATTAAATTTAAATTACAAAGTTTGCATGTAAGTACATTATTTCAAGTTCATTCAATTTCATTAATTCTAGCACCACCTCACTATCTTTTTTTTGTCAAAACCTGGTATCCCTCCAATTGTCAAGTTAGTGAATAGGATTAAAAGTCCAACCTTAGTTCCCAATTCCAATGTTCTGTAGAAGCCCAAAGTTCGGATATCACCTCCCTTTTACATGAGACTTAAACATAATTGGTTGACTCGTTAATTTTATTTGTTTAATCTCTCGTTTTGAGCCGGATATAAAAAATAAACCTTGTCCATTTTAGGACATCCCAAAGCATTTAATACACCATAGGTCTCAATCATACTTTGAAAATACGTCTGTCTTGGGAAAAGAAAATAATATGCGCCACTCAAAAATATTCAACTGTCCAATCTGTACGCAAAATACTAAATGGATATTGGTGCCGATTCTGTTGTACACGAACTAAACTAACTAAACTATCTCTAAAATTCCTTACTTTTGGCTATGAGAATTGTAACGCTATTCTGCAAGGAAAAATCTCTAAATTAAAAAACTATTTTGACATGACTAAAATCGAATTTGACAATCGCGACTCAGCGTGGTATTTTTTTTTTCTTTTGTTTTCGCAACGTTTACTTGTGTGTGCATTGCGTAGAATGATTTTTTGAGAGACGAAGGCGCGTGCTAGGGTGCAGCCTGGACGTGTTTTATATGGAATTTTTCACTTTTGTTTGAAAAATATAAAAAAAATGTTACCCACGTGTTGATATTTAAATGTTCCGGGGTATACTAAGGGGGTCGAAAATTTCATTATTTTTGCGATAGGACACGCCATTTTCAAGATATAAGCAAAAAGAAAATAAAAAATACAGAACTGTTTTTGCACGTGAAGGCAAGGCGTTGTTGAGAATTTTAGTTCATGACCACTAGTTTTATTCCACACCTTTTTAATCGCGCTTAAAAATAGTCAGATTTAGTTAAAATAAATTATTATAGTCAAAATTTTTGGTGAAAACCGGCAAACTCAGAATAGCAAAATTGACATTTTCACTAAACTAATAACTCAGTGCAATCTTAGTGCTGTCAAACTAAAATATAGTTAAGTTGTGTCACTTTAGTCTATTTCAGAATAGGAAATCGTCGTTTGACAAGAATAAACCAAATTTTAGTGATTTTTAGTTTAGTTTAGAGAATTTTGTGACAACAGAATCGGCACCATTATCTTTTTGGAAGAGTCACTAAATCACTTCTAGGTTTTCCGAGGGCTGTACTTTAGGTCCTTCATGTCTTACATTATTTTTTTGCGGATTAGTGGTTTAAGGTATATTTGTAATACGATTCAATTATTGTTTTCTTTTTTCAATAATTATAAAATGAAACAAGTAAATAAAAGGTCTTTACCTATGAAATTGCCGTTCTGCAGTACTGGCCATTTCAAATCAAAATAATTTTTGGTTGTCTAAGAATTCTAATTTCAAATTAATTTTATTTTAAAAACATGGAATTCTTTTTACAAAAGTAGTCATTTGTTTATTGATTAGTGTTACATTTTCATCGCATTTCAATCTTTTTCGTCATCATGGATACGTTAAAAATTCGAGTAATTATGGAATATGAGTACCGTCGTGGCAGCAACGTGGCCCAAGCTGCACGCAACATCAACGACGACGTTTACGGAGCTAACACTACAAACCAACGCACCACCTGTTATTGGTTCGCTCGCTTCTGTTCTGGAAATTTCGATCTGAAAAATGAACCTCGCGGTCGTCTGAAGACTTTGGTCGACAATGGTGCCGATTCCCTTATTCACAAACTAAACTAAACGAAAAATTACCCCTAGAAAAGTGATGGTCACTGTTTGGTGGTCTAGCGCCGGTGTGATTCATCACAGCTTCTTACCAAACGGGGTGAGCATTACTGCAGATGTGTACTGTGAAGAACTGAACTCAATGATGGAGAAGCTGGCACATCTCCAACCAGCATTGGTCAATCGCTCGTCCCCGCTGCTCCTGCACGACAACGCGCGACCTCATACTGCACAGCAGACGGTCTCCAAGTTGCAAGAACTGGGGTTGGAAGCTCTCCGTCATCCGCCCTACTCGCCAGACCTTGCGCCTACAGACTACTACTTTTTCCAGAATTTGGTATACTTCTTGGCGGGAAAATAATTCAATACCCGAGAGGCAGTACAAAATGCCTTTGAAGAATTTGTTGCCTCCCGTCCAGCTGATTTTTTTAAGAAGGGCATCAATAAACTGCCACTGCGTTGGCAAAGATGCATTGATTGCATGGGTGATTATTTCGATTAATACAAATAAAAAATACATGAAAAAAATTCGTTTAATTTTTTTCATACAAAACGGCATTTTCATAGGTAAAGGCCTATTATTCTGCGTTTATTTAAATGTAAAGCCAGCACTAACATAATTTTGGTTTGGTACACGCCTACAATGAAGAATTTATTATCAAACTTACTTGTGACCTACGTTGTTTTTAAGTATGTACCATATTTTGTTGCAGATAATGCTCACTGGAATTCGTGAATGTCAGGTGCCTGAGATACGATCAAACTTGATCCGAATGGTTGGCATCCTGGCTTTACTATTAGTTAATAACTTGAATGACGTCACGTCCAATGTTATATGCACCATCACTGAGTTTATTCTAGAACAGGCACATAAGGAGAACGAAGTATGGGTTTTAGCTGAAGCAATAGACACAATCGTAGATTTATATTCCGAAGATGAAACAGACATGTTGGCTGTTAAATTGAAGCTGGGCGATAAGTTGGCCGTTCTAGCGCCAATACTGAGAAATAAAGTAAGTTTGAAGTCATATGACATGTAGTGATGTACGTAATTTTGATAGTGTTCCTTGTTTTTACAACAACATAATCTATTTCAGGCAAGGCAGCAAAAAAAGCTTCCAAAGGAATACAAGGTACTCGTCAGTACTGTATCATCAAATTTACCGAGATTTATAAAGTATATGAAGAGTAAGTAGGTTATTAGAGTAAGCTTTATTATTGTAAGACACAAAATAATGTTGATCGTTTGTGAGAGTTTTTGTTTATATCCACTGATACATATTTTTATTAAATATTATTGATGTTTTAATCAAACTCCTTTACACAATAGTCAGATAGAAATTAATGAAACTACACTATACCATTAGAATAATAATTTATTAAACAACAATGACTGAACTAACAAATAACTAATCCCAATGTGAACATTTGTATAAATAATTAGGAATCTTGCACACAAAAACATATGCACTATGTCACCACTTACTGTTACAGTATGTTTATGTAAATAGCATAGCATACCTTTGGCAGACTACTTGCGTGGTGATGTTTATGTGTTACTACCAAAGCACACATTCAATATAATAAAATATTTATCACAAATAAATTATCCTACGCCGCTAAATATTTAGAATATTTTATGGCAAAAAAGTTTTTGTATAAGCTATGATTTACGTATTATTTTCTCTTGTATTATATTATGCTATGTAACGAAGGTACTAGTATTTTAGTTAAGCTGAGTTAAGCATCGGTTCTTACTAGGATACTTTATAATCACATATTGCAATCCCCTTTATGAATGTTTGAGATCCGATTACATCTAATCCACGATCGTTATTATCTAAAAATCACATGTTACAACACATTATACAAATATAGTTACTAGTGTACTCTCGCTGATTTGCTCTTGTTTTAGTCACAACTTAAATATAATAATTTGTATGATTTTCATTGGAAAACACATAAGGCTTCTTTCGGATTAGACCTATAACGTTGTTCTTTCATTTGCATAATAAAATTTATATGATAATATAACATTTGATATGATAAGTATAAAATACAACGTAATTTCTTATTCTCCTATAGCAAACCGCGTACATGTGAGAATGCAAAATATATTATTTTTATGATTGTGGGAGCCACAGTAAACAGCCGAATTAAGTTTCAAGGGTTAACATTCAGGGAGTACTTGAGCCTCCACCATAGTGACTCCTCCTAGGCTTTGGTATTGGATTTGGTGACGATACATCATTCTTGTCAAACCTTCTCTTGATCTCTGACACTGACAGCCTTGTCTCTACGCTTGGAATATCATCTTCGTGCAAGGCGGAATTTAACTTATTTATTTCTCTTTCGAGCTCTCTAGTAGCTCTGTCTATTTCTAGAAATTCTTTTTCTGTACTTGATATCGTTTCAATACTCTTTTTTGTTTGCGGGTCATCGTAAAGTTTGCAGACAACTTTCTTGGGCCCGTCATTTCCGTTAGTGTCCATGTGCATTTTGTTCTCATTTAAGTTTATATCGTATGTTATATACGTCGTGTCTAAGGCATTAGTAAGGCTCTTGCTTCTTTTATTCGATAATGAGTGGAAGTCCTCCAAATTACCTCGTCGTAATCGTATGTCATCTTCATTAACGCTGGAATTGCGTCTGTATGTTACAATGTCTACTTTATGGAATGCAGATGAGTTCAGGATATCCTCTTCGGAAGAACTGTTTCTTAGCGTCACTTCGTTATCATTAGATTCAGTGATGTCTGTTTGGCTGTCGGTATCCGTTTGTTTGTTGTTCGGTGTTTCTTCTCTGATTGCCGAGACGTCAACTACTTCATTATCGGTATTAGGAGTCGTTGGTTTAACTTCTGTGACGTTCGTATTTTTTTGTTTTACATCTTCATCTTCAACTATTTTTAGCTCGATATTCAAGTTCATGTCGTCTAATTCTGAATCGGCCTCAGTTTTATTCAATATTTTTTCTTCAGTTTCACTTATTGGCATTTCTGAGACAACGGACACCTGAAAAATAAATGTTATCGTAAAGTAATGTTACATAAACGTCCCCAAAATGAACTGCGAAAACAGTTATGCCGATAAAAAAGTTCTTAGCTTAGCATAACTCTATGTACCTATAAATTTTTCATCAATGACATATTCTTCAAATAATTAATCAAAATAATCTGCAGATAATTAATTTTACCGTAGACGTTCGTCAGGGTCACCAAAGTGTTAGCAGCGAGTAAATAGAGTACATACAACATACAGCAGTGTTAGACGATAATATTGAATGCCTGTTGAGTACCCTTGTTATTTTTATTTCCCGAAAGCCTGTTGTTATTCTGTTTAGCCGTGTGCATTCGTGGTGTGGTGCCGATCTATAGCTTTCAGTGCGAGTGGAGTCTTTCTTAGATAGTATTATGATATCACGATAAGATGAGTAAAAAAGACGTGACACCTTTGAAGTATTCGCCAATTATCTGTTTGTAGATCTACTGCTCTTGTGTTGACTGGCAGGACATCTAATTTTGACAAAACCTAAATAATATTTGACTTAATATTAAACCAATCTAAGGATTTATAGTACTGAATTATATACATAATTTTTTTATTGTAATTCGAACTGGAAATAGGACTAGTTATTTGCTAGTTGGTCGGTCTTCCTGTGACTTTAGCCCTTTTCAGATAGTCACACATGTCGTTCGGTTTCAGCTTTACAGTATATTATTCAGATCTTACCGTAGTATCTGCAGTTTCAGGAGTAGTGTAGACTGGCCCCGGCGGTAGAGGTGCGCGCTTTTTCTTTCGTCTCGAGGCGCGCACTGGTGGCACAGGTCCATCCTCTTCAAAGGGGTTCGTACTCTCCACGCTCAGCCGAGACCCCGAAAATTCGCTGCGGGCCAGGCGAGGGGTTGCACTGGAAACGTTAAATATTCTGTTTAAATATAATGTGATATAAATATATTCTTCTTATCTTCTTATACATAAATAAAAATCAATTGCCACGATAACTCGAAAGTGGCTCGACCGATTGTGATGATACTTTGGTATCTAATTTGTTTTGTGTGCGCCGGAGAAGGTTGCTAACACCTAGTTTTTTTTTTAAATAACGATAATAATTATAAGGGAGGGCTATTTTTTTTTATTATTTTAAATGTTTTTATATGTTTGTGTACTAATATTTAAAAATATAATTTATAAGAGTTTACTCATTTGGTAAAGGAGATAATAATAAACCCGCAGGGCAGCATGTGGCGTGCTGTTGGGCAGTAGCGACCCCACGGACCCTATCTCCCGGGAGAATGCTTGATCCTCGTCTCTGGCTTGCCTTTATTGGCTGGCTTGAGTGGAGATTCGCAAGAGGCGAACGCCTTCCAAAAGACCGGGATCCCAGAATCCCGAGATTATGTTAACATACCGGGTTATTTTGCAACCACCATCCAAATTTTCAGAAATGGTTTAGAATCGATAACCTTATCAATTAATGAAATAAAAAATAAATTTAAAAAAAACATAATTTTCACCATTGTCCGCTACTAAAATCATAACGTGTGGAATAAATACAGTTCAACAATAGATTATTGAACTTGACTGCACACGCGCTTACCTCGGGAACGCACACAAACAGCACGCACTACGCCCCCCTCCCTCACACGTCGCACCCCGCACAGCCCCCGGTCGGCCATGCGCCGGCGGTGTTTTGTTTAGTTGACCGTGACCTAGTTACGTGTGAACGTGTGCCATTTTTTTTGTCGCTCTCTGCATTTTCGCTTCCGAATTCCGGTCGATCATCATCGCACGACATGGCGACTTCTTATTCTAATGCAGAGTATTATGAAATGGTCAGGTGCTATCTTTTAAGTGGTGAAAGTTTAAATGGTGCGCAAAGAATGTACCGTACAGAAAGTTTACCGCGTTTACAAAGACGAGGAATTAATTCGCGAGTGCCTAATAGACAAACAATTTTAGCAGCAAATCAAAGGTTGTTAGATTATGGGCAGTTTACCACACCAGCCCATGCAACAAGTCGTGGCGGTCATAACGAAATAACACCAGCAGTTGAAAATTCTGTACTCGAGTTTTTCGAACGTGACCCCTGCGCCAGCACTAACGACGCTGCTCGGCGTTTCGGTGTCAGTCAGTATTACGTGTGGAAGCTGCTGAACTCTTCTGGTTATCACCCATACCATTACCAACCAGTGCAATCTCTTCATGATAACGATGGACCCGCTAGAATCGAGTTTTGTGAATGGCTGTTAAGAAACATTAATTCTAACATTTTGTGGACAGATGAAGCATTATTTACGCGAATCGGAATTTATAACAGCCGAAACGAACATTATTGGGCGTTAAGCAACCCCCACGTTATTAGAAATAACTACCATCAAGTGCGTTTTAGTGTAAATGTTTGGGCGGGTATTATTGGTAATGTTATCGTGGGACCGATTTTTATTGAAGGACGCTTGACGGGTACGAATTATTTAAACATGTTACGTGGTGTTATTGAAGAATTACTAGACGAGGTGCCACTTTCATACTACAACAATCATTATTATCAGCATGACGGTGCACCACCTCATTACGCAAGTGCCGTGCGTGACTTTTTAAATAATAAGTATGGCGACAGATGGATTGGTCGCGGAGGGCCTGTACCATGGCCTCCCAGGTCACCAGACTTGACTCCGCTTGATTTTTTTTTATGGGGTGAAGTCAAAAGACGTGTTTACGTTGAAGAAGCACAAAGTGTTGAGGACCTCCGTAGTAAAATAACAATAGCATTTAATGACATTAAAAATCAAACAGATACTTTAAACTTATTAAAAAATAGTTTAGAAAAACGTGCACGTTTGTGTATTGAGAGAAACGGACTCCATTTTGAACAATTACTGAAGTACATGTGATTTGTAGGTTAATCGAGATTATTTGGTAAGTTTAATTATTGTAAATAGCTAGTTGATTCCAATTTTTTAAATACGCCATAATAAAAACCAGTAATTTCACATTCATAATTTTATTATGTCGGTCCTAAGCCCGTAAAGTATGAAGGGAAAATTGGAATCAACCCTTTTAAGTAAGACCGCGTAGGTACCTACATCAGTCGCAGCGAACGAGGTAAATAACCTTGTTGTGTGGCTCTACATTCTGATTTTTTTCAGATATTTTCTTTTGAATGTATGTTTTTGTTTTTGTTATTATTTGATTATAATGTTTCACATACGAAAATAATTTAATTAAAAGTCCTCGATTTTAAAATTTGGATGGTGGTTGCAAAATAACGCTGTATATAAAATAATAATAATATTCCACAACTATCACACAACGCCATCGATACACCAACGACACATTATTATACCGCCTTTCTCATTAATGAGAATATTTTTTCCATAGGAATATTGCGTTTTTGTATAGAATAGCAGATTATTTCATTTATTTTGGTAAGCAGTAAAAGAATGAGGCAACTATGACTTAGCGATGACATACTTATACACACTAGAGAACAATATTAAGTTGTGGTTCGGTATGTATAAGGAAAAAATTATACGATTTTCCTTAACCACTTCGAAGACCTTTATAGATCTTTATGATACCTACGGCTAAAGCCACAGACTCATTCAGTTAACACAGATTAACTGCTAACCACTGCGATCTCAGCGTAATGTAGGCACAATAACCAATTTGAATATTATGATAGTTTAGGCTGAAAATTTAAGTTATCCATCTTCTTCATGCGGCTTGACAGACAATCACACAAATCCTAATTTATTGCTAAGTTATGTTTCTACACGGACATGTAGAAAAAAATATACAGTTTAAAGGTCTCACCTTAGTGATTGGACCTCATGGTGGCTAGTGCTGCGCAGTCGCTCCTGAAACCGGGACCGAGGCAGCGGAGTGATGGAGCCACCGTACACGTAGCGGTCGCCCCTCTCAGGAGACGCTACCGTACTGCGCGCCCCGGCAGGCGACGTCGAATCTGAAGATAATTTCAATTTTGATTAGGTTAACATTTTTTTTTATTCAGACATGACTAGGTAAGTTTTTGAAACACTAGTATAAATATTAGGTCTTTACCTATGAAATTGCCGTTCTGCAGTACTGGCCATTTCAAATCAAAATAATTTTTGTTTGTCTAAGAATTCTAATTTAAAATTAATTTTATTTTAAAAACATGGAATTCTTTTTCCAAAAGTAGTCATTTGTTTATTGATTAGTGTTACATTTTCATCGCATTTCAATCTTTTATTTCAATCTTTTTCGTCTTCATGGATACGTTAAAAATTCGAGTAATTATGGAATATGAGTACCGTCGTGGCAGCAACGCGGCACAAGCGGCACGCAACATCAACAACGTTTACGGAGCTAACACTACAAACCAACGCACCACCTGTTATTGGTTTGCTCGCTTCCGTTCTGGAAATTTCGACCTGAAAAATGAACCTCGCGGTCGTCCGAAGACTTTGGTCGACAATGACGAATTAAAGGCGATTGTGGAAGCTGATGATACACAATCTACGGCTGAATTAGCAGCAGCTTTCGACGTTAGCGTCAAAACAATATTGGTCCATTTGCGTCAAATTGGCAAGGTAAAAAAGCTTGACAAATGGGTGCCCCACGAACTCAATGATCGCCAGCGCGAAGTACGCGTCGAGAGTGCCTTGCACTGCTCAACAGATACACAAATGAAGGAATGTTGAACCGCATTGTTACCTGCGATGAAAAATGGATTCTGTTTGATAACCGCAAGCGCTCAGCAAGTTGGTTGAATCCTGGTTCAGCACCTAAACAATGCCCTAAACGAAAACTTACCCTAGAAAAGTGATGGTCACTGTTTGGTAGTCTAGCACCGGTGTGATTCATCGCAGCTTCTTACCAAACGGGGTGAGCATTACTGCAGATGTGTACTGTGAAGAACTGAACTCAATGATGGAGAAGCTGGCACATCTCCAACCAGCATTGGTCAATCGCTCGTCTCCGCTGCTCCTGCACGACAACGCGCGACCTCATACTGCACAGCAGACGGTCTCCAAGTTGCAAGAACTGGGGTTGGAAGCTCTCCGTCATCCGCCCTACTCACCAGACCTTGCGCCTACAGACTACTACTTTTTCCAGAATTTGGTATACTTCTTGGCGGGAAAAAAATTCAATAGGTACCCGAGAGGCAGTACAAAATGCCTTTGAAGAATTTGTTGCCTCCCGTCCAGCTGATTTTTTTTAAAAAGGGCATCAATAAACTACCACTGCGTTGGCAAAGATGCATTGATTGCATGGGTGATTATTTCGATTAATACAAATAAAAAATACATGAAAAAAATTAGAGTAATTTTTTTCATACAAAACGGCATTTTCATAGGTAAAGACCTACCTATTATTATATGGATAGGTGACGAAATTCGTATTATGAAACTGCCACGTTTCGTATTTTTTATGTAATAAAGTTAACGTGCTTTTTCCTTTTCGTTGTTTCTTATCATTTTATTCAAGCTAACTTTATTACATAGAATACAAAACGTGCCAGTTACCTAATACGAATTTCTGGAATTGTTTAATTTTTTTCATACAAAACGGCATTTTCATAGGTAAAGACCTATTATGAAACAAAATTAGAACATCACACAAATCTCTTTTATCAATGAATCGGCTTTGCATGTGTGACCCGCGTTTTAACCAAAGTGATCAGTTCCGTGAATACTCGATCGGTACGTTCATTACAATAATCTTTACTAATATTATAAATGCGAATGTAACTGTGTCTGTCTGTTACGCTTTCACGACTAAACCACTGAACCAATTTTGATGTAATTTGGTACGGGGTAAGTTTGAACCCCAAGATTGGACATAGGCTACTTTTATATCACGAACTCGTCTTGCGTCCGCGATTACCAACATTTATGCGGCCGAAGTCGAGGGCAAAAGCTAATAAATAATAAGTATATTTATTTTCTCTTTCTTAAGGTACGTTTACATTTGTGAGAGACTGGTGCTTGAAAATAGGCTGTTAAGAATAATTCTGCGTTAATATATTGTGGTCTTACATTGCAGTGCTCTTCGGTATATAATAGGTGAGGTGTCTCCATTCAATTGTGTGTTGCTAGATTTTTCCGAATTCGTCCCCTTCTTCCCCTTCTTCATAAAAGACCGTAGGGCCCTGGAAATAGAAACAGACAAAGATTAAGGGTTGAAAAGTCGTAAGTACTGGTGATTCATGATAATAAATCTGTAAATGCATATTGAACAAATATTCATTTACAGAATTCGCTCACGATATTTTGATCAAAATGCAATCTGACACTAAGTAACTAGCAAGTTGCAAGATAACCCAAGAAAAGTTCTATTTCGCGGGCTACCATGGAGCTATCGCAACAAAACAACACCGAAACAAAACACTATGCATAAGTCTTTTATAATTTTATGTTGGAAGCATTTGGGATCTGATCCTCGTTATTACCGTGAGACATCGTGGGAAGTAGGAGCCCGCATCTAGTATAATATATTAGTGCTCAAAAGATGAATACAGCGCTAGTTGATGGTTATTATGGCAGGAGTTCTCACAATGCTGTTAACGGATGTCTGTAGGCGCAATACTGACAAAAGTAATGGAAGTTTAGTGCACTTGATTCCACTTGAGCGGTCACAATTGTGCCGTGCCGGACGAATGAGTGGCCAACGTTTGCCTACAGACTTTGGCCATTGTGTTTTATTCCTGACAATGTATCTATGCAAATCCACGAAAAGTAAAAGTTTTACAACTTATTCTAATGGTGGCTTTTGAGAAATAACTACCTACTTTTTTCTAGATTTTTAGACATAGATAAAGCTATTGCTGGAAATCAAGCAGACTAATATAGAGGAGACTGACATGTCTGCTTGATGTCCATCTTGCTAACATAAGTATGTTAAGTTTATACTTATTTGTGTTATACACGTAATCAACTGTGCTACCCCCTTTTCCTCATGTTTTTCTAAGACACTTCTCACGAGGCACGCTGGCCCACAGCTTAGTGAAATTCATTTCCTTCAAGAGCACTAAGCTTTTACAAATTTAAAGGCTGATTTCTTTCCATCTAGTTTCTCTGATTTACTTTTACGTCACTGACTTAGACATCACTGTTCGTGGTTCTTATGCATCAATCAGTTTCTTATTCAGACTATCGATAAACATTTTAATGGAACAGTTTTATGGATATTCTGCGACAAATAACCTCGACCCAGTCGGAGATTGTTTGTGTTTAACTTTATAAACAGTCGTTCGTTTGCTATCTCAGTATCTTATAAACAGATAGTCAGTCTGTCTGACATTAAATCTCCTAGGTCACTAAGATAAACTGAGATTTGCATGACCTGCACTTGAACTGCAGCGAGTCCAAGGGTTAGCTGCAGTCTCGATGATTCCTCATACCGTGAGTGGATTCCGACATTGACTTAGGTTGGTACTTGGAATTGGTGGAGTAAAGGCCTCACTTTAGGTGTTTTCTTAACAACTCATTTTTCTTTTCTTTAGTTTCTTTTCTATAGATACAAAGAACTTGGTTTTGTTCTCGGAGTAAACCACGTGCAGATAATGGTAACTTGTTGAGGTCAAAGATTACAACAGATGCTTTATGTAGGTATGTATATCTACATATATATACCTATCTACGCATTTATCGGCTGGTTAACCGCAATTTGGCAGATTCTACGTCTAGTCGTATTTATCGTTTTGTAAGGTAAGCATTTATGGGTAACATCAGCTCTAATTGGTTTTTTGACGTTTCAGCGCCTTAGTAGTGCTATTCTGTTTCAAGTCCAACGGAAAACTTAAGGTGAATGCGCTAAGTTAGTCGCGAAATTCAATTTTTCTTTAAAAATGGGGAAAGAATGGGTTTCTTTCTCAATTTTTACCCAAAGCCTTAAACTGATAGAAACATACGATGACTTGACACCAACACTAGCAAACACCTAAATTTTTTCCATTTCTAACTAAGAACTGAAAAATGTGTTGTGGTGTGTACAGAAGTTTCATATTTATGACTATGTTGGGATCGGCTTCCAGTCAAACTGGATACAGCTGAAGGAGCATATATGTGAACCTCAACATTTGTAGACTTCGGACAACATCCACTCTGGTACGAAAATACTGATGATAAAGTGAAGAAGTATACCAGTGGACTGGCTTCGTAAGACCCACCTGCGTTTCTAACTATTTACACGTGAAGTTATATAGGTACTGGGAGTGTCAAGTGTCCCTGCAATTTTTGGGAATGACGTACCTACAGGAAAATGCGTCACAACAACATCCTAAAATTGAGATTGTGTCATTTGAATCTTATGTACATAAATTCGTATGTATCAATCTTATAAATTACCTTACGATCATTATAAATAGGTAAGTCTTGACGGGCAGCGTGTTTTTTGTTCCAAATAGTTTTTTAAGTGGAAACTTGATAATTTACGAGTAGCATGAACCTAGGTTTTGTGTGGTATCATTAAATATGAACGGACCTAGGCATAAAGACTAAGGTTGAACCAAGGTGAGTGTTGAACATTATCTATATGTACCTACGTGGATCTGTATAGGTAGGTACTTTATACCAATGAGTGTTTAGATGATTGGTATAACAGACGGGGCTTATACCAATAACATTGGCACGGAAATAGCAACAATACATAACTCATAAACTGCACTTTAGCTCGGTGTCTGCACTGAAATTATGGCAATAGCTCTAGCCCTGGGGGATAATTGTGTAACACACGTTAGTGTGTTAAGTAGGAATGGCTTTTTGACAGTTCAACAAGATTCATTGCGTTATTAACGTTATTGAGCTGATTTTTTTCGAACGCATAATACAATGGATTAGGAATATCCTTCAAAATTATTCAGAATCTGAGTTAAGCAATAGTGTGCTAGTGCATACTGCATAACAAGAAAAATCAATTTATTGAGAAGTAGCTACTTATGTTACCTATTTTAACTCTCCGTCTGTAAACGTTGGTTTTATTTTTTAACCTTTTAATGCACTCAAAAAATTTCATGAAAATTCATGCTCATATGTGAAACCTTCAACTTAACCCTTAATTACTCGCGTCCATATAGTTACACTTACGCTCGCGTGGGGTATATATAACCCCAATTTTAAAGGTACAATAAAACATATTTTTAATGACATACTTTTATTTTTATTATAAAAATTAGAAAAAGACTACATTGTTCTAAATTGTAATAGTATCTTTAATCAACATTTTAATAAACTTTTAAAGATATGAAACTTTAAACTTAGGAACTTTTTAATCAATACATTTATCACATATCATAGTGGAATGGTCGTGACAAACTTGCTGATGGCATTTGGCACACATAAATCTTATTTTTTTATCCTTCGACCTTGGACAGATATGGCACCTTTTATAAGTTGTCGATGGACCACCTCTGGAAGTGGGGCTAGGATCCTGAACTTGAGCATTTCTTTTTAGCCGTTTTTGTATGGCCCTAGGCAGTTGTGGTATAGTTGCTCGAGTTTGTTGGCGAGCCTTTACCAAATCAACTGCAAGATGCTTCAAAAACTCCCTTCTTGCTATTCTGTGGTCAATTTTATTTTTATAAATGACATATGCATTGATACCAGCAACGTTGAGAAGGTGATAAAATATAACCATAGGCCATCTCTTTGTACGTCTGCCGACGTTATAGTTAGCACACATTTGGTCGTTGGTATCTACGCCACCTTTCGTGCTATTGTAGTACAAAATAATTTCCGGTTTCTTCTTTTCACTTTCAACTATTTTATTGTCATGATGCATTGACGAAATAAGCAGTACAGCTTTAGTTTTCTTCGGAACGTAAGAGCAAAGTGTTACGTCTTCTTGGAAACCAAACAGACTGGAATGCTCAGCTCGTGTTCGTTTGGGCTGGAAGCAAGTTGGAATTTCCGGTTTATTCTTGCGAATAGTTCCAACCATAGTAAGCTGGTGATCTTTTAGAAGCGTATTTGTAAGAGGGACGCTAGTGAACCAGTTGTCCATCGTAACGTTTCGACCAGTACCCCAGATGGGTTCTGTCATGCGCTTTACCAAACTTACTGTATCATTAGGCATTCGATATGGACCCTCAGGTTGTACTCCAGCATAAATCTCAAATTTCAGTAAATAAAATGTTGCCGAGTCTACGAGTGCATAATGCTTTATGCCGTACTTCGTGGGTTTGTTGGGCATATAAACAACACCAGAAAATCTTCCTCGAAAGGCAGGTAATTGTTCATCTAGGGTGACATTTTCAGATGCAGAGTAATTATTGATGAAATTATTATTCATCAAATCAGTGAACTCTCTGACTGCTGCTAGTTTGTCTGTCTTTTGTCTTTCAGATCTAGTATTTTTGTCATCAAAACGAACACATCTTGATATAAAAAGAAATCTGTTGAATGACATTGTGTTTTGAAAAAACTCGATGCCTGTTCCATCGGTAGCCCACAGATCTTTGAAGTTCAAGTGAGATGAACGCAGCACACCAGACATGTAAAGTAGACCAAGGTAAGCCAAAAGTTCTTCGTATTCCAAAAAATTGCAATCACGTTCGCGTTGAAATTTTCCTTGTATCGATTTTATGTAATCGTTGGTATGTTGCAGTACTAAATTGACAGTATCCATTGAAAACATACAAAAGAATGCTTCTGATATTGTATGTATCTCCTTAGCTGTTCCCTTAGGTCCTGGTGTTTCCCTCATAATATTGTGACTACGAACTCGAACGCTAGTACGCGGCGGCTCTTTTGCCCACTTTGTGCATTTATTTTTTGATAAATAAAAGCTATCAGAATCTTCACTTACGTGTCTGTTCAGCGGTTCATTATCGTCATCACTCCATTCTGACTCGGTTTCATTGGCACTTTCTTGAGATTCTGAGTTGTGGTCACTCTGGATCACTTCCTCGTCTCCCTCATCTTCATCGGGACTATCTATGATGCTTTCTTCGTCGTCTTCTAATATACGCTCAACAATCTGGTAGTCAGAAATACGCTTACTTGCCATTTTAGGCGTTCTAACCTAAAAAAAAAAAACAAAAAACAAAGATAAGTAAAAAAAACGAACCATTTAGTATCTGTACTGCACATTAAAAAATAAAAATAAAAATACTTACTCGTCCAAAAAAAGTTGCACGAATACTCGCGTGGGGCAATATATACCCCAGACGCGGTCTCCTGACACAACCACACGACACGGAGCGGCGCTCGCGACTGATTCGCGGCGGGGGGAGGTATTTAGGCAGCTACTAAGAACGGCACGGAGGTAGCTTTAAAAATGGCGGAGATACGACGCTTCAAATACGTCGTGGGGTTAAATATACCCCACGCGAGTAATTAAGGGTTAATATATTAATCATAAAATTGTAGAGAAATTCATTTTTGCATATATTTTTATTAAAAAAATGGAGCAACTTGCTGAAAAAACGGAGGTTTACTCAAAAAATCGCCACTTTATGAAAAAAAAAAAAATATTGTCATTTAAAAAAAAAAAGCAAATTAAAGGTTAATCATGTAGTTTGCAGAAAAACAAAATTCTATTTAATTTTTTATCAATAAATGCTTAAAAGTTTGGACAGGTAAAACAGGCAATGAAATATGTATTAAACATTAGCATTAATATTAAGCACATTGAATTATCAAACCGCGACCCGTTGCACAGTGTTTTATGAAGACCATTTTTCGGACATTGCTTTTTTATATAAAAAACTGATAGTTTAAGTTATTTAAATGCAATATTTCGTATCCCCATTTCACTAGCATGTTTAGTTTTTGAGATGGAATTTTTTGAAAATCGTCTTTTTTTCAACCGGGTATTTAGAAAAAAAATCATATCTCTGAAACTAAATATGACACGCAATTGTGACCTTAGAAACATCGACGGCGTTTTTTATCCTGCATATTTTATAGTAAAAATAAATCTCAGAACTTCATTAGATTCAGCCTTATACGAGGTTTTTTGTTTTTCGTTTTTATTTTTTTTTCTCGGTAATTCCATCGTATTTGGAAAAGTTATTTATACTAAAATTATGCCCTTTATCTTCCCTACATACCACAAAAATAACACATCCTAATTGCGTGGAATCTAGAAGTTATTCCAAATTAACTGTTTTTGCTAGGGTTGTCACTTTCAAATCTGAATTTTGATGACTCAATTTTTATTTAATGGGACGTATTGGTTATTAAAATTTCGACTATTAAACCCAGGAACTTTGTTATATCCAGACTTATAAAAGGTTTTTAGTTTTTATTAATTTTGTTCTCGATAATTCCGTATTATTGGGATAAGTTATTTATACTGAAACTAGCACTTCGCTAGCAACTTCATTCGTGCTTGTTTTTATAAAAACTTTAACACCCTTTAAAACTGTATTTTGACGGTAGTTTTGAAAAACGAATAACGGGCCGATTCTGTTGTCACAAAATTCTCTAAACTAAACTAAAAATCACTTAAATTTGGTTTATCCCTGTCAACCGACGATTTCCTATTCTGAAATAAACTAAAGTGACACAACTTAATTATATTTTAGTTTGACAGCACTAAGATTGCACTGAATTATTAGTTTAGTGAAAATATCAATTTTGCTATTCTGAGTTTGCTGGTTTTCACCAAAAATTTTTACTATAATAATTTATTTTAACTAAATCTGACTATTTTTAATCGCGATTAAAAAGGTGTGCAATAAAACTAGTGATCATGAACTAAAATTCACACTAACGCCTCGCCTTCACGTACAAAGACAGTACTGTATTTTAGCGTTACAATTCTCATAGCCAAAAGTAAGGAATTTTAGAGATAGTTTAGTTAGTTTAGTTCGGTGTACAACAGAATCGGCACCAATGACAATCTTTATTTTGATAAGAATTTGTGCTAACAATAAGTTTTAAGTTTTTTAACCTAAGAAATAAGATTCCTCCATACAATCTTTAAAAACCCCTAAATTGTTCTATCGGAGGTAGTTCTGAAAATCAAAAATGACATTAAACTGTAAATGTGCCCTGCCCACTGCCTGTTAAGTTTGGCAATTCTTCTGATTGTGTGGATAACTTTGGTTTAAATATAGAGATAACTTCAGATCCGGATATAACCTAATATAATATCGACGGTTGTAAGGCTATTTGATCTACGCGACATTTGCTGAAAGTTGCAGGAGAGTGATTCAAACGTTTATTTTACAAAAACAAAAACATTTTAAAAGAACTAGTGAGTGGATTTTGGAAAAACTATATTATATTTACCAAAATCCACTCACTAGGTCTTTTAAAACGTTTTTGTTTTTGTAAAATAAACGTTTGAATCACTCTCCTGCAACTTTCAGCAAATGTCGCTTAGATCAAATAGCCTTACAACCGTCGATATGATCGCGTAACAACCCTAACGACGTAGAATACGGATCAAACTTAAAAATGTTGTGTTTTCTAGATTCCACGCAATTAGGATGTGTTATTTTTATGGTATGTAGGGAAGATAAAGGGCATAATTTTAGTATAAATAACTTTTCCAAATACGACGGAATTACCGAGAAAAAAAATAAAAACGAAAAACGAAAAACCTCGTATAAGTCTGAATCTAACGAAGGTCCGAGATTTATTTGTACCCTGAAATATGCAGCATAAAAAACGCCGTCGATGATTCTAAGGTCACGATTGCGTATCATATTTAGTTTCAGAGATATGATTTTTTTTCTAAATGGTTGGTTGAAAAAAAGATGATTTTCAAAAAATTATATCTCAAAAACTAAACATACTAGTGAAACGGGGATACGAAATATTGCATTGAAATGACTTAAACTACCAGTTTTTAATATAAAAAAGCAATGTCCGAAAAATCGTCTTCATAAAACACTGTGCGTTGTTCTGTTATACTAACACTGAGAAAAAAGTATGTAATTTAAAGAAAATAAATAATAGTAAAAAAATAATAAACGCTTCCATAGGAAACTAAACTAAAAAGAAGAAAATAATGGAAAAAAAGCGTGGGGCGCCTGATATCAATAAAAAAATACCTTAAAAAGCACCCCACGCTTTTTTTCCATTATTTTCTACTTTTTAGTTTGGTTTTCTATGAGCGTGTTTTTAGTTTTTTTTAACTATTATTTATTTTCTATTTTTTAGGGTGTTTCGAATTTTGAGACGCATGTCAGCGTAGTTTGTGACGTATGTCACCGTACTTTCGAAGACAGTTGTTTTGCTGTCCTGGTAACCCTGGCAAGGATTTATGAATTATAGTATTGTCACACAAATTTATGAAATTATTAGAGATGGGTCGTACTAGGTAAATTTTGTACTAAGTGCACCTAGTCCAAGTCCGTACAAATACTAGATCCAAATACCTATTCCACCTAGTCCACCTAGTCCATGAAATATGCATACTTTATAGATGCTTAGTCTTTGCGTACCACCGATACGCGTAGATTCGTACGTCAGCAGTAATAAATTGTACCTTCATAATTTCCGCAGGCTTAGGACTATCAACGTAAAATTAAAACATGTTGGCCTTTGTCCGTAAAATGATCACAAGCGACACTTCTTTTTTTAGGAGCCATTTTTTAAAACAAGACTTGAGAGGTGTCAAGGGACACCCGGATGGAACGAAGTTCCTTTCCAGGATTCATGATTGTTTTTTTTTAATTATTTATTATGTACAAAAAACCTGTATACACTTATTATCTCTCTCTCTCTCTCCTTCTCTCGCTCTCTCTCCCTCTCCTTCTCTCTCTCTCTCCCTCTCCTTCTCTCTCCCTCTCTCTCTCCTTCTCTCGCTCTCTCTCTCTCTCTCCCTGTCTCTCCCTCTCCGACTCTCTCCCTCTCTCTCTTTCCCTCTCCTTCTCTCTCCCTCTCTCTCTCTCTCTCTCTCCTACGTTCCAAAACAAAATATATACAGTCGAATTGAGAAACCACCTCCTTTTTTTTAAGTCAGTTAAAAAGTGTCGTTACATCTTTTCTCTTAATTCCGTCTAGCCCCCTTTCGCGCAACGCGCCATAAGGAACTTCGTTCCAATAAACAAATTAATTAATGTCACAATAAAAATAGATATGAGTTCTTAACGATTTATCAAAATTTCGTTACAAAAACCGATCACTAAATAAGTCCGATAGTACGTGTTTGCGACGTCGAGTCTAGCGAGATCACATTTGCATGAGTCCGTATTTGATACTAGACTGCATCATCATATTCTTCATTAGTATCGAGTATTGTCAAAGTACCTATTCTATAAAATACTCCTATTCCGGACTAGTATCGAGTCTCCGAGACTAGTCCGACAGACAAGGATGGAAGGACCGCGGAATAGTGTAGTTAAAAAAGGACAGTATATATTTTAGCACAACACAGTGCGTGTAATGTTACTTTTATGCCATTGAATTAGGGTTCAAATTCAAGTGACTGACACACAAATGATTTTGTCAAATATGAATGAGCTATGACTATGCTGCTATCTCGCTTCGCCGCGTAGTCGGTACTTCAATTCGCGCGGACCGCGGCGCGTGTGCTGTTTACTGCGTAGGCACAGTGAGACTAGGTGGATCTAGTATTTTAAAAGTTGGAATAGGTGCAACCTAGTCTCTTTACATACCTATTCCCTGTACCTATTCTAGTATATACGCCTCATCTCTAGAAATTATAGTATTGTCATCGGTCCTCGATAAGTCTACGGAGTTTAAATGAAATCTGGTCGTTTAAAGTGGGTCAAAATTGCGATAGAGTTGCAAAGGACTCGAGTCTTCTAGTCCTAATTTTAAAGACTCGACTCAATTATGCAAGACTCACTGTGCTCGGAGTCTACAGATAAGCACTTGAGTCTTAAAAAGGACTCAAGTCTTAAAAAGGACTCGAGTCTTAAAAAGGGCTCGAGTCTTAAAGAAAAACTCGGAGCATGAAGATGAAACTTGTACCTCATCATTTGAAAAGACTCGAAAGAAGGCAATAAATTCAAATTAGTGGTTATGATGTAACTTTGCTAACAAAAAAATCTGTCGAGTTTTTTCGAATGATGAGCTACAAGACTCAAGTTCATTTTAAGACTCGAGTCCTTTTTAGAACTCGAGTCCCTTTTTTAGACTCGAGAATGACTCGGGCTCGGATTGACTCTAGACTCCGTGCCTTTTGAGCACACTGAGTCTTGCATAATTGAGTTGAGTCTTTAAAATTACGACTCGAGGACTCGAGTCCTTTGCAACACTAATAGTCGGTTACAAACAAACATACAAACATACAAGTGAAGCTAATATAAAGTGTGTATAAATCTTCTCATTCTGTACTTTTAATCATGCGAAAAACAAGCTAGAATGAAAATAGTTTTTCATTAACTGCGAGTTCAGTATACGGCGTCTGTAAACCTGGGTATTTCGTGTCCGTTCCGATTTTCAACTGCGTACTGTTATTGCATAGAAGGGACTGAGACCTTCAACTTTAGGTGTCGAGTCCATTTCCTATTTTACTTTTTTTAGGTAGGGATAGTAGATCTATCTATTCGCTCGCGAGAAAATTATTGAACTAAATAGTTTTGGCTCGGACACGAAATACCCAGGTTTACAGACGAAGGGTTAAAACTGATTCCTACGTGAAAAACTGCTCGATGTAGTATTTTTTTTGGCAATGACATCTCGCAGGTAACCTATGAGGTTATCGCCTGCTTAACCATAACCCAAGCCGTAGAGGACTCCCTGCCAGGGTCACGAGATTTGTTCGAAAGAAATACCGTGGCCCTGGCATATAGGCAACTGAAGGAACACGGGTGGGTTTTAATCACTAAAAGTCTGACACGCCCTCCCGCTCCGTCCACGGGAGACCTCATCTGATGATTTCCCACCTACAAAAAAAGCCTTGCAGGACTTCAGTTATATTTAGACACCTAGGTACTTAATTTTGAATATGAATGAGCTCCATTTTTAATTACGATGCTGTCTGTCTGTACAATGTGGAATGGTAAATACAAATAAAATTATCCAATTAAACGTGATTTGAGTTAATTAACTAGTAGAGGTCAAAGACGCGATTAATGTGCGTAGATTTTATTGTGTCGCATCAACAGTCATTTGAAATGAAAACAAGTGCGTTTGCACTTGACATATAGATTCCATGTGAACAGCGATTGTCTTGCTTAGTGAAATTACTTACTTAGTTATCTTCATAAATTATTGTAGAAGTAGGTAGATAGAGAGTAAATGGTTAGTTGGTAGCCTATTGACTGACTATAATGGACCACATAATATTTCGTTACTCTGATCAAAATCAGACCGTGCTTTGAATTTATTAAATGAGCGCTTCATCCGAATATAAACCTTATATTATAAATGTTAGTTGTAATGTTTATATTCGTTTAAGCGAATGAGAACAAGCGTGTCATGCGAAATAATGTTGATTTTCGGATGTGAAGTTTGCTTGCTTACATAGTAGGTACCTAAAGAATTCGGATATTTTATTATTTTTGTCAAAGATCAGAGAACATCGGTGGAGTCATTTTGTGTTACCTAGACATCTTTAAAAATAAGGTTTGTAAGCGAAACGAACTTGATCTTTGATGGTATGATAAAATATGTACCTTACCTACTTTATAGGTATATATAAATTCTTAATAGACATGTGTGCACTAGGGCTTATTGAAGAGGAAAAATCTGTTCGTAAACTTGTTTATTATTCATTTATGACACATTAGTGATCAGTGAGGACACAATAGTAGGCATCTTGTAAATATTTGCAAACGTACCTCTAGAACATAGATATTTCAAAATATTTATTAAGTAGAAGATATGTATATGTACAAAATAGGTACCTATCTATAAAGAAAAATATGTTATTGACTATTGAGAGGTGAGTAACGAGTAGAGTCATTCGGGGTAACCGTACGCAGAGGGTAAGTGTGCGAATTGCACATATCTCCTAGACGAGGCGCGGAGGGTGGGGTATTAGTTCGGGTCAATCAGAGGCCATAGCGAGGGAATACAAACGCGACAAACTCGGACGCTGCACCACGTTTCGTTTTAAATTTATTTGCTAAAAAAGTGTTTCTCGGTGTGAAGTCGATAATTTTCTGTGTCCTGGAAAACATTGTTACATACGAGATTATAAATTTACAAAGGTAAGTTCATTTTTGTTGAATAAACACATATTTAGCTTGAAAATTGTACACATCATTTTAGGTTATGTTGAATATTTTGAACTCAGTTGTCATTTGTTTGATTGGATTTTGGCTACTCGGGTAAAGTGTACGCGGGTAAGTGTGCGCGCGCGCACGCTTACCATCATCTACACTTTAATTATTTTCCTATAGGTCATAAGTTTAATTAATCGCAAGTCTGAATTAAACTCTGAATATTGTTATAATTTTGTGTTCATTTTTTCAGTTTCTTAAATTACTATTGTTACTTATAAGTTACCATAAGTACCCATTATTATTATAATTTTACCTGATCTCAAGTAAAAATTTACGTTTGATACCGAGTTTAATTAATCGCGTCTGAATTAAATTCTGAATATTGTTATAATTTTGTGTTCAGTTCTTCAGTTTCTTAAATTACTGTTGTTACTTATAAGTTACCATAAGTACCTATTATTGTCATAAGTTTGATTGATTTCAAGTAAAAAATTATGTTTGATATCGTGATATTCTTATATGATTCCAAAGAAATACTTAATTACTTTAAAAGATGTCGTGATATAGCATTAATCATGTTAATTTAAGTATTATGTACACTTACCCCTACTGCGTCTACTTACCCCACAAGGGTGCGCACACTTTCCCGCCATGAGGGGCAAGTGTACGCATTCCGACTTTCTGTGATTATTGTTAAATATAAAAATAAATTAGAAATTAATGGTTTTTTTTTGTTATTGCAATTGATAGCCAATTAAATACTCTACTTGCAACAATGTCTTTCTTTCCGAAATTGTCCCATTCCTAGACACTACGAGGCTTGAAAGTGCAAAGTGCGCACAGTTGACCCGAATGACTCTAGGTGCCGTGGCAAACCAATTGCAATCCTTAATAATGCCTATTGATATTCAATTAGGTACTTATGGTTAAAGTATGGCGCCTTGCGGCAGCATTTAAATCATTTTACAGTAGGTACCTATCCACTACTTGCAATGGCTCTTAATTAGTCGAGCAAATTAATTCACACGAATTGAGTGAATTGTCCCTTATCATATTATTTACTACTAGTTTCTGCCCCGACTTCGTCCGCATCAAATATTTGCTCCCCTGACCCTTCCCGTCGTATCGCAGCCTGTCAATTCTCGTCCATTTTTTGTTGCTGCTCCGCTCCTTTTGATTGTAGCGTGATGTTATATAGCCTATAGTCTTCTTCAATAAATAGGCTACCCGACTCAAAAATAATTTTTCAATTCGAACCAGTAGTTCTTGAGATTAGCGCGTTCCACCCCTCCAGTTTAGGGAAGTGGGGGGTTAGAAAGAGACAAAAAGTAGCCTATGGTGCCGATTCCCTTATTCACAAACAAATTAATCAGCGCCTGTCACTACTTCATACAAGTTTAGACGTGATTAAAAACTTGTCTACTAAAATTACGTCAAGCGCTGATTTATTTGACAGGACTAAACTAAAATTTATCTTCTGTCCTTTCCTTAATGAAATAGAAAGAAAAAGATGCACTGAACTTAAATTTAGTTTAGTTTGTGAACAAGGGAATCGGTACCTATGTCACTCTCCATCCCTTCAACTATCTCTACTTAAAAAATCACGTCAATTCGTCGCTCTGCCGTGAAAGACGGACAAACAGACACACACTTTCCCATTTATTATATTAGGTCTTTTGCCTTTCTGCAGTACTGGCCATTTCAAATCAAAATAATATTTGTTTGTCTAAGAATTCTAATTTCAAATTAATTTTATTTTAAAAACATGGAATTCTTTTTCCAAAAGTAGTCATTTTTTTATTGATTAGTGTTACATTTTCATCGCATTTCAATCTTTTTCGTCATCATGGATATGTTAGCGTCAAAACAATATTGACCCATTTGCGTCAAATTGGCAAGGTCAAAAAGCTTGACAAATGGGTGCCCCACGAATTCAATGATCGCCAGCGCGAAGTACGCGTCGAGACGTGCCTTGCACTGCTCAACAGACACACAAATGAAGGAATTTTGAACCGCATTGTTACCTGCGATGAAAAATGGATTCTGTTTGATAACCGCAAGCGCTCAGCAAGTTGGTTGGATCCTGGATCAGCATCTAAACAATGCCCTAAACGAAAACTTATCCCTAGAAAAGTGATGGTCACTGTTTGGTGGTCTAGCACCGGTGTGATTCATCACAGGTTCTTACCAAACGGGGTGAGCATTACTGCAGATGTGTACTGTGAAGAACTGAACTCAATGATGGAGAAGCTGGCACATCTCCAACCAGCATTGGTCAATCGCTCGTCTCCGCTGCTCCTGCACGACAACGCGCGACCTCATACTGCGCAGCAGACGGTCTCCAAGTTGCAAGAACTGGGGTTGGAAGCTCTCCGTCATCCGCCCTACTCACCAGACCTTGCGCCTACAGACTACTACTTTTTCCAGAATTTGGATTACTTCTTGGCGGCAAAAAAATTCAATACCCGAGAGGCAGTACAAAATGCCTTTGAAGAATTTGTTGCCTCCCGTCCAGCTGATTTTTTTAAGAAGGGCATCAATAAACTGCCACTGCGTTGGCAAAGATGCATTGATTGCATGGGTGATTATTTCGATTAATACAAATAAAAAATACATGAAAAGAGTTAGTTTAATTTTTTTCATACAAAACGGCATTTTCATAGGTAAAGACCTACCTATTGACGGGTGACGAAATTCGTATTATGCAACTGCCACGTTTCGTATTTTTTTATGTAATAAAGTTAACGTGCTTTTTCCTTTTCGTTGTTTCTTATCATTTTATTCAAGCTAACTTTATTACATAGAATACAAAACGTGCCAGTTACCTAATACGAATTTCTGGAATTGTCGTTTCAACAACAAATAAATTGACTTCGTGCGAGTGGCATAGTAGAAAATATTATAGGTGACGAACAGCGACGATTCAACTAATAGGCCCTTGCAATGCGGCCCATGGGTATGCTGCGTAGTAAATCAATATTTTTATTATTACTAAGGTAGGTACATTTTATTTTTAGAACAATTGATCGACTTGCTGTAACAATGCATATGTAAATAGTGCCACTTTGCCCTATACCTGCCAAGGCTGTGACCTTCCTAAGTACTCGTAGGTATACGATGGAGAAAATTAACGGGTCGTGGGCTCTAACAATCCTAACTGAACTGAATAGGGTGACCCACTTTTACGCTCTAAAGAGGTTTTATCACACTTCTGCTGCACGAATGATTCACCTTAGCCTCTTTATCTTATGTGTTAAAGGCATTCCATAACGCGAACGAACAATAGTCTCTATACTTAATCTGTTAGGTATCTGATGTAAATTATACTTCGCTTGTACGTATTTGAATTCGTTTTAATTACCACTTTCGAAGGCTTAGTAGAAGTCGCCATAATAATTACCTAAGTACCTATTTACTTGTAAAGTGCGAAGTCGATAGCTTTGTAAAACTGAAAATAATTCTCAATAGGTAGGTACGAAGATTTTGTACCAATCTTACGGAAGTGTGAAGCGGTTTGCTAATTTGAATATTGAAGTGGGTCAATGACATCAAACAAGTCACAATAAGAACGAAACATACACATTTCATGAATATTATTGGCAATATGTTATTACATACACAATAGCATGTAGATACCTACAGATTTCCCAAGAAAAGTATACGTTTCGGCAATCATCGTATACTGCTTTTAGCGCGTGGCTGAAATCGGAACTAAAGCCGCCATCTTTTTAATTCATTCATCTTAAAATTAGCCCTTAACGTTACCGCTGCAGGGAACGGGCCTTGTCTCGGTGAGAGGGAGTGGGCCGTAATCCACTCCGTGGGCCCAGTCAGGGTTGGTAGATGTCATATGTCTTCAAAATGTTTGTTCCTAAGAACCAAAAAATTTGGACACATTGTTTGAGTGTAGGTATATTTTCCTTCACTGTTTTGAGGACAGTGATGATTACACGGAGTAAAGCCGCTGTTTGGGTTCGAACTTACGACCTACAAACTCGTAAGTCGCGGCCTTTACCACTAGGCCACCGCGGCTCTGTTTAAATTTAACAAAACAATTGCATTTGAATTCTGACCAACCGCGCTCCCTGCCGGGGTCGCGTGATTGTTCGAAAGAGATACCGTGACCCTGGCACATGGGCAACTGATGGAACACGGGTGGGTTTTAGTCAGTAAAAGTCTGACACGCCCTCCCGCTCCGCCCAGAGCGGGAGAAGTCATTTGATGATTTCCCATCCTGAAAAAAAAAAAAAAAAAAAAAAAAAAAAAAAAAAAAAAAAAAAAAAAAAAAAAAACCAACCGCGCTCCCCTGTCAGTGTTACGCGAGCGCTGAAAGACCCTAGCTACCAATATCTTCGGCACTACGAACGATGATGAGATTGATCACTAAAGATTTATGAAAAAGTTGAGTGACAGGTGACAAGGAGCGACTGGAGTAGGTGACCAGACACAAGAGTACGGCATTACAAAACTTCAAAGCGCCTATCAAACCTACCTTTTCTACTTATTTACCGATTAGCACTAGCACTGGTGAAGAAGATGGCGGTTGGACACGGCAAAATAGGCAATTATTTTGATTCATTAAATCGATGCATTTTAAGACGTAAGTACCTACACTTACGTCTTAAAATGCATCGATTTTTCATCACGTTGGTGTTCTCAGAAAGCTTTAGAGTTAACCAGCAGATCAATGCCCTCGTTATCAAGTTTTGATAAATGTAGGTAGTTCATTCAATACATATACGGTTTCTATACAACCAAACTCTGACAGCACGTAGCTTGCTGCCCTCTACATGTGACAGGCGCGGTCTGAGAGGGGGGGTCCTAGGGGTCATGACCCCCCTCCCAAAGTCAGTCATGTTGTTGAGACCCTGAACGATTTGCCTGAAAAACCCAATAATACTCCCGACCTGAGAGTCGAACCCGGGACCTCATGCTCATCAGTAGCGCTTTCGACTACTAGACCAACGAGGAGATTTACCTTCCCAAAAATTTTCTTCAGTACTCATGGTGACCCCCCCCCCAAAATCATAGGCTGCGACCGCGCCTGACCTGCGACGCCCTAAGCTGAGGTCCGTACCGTGCCCCACAGGGTGCGCCATTGGCGAGTAGTCGCTTTAGTTTTTAAGATTTTTTGGCTCTGGCTGGAAGCCTTACCCGTTTAAGAAGTCTCGCCCTCTTAAGGTCAACTACGAGTTTTCATTCAATAAATAAAAAATGTTTTTTCGGAGTTGGTGAGATATCCATCTCAGCGCAGCACTCAGCGTTTAAAATTATTTTATTACTAGAGAGTCAATCAATCTGCCTAGCCTTTTCCCAACTATCTTGGGGTCGGCTTCCAGTCTAACTGGATTCAGCTGAATACCAATATTGTACATGAAGCGACTACCTAATACGACACCCTTTGGTAAGACTGATTGTCAGATTTTCGGGATTCTGACGACCCGTAACCGTAACGACTGTCTTTGTGAAAATCCACGAAAGACAGCCGAAATCAACGGCTTTACCTACTTTCCGAGGCACAGACGGTTCGCGGTACTTATGAAAAGATAGTCAGCCGTCCACAGACGAACGGCGGCAAGCAATGAATCAATCCCTACGGCTACTTAGCCGCAAACCCCTTCTTTTTACCTGATAATCTTTCTGCATGTCAGCTGTTTTCAATCATTAACCAAAATAACTCAATCAATCTAAGTTCCATATACTGTGCATGCCAATTGGTGCTCACAGACACTACAAAAGCTAGAAAGGTATGTACTACCTACCTACTCTAAAACCTGTATGTAATAATTATATTTGTTTCGCAATGCGACACCTACCTACATAGCAATTGAGAATTTAACTCATTTATGCAAGTATTCGTCAGGTAGGACACAAACACAAATCTTGATAAGTATTTGGTCTACCTACATAGCTAACAGCACTTTGTAGTCTCGTGCTCTACTTGGACTATATTCAAAATGTGAGATGTTTTGTTTCTCGTTTATTTTATTCTTGAACGGTTGAATGACTGTGCAACTCTACAGCTTTAATTAAACCGTGGCATGAAAAGAAACACGAAATGGTTAAGTAGGTGAAGTGTTCAATAATGTGTGGCAGCATTTATGACGCTACGAGACGAACTACGTATTACACCTGCCTGACGTCACGCAAATTCCTACATTGCACCAAAGCAAACCCCGACAAAAACTGTCGGGCAAGACGGAACCCTCCAGACTCTACACTACCTCTGGCCAGAGTGTAATTTGATGGTAATTATTATAGTTCAATTTCAGATTTGGTGCCACCAACTGCATCAGACTGCTTAAAAGTGACCTTGTTTTGAACTTTTATACGCAGTCATTTGTCCTTTTTAGGGTTCCGTTGCCAAATGGCAAAAAACGGAACCCTTATAGATTCGTCATGTCTGTCTGTCTGTCTGTCTGTCTGTCTGTCTGTCCGTGTATGTCACAGCCATTTTTTTCCGAAACTATAAGAGCTATGTTGTTGAAACTTGGTAAGTAGATGTATTCTGTAAACCGCATTAAGATTTTCACACAAAAATAGAAAAACAACAATAAATTTTGGGGTTCCCTCCCCATACATAGAACTGAAACTCAAAAAAAATTTTTTCATCGTACCCATACGTGTGGGGTATCTATGGATAGGTCTTTAAAAATGATATTGAGGTTTCTAATATCATTTTTTTCTAAACTGTATAGTTTGCGCGAGAGACACTCCCAAAGTGGTAAAATGTGTGTCCCCCCCCCTGTAACTTCTAAAATAAGAGAATGATAAAACTAAAAAAAATATATAATGTACATTGCTATATAAACTTCCAACAAAAATTGGTTTGAACAAGATCTAGTAAGTAGTTTTTTTTTTTATACGTCATAAATCGTAAACCGCAATTTACCTTTCATTCAATCAACTCAAATATAAAAATTAAAAAAATAGGATTTAATTTCATAAACACAAGCCTTATGCATAAACCGTGAATACCTATAGGTTTGTACGGAACCCTCGGTGCGCGAGTCCGACTCGCACTTGGCCGGTTTTTTTTTTTTATTATTGTTTTATATTCAACATTTCAGCGTGTGATATTTTTGGATTTGGCTCGCCAAACCCTTTATTTTCATACCCCACATTGTCATTGGGCATTTTAAGTAGTACTTTTATTATAAACACAAAAACCAACCATCGCACGACCTAGGCGAGTCGATGAACACTTGGACATCTCAAATCAATCCATCCAGCCGTTAGGATGCTTTGAGCTAATAAAGAATTCCGGGTCAGATTGGAATCCAAGATGCTCCAATTTTTGAGAGCTCGCTTGGGTAGCTCTTGCATTTTCTTGCGTCCTAGCCGAAAATGACTGTCGCCCAAATACGTGCCAATCTTTTCCTGAATATGCGACTTGTTTAAAAACGGAGGCGGCGGGAGTATTAAAGCAATGGATTATTATTTTTAAACAAATTAAATGTTCATTTGTGTAAGTAGAAATTGTAAGTATTTTAGAACGTTTTCATGTCAATATTTTGCTGGTCAATATTTTAAAACTAGATGGCGCCGGTATTTCCTTGGACTGATTCCTGATAAGAAATTCCGAAATAAACTCAGAGGCCATGGTTTCTTCATATTATAATTATTGAAAAGTGGGGTTTTCTGAAATAAATGTTTATTGATTATAATTTATGTGAGTATAACAATACAGGACCATTTCTGGAAAGGGCTTTTGAAGAAAGAGCCATTGCAGCTTTGGTTTGACCTACAGTCCCAACAAACGCCTGCAATGCCTGAAATCCCTGAAATGCCTGAATCAATGATTTTGATAGAAAGTATGTTACGAAATTAGAGTGTAGAGTCATTGGGGCTGATCAGCCAATTAAATGAAATAAAAACTTAACTAAAAATATAAGTATTATTTTATGGTAGACACGGTACGGTGTAGGATGGTAATTGTATTCAGTGAACGCTTGTTTATTTCATCCTGAGTACGAGTAGTGGCTTCGTGATAAGCATACATCAGATAGATATTTCCTTCGTATTAAATTACTAATAGCGTGTAACTAATAAAAATAAATTGCGGAGTAGGTATGTATGTCATCTAGTGATTACGAAGGTTATTGCGTATCTACCTAGGATAGGTTGCGTCTGATTATTAATTGTGAATAATATCTTTGCGTTAATTAAGTATAATTTTACATTCTTATATTACAACTGATGGAACTCAATATAGGAAAAACAAATCTTAATAAAAACTCAGGTTGCAGTCATGATATTTTATTTTTCAGAAACTCCGAGAGTAAAATACTTTAAAGAAAGATAGTTAGACTATACCTATAGATGAATAACTATTGGTCGGTACGTCCTAGGTATAATCAAGACTAATAAGTAGGATAACTTTTAACCAGTTGTCGCAACTTAGTACATACCCAGCTGTTACTCGACATTTTTACGAAAATGCGATTTTAGGTAATTTTTTATATAAGTATTTCTTTATAAACCTATCGTTAACAGTGTCCGCATTTTCTAAAAAGTGCCGTAACTGTGTAAGTAAGAGAACTCGGCGGTACTCGTGGGCTCTTTATTATGCCTTTAATAAAAATGTACAAGTACAATTTATCTTATACCTTTAATCGAGCAATTCTTGTGTATATATAATCTGAATCTTGGAAACGGCTCCAACGATTTTCATGAAATTTAGTATACAGGAAGTTTCGGGGGCGATAAATCGATCTAGCTAGGTTTCATTTTTTTAAATGTCGTTTTATTTGTGTTTTCAGTTACCAACTTTATCGATAATCAACTTGAACATAAAATTATTATTTTAAACACAATTTACCAAAAAATACCGAGCAAAGCTCGGTCAACCAGATATTGTACTTAAATTTACAAATTTAACACGTCTACATCTTCGGGATAAGATCCTTTGTAAAGTCATTACACTGTCTTTTATGATCATACTTTGGTACTTTTACCTACTCATCTTAGGATCTACTGTCATTACGGGCGAAATATATCTACTCAATATATTTATTGCTCTACCATACTGTTATAGGTCTAATTACTATAATTGGACGTTATGGTACTGATACCAGTACCGGATGCAGATAAGTACCAGGATTTTATTCTGGTAAAATCCGACTGGCCTATTAGTCTAGTGGTTAATGACCCTGACTGCTAAGACAGAGATCGTGGGTTCGATTCCCACCCAGGACAAATCTTTATGTGATGAGCTCAATTATTTGTCCTGTGTCTGGGTGTAATTTATCTATAGTATACATATATGTATTTAGAAATATATATGTATATTTATCAGTTGTCTGGTTGCCATAGTACAGGCTCTGCCTAGTTTGGGATCAGATAACGGTGTGTTCGTTGTCCTAAGATATTTATTTCACTTGGAGCGACTGCCTATCTCAGCCCCACAACCCAGTTACTGGCTACTTTAGTTGGTACCTGCTTGCTTATCAAATATCCTGTCCAAAATAATCACAGCGCAGTTAAATATACCTAAAACAGCAATGAAGACTTGGAGCTGTGCCAATGCACGTATGGAACGACCGGGTTCAAATTGTTTTATGTTCTTTGTAACGCATTATTTATAAGTCGATTTATTTTTAATTAGATATCTATACTAATATTATAAAGCTGAAGAGTTTGTTTGTTTGATTGAATGCGCTAATCTCAGGAACTACTGGTCCAAATGGAAAAATTCTTTTTGTGTTGGGTAGCCTATTTATCGAGGAAGGTTATAGGGTATATAACATCACGCTACAACCAAGGGGAGCGGAGTGGTAACGAAAAATGTTGCAAAAACGGGGAAAATCACACGGGTAGGCGATTCGACGCGACGGGAAGGGTCGGGGGAACAAGAAATTTTACGCGGACGAAGTCGCGGGCAGAAGCTAGTTTATTATACAAGTACTGTGTACGTACTCAACCTATGAGTTCGTATATTTATTCTGGTTATGGTGTTTCTGGTTCCTGAAAGTCCAGCATACCGACGTCGTAAGTTTGGCATTCCTCATCTGCTTAGCCTTTTCCCAACTGTGTTGGGGTCGTCTAGCCGGATAAAGATAAGTACCAGTATTTTACTAGGAGCGACTGGCTATCTGGACTCCACAACCCAGTAACTTGGTAATACAATATCCCTTGATTCGCCTACATTTTTCTACATGTATAAGCATACCGTGCCCATAATAATAGCTACGTAGGTAATAAAATAAAGCAGTAAAAGTGTTTCAAAGAACAAAAACAATTTAATCACAGACAAGTGTCTTCGATTTATGTGGTTCACTTGTATAAATCATTTACTGATCATTGTTATTTACCATTGATATATTAGTTGGCTTCATATTAGACCTCTATACTACGATAGGCCAGCTCCAGCTCAAAGTGTTACCACAGTCGTACTGTCTACTGTACCTACAGATCTGCATTTACGACCCTATAGGTGAAAATATTCTACCAAATTCCAAAAAAAATACTGAAAATCAAAAATTAATAAACCTTACAATTTTGAGTCGGCGCTTTGAGTCATCTTTGTTCATCGATTTTTCAGCGCCGCCGACTCAAAATTTTAAGGTTTATAATTTTTTTGCTTACCTACAGTTTTTCGGCGGTTTAATTTATTTATGAAAAAGTTTTTATTTTATAATTTTTTGTGGCTTTAATGTACTAATAATGCTTGGCAAGGTAGGTATACCCTATCCAATAAAAAAAGAAATCTCAAAATTGGACTACCATGTATAAAGTTATACGTGGTCATACTATATTACAATCAGTGAGTGAAAAATCAATCATCCCCTGTTTTCCGACCCTTAGAGTTCGTTTTAGACTTGTTTTCTAAATTTATATGGGACCACCTTCGGGGTATAGGTACCCTTTCCAATAAAAAAAGTAATATCACAATCGGATTACGACGTAAATCATCATACATAAAAAAAAAGATATATATGTAGTATCTAGTCATACACGAAATATTCTAAGAGGTACACCTGTAGGTGGTAAAGAAGCTATAGAAGAGAAAAGAAAATTTTTATTTAAGCGTTTTTGAATATTCGTAATTATTATAATTTTAAAACTGCTTGAGACGTTTTGCATAAAACCTTTACTCCAAATTCTATGAATGGCCCGCCTGACGCTGTGAGGGCGGCGACCGGACGGTACGAGCATGGCCGCGGTGTCTCGGGCCGTAAGAAATAAGAAGGAGCCAGTATTTCTTATGTGCGTCAAATAATCTATTAATATTAAATTTTGAAAAAATGAATTTAGAAAATTGTTTTTTCGTTGCTGAAGCTTCTTTACCACCTACAGGAGTACCTCTTAAAATATTTCGTGTATGAATAGATACACCTTATATACGCGTCGAATCACTTCATCCGTTTTTTTCGTCGGTTAAAAAATGTCTTCTGTGATGTTTTTAAAGGCGAAGCGCCATCACAGAAGACATTTTTTAACCGACGAAAAAAAATACTGATGAAGTGATTCGACGCGTACCTACATATCTTTTTAAAAATGTCTTCTGTGATGTTTTTAAAGGCGAAGCGCCAGGGTAGGCCTACCCTAGCCGCCGCAGGAGGAGACGCCCCGGGCGTCGGGAGTCCATAGCGGACTCCCGGCCACCGTAGGCGCGAGCTTGCGGGTGGCGAGCAATGGGTAGCTCGCCGCCCGGTAAGGACCAAGCTCGGGTCGACAGCGCGTAGTGTTCCACGCGCGCCTCAAAGAGATGTCAGCAAAACTGAAGGGGTCTGCTAGGACCGATGCCTGCCGGGGTCGCGTGATTGTTCGAAAGAGATACCGTGACCCTGGCACATTGGCAACTGAAGGAACACGGGTGGGTTTTAGTCAGTAAAAGTCTGACATGCCCTCCCGCTCCGCCCAGAGCGGGAGAAGTCATTTGATGATTTCCCATCCAGAAAAAAAAAGGGTAGGCCTAGAAATTTAAAACTTCAATTCATTTTTTGCAATTTGCAGGTCAGTTTCAGGGAGTATGTTGAACAAAATAGGATTTGCGACAATATCAAGTATCATCATTTCAGCCGAAAGACGTCCACTACTGGACATAAGCCTCCCCAATTCGGAGGGTTAGCCATAATGGCTACGCTTGGAAGGCAGGTTGGTGATCGCAGACCGCAGTATGGGGGTAAAATACATACCGAACGCTGCTGGCCTGCTGCCCATTTTATAGTCAAAGTCAAAGTCAAAGTCAAAGTATCTTTATTGTGGGCACATGTAAGTTACAGGTCTTAACAATATTTTAAAGTATCAATATGTCCTGCCTTATAGGCATACAATAATTAAACAGGATGGTGCTATTCTTTATATCCGGCACCACACGGTACATAAGAAATACAGTAGCGCTCAAAAATATTTTGACAAACATATTTCCGTTATCTCGATGTCGTGTACCTTCAGGTAAAAAAAAAATATTCCACACTAATGCTTCTAATGAGCCTGCAAATATTAATGAAAACAAGTTGTAACTTGTTTGTTTACTTTACGTATATTCTTAGAAACGTGTTCATATTCAGCTCAAAAGTATTTTGACAAATATTTTGTTCTCATTATTCGTTGACAGAGCTAGTCCTAGGCTAGTATTTTTTATTTTCATAATATCGTTATTATCTATTTAACATGTCTAAGACAATAGAATTTTCAAGTGATTTTTAAAATGCTGTGATAACTGCTTTGAAAAGTGGAAAGACGCAAGCAGAAGTTGCTCGAAACTTGAATGTGTCTCGGCAGCTAGTAAGTGCGTGGAATAAGGTTTATACTAAACGTAAGACAGTAGAAAATAAGCCTCAAAGTGGCCGTCCCCAAAAAACGACTCCCCATGAAAACCATTTAGTAAAAAAGTTATTGACGAGTGATGTGCGAAAATCAGCAGTGTAAATAAAAAAATGACTGCAAGAATACTGTAACGTGAATGTACATGTTTTGAACTGTGAAAGGTCGGCTCAAAGCCTTCGCACTACATGGACGACGTCCGGCCAAAAAACATCTGATTTCTGAAAAGAACAAGAAACTGCAGCACGGCATAGATCCTGGACTAGCTCAGAATGGTCCAAGGTGTCGTGGAGTGATGAAAATAAGTTTAATTAGGTGTCATCTGATGGAATACGGTATGTTCGACGTCCTACAAACAAAAAATTTGATGTTCGATACCAAATACCCACGGTGAAACATAGAGGTGGTAATGTTATGGTTTGGAGATGTTTTTCTCGTCACGGAGTTGGACCTTTATTTAAGATAGATGGGACTATGGATCGTTTTAAATATGCTGTAATATTAGAGAAGCAAATGCGACCGTACGCTCGAGATAATATGCCTCCTAGTTGGTACATCCTACAAGATAATGACCCGAAACACAGATCTAAGCATGTTAGTAACTTCATAGCTTCTCAAGAAAATCAAATTATTGGAGTGCCCAAGCCAAAGTGCTGATTTAAACCCGATAGAACATCTCTGGGAGCAGCTGGATCGTCGCGTGAGATGTCGAAATTATTCAAATAAGGAGGCTTTATATGAAGCACTAAGCCAGGTATGGAGCAAAATCCCCATCTTCCAAAAATCAACTTACAAAAATTAGTAAACTCAATGCCGAAACTATGCGAAGCTGTCTTAAAGGCAAATGGATACGCAACTAAATGCTGATTATTAAATGTGAAAAAAATAAAAAAATAAGATAAAATCATTTTTTTTTTTCATTTTCAAAATACTTTTGATCCACAACAATCAGAGAAAAAAAAAAAATTTCTTATTCTTTAGCAATTCCTAATATCAAAGTGTTCCAATTTGTAAAACATATCGTTATTATGAATAAATAATTAGATTCAATTCAATATTCTTTTTATTTTGTTTTTATTTTTAACAATTTATTGTTGTCAAAATACTTTTAAGCGCTACTGTATGTACCTATTTACAGAATTATAATCACAAGAAAATTTGAATTCCTTTGACCTCAATAAATCGTGTTACAGCATAAGTACCAAGCCAGAGGACTCACCCACATGGGCCACATGATAAGTAAATTGTCCGGATTTAAGAGGTCATGTCCTGCGTTTTTGTGTTACATACAATGCTAACAATTTAAAGACTAGATAATATGACAGACACGATGACCTAGAGAATGTCTTGACATTTTGTAATATTCACACTTAGTGTCGATAAGATTAATATTTGTATACCTCTCTTGGCTAAGGATGTTTTATCAGGGTTCCGTAATACCTCAAATGGAGAAACGGAACTCTTATAGGATCACTTTGTTGTCTAAACTGTTTTACTCAAGAACGGGTGGAGGCATTAAGTTGAAATTAAGTAAAATCAAATACTAAAGTGTGTGGTCTCTTAAGCTAGTAAGTCAACGTTCTCAAGACTTCAAGAGATACGGTAAATATGTCACCTTTTCACACTTTTCGAAACGTGTAGGGTACTTTGCGTTGACCGAGCATCATAAAATTTGGCAAGAAGCAAGACCTCACCTCACTTCCGTAAAAACTTTGTGTTTTTTTTTGTATTCATCACTTACATATTTTATAAGTAAACAAAGACCCCCGCCGCCCGTCTGTCTGCCTATCTGTCCGAACTGTCACGTTCGAACTCAAAAATTACCGAACGGATTTTCATACGGTTTTCGCCAAAGGATGAAGTGATTCACGGGGAAGGTTTAGGTGTATCGTAGAAAATTGGCTGAAAGATAACAATAATTGCGGAAGACCTGGGAAAACGTTATCGTAGGATATTTTCCGACATCCAGGCGGGCGAAGCCAAGCATAAGCTAGCTCACATTAAATCATTCGTTTGTTGGAGCATCGTGCTGGAAAACATGTGTAGAATGTACTCGTATCTATGGACTGGGTTTTTCAACTGCAAAGTGAAATGATTCCGTGATTCCGTGAGCTGCTGGGGCTTTGAAACGGAAGTCGGAACCAGCAGGGCGAGAGTCCTTCTCGCACTTGTCCGCTATATAAAAGTACAAGACTTACATAAATAATGTTTCAGAACCAATACGTACGCAATTGCAAATATTATTCTTGTTATTGTATGTTTGCCAGAATGAATGCCGGAATGAAAGAATGAAGCGTGATTGATGTAAGTATCTTAAAATATATGAATGTTAGTACTGATCTAATGACATCGTATGTATTTTTATATTGGTAATGAATGAGTAATTCATACAAAATCAAAGAAGCGATAGACTACACTCATAATAACAACATATATGTATTACTTCGGTAGGTAATAGTGTGCTTTTGATTCAATAAGATTATATTTGATAAAGCTATTTCATTCATTAAGTCTAGAAAGTGTCACAACATCACGCCTGTATTCCCCAAAGTGTTGGACAGAGGTGTACCAATAGTCCCTTAGTCCCTACATACACATTTTGCCAGTTATGTTCATGTAGGTACCATCCAGTCATTAACTAAGACATTTATGTATCAAAAACCTATTTTTTTGCCAGGACCTACCTAATTGCATAACACAATATCAATCAAAATCGGAATATTTTTTTAAGAATATTGCGAATACGTTGCTACATTGCTTCGAAAAATGTGTCAGCTCAACAACGTAAATAACGCAATTAATGTTGTACTGTCAATATGAAAGTCATTCCTACTGTTAGAGTGTTACGCAATAACCTCCTAGGATTTCTCAGCACAGAATTCATGAATTTAGCAATATAAGCTCCGACACTTCCAAATCTTCCACGATGGACCAACTTCCAAATCCTTAAGTAGGTAGGTACGGTAATATAAAACTCTGAAATAGTGAGATTGTTTCCCAACACGTGTTTGTAAACTGGTAAATTAGATGTCAATCACGTATTACTGAATAAGCATCCAAAAGCGAGAAGAGTGACTTCAATCCTATAAATAAACATCTGACGACAATTGCATTATTCACACACTCGTTGATATGGTTAAACAAACAAGTAATGATGCCTCCAAGTAGATATTATTTTGTCCTACGATAAGAATTGCGATTAAGTAGGTACTGAGTTCTTGTGTTCATATTGTTTGCCCCCTAAGGTACCTACGTATAGGTGTAACCTTTAAGTAGTTTGTTGCTAACTGACAAGGTACTGTATCCATTTCAGCTACTTTTAATAAGGGTATTTTTTTTTTTCAAAAATGATGCTTGTTGCCATACATAGGTACCGCCGATAGAGCCAAAGAAAATTCAATCTTATTTCAAGGATTTAACACTCATTTTCAAATGCAAAAAGTATTCTGGGATCAACACGTATTTCTTAATTATAAAAAAAAAATACGTAGCCAAAAACATGCTTTTAACTCAATACTATTATTGGCTAAGAGGTCTTGCGTTAATTTTAGTACACGTTGTATGTATAGGTACGTGACGGATAAGTTATCAATAAAATCTCTAAATAATTACGTTACCTGAGCGCAGTGCAAGGACATATTGTTTTTATCTAAAGAAGTAGGTAAACTCATCAATCTCATAATCACTGGCCAATTTTATTGTTGTTTCTTTTACACATCAAGATAGATACGGAAGAAATCTTACATTATGTGCAGTGAATATTATTATAATAATAGGCAGGCCTTGCATACATGATTTATGTATTCACACATATAGCGATTAGGTTTTAATTTATGATAGTTGCCTCAAGTCCATAAAGTAGTCGGGATGCGGGAAGAAATTCGGTCGCACCGATTATGTCAACTTGTATACAAGGTGTACAATCTGGCGCGAAAATTCGCGTGACTCCTTAATCATTGGGTAAAACAAACGACGCGAGCAGTTGTGTCCCGAATCCCGCCGGAGTTCACCTCAGTGTAGCCATAGCTTAATGAATAATAAGGATCAACCGGTACGTAACTTGTAACTTCCTACGCAGCTACGTGAGTTTGAGATTGTCATAGTAGTTATGTATTTACAGACATAAAACAATTTATCCTTGATCTCTTAGACATGAGCGACTAAAGAAATTACAATAAGTACAAAATAATTACACATTTTTAATGACTGCTGACGTTGGGTAATTAATCCATCGTCAGCAAATTAGTTGTTTGCATGACCATCCATACGTTTTAGGGTTCTGTAACCAAAGGGTGCTATACCAACGGACCCTATTACTAAGCCTCCACTGTCCGTCCCTCCGCCCGTTTGTCTGTCAGCGGACTCTATCTCATGCACCGTAAAAGATATGAATGAATGAATGAAATGCACCGACACCCCAGCTTGGTTTGACCAGACTCGATTAATCGAATAAACCCCAAGATTTGATCCCCTGAGGCCTTATGTTTCATGGTGCACAAGGACCATTGCATGTAGACTGGGGGACGCCGTAATGGTAGAAAGTTCCCTTAAGATAGGGAAGGATTTCGAGCCGTACCGGATGTATGCATCCTAGAGTAGGCATTGGACTAGAGGGGATGAGTGAGGGGGGGTGGGGGGGGTGGGGATGGGTGATATTTATCTATGGGATTATTTTCAATGACGTCGCCGCCATGTTGATTCAGGTCGCGTTTCACCAGCGAACTGTGATAAGTAGACGTTGAAAATTTCATAGGGTGCATATTTATATTGCCGCTATAACAACATTAAATAAAAATATAGGAAAAGTTTCATTAAAATAATAAGAATAGTGTTAAATATTGTACGGTGGTACGGAACCCTTCGTATGCTAGTCAGACACTCACTTGTCTAGTTTTTTCACTATTGCTAGTTATGTAAATAATTATAATTTCTTATGAGCATACTTTAGGCTTAGGTGCCTAAAGTATGCTTATATAGTTTTCGCAATTCAGCATTACATAGGAATTTCGTAAGAAATGTCAATGATTCATAGACGTCAACCAATGAAATCTTACAATCGAATGATTTATTTGTGGAGGTTATGTGGTAAACTGCATATCACGAATTGTGTGTATTTCCAACTAGTGTTTTATTCGGTTAATCGTTTTGATTTGGGTTGAGTGATTCCATTCCCATGATTTGAATACAAAAAGCTAAGAATATGCATTTACATAATTATTCGCATTTTATTTTTATAATTCACTCTTTGTTCTAGGTATAACTTATAAATAGGCGTGACATGAAAGCCTAAAACAACAATTCGTCCAGCCAGACTAGAATTACAGAACTAATTACATATTAAATTGGAATTTACTGCTGCGATTGCGCATTTCTCTACCAACAATAAACGCGCTAGGTACCTACATATTTAATGATTTTGGTTAACCATAGATATAATAAGTATTTCTATAGGACCTACCTATCAAAACCTACCTATCAAAATAAACTGTGTGTGTTTTCGGATACATTTATCCGAAAACACACACAGTTTATTTAAAACTCTAGCTCGCATCGTTCGGGTCGGCACATTCGGTTCGGCAGTAGGTATTTGTTAAATAGCAGTCGACTGCTTTAAAAATCTCGCAGGTCAACGTAGAAGGTTGTCGCCTGCTTAACCGGGCTTGCCTGTAGGTTCCTCAATAAATTAAAGCCTACAGCTAAGGCTTAAAAAACGTAATAACTAAGCGTCTAAGTAACTACATGCCCTTTGGGGCACGGACAAAGTCTTAGGGTGTCGTTGTGCGAGGACAGCAAAGGACAGGCGGATGGAACGGATTTAAAACAAAGCCGACCCGAAGCATTCCAATATTATTTGATCTGCTCGCGCCGCCCGGCTGTGGTGAGATGGTGACCGGAGCAAGTGTGTAACACGCCTTACTCTATCACAATATTTGTGTATTCCTAATGATGAATCATCGTTGGCTCAAAGTTCCAGGTTAGAGGAATTCAACTTAGTCTTGAGCTATATTTGCTTAGCTGCCTCTGATGATTTCATCATACTTACACAGCTAATTTGTATTTAAAATGTATTTAACAAATGAGTACCTACCTAAATGATCGCTTGTAAATAGATCTGTCTATTATTTACAATTTATCGACACTCGACCAACTATACCTACGTATATAGCCTCTAGCTAAGTCTGACTAGTAGAAATCGTATTTAGAACACACCGTTAGAAATGTAATTACAATTTCAGTGAAAATAATTAAGCCTGAAACCAATTGCCAAGGTTGTCACAGTATTCGTAGGACAGAGCAAGTTTATAAAACAAAGATAAGTAAGACTTGTTTAGTTAAAACTCACCATGAATTCTTAAGGTCCTTCAGTCCGGAAAAACTGATGCTGTTCGACCGATTGAGTCTCTTGCCGAGAGTCCAGAACCGGATCTTGTTGTGATTGTCCTCCTCATGGAAAGGGTTTAAATGTTCCGGGTAGTCATAGATGGAGACCGTCTTACGTGGAGCCGTCGCCGCAGCCATAATTGCGTCTCCAGGAAATCCACCACTTTTTCGAGTTTTACATAATACACAGTACGTTAGGCGTCAACCACTTATTTTATCAGTTATCACACTGGTGAGTTATCAAGAACTGATAGCGCGTTGTATGGTTTTATCGCGGGGAGATTATTACGGTGTTTGTTTTCGCGGCGTTTCGTAGCGAGAGATCGAGCGTCGTGGCGCTCGGCGTCGCGAGCTGGGGCACACTAGCGGCACACGAGGCGGCCTCTGCGGGCCGGCAGCCGTCAGCCGACGTCGACGCGGCGACGTTATCGCACCGCAGCGAGTCACCGACACCGACCAGCAGACGCGCGCGATGCACCACCAGCGACGCTGCTCCACTGCACACTGCGCCGCGCCGTTAGCTGAACATCAGCGAAAAAAGAAAGTTGCTTCTAACGTCAAGTCAAATTAATGAGCCGCGGTTCCCTTATCTGCGTTATTAAATTCTATAAAATATCGGCCATTATCTGCATTGCTAGAAGGATCCACAGCTACCATACCTATTGCTATAGAGCAGTCAATATGGCAGTAGCTAGCTAACGTCTCTCGCGTCTACGCGACTAGGCGCGGGTAGTAAGTAGCGTCCGTGTTTCATTATAAGGACATTTGTTTAGTGATAATACATATTTTTACAACATGATAGTTACGTACCGTAAACAGTGGCGTAGGTATATTTACCGAAGATGACGCCATGCAGGAGCCGCGTCACCCTCAGAACTCGAAGGTCACGTCAACTTCGGAAAATTTAATCGCGCCTTGAAATATTTATATTGGGCGAGCTGCTTTGCTCATATTTGGCCGATTACATATTTAGGAACCTATAGCACCAGTTACCTACTAAATCTATTTTTTTATTTCAATGACCTACTAATATAATCTTAGTAAGTATACCGTACTCTACCCTCTACCGTTCAAGAACTCAATCTTGAATTGAATGTTTTAAAACAAATAAATATATTCTCTTATAATCTGTCTATCTGAGTTTATATTATATCTGCATCTAACAATTTGCAAAAAGGCTCGTTTTCAAAAAAAATGCACGAAGCTCTACTCAAATTAGGCGTTATTATATTTTTCTCTTGCTTCCGACTCTACCTATAATTTTGGAAATGTGTAAGTCTGTATGTTTGAAGCACACGATTTAAAAGGAATTTAGCACACTGGTAGACCCTGGATTAGGATATTGGATGTAAGTACCTACTTTTCAGTTCTGTAGTTAAATCCCGTGAATATTTTTTTATTTGCACGAAGGCACAGCTGGCGAAAGTTAGTAAATACTCAGCAATAAGAACAAGCATGAAACATAGGCATCCGAGTACTAATAAGTACCTTTATAACAAAAACAACGAATGTTCTATTGTATGATTTCTACGTCCGTCGTTTATAATTAACTGTGCCGCGGTTTATTTCAGTGATGGACTGCGATTCATTCTGCGGCACGCGAGCAGTGGGCCACCTCTACTAAAATACCACCACTGGACCGCCTTCGTGGTATCGATCCACTACACCACGAATAGGTACGAAAAGGTGAGCAACCCTATAGCGAGCTCACTACGACAAGTTGGCACCTACATTATATTCAGGTGAAAATGACCTTTGCTTTTCTTTGTAGTAGAAAATGCTATGGCTATTGGAGGGTTGCGTGGAATCGAATTTAACGCGGCCTGAATAACCAGTTCAGGCAATTCGATTAATTATTTCTACTGATTTGAAATACACTATCGAAGTCTTGAGGTAACAAGTTCCGATAGTGATTTTGATACTGCGGCGGTAAACCGTAGTTAATGGTTTATTTTTGTATCGATCACCAGTGGCAGGTGTAAACAGCGGAGCTAATGACTCGGACGTTTAGTTTTTATTATTAACTAAGTAAAATGTTACAGAATTGGCTTACTGCCTGCAATAAACGTGAAACGACTTAGTCACCGTCTGCTTTTGTTCTTTGTAGTTTAATGCTTGCACTTTGTTCAAGGGTACCTACCTACACTTGGGTAGAGGAAAATATCAATCCTTTATCTGCAGAAAGTAATTAATTCAGCTGCGTATTCCTTGTAGGTACCTACCATTAACCAGTTTTGAGATAAGTTTTGGTTTTCATTGAGGTAATAATCCTTAGTTTTGATTTTTTTTATTCGTCTTGTTAAAATATTACCTACCTACCTGCTCACGATTGCCCTACCTACAGCCATACATACGAGAAACCTACGATAGGTATGGCCTGTATACCTACAGCCTGTTCTTTATATGAACTGAACAGAAGACAATAGTCTATAATAGCGTAGAAAAGCAATTTTTTCTTCTTTTGAACTTTTACCTCATTGGGGTCACTTGGGGTAATACAAAAGCCCCTTCTTGTGCTTGGAGGATCAGGTCTACCAATAAAAAAAATGTATCTGATCTTTTCCTTTCAAAAATTCTAAAACGCTTTTATTTACATGCATTTCTTCCCTCCTCATCACATGCTCATACCAAGTCAAACGATTTCCTTTCAGCTTTTCTATTACTGGCGCCACTTTCAAACTTTCCGTTAGTCACAGATCCGTCTAAATCCTTATCTCCACTGCATGCAATCACCTTTCATCCGTCTTCTTTCTCCGCCCCAGCATTCCGATGGATACAGTACTTACCTCAACAAACTCTACCTAAATATGCCGTCTTCTATTAGGAAGTGTCTAATCGTCTAGCATTGCATCATCATGACCAATATCGCCAACTAATTAACCGGGTCACTCGTTAACAAACGTTTATTATCTAAGTGCCCACTTTCTATAGGCATTATATTGGAACTGAATCATTTTGCGGTTAATAACAGAAATGCAACTGTTGTTTGTAAGCATTCCTTTATGACCGGGACTTCCCGGGTCCTATAAATATAGGTACGTAGCAATTTGAATGATGTTTTCTTATGTCTACTTGAAATTTTGCAACAATTACTTTTAAATTAGGTTGGTTGTAATTAATAGGCGACTATTAACAGTAATTATTGAGTTATTTTCAGTCATTAATACAGAATCATTTTTAAAGTACAAACACGTGGGTGTTGCCAACACCCACGTGTTTGGTACTGATATCGAACATTTGGAACTAAATGTATACTTACATAAATAATGGTGATGTTAAGGAGAGAGGAAGTTGCCTCATCACCATAACCACGGGCTTTATCAAAATGCTCGCCCCGGGTTTTGCTTCATCCATATGCAGCTGCAATCTGGCGTCCCATTGAATGTGTTAAGAGACCTCCCAGGGTATACAAGTACAGTGTGGTACCTATAACCTGGGAGGCCACCTCAATATTATAAGTAAGGAGAACTTTGAATTAGACTCGGCTCGGCTCTAATTAACCGCAATAACGAAGACTCGCGAGAAAAGGAACAAAGAGAAAGCTACTACCTAGCTATGTAGCCTAACGTGCTAGACTTGCAGAGTCGATAAATAAAAAGCGAATCGTTAAATTAGACCGCGAAATTAGCAGTCGAAGAAGTGTGTCGAAAAACATATCGAGACTATTGGTAGGTACTTTTTCCAAAGTTATAGCGATGCTAGATTCTATACTCTAGATTGCCACTAGCAATCTAGAGTATACTGCGCACTCGCAGTGCTGGGCTCAACTATAAAAATGTTCAATCGATTGATTACTCAAACTAAAAAAAAAATTAAGATAAAATTTAATTGTTACTAAATCAATGACGATTGTGGTTTTAGTTTTTACTCAATGTTGAATCATCAATTTTAGTATTTAATTAAAACGAATCTGCCTTTTTAAAGCGGGATATTTAAATGTGCGTCAAACTATTTTATGAACTTCACAGCGATGAGAAACTTCTGAAATCATTGAGTTTCTTTTTAATTGTTATTTTTTATGTTAATTATTTTAACTTTTGAACATCTTTCCATGGTTGTTGTACCCTATCACCTACCCCACTATGTATATTCAATAGAAATTAGGTCAAGTAGGAATGTGATTTTTTCTATTCACAATATTCATAATATATTATATTGTCTTGAAATCACAAAGCCTGAAATCGCGACCTTGTCTTGAGCAAGCTTGGTGACTGGTGATCAATGCTGACCCTTCTGTATGAGAATAGGCCTTTGCCCTGCAATGGGACAAGAGGCAATGGCAAGAGGCTGCCTGGATGAGCTGCAACCATAAGCTCGAGATTTCCAAGAAAAATAGGAATTGCATTAGTTTGAATACGTTGGCTTTCATCCAAAGCGAACATTAACCGGATGCTATGAAAGAGAGCTCTTCAAACATGACTATGCAAAATTGTTCATGTTGAATATAAATAGTTATTTAGGCTTTTTTTTTGGATGGGAAATCATCAAATGACTTCTCCCGCCCTGGGCGGAGCGGGAGGGCATGTCAGACTTTTACTGACTAAAACCCACCCGTGTTCCTTGGCTTGTTCCCGTGTTCCGTGGCCCATGTGCCAGGGTCACGGTATCTCTTTCGAACAATCACGCGACCCTGGCAGGCATCGGTCCTATCAGACCCCTTCAGTTTTGCTGACATCTCTTTGAGGCGCGCGTGGAACACTACGCGCCGTCGACCCGAGCCGTCCTTACCGGGCGGCGAGCTACCCATTGCTCGCCGCCTGCAAGCCCGCGCCTACGGTGAAACGCAACAAGTGAAATAGTTATTTAGGCTTACATTTATTTCACTTGTTTTGTACTCATTCTCTGATTTTAATGAGTTTTTCTTCTCATACTTTTCCTTATTTACTTTAAAATCTACCAGTAGGTAGGTATACTTGTCTTCTACACCAACCAACTCCGTTCGTTTTTAGTTCGTCAGATATTATGCGAAACCTACATCATGTAGTAGGCTAGACTTCATAAAACCTATCTTATATCTTTAAACGAGCAATTCTTGTATATGTATATATATAATCTGAATCTCGGAAACGGCTCCAACGATTTTCATGAAATTTAGTATACAGGGGCTTTCGGGGGCGATAAATCGATCTAGCTAGGATTCATTTTTATAAAATGTCGTTTTGTTCGTGTTTTCAATGACCAACTTTATCGATAATCGACTTGAACATAAACTTATTATTTTAAACACAATTTACCAAAAAATACCGAGCAAAGCTCGGTCATCCAGATATTGTTAATATTAAGTACTGTTTTGTTTATATATTGCAATAATTCTTCGTCTATTTGCAGTACCCACGCTATAGCAACCTTCACTCAATCTTGTACTACATAGTTGCACGCAAAGACAATATTATGAGTCTTAAATTCTATAAGCATGTATGCTCTGCAAGGGAACTGCATGTATTAAATGTATTTCCTGTATAGAATTTGTAGAAACGCATAAAACATACCTGTTTACTTCCGTAAGGTTGGTCATGAAAATAAAACGTTAAATGTGATGTTGGCACGTGTAAATATGATTTGTATTGGCAGCGTCGTCGGGCGGAGGAAGCTGGGACTTATCTCGGAAATTGCAGAGAGGATGCGCGACTACAAACGACATTGAGGTCCAATCAGACGGAGCTCAGCTAAATGGTGAATGCGCAGTTTCTTTTGTACGTAAACCAGTAATACCTCTATGTAGGACTGAGTTTCTTTCTAGAAAAAACTCAACAGTTTTACACGCATTTCTTCTTCATTGCAACTCTCAGATAAAGAGATAAGCATTTAATGGGATTAGAGTAACCATAATTAATGTGATTAAAATAAGTCGTTGTAATGATCTGAAACAGCTTTCAGTATCTGAGCATTATGAAGTGGGTACGTAGACGACTTAGGTATTTTACATATTTCTTCATGTACCTACCTAAATAGCTGAAACGATTGTGCGTGGGCATAATAAAGCCTGGCCACAATAAGCCCAACCCCGCGCGGGAGGCGGGACGCGAGGCGCTACTTTTGCGTCTATACGATTGTTTTATACATATAATCTATACTAATATTATAAAGCTGAAGAGTTTTTGTTTGTTTGATTGAACGCGCTAATCTCAAGAACTACTAGTCCGAATTGAACAATTATTTTTATGTTGTGTAGCCTATTTATCGAGGAAGGCTATAGGCTATATAATATCACGCTATAACCAAGAGGAGCTGAGCAGTAATGAAAAATGTTGCAAAAACGGGGAAAATCGCACGGGTAGGCGATTCGACGCGACGGGAAGGGTCGGGGAAGCAAGAAATTTAACGCGGACGAAGTCGCGGGCAGAAGCTAGTTAGGATATAAAGTCATAGTTGACAAAATCGCCGCAAGCGAATTTTGTCCCGCATCCCGCGCGGAATTTGATTTAGTTTGACCAAATAGGCCGCAGGAATCCGTTGGATGCGAGAAGAACAGAGTCGAAGTGGCGGTGCTTCGGGGAGGCCTATGTACAGCAGTCGACGTCATTCGGCTGAAAGGGTGATGATGATGATGAAATAGATTTACGAAATAGGTCGTGTTTTGACATTGTTGAAGAACCTATTTAAACCTGTATCCATGACAACCGTTGTTTTACCAAATTTGACATAATTCAGTTTGATAGCAAGCGTTTGTAATACAAGTTTCGTATTTTTATGATTATAGGTGTTGGTTTTACGTTATTTAAGTATTTAATTATTATTCATCGAATCGATCATGTCCGTTCCAACGCCACCCAATATTTCGGCGCGTATATTCTACGGTCTTCGAACAGATATTCAGTAAGTACAAATACGCACAATGTTTTATGGGTAATATTTTGTTTACATTACGTAATAAACCGTCGATATTTGTTAGCATACCTATAGCATACTAAAACAACAATAGATTCTCAGCTGCAGGCAGGCATCAATAGGCACTAGTGACGCCTAGGCTAACTACTCATTGTTTAAAGTATTTAATTGCTAAGTACCTTTAAGAATTATCTACCTACTTACTAAAATAAATAAAGAGAGGGGTCCCTTTAGTATCGTTTGGCAGGCGGAGGGGGCGGTGATGGGGAGGGGGGAGGGGGGGGAGGTGTCCACTCTCCTCTGGTACCACTCCCGTGAAAAGGTATCGCACCGTTTTTGAGAAAAACTGATATTTGTAATCTAACCTCAAAACACTAAAATCACCTACTGCGGTCAAGGAAAATCACGTGCGGTTCTAAATTTGCTTCAAATCAATACTAATAAAGGCGTCGTCGACGGAGCCCCGCTTCGCGGGGCTCCTACTTCTGGGTGGTTTAAAAAAAAATAACCACGAAGGTGATGGCGGGGTCTTCCAGACCCCGCCATCCCCTTCTAACCTAACCTGTCCGAGTCGGGGTGCCCTAAGTCCCGAGCTCGCTTCGCTCGCTCTTGCATACTAAGAGGAGTGACATTGTAGTAGACTCTATAAAACTTTCTAGGTTGTTATAAAAATGAAACCACAATAAATATCAAGGAGAAACGGAATAAAAACAAACGTCACAAATGACACATGAGTCACGACGCAAAAACCAGACTTTTTTTTTGCGTTCCTTTTCACTGATTTGTACACCACAGACGATATATTAGAACATATTCGGTTGTCGATCGCCCATTTTATCGTTCCGTTTCACCTAATAACGTTTACATTACGCTTTTTATCTGATTTAAGGTTAGAAACAATTTTTGTGAATTTCTGGAAAAATATCCATTACCTTGTAATAAGAGTGGTAGCGTTATAATCGGGGCCCCACCCTCTACCAGATTTAACCACTTTTAGCTCCCTCCGCCTGCCAAACCAAACTAAAGCCAACCCTAAAGAGACCTTGAATAGAATACCTAATGACAATCACACTAAAATTGTAATATTCTCGTACAGGTACAATGCCCATTATTTGTCTGAATCGGAGATACTGTACCCGGCTGGTGGCGTTATAGTTATTCACAACCATCTTCAGAAGAAACAGAAGTTTATAAGACTCCAGGACAAACACAAACCTATCAAGTCATTTGTTCTCGCGCCGAACCGGTCAGTGTCAAAGTTACTTTACTCATGTGGTCAAAGTTTTGACGTAGAGCAATGGTAAGCAATGATCATAAACATTTCAGACGATGGCTTGCACTAAACGAGATCGCCGAAGAAGGTCAGAAACCTATCATAACTATCTACGATCTAACTACATACAAACGGCGGAAGATATTGACTGTGCCTTTCGAGAACTCTCAAGCGAGAGAATTCGCGTGTGTGCAGTTTACCTTTGATTCAAAATATCTTGTGGCGATAACAGGAGAGCCAGACTGGTACTTATATTATTATAACTGGGACAAGGGCAAGGTCGAGAGCCACGCTAAAGCGCAAAACCCGAGTGGCCAGGGCATCGTTACAAATGTGAGTAACAATTTCTTTTGACATACATAAATTAGCCACTTTATTACTGCAAGTAAAGATATGTTACATTTAACAGGTGCTATGCAACCCTACGGATGCCACTTTGGTTGTTATTACTGGACCGTACACTTTTCGCATTATGAATGTGTCCGAAACTGTTTGGCGCCAGTGGGGCTGGTGCAAAGCTGAAAACGTAAGAAATTCATAATAATTTTAATGTGCAATTTTTTGTGGCTTCGAAAATGGCTGTTTTCTTAGTAGGTGTTAGGTTAATCGCAACGACAAAATATTATACCGTAGTTATTACTGTCCCAGTAAATAAAATAATTGGTGTGTTTCACGTGCGGGTAGACAAACATAACCACCTGCATGTGGTTAACGCCGGATCGCATCATGTTCGGGACGGACAACGGAATGATCATGATGGTAGAAAATGGTGAACTCCGACCAAACTGCATTTTTAAGGCCTCTGAAGTCATAGAAATGTCGCTGAAGAAAGTAGAAATGGAGTAAGTCTTGAATCTTCTATTACCATAAGCATGATAAACTGATAATGTTCCCACTGCTGGGACACAAGTCTCCTCTCAGTGAGACAGGGAATGCCGGTATCCACAACGCGGGCTTAGTGTGGGTTGGTAGATGTCACATGTCTTCGAATGTTTGGTTCTAGGACGTGCTACACCTTAAATTAGAACTAGATGAATTAGTTAATAAAAGAGTAGTTGCATTTGTGCCACTAATAATACCTCATCATCATCATCATTTCAGCCGAAAGACGTCCACTGTTGGACATAGGCCTCCCCCAAGCACCGCCACCTAGACCTGTTCTGTGTCTCTTGCATCCAATGCATTCCTGCGGCCTTCACCAGGTCATCGGTCCATCTTGTGGGAGGCCTTCCAACGCTACGTCTTCCAGTACGCGGTTGCCACTCCAGAACCTTCCGGCCCCATCGGCCATCTGTTCTGCGAGCAATGTGCCCTGCCCACTGCCACTTAAGTATGGCAATTCTTCGGGCTATGTCGGTAACCTTGGTTTTCCTACGGATCTCATCATTTCTGATTCGATCACGTAGGGAAACTCCAAGCATAGCCCTCTCCATTGCTATTTGGGTGACTTTGAGCCTTCTTATGAGTCCCATTGTGAGCGACCACGTCTCAGTGCCATATGTCAACACTGGCAACACTAGAGTTGCAAAGGACTCGAGTCCTCAAGTCCTAATTTTAAAGACTCGACTCAATTATGCAAGACTCAGTGTTCTCAAAAGGCTCGGAGTCTACAGATAAGCACACGAGTCTTAAAAAGGACTCAAGTCTTAAAAAGGACTCGAGTCTTAAAAAGGGTTCGAGTCTTAAAAAGGACTCAAATCTTAAAATGAACCCGAGTCTTTAAGAAAAACTCGGAGCATGAAGATGAAACTTATACCTCATCATTCGTAAAGACTCGAAAGAAAGCAATAAATTCAAATGAGTGGTTATGATCGCCATCTCTTGACCGATAGAGGAACTAATATAATTTTTGTTGATGATTTCTGTAAAAGTGTGGTATTTAGAGACATAGTTTTATTTTTCCTGTAATTTTACTGTACTATATGTCTAGTTCATTTTAAAACTCGAGTCCCTTTTTTAGACTCGAGAATGACTTGGGCTCGGCTTGACTCTAGACTCCGAGCCTTTTGAGCTCACTGAGTTTTGCATAATTGAGTCGAGTCTTTAAAATTACGACTTGAGGACTCGCGTCTTTTGCAACACTAGGCAACACACACTGGTCAAAGACTTTTGTCTTGAGACACTGCGGTAAGTGAGAAGAGAAGATACCGCGTAGCTTCCCGAACGCTGCCCAGCCGAGTCGGATTCGACGATTGACCTGTTTCTCAAAGTTGGACCTACCTTACTGGACAGTCTGTCCTAGGTACACATATTCGTCCACAACTTCGAGTGTAGCGGTTCCGATCTTCATTGGAGTGGGTATCAAATGAGCATTGGACATGACCTTTGTCTTGTCCATGTCCATCCTAAGACCCACTCTTTCGGAAGCTCCACTGAGGTCATCGAGCATTGTACTGAGGTCTTCCATAGTCTCAGCCATGACTACTATCTCGTCGGCAAATCGAAGGTGAGTGATGTACTCGCCATTGATGATGATGCCAGCCCCTTTCCAGTCCAGAACTCTGAAGACATCCTGCAGTGCAGCGGTGAACAGTTTCGGAGAGATGACGTCTCCCTGTCTCACCCCTCGCTGTAGAAGGATAGGTTTCGAGGCTCTGTCCTGGAGCCGGACTGACATAGTGGCGTTTTCATACAAACACTTCAGCACTTCGATGTACCGATAGTCAATCTGGCACCGTTGGAGAGACTGCAGTACAGCCCAGGTTTCGATCGAATCGAAGGCTTTTTCGTAGTCCACAAACGCTAAGCAGAGAGGCAGGTTATACTCTTCGGTTTTCTGTATAACCTGCCGCAGCGTATGTATGTGGTCCACGGTGCTAAAGCCTTTACGGAATCCGGCTTGTTCTGCTAATAATACGTACTTACCTATAATTATACCTACGCTTGAAAGACGGAGCATAATCGTGTCTAGATACTGAATACGTGTGGCAGTTTTGCCTTCAACTTCGTTCAAATTGTAGAGCCACACATAACTTATGGCTATGGGCCACCCCAGGCACTTTAACCGAGAACCTGAACAACGAAACTGAGTCACATTTCTTTCAAAAGACTGCTCACTCTTTCCATTCATTCAATATTTCCTTATAAACAACAGGCAAGAGCAGACAGAAAGCGATAAGGGTAGTACTTCGAGTAAACAAGACTCTGGCAGCGATGTCAAAGAAGAACAAGAAATAAGTTATCCGGTCACAAACTTCGTGAATTTCGCCAAAGGTAACGTACCGATTTAAAACAAAGTTTTCTTTTAGAGTACATAAAGTTAAATGATACCAAATGATTTTTTCCAGGATTTGCTTTCGGTTGCGGACCGGGATATGTTCACATGTTTGAAAAAGAAACACTTCATCATTGGAGGAAGAGAAACGTTTATAGAATTTCCAAAAACTCCTACAAGTGGGTACAATGTCATATTTTAACTGAACAATGACTAACTACAAAACATTTACAATCCTTCTCACAAATATTTCGCAGACATACTCGAGAACATCCGCTGTGGTCGCCACTTGATGAAATACAACACATAACAGTTGATCCTAATCAAGAAACTCTACTGATTACAACATTGAGGAAACAGTTATATACTGTCAAGTTATTTGGGCAGCACATGTTACAGGTAACCCAGTAGTTGTAGTTGGGGACTGGAAGCTCAGACGCGCTGCACAATTTAACGTAAAACGGTATTCCTTCTTTACCTACACCCGTGACGCACTGCTATCGCCGTCTCTCATCGTGTGGCATATCTATCCTCTAAATATTTGATTTGTTTCCTACTCTGCAATGTCGTTGTCTTAATTCTCAAGACTATCACAAGTACATGTCATGAAGCGCAAGCACATACAAGGTAAAACCTGGCTTGGGAAAACCCGAGTGAAGAAAACGACAACACAGCTAACTACACAACTTCTTATACATTTTAGAACCCAGAGATAGCGTTCAGTGAGCTAGGACCAGCGATGCATTATGGTCGCATTAACTCATTGTCAATGTGTGCCTGGAAGCCAATATTTATGACGTCAGGGGAACAAGATAAGAGCATAAGGATTTGGAACTACATGACGGATGACATAGAGATGATAAAACTGTATCAGGAAGAAATCCATTGCGTGTCTCTACATCCTACCGGTAAGCAGCAAATACAAACACAATCTTAGAAGAGGAAAGCAACGTATTGTTGCGGTGGTGCAGCGGCAGCCCAACCCTTCAAGCATATTTGAAGGATTTCTGGGGTCCTAAGTGTTCAGAAATATGTGAGACTTTAAATTAAATGGAGTTTAATTTATTTTCAGGTCTATTCTCGATAGTTGGCTTTTCGGATAAACTTCGCTTCATGGTGGTGTTGATAGATGACTTTGAAGTAATGCGAGAGTTTCCTATAAGGAATTGTAAGCAAGCCAAGTTTAGTAGCAACGGACACCTTTTTGCTGCAGTAAACGGCCAAGTCATACAAGTGTTTTCAACAGTGTCATTTCAGAATGTTTTTAATTTGAAAGGCCATAACGGAAGGGTTCGATTTTTACTCAATTCATTCTGGTAATAACCGTATGTGAAGATTTAGAAAATAACGATGGAATTGTTTGTTTTTTGGATAGATTACATGTCTTGCCTGGTCGGCAAATGACCTTACAATGATATCGTGCGGCACCGAGGGTGCTGTGTATGAATGGAGCATGGTTACTGGCCAACGAGTCGGAGAAGTCATACTAAAAACTAACCAGTTTTCTGGATGCACGGTGAATAGGTAAGACATCCCACAATGAATAAAAATGGAATAAAAATGACATACAGTAATAAATAATAAATTTAAATTTATTTAAGCATTGGAAGAACAACATATGGAATTGGATCAGATGGAGAGATCAAAGAAATTGGTTCCAATACCATAAGAAGAAACATAGGTCTGATTGGCGTTGCCCTTGATACTATTGTGCTATCGCGATCGGACCTGATGCTGTTCATCAGCGGCGGCCTGGGCGGCATCACCTCCATACAGCTGCCACTGCTGGACAAAGCCATATTTAACGAATTTCACATGCACAACAAGCCAGTGACCGGTATCGCACTCTCTTACGACGACCAGACTTTGGTTTCTGTCGCTGAAGATGCTTCTATCTGCATATGGAGGTTGACTAACGCTGACGGAAGAGCTATTGCTTTAGACAAAGATTTCGCGTACTCTAAAGAGATATTAATAAGTAAGAGGGATTTGCAGGAAAAAATTAATAACATAAATGTTAGTATTTTATCTAAATGCTTTCTTATAATATTTTTGTAGTTATTTTGTAGAAGCAACATGACTCGTTGAATGCGACACACATTTGCTGTTCATTATTTTGATGCTTGCTTATTCATAAGTATCAGACAAAGCCTTTGTATGTTAAATAGGTCGCATTGCAGTAGGTATAGATAATCGTAAGTGAACTTATCTCGAATTAATTTCAAGGAAATTCAACTGTGCCTCCTTATACCTGCGAAAAATGAATAAAGAATCAGTAATGTTGGTTACTACTTACTAATTGAACGAACTTGTTTATTTAGTTGTTGAGTACGCGAATGAGTGAACTCGAGACGGAGCACACGTATCAACTGCGTCAAGCCGAGGCGACACAGGCAGAAAAACTGAAAGAAGTCCACGAAGGTTACTGCGCTGCGATTGAGGAACTCAAGGAAAAGAATGAGGTAAGTATTTACCAACCTATAACTTAACAGTTACGTAAGTAATTAGGTATTTGTTTATACCCGATTAACTTTCTTATTTATCCTGACAGACAATGGAGAACGAACACACTCACGAAATAGGCATGATTCAACAAGACATCGCTAAGCTACGGTCAGGCCACGAGAGAATGTTGCAAGCTTTAGAAGCTGATTTCAATGTCAAACTTATTGGCGAGTACGACAGATATCAGGTAAAATTTCAATATAAAGTTTATCGTCTAAAGCAGAGGTTCCCAAACTTTTGCTTCTCATAGACCTCTTTGAAAATTTTACTGGTTTAAGTGGAAAATTTGTATTTTTTCCCCCCTTATTTGAGTAGTTTGCTTACCTGCCTACATTGACAATTTCTTTTCACGCCAACGTGGTCTACGTTCCGTCAAGTCTCCGTGGACCCTTGGGGTTCACTTGGACCACTTTGGCAGTCACTGATCTAAAGTGTGTTGCGAGATGCTTACATAAATTAAAATTATTTACAGAGTCTCGAAGATAAAACTGCTCGAATGCGAAAAGATTATGAGGAAAGACTCGAGACGCTCGCTGAGAGCAAACGATGTGCTCTAAGGGAAATGAATAATATGTTTGAAGCGAAATTGGAGGAAAAAGACTTAATGCTGCAAGAGGTAAGAATTGCAGTGACTTTGCTTATAAGATAATAAGAGTTGAGAGATCAGATTCAAATTCACATAACACAAATTTTCAGCTAACACAAAGATTCATGTTAAATGGAATGTCCATACCTATATTTATTAATATTTTTTATTCCATACTAACATCGCATATTTATCAGTAGATTTTTTTTCGAAAGTACTATAAAGACTTAAAAATAGGCGACCGACACGATCACCCTTCGCTCTACCCACAGCTCTGACTAATGGCGTCGGTTTTCATGTATTTAAAGTTTATTGCACTTTTTAAACATTAATTTCTTAATCAAAAAGATTTTTTTAAAACAATATTTAAATTGGACGCATAATTCAGAAGAAATGACTTTAATAAAATCGCTTTATTAAAAACTTGAGCCATAATTGAATCACATGCATATTCCCATATTCTAATAACGCATTGTTGACGACTTACCTATTCTTAAAAACAGGAATTTATTTTTTTGTACATTTGTGTCGGTTGGATTTCCAGAAAATTATTTTGCGTCGAGTTAAATTTGCTATAATCATTCAAAGGAGTTCACTTCCACTGATCGTCTTTCTTTTCTACCCAACAGGGTACAAACAAAACAACAAAAACAAATAACAACCGGACTCACCACGAGACAAGTCCACTCAATCTGTATGGCTCTTTGTCAAAAGACCATTTCAGACCTACATGGTCTTCACATGATCTGACCAAGATTATGTCTGGACTTTAAAAGAGACTGTGACCTCTGAGTTTGTTCCGACCTTTCTTCTCAGAGTAGTCAGATAGGAAACGCCAACCTCATCTAGTTTTAAAAATATGATGTTTTTACAAACCTACTTACATAAATAAAATCATTTATCAAATACAGATCGTCTCTCGTGAGTGTAGTAGACAATAATTTATTTTTAAGTAATTTTAATTTTTTCTAACATTTTATTTCAGTTACAAGAACAAGCAGATATGGAGAAAAGAGAACATGAAACGATTAAATCGTCAATCGAAGAGGATGCTGATCGTGAAATTATTGAAATCCGCACAGCATACGAAGTTCAGTTGAAAGAAGAAAAAGATTCTAATGTACGACTCAAAGGAGAGACTGGGCTTATGAAAAAGAAATTGATAAGTGCACATAAAGACATTGATGAATTCAAACATCAGATATCACAGTTGAAAGGTACTATCTGCTCTATATGAATATTATTGAACCACAAATTGCGTTTTTTTTTAATGCTATGCGAGCTAACCATTTTCAATGTTTGCAGCTGAACACAAACAGTTTCAAAAAGTCATTTCAACCCTGGAACGTGACGTTGCTGATTTGAAGAAAGAAATCGCAGAAAGAGATAGTTCAATACAGGACAAAGAGAAGAGAATATACGATTTAAAACGAAAGAAACAAGAACTTGAAAAGTATAAGTTTGTATTAAACTTTAAGATAACTGAGCTGAAGAATCAAGTGAGTTCCCCAATTATTATTTTGACATAATTATGTTTTAATTTTAAATATTAAATTGATGACGATAACTGTACTCGTGTAGATTGAGCCAAAAGAACGAGAAATACGAGAATTAAGACATCAAATCGATGATATGGAAAATGAGGAGTTAAAATTACTAAATGCGAAACATGAACTTGGTACAAAAAGGCTTTTTGCAGTATTATTCCACTCATTCCCCATTAAGTAGGAAAGAAGTTACAGCTGTAAGAAATATTATAATATATACATGATTTTACCTTTGCATAACAGATAGACCCGTTAGAACGCGATATAAAAGCGAAAAAAGTGCGTATACTTGAATTGGAAGTTTCATTGGAAAGTCTTCTAAAGAAAAAAGCGTGCCGCGGTAAAACAGTATTCCTATTATTTCTACTTCAGTTGTAATTTTTTTCGCCAATCATGTAGGATATTGCACCTAGTCATCATTAAGTAGACACAGTAAGGTATCAATTTTCGCACCTGTTTTGTTTAGTTTTGTTACATAATTTTGTTAGTCTAGTGTTTGGCGTAAAATACTGGCATTCAGCTGCATCCGGTTAGACTGGAAGCCAATCCCAAAATAGTTGGGAAAGGGCAGATTAAGTGTTTGGAATAGAGTAGCTTAATCATAGTTCGCGCCTATAGGAAATATTTGCCACCTGCGACGACGTAAACAGTAAACCTGCACAATTAGAGCTTATGAGAAAGTCTACACTCCCGATTGTAACTATATTGTATTAGTTTAATTCTTGTATTTCAGAACTTAAGATTACGCAGCTCAATGAAAAATTGGGGTCTGCTAAAAAAGATTTCTTGGCCGAAGCAGAAAGAAACTTAACATTAAAAAATACACTAAAGAAAATCAAAATCGATCTGCACAATATGACAGCGGAATTCCAAGATCCAAACAAATTAAAGTCAGCTGTGAAAGTGAGTATTTCACGGTAGGTGTTACTGTTAGCGCAATGATATGCAAATACGCAATTTATGATTTGTGTCGTAATTTGAATTCTGCAATCTAAGTATTCTTGGGGTTTAAGCTGATCACTGATGATTAGAAATTAAGTATAACGAAAATAATGATACCACATGTCTTTCACATTTTGAATATTCGCAGACGCTGTTTCACAAATACGTGGAGGACATTGATTTTGTGCGAAGTCGCATAGCGGACGATGAAGCGGTTCGTGAGTTCAACCGCCAGCGAGATCACCTGGAGAAGCAGGTGGCAGGCTTCAAGGCCCAGCTTAACAAAGCTCTAGGAGGCTCTAAGAGCGATATCGGTAAAATTATGGACGTAAGTGTTTGCTACATTCACTCTGACGTCAACACCGTCTATTGTGCAGCATCGCCAACCTGGCGGATACTTGTTAAAATTTACTCATCATTCGAAATGTATTTGACGTCGATGCAATGTGTCCTTCATTCAGCTCCTTGAATATAATATCCTGGTTATAATCTCATATTTGGCTAGGTTTTGTAATGCATCTGGCAAGGTCATCTAAAGGACTTATGACTTTGAACATAACACGCCAAATTATTATTTCTAGGAGAACTGTACACTGCTTATGGAGGTTAATAATCTGCGCACCGAGTTGAAATCGACTCGGACTCGGTGCTTCCAAATGGAGTCTATCCTGGGCTTGTCTGCGCGGTACATCCCGCCGGCTACTGCGCGAGCCAAGCTCAAGCACGTGACTGAGGACCGGGAGAAACTCGATGAGAAGTTCAAGCAACAGATTGAGGCAAGACTATGCTATACTGCTTACACTTTACGTAGATTTGTTGTACTGGCTATGTTTGCCAAGAACTGGTAGGACAAGAGACTGGAGTCGAGATCGCGAACCGGTGAGTGTACTGTGGGACGGACGACCAGCTAGTTCACCGTCAATCTAAATTAAAAGCTTGAAAAAAGGGCGGCTGGGGCAGACTGGATGCGGAAAACGGAAAATCGTGTTTTGTTGCGCAATTTAAATAAAAATAAATAAATATCTTTGGACAACCAACACACCGTTATCTGATCCCAAACTAGGCAGAGCCTGTACTATGGCAACCAGACAACTGATAAATATACAATATCTGGATGACCGAGCTTTGCTCGGTATTTTTTGGTAAATTGTGTTTAAAATAATACGTTTATGTTCAAGTTGATTATTGATAAAGTTGGTCATTGAAAACACGAATAAAACTACTTTTAATAAAAATGAATCCTAGCTAGATCGATTTATCGCCCCCAAAACCCCCTGTATACTAAATTTCATGAAAATCGTTGGAGCCGTTTCCGAGATTCAGATTATATATATACATAGATACAAGAATTGCTCGTTTAAAGATATAAGATATATATTTCTACATACATACATATTATAGATAAATAACACCCAGACACAGAACAAATGATTGTGCTCAACTGCTCATCACACAACAATTTGTCCTGGGTGGGAATCGAACCCACGACCTCAGTCTTGGCAGTCAGGGTCAATAACCACTAGACTAACAGGCCAGTCAAATTTGGAAGAGGCCTAGCTGTTGATTGCGATAGGCTTCAACTAGCTGCAGAATTAATTGATTTATTTAGTCCCAAAGCCCGTTAAAGTAAAATTATCATAACATCATACCCGTATTCCCCGAAGGCATAGACAGAGATACACCTATACCTAGTACACCCACATTTCGCCAGCTATGTACAGGGTGGGCCATTTAAAGTGGAAGCATCGGGCAACCCAATAACTTTTGACAGAATTGTCAGATCGACTAATGACATACAGCGTCTGAAGCGTCATTCCTAGACAATTTTACCATGAAACAGTACACATCAAAAGAACGCTCTGAAATTGTTCAGCTTTACATTCAAAATAACTATCGAAAAACTGTGATTTTGACTGGCCCCCGAGATCACCCGATTTGACGCCACCAGACTTTTTTTTGTGGGGATATTTGAAATCCAAGGTATACGCTGATAAGCCAAGGACCATAGCTCAACTCAAAGACAACATATGACGTGAAATGGCCGCCATATCGACCGATACATTGGCCAAAACGATGGAAAACGCCGAAAAAAGGGCACATTTTATACTCAAGGCCAAAGGTGGCCGTTTACGCGATATCATTCTCAAAAAATAGCTGTAACATATCTCCTTGAATCAAAATAAATGATAATCGAAATGAAAATAAATAATTATAAATGTTTTTTTCATATATTTTTTTCAGAAACAAATGCTTCCACTTTAAATGACCCACCCTGTATAAGTCCAATGTAATAGGGAGCGCGCCTTTCCATCAACTGAGCACAAATCCAGACTACTACTGAGAAATTTCTGATTGAAAAACCCAATAATACTATGCTCGACCTGGGACGCCAACCCTGTATGCTCAGCAGTAGCGCTAGGGACCACTAGACTCCAATAAGGCAGTAAAATTGAGTTCTTATTATAACTTCACTCGTTTACTGCTTCAAAGGATTAAGAGAGTATTAGATTAGGAGAAGATTAGCAGTTTAGGATCCATATTGCAGGGTCTAAACATATAGCTAAATTATTAAATTCTGATTAATAATAATACTATCGGCCAACATGGTGGCCTAATCACTAAGATAAAAGATAACAATAGTTAGAAATATACGGATAATGCCTGGACTTTGAACGGGATTAATTATACTATATGTATTCACCTCCTTTTATTTCTTAAAATCCACGATCTAAAGGAGGTCGGTTGACATAAAAATAATTCCAAGGCGACAGTGAAAAGTTGTTATGTTTTATGGTTATTAATATTTGACCAGGTTTTATGTATACCGGTTTTTTACAGGAAAAGGAAGATGCAATATCGGCATTGAAGGAAGAAAATGAGCGTTTACTTGTCAAGGTTAGATGTATTGAAGACGGCGAATTTGAAGACGATAACCAAGAAGATGCTGATATGAAATTGTAACGTGGCTTACAATTTGTGTGGTTAATTAATTATTATGTTATGTTTTTAAACTAATATTAAAATAAAAAGAGAAAAGATTTGATTTGTATGTTTGTTACGCTTTCACGCTAAAAAGAATGAACGGAGCATGTAGGTAGACAAAGGGACCTAATCTAGCTCATGGTCTAGGGCTTTTTTATCCAGATAGTCCCACAGGATCAAGACCTATGCGGGTGAAACCGTGGGGCGCAACTAATTTTCAATAAAGTATCTGGTAACTTATGTATATAAACGCAATTGATATTATACAAATACAATAGCTTGACATAGTAGACTATTGGGACAAGAATATAAAACATACTAAATATATTAAAACTTTTTATTGAAAGTAAACGTAAAGTACTATCGTTGGGTGTTGAAACTGTAAAAACATGTTTTTATAAAAACTAAATAAGCCATATTCTATAACATAAACATAATATTTGAAAAAATATAAATTATTATTTTTGTAACGAAAACTGTCCTTGATGCAAATGCATCCATGTCATACATAACATACAAGCCATAACCCATATTAGCACTATCTAATACCCGACCATAGAAATAAGACGTAGGAGTATATTTGTGACTGAATAGTCCTCGCCGAATAGCATTGAGCGTTCAATGTCTACTACATCATAAAAACTAAACACTTATAGAATAAAAGGCAAGATGGCTTTACGTCCCTTGGGGTAGTCTGCGAATTCCTTCTTGTAGTTGCGGTGTTTGCCGATGGCCCACACAGCCATCTGATAGAACCCGGCGGCGGCAAACAGGCCAGCTATAATATAAAAGTTTGCTAAGTTACTACACTACATACATTAAAAATACATTATCGTCTCTAAAACTTAAGTGCCGACAAATCGTCGAAGAAACGAAGGTTCGTTTAGTATTCATAAATAATTATCATTCGTAACTTACTAGGCATGTAAATGAAATACGAAAACAAAGCAAAGTTCATGACGTGAAACAGTCATTAGACTTTTAAATTTTCAATATAATAAGAAATTATAAAATGTGGTATGACTTGGTCTATTTCTTGAAGGACATAAAGTTTGCGAGAATGGGCACCTGAATAACTGAATTTTAAAATAGTGCCATTTGCCCTTTAATGTTTGGAGAAACAAACCTGGAGCGCATTTAGTCATGATTGTGAAGAACATCCACGATCCGAATTCGTAAGTGTAGTTAGGACAAGAGACGAAGTTGAAGAGAAGGGAGAAGGGGTTGCCATCGGGGACAGGAATGCGCCGCACTTTGGTACCGGGAGGGCGCAAGTTCTTCAACAACAAATGGATGCTGAGGTTGCCGAGCTCGCAGATCTGTAATCAAGGTTAAAAATAACTTGTAGCAGCCATTTACACTTGTAGCATATGGCAAATAAGTTGCTATACGTCAATAAGTTACGCAATTATAAACAATTGACATAGTTAAGACTAAGTTATTACATAAGTAAATCTACGTAATGTAAGATGTGATGATAAAATACGAAAAAAAATGCAGGTGCAGCTGCCGTGCTATATCATATGTATCAGTTTTAATATAATTTTATTTCAAAAAAGATATAGATACGGTCCGGTTACGCTATTTATACGTTAGGTACGTACTGTTCTGTAGCACTTACATAAATCGTAAAGTAACTGGTTGGATTCGTGCAATACTATTTACGTCAGTTGGTTAAAAAACAGCTTGTTCGGTAGTCATGTCCAAAATCGTATTCTGAATTGTTATGTATGTAAATTCTACCAGTTGGCATGCACCTTCATGTTCATTTTACTCGAAACCTATAGCTATTGAATAGGAAGTACCTATATTAAATTCACTGTTCATGTCGATAGATACATAATGACTCTTATATTATTTGATTGAAAAATGCATTAAGTACCTACCGTGTAACATCGTCGGATCGGACTTTGTAACCTATACAAGGTCAGAGGTTGTTGTATTGACAATGAGTAAACACAATGTATGCCAATCGCTTTTGCCCGTATCTTTACTGCTGTATTTTCCAATTTTGATGCAAAATGCGTATTTTTAATATAAGTTACCTATTACTGATAGACATTCTAGTTGGTAGTTATTTGATCTTTAATTCATTGTTAATGAATGAAATTAATTAGCTTATTAGGTATCTTGTGCAATAAAAAAGCTTTTATCCAAAGGAATGTCTTTTTAACAAATTAAATTATTGGTTTTTATTTATTACACATATAAACCTTCCTCTTGAATCAGTCTGCATATTGATGAAAACTGCATTAAAATCCATTGCATAGTTTAAAAGATCTTAGCGTACAAACACTAAATGTAACTTTGTTTTATACTATATATATAGAGTAATTATTATCTATGTACTAAATTGCAACTTACCAAAAAATATCAGTTTACACTGATAATCATACAAACAGACAGTTGCTAATATTTCTTTAAATCTGTAGATTTTTTTATTTACAAATGTTACTTACCAATTATCAGCAAGACTACTAATAACCTTGAAGGTTATCCAAGCAGATACTATTTTACTAACTGGTTTATTATTTAACTAAGTGGTAGATTGAAACAATGACTTGTATACTTACGATAAATCCTCCAAGTCCCACATAAAAGCAGGTGTTGCAAGGAGCAGTATACAGCGGATGGTTGATATGGTAAGCCACATATACGGTGAACAACCAGTAGTATGCGCAGTTCCTAAACAAATTGCGCAGCGGCATGGTTCCATGAGAGAAACGATGAACAAATAAGGTCTCTAGGACACGTTTAGCATAGTGGAAAGCCCAGCATGCAGTTGCCACACTGTAATAAAATATTACATTATTATTAAAAAGAATACTGTTGTTACATTATAACCACTGCAATCTTATGTAGGTATGTAGACATTAAAATTAAATGTAACACCTAAGTATCAGTGGCGCAGGTAACTAATAAGCCGATTCCTGTCGGCTTCCCTTACGAAATTATGACAGTCAGTGGTTCTCAGCAGTGTTTAATAATCACACTGAATGTATTTAATCTTAATGAATTTTTAATCTTTAAGTAACTGGACTACGTGACCCACGTCCGGTCTAGGTAAGCATTTTTTTTGCTCTGGCTTACCTCTCTAATAAAATCACCCTTCGCCACTGCTAAGTATAATATGTTGTATTAAATTCTTTTCAAAAAATCTGTCAGTCTCAAATGGTAAGGCTTTTTTTTCTGGATGGGAAATCATCAAATGACTTCTCCCGCTCTGGACGGAGCGGGAGGGCGTGTCAGACTTTTACTGACTAAAACCCACCCGTGTTCCATCAGTTGCCCATGTGCCAGGGTCACGGTATCTCTTTCGAACAATCACGCGACCCCGGCAGAAATGGTAAGGCTGTGTCCTTTATTCTGGTTTTTTATGTAAATCAGGCCCAATTTGCTGATGGATTCTTTTTATCCTGGATCTTAAATGAATATTCTTTGTGTGTAAAGATTCCTTGGCAGCAATTAATCTAAAATCACTGTTAACTGGTCTGCTTTTTCTTTTTTTTTATTAATCTTTTTAAATTCAAAATACAGAAGTTAAATTAAAAATAAAGAAACTTACGTTGCCACTGTTCCAGGGGATGTTTTCGTGACTCCATACAGGATCCATGGTCTTTGGTAAACCCATAAGTAAATAAATAATGGTCCAGCATATTCTGCTAAAAACACGTTTTTCCAAGATATTTGAGGTCCTAGGTCCTTAACATACAATTTTGCTCCATCTTGAATATTCAAAGCTTTAAGGGTTTCCTCATCTTTTAGGGTTTTGCCTTTGGCTTCTAACTTTATCGCTTGCCGGTCGGGGTACAAGGATCTCTTGACCGTCTGGTGGATCTTCTCTTTCACATTTTTTATAGTAGAAGTTTCATTTATCACTATCTTTCCTAAAGGTTTAGATCCAGAAGCGTTCAGGATCTCAATCTGTATGTGGAAATTTAAAGGTTTATAGGAAAATATTTGAAAAAACAGGTTGAGTTCAGAATAATGATTTCTAATTTTCTCTTTACTTACCTCCATCTCTTGTCTTGTGCTTGTGCAGTAATAATTAAATCTGTTAATTAGTTACACCAGGAAAATTAGAGTTCACAATGTCTTTCGTTACGTTTTATGAAAAATGAAATGCATCACACAATTTCACGAAATGATGATCAAGTTTTCGTTTAGTGATACGCGGTCCGATCCGTTTTTCTTCACAGTATCGATAACCGAAAACGTGCTTGGATCGATGCAAAAGTACCGGTATCGATATGAATGGATCGTTCGGCTTGGTAACGTTACCAAATTCACACTATAAGTTTAGTATCGTTAAGTAACGTTATTTTCATAAAGTTAATGGTAACACGGGTAACGATATTTTAGTATCGAATCTATAAAATAACGTTACCAATTAACGATACAGGTATCGTTACTTTTACCATTACTTAATGCGTTGTTGTCAACCCGCGCAACATAAGGGATGCAAGCTACAGTGTGTCCCATGGGTAATTTCAAACTTTAAAAAATTATTTTAAAAAAATCTGTAATTATAGAAAACTTTTATTGACTGAAATGAATAAAACAATCATGCGGATTTTAAGTTTTAAAAATGATGCTGTCGAGATGACGACCATCTGCTCGTACAGTCTCCTCCAACGCACGCTTCATCGAAAGGAAAACTTTCTTGCACGTTTCTGACGTGATGTTGTTTATTTGGGTATGAATATTTCTTTTAAGTTGGCTCAAATTCCTTGGCGGCGGGTCGTACACTTTAGATTTCAAGTAACCCCACAAAAAGAAATCCAAGGGCGTGAGGTCAGGCGACCTTGGTGGGTACGGGATGGTTCCAAACTTTGTGATTATTTTTGTTCCGAAAATTTGCCTCACAGTCTCTAAAGACGCCCTGGCCGTGTGAGCTGTCGCGCCATCTTGCTGTAACCAAGTTCTTCTATTGTATCCGGGATGGTTCTGCAATGCTGGGTGCAATAAGGTTTCAATCATGTTGCAGTAACGTTGAGATGTGACAGTTGCTGCGCGACCGTTATTTTCAAAAAAATATGGCCCGATAATCCCGTTCATAGACATTCCGCACCACACTGTCACCTTTGGGCTGTGAAGTTGTTGTTCATGTTTCTCATGTGGGTTTCCTGGAGCCCAATATCGAAAATTTTGCTTATTTACATAGCCCTGCAGATGAAAATGAGCCTCATCACTAAAAATTATGTTACCAAGCGTCCGAATAGTGCGAAATCGCTGGAGCATTGTTTCGGCATATGTTTTTCGCAAACGGTAGTCGTTGGGTTTTAAATACTGAACCAACTGCATCTTATAAGGATGGAACTTAAGTTTTTTTTTCATAATCCGATGTATGGATGATTTACTGAGGCCCAAAGCAGCAGCATGTTTACGAATCGATCGCCGTGGATTTCGGATGACTGCATTCACTAAATTGACATTTTCTTCGTTTGATATCGCATGGGACGGGCCAGGTAATGGATTATTTACTGTAGATCCGGTTTGCCGAAACTTCTCAACCCACGTTCGAATAAGCTGTACGCTTGGAGCTTCACTCATACGACGAATATTGAATCGCGCACAAACTCTTCGCCTTGCCACAGTCGACGATTCGTTGTTTTGAATATACGCTTCCACAGCGTAAGCGCGGTGCGCACCCGACCAACGATCCATTGCTACTAAACAATCCGCACGTACCCCGCACCTGTTACCGCCCGCTCCGCCCCTCTCCCGCCTCCCGTAATCTTTTAATTCAAATTTAAAGTTTGAAATTTCCCATGGGACACACTGTAGTTGCAATTTTTAGTATAATAAAATAATGTATGTAATTTCGTTGCGCAGCGCAAGTGTTTTTGATTTGACTAGCCGAACAACACGATGCACCTATACTTAGACACTTTGTCAGGTTGCTCGTGCGGCAGGTATGAATATATAATAGGTACCTACTGTTTTATTCCAATTCATAAATACTAACCCTTAGTTGATAAGTCGTTACTAACCAGTGGACCAATGTTGTCTAATCGATAAATAAATAATAATAATAATGTAGACGAAAGAAAGAGATGAAAGAAAATAACGTTTTTTAACGGTACTTTTCGTATGCTTTTGGTAACGTTATCAAACTCTAGGCGATAGTAACATTACTATTTACCGATAAAATCTTCAATAACGTTAAGTCAGTTTACCGGTAAAACGTATGCCAAGTATCGTTACCAAGCATAACGCTACCTCTACTAATAACGTTATCTTCGTCCGATGAAAGTAACGATACCAAATTTTTAACGTTATTCAAAGTCCTGGATCGTTCATAATCATAACACATACATAAATCTGCCCAGCCTTTTCCTAACTATAATAAAGGCGAAAATCAAATCACCTCATTCAGTCAAACTAGGCTGAGAGTCAGCACTTTTCGAACGTGAATATTACATTAGACAGTCACCCAAAACACCCGCCTTTCACTATTTCCCAGTGCTTTAGCTGGAAAGAAGAAGTGACAAAACAAAGTCTCCAGTAGTACAGCGGTCTGTTAACGTAAAAGAACTTGATTCTATACAATATGTACGCACGGCTACATATCAAGCTATGAATCTCCAATATAAACTGATCCCACATTGTATGGGATTTCCGTATAATGAGAGGTCAGCTTAAGCTTGAAATTTAAAGTTCGATGTGTAGTTGTGTGTACGTAATTAACATTACGCAACACATAACAAAGAAACAAATTAAGCCGTTGGTCCCAGGTGTCATCCGAGACTTACGGATTATCAAAAGCCCGGAAGTCAGACAACCAATATTTTCGTACTAAAGTGGTATTGTAACTGGGTTGTGCAGGTTAGTAGGCAGTCAATTCATTTTAATTACTGGTGTTTAGCTGCATCCAGTTAGCCTGGAAGCCGACCGTAATGCCGGACCATACTTCGGTTCAGAGGGGTAATTGCGGAACTTTTTATCGGTGGGAATTTGTTTAATATTCATAGTTAAACAACATTCATTGCGTTATGTTTACGTTACTGAGCCGACAATTTATTCTAACAAATGACGCAATGGTTTAGAAATAATCTATAATCCCATTCAGATTCTGATAAATTGTGCGTTTCGCAATTAGGGTGCAGGTTAGGAAGAGGGTTACGTCCGGAACAAATATCATACTTTTTTCGTGTTCCTAACCTATCCCGCGACCGGGTTATGATTTCGGGTTAGGTTCGAAATAATCGGGGATTTTGTGTATTTAATTTCATCACCCCTGCTCTCGAAACGATGAAGGAAAACATCGTGAGGAAAGCAGCATGTCCTAGAAAAAAGTTCGAAGACATGTGACATCCACCAACTGGATGTAGCCCACTCCGTGTCACAGAGATGAGGCCTGTGTTCCAGCAGTAGGAACGTAATAAGCTCATTATGTGCGTATGTATTCCACCATACGTGAATGCAGTACAAAAAGTTCTAATAATTATGCCTGGATTCTTAGAGGGACTAAATACGATATGAAGCGATTACGATACTAGAATCATATCGCACAGAAGCGATCTAAATCCTTTTTAACACTCTCACTGCCACGCATAAATACAGCTTTCCAAAGCAGCAGGTCATGTGGGTGGCGCGCCGCCCAACCCATTTCTTTCGCAACTCGCCACGCTTAATTTAAGAAAACTTTAGCGGCACGCCAAGTGGCACGCCGGCAGGACACGCTGTAAACTTTATCAGCAGGCCGTGTGGTCCGCTGTGATCCGACGAATTTATCCAAAAATGTATATCATGGCCTGCACTGATTGAATATTGACAGTTGTAACGGACAAAAATGGAAAAGTTTTAGCTCAAAATTTGTGGGGCGCCGCCGCGCCGGCCGTCCACATTGCCTGCCGATGCCGAAACAAATTCAAAAATCAAAAACGGCTTGTTGCACTAGAATTTGTGTGGGCGGCCGGCGTACCACGTGGCGGTGAGAGTGTTAAAATATCGATACAAATGCAAGTGTCGTGCATCCCTATTTTCATTTTATTATTTTCACATAGACCGAACCTATAGAGCCACCGAACGAATACCACAGATTATTAAATAGCAATCCAATCCATATCCGTGGAATTAGTATATAAAATACGTGGAATTGGTAAAATTGAGTCTTATTGCAAAAACATGACTTGAAAAAAATATCTGCGTTATTATATCGATAAATACCAATAAACGCGTCCTGAAAGTAGCTCTCAATAACATGAACGAACTACCTTGCGTTTATTTTGTTACACCTTCTTTATGAGATTGGTACTTGGTAGTGAACACAGACCATTTTGTTAATGAATTCGTATCACCAGTTAGAAAAACCTCTCGCACGCAACAAAAAATCATTTTCAACTCATTATCGCTAAAAATTGTGAATTCCAAAATCACGGGTGAACGCAGTGTTTTGTCTTGAGATGTTGGCAATGGAAAATTTTTGTTTGTGAGCATGTAGTTTATTCGATACACAGTGTAGCTATTGAAAATTGTGTTAGTGTGAACAATAATTTTGACAGTGTGTGAGTTAATAAATAAAATGGCGATTTGAGAATTGTATTCTTGAGTGTAACATTGAAATATTTCTGAAAATTGCGCTAAAGAACTTGAAACAGTCGTTTTTATACACAGTGTTAAATATTCAACTCAGTTCGTCATGCGTTCAGTAGTAGAAATTGGGGCCAGCGTGCCTGCCTTCCTTGGAAAGTTATGGAAACTGGTCAATGATACAGAGACGAACCATCTGATTTCTTGGAGCCCTGTGAGTGTTTATAATTTTATAGTCATAAAAACTCGTCTTATACATTTCACTAACATTATAAGTAGCTCCGAGGCGTATTATTGCGAGATTTCCAATAGAAAGTCATTACGAAAACAACCTAAAAGTGTTGCAAGTTGACAGACTGCCTGCGAAACTTGATAAATAAATAAATAGTTTACAGGTCACGTTTACTACCATGCTCTCGGCCCAGACGTGAATTAATTGGTGATACTTATGTATTTTGTCCGAGGAAAGATTTAGACTGTTGATCTCATTATTGTCATATTTTATATTCAGTTTTAATAAAATGGGAAATGTTGTTTATTTGTGTACTTTTCCTAAATATAAACATTTAGATAGATGTAGATATGTAATTATTATGGCCCATTGGAATGAAAGTCCTATTAAACAAAGATACCTAAATCTTTGTATGATGTTAGACAACACTATAATTATTAGAGTTTCTAGGCATTTCTACGAAATAACAAACATATACTTGTAAATTATACCTTGGGTGGCCAGGTCATGACAGTATTACCTAATGAAAGTTAATGTATGTTAGTAGTAGACACTGTAAACAATCATTGCATTGTGCATGTGATGTCTGTTCAGTCTGCAGTGTAGAAAATCAACCTTGGCATCAGCCAGTTGTCTGTTGTTAAATCAAGTACTTGTGAGCACATCACAGTGACTTGTAACCTTTCTTCAAGGTAGTTTCTTTAAAATAATGTCATGTGTTCATTTATTTATTATAGGGTGGGAAAACATTTGTCATAAAAAATCAGGCAGACTTTGCAAGGGAACTTCTACCTTTATACTACAAACACAACAATATGGCAAGCTTTATTCGGCAATTGAATATGTATGGATTTCATAAGATCACATCTGTAGAAAATGGTGGTTTGCGCTATGAGAAAGATGAAATAGAATTTTCTCACCCTTGTTTCATGAAAGGTCATGCATATCTACTAGAACACATTAAAAGAAAGATTGCCAACCCTAAATCAATAGTTACTAGCAGTGAAAGTGGTGAGAAAGTTCTTCTGAAGCCAGAGCTCATGAACAAAGTACTAACAGATGTCAAACAAATGAAAGGCAAGCAGGAGAGCCTTGATGCTAAGTTCAGTGCCATGAAACAGGAGAATGAGGCTTTATGGAGAGAAGTGGCCATTCTGAGACAGAAGCACATAAAACAACAGCAGATTGTAAACAATGTCAGTATATTTTTCTTTACTTACTTAAGATTATTGCCATATAATATAATGTATGTAAGTGTGTAAGCACAGCATATTAGTAAGTTCATATGATATGTTTATTTTTAGCTCATCCAATTCCTGATGTCACTAGTACAGCCAACTAGGCCACCAAATGCTAGTGGGAACAATGTCGGAGTGAAGAGACCATACCAGTTGATGATCAACAGTGCAGCTCACAATGCCGCAGAAGCATCTTATCCTGGCAGGTTAAAGAACATGAAATTGGACAAAGACACTTTATTGGATGAGTTAAGTGAGGATAATTTGGTAAGTTGTCATATTGTTTTACTACATTGATTAAACAATTTTGAAGTCTATAGTAAATGGTAATTCTGTGAAAATGCATGTTTTAGGAGGATGGACCTACTATACATGAACTGGCACATGATGATTTGATACATAGTGAGGGCACTCATGACTCTATGCCAGGATCTGAGTTTATTACTGTTGAAATACCCAGCATGACCAATGCCAACGCTAACCACAGCCCAGGTGATCCCACAACCTCCATGTATCATGTCACTATGGAAGATGGCGATGATCCTGAAGCAGGTATGAATTAACTATTTTTGTTTTCATTATTTCTTATAATTACTTAAACCTTTATTTAATATAAAATTTTATTTCAGTTGGAAATAGATTAGTTTATCCAATAGCCCGCAGCAATGGTGTGAATAGAACAACTGAAAACACACCCGTCATCACATCAGCTTCCCCAACACCTGCAACACCCACAATGGATCAAGTGCCTGCTATAGATCAAGTGGTGAACAGTATGATGGGCTCACCTTCACCAGTTATTGTTAAAGTTGAGCAACTACCATCTAAACAAAAAGGCCGTAATAGTTCTGCTAATAGAAGCACGGTAACATCTACAGGCAAAGGTCTTTCATCTGGAAGCTACAACAATTTAAACCCATCCGCAGATTTGAAACTTCCAGCAGAAATATTTGCCAGTGATGACTCGGTAAGTGATGCTGGGGTCACTGCTGCTGATGACTTAAGTATGCAAAATGCATTGCAAGATCTGGTAAATGAGTCACTACTTACATCATCAAGGGACAAATTGCTTGGTGGCATCAATATTAAATTAGAAAGACCAGAGTTGAAAGCTAGTAGAAAATCAAAGAAAGGCAGCAAAACTTCAGAGAATACCTTGAATCTGGCCGATATCAAAACAGAACTCCAGGATGATATTGATTGGAACAACATGACTCTAGCTACCGTGAACAACAACACTAATAGGTTTCAGTCAAGGTAATTAATAAAAGATTATCACCTTTTAATTTTTTTCTATTTTCAGTACATAATATATGTAGCTACTTTCTATGTTTATAATCCTCTTTAATCACAATATGTGAAATATGTAGAAGTTCTATTTATAATGTTAGTAAATTATGGCTGGTAAAGACAGGCTAGTAATCTTCAAGTGTATAATATGTATATAATTTTGAAATTCAGGAATAGGAGAGATAACCTCAGCAAAAATCGAGAGGAATATTCTTCCCTCTTTGGAACAAATTCAAACAAGTATGTGATTATATAATATTATTATTCTGAGTTGCAGATATATAATAAATATTTATTGAAAGTATTCTTAAATTATTATGATATTACTTTTATATCTATGTGTAAAACTTTGATAAGTATCTATATTAGACAATCAATTGCTAAGGCTAAGCTTTTTTAACACTAATTCCTTGCTTACTTAAAAATAAGTTGCTTGATCGGTAAAAGGAGAAAAATGTGTCAGTTATGTGTTTGAGCGCTATCATACTATTTATTTTGGCAATCAACAGTAACTAAACAGGTTTTGGAAAAACAAATCCTAGCTACTTGTTATATTGTTGTTAAAGCTAATACACTTAAGTCTAAAGTTGTACCAGAAACAACCAGTTGTACCAGTGTGTTGTACCAGTTGTACAAGAAATTCATGTGTGTATTTTGTAATAACTTCAATATAAACATGTTGGCTGGATTTGTCAAACGAAGGATAGTGGATAATTCAACTTTTTAAATGTTTCAGGAATGATATTGATGATCATTTGGATACTATGCAAACAGACCTTGAATCGCTAAGAGAACTACTTCGGGGTGACAGCTATGCTTTTGACACAAACACGTTATTGGGCGTATGTATACTTATGTTTTATATTTAACAGTTTGCTCCTGCAAAAATGTTAATGTTGCAATTGAAATATAGTTTCCATAGTTAGCACATTTCTGTATGCAAGGGTTGTCTGTTAATTTAATTTGGTTATAGCTTGATATTCATTTACGGGCTTGTGACTAAGTAATAACGGCCGCACGGGTCGATTGATCAGATTAAGCGGTGGCCGCGATTGGTCCGTGGATGGATATCTATCTTAACCTACCAAGACCTCTCCATGCGTCTGAAATATGTTAAGGTGTTGGGCCTGTGCAGTTATTTTTGTTACTTCCAAAGCCCAAAAGTCTGACTAGCAGTTTTAACAAAGGGTATTATCAGCTTACTGGGTTGTGGAGGTTAGACAATTACTAGTATTTAGCTACATCCGGTAAGACTGGAAGCCGACCCAAGATAGTTGGGAAAAGGCATTTATATTTATTCCAAAAAATTGCCTGTAAAGTGCCTTATATTTAATATCACTTTCATCGATTTGTTATCCCTTTTCTGGCTTTAAATAAATTCAAGTTTTGTGATTTTACTCCAAATGTTGATAAAATAAAAACCACAATTATATAACTTGTTCCAAACCTATATTTAAATTGTTTGCAGTTCGCCTTTGAAGTAGAGATTCTATAATCTCCCGTTTAAAACATTATGAAACATCGTTAATAATGAATGCGACCATTGGAATCGCACGCACACATGCAAGCGGTCCGCTCTGTGGCGCACTGTAAACATTGATATTTTAAGTTCGTTAGGTTGGTAGTGCGGCGCAAGTCACGTTGCAGGCAACGTGTTGGGTCCGCGTGTAGAGCCTTGTGCGGCATTCGGTACTTGCCTGCCGTTCTCACGCACACAGACGCGCGTGTCTGACTGAGAGACCGGTTCACTATATGTACACATAGAAACGAGACTGAGTTTACATAATATTTTATATATTGAAACGTTTGTTTTGATTACACTTCGTTGAAGATTTCTCTCTTTTTAGGTAGATTTAATTACTTGTAGGATCCATTGGGTACAAACTATTCCTTTTAGTTTCTTAATGCTTTTATAATTTAGATTTTAACGCAAATCAATGATAGAAAGATGCATAAAATGATTTTTGTATTGTCCGTAGACTGCTGATGCAAGAATATTACCTTCGATGTCTCTCGCTATTCCTTCCTTGCAGCCTACATCAAATAATTATGTAATAGTTATATTAAATCAGCAGGACTAATAGATGCTAGATAATTATGATATATGGATATTTCTTTTAGAATAATATTGACTTTCCCTATTACACCTTAGTATGAGTTAGTTTGTTGGTTTTGAACATTGTACTAAAGAAGTAACGTTTATCACAGTAGTTCACAGCCAGTTCACTATACCAAAATTATAGATGTATTGATTTATCCGTCATATTATCTTGTATTATCATTGTCAGTCAACATATTGATATTTTGTTTTTTTGGGATAAAAACTTATAATATTATTCATGTTATTTCAGCTATTTGGGTCGGATGATCCATTCTACGGGCTGCCCTACAACTCGATGGAGGACAGGACGAAAACAGCTAATAATGGTGAGTTGTTACTTAAAATATTAATGTATGTTATCCTTTAAATAAACATACCTACAATGTTCAAAGGAAGCAGAGATACTGTGTCCAAATTTCCAGTCATCGTTATATTTGATTCCCACAATGCCGTGGGATGAAGGTTGCTATTTCATCCATAACGCATAATAATCACTTGCACTACAAAACACAATAAGGTAACTTATTTGCTTATTCAACCACATACATACTAATAGAGCTTGTAGAAATTTAGTAATAAGGGCAGAGTTTAAAAAAAAATCTTCTGCCAAGGTGTATGCCAGTTTCGTTCTATCATTATGTATAAGATTAAGAGCATATACCTACCTACAACATCACTCAAATCAAAATGCACACGCACGACTTCCATCAACAAATCATTGCGATCTAAAAGGCCAGTACATATCTGCATGTGTTTCCAGAGTTATATTCACGTTTATGTTAATTGTAGATACAACCAAACAGTATCCGATGATTGATTTTGATTGGCTGATCGGTAACAGCGAGGCCTCCCCTGCCAAGTAGCCTGTTACTACCTCATCTTGCAAGATTTTATCAACGCTGACCGCGTCTCGGCCACATGACGTGGTGGATATTTTTGGTAAAGGGTTATATAGACGTGGTGGTTCTACGGAAGATAGGTAGATTGTGTCGTGACAAAATTGACTCAACCGGATCGAGAAAGAACCCTTGGCTGATTTAATATTAACACAAAACACAATTGTGCAAAACTGAAATTGTGAATGTCATATCAATAATATAAATATTTTTTATAACTAAATGTATTGTTTAAATAATTATGAACAGAACTGTTAGAAAATTAATGTTGTTATCTATGAGAAATCTATTATCTATATTTAAAAATATTTTGTGGTTAATTAATTGCAAATTTAAGATTCCACAATCCCACCAAGTGGTTTAATATTAAGAGATATCATTTTTGCCGCGACATTTTATAAAGGCAGTTATTGCTGTGAAAATATTGTATATCTAACTAATATATAATGTTAAAATAAGGCACAATAGTTATAAAATAAATGTTAAATATTAACTATAATTATATTTTATTGTTAATTAAAGCAAAGAAGCAGAAAGGTGAGATTTCGAATGTAAGCAGTGACGACACTCGCGTCCAGCACCTGTTTACTGAGGATAATGGTAGTAATTCATTTCTTACATACCTCACGCAAAAGTAGATTTTATACAAAATAAATACATTTTGCACAAATAGACTGTAGACATTGATTTACATTCAGAAATCTGTAAAACTGGAACCGCTGATAGTACATCCCACTCAGTGGCGTAACTACTAAGGTGCCAAGTGGTGCGGGGGCCCACTAAATGTCGGGCTCGGTCTGCCAAATCAACTTGACACCGGCCCCTTAGAACATAAAATTATACTTATCCGACACCGGTCGAAGTTTTCCAGCTTGCTTCAGCTTCCACGATTTTCGTAGTAACTTCATTATCAACCAGCATACGGCATCCAGCGCTAGTGATTGAAAAAAGGGTGGCATACAATAGTTTCATAAAAATAATAAATGTTATCGGAAAGAAAATAACAAATTGAATTTGTAAAAATACACGCCGTGGAGTTGGGCCCGAATTCCTCTTTGCACCAGCCACCAGGGCCTCTGATCTGAAGTTACGCCACTGGGTCCACTGATAGATTTGAGTACATTTTAGCGTTTTTTTTTAGAGGCAATTATGTTTTGATTCTCCATCATCGGTTCTAAAATTTATGTTAGTATTATGTTTTTATGTCACCCGAAAAATCACATTGCATTATGTTTATTTCTTTTTTTTTCAATGCTACGCGCTGGGCATTACACTTTAGTTGCATTTTTATAGCGTTTAACTTTTAAGTTCCATTTTTATGTTTATAAAATTTGGACGTGGGTAGTATGTTTAACGTACGTAGTGATTTATTTTAAGTTATGTTATAGGTATGATATTGCTCTCAAACATATACCTATTACCATTAAGGATTGACAACTATTATTATGTTTATGTACTAGGTACTTAGTTATTGATTGCTTCTGAAGTAGTCGCATGGTTGATTATATGACATTGTTTATTACATTTATATCGTTATTGTAATACACTATTGTTAACGTAGATGTCTCTAGTATTTTTAGGCTATCTTTACATTATAATTTTAGTATGTAGTAAACTGCAGTCGGTCTTTACATTTATATGTAAAAATATTAATAATATTTTTTTGGGCAACTTTCAGTTGAAGGGAATCAGCTAATCTCGTATACAGGGAATATTCCAGACTTTGAGGATATAAACATGCCAGATCTGGAGTGCGATAATTCTCAGGAGCCGTGCGTCTCGCCTATTCCCAGCAGCTCGACGCTAAACACGCCGCAGATGCAGGCGCGCTCGCCTTCCTTTACGTTGAAACCATGAGGAAAGCCTAAAAAACGACGCCACAACAAGAAGCGTTCGTCAAAAAAGTGATAATAAGTATTTCACTTTGATAATACTTCGTGTGGACTGACTTGATAACTGATTAGTGTAGTCTATACATGTAACCGGGAAAGAAAAACAAAAATAAGATATACAATTAGCTTTAGAGTTTGCTAATACAAGTTTTGTTTATCTGTTCATTGGTTTGCTTGTTTGCTACTAAAAACTTTAAACAAATTTACGGAAGATATTTGTTCTATAGTAACAAAAATTGAAGACAAGGTAATGCGAATAAACGTAAGGTTATCTTTTTAAATACCTTTTTTCTATTCATAAAGCATAAATGATGAGATGATTTCTGATTTACTTGGATATATAAGATTTACAAAATTTAACCAAAAAGCTAGGATAAGTTATTCATCCATATTTTCTATCCATTTAAAAAATAAACACCACGGGATAAGGCTAATATAACTTTATTATTTAGTAGTTGCGATGTGTAATTGCTTAAGTTTCATGTTAATAATTAATGTTATTAATTAATGTTTATGTACAGTTTCGAAATTTTGTCACGAAAATGAACAGTCTGATAACTCAACAGTGTGTATTTTTGTTAACATTCATAAATTATTAAACTAGTGATTACATAAATATAAGCTCGCACATTGAACAACAAATTGATCCGAACTGTTTTTTTTTAAATCATAGACGAATATTTAATTATGAATATTTTGTATATCTAGTGATAGGTTAATGATAATGTTTATCGCGCGACTGAGGTTCTTTGCACTCGTTTTAATATTGAATAAGACAGTTGAATAAAATCGATATTTAAAAGGTATATGGAAGTCATTCCCTCAAAGAAATAGTTATATAGCATGTGATTGTCCGTACAATTGCTTTTGGTGCCTTACAAAAGACTAGCGACCCGCCCCTGCCTGGCACAGTTTTTACGTCTTGACAAAACATCTATAATTCATTATTAGGTATATTTAAGTCCAAAAAGTATGTCATGTACTTAATATAAACCTTCCGGAATCATTATTCAAAATTTGGTAGAAATCTAGAACTAAGCAATCACACAGACAGGCACAAGAAGTGACTTTATTATAAATTATTTATGTTCCTATTATAAAGTCCGTGTATGTAAATATTTCCATCGATCGATTCTCCAGCTTTGAATTTGCACAATAATTTAAAACTCCAAATGTGCTGTTGTTGATTTTCATATACGTCTGCCTTTTTTTTGTAAATTTGTAGCTAGCCGGCAGGTGTTGTAGGGTTTATTTATTTTGGTGCATTGAACCATTTTTTGTTTATTTACTCAATTTATGTATTTAAATGCAGTAGTGCTACTGCTTTCGTTGAATTTTTTTCACAGGGATATTTAATGAATATTTACAAAATTTAACTTTCTTAAAAGATTTTATGAATGATTCGCTCATGTGTGTAGGTACTATAAAACGTTTTCGTGTTTGTTAACAGATTATATACTTGTCTATAAAGATCTAAGTATATAATCGTTTATTAATATAATATAATGTTATGTAAGTCTTAATTTTAGTGTTTAGCCTAACATCCCATTTTGCACTATCTCAAAAATGCATTACAAAATCACTCGCAAATTAGAAAGTATTATTACAAACGTGCATTTTCTGTAATGCTCAGCAGGCAGCATGCTTGCATTGCATAGGTACATCACAAATAAAAAGTTAAGTAAAAGTAACTATAAAACTGACCAGTTTCCTGTTAGGTCAAACTAAATCTCCTTACTAACCCTAAAAACTGATTATGTAAGATATTTAATGCTAAAACTTAGTTATACACTGCAGAACTACATATTTTTACAAATTTATGATTATGTAAGTCGTTTAAACATAATATGCAACCGCAATAGTTTTAGTTACAACTATTGTTTAAGTACTACATACAGCTATTGTATTATAACATTAAAATGTGTTTATGAACAAAGTTTGGTAAGATTAAAGTAAATCAAGTATGTAAGAATACGTTATCTTTGTTAAATATGTTAAAGTTATTTTAAAATTCAATGTAATAAAATATTGAAATTTATCATTTGTTTTAGTTTACACACTTGGCCACGACATTGACAGGTACGATTCTTTTAGCCTATGAGTTTCAAACTTCATCGACATTGCGCAACACAGATTGGTTTTATGCATTACAGATTAGTGAAGCTTGGTAGATAAAATCGTTTATTTGGTGTAACTACTAAAGAAGCACTACAAATAAAATCACAATTAAATGATAACTAATAAATTGTAATTTACATGAATACTGAGAATATACCTATAAAGTGCAAATATAATATAGGTTTTTTTTTAAATTACTTATACTCTAGCACTTTCACTGCTAAGTACGTAAATTGCATAAAAATTGGCATGCCATAAAATGTGTGTCGCAAATATATAACAACCCATCTGTTGAGTCCATCGGCGTGATGGTTACGTAACGGGAATCCCATGCCGCAGCACCCGAATACGAGTTCAGTAAGCCACGCCCACAACCGGCCTGCCAGGTAGGGTTGTCGGACGCCAATTTTTTTTTTATTGAACACTGTTCTTTCTTTATGTATTTTTGTTTGTTTTCCTAGTTATTAAAAAATCATAACTCTTACGCCAAGAGAACCTTACGGGATATCTCTAAGGTGCCTCCGCAGTTGTATCCGCAAAATTAAATTTATCAAAACATAAGAAAACTTGATTTTCGCGGGTTGCGACTCGCTCAAGCGATTCGCCTCAAGTAATTATCTAAGATCAGTGAATTATTAAACAAAAATGAACCGACGCCTTTGTTCTTATTGTTTATACCTTCAGCGATGGTTTTTACTGCAATAAAACACGTGCAGATAAGGAAAAAATTGAAACATTTGCCATCTTTTGTTTTTAAATACTTTGTTGACGCCTGTGTTCTCAAACTTTAAGCTCCATAAAAACGAACCGTTTAAATACTTTGTTGACGCCTGTGTTTTCAAACTTTAAGCTCCATAAAAACGAACCGACACCTTTGTTTTAAACCTTCAGCTTATTTTGGCAACCCTAGTAGTACGTAATAATTTGCACCCGGTAGGCGGGTGCTCGGCATGGTCAAGACACTTATAACTATTTATATGTAGGACTCGGATGCGAGTTGTCGGCATGCGAACGAATTATCGTTCGACCCGGGAGCCGGGTGCTCGGCACTGAAAGTGCTAGGTGAAATAAAGAACATACAAAGTGCGATGACACCGATTTTCGGTTACAGGTTTGCTTAGTCCACGACCGAGAATAGTGGCCGTTTATTTGGTTTAAACTACTATGTCTTTACCTATGAAATTGCCGTTCTGCAGTACTGGCCATTTCAAATCAAAATAATTTTTGTTTGTCTAAGAATTCTAATTTCAAATTAATTTTATTTTAAAAACATGGAATTCTTTTTCTGAAAGTAGTCATTTGTTTATTGATTAGTGTTACATTTTCATCGCATTTCAATCTTTTTCGTCATCATGGATACGTTAAAAATTCGAGTAATTATGGAATATGAGTACCGTCGTGGCAGCAACGCGTTTTTTTTTTTTCAGGATGGGAAATCATCAAATGACTTCTCCCGCTCTGGGCGGAGCGGGAGGGCGTGTCAGACTTTTACTGACTAAAACCCACCCGTGTTCCATCAGTTGCCCATGTGCCAGGGTCACGGTATCTCTTTCGAACAATCACGCGACCCCGGCAGGCATCGGTCCTAGTAGACCCCTACACACGTTTACGGAGCTAACACTACAAACCAACGCACCACCTAAATATCGACCTGAAAAATTAACCTCGCGGTCGTCCGAAGACTGGTCGACAATGACGAATTAAAGGCGATTGTGGAAGCTGATGATAGGTACACATTCTACGGCTGAATTAGCAGCAGCTTTCGACGTTAGCGTTAAAACAATTTTGGTCCATTTGCGTCAAATTGGCAAGGTAAAAAAGCTTGACAAATGGGTGCCCCACGAACTCAATGATCGCCAGCGCGAAGTACGCGTCGAGACGTGCCTTGCACTGCTCAACAGACACACAAATGAAGGAATTTTGAACCACATTGTTACCTGCAATGAAAAATGGATTCTGTTTGATAACCGCAAGCGCTCAGCAAGTTGGTTGGATCCTGGTTCAGCACCTAAACAATGCCCTAAACGAAAACTTACCCCTAGAAAAGTGATGGTCACTGTTTGGTGGTCTAGCGCCGGTGTGATTCATCACAGCTTCTTACCAAACGGGGTGAGCATTACTGCAGATGTGTACTGTGAAGAACTGAACTCAATGACGGAGAAGCTGGCACATCTCCAACCAGCATTGGTCAATTGCTCGTCTCCGCTGCTCCTGCACGACAACGCGCGACCTCATACTGCACAGCAGACGGTCTCCAAGTTGCAAGAACTGGGGTTGGAAGCTCTCCGTCATCCGCCCTACTCACCAGACCTTGCGCCTACAGACTACTACTTTTTCCAGAATTTGGATAACTTCTTGGCGGGAAAAAAATTCAATACCCAAGAGGCAGTACATAATGCCTTTGAAGAATTTGTTGTCTCCCGTCCAGCTGATTTTTTTAAGAAGGGCATCAATAAACTGCCACTGCGTTGGCAAAGATGCATTGATTGCATGGGTGATTATTTCGATTAATACAAATAAAAAATACGTACATGAAAAAAATTCGTTTAATTTTTTTCATACAAAACGGCATTTTCATAGGTAAAGACCTATTATTAACATTACCGGGTTTCGGATTTGTGAACAGCGCAAAAGGCTGAGCAACTACCAATTGGTAACGGTGCCTGCAAGTTGTCAACAAAACCCTTGGCAAGCTGAAGAAATCAAGGTCAATGTAAATTGCATAATAGACCTTTTACCCAATATAATGCACCAATGATGGTATCATCATCATCATCATCATCATCATTTCAGCCGAAAGACGTCCACTGCTGGACATAGGCCTCCCCCAAGCACCGCCACTTCGACCTGTTCTGTGCCTCCCGCATCCAACGCATTCCTGCGGCCTTCACCAGGTCATCGGTCCATCTTGTGGGAGGCCTTCCAACGCTCCGTCTTCCAGTACGCGGTCGCCACTCCAGAACCTTCCGGCCCCATCGGCCATCCGTTCTGCGAGCAATGTGCCCTGCCCACTGCCACTTAAGTTTGGCAATTCTTCGGGCTATGTCGGTAAACTTGGTTCTCCTACGGATCTCTTCATTTCTGATTCGATCGCGTAGGGAAACTCCAAGCATAGCCCTCTCCATTGCTCTTTGGGTGACTTTCGAGCCTTCTTATGAGGCCCATTGTGAGCGACCACGTCTCAGTGCCATATGTCATCACTGGCAACACACACTGGTCAAAGACTTTTGTCTTGAGACACTGCGGTAAGTGGGACGAGAAGATATTGCGTAGCTTCCCGAACGCTGCCCAGCCGAGTCGGATTCGACGATTGACCTCTTTCTCGAAGTTGGACCTACCTAACTGGACAGTCTGTCCTAGGTACACATATTCGTCCACAACTTCGAGTGTAGTGCCTCCAATCTTCATTGGAGTGGGTATCACACGAGCATTGGACATGGCCTTTGTCCATGTTCATTCTAAGACCCACTCTTTCGGAAGCTCTACTGAGGTCATCGAGCATTGTACTGAGGTCCTCCATAGTCTCAGCCATGACTACTATATCGTCGGCAAATCGAAGGTGAGTGATGTACTCGCCATTGATGTTGATGCCAGCCCTTTTCCAGTCCAAAACCTTGAAGACATCCTCCAGTGCAGCGGTGAACAGTTTCGGAGAGATTACGTCTCCCTGTCTCACCCCTCGCTGCAGAAGGATAGGTTTCGAGGCTTTGTCCTGGAGCCGGACTGACATAGTGGCGTTTTCATACAAACACTTCAGCACCTCGATGTACCGATAGTCAATCTGGCACCGTTGAAGAGACTGCAATACAGCCCAGGTCTCGATCGAATCGAAGGCTTTTTCGTAATCCACAAACGCTAAGCAGAGAGGCAGGTTATACTCTTCGGTCTTCTATATAACCTGCCGCAGCGTATGTATGTGGTCTACGATGCTAAAGCCTTTACGGAATCCGGCTTGTTCGGGAGGCTGGAAGTCGTCGAACCTGCGCGCGAGACGATTCGTGATGACTCTTGAAAACAGCTTGTAGACATGGCTCAGAAGTGAGATGGGCCTATAATTCTTAAGTAGGGTATTGTCACCCTTCTTAAAGAAAAGTACCACCACACCTCTGTTCCATGCCTGTGGCGTTTTGCCCTCGAGTATGACGGAATCAAATAGCTTCTGAAGGGCTTTTAGAACTGGTTTCCCGCCGGCCTTCAGGAGCTCAGCCGTAATTCCGTCATCACCCGGCGCCTTGTTGTTTTTAAGGTGCTTCAGAGCCATCCTAATCTCGTACAAGCTGACGTCCGGGATATCTTCAGTGTAGTGTCGAGTCAATCTAGCTCTCGGGTCATTAGTTAGATTCATAACGGGGTTTCTGGTGGACGTGTATAACTGTCCATAGAACTTCTCAATCTCTCTTAACAGCTCAGGTTTGGCGGACACGATTCTGCCATCGTCGGTCTTCAGTTTTGCAAGCTAACTCTGCCCAATAGACAGATCTCTTGCAAAGACTTTGGAGCCCTTGTTCCGCTCTATCGCATCCTTAATACGTTCCGTATTAAAGAGGCGAAGGTCGCTTTTCAAGGACTTAGAGATCCGTCTATTTAGCTGCCGGTACTCGAGTGCAGCTTCTGAAGACTGCAGGATCATTCCGCGCCTCTGTTCCATGAGCTGTAATGTTGGATCTGAGAGTTTCTTTTTTTATTCGTACGGCGGGTCTGGAAGAACTTAGACCCGACCGTATGGACAGTTTCCACGAACCCATCGTTATAATCGTCCGCGGAGCTCCCTAGGCAATCAAAACGATTCTGGAGTTCGAGTTGAAAGCTTTCGGGGTTCTGAAGTTGGATCGGTGCTGGACGGAGCGTTGACTTCATCAGCCGAGATCTTTCCAGCTTGATATTGATATTCAATGTGCCTCTTACCATGCGGTGATCACTTCCGGTTTTCAGCGCGTTGATCACAGAGACATCATTGAATATTTGCTTCTTCGTCGACATAATGAAGTCAATCTCATTTTTGGTTGCACCGTCAGGACTCTGCCAGGTCCACTTCCTGTGCTCACGTTTTTTGAAGAAGGAATTCATCATAAAGAGGCCTTCCTTCTCCATAAAACTAGCCAGTAGGTGACCCCGGTGGTTCCGACGTCCAACTCCAAATTGCCCCACTCTCAACTCATCATCGCTTCGCTTGCCCAGTTTCGCGTTGAAGTCCCCCATAACAACGGTGAAGTGAGTTTTGGAACCATGCATGGCTCTAGAAATATCCTCATACATGGTTTCCACCTCATCGTCGGGGTGTGTCGAGGTTGGGGCGTACACCTGTATGACCTTCAGCGAATACCTTGTGGATATTCTGAGTATAAGGAACGCCACCCTGGTCGACACACTCTCGATCTTCACAACGTTGCTCACAAGGGACTTGTGGACGATTAACCCGACACCACCTTGGGACCGCTGGTTGCCCTCCCGGAAAAAGAGCAGGTTTCCGGAATTCAGGATTATCGAGTCCTCCCCCTCTCTTCGGACTTCAGATAACCCTACTATACCCCATCGTAACCTGCTCAATTCTTCCTCGAGCTCGGCGATCTTCTCGTCGGTCCGGAGTGTACGCGTGTTGTATGTTGCCAGGTCCAGTTGTCGGTGGTTGTGGTAGCTGGATCTCTTCCGGAGATTCTTAGCACCCCTTGCCTCACCGTGGCCTTGACCGCTACCATAGCCAAGGGTAGGTGGGCCGCCGGGTACTAGGGGCCGTTTTTTATAAGTGCTTGTCATTGTTTGGGGGGGTTTGCCATAATCGCCACGCTTGGCAGGCGGGTTGGCGATCGCAGTGTGGTATTGTACAATGCATAGAGAACGCTGCTGCCCACTCTCTAGTGTGTCCCTTAGTCGCCTCTTACGACACCCACGGGAAGAAATGGGGTGATGCTATTCTTTACGTCCGGCACCACACGATACATGATGGTATCATAATCAACCTATATTGTTCCCACTGCCTCCTCTATGTGAGGGAGTGAGTCGTAAACTACCATGCGGGTCCAGTGCGGGTAGGTAGATGTCACATGTCTTCGATTTTTTTTAGTTTTAGGACATGCCGGTTTCCTCACGATATTCCTTCAACGTTATGAGAGCAGTGGTGATGACCTGCCTGGGTTCGAATCCACGACCTACAACTCGTAAGTCGGGGCCGATACCACTGGGCCAACACAGCTCTTACCACCAATTATGGTATTTATCTATACTTTATAATATTATAAAGCTGAAGAGTTTGTTTGTTTGTTTGATTGAACGCGCTAATCTCAGGAACTACTGGTCCGAATTGAAAAATTCTTTTTGTGTTAGGTAGCCTATTTATCGAGGGAGGCTATAGGCTATATAACATCACGCTACAACTAAGAGGAGCGGAGCAGTATTGAAAAATGTTGCAAAAACGGGGAAAATTTATTCCTTTCGAGAGTTTACGAGTTTTGTCGTTAACGGTTAAAGTAACGCAAAAATCATGTATGACGGAATTGTTCCTTTTAAAAAGTTCTAAAAAAACTCCGCGAGAGCATATGTCTATCTTTTAAGGTTGACTCCCTATAACTCAAAAGGTGCGAGCAGCAAGGAAAAATGGACGAAAACTAGCAGGCAAATCGATGCGACGGGAAGGGTCAGGGGAGCAAAAATTTGACGCGGACGAAGTCGCGGGTAGAATCGGGTCCACCCTTTATGGCAGAATTTTTTTCGTCATAATATTATTTTGCATAACAGCGGATGGCATAAACTTCATTTCGCAGAAAATCGTTTGGCATATACTCATTTATCATACATTCACAACGCATAATTTTATATGTCGGAATCATCTTTAGGCATAAATTTTATTCCATAATAATTAAAAAGTAGAACCATCATATCGCAGAAAGTTCGCAGTCCGAATCGTCTCTTGGCATAGTTTCATATTGATAGTTATTAAAAGGCAGAACTATCATATCTCAGCAACTTTAAACTTAGAATCATCTTTTGGCATACATTTCATATCGAAGAAGCATGCAGCATGCAAACAAGCATGCAGCATGCAAGCAAGCATATAGCATGCAAGCAACCAAGGATACAGCATGCAAGCAACCAAGCATGCAGCATGCAAGCAAGCATGCAGCAAGCAAGCATGCAGCAAGCAAGCATGCAAGCGAGCATGCAACATGCAGCATGAATGGTTTCTGTCACGGCTTCGGCGCTGCGGGGCTCCGGCGATCCCACGCGAGCTCATCGTCGCAGATGGTTTTACGCTCACCACCGCGGCTTCGGCTTGACAGACTTTTTCATTTTATTTAAGGTTAAAGTGCAATTTAATAGAAATGAAAATATGCCTAACAAAATTATTCTAAATGAAATTCTGCCATCTTCATAGTATGCCAAGTGAAATTATGCCAAATAATCATTGCTCTAAATAAATGTTATGCTAAACGAAATTATGCGGAATTTTAAGTCTGCCAAAGGTAAATGCGAAATAAAATTCTGCCATCTTAAAAGTATGCTAGCGTAAAGTCGAGCATATAAACATTCGGCCAAACAATGATTATGCTAAACATTTTTTACGCCTTACAAATATTCGTTTAAATAAGATTATGCCAAGTGTCGTTATGCCAAATAAAATTCGGAGCATCAAGTTTCTGCCAGATAGAGGGAACCCGGTAGAAGCTAGTCTATACTATACAAATAAATAAAATTGGAGTGTCTGTTTGTAATATTAAGATAAACACTTTTTACAAAGTGTATAATATGGATGTATACACGGTACATATACCAAAACAACATTTTTTTTAAATTTTTGTCTGTCTGTCTGTTTGTTCCGGCTAATCTCTGAAATGGCTGGACCGATTTTGACGGGACTTTCACTGGCAGATAGCTGATGTATCAAGGAGTAACTTGGCTACTTTTATTTTAGAAAAATACCTGCGTTAATTTCCGACATCCACGCGGGCGAAGCCGCGGGCAAAAGCTAGTTCAAAATATAACAAAAATAGTGTGTTAGTAACTTACCTTCGGGGTTCGAGCCATCATCCGGATTTTCCGAATGTTTCCAGTCATCCTCCCATTGGATTGTCACCAAATGGCAATAGGAAATAATATTCCCAGTTGCCACCAGGGCCTCAAGTCTGCTATTACAATAGTGTCAGAATGGTCTATCATTGATTTCATAATTGTTGATTTTGACAAGTTTAGTAATCTACTAATATAATGGCGTCATTATGACTTTCCAATGGTCAACCACTGACACTCCATTGAAAGAAATGGCTTAGAATGGTAATCTCGTACATAATGACAAATGAATGACTGACTTATGCGGTAATCTGCACAAATTTTGACAGTTCCTTTGATCAGTGACCTACCATTGGACCGTCATTGTGCAGTCATTGCTTGTATTGTAATAGCTCGGTTGTCAAAAAGTGTTTGCTAGCTATTGTGTTTGTGGAATATTGAACGGAGAAATGTATTCACTACGAGCAAATATTCTCGAGCTAGCCAACGCAGTGGATGCTAAAGAAAGAAGATGGGCAGAATGCAAAAGACGTCGTCGAGCCCGTCGCTTGACAAGAATGAATACAAACCCCTTTATTGATATTTCCGAACCGGAATTTATAAAAATGTTTCGCCTTGCAAAGGACTCAGTAAGGGGGTTAATTGAAGAACTCATTCCCATTATGGCCAGACCGCGTCGAAACGATAGCGTATCGGCAGAAATTAAGGTGAGAAAACTGAATAAATAATTAACACACAAAACACCGGCCGCTAGAAATAAAAACAGATTAACGTCAGTAAGCAGTAATGCCACATTTGACTTTGACAGCTAAACAGATAAAATATTATTGAGTTGTCTATTTCCACATTTATCCGCGTTACACATGTAAATGCAATGTTTTTGCTATTTACGAACTTCTTACTACTTCAGATTGTTTAAAACACTAATAAATAATATGTATATATGTATATATAAATGAAATCTGGCATAATTAAATGTTCAAATTTAGTAGTAGTTTTTAGAAAATCATTTCTACTAACGGGTTTTATAATAATGGCAATACGACAATGTCATTGTACCACGATTCTATTACGAGACCACTGACCGGCCAATGATCCACTATTATGAATTAGCAGATTACGAACTTTTAGCAAAATGACAATGGGATTGTGTTGGAATGACGAATTAATAAAAAATAGCAGACTTGAGGCCCAGGTGATGTCTGGGAAGTTATTGCTCCCATTTCAAATCGCTGTGCACTGCGGCGTGGATCGCCAACCCTCCTCATCGCTGTCCGTCTTACGGCCGCGATGAGGGGAGGTTGGCGGTCAGACTTTTCCAATGTAACTTTATTAGTACCTAGGTAGATAGGTGATAATGATAATATCAGGTACATACGAACAAATTTTTTTTCATCGTGTTTGCTATTTCTTACTTATTATTATCTATACAAATAAATAAAACTGAAGTGTCTGTTTGTAATTTCAAATTAACAGCTTTTCACTAAATGCATATGAAAGTAAATACGGTACTTACACCAAAAAATCTTTATTTTTTATTTTTGTCTGTCTGTCTGTTTGTTCCGGGTAATCTCTGGACTGATTTTGACGGGACTTTAATTTGGCAGATAGCTGATGTAATAAGGAGTAACTTAGGCTACTGTTATTATAGAAAAAATCTTTTATTTTAGAAAAATACCTGCGTTAATTTTCGACATCCACGCGGGCGAAGCCGCGGGCAAAAGCTAGTTAATCATAAAAACGGTGTAAATTCATATGACAGATAATAAAAGTAGATATTTACAATAATGAAAATAAAGCTAGACAGGCATCAAGGCAGATTTACATTGAGTCAGTAACTGACGTCAGTCCACTGACGAGTCAGTGCTGACCTGTCACTGCCCTTGGCTGATTTACACAGGGTCAGTAGACAAGTCAGTCGCAGCGCCAATGTCGGCGCCGCGACTGACTTTAACTGTTTACATGGAGTAAGTAGTAGTGGTGCGTTTCTCACGGTGAGCACACGTGTGTGAAGTCAGTGGGAAAAATGAATTCGCGAAAACAACTGAAACGACGATTTAATTATTTGTTGAAAAATTTATCAATTTTGCTGTTGAATGAGTTAATAGAAATGGTAGAAAATGAGATAACTAAAAATAAACGACAATGGGTAAGAAAATGGATTGACGATAGAAACGAAACTGGTGGCTCTGCTTTGTTGCTGAAGCAGTTGCGATTTGAAGATCCTGCGGAGTACAAACTGGCTATGAGGATGTCACCACAGAATTTTGACGAATTGCTGTCAATGATATCGAGCTCTATTCAACGACATGATACATTCATGAGAGATGCTGTACCAACCAAAATTAAACTGGAAATAACGCTGACATTTTTGGCTTCAGGAATGAACTATCGGTTCCTTAGTCACATTTATCGTGTCTCAAAACCAGCAATTTCTCAACTAATACCAGAAGTGTGCTGGGCAATATATACGGCACTAAAAACACATATTAAGGTATGAAATTTTTTATTATTAAATTATTAGAAAATTAATAAATACAACATCAAAATAGTATTAAGAATTTTCATAGGCACGCATAATCGTGTTAACAGCAGTGTTATTTTCACTTTCAGCTTCTTCGTTGATCGTGGTGCTGTAATTCAAACCTGAGGGTGTAATAATAACCTGCCTGGGGTTTACAAATGTGGGGTTCGTTGATCGATCGGAAGGATGAAATCCTAAAGAGCTGTTGCTAGTGGCAGGCTCGGCAACCTCTGGCGGGTAAAATGTAATGGTGTTGTCGCTTGATGCAGTCATTGGGTTGGGCTCCAGGGAGTAAAATCCCATGCTACTTGTGCTGCTTGTTGTAGTTGCTGCCGGACTAGGGATAAAATAGTTAGGGGATGAAGAGTGTGCATTTTCTGTATACTTCTTTTGTTGTATATCAGCCAATCAAGCTTTGGATAATATTTTTTGGATCTCTTCTTGTGCAATAACAGATTGTTCTTCAGACAGTTTTTTTAGTTGAGCCGCCACATGTTTACCGAAAATATCAGCGTCAGACTCTTCTTCAGATGGTGACATATTAACATCATTTGACACACTTTTTAAGTCCTTTATCATGGCGGCCATCTGAGATATTTTGGAGCGTTTTGATCGCTGAGGCCCAGATTGATTGGGAGCTGTCACAGAATTTCGAACTGGCGTCTGGATAGCTTGAGTTGGCGTTTCAGTAGAATTATCATTATTTTCAGTAGATCTTGATACATTTTCAGCTCCGTCACCAACACCCTCAGCTTCACCCAACTCAGCGTCATCGTTGCTGGTTCCTGAGTTATTCTGTTAATGAGAATAAAATGTAATGTTTAATAAATCATTAGTTGATGATAATACGTATTTAGGTTGTAATTATTTTTTTTTTGTTTACAGATTCCGGAACGAGAGGAAGAATTGAAAATTATTGAAGACGGTTTCAATACCAAGTGGAATTTCCCTTCATGTTATGGAGCAATCGATGGGAAGCATTATAATTAAAGCTCCTCCAAATAGTGGAAGTGAATTTTATAATTATAAAAAAACCAATAGTACAGTATTGTTAGCACTTATAGACCACGACTATTGTTTTTCATATATAGACGTTGGAGCGAATGGAAACGCCTCTGATGGAGGTGTTTTCAAAAATTCCTCATTATATCGTCGGTTGGAAGATGGATTGCTTCCTACAAATGGAGTAAAAGTTGGTGATGCAGCATTTCCACTGAAGAATTATTTACTAAAACCCTATCCAGGTACGCAGCTAAGTACTGCCGAAAAAGTCTTTAACTACAGGTTGTCGCGTGCAAGGCGCATAAGTGAAAATGCTTTTGGTATTCTGGTCTCTAGATTCCGAGTGTTCGAAAAAGCAATTCCAACCCATGTGGACACAGTTGATGCCATTGTCTGTGCAGCCTGTGCCCTGCATAATTGGTTGCGAAAGCGTTCAAGTTCCTACATAACATCTACTTGTGTAGACAGAGAGGACAAATGATGGACAAATAATAGAAGGAACATGGAGATCGGAAATAAATCCACTACCAAGCATTTCAGAACAACAAAGAGGTTGCCTCATTACATGACTGCTAAACAAAAAAGAGACCTATATAGGAACTTCTTTATGACTGCTGGAAGTGTGCCATGGCAATTGGATAGAATTCAATAATTTTGTATAGGTACCTAGGATGGAAATAAAATAAATAAGTTACAATAAATACTTACCACTGTTTTCCTTTTTAACCGACGAAAAAAAAGGAGGAGGTTATCAATTCGACGCCTATATTTTTTTTTTTTTTTTTATTTATGACCACGCATAACTTTTTACATGGTCGTCCGATTGTGATAATTCTTTTTTTATTGGAAAGGGTATACTCCCATGGTGGTCCCATATAAATTTGGAAAACAAAATCGAACCCTAAGGGTCGGAAAACAGGGGATGATTGATTGTTCACTCACTGATTGTAATGTATAACCACGCATAACTTTATACAGAGTAGTCCGATTTTGATAATTCTTTTTTCATTGGATGAGGTATACCTTGCCAAGTATTATTAGTACATTCAAGCCACAAAAAAATATAAAATAAAAAATTTTAACAAAAAATTTAACCGCCGAAAAAACTGAAAAGCAAAAAATAATAAACCTTAAAATTTTGAGTCGGCGCTGAAAAATCAATGAACAAAGATCACTCAAAGCGCCGACTCATAATTTTAAGGTTTATTATTTTTTGCTTTTCAGTTTTTTCGGCGGTTAAATTTTGTGTTAAAAAGTTTTTTAAAATAGCATTTTTTATAAAGCCGCCCAGTTCTTGAAACCACTTGGCTTTTGGGACATATACGTTCCCACCAGCGCCAGATCTGGTGGATTTTTGTATCTTGTCGAGCTCTAAATAATATGTAGCCCTTATGGCTTTCATTTTATTTTTTACTTCAGTAGAAGTGAGCCCTTCGATTTGCATTTGTTGAGCCAAATTTTGCAACGCTGTTGACCGCATTTCTTTATTGCGGTAATTTAGGGATTTAATATCCCAAAGGCACTCGTTTTCGCCATATAATTGCACCAATTTTAAGGTTTCGTCTTCGCTAAGCTTACGCGTCATTTTTATCGCCAGCGAAAAAAACGTGGTCACTCTACAACGCAGCGGCAGTGACTAACCACGCACTGACTTGTCTGTTTACACGGGGTTTATTTGGCTGGCACGGGGGTGCGCGGGTGGCGGGGGGCGCCAACTGACTTGAATAATATTCGAAAAATATTCGTGTCCGAATATTCAAGTCAGCGCTGGCTTCAAGCCACTGTACTGACTTCAAATCAGTTTACACAGGGTTTTTTTCGGGTCAGCACTGACTTGCCTCGAATTTGTAGTCAGTTACTGACCCTGTGTAAATCAGCCTTAATGTAAATTGGTTTCAAGTCAGTACAGTACTGTCGCGTCAGTACTGACTTCAATATTCGCGCTTCAATATTTTCGGCGTCAGTTCGCTCCCCCGCCACCCGCGCCAGTGCAACTGACGATGACGGTGTGTAAATATGCCCAAGTCAGTCGCTACCGACCTGTTGTGTAGTGACTACGCTTCCTCGCACCGCATCACAAAATGACGCGAAAACTGATCGACACGGAAAACTTAAAACTTGTTCAACTATACCGAGATAATGAATGCCTGTGGGATCTCAAATCGCAAAATTATACAAATAAAGAAATGCGTGCAACAGAATTGCAGAATATTGCACAAGAAATGAATTTAGAAGGATTTGGCCCTACCGACGTCAAAAATAAAATTAAAAACTTGAGGGCAACTTACTACTTAGAACTGGATAAAATAAAAAAGTCCACAAAATCAGGCGCTAATGGAAATGTCTATACTCCAACAACAGAGCAGAACCCCCAGTTTTGTCTCTGTCGTCTATCCATTTTCTAACCCAAATTCGTTTCTGTTTAGATATCTCTTCTTCAAACATACCAGTTAGTTCTTGCATCATCATCAAGGTACATTTTCTTAACAAATTATTAACTTTGATTTTAGGCTGTTTTCGAGAATTCATTTTTCCGCACTGACTTTACGAACGTGTGTACACCAAAAGAAGTATCCTCGACTACTGACGATGACGAAATACTGACTGCGTATAAATAGTATGCGTCAGTTTTCGGCGCCAGCACTGACGACAGCCACTGACTCAATGTAAATCTGCCTTCACACTCATCACTTCATCAGTCACAGATAATAAAACTACATTTTCGTACCACTTGCTCAAAAAAGTGACATTCTATGCCATAAAAAGCTAACATAACAATAGTCATTCTTAGGGTCGGTTCACATCTGACGGAAGATGCGTCGCGTAACGCCAGAACAGACAATTATATGAGAAAACATTCAACCGTTCACACTTAACCGATGATGCGTTAGTGCGTCGAGCGTACAGCGTCTGTTCCGTTTCCGTCAACGCATTGTCGGCCGACGTAAAGGGCGGCACCGTCGTCGTGCCACGCGTATATTGACTGATGCATTCAGACTAGACGTAATATCTGCGGAGATATTTACACAAATAACTGACCGTTCGAAGTTTTCTTGCATTAAAAATGTTTGATAAGAACGATTTATCACGGAAATGCAAAATTACGCCCGACGCATCTTCCGTCAGATATGAAAACACACTATTTGATCGAATAGACGCGACCGATGATACGCTGACGCATCTTCCGTGGATGTGAACCGAACCTTAATCTGTTAAAAACAGAGAAAGAAAATTGTACTGAATTTCATTCATCCTCTAGGGGGAGAATGTGATTTAAATTTGGAATACTTACCGAAATTTATACTGAACTACATCTGTGTTTACACCATTGAGTTTGTATATAAAGCATTATACATCTTTTTGAAAAAGGAATACGCATTTATTATGCAGTTATGATTATTAAATAAAATTACGAAAACCGACGAGGCCGTATGAGCTTGATGCCTTTGCTTTTCCGACAAAAAAATATTAGTCTAGGAATTTGCCGCGTTTTTGTTTTCTTCAAATACATAAACGTTAATTGGTCCAATGTTTCGAATGTTAACTTTTACTTTTAATTGTCATTATTTTTAATAAGTGCTTATCTCATATTATTATTGTGTTAATTTTTTCGCAAATGGTACGAAAAGTAGAGTATTTTCCTCGGTGATAAAGCTGTCTTAGTCTTGGGTGAACTTAAATCCCTCGCTACACTCAGGACTCTTCTTAAATCCCTCGCTTCGCTCGTGATTTTAAGTTTTTAACACCCTCGCTACGCTCGGGAGTAAACCTCGAGTCCTTCGTTAAGCTCGCGATTTAAATCGTCACCCGCGACAGAAGACACTGCTTAATCTACTATTTTACAAAAATTATGTTGATTTAACAATAAAATTACCTATACCTAAACGTTCTACATCATCATCCTAGCCTTTTCCTGACCACGTTGGGGTCGGCTGGCAGTCTAACAGGGTGCAGTTAAATAAATACCAGTATTTGAAATGCCATGCGGTGGCACCTGGGAATTTTATGCCACCTGTGGCAATCCATGTGAGGGCGACTGGGAATTCTATAACAACTTTACAATTTAGAGGACTCCTTCGTTAACATTGATTGATGTTCGATTAGGAACGGAAGCGTATCGCATAGTTATGAATAGCTATGCTGCTCAGGATGTGTCAAATGTGTATACCTGACGGCTTGAGGTAGGTATACATATATCGATGTATAGTCCAGCACGCGTAGTATGACCACCATAGAAAGAACTTTGTCTATTCTTGGTAGAACAGAGATAGAATTGTCATGCTACGCCAGCATAAAACGGTACAATTCTTTCTACAATCTTTAATTCTGTCTTTAATCTTTCTACAATCTGTAATTTTGTCTATTCTTCCGTCGACAAAACCTATTTCTACGGTGGTCATGCTACGCATGCTGGTGGCTGCATACGGTTAGACTGGAAGCCGACTCCAATATTTGTAGTTAGAAAAGGTGAGGCAGGTGACGATACTTCAGAAATATTGATTTTTATCTGAGCGCTTCGTGGGTCCTAGTTGCGGCGTTGCGACTCTGTTGTGGTCGCCTACTTAGCATGCTGCTGCTTTTCAAAGACATAGGTTTGAAAAATTTTGGGCTGCAGTAGCTTACTCTTCCCTTGAACCACAAGGGAAACCTGGAGATATTGATAACAAGTTCAACAAGCTTTTATGAAGATTTCGATCTCATGATAAGCTTGACCATTTTTATTTTCGATCTCTATGCTTCATTGAACACTTTCAGTGCCGAGCACCCGGCTCCTCCCGGGTCGAACGATAATTCGTTCGCATGCCGACAACTCGCATCCGAGTCCTACATATAAGTAGTTATAAGCAGTGTCTTGCGACCATGCCGAGCACCCGCCTACCGGGTGCAAATTATTACGTACTACTAGGGTTGCCAAAATAAGCTGAAGGTTTAAAACAAAGGCGTCGGTTCGTTTTTATGGAGCTTAAAGTTTGAAAACACAGGCGTCAATAAAGTATTTAAAAACAAAAGTAAAGTAAATTTTATTTCTCAAAAAACTTAATAATATTTCACAAAAAATAGTGTGGCAGTATACATTTCTAATAAATGGATGTAGCTACTGCAACCGAACTAGGCAAAGCCTGTATTTCGGCTTCCAGTACCCTTCCCTCGAAATTTTAACAATAAAATGCCAACAGAGCAAACGGGTTGGTCGCATTTCTAATTAATTTGGAATAACTTATAGCTAACTTAAATGATACTTTTAATATTACCTATAGAATAATAAATAAGTGTTATATATGTGAGTGAAGTGTTTGTGAATGTGTGAGGATGTGTACGAGATTTAAGTGGAGTTTAAGTGATGTGAGTGCATGCGTGTGTTAGTGTGTGAGGGTGAGTGTGGATGACTGTGAGTGCTTGATCGTGGTTTTTTCTAGGATTATTTTAACTATTTAAAACCTAACACTCTTATTACTGTACAACGTTTAATAATAACTCCGTTTCTTCATAATTGAGTTGTTGCAAATATTCACTTACTACTTCTTTACATTTAGATCTAGTAAGAGAGTAGATATTTAACACATTATTAATTTTGCTATAAAGAAACGGACCAAGAAATTCAATAAATCTTTCGCTAAATTTGGTTTTGCAAGTGGTCCGTTTCATACGTATATTTTTATTTCGACGTTTACGCACGAGTGGGTCATATGGTAGCTTTAAATGTTGTTTTAGAATAATGTTGAGGATAAAAAGTTGTCTTACAGTCAGAACTCCACAAATCTGATACAGAGAAACAGTAGGAAAAAGGATAGGTTTGAAGATACAAACCATTAGCGAGCGATTTCAATAGACTTCATGGTGGTCTTACAAGTGCCCCCCCAAAGATGAAATGCAGTAATTTAATAATGACTGGCCTAGAGCATAATAAATTTGTTTTAGGAGATGAGACTCAGCAGCGTGTCGCAAGTTCTTAAAAACATATATCAGTTTGCGGACTCATGCACCAAGCCGCTTGATGTGTTCTTTGAAATTTAGATTTCTGTCTATAGTAACACCTAAGTACGTGATGGTACTAACACGTTCCAGCGGTAAACACGCGCAGCTGGCTTGCAGGGTACACTCATGAGAGATAATTTTATGGATGTTACTCAGACTTGAATCATTTTGAATACTGAACGCTATATACTTTGTTTTATCCACATTCAAAGTAAGAATGTTTGCCTGGAGCCAGCTTTTAGCGATATTATAGCCCTTCTGAGCAGCATCGAATACCTCATCCCAAGTATTGGCGGCAAAAACTAAAGCAGTGTCATCTGCGAAGGAGACGATTTCCCCTTGGGTGAGTTTAAGACTTGTGAGCTGGTTTATATAAACCAGAAATAAGGTGGGACCTAAAATGCTGCCCTGTGGTACGCCATGTGTGACTGGAAGATGGGTACTTTTGTATTTACCCACACGGACACACTGATTTCGCCCGGACAAGTAACTTTTAAAGAGTTCTAGCTGGGTACCTCTGATTCCTATCTTCTCGAGTTTAGCCAATAAGAGGGAAACAGAAATCGTATCAAATGCCTTGGCGAGATCGAGAAATATTGAAAGACACTTTTTTCCTTTATCCAAATTTGTGCAAACAAAACTGGTGAGTTTCTGCACTGCTTGGTCAGTGGATTTACCATGTCGAAATCCATACTGATTTTCAGACAGTAGATTATTTTTTTTCCAAATAATTTACCAAGCGAGTGTTTATAATTTTTTCCATTGTTTTCGATATTGCCGGTAGTATGGATATTGGCCTATAGTTTTTGATTTGATTTTTGCCCCCGCTCTTATATATTGGGCAGACTTCTGACTTCTTCAAGGAATCAGGGAACAAGCCCGACTGTAAACTATCATTGATAATTTTTGTAATAGGCGGAATCAGAGTGTTTTTATGTAGTTTTAGAAATTTACTACTTATCACAACCTGATGCACAATCTGTTTTCAGACCATTTATAGTTTGTTCAACTTCTTGCTCATCAGTATCCATCAAAACAAATGAGTTACTCTGCTGGTTACACTTGTCAATATTATATTGAAAAGGTGATAGTATATTGAAAAGAAGGCAAATGTTTCAATTTTTTCCTTATCTGCACGTGTTTTATTGCGGTAAAAACCATCGCTGAAGGTAAGGTATAAATAATAATAACAAAGGCGTCGGTTCGTTTTTGTTTTAATAATTCACTGATCTTAGATAATTACTTGAGGCGAATCGCTTGAGCGAGTCGTAACCAGCGAAAATCAAATTTTCTTATGTTGTGATAAATTTAGTTTCGCGGATACAACTGCGGAGGCACCTTAGAGATATCCTGTAAGGTTCTCTTGGCGTAAGAGTTATGATTTTTTAATAACTAGGAAAACAAATAAAAATACATAAAGAAAGAACAGTGTAGTTTAATTTGTTCAATAAAAAAAAATTGGCGTTCGACAACCCTACCGCGGCAGGCCGGTTGTGGGCGTGGCTTACTGAACTCGGATTCGGGTGCTGCGGCATGGGGTTCCCGTTACGTAACCATCACGCCGATGGACTCGACTGATGGGTTGTTATAGATTTGCGAGACACATTTTATGGCATGCCAATTTTTATACAATTTACGTACAGCTTGGCAAAAAAGAGTCTGGACAAAATGAGGGCGCCTGCTTAGCAGGTATGGCCACCCTGTATACTAGGACTAAAAGTGATAAGATACTTGTTGTTTTAATCCACAAATACGAGATCCCGGAAATTCTCATCAGTCAAGATTTCAAGACTTGATAGGCACACTGTCTTTTACTTTCAATGTATTTAGTAGATTGCGCATTATTTCGCTGGAATAACTTTTTATCTAAGAGTGCCATCATAATAACATAATACAAACTTATTCAGTTTAAAAATTAATTAAATTACACTCAGGGATTGCCGATTGAACCCGATACACAAGACATCAGTGGCGAAGGCACCATATAACACGATTCCTACCGCCTTCGGGGATTCGCATTGGTAACTCTATCACTATTAAAAATACAATAGTATGTAAATAGTGGCTACTATTGTCAATAAATATAGTTACACTACGAGTATTTAATTCACCATAACATTCAAACAACAAAAAAAGTTTATTTATACCTTTGTATTACAACAAAAGAGAAATGTTCTAAATTAACCCGGCGCCAAAACGTCATAATCGGGAACTAAAAATTCATACAACAGCGATCCCGTAATGATGTCACTTTAGGTCACGTGGCAACGCTTGATATGTACGAGAGCAAGTCGCTGTACAACGGGTTATGACAGAGACAGGTATAGAAAAATGCGTCAGCGAGAACGAAATAGAGGAATATTGCATATTTTATTCGTTTTCATCTGTTCAATTTAATTGTATTTAATTCATTACATTCCTATATTAATTTTAGAATTAAGTATTCTTTATTGATGAGTCAGTAAGTTAAGGCCGACTTGGCTTCGGCTTCTCTTTTAGAAAAATTTACGCCTCGCCGCTGCAAGACATAATGTTCAGCAATCGCATTTGCGGCCACCATCTAGGGTATTCACAACCATTAGATGGTTGGTATGCCTGTATCAAATTTGACATGAATGATACTGAACGAATCCTGTTAATGCTGACAGTTTATAGTCGACAAGAAGGCGACTTACAGCTGCTTACTGTCGGAAACTAATCGGAAGTCAGAGAGTACCTATAGCATGTCGCATTCGAAAGGTACGGGCAATTTCAAATAAACTTGAACAGTTGACTAATGAAGGGGTCAGGTATGTCTATGCGGGGTACATAACATTATCACTATTCACATGACAATGAAAATGAAATAACACGCTAAAGTTTAGATTTTATTTAAAAATAAAAACGTGACGTAACATCATTCTTGTATTCCTTTTCGGTGCTAAGATAGATTTTTTCCATTAACACTAATGTGTCAGTTTTACATTTCTTATTTATGAAAATAGTGTAAAAATCTTTCTTACACGTTTACGGCTCCCATTACAACCCGTCTCCTCAAACTATAGGTAATATATTACGTATAATAGGCACCTGAAAAATAATAAATATTAATTATACTTTTTTTTACTGTGGTATGCGATAATAGCATTAACAAAAAAAAAAATACTTGGCTGTTTCGTTATAGTGTTGCACTTTTTGTCTAATTGCACACAGATCAAAATCGTCTAATTCTTTCTTCCGCCAACTGTTTTGGTGTTCCTCCAGGTGTAGAAAAAATCCTTAATTGTTTTCTCCTTCATTAACAATTTCTCTAATTGTACTGTGAGATTTACCTTGAAAAAAATATAAAGACAATCATATTATTATAATTCCATGTAGGTACATTTTTCAATTTCAAGTATCAAACATCAAGAATTAACGTACACGTGGTTTGTTAAACTAGAAAACATAACCTCAATAATCTATAAGTAAACAAAACAATAAAATGACTTGAAACTTATAATACCGATAAAACTTAGTATTAGAAAGGAAAAACAATGACTGGCATTGAATAAAAGATAAATTTCTTGGATAAATACCTGTCGTGTCGGCAGTTCTTTCGTAAACATTGTCAATCGGAGACAAAATTTGTTACGCTTCAGATTCCGCCAAATTTCTTACGAAAACTTATTATATCACAGCTCACACCACTACTCCTTATTGTTTTATTCATTTTTTATATGTTCAAAAGCATTAATAATTGATAGTTAATTAGAAATAAGTAAAATACAACTGGGAACATAACACAATGACAGATTAGCTACTTGTTGATGATAAACAAAGCAGTGCTGCCACCAAAAAAATATTTTAGTTCCAATGGTTACCACGACAGACTCTTTTTTGCCAACCTATACTTAGCAGTGAAAGTGTGAAGTGGTTTGGTGAGAAGGTGCAGAGGTACTGGCGCAGAGACCATAGGGCTTGTACCCGAGCTATCTCGATGGTATTATCAACTGGACAGAGCTCCTCCCCAATATTTTATCAGGATACATCTACAACTAGCTTCTGCCCGCATGAAATGAAATGAAATGTCTTGTTCCTCTGATCCACCCCGTCGCATCGCATCGGCTGCCCGCTTTTACTCAGTTTTCAACCGACGAAACAAAAACGGAGGAGGTTATCAAGTCGACGTGTACATGTTTTTTTTTTATGTACCACGCATTACTTTTTACAGAGTAGTCCGAAGTTAGTCCCATATAAATTTGGAAAAAAAAAACAACCCTAAGAGTAGGAAAATAGGGGATGATTGATTATTCACTCGCTGATTGTAATGTAAGACCATGCATATTTTTTACAGAATAGTCTGATTTTGCAAGGACGTAGTAATTAGTCGACTATATCCACAAAAAAATATTTAAAAACATTTTAACATTGAGATTAGACCGCCGCAAAAAATAAGAAACTTCAACATCTCTTTCATTGACTACAACATCTCTGTTCATTGACAAACAGTCAATGAACAGAGATCACTAAATTACATAAAATTTATAGGAATAACCAAATTAAATTAATTAATTAAGTAATTTGCTTGTTTGGCGCCGACTCAAAATTACTTAGGTATACTTACATTAGGGGAAGCCGGGAAGGAGGGGCATGACGGGGACCTTATCGTTTGAAGGGCATTAAAACGCTCAATTTTGATAATTTTGAATGATTATTCATTTAGAATAACTCTTACATTACTAATCTTTGGAAATCAGGAACTTACGACACTTTACTTATGGCAGAAAAAGAAAAAAAAAATTCTGTCAATGACATCCCACACCCGATTTTGATATAAGGTAGGGTAAGACGGGGTACCGGATGGGGCAAGATGGGGTATGGAGAGACATATTTTAATTTTGATTACAATACTCGCAAATAAATACTGCCTCGTCGTTCTCGTCATCTATCGCAGCACAGCTACAATGTGCCCAATTTCCACAGAGGGAACACGCAACCCATCATTCATTTGATTCCATGTATCTTCCGTTCAGTGGTCTCGAACGTCATAGAGCGAGATCGGTAGAATTGCCAATTAAAACGGTATATTTGTACCCAAAATCGGTAAATGACATTTCCATGTGTACTGTGAAATCGTAGAATATTCGTTATATTTCGGTATTTCGGTAGAATGGTCTCGAACCTACCGAAAAATCGGTAGGTTCGAGACCACTGCTTCCGTTGCAGTAAAAACAAGGGATATTATTTTCGTCGTCATCATATTCTGGTGAAGCGTGATTCATTTTATTTTTCTTATTAATGTCAGTTTTTTTTAGTCAATTCGGTTTTCTTGTTCTTTTTTCTGTTTTTGCTATCTTCTACCAGTCTCTTTTTTTCGATTGATTCTTCCAATTCATTTTTGTACGGAGAAGCAGTTATGATAGCTGTTTTTCCTCGTTTTCCTGTCACGCGTAAAATTTTCCGGGTTGTAGGATAAGGCATCGCTTATTGAAGACTAAGTACCCCATCTTGCCCTTACATGCTTTTTCGAATAAAATAACTTAGCATAAAAAAAAAACAAATCAAAATATTGAAACGAACGAATTCTTACCTGCTAGTATATTGACGAACAAAAATATCTTTCAGTGAGTTCTTGATACTTTATATTGAGGTGAAAAACACGTGTCATGTACAACGCGAAAATAACAAGAAATTTGACAAAAACAGAATTTTTGGCGATAGCTCACAAACGCATAAACTTACAAACCGGTGTCAGTGCTGCCTGAGAAACAATTCAACGTCGCGTCATTACGAGCCAGGGCGGCTGTGAATGGTCGTTCGTACTATCGTACGACACGTGAGACCCTCTACCCCGCCTTGCCCGCTACCCCGTCTTACCCCCCCCCCCTTCCCCTACTTTAAGAACTTAGTTATTAAGGGTAAATAAAAAGGTTTCTTATTTTTTACTTGTCAGTTTTTTTTGCGTAGCGTTCATTCTGACTTTTTTGTTTTGCTCTCTAAGCGCCCCCGTGTGATGTACAATAGCCTACGACTTCAAGAATTTGGCAATCAATACAAAAAGGATTTTTCCAGGTGGTTCTAGAGATTAACGCGTTCAAACAAGCAAACAAACTCTTCAGTTTTATTTTTTAGTTCTCAGTATAGTAATGTTAGAGGACACGGTGGAGCATACTGTGGAAGTGTGCCCTGCCTGGGCGGAGCACCGCCGTGTCCTCGTGGAGGCGATCGGCGGCGGTGACCTGACCTCTCGCGTCCGGCCCTGGTGGGTCGGGAGTCGATAGCGGACTCCGGGCCACCGTAGGCGCGAGCTTGCGGGTGGCGAGCAATGGGTAGCTCGCCGCCCGGTAAGGACCAGGCTCGGGTCGACGGCGCGTAGTGTTCCACGCGCGCCTCAAAGAGATGTCAGCAGCAGTGAAGGGGTCTACTAGGACCGATGCCTGCCGGGGTCGCGAGATTGTTCAAGCGAGATACCGTGACCCCGACACACGGGCAACTGATGGAACACGGGTGGGTTTTAGTCAGTAAAAGTCTGACGCCCTCCCGCTCCGCCCAGAGCGGGAGAAGTCATTTGATGATCAATCCTGAAAAAAAAAAAGTATAGTAATGTATATGTATTATGTATACTGATTTATCAAACTTTTTAGACAGTTTTGACCAGAAGCGGCGTTAAGTATTGGTGAAATGGGTCATCGCCTACGGCCTCGCGGTCAAAACAGGCGTTTATTCGTCCGATGAAAAATATATGACCATTGAATGGTAAATTAACGCCATCCGAGGCAGGGTGCTATAGTTTTTAAGATTGCTTCACTCATTTTTGTAGTCTTCTTTTTTTAACCTTTCGTGCATATTATGTTGATTAACTACGAATCGAGATCGCGATTTAAATCATGTGTAGGCTGCATCTAAATCAACCAGATCAGCAAGAACTAAATCTTTGGAAAGTCAGTGCTCGTGCCCAGGAGCCTGTGCGCGTTGGCTTGAAAATAGTAGAATAAAATTATAGGATAGCTCCTAAGATCAGGTAGTTGAAACAAATAAAGTGGTTATAGCTTTTTATTGCAACGTATTAACGAATTTGTACTTATTGCAAATAAAAATATTCTTATTCTTTAAAAATATAATTATGTATAGGGATATAACGTGTTATCACAGTTGCTAAAAATTCCTATTTCAGGAACATGTAAGTTTAATTTCATTACAAACAATAATTACATATTTTGATTTAATATAATTTAACATAAACATTAGCCACATAATGCATCATAAATATTAGGTATCAAGTAAATTACACCTAAAAGTAAAGATGATAAATTGTCAAAGTAAACATCACATACAATTTCCTTCTGTACAATAAATCGGAGAATACATTTTGTCTCTGCTAGTCTCTAGCAGATACTTTGACCTTGCAACAGCCGGTAGTAATGGCGATTCTATAGTTAACTACGTTCGAACTATGCAATGACGTATTGGAGTGACCAGACTATCGTTATAACAAACCATCGCTACCTTACTTAGGGCCGATTTTTCAATCCTCAGATAAAAGTACCAATAGCTACCTAAAGAATAAAGTTATTAGACTCTTTATTCGTCTGATAAGTGGTCGTCAGTTTTTCAATCGTTATTTTATTTATGAATAACTATCTGACCGAATATCACATCTGTGAATACGTTAACTTCAGGGAGGTGAAACAAATATATAGAATAAACCAATGTTAGAACGGGACGGACTATTTCATTGTTTACTGTCAATGTTATAAAAAAATCTGCGGCAGCCAGATGTCCCTTTTTTTACGTTGAGAGGTTGTTGTTTTTGGTTGTGTGGTATTTTTATTTGTAATTCCGTGATTTCTTATTGCATTAAAATAATCATGGAAAGCAAAACTGAATCCCACACTTTAAAGTGTTCGACACTCGGTCTTATAATTCTTTCTTTTCGTTCATATTCTTTCTTTGTTTTCATTCAAATACTTATATTTATTAATTATGACTTCATCCTCGCTTGCCATTTCGCCAATACTATCGCAAACATCCATTTTCATTAAGTACACTTTTCAAAAACGAAAACTAACCTCAAGTTTGGTAACGCCAACGTCGTTTATCAATGGAACAAGCGGTTATCTGGCCGTCAAAGAGCCAAATAGATTTATTCCTCCGTTAACGGAATTATTCGACCAATAAAGCCTATTTGACGATTGAACAACACAGTTTTTTACTATCTATTGAATAAACCCTATCCGTCTGTTTATCTGAGGATTGAAAAATCGGCCCTTAGTTATAGAACTACAAGATATTGGTGCCGATTCTGTTGCCACAAAAGTAAACTAAACTAAAAATCACTAAAATTTGGTTTATTCCTGTCAAACGACGATTTCCTATTCTGAAATAGACTAAAGTGACACAACTTAACTATATTTTAGTTTGACAGCACTAAGATTGCACTGAGTTATTAGTTTAGTGAAAATGTCAATTTTGATATTCTGAGTTTGCCGGTTTTCACCAAAAATTTTGAGTATAATAATTTATTTTAACTAAATCTGACTATTTTTAAGCGCGATTAAAAAAAGGTGTGGAATAAAACTAGTGGTCATGAACTAAAATTCTCAACAACGCCTTGCTTTCACGTGCAAAAACAGTTCTGTATTTTTTATTTTCTTTTTGCTTATATCTTGAAAATGGCGTGTCCTATCGGAAAAATAATGAAATTTTCGACCCCCTTAGTATACCCCGGAACATGCCCAACCCACGTGTTGAGATTTAAATGTTCCGGGGTATACCCGGAACATTTAAATCTCAACACGTGGGTAACATTTTTTTTATATTTATCAAACAAAAGTGAAAAATTCCATATAAAACACGTCCAGGCTGCACCCTAGCACGCGCCTTCGTCTCTCAAAAAATTCATTCTACGCAATGCACACACAAGTAAACGTTGCGAAAACAAAAGAAAAAAAAATACCACGCTGAGTCGCGATTGTCAAATTCGATTTTAGTCGTGTCAAAATAGTTTTTTAATTTAGAGATTTTTCCTTGCAGAATAGCGTTACAATTCTCATAGCCAAAAGTAAGGAATTTTAGAGATAGTTTAGTTCGTGTACAACAGAATCGGCACCATTATTCAACTGAATAGAGTCCTATTTAATGCACTTGTTTGTGAGGTACAGTCGACCTCCTAGCTGCCTTATCACCATAAAGTGCCGGAATTTGAATGTCACTTGCACGACATATAATGCAAATTATCACTACCTTACTTCCTGTAACTACAAGATACTATTCAACTGAATAGAGTCCTATTTAATGCACTTGTATGTGAGGTACAGGCGACCTCGTAGCTGCCTTATCACCATAAAGTGCCGGAATTTGAATGTCACTTGCACGACGTAAAATGCAAATTATCACTACCTTACTTCCTGTAACTACAAGATACTATTCAACTGAATAGAGTCCTATTTAATGCACTTGTATGTGAGGTACAGGCGACCTCGTAGCTGCCTTATCACCATAAAGTGCCGGAATTTGAATGTCACTGGCACGACATATAATGCAAATTATCACTACCTTACTTCCTGTAACTACAAGATACTATTCAACTGAATAGAGTCAGTCCTATTTAATGCACTTGTATGTGAGGTACAGGCGACCTCGTAGCTGCCTTATCACCATAAAGTGCCGGAATTTGAATGTCACTTGCACGACATATAATGCAAATTATCACTACCTTACTTCCTGTAACTACAAGATACTATTCAACTGAATAGAGTCCTATTTAATGCACTTGTATGTGAGGTACAGGCGACCTCGTAGCTGCCTTATCACCATAAAGTGCCGAAATTTGAATGTCACTTGAACGACATAAAATGCAAATTATTGGCTACCTTACTTCCTGTATCTACAAGTTACAATTGAACTGAAAAAGTCCTCTGTAATGCAGTTGCTTGTCAGGTACAGTCGACCTCGTAGCTGCTTTATCATCCTACTGTTCCCTAATTTGAATGTCACTTGGACGAAATAAACCGTCAAGTTCTATTAGTCCATGAGACAAATTCCTGCTAGGGTCGCGAGATCAGTTCAAAAGAGGTACCGACGCAACTGAAGGAACACGGGTGAGTTTTAATCAGTAAAAGTCTGACACGCCCTTCCGCTCCACCCAGAACGGGAGACGTCATTTGAGGATTTTCTACCCACAAAAAAAAAAAAATTTGACAGTAAAATTCTACCCCAGTAAAGTTTCAATTTAAGACGGAATTGTTGTTGAGGCAACTATGAGGTTGACTATACTTTTTAGTTAAAAATATGAATGGCAAGGAAGTGCATAACAATATTTGCAAATAATTACACAAAACGCAGTGCAAGCTTGATTTTCTGGATTCTTGATTATTAGAATCATTACAAATAACAAAATACAAGCAAGTTTCACTTTACATATGTTAAAGCAGTGGAAACCTGCTTTCATATTTTATTTGTAATCATTCTGATGAACAGACTACTTCTTGGATAATAATTTTCGTTGTATGTCTTTACTCCAGATTACCTAGCTAGCAAGATTTACGTAATTCTGGTCAAACTGAGGAGAATCCTGCGCGAGATGTGGGATTCGCTTCAATGTGGCCAGAGCTTCATCGAGGTTCCTCTGCAGTATTTTTTTTTTACAATAAATTACCAGTATAAAGTATTTTAAACAAAATAAACCTAGTGTAAGCGTAGTTTTCTCATCAACGCCGGAAGAAAAGCTGGGGCAGGAGCTCTACTCTTTTTTCCTTCGTCTATGTAAGGGCCTGGCTTGGACATCAACACAGTATGCAGTGAGGGTAGAGCTCCTATTGAACAAGCCAGTTCTGGAGACATGTTGCGACACCCTTGCACATCCAAGAACTGAAGTTTACTGCAGTGCATACATATTGCTTCCAAGGTCTTATCTGTCAGCTGATTGCACCCCTAAAAAAAGAAAAAAATAATGTATGAATAGAGATGCTCATATAGTTCTGTAAGATAATCTCGCTGATATTTCACTTACTCTCAATTCAAGTTGTTTTAGTCTTTGCAAGTTTTTGACTATTTCTTTCACAGCATCATCTTTGAGATTATAGCAGTCCGTCAGATTAAAATATTCAATGCTGGGACAACTTTTAACTAAATTTTCTATTCCTTTACAGGTTATTTGTTGACATTTACTTAAGTTTAGATTAATCAGTTCCTTGAAATTAAAAGCATAGGTCAAGCTCACATCTGTTATTCTATTGCATCCACTTATATCCAGCTCCTTAAGGCTCCTTATGCGAGCTAAGGAGTAACCTGTGTAAGAATCCATTGTCAGTTTTTCACACATAAGCAAGACATCTCTTTTTCGTCTAGCATCACGAACTATTTCTTCTTCTGCTCTGGATCCCAAGTGGATCTTAGGCGACATATGTGAATCATCAATACTTGACATTATTGGAACATCTTCCCCGCCTTTTGTTTCAACTTTTCCCATACCAGTTAATCCAGCATCAGACACTTTATCACAATGGCTCAATTTTAAGGTTTGAAGTAACAATTGGTTCTTAAAAATGACCTGTACTGATGTATCAGTTACAGCATTGAAACAGTAGCTCAAGTTTAATACACGTAAATTAGGAAGTCTTTCAGAAAGCATAATGACCCCAGTTTGGTCTATGTTCAATGAGTTGATATCAAGCTCTTCAAGTCTTTCATTTTGTTCAACACAAATACCTTTCTCAAGACCATCTTTTGTTAACAGTTCGCATTGTGATATATTTAAAGACTTCAATTTTTTCAACTTATTCAGTTCTGCTATTCCTGAGTCTGTGACAGCTCTACATCTTTGAATGTTGAGGTATTCCAAATTGACTAGATTTTCACATATATGTACAAGTGATTGGTCTGTCACTCGTGTACACAGGCCTATATCAAGCTCTCTTAGAGAAGTTTGATGGCTAGTCAGCGATAATATGCCAGTGTTAGTGAGTTGATCACAGGAATGCACTTGTAAGGAATGTAACTCTAAATCTTTTACTTCTGATAAGGACTTCAGTGCAGCACCATCAATGAGAGTACAAGAGAAATGCAAACGTTTGATATTTTTAGCTCTACTAACAATCAACTGGAGTATAAAATAAAATGTCAATACACTCTCTGAGGGATTTTGGAAAATATCAGTACTTTGAGGGTAGAACTTTTTGACTAAACCAAGATGGAATTGCAAGGAGCATGCTGATAAGTTTAACTCCTCTAGGGCTGGGGCAGCAGATGCAAATCTACTGAACAATGCATCAGTCAAGTACTGATTCCCTGAAAGACTCAAAGATTTTAAATTTTCAAGATTTTCAGTTAAAAATCCCTCACTCTTCCCTTCCAGCAGGCGCCCTGACATGAAAAGTTCCTTGCAGTTTTGAATGTTCAAAGTTTCTAGATTTGTACATTTCTGTAGCATATAAACAAATACTTTTTCACAAATATCACAGCTCCTTAAGGTTAAACATCGAATGTGTTCACCCATTTTATTCCAGAATTCATTTTGTTTACTTGTTATTTCAACTTCATTAAATAAATAGTTGTAGTATGTGATAGATGATTCCTCAAATATGGTGAGTGGTGAGGATACTTCATCAGATAATACTGTTTTATAAAATATAGCCACTTTGTTCTTCAAAAAGCTTTGATCATTTGCAGCCAAGTACCATGAATGGCATGTCTCACTGGCAGCTTTCCTGTCTGATTTTGGTAAGTACTTGAAAAGATAAACTAATACCTGAAAGTGGTGTTAGGATATAAAAATTGTAATACAAATTGAATTAGTTACTTATTGATTAATTTTAAAATCAAAACAATGATCTAGTGAATTTATTCTTACTACGATCTTTAAGTATAGTGTAATTTTTGGGCGTACTATCGACAAGAGAAAATTTATCTGCACGATCGATAATCACGTGAAAAAATGATTTAAAGGACAAACAAAGAAAACCTTAATAAGCTAGCAAAGACGCGGAAGTATGGCTTAATCAATGTGAAAATGTACGTACCTCAAACGGAAGCTCCATTTGTTATATTTGAATAAACTGGAAATAATAATGTATTGCTATAAACAAGGATATTTTTTAATTTAACATTTGTTTGCGCTGAAATCCGAATTTTATTTCCGTATTTTTTTCGTCTCTTTTGACATTGACAACAACAGCTGAGTGCGTTTGACAGTGACGGCCGGAATTCAAAGAGAGGGTTTTTTTTATTTGGCTTATAGTCTTTTAAGTTCTCAAAGAGTAGGACTCGTGGCTAAGTAGTTACAGTTGTGCGGGGGCGTCTCCAAGGTTAAGGAGGATGGCACTAAGGTAGCTCTGAAATCGGGACCGTTTATTAACCCATTCACTGCCACTTAAATTTTAAAAACATCACCTGGGTGCCACTTAATATTTTTCCTTTGGCAAGACCTTCACAACACCAACCGTTTTTTCCTTACCAAAACAAGAATGACAGTTCGAAAAAAAAACCAACAGTTTTTCCACATTTAACAATTGTTTCTAGCCGTGTATGTTGGCAAATATTTAAATAAATTCTATCATTTTAAAGTAATTCCAGAAAACGTCCTAAAGTACATTCAACGCATATGGTGCGTTGGTGGCATGACGTAGTTGAATTAACATAAAACCTTCACAATTAAAAATCCTACAATTTCGCGGGCTACCCTGGCGCTTCCTTTTAAGCTACGCTTGCCGAAGTCCGCCTGTAGATGAGTGACTATACATTACGTTACTTATTACACTACATTATAGTACATTAGTGACTTTTATCTATGAATATCTTGCTTTATACTTTATTAGGTGTTTATGTTGTGACTTTTCTCTGTCGTGTGCCACATACCTACGCATTGCATTCTATGAGCGAATAATTTGGGATATGTGATATGCTCATTTTGTAATCGTCGTATAGTGAGGGGAGTCCTAAGGCTACCCACTGACCAGGCGGGCTGGCGATCGCAGTACGGTGGTAAAATGCATAGAGAACACTGCTGCTCGTTCTCTAGTAAGTCCCTTATGCCCGGTTTCTGAGGTACTCGTATCGGTAGTTTATCTATTCATTAGCGCTATTGGTTCGATAACTTGACAGTTTGCGTTTCCGAACACCGCAATGTAAGATAAACTCCGTTTAAACTGAGGTTATTTTATCTGACCAATGTGTGGCGTTTATCGGTTCCATAACTTTATTTGACGTTTCATTTCAAACTATGTCAACTCGCTTTTAATCAAACGCCTAATCAAGTTTGTTGAGCAATAATGCACAAATACGGCTCATTGCATGAATATTTAGTTTTGAAGAATTTATTTTATAAGTACCTACCACGTTGTACACTTTATGTTATTTTTTTCTTCTTCATCTTGTCTTTGCACGGAATACAACTACATATTAAATCATCGGAAGCTTTTTATTCAAAATAATTCTGGATATAAACCCCAACAGTTTCTTTTCTATTAATGTTTAAGTTGTACCTATGTGATGCAAAGTTATACATTCGTGATATAGATGCTCGTTGCATGACAGTACCGTGTATCATAACTCAATCCTACGAGCGCGACTCGATAATAATGAGATAGACGGTCACCTCATGGGAGACAGTGCTTATCCTTGTAGAAAGTTCATAATGAAACTATTCTTAAATCCAGCTACAAATGCGGTAAAACGTTACAATAAAGCACAAATAAAGACCAGAAAAACAGTTGAAAGAACATTTGGTGTGTGGAAAAGAAGATTTCAATGCCTCTCTAAAATTACGGTTAAAATTAGATCACACATTACTTGTAATTGATGCAACAGTTGTGTTACATAATATAGCTCTAAAGCAAAATGATTCACTGATAATTGATTCCGCTTCTGAACAAGATATCGTAATAGACTCTGTTGATCAACCCCTTTCCTCTGAAGGAAACCATGTCCGTCGGCTATTGTTGGAGCAATATTTTAGGTTGCTAACTTTCTCTTTTTAAACAGGAAAATTGACATATTGTAGGTACTTACAACTATTTACGTACAATGGGGACACAAATAAAAAAAAAAACAAATGAACTTGGCTATACCTACATTTATATTTCGAGTTAAATATCAATCAATCAAATCAAATCAATTTATTTCGGGCTACAAAGACCCATAACATAAATACCTTACAGACTAACATACATACAAATAAAAACAATGAAAAAACTATTGTACACGAAGTGACGGCGTCGTCGTGTTGCGCTGCGAGGTGTCGCGTAGCCTTCCGCGGAATCGCCGATACACGACACCCTCGCTCATCCTCTAGGCGCGTGGTTCGCCTAGAGGATGAGCAGCAGCTGGCCATGATTGCCAGAGGCTGCCCCCAAGGAGGGGTGCTGTCACCCCTTCTATGGAATTTGGTGATTAACGAATTAATTGCCAGACTCAATGCCAATCATTACTACACAATAGGTTATGCGGACGACCTCGCCATCCTTGTCTCAGGGAAGGTGACGAGCACGATTTTTAACCTCACCCAGCAAGCACTACGTATCGTAGAGAGATGGTGCAGTGAATATGACCTCTCAGTGAACCCCACTAAAACGGAGCTAGTCATGTTCACCCATAAACGAGCTTTAGGCCCCTTCCGCCTACCGAAATTGTTCAATACAGAACTTCAGCTGGCCAACGAAGTCAAGTACCTCGGGGTCATTCTTGACAGTAAGTTAAACTGGAGTAGCCATTTAGACAGTAAACTAAACAGGGCCTGCATCACATTCTGGCAATGCAGGAAAATGATAGGTAAGAAGTGGGGCCTATCCCCCAAAATCATACTTTGGCTGTACACCGCAGTGATCCGACCCATGATCACCTACGGGGCTGTGGTCTGGTGGCCCCGCACCAAGCTTATTACAGCCTGCAACAAACTGCAACGCATGCAAAGACTAGCCTGCATGGCGGTCACGGGCTGCATGAGGACTACTCCGACTGCAGCCATGGAAGCCATGCTGGGACTACCACCGCTCCACCTGTTCATACAGCAGGAAGCCACGATGGCGGCGGCGCGTCTGAACGCAACCAACCTCTGGAGGAAGAGAGACACACAACACACCGCGCTGCTTAAGGAACTCAACAATGAGTTCCCCATTACTAAAGCTATAATGGACCGGGTGCCTAAACAATTCATTTTTGATAAAAAATACAGAATCCAGCTGCACGAAGATCGCCGATGTGAGGGTTTGCGCCCCACTGAGCTGCGCATCTTCACGGACGGATCAAAAACAGACAGTGGCACAGGTGCTGGAGTCTTCTCGCAGGACTTCAACATACATATAGCCACACCATTAGGAGTTCACAACACAGTGTTCCAGGCGGAATGCATTGGGATCACTCTTGCCGCCTCAGCCATCATGGCCAGGGCAGTTAAAGACCACTCGATCCGCATACTCTCAGACAGTATGGCTGTTCTGCAAGCGCTGGACAGTCACTCGATTGATTCTGGGTTAATATACGAGTGCCACCAGCGCCTCAACCAGGTGGGTAGCCTCAATAATATAACCATTCAGTGGATAAAAGGACACAGCGGTTCGCTTGGTAACGATGCCGCCGATGAACTGGCCAGAAGGGGGTCGAGCATGACACCGGTGGGACCAGAACCCATCGCGCCACTCCCCTTTGGGTTTCTACGCTCTCTGGTAAGAAAACGTACCAGGGATCTACACTTTAAGCAATGGGTGGACCAAAGTGATTGCAGGCAGGCCAAGGAGGCTTTGCCTACCATCGATGCCCGACTCACAAAACAGGTCCTTCGGCTAGACAAACGACAGCTGCGTATGGTTACAGCAGCAATAACTGGCCATGGGTCGTTTAATAAACATCTATTTGTCATAGGAGCTACAGACAGTCCGCTGTGCAGGGCCTGCATTGAGGACGACGAGACAGCAGCGCACGTGCTTCTAAACTGCCCGGCGATCGCCACATACAGGGCCAAGTACTTCGGTAACCCAGGTACCCTACGTGAGATAGTCAGCAACATCAAGGCGTTGCTGGCCTTTCTCGAGGAGCTGGGGTGGATCGAATAACCGATTTCCCACCCGTACGCAAAATACGCGCTCAGACGTGGAGTTGCGGAAACCAGCCCGTTCTACCTATTACCTATTACACGACACCCTTCGGCCAAAACTCTGCCTTGAGGTAGGTCTCGATTTGAAGTGTTGGAACTCGCACCACGAATGACTTGAAATTCGTGTTGTGGCGCGATTCCAACTTCTCGACCCTCAAAGTGTAGTTCGTTTTCAGTCGTACATACTCCACGATCTCCTCAACCTTCGTGGTGTAATGCAGACGTGAAATATACAGCTGCGTCGTAGGCACAGCAGGGCGCAGCAGCATGTTGGGTCCACTCGGAGCTGTTCCACACTGGTTTCGTGAACAGGGCTTCTTCTTCTTCCTTTCCACTTTCGTGAAACCCTCTTCATCAACTTGGCCCGTTCTCGGCAACGAGCTACGGACCGCAGCCAGGGCAGGTAGTGCACCCTTCATCTGGTTTTCCCCAATTTTATTCTGCCGCATAGACTGCGACAAACCTGATTTTCTCGTGGTTACAATAGCGGCGTAGGCACGGTTTGGGGTCGACGTACCTACGTGTGACGTTTCCGCAGCCGGTGTTGTGGCGCGGGTGACGGCGGCGGCGGGCGGCGCTTGGTCAGCATTATCGGCAGCCGGTGACGCACTTGTGTTCGCCGATTCTAAACTGCCGATTGATGCGTTTTGCGCCCCTCGACGTGTGTTCACCTTAGAGGCCTCAGGTGACCCAATTACTGAACCCACTTTGCGCAACAGTGTTATTTCCGCTCGCAGTTCAGTGTTGGTTTTTTCCACAACCTCCATACGGGACTGCATCTTGGTCATCTCCACCTTCAAGGTAGTGATGTCCTTTAGCAGCCGTGTAACGTCGACGTGATCGAACGTGATGGGAGGCAGCTTACCCAGCTCCTTCGCCACGAAATCTGGCACGTCGTCCGGGTCGGTCTTCTTCAACATATCAAGAATATCTAGAATGCTCTTCTCAGTTCCATCTCTGCGGCGAGACGGCATCTGGTCCAGCTTTCCAAGTGACTGGAACAGTAGCAGTTTACCACTGCTGATCTCATCCTCCTTGTAATTGGACCGGCATATCTGCAGGATGCTCACCTCGTCCATGTAGTCGATGGCATGGACTAGGAACGCCAGCAATTCATTGACTATGAGTGGTTTGGAACTCATAGTGACAGTACGGGCAGCGGCTATGGCCGCGCTACACGTGAATAAAATTCGCTCCGTGCACAGCGGAAACACGTCCGTAATTGACCGCGCATCGCACTGCACTTCGATAAGAAGCATCTTGTCTCTTTCAGTAAAATGTTTACTACGTTTTCCAGATTCCATTATGTCAAATATTATATTCGAAAGACATGTATCCGACAGCGAAGTAAAATTAATATCAGGAATCATAAACAATGAACTGAGTACTGACAATAGAAAAAAAGGTTTTACCCATAAATATAAAATAATGAGTTTACATATTTTTAACTAAAATAATATTAAGCCAGTTATTTATCCTTGAAAAAAAATTGTTTAGATATTAAACTAGTTTTAAAGACCATTTAACTAATAAAAATCAATTTTAGATGCAATCTTATAAACAGACCCATCTAGCGGCATCTAAAAAACTAGTTGACAGTTTCATAGTTATAGAATGGTTTGTTTTGTATTCAGAAACGCAGTGACAGTTATCCGACGTTTATCTTATACATAACTTTATTGAATGAATAGTTGAGAGTTTATCTTGGAACTTCAGAAACCGGGCATTAGTCGCCTTTACGACACCCACGGGAAGAAATGGGTTGGTGCTATTCTTTATGTCCGGTACCATACGGAACTCTGGTACCACACCACCGTTCAATTATTTATGTATTGAATTTATCATAAACATTTTGAGGTCTGGATTTGTGCCCGGTTGTTGGCAGGGCACGCCCTCTATGACTACTAACTACTTAAACATAACTGGTGAAATGTGTTTGTACTGTAGATAACTACATCATATTTAGTAAAATAACAAAATCATTTGAAAAATCAATAATTATTCCCGTGGCGGTTATAAAATCGTAAACCTCCCGTTACTAAGCACACTTCAAACGTAAGGTAAGAACATCCATATTGTACGGATTACATCGCCGTGTCGAAAAGTTGAGGGGATGACCTTTATATTGAAGGATAATGAAATGGAATTTGACCGTTTTTCAAAAGGTACTAACGCAATCTTACAAATACACACCAGCTTACAAAAAAGTTATTATTTCCGTGGCGCACTGGCTGGGCGTTACTATGCTTTTTAGGGTTCCGTACTCATAGCTAAAACGGGACACTATTACTAAGACTTCGCTGTCCGTCAGTACGTCTGTCACTAGGCTGTGTCTCATGAACCGTGATAGTTAGAGAGTTGAAATTTTCACAGATGATGTATTTCTGTTGCTGCTATAACAACAAATACTAAAAACAAAATAAAATAAATATTTAAGGGGACTCCCATACAACGATCGTGATTTTTTTGCTCGATATTGATAATGGCAATAGGTAGACGTTTGAAATATTCACAGAATATTTAGTTATGTATTCTCTATTACCAGCGCGAGCGTAATTGATTCAGGAATAAGAAGAAGTGCTGTAAAACTAAGATAACTGGACTTACAATTAGCCAAGAAATATATACTTAAGTGGCACTACGGCTGCCACTGAGTTTGTTTAGTGCCTACGTATTAACCGTAGAAAATATGCCCGATATACCAAATGTTAGTTATATAGCGGTGACCTAAGCTCCACTAGGTGGGCTGATGAAATGGCGGCCTATTGAAAGTAGCGGGAATCCACTGGATGCGTACGTCGTTGTGGCAATTCTTGTTGCAACCTATCTCCAGCATTGATTTCGTTTGTGATGATTTTGATAATGAAGATAAGCAAGAAAACAGAACAGGGAAGCGGCACCGATAGGTAACCTCGAAAGAAGTGATTCGGAGAAAGCGACGTTATTCCGCGGATTCGGTTTCGGACTCGGACAGTGAAGAATAAATTCACAGTACTACTAGAAGATTTACGCCAAGTTTGACGACAATTTTGATCACTGTTTTACCGAATGCAGGAAGTTGAAAGACAAAACGAAATAGGCTTTTCTGTAAGCTTTTAATATAGCTTCCGAAACGATCTACAACACTGGGACCTAAATTCGGTTACCTCCGCGTTTCTCCCCGTGCAGCCCCTCATCAACTGGGTACAGTTTTTTTTTAAATATTAGGGTTACAATCGTACGAGACGTGACGATAAAGAGATCTGTAGGAGAACCACGGTAACCGTTATAGCCCGACGAATTGCCAAACTTAAGTGGTAGTGGGCACGGCACATTGCTCGCAGAACAGATGGGGCCGAAACTCGCGACCGCGTACCAGAAATCGTTGCGTTCCGAAGAGGCCATGCTTGGCTTAAATCATGAGGATGGTGATGAACCGCACGCTTTTACAACCGAACCCAGTCTTCTCCGCCTTAACGTTACAAAACAAACTCAGGTACCAACCTCCCGAACGTCTAGATTTTTCCGTGCTGCGATGAATGAATAAGGAATTGAGGATATTCTAATTGTCAATCACCTTGTCGTAACTACTCGCTGTTCTTGAATGGTATGCTAGTTTTTGATGATATCATAAAACGAAGCGTTCTATTATGCATTAATGGTTGAAATAATCATCCTATAACGACTTCAGTAATTAGGGTCGAGTCGCATAAATTGGACCGGCTCGTAATTTGTACCACCTCAAAATCTACCAAACTGTAATGTTTACTTTTAAATTGGCAAAACTAAAAATCAGTACTACCAACATGACGCAACCGCTGCCATTTTGAACTCGATAACACAACAGAGTAAATTATAGTGAACAAAAAATTTTTTTGCGGCGTTCTAGTATTATTTTATGGGTGTTTACCTAAGTATTTCTTGTGGCAACGGTAAATACACTGCAACTATTATATATATTTTTGGAAAGTAGGCATATTAGTGACCTTTTTGAGACTATAGTTTTATGTTTTTTAGCATTTCGAGTTTATAATGCTGGCTCACATTAAAATAAAACTTAGTGTTGCCTAATTTGTACCAGGTGTGGTACCCCTAAAATGTACCGGTACAATTTAGGTATATGGTAGTTTTTCAACTTGATGGTCAACTAGATTGAAATGTTTTCAGATGTCTGGAGAAGATAAAAAGCGCTCTTCCTCTATTCTAATTAGAATTTAAAATGTTGCTGTGCCCTAAAGGGTCCATAAATGTTTCTATAAACCCACCCACCACCTGTATACATTATGGAATGCAATAAAGATTTGAGATTTGATTTGAGATTTCACGATGATGTTGAACAAGAGCTAGTGTCGCATTTATTGAACATGGAAAAGCATATGTTTGGGCTTACAATTAAGAATGTAAGAAAACTGGCGTATGACATTGCGGAAAAAATGGCATTCCAAACACTTTTTTGAAAACAGCAAAGATGGCTGGTAAAAAATGGTTTTACTCATTTCTTTAAAGACATTCGGAACTTAGTGTTCGCCAACCAGAAGCAACATCTTTTAATAGAGTACAGTACATAATTAATATTCAAACCTATTTGAATAATATTTTTCATAAAGATGTTAGTACTTTTAGTTAATAACAAGCACTTGATCTCATTTATAATATGAAGTACAATTTAGGATACCTATGGTACAATTAAGGAAACCGGTTTCCTAAATTGTACTTTTTCAGACTTTTTTAAAAACTTTAATTTTCATATTTATTTTTGAAATATCTCATTTTCTTTCAATAAACAATGATTGCTAATAGAACAACCTTTTTATTTCTAGTAATATATTCCTTCAAAGTTAAATAGTTTTTGTGACAGCTTGTGAAGTTTGTTAACTGGTACAATATAGGCAACTTTACCCTATCTAGACCCGTTTTATTAAGTATACGTAACTAAGAGTTAAATAGGTAGGTACCATCATATTACACGTAAGTAAGACTTGACGAAGTTTTTCATCAAACACCCAACCATCTAACCATCTCCCTTCGGTCGGTTTTTTCTCAAAATTGTATCTACCAACCTGGATCTGGATGACTTGCTATAAGTAGACATACTCCTTCACAACTTCGTGAAGCGACTCTTCGCTGTGGATTGGACTCGGCAAGATGTGTGAATTGTAAAGAACGGGTCAGACAAGAACTATTGGGTCTGATAACTGACTCTCTCATCCATATTCTTATTCCAAATTGGCTTTGTTAATTCTAAATTACCTTGAGTCATACTCGACCCAGGCAGGACGCCTTGACAAGTTTGAGTGAATCTTGAGTTTCCTAGAATACTTTCTTAACTGACTCGCGTAGGCACAGTAACGCTACATTGGTACAGTTACCGAAACAATTGAAAAAAATAAATAATATGAATACTTAAAAAAAGTCATATTAACATAGGTAATATTTACATAAGACCTACTAAGAATATTTTATTGGATACTCACAAGATTAGATATACTCGTCTATAGTAAACGAAGCTATTACCGACCCAATTAAGATAGTTTTAAAATCGAAGTTGTGACTGCTTTCACAACCAGTGTTTTGTTTTTATATGAACACCTTGCATGTCTAGTTTATATTTATTACTTCAAGAAAGGCGAAGAGTGAAAAACTTCTATATTAGAGCACTAAATTAGAAGTTTTTCTTTAAATAAAAACATAATTAGGGGAAAAATTAGATTGTTTGTATTACTGGCCCATAAGAACGGCTATTAACGATATGAACTTATTGCCGACTGTGTGCAACGACAGAATAAATAGTTTGCTAAATTGTTAAAATAAGAATAAGTAAATGTGTGCATGGGTTGTGGCTCCATCTTACTGGTACAACGTGTTTTTTAAAGCTGGTTTATTTTATGAAGCGATTAAGAAAAATCGCACAGCAACTAGGTGCAGTTTCTTCGATTAAGAGCCCTCTCACAAAATTTGAACGTTCGAGTTTAGGTAAAAGACGGCAATCTTATGTATGTGTGCGTAGCTATCCACACATGCACAATACAAACAGTGTAACGCGAGTGTCTAGCCGGTCTAAACAATCTTGATCCGTTAGAATTATAATGCGGTATTTAGATATTTATGAAAATACTTATTTTTATTTATCCAGTCTAATAAACATTTCTAGACTAATAAAAAAAAATACAATTATATGTTATGTAAAGTATACAATAAAAATAAAAAATTAAAACAATTACATATTGGTGCCGATTCTGTTGCACACCGAACTAAACTAACAAAACTATCTCTAAAATAGCTTACTTTTAGCTATGAGAATTGTTACGCTATTCTGCAAGAAATAATCTCTTTTAAAAATTATTTTGACACGACTAAAATCAAATTTGACAATCGCGACTCAACGTGGTATTTTTAGGGTTCCGTTTTTGCCATTTGGCAACGGATAGATTCGTCATGTCTGTCTGTCTGTCTGTCCGTATGTCACAGCTACTTTTCTCCGAAACTATAAGAGCATGCTGTTGAAACTTCGTAAGAAGATGTATTCTGTGAACTGCATTAAGATTTTTACAGTAAATTAGAAAACAAAACAATAAATTTTTGGGTTCCCCATACTTAGAACTGAAACTCAAAAAAAAAAAAATCATCAAACCCATACGTGTGGGGTAAAATGGTATTGAGGTTTCTAATAAAAAAAATTTCTAAACTGAATAGTTTGCGCGAGAAACACTTCCAAAGTGGTGAAATGTGTGTCCTCCCCCCCGTAACTTCTAAAATAAGAGAATAATAAAACTAAAAAAAATATATGATGTACATTACCATGTAAACTTCCACCAAAAATTGGTTTGAACGAGATCTAGTAAGTAGTTTTTTTTAATACGTCATAAATATTAAACCGCAATTTACCTTTCATTCAATCAACTCAAATATAAAAATAAAAAAAAAAACATTTAATTTCATAAACATAAACCACAGGTTTGTACGGAAACCTCGGTGCGCGAGTCCGACTCGCACTTGGCCGGTTTTTTTTCTTTTGGCTTCGCAACTTAGTACTTGTGCGCTACGCAATGAACTTGCTGAGATACGAAGGCGCGCGCAAGGGGGCATCCTGGACGTGTTTTATATGGAATTTTTCATTTTTGTTTGAAAAATAAAAAAAATATTACCCACGTGTTGAGATTTATATGTGTGGGGTTTTATAAAGGGGGTCGAAAATTTCATTATTTTTGCGATAGGACACGCCATTTTCGAGATATAAGCAAAAGAAAAAAAACATACAGTACTGTTTTTGCACGTGAGGCGAGGCGTTGCCGTTGGTGTGAATTTTTGTTCATGACCACTAGTTTTACTCCACACCTTTTTAATCGCGATTAAAAATAGTCAGATTTAGTTAAAATAAATAATTTTAGTCAAAATTTTTCTACAATCTATTAAAATAATAATTTACTTGATAATTAACGAAACTCTTCTACAAAAAAAAAATATAATGCTAAGAGTAGCAAAATGTTGTAGTCGTAGTATATTTTTGCCTTCACGATACGAGTACCCGTAAACTGAGACGCGGGAAAAATTGGCACAGGTCCTTCCCCGTTGGGCGCTTGCGCCGTACTAAACGCTGCCCGCTTGTGCATCGTAATTTATTCTAATTTAGAGTGATTTCAAAAACGATATTATGTCTAATTAAATAAACAGATTTAAATAAAACTTGAAAATTCGATTTGTTATAGAACATACTTTATATTGACATGAATTTTTAAATGTAATTATGCTTTATTCAAACCAAAAAATAAACTACGATAAACTTGCGAATAAATCGTAAAAATTGCCATAAGATTTTATTTTTTTACTAATTAATGTTATTAAAAATCAATATTCTTGTACTAAATGTAACAACTAGATTATATGTCTGTTGTTTTGTGTATTTTTTTTACTCAAATTTCTACATATTAATGATAGAAATAGGAGTCTGAAATTGACCCTGCGCTGATTTTTACGAAAACTAGTTGTGGGTGATTAATTACTACAAAGTAAACAAATAAGTTTTTGTAAATGTTCTACTAAAAGTGACAAAACAAAAGATTGATCTGTTTTGAACATGTATTCGTCAATGCCAGAGTATTTATAATGATGGGATGAGAGGTAAATAAGGCGACTAAAATCTTAGATATTCGCGCAAAAATGTAAAATGGCTCTTAATCAGTCGCTTGAAGTGAATTTAGGGGTCGTGGGTGGCAACTAAGGCTGCTCTTTCCCACAAACGTGGATATTTAGATTTTTGATAAATTCTCTGTGATTTCATTATTTTTGAAAAACGTTGGGTGTTTTTGAATCCATTTAGAAACTTTAGGTCCAAATTACTAAAGTTAATGCGGGTGTCACGATCTTATAAACGATCCATAACGCCACATTTTGCCGTGGTAGAAAGAAATAAAGAAAAAGAGCCCAAGTTCGAGTCAGACTCTCATACGAAAGGCTCCATAAAACCGTACAATAATTAACCGTAGCTTTTGCCCGCGGCTTCGCCCGCGTGGATGTCGGAAATTATCCCACGGATGTTCCCGCTACCGGGACAAAAAGTAAACTTATGCTTATGTTACTCCTTATATCATCAGTTATCTGCCAATGAAAGTCCTGTCAAAATCGATCCAGCTGTTGTGGAGATTAGCCGGAACAAACAGACAAACACAGACTAAAATGTTAAAAATTAAGTTTTTGTAATAAGTACCGTATATAATGCAATTATTTTGACATTACAAATAAACACTTCAGTTTTATTCAATGTAAGTAGGTATTTACACGGACGGCTCACAAAATTTACAAGGCAGATGTGAGAAACACCAGGAGGGGACGCCCTAGGAGGACATATATAGTGACCTTATTGGTGATGTTCTTCAGAAAGGTCAGGTGCGTAGTACTCGCAACTGGCATGTGTGTATAACAAATTGTATGAACCTAAAAGAGGCAAAAGGAGTGTGTAGAGATCGTAGCAGGTGGCGTTCCGTGGTTTCTGCCTACCCCCATGGGAAAAAGGCGTGATTGTATGTATGTATGTAAGTATTTACACTCACGGACAAAGAATACGGTTCAGTTTTTTTTTCATTGTTCAGCCGTAAGACGTCCACTGCTGGACTTAGGCCTCCCCCAATTTGGGGGGCTTTGCCGTAATCGCCACGCTTGGCAGGCGGGTTGGCGATCGCAGTATGGTGATAAAATGCATATATAGAGAACGCTGCTGCCCATTCTCTAGTAAGTCCCTTAGTCGCCTTTTACGACACCCACGGGAAGAAATGGGGTGGTGTTATTCTTTACATCCGGCACCACACGGTTATTTTCGAGTCCGCCGCAGACACATCGTTTACAGCCTGCTCGAACGCTGACAGCGCATCTTCCGGCGACGAAAATTGTATCCCTTTGAGCTGATTTTAAATTTTTGGGAATAAAAAGAAGTCACACGGTGCTAGTTCAGGGCTGAAAGGAGGGTGACCCAGAAGTTTGACCGGCGTGCTGTCCAAGAAGTCCCTCGTTTTGAGCGCTGCGTGCGTGGGCGCGTTGTCGTGGTGGAGCAGTAGCCCGCGGAGCTCTGTGTTTGGTCGCTTGTTGCTCACAACAGAGAAAACTTCTGCCAAGCAGTCAAATTGAAAAGCTCGTAATCAAAATCTTCCCCCCGCTTCTAGATCGCTTCACTTTGGTAGGCGTTGATTTGTTTTGAAACACCCAAACCGTCGACTGGCGCTTCGTTTCTGGATCGTATTAATAAATCCAGGACTCATCACCTGTAATAATGTCGTAAACACGCCGAGACGAGCCTGTTTCAAATTTGTTTATCAAACCTATCACGGCACCATTTGACCCGGGCCTGATTCAGACCATCGGTGAGGTTGTGCGGCACCCAGTGTGAAACTATCCTCCTGACGCGAAGATGCACGTGTAGAATCTCGTGAAAGCTTCCCGATCCAATCTGCAGTATGTGTTGAATCTCCTGATACGTTATTCGCGTATTGTCTTGGATTAAATTTTTCACTGCTAGCACGTTTTCCTCCGTAACAGCCGTCAAAGGGCGACCACTTCTTTCTTCATCCCCCAAAGTTAGTCGACCACGTTTATTCTAACGTGGTCGACTAACTTTGGGGGATGAAAACGAACGAACGAATTCTCGTTATACCAACGATACAGAGTTGCCTTAGGAGGGCCTTCATCCATGAATGCAATTTGAAGTCTATCGTATGATTCGTCCGGTTTCAGGCGACACTTGAAATCGTAAAAAATCATAGCGCGAAAATGTTCCCGGCGCAAATCCATTTTCCAATGAGACACGATAATTTAATTAGCTCGCAAAAAATGTGGAGGGAAATTTTTACTTATATACCTATAATCATTATTTTTATAATATTTATAACTGGCCAGTCTCTCACACAAAAAAACTTTTTTTCGCAATACTCACAGGCCAAATTGATGGAAACATTAGATTTATTGTCAAAATTACATTAAAAAAAATAACAATATTATTGTGCGTTGAAAAAATAATGATTGGTACCTCATATACAATACGAAATCGAACATTAAAACAAAATAATATTTAATATTGCCTCCACGGGCTCTTCTGCCAGCTGCCAGGCGATTGGGCATGCTAGCTATTAAATTTCTTCTACGATGTTCCGGGATATTGGTCCATTCTTCTACTAACGCATGTCCCGAAGAGACACTGGGGCAGGTTTCTGATTTCTTACACACCTGCCAAACTCGTCCCAAGCATATTCAATTGGATTCAGTTCTGGGCTTTTTGGCATGCCAGTCTATGCGACTAATACCAACGTCCTCATTTACAATTTGAGCTGTATGTGGCCTGGCAGTGTATGTGCATGGATACTGAATCTTCAACCATATAAATTAAATATGGACCGGTATGCTCATTATTTTTTTTTTTACAAATCTTGCACAAGTTCGGGTACCATTTTCTATCAGCACTAACTCCATCAAGCCCAAACCATAGCAGATCACCGCCAAACGGCACTTTTTCCTCAAACAGGAATAAAACGTTCCCCTGACCGTCTCTGTGTAATCTTCGCCGTCCATTATATGCAAACAGGCAAATTTAATATCTGGATTCGTCAGAAAACATAGCCCTTGCCTATTCTTAGCCTCCCAATTGTGCGTTTTCGCGGGCGTAATGTAATCTTGCTACTAAGTTTTTGACCATTTGAGGGTGTGTAAGGGGTCAAATTAGCTTCAAGAAGCCACAGTCTTATACTCCGCTTGCTTAAGTCGTTTCTGCGTGTCTTTCGAACTTGATTTGTAACTTCAATTGCTGTAAGGTGTCGATTTCGGAGCATGGTCGTAACAATAAATCGATCCTGTCGAGCCGCAGTAAATCTTGGTTCCTGCTCATGTTCTACCCACTTCAACGGAAACGTTGGACGACCTGCTGCACTGTAGAAAGTGACACGCCTATTGTTCTTGCTGTACTTCGCTGAGTACTACCTTCTAACATAGCGACCATATGTACGTGTACATTTTTCTGGTGTTCGCGACTTGAAAAGTAATTCGATAATGATGGTGAAAGACAACAATGACCGCTTTTCATCATTTTGATTTGACAGATTGTGAGAAAACCAGCAAAAGTAAAACAACCGCGAATTGAATTTATTTCCAAATTCGAGGTTATTAAAAAGTAACTGAACTACGTTGTAGATAATTTAAGTTTGAAACCTTAAATGATCTACAAATGATCTTCAAACGATATTTAAAAACCTCGGTCATCTTAGTTTCATGCATGCTGTACTATAAATTTGTAAGTTACCTATAGAGATTTTCGTTATTTGATTACATATTATTTGATTACATATTTCTTAAACTTTCTTGTATGTAATATGTAAAATTAAATCAAGTTAAAAATTAAAGCCACTACAGGCCACAAACTGTGTAAAGAAAATTTTCGTTTCAAAAGACCTCTCTCTGACGGACAGAAGGACGGACAGCGTAGTTTTAGTAATACTGTCCTGTTAGCATCCTATGGGTATGGAACCCTAAGAAGTATTAATTGGGACTCGCACAGAGAGATAAAACTGTAGCTGTACGCAATCGGTTAAATGTTTTCTGAATGTCTTAACACAAATAAGGATTATTATTTACTCAACGGGTACTTCATAGAGACGTCTAAGTCGAGCTTTCGGCAAAGAAAACTCATTGGTCGGGATAGCACATGTCTTGCGAGTTTGCGCGCAAGGTTACAATATTGTTATTGCCACTTGTTGGGCGCCAGTAAGCTCAGTACGCGGGAGGACCCGCGCGTGGCACGTGTCGCGCACTCCCGACGCCGCGCACTTTTACTTTCCCGATAAACTTTACCGCTACGTCTTAAAGAGCGTACGTTACTGTGTAAACAAAGTTCTAAGTGATTGTAGAAGGGGAAATGAAGTGATAGTTGCGTCTTACGCGCTGATAAAGCGTGGGACCATGTCTCGAAGGAAACAAGCCAAACCGAGGGCCCTTAAACGTAAGTGTCTGTTAAGAAAATATTGTACTTGTTATTATTTATTAGGTTTTTACTAAGCCTAATAATTGCTATTCCGTAAGCTTTAATTGATGTAAATTTTCACCCTTTTTAAGGACGTTCTGAGATAGTGTTTATTTAGAATGAGTTTAAATATCTGGTGCATTTAAGAATATATTTTAAAGAAAACTTCACATAAATCTTCAAATATCAATTATTTTTTTGGAGTATTTCCTTAGACTTTTCAATGTAGGTATGTACTCAATAAAATCTTTGGTCTTCGGCACAAAAAGAAAATAAATGTTTTCTTATGTTTTCGCGCGCTTCCGGAAAAACTGTAATTTATGTGTACATTCTTCCCGTGGGTCAATGAAAGCATTATGCCTGCAAGGGTTATCAAAATCCTCGTGAGACCTAGTGGCACTGCAATCACCAATAAGGTGGCCAACCGTGGTGATTTATGGCAATGCCATGTCTTCGAATGTTCTTTTTGTGAGCCAGAAGGAGGCTTACATATTTATGGTTGTTCCAAAAGTTAGACTGAATTCTGGGTGGATTCAATAGTGACACAACAGAATATAACTGTCCTGAAAAAAAAAACATTGTTGGTCAGTAGGTAACTAATACATTTATGTTCAGCAGTAGTGGCCCCTCAAAGTAATCGTTATCATTGACTGAAATCGAAAGATTTATTTGACAAATTTATCGCAATATATTTAAATAATTACTTACCAATCTATAAAACTTAGATCCTGGTTTTTAACCGCGAACAACGCGAGCTTTGTAGAATTTTTAATACGAATATTTCATGGAAATTGTTGTATAAGATCGCGTCGCACTAACTCTGAAGAAGCCTTAATTCGCGGATGTAGCCGTACCTGTAACTACTGCTTGTATTACCCGACGACCTATATCGTCTCTGATTTCGTCTGCGTATATTTTGTATTTCATAATTTGCTTATTCAAATATCCAGAACGTCCTTTTTCAGGTCCCAGACTACCTGTATGTAATTTAATTTCATAACGATCGGTTCAATAGTTTAGGCGTGAAAGATAACAGACCTACAGACAGACATAATAGAGTTAGTTTCGTATTTATACTATTAGTGTAGTATTAATAATATAGAATGTGTACAGGATACACATCGTTATTCTATGCAACTGTCACCAAATCTATAGGTATATATAAAAATGAATCCTTATTTCCCTTGGTCACGCCATCACGGGTGAACGGCTGGACCGATTTCACTTTTTTATTTTTGTTGTGTTTGTTATTGTCAGGACAAGGTTCATGTGAAAGAAAAAAATTAAAAAATTGCGCGGAAAATTAGAAAATTTAAGAACACTTATTTAACAATAGTTAACAACCATCTCCGGAACCACTGGTCAGAATTGAAAAAATATTTTTGTGCTTGGTAGGCTATTTATTGAGAAAGGCTATAGGCTATATAACATCACGCTACAATTAAAAGGAGCGGAACAGCAAAGGAAAAATGGACGAAAACTGGCAGGCAATTAGATGCGACGGGAAGGGTCAGGGGAGCAAAAATTTGACGCGGACGAAGTCGCGGGCACAAGCTAGTGATAAATGATTTTAATTCTGTAAGTAGGTTTGTACAAACACTTTTACAAGTCAATAATATTTTTTTGAGCTAGATGAGGTCGGCGTTTCCTATCTGACTACTCTGAGAAGAAAGGCTGAAACAAACTCAGAGGTCACAGTTTCTTTTAAAGTCCAGACATAATATTGGTAGCATTATGTGAAGACTATGTAGATAGCTGTCTGAATTGGTCTTTAGAGGAAAGAACCAAACAGATTGAGTGGACCTGTCCAGTCTGCCTGGACCTGACCTGTTCAGTCAAAACTATAGAACTAAAAGATCTACAGATTGTAGCTCCTAGGTATCTGTGCAAACTTAATCAATGTCTTATAGCTTCATGTGATGAACACAAAAACGTACCTCAACTGCCTCCGTTTCTAAGTCCGTAGACCATAAGCAAGCTGCTTAGCAACAAAGCTAAAAACGATATTTTGCATTAAATTAAACATTTTCACTACTCATGGGTAACTCAGGTTGGTGCCTGACAAAGCACATATTTTGCGTACGGTTTTCTACCCATACGTACCTACCCTCATATATATTCATCCTCACATCAGCTTCATCCAAATTACGTAGGTACGTAGTTTAAGTAAGGAATGAATGGCTTGGCGTCAATGAGAGGGCGTCGGTCCGGGTGATGGACGGACCGCGGCGCGCTGCGGTCGTGGCGCCCTAATATCAACGTTTTATCAGTGACTGGTCGCGGTCGCCGCTCGACAAACATCGCGTCGATGTATCCTCTGCATGCAGCCAACTGCGGGCTTAAAGGATGACCCGTCATCATCTCTGGCGCATTCGTTTGGTGGCTACGTTGGAACCGTTTGGTAAAGTAGAAAGTATGAAGTAAATCTCTTGTCATCTTTCGAGAGATTTTTCACGCTCAAACAGAAGTGGTTGACGATTATGGTGTTCTGGATAACGCATTTAGGATTCCTCGTATCCAGGGATATTAAGTATGTTACGCAGACTAGGTACACGGTGGAATGGGCCGTTAGATTCTTTTCATAATGACCAAGCTTAGGTAGTACATACTTCCTTTCACAACGAATATCTAAAGTTCTGAACAAAATAAATACGGTTTTCTCAAAGATTAGCAGTACAGGAGCTTAACTTAGAGTTGAGTAGAGTTCAATGAAGCCGCCCAAACTTTTAATTTACTTTAAGTTTCAAGCTGTTTGGAGTTGATAGATTTCGGAGTAGCTGTTATACAGAGCTGTTACTAATGCAATGCTTTTTCGTTATACTGAGCGCTGTTACATCCCACAATAAAAGAAAATAAATACTTGGTTTAGTTATTCTTTTATAGCATAACACAACATACTACATCACAATTTCTAAATAATACCTAAATCTATATAGTTTTACAGTTCAGTAAGTACTGAGAACAATGTTATTTGTTGCAGAGCTAACAGCTATGTAATGTAGTAACTTTATGTATCGATCTAGTGGCGTCTAGTACTTTCGTAATGCGTCCCGGGGGAGCGCGAGGATGCTGCGACTCTCCGGCTGGCTCCAGGGATACCTAATGCAATACTAGCTCTTCAGTACGTTTGTGTATACGTATAACGCAATGTGTTATAGCTTCATTGTTGCTCTCTGCTTTTGAAGTGCGGGTTTACAATCACAAAGTATGATAAACAAAGTAATCATTTGTTTGTTAGTTCGTGAATATCGTGGGTAAAATTGACACGACAGTCTCCATAAATGTTTGAAAATAGAATAGTTTTCATAGTATTTTACGCTTTCTAAAATCAGCTTACTGAGCACCTGATGCATACATGTATGCGGTCTGTTTGGACAGGTCAGCTGAAAGCTGCAATGGCTTTTTCTTCAAAAGGCCCTTCCAGACATGGCCCTGCATTGTTAGACTCACAATACTAATAAAATAATGTTAGGTAGGACTTTAAAAGAGACCATAACCTCTGAGTTTGTTTCGGCATTTTTTCTCAAAGACCAGATAGCTAGGAAATGCCGGCGCCATCTAGTTTTAAAAATGTTGACCAACAAAATATTGACTTGTCAAGAGTGTCTATTACATAAATAAACAATTCATTTCAAATAAACTAGGCATAACCGCTGCATGATTTCCTGGAACAGTGCATGCGTTCGCAAATGCGTTGCAAACATTAGTATCTTGTTTCTAAATCAGCCAGTCTTCTTGTGATTATGATTTGATCTGTGTATACTGCGTCCGTTGCCAGGTTACCCGTTTCCCTCGCTGGGGTCCAATAACACGTCAATTTCATCGTCCCGTCCCTCATGCGGAGGAATTAAAATTTTACATCCAGTGAAAATGTTAATCCTTCCCTGTCCCAGGCTTACAATAAAAAAGAATTGCTGTATCTTCAATTGTTTACTCAACGTCGTTTTCTACCTGCTCGAGTTTTCAAGGACCATAATGCGTCTGCTAAGTACTGAATGATTAGGGAAACTACCTAGATTAGGTCTGACATGTAAAGAGCGGAAATTGATTGAAATAAACTGGCCTCACCTTTTGAAAGCCAAATATTGATTCGTTAAATTCATTTCGACGCAGAGTTGTGACTGATGAGAGCTCCGAAAATGATGAAGATGTTTGGGCACCCCAAATATCTTCATCATTTTCGGAGCAAATTGATTTTTAAGGCAGATCAGGAAAGACCCACATGCTCATGGGCCATCCGCCAGGTAACAAATACATATCCAAATTGTCGTAGGTAACTTTCATACAAAATTCAAACGTCCAGAACGCTGAAATATTCAAGCGGGTCCATAGTATGCATAATTTGTAATTAAATTATGTACGTAACATAACGGATTGATCGGGGGTGGAAGGTGTAAAGATCACAATAAACCGTATGAATGTTTTATTCGAGGTAAAAGCTTCGGATGGACGTATTTGTAAGCCTTTTGAAGAGGGTTAAGTCAATTTGGCTTTGTACGTCAACTTTTTTACTGAGCTTATGTGCTCCGATGTTCAGACTATACTAATGCAGTTGGGATAACTTAATTTCGAAATTAAGTCCTGTTTTGTATTTTTAATTTTCCCTGTTTTTTTCTTTTAATTAGGTATTAAAGTTACCTTTATTCAAAGAGATACCTATTCACAAACAGGAGCTATTCAGTATTGGACTGGATTTCTGTTCCAGTATTAACTTGTTAATTAACAAAGGTTATTAAAATTAATCAGTGCACAGTTCTTCGGCACTTATTACCTTGAGCACCGTTATGTGTAACGATAAGAAGGAGATAGCCACGCCAGGGCGTGGGGGGCTAGAGCGGGGTGCTCACAGGGCTGTCAATCCCTGAGTAAGAATCTGTTTCCAAAAACCATTTTTGGAACCTCTACAGCCAACTCAAACAATTTAAAGTGCCAAGAATAAAATTGACTTACAAAGATTTACGTCCAAATAAAATCTAGAAACAATAGCGACAGCTTAATTTAGACCTATAAAAATATGCTTCTAGAATCCACCTATCAATTAAAGATGTTATTAGTCTAGATACGTCCATCCAGCAGCTGTAGCAGCCCTAGGTGTTGCGCGTCCATAAAACTTGTAGAGGTCCCGCAGAGAATCGCCGGGAAATTTCCCCTGGGTGGCGCGCACCTCCCCTGTGCCTCAGGGAAATACGCTAAAGCCATATCATAACAGTTTTATGTTGATGTTGACCTCTCATCTACTGTTGGCTGCCCGTGAGTTGGTTAATCGATGTAATTTGCTGTGCTGCTTGCTGCTTTGTGCGAACTCGAGACGCAGATGATGAATCTATTTAGCCTTGGTTATGTCAAAGTCAAAGCATATAGTTCAAATAGGCACATAAAAGGTACTTTTGAACGTCTACATTTACACTTAAAATAGAACTGATTCTAGTCGTCCCTTTCAAAATGTAGATTCGTATGGAGAAGATCTATTGGATAATTTTATGGAGAAGATAATGTTTCAGTAATTGGCTATACATATGCATCATGTCAAAGTCCCATCTTTCTTCTGTACTTTCTCTATGATTGTGTTCTTTTCAATACCTAAGGATGGTTATAGCTTGGCATCAATTTACACTATTTGTCACTCTACCTACATTGATACAAAATGTAGAAAAGTTTGCATTATAAGATTTGAAGTAGTGACATTGTTGGCGTGTTTAATATAACATCCTTAGCATAATTAAATTAGATACACCTATTATAATGTATGTACTGTAGCCTCGCTACCATTCCTCACGGAATTTGTTTGAAATGAAATGACACTGTTACATGTTTTATATATTAAAGTTCGCGCATTGGATAAGTAAAACGAAAAAAAATAATGTAAAACATTAATGCAATCTGTTAACATGACGAGGAATTCTCTTTTCAAATCCCAGTCGACTGTCATAAATCACTCACCTGTTTCGCGCAAAAAATCTATAAAAGGTAACAATAATAATGTGGGCTAGGTACTTACATTATGAATCACATTATAAAGGATTTTTTAATATAATTTTGTGTATTTCACTCGATGTCTGTGAAATATTTGTTATGTGTCTCATGTTACTTATGTCATGTTTTTTATGACTGATTGACTGTAATCTAACAATGGTTGTTACGAAAGTCAAACTGAATTCTGTATGGATTCAATAGCCACACAACAGAATATAACTGTCCTGAAAAAAAAAAAATGCTCGGTAAGTAGGTAACTTGCACATTTATGTTCAGCAATAGTGTCTAAAAGTAAACGTAATCAATTACTGAAACTGAAAGTTTTATTTGAAAAGTAAAACGCAATAGTTAATATTTAAATAATAACTTACCTATCTACAGAAGTTAGATCTCGGTTTGTAAGATTTCGTGTAAAGGCGGGAAACAGGCGCGACGCGACTCTCTTAGAAAATTTTCTGTGAAAACTTCACGGAAATTGTTATACAAGAGTCGCGTGGCGTTTGTCTGAAGAAGCCATAATTCGCGTATGTATGTAGCCGTACCCGATACCTCCTTCTCGTATTACTCGACTACCTATGTTGTCTCCGATTTCGTCTGCGTATAAACGCAATACCTTTCATAGAAACGGTACCTCTATCTAATGCCGAACCAGAACTAAACGTAACTTCTCTAAGGTAGGTTCTAACATCGTAGCGCTTTCAGTCTGAACCCGTCTTTACGTAGCACTTACATACAATCTTATAAGGTTCCAGGAATTATTTACAGTACTCATGTGGTTTAACAATTTTCCGAGAGTCGCGCATAACAGTATCTGTTAAAAATATCACGGTGGCGTCGTTGTGAGCCGGGCTGCCGGGACTAGGGGGTAGTGGGGGTTGTCCCAGAGGATACCAAGTTCTCGCCCGCCGCCCACGCGGCGTCCCGGGAGGCCTGGCCCGGCAGCCGCGTGCCGCCTGCTCCCTCGGGACTTCGCCCCCGCCGCCCCGCCCCGCACCGCACCGCCCCGTGCGCCTCGCTCTCCAAGGAAAACACCAGCTGAGACGTTCGACTTTTAATTGATAGCTAACCCTTACCTATCTTCACGGACTGAAATATTGAAAGGTGAACTGAACAAGATAGAATCAATCCAAACGAAAACTCAAATTGTGTTCTTTTTTTTACGTTCAATTAAATAAGTTATGCGATTACAGTAAGTCGTTAAACTGTGGTTACATAGTTTTTTAAACTTCAGTAGGTAACGCCCGCACAGGGTTCCCCGGCCAACTGTTATGAAGCAAGACCTTTTGTAGGGCACTTTTATACTTAGGTAAGTACGCCTGAAAAATCTTCGATGGGCCACTTGTATCAGTTGTAGGGTCAGATGTACCCTTTAAGGTGAACAATGAATTCCGATATTTTGATTACGGAAATAGACATGCATAATACATGGGTAATGTAGGTACATTGTACATGTTGAGTGTACATTAGTTAACGATGTAGCGGGCGCGGGCAGGCCAGGTCCTGCCGACCGGCCACCTCGGGGAGCGCGGCTACTCAGCTATTCCCACTCGACATCATACCGACGCCTCCGACTCCGAACACATTAAAATTACAGTTTCCAAGGATATACAACTGAGCGAAACTACAATGACTTACGCCGAGATGGGATTGTTATTATTCCTTTGTGCTCCCCGAGTACTTAATCAAAATTATTAGGTATGTACCTACAACATTTAGTGCCGCCCGTAGTAGGTTAATGCCTCTTGTGGAACGTTTTACCTAGGCGGTGGAACATCTGATATCTGAGGCTTCATGTTTTGAAATGAGTGTAACCGTTTATGTTAATAAAAGGTACGTATATACTTTTTGTAAACCCTTCAGGCTTTTTATAAGTATCCTTTCTTTGACCAAGTCAGTAAATTATGAGTTAAAATGAGGGGACGATGAGATTAACCAGTCAAAGTTGTCCTAAACTTTGGGTAATTTTATTTTTCCTTTGAATCAAAATCTAATCGGCCAAAAAAAAAAAATATGATAAAGCTTAATAAAAACAGAATTTCTCACTAACATGTCTTGTAAGCGCAAGTTTCCAACAATCAGTAAGAAAAACTTGAAATCAAAACTCTCAATCCCATAGAATAAGTTTTCGTATAATAAGCAATACGGTTAGTAAGAAAATTGAATTGTTGTGAATATCGGCGCGGGCGGCTCTTTGGTGCAGAATGGATCCCGCGCAGCACATTGCGCGCGCGAGTTATGATGGGCTATCGCGATGGTGCAGGATGGCTCCTCAGACGGCATACCTCGCTATTCTCTATGAAATTGGTGTGTGTTATAGGTACAGTAGTACAAGTATGTTATGTGAATTTTGACAATAGATATATTCTGAATTGATCACGATAGCTTTTCAGCTAAAATCAACAGGTGCGATTCATCTTGCTTTCGAAGACATTAAATTTTTGATAATGTGAACACCCCTTCTCTCCAACTTCTGTTGGATTGAACTAAATACAGTTATTTTTAAAAGTCCAATATTATTGCATTCTGAAAGTTCCGGATTGAAAGTCAGTTAAAATGAAGGTCTTAAAGACCAAATCAAAAGATAAAATTGAAAGATATGACTGTACCAAAATGGAATCGACGACAATGCTGTGAGAACGTGGCGATGGAGCAAAAGACCCGTTTTCAAATGAAACCTAAATAGGTCAGTATTGAGATATGTATATAAGGATCCTGTAAGGTTTCGCTAGTTAGGTTTACTTTTAAGATAGAATTGCAGTCTTGCCAAGCAAAAAGAGACATTGCGTTTATTATATCCTTTTCCGTTTATGTCATCAACGTTCTTCTGTAGATACCATACAAGTACGCTCTGGTGTACAATAACAAAATATTAGGTCGGTAACGTCTGCAGTGAGTACGAACACTGCCTCAGGGACAGTACGGGTTCCGTGGCATTGCTAGGATTTTGCCTCTGGCCTGCTTTTGATGAATCGATGGACATTCCCCCGGGCCACTAGGCCGGGCTGGGTCTCCCGGGACCCCGGTACTATATACGCTCCTCTAGGCTCAGCTCATCTAAATATGAACTACCTACACGACGTCTGACTTATTTATGCGAGATATGCAAAGGGGCTATTTAAATCCTCAATGGTTCCGTGATGATGAACTCGTGAAATTGATTTAAAGCCGTTCCTAAAAAAATTGTCAAGATCTGACCACCCTGATTTAACTGAACTTTAGTAGGAAGTCACTCCGTGCTAAGCATAGTTTACAGTGACAACAATCCGGGAGTGTCAATTTTTCCGTAATGTCCACAGCTTTGTGTTTAATTGTATAATTCGAAGTGTGTGCGGGGCGAGGGCGCGGCCGCCAACGGGGCGCAATCACGCCACCGTCCCGCGCCCTGCCACCGCCTGCTAATTATGTCACCAAACTAGTTCCTATTGTAGAATTGTGTAACCTTATTAACATTTCATGTGTCTATAGAAAACTTAATTTTACAAATTCTTTAAAAAGGTTGTTAAACTAGGGTCTGTAGAGCCAGGGAGCAATACAAATCCAAGGGTCGTAACAAGGTCAGCACCCTGGCTAAAGGTAGTGGAAGAACACCGAGTGGTTTTAGCCTGTCGACATCGACAGACGTCTATCCATCTAATGAATTCCATCTAATCTATGAAAAAACATAGGCTGCATTAATGAGGATTGCAGACAGAAATTAAAACTTAAAGCTGTATAATATTGACTGGCCTGTTAGTCTAGTGGTTAGGGACCCCGACTGCTAAGACAGAGGTCGTGGGTTCGATTCCCACCCAGAACAAATCTTTGTGTGATGAGCACGATCATTTGTTCTGTGTTTGGGTGTAATTTATCTAAAATATGTATGTATTTAGAAATATATAAGTATGTTTATCAGTTGTCTGATTGCCATAGTACAGACTCTGCCTAGTTTGGGATCAGATAACGGTGTGTTGGTTGTCCTAAGATATTTATTTATTTAAATATATTCACTTTCACTGCTGGCCAACCGCAATACGTTATACTCAAAACAACAGAAAATTACAGGGTCAAATTAAATAAGCTGGCAATACTTTATCGATATCGAAAAATAATGAAACAAAAAAACAACAATCTTTCGACCACTATCTTATATCTTTAAATGAGCAATTCTTGTATATGTCGCAGGTTTTTCAGAAAATTAGGTTTTTGATGAAAAACCTAGGTTTGTGATGAAAAACCGGAAGATGACACATTTTAAACTCAATTTCATCATAAACCTGTAACAATCCAGATTTTTGATCAAAAACCTGAACTAGTTTGGGTTTATGATAAAGTTCTTGTCAAAATCACGGGTTTGCTTGGTTTTATGTCAAATAAATCTATTTAAATGAAATAAATAAAACGATCCATCATCATTTACAACTTAGTACAAAGAAAACAATTATATTATACACCGTGACATTTAAGTTGTCTTACAACGGCAGCCCACTTCATGTACCCAATGACTACTACACATCCATAAGAAAAAAATGAACATTTGAATAACTAAAAAATAAAAATATTATTCATTATGATGATGCATGACGTAGTTTGTAATTGATATTTTGTCTCAAGGACAATGGAATGATCTTGTCGACTCGTGCGCTGGGTAGTTATGTTCGCTACCATCTGATATGTTAATATTATTAACAGGATGTTTCATAATTCTAGTGCGTTATTTATTTTTCTTAGACCTTTTATCTTAATTTTATTAATGGTAACAATTTTTTAATTACGTCTAGAGGTATATTATGTCGGATACATTGAGTGGACAATCTTTGTAAGACGAGTAAAATGTCACGGTGTATATTTATCAAAAATTTACATCCATGATCCAATCAATATTCTTCTCCTTCAATCCAATTATGAAATGAAATGTTTCAATGTCACGTACCTATATTAATCTGATTTTGATAAGCCGCGAAAATGAAATTTCGTATTTATTAAATACGACTAAACTGAATCAAAATTAAAAAAAAAATGTAATAAAGAAACGTTTATCACGTGCTTGCTTTTTTATAAATCTGCTAGTATGCTTGATTTATTATTGACAGTTTGTTGACTTGTGACATCTAGAGTTTCATAAAACATTTTTTTTTGCATGTACATCGATTTCTCTTGCAGCGCACTTTAGATTTTTCGCACGAGCATTTCTTAAAACCTTGGCCTCCACATAAAGCAAAATGAAACAAAAGCAGGGGAAGTCCTTAAGTCCCTGTCAACGGAAATGTATATTTGATTGATCATAAACCCAAACTAGTTCAGGTTTTTGATCAAAAATCTGGATTGTTACAGCTTTATGATGAAATTGAGTTTAAAATGTGTCATCTTCCGGTTTTTCATCAAAAACCTAGATTTTTGATCAAAAACCTAATTTTATGAAAAACCTGCGACATATGTATATGTCGCAGGTTTTTCATAAAATTAGACTTAGGGACTTCCCTGCGTTTGTTTCACCTGCGCTCGCGCGCGCCCCACCCTTCCCCGCTTCTAACACAACTCAGACGGGCAACCCGCGTTCATTTTTGCGACAAATAATTACGTAAAATACAATTATGTGAATAAATCTCATTAATATTGTACTAGTGCTTACTATAAATGGCATCTACAGGAAACCAAGTGGATTAGCAATTTGTAAGTAAAGAAGATTTTGAAAGAGAGTTTACTACTTTGTTTGAAGGCTGAAAAAATAAAGAGAAACTATTGTGGACACAGAAGAGAATATAATAAGCTATTAAAAATATTGAAATATAAAACCTTTTTAACAAAAATAGGCGGTTTAATTTTTTGTTATATAGTTTTTTTTTGTGGCTTCAATGTACTAATAATACTTGACAAGGTATACCCTATCCAATAAAAAAAAGAATTTTCAAAATCGGACTACTCTGTATAAAGTTATTCGTGGTTATACATTATAATCAGTGAATGAACAATCAATCATCCCCTGTTTTCCGATCGTTCCGGGTTCGATTTTGTTTTACAAAATATGGGACCACCTTCGGAGTATACCCTTTCCAATAGAAGAAGAATTATCACAATCGGACCACTATGTAAAAAGGTATGCGTGGTCATACATAAAAAAAATAATATACGCAACACTTTGACATTGACATTGAGAACAATTTGACATTGAGAACCTCCTCCGTTTTTTTCGTCGGTCGTAAACCAAAAAAATCCGTGATTTTGACAAGAACTTTATCATAAACCCAAACTAGTTCAGGTTTTTGATCAAAAATCTGGATTGTTACAGGTTTATGATGAAATTGAGCTTAAAATGCGTCATCTTTCGGTTTTTCATCAAAAGCCTAGGTTTTTGATCAAAAACCTGATTTTATGAAAAACCTGCGACATATATATAATCTGAATCTCGGAAACGGCTTCAACGATTTTCATGAAATGTAGTATACAGGGGGTTTCGGGGGCGATAAATAGATCTAGCTAGGATTCATTTTTATAAAATGTTGTTTTATTCGTGTTTTCAATGACCAACTTTATCGACAATCACACAACAACTTGAACATAAACTTATTATTTTAAACACAATTTACCAAAAAATACCGAGCAAAGCTCGGTCATCCAGATATTGATAATTCAATTAATTTATTTAATAGACTTAACATTAATACTAATAAATACGAGTAATAAGTGCGAGTATTTAAAAATTATGTTGAATGGGCCCACAAGGATATCCCGTGTCGCAGGAGCCAGTCTCTTTCGATACGTATTGCTTCAGAACTAGAGATATAAATGCAAGGTTGCGGGAGACTAATATTAGACTAAAGACAAAGGGATGCCAAAACTCCTTTACATTAGGATTGCAACAGAATTTTAAATGAACCGGAAAGAAAATAAATTGTTTTTTTAATCGTTTTTTTATCCTTTTTATTAAAAAAGGTTTTCGATTTGTCCTTTTTTGCACAACATCGAGAATCCTTTTTCTTCTTTCCGGAAAGAAAATAAATTGTTTTTTTTTTATCATTTTTTTTATCCTTTTTATTAAAAAAGGTTTTCGATTTGTCCTTTTTTGCACAACATCGAGAATCCTTTATTACATGAAAGTTTAATATTAAAACAGATAACCAGAATGAATCCTCAAAATAATGATGACAACTGCATTAAAATCCGTTGCACTAATTACAAAAATAGCTGATCCCGTAATCAATTAGCTGTTTTTGTAATTTTTCGTGGAGTATAGAGTTTTTTTTACGTATCCAAAAACCGAAAATTTCTTATTTTGACCGATAAAAGATAGAGATTTAAGTTTTCCTAAATCTAGCTTACATAGAAGCACCCTTTCTATCTTGCACTGGGGTGATTCTCGACACTCGTGGAAGACCACCCGCACGGCCGCAACCGGCCTGTCGACGCTTGCAGACGACCTGAATAAGCTCAACTCGACGCTAAGGTCGTACAAAGTCGTCATCATCTTACCTAGCCTTTTCCCAACTATGTTGGTGTCGGCTTCCTGTCGAACCGGATGCGGGTGAATACCAGTATTTTCGATTTAAAGAATTTATTTCCCATAAGAACTTACGTTTGCGTAGGGGTCTACTAGGACCGATGCCTGCCGGGGTCGCGTGGTTGTTCGAAAGAGATACCGTGACCCTGGCACATGGGCAACTGATGGGACACGGGTGGGTTTTAGTCAGTAAAAGTCTGACACGCCCTCCCGCTCCGCCCAGAGCGGGAGAAGTCATTTGATGATTTCCCATCCTGAAAAAAAAAAAAAACTTACGTTTACTTATAATGAAATACAAAGTATGATATTGATAATACAGTACAATATAATTTCCTCTAGTGTTACATGGAGCGACTGCTTAAATGACCCCTATAACCCAGTAATACGATTGGTAAGACTGGTTGTCAGCCTTTCAGGATTCTGACGACGCGACCCGTAAAGTAACTACGATGCACGAATGACATCTGGAGCGAACGGCTTATCGTGCTTTCCGAGGCACGAAGCGGTTTTTGTCTGTCAAAATGGTCCATCCACAGACCAACCGCGGCAAGCGCAGCTTAATCTGATCGATCGGACCGTGCGGCTGTTATTTCTTAACCACAAACACCAGCATATAATTGTGTTCAGTGGTAAATAAGGACAAGGAAGGCCGACCTCAAGTAAATGTGACACAAAGTCTAGGAAGAAGATATATTAGCGCATACGTTGCGCATTTTGACCGTTTCGGATGGAGCACCCCTTTTTTTTTTGTATGGGAAATCATCAAATGACTTCTCCTGCTCTGGGTGGAGCGGGAGGGCGTGTCAGACTTTTACTGACTAAAACCCACCCGTGTTCCATCAGTTGCCCATGTGCCAGGGTCACGGTGTCTCTTTCGAACAATCACGCGACCCCGGCAGGCATCGGTCCTAGCCATAGATATCCAGAGATATGCCTTCGTTGCGGAATAGTAAGGAGTCCTAGTGTCGCCACTTATCTCCCACCCAAAAAATTACAACATTAACAAATAGTGTATTCACGACACACACTTAAACTTTGAACACGCACACCAAGAAGAAAGCAGCTACACTAAATCAATTTCTAATAGCACACATACATAGAATGGGCGGGGCATTCACTTGTAAACACTTGCTATTTGCGAACATCCAATGCACACGCATGCAATTAGGTAGTCGAAAGCGATGGTCGATTATTTTTATCGATATTTAATTTTAGCACTTTCTTGTGTTATTATAACTTCGTTTAATTTTCTTTAATATTTTTATATACCTATCCGAAAATATAGTTAACTTTTACTAAAATAAAATGGGAATATGTTTTTAAAATTTTGTATTGTCGGTTAAAGGCAACCCTCTCTGTTACATATCATGCTGTATAAATAAATAATATTTTACTTAATCTTAAAAAAAAAATGCTTACCTACATTCAGGTTAGGAAAATTAATTTGCTATTATACGGAATTACTATAATTATACATTTTATTTATTTTTATACATATATTATAATAACATTTTTAAATATTGCTACAAAAAAAAAAAATACATTTAAAATATAAAAAATAGTGGTCCACCGGTATCGTGAGCAAGGTCTAAGCTACCGGTGGTTAGGGCTTCAGAGACAGAAACCTCCTCACGATGCGAGGAGTACTGCCTTCTGAATCAGGCTCTTGATCCAACCGCCTAACGATAGCCTCCATAGATGTTGGTCGAGGGTCTCGGCCATCAGCCTATTGGCTGATACGACAATCGGCACAATGACAGCTGAGTCAACATTCCACATGTCAACAACCTCGTGTGCTAAGTCGAGATATTTAATCTGTTTCTCTTTCTCAGCTTTCACGAGGTTTTTTTTCGGCTTTTTCGCGTTTTCGTCATGTGGAATGGTAACATCGACTATCATTGTGCGGCACGCTAACCGGTCTATCACCACTATATCAGGCTTATTGGCGACAATAGTCCTGTCAGTAATGATAGACAGATCCAAGTACAACGTGTCATGGTCATTTTCGAGAACTGGGTCGGGCACATACTTGTAATCGGTACCTCAGAATTTACTGGTTTGTATTGCAAAGCAAGTTGCTGGTGAATAATCCTGGCTACTTGGTTATGCCTGTGCAAGTATTCGCCGTTAGCCAGACGAGAACAACCAGAGATAATATGTCTGATGGACTTACCCGGATGGTGACATGTAATTATATATTATTACTAAGAATATTTTAATATAATACGTTATGTTATAAATGGGCTTCGTTACTACGTCTGAGGCCGGACTGGAGCCGAGAGCGTAATAATACAATGTTCACGCAAGTTATACGACATTTTTAACACATTTCTATGGAAATAAAATAAAACGTGAAACACTCAGTATTATAGACAAAGATTTGACAAAATAGCAACGGACCGCGAATTTTCTAATTTCAACTTCGAACCTTGGCTGCTCGGACTTATGAGTGACTAAGATGGGCTTGCGATATAATGATCAATACAATAATATTGCGCAATTTTTTTATTTTCAACAATTTTTAACCATCGCAATCTTCAGTATTAATCTTACACGGTCAATAATATTGCGCAATACTATTAATCGTCTATGGCCCACCTTACAAAACCGCCAAATAGCAGTTTAAAAAAAAAAAGAATATTTTTGCATATCGAAAACAAATCATTGTAATTTTTTTTACCAAATATAAATAATTGGATGAAATATAATATTTATTTATCACATTACTTATCATATTGTACCTATTATAAATTAAAAACTGTTTTTGAAAATCTTTAGGTATAATATTACTTTAAGTAAAACACTTTACGAGTAACTGTATTGGAATTATAATGTCTTAATTTGGTTCAAACAACATTAAATTAATAAGTAATTTAACTCTTTTACTAGACAAGTAATACGAGGATATCCATTGAGTTCTGTAAAAAATATTCAACTGCAATAATACGCATATCGATAAAATCAGCCGCACGCAAACGATTGCACCTCTCTAAATCTAAAACGCTCGTTTCGTTCGGGAAGATTCGGGCTAGTTCGGATTATTTCGTGTCGCTCCGCACGTAAGTAAGTAAATCATTTAAAAACTGATTTAAAATATAAAACAGTGACTTAATTGTTTACTTACCGGTGGTAGGACACGCCATTTGTCTTCAGGTTGATGGTATTTGGCCTATTTTTACAAATAATTACTGCACAACTCGGCATTTTGGTTTTTTACGCATCAATAGTGCACTGTACGCAATTGCAAAGCGACTGAATGATGCGTACAGGCGCCGTTCGAACATACTACCAATTGATGGTATCGAGGCGGCACGTGCCACGCCCCCAAGGCATATCCCTCGATATCCGTGGTCCTAGCAGACCCCTTCAGCACTGCTACTTTGAGGCGCGCGTGAAACACTACGCGCCGTCGACCCGAGCCTGGTCCTTACCGGGCGGCGAGCTACCCATTGCTCGCCACCCGCAAGCTCGCGCCTACGGTGGCCGGGAGTCCGCAATCGACTCCCGACGCCCGGGGCGTCTCCTCCTGCGGCGGCTAGGGACGTGAGGGCACAGAGACTGCCACTCCCTTACGCGCCCCGCCTCCTCCTTTGCGAGCATTACTGCTTCGCAGAAGGAGGTGACGGCTTCCCATGCCCTCTCGCTTTGTACCATGGCTCGCACCAGGGCCGGACGCGAGAGGTCGCCGCCGCCGATCGCCTCCACGAGGATACGGCGGTGCTCCGCCCAGGCAGGGCACACCACCGTATGCTCCACCGTGTCCTCCAGACGATCCTCGGAATGGAAACACCCGGGCGTATCCTCCCGCTTTATCCTGAACAGGAACCCACCGAAGCACCCATGCCCGGTGAGAACCTGCGTCAGGCGGAAGGTAAGGACGCCGTGGCGCCTCTCTGTCCACTCCTCAAAGAGGGGACTTACCGCCGCAATTGTGGCGTGCCCAATGGAGCACCCCTTAAACCCTATCCCACTATAAACCACAATGTTAGCAGTTATGGAAACATGTAATAACAATTATTTTCGGTCTTTTACAATAATATTTCGGTGGGTCTTGTTTTAACATTATCATTACTATCACCCGAGTTGTTCACTGAAATTGGAGATACACTATAAGATTACCATAATTGTAGATAGAGCAACGTGTAAGGGGATTCACGTCCCGGTGACCGCTCCACGGCCCGCTATTATTGTGAACTACCGTCACTTTACAAGAAAATCCCTCGAAATTGTCAAAACAACTATTGCGTTTTGTATTGGGCACTTTAACGAAATGTAAGATAACGCTACACAATTTTGATCGCTCCTATTACAGTAAAAGCCATTAGATATGCAGGCAACTGACGAAAAGATAAAAACTACCTCGTTGACTCAACTACGCTAACGATGCGAAGTAATCGATAAAATAGCGTGAACATAATTTTCTCTGTAAAGAAAACTCAAAAAGTTATTTCTCGAGTTTTATTTATTGTTTTCTAATTTATACCATCTTTTCAGCGGAAGAGGAAGAATGGAATGACGATGCTGCTGCGGCCGAGAGAAGAATAAAAAGAACATACAGTGATAGAGGAGAAGAAGGTGATGATAATGATGACGGTGAACTTAACGATTTGCAAGAAGAATCGGGTTGCAAAGAAGAAAATAAAGGGGATGAAAATGAAGAATGTAATGCTGATGAAACATTTGAAGGTAAGAATTTAGATGCATCGATAGTAATGGCATTTTGGATATCGCAATATTATGGATTTTAGAATTGTATGTGTCAATGTTTACTTGATATCAAATCGATGTTATGTGAAGTTATGAACAATAGCAAAAAATCACACTTCTGCAAGACAATAATCTATTAGGTAGTTAGATTAGAAAATCCAGCTAACGATACATGCAATGGGTTTAAGCGATTACACGAGTATGTTCGCCGAAGCGGCAGGATATGGGGAGTGCGTGCAGTTTCAGCTGACACTGACGTAGAGGCGCCGATAACGGATGACGTACGAGCGGCGCATTGGGTGCACGACGTCCGTCTGCGAATGACACACGACACGACACTGTGAAGCTAACGTTCTGATTTACGAATTGTTAGGACATAGGCTTGAATTCTTGAATCAGAATTACTGTAAGAAGTATGGCGAGAACGATCCTTTTTGATTGCTACTTTTTCCACCGATCACTATACGCTGATTTTAAACAAATTATTTAAGATATTGTTTTTAGCATTTTTTGCTGTATGAAAAGAGAGAGAGTGTCTAGAGTTATAGACTATAAATTATAATCTAGGCAGTTCAAGACCAAGTAGTTCTTGTTTCAATCGAAACGTACTCTGGTTCTGGGTCAGCTACTGTGATTATGGAGAAAAGCTATCTAAGTATTTTTTTATGTTATAGAATAGAATAGAGAAGTTTAAACTATACTATCACAATTATCTTTAATGAATAAACTCTCGCAGTTCGCTGTTAATTATAGCGCCTCCGGAGAAATAATTTATTATAATAAACACATATTCCCCAGTTATAATACACTAATGAAATATCTCCACATAGAAGTAATGGCTGAGTGAAATGTATTTAATACGCAGTTGGCACACATGCGAATAATTTATCGTTGTGGTAGCGTCCGCACCCAGCACTTAGTCACATGTCAGATGCATTTGATGCGCCGCACTATTCACTGGTCGCGTTTATCGACTCGCATCCATCGTCAGATTAGCCAGCCGCTCGCCGCGCGTACCCGCAGATCAGTTAAACTTCTAAACAGACGACTCGAATACATTATGTTGTGATATTCAAAAGACCCATTTGTTTGAAGCTTCCTTACGCTCCAAGACATCCGTCCTCGAGTGAATTGTGGGGACTAAGAAAAACTCTCGAGTTCGATGCATTTACATTATCGTCTTTACTTTTGGCTTGTCATATGCGGCCCCAGGTGACGGATCCGTCGCTCGTCGCTCGACGCGAAGGGTTTTATGATTGTTGAGTACATGTATAATGAATGGTTTACTTTAGAATTTAGGAAGATCGATCGTCACCGCGACCTACTCACGCCTTTTTATGCTTAGTCTTTTCTTTTTTTGTTACTCAATACTCAATACTCAATACTTTTATTGCATTCCACATGTGTTCTTAGGTGGCAAACTTATAATTAGATCATATGGACCCTGTCAGGCACAGCAAAATAAGTGAGTTAGGAGAGAGGAAGCTTTTGTTAATTATGTAGCCTTGCTTGGATAACTTCTATAATAATATAAAAATAATGATCAAAGATAAATAATGATTACGGTATTATAATTCTGATAAACATAATATTAAATATAAGATACAAAATATGATTGAGATATGTAATAATAATAAAAATAATAAAATGATGCTTATGATTTAAATATATGTAGTTTAAAGTCGAGTACCTAATGACTTTATATATTACTGAAGATATTATTATTAGACGAGTATTATTTTAGTAACCTGGCTGACTGGACTGGTCTACCGAAATCTGAGTTTTTTTTTTCAAAGGAGCATTTCAGGTACTAATCTACAATGTCTTTACATGATCTGACCAAGATTATGAAGAGACCTTGACTCTTGAGTTTGTTTCGCCATTTCTTCTCAGGGGTAGTCAGATAGAAAATGTCGACTGCATCGAGCTTATTTTTTTTAAATAATATGACGTGTAAAAGTGATTCCGATAACCTATTAACAGAATCAACAACATTTCATTAAAGGTTCTAGGGACCCAATTCAAGGCTCTTAGATTGTATAACATAAGTTTTGGTTGAAAAGTGACCTTGTCAAATATAAGCTAAGGGAATTAGAAGTTTGCTAGCGTTTGTCGGCAAGTGGCTATGAACACACTTGTAGGTCGCCCCCGCATCTGACACGCTTCGTGAGCTTGTGTTGAACAACTGAGCCGAACAACTGATCGCCTTTTTCTTGTGCAATGTTGGTCCTAAGGTGACCAAAAGTTCTGCAAGTAACGTTAACGCGCAGTGCCTAGGAGGAAAGTAGTTGTGATTCGCGGATTCTGGCGCAAGCGCCAGAGCCCGCGCTTGCACCAGAGCCCGCGAATCTGTAGCACCCATCGTAAAAAAAAAAAAAAAAAAAAAAAAAAAAAAAAAAAAAAAAAGGTTTTGGTGTGCTCTGATCTCAAATCTGCGGTCCATTTTAGCGTAGGATGCGTGGTTCTGGAGTTATGCAAATCAATTAACTGTTATCTCATTGATTTCCGGTGGTCCTGCACCCTCATTAGCATTCCATTGTTCGCCTAATCCTTTTATCTATTATACTTCGAACACCTCATTACGTTGCGCCAGAACCCACGAATCTGTTGCCCTACGGTTGATTTGGCGTTCTTATCTATTACTCATTGTATGTCTGCTTTTCTATGTCATCAATAAAACACATTCATTTTTATTTCAATATTTTATTACTTTTTTCTACAAAATATGAGCGGAAGATCTCATCCACAAAAATATCATTGTGCAGTGTGTTCCCTGTAAATATGTTCGTAAAACTATGCATTGAACATCCCTGAAACTTAAATAGCAAATACATTAAGCAATATTCACCACAAACTGAAGTCCAATCATTCTGAATCCTATCAACATTCCAGTCCCATCTCTTACAATTCCTTTTCAAAAACTGGAGATGATATCGCTCAGGTGTTCGTCCATATGAATCAAAATATTGACCGATACCATTCGTATCGATATGTACAGCTACCCAGTGTGAACCTGGTTTATCATCCGCATCCAAATTGCATATTATATACGTTGGTACATGTGTATACATAGGTAGTCTATTAGCAGCATAAACATTATTTTCTAGACTGGGATGAATCTTTTTCATATGTTTTTGTAATTCTAGTGTATCCATGATATTACTGTTATTAGCAGATTATTACAGTACCAATCTATTCAATGGTTGTCATAGGAATGTTCAATTATAGTGATTTGTAAATATTAAATCGCATTCTTTGTGGGAGTCACAAAGCTTAGGATTATCATTTTGCTGCAGCTAATTTAAAGTTTGTTATATGGGTCTGATTATATTAAATAAAACACTTTGAGTACATAGACATTTTTAATTAACTGATCAACACAATAATTATTAAATAAATAAATTAAATACAGACATATTATTATCAAAATACCATTTTCTAATACACACAGCATTATTCAATGCACAATTCAATTTATGGTTCACACAATTAAAATCAGTTTTATTTTTACAGAACTTTTTTTTTAATGTCGCAAAATTAGGACATCCCTTCTCACCTATGTCAATCACTTCACAGTTTGCACATAACTCTTTAATCCACGTAATCTTTTCCAAACCCTTTGTCATAATTTTTTTATTTTCTAAATATGGTAAAATAACACGTTTAAACTCTTTGTAGTCTATGTAGCCTTCACTCCAGTAAATTCCTCGATTTCTTTCTAACCATCTCACCTGCTTTTTTTCTTCTAGTGTTAGGTAATGGAATGAATATGGTGGTTTCACCAAGAACGTCTGTGTATGATCATGACTCGCAATGGCCAATTCTTTGATAATAAAATGATTTAAAGAATCTTTAAATCCTTGGAGTTCCACTATAAGGGTGTCCGTCTTCATGATATCTTCTTAACAATGTTACTTAATGGTTTGTATTCAACAATGCAATCGTTCAGAATGAGACAATATGCTGAAGTTTGATCTGGTATCTCCGAATCACTTTCAATTTCTACTCTCACGTCCACAACTGGCCCTGTCTTTAGATTATCCACTTGTCTAGAGCAATCAATGACAAACAGCGGTGCTAAATCTCTAAACTGTTTTTCGCTTAATATGGGTTCCGGTCGACGTCCGTAATACGACTGTTGAAATCTGGTGTATTGCTCGTTGTAAATATTAAATCGCATTCTTTGTGGGAGTCACAAAGCAGGTTGATGCCTGTTGCGAAGGAACGTGAGATAAGTTTGTTGACTCATAGAGTTACAATCAGTTTCGTTGTACTTAGTAATTTGCTTTAGATAAGAATAAGGAACGTGAGATAAGTTTGTTGACTCATAGAGTTACAATCAGTTTCGTTGTACTTAGTAATTTGCTTTAGATAAGAATGGTGCTATATAAGATCGAACAGTTGCAGTCATGCAGTCAGTCTATGGTCGTTTGACCACAGTGGATTGTATACGTCTACCAATACTACGTTTGTGTTACTTCAACGCATCAATGGCCATGGAGGTAAGTGTTTATTCTATTGACAAACTTACTTGTATTTCTGTTGTTGTTTCCTAACGTGTGTGATTAAGTGTAAACAAATTGATATTAACGTGATAACTCTGTTGTTGCAGAGATCATTCAGCTTCGCAGACGATAATGAAAATACCTATAAACAGTATTACTACTCGCCACTCTCTCCTCAACACGAAGAAGAGAGTGATGACATCGTCGTTAATAACACAGACGATGGTGGAAAAAGGAAATCGCAACCGATTGATCAATTTTTTGAAGTGGTACCAAAAATAAAAAGGAAGAAGCTGCTATCCTCGACTGTGACACGAGCTGCTAGAGATGGCGTATCATACATCTCTACAAATTCTGACGACGGAGACCAAGCGACGCATCTCATAAAAATTGAAATGTATGATATGAAGAAACTATCCAAGATTCCAACTAGTGATCACTGGAAGCACGCTACCACGAGGATTAAATATTACATAAAGAATAATAAGGATAGCATCTACGACAACACAAACGGTCTCGTATACAATATTACAAAGACAATAGCAGAAAGTGAAAAAGTTAAAAAATACTTTTTTAACAATGACACTCATTAGTGGATTAGTGAATGTGATTCTGTTTACTTAAAGTACTTCTGTGTACTCATTAGATTTTACATGACTTTCCTAATCCTTTGTTAGACTATGAATATTGGACATTATTTGAAATTGGGTATCAGTTGCTCTACCAACACTTAACTGTTACTTACTGTGCTACATACTTTCTTCTTTATTATAAAGATGGAAAACTTCAGTGAAATGTGCACCAGTGCTTTCTTTTCCGCGCCCATTGAAGAGAATATAGAACAATCCAACAGCGAATTCAATCAGGAGCTGTCTAAAGTTTGTGATGAAATAGAGAAGCATGAACTGTTCGATTCATCGTATGATGATGAGTTGTATAATCAATGTTTGATGGTTGAAACAAAGTTGATGTAAGTATTAGAAGTACAAACTCAATAAGAAATATTATTGTAGTAATGTTTTATTTTAAGATTTGTCTAATAATTTTCTTTTTGTTACAGTCAACAACAAGTTGGAAGAGGTATCAAACGAGGTATCACTACTGATGAAAATAAGGTTACCAAGAAAGCAAAATTTGATGAAGGAGCTTCTACATCATCAATTGAAACCAATGATGTGGACAACAATAAGGTGGAATGTGATACATGTCATGTTTATATTAATAAAAGGTATCTAAACAACCATTTAAAAAGCAATTCACATAAAAATAATCTTTTAAAATCACATAATTCATTAACAAATGTTACAGTTGTTGAAACCGCTTTTGGCAATCGAATTTTAACATATAGAATTAATAGTAAAACACTTCAATCGGGACAATATTTTGAAACACCGGAATCGTTTTTAAATTCGCTAAAAATTGATATCTTATTTTTGATAAATGAATGTATTCAACAACATACAATTTTTAAAATAAACTTCATATTGCATGCTGATTTCATACAACAAACTAAAGATATTAAAAATACGTTTGATTTTCAAACGTTTAATTACATAATTTGTCAGGGAGATGACTTAAATATTTTTTATTCATCATTAATAGACACTGTAGTCGGTAAAATTTGTCAATTTGAAAAAAAAGATAGTGGTTGGAGTCTTAATCAAATTAAATACATAGATATGAATGTTAACAAATTCAACCCCCTACGTGGTAGTTCATATATCGACCTTCCTCAAGATATTAAATCAAAAAAAGCTGTAATCAATGTTAAAAATAATGATAATATGTGTTTCAAATGGGCATTACTCTCTGGTTTATATCCTGTATGTAAAAGTGTAGATCGGGTAGCATCTTACGCAATTCATGGAAATAAACTAAAATTTACTGGTATTTCTTTTCCGGTTATAATTGCAGATATATCAAAAGTAGAGAAATTAAACAATATTAGTATTAATGTTTTTGGCTTAGAGTATAATAAAGAAAAAAAGTGTAATTCTGTTGTAGGTCCTTTATATTTAACAAAATGTCGTACACCTAATCATATTAACCTACTATATATATCGAATGGTACTAACAATCATTACTGTTATATTAAAAACTTATCGCGATTAGTTAGTTCACAAATATCAAGACATCATTGTGCAGTTTATATATGTGATTCATGTTTACTTCATTTCCCATCGGAGGAAAGACTTAATAACCATCAACAATATGATTGCGCTCACATTTGTACGGAATTACCAAACGGTGAGGATTCCAAAAAGGATTGGTTTGGTAAAGCAACCTCAAATAATAAATTAAAATTTGATAAATTCGTGAAAAAGTTGAAAATGCCCTTTGTGGTTTATGCAGACTTTGAGGCATTTTTGAACCCAATAGAATCATGTAGTAACGATCCATCCAAGCCTAGTACAATTAATATTCAAAAACATGAAGTGTATAGTTTTGGATATTACATTAAATGTTCATATGATAACAGATTATCAAAATATGAGACGTATAGTGGGTCAAACTGTGCACAAGTGTTTATGAATCGCCTTTGTGAAGATGTGAAAACAATATTTAAAAAAAATAGTTTCCAAAAATGTCTCGTTCCATTATCAGATGAAGATAAAATTAAAATTTCAAATTCAAACATATGTCATATTTGTGAAACTGAGTTAAATGAAGATCTTTTTTACGATTTTGATTGGCACACTGGCAGTTTTAGGGGTGTTGCACATCAAGTGTGTAGTTCTAAGTACAGAACCCCTCGTCATATTCCAATATTTTTACATAACCTCAGTCATTACGATGCTCATTTCATTATCCATGCATTAAACCTCGATGATGACAAAGTTGAAGTTATTCCACAAAATAAAGAACGATACATATCATTTTCAAAACAGTTAACAATAAATAATCAACCAGTAAGTTTAAGATTCATAGATTCATTGAAATTTTTATCGTGTAGTTTAGATCAACTAGCTAAAAATCTTAATGATGATCAGTTTACAGAACTAAAAAGGAACTATCCTAATAATGAAGATTTTTCACGTTTAAGACGGAAAGGTATTTATCCTTATGAATTTATGTGTAATAGTGATTGCTTGAAACATCCATCACTTCCTGATCAACACCAATTTTATAGTTCACTCACAGATTCAAATATTTCAAATGATGATTATAATCACGCAAAAGATATTTGGCAACATTTTAAGTGTAGTAGTATGTCTGATTATTCCAATTTATATTTAAAAACTGATGTTTTACTTTTGACTGATGTATTCGAAAACTTTAGAAAGCTTTGTATTAAAACTTATGGATTAGATCCTGCTCATTACTATACTGCCCCAGGTTTAAGTTGGGATGCAATGTTAAAATTTACCAAAATAGAATTAGAATTGTTAACGGACTATGACAAAATTGCTTTTTTTAAAGCTGGTATTAGAGGGGGTGTATCTCAGTGTAGCAATCGTTTTGCTAGAGCAAATAATAAATTCATGGAAGATTATGATAGTGAAAAACCTAATTCATATCTAACATATTTTGATGCGAATAATTTATATGGTTGGGCAATGTCTCAATCTCTTCCTGTTGGTGGTTTCGAATGGATAGATTCTAATACAGATTATAATGTGTCGGATAACTCTGATTTCGGTTATGTTTTAGAAGTTGATTTGGAATATCCTGATGAACTTCATAATTTGCATTCTGACTTTCCGTTATGTCCTGAAAACATATGTGTGGGTAATACTAAAGAAACTAAATTAGTTCCTAATTTAAATAATAAAAATAAATACATCATTCACTACAGGAATTTAAAACAATGCATTGAAATGGGGATTAAATTAATTAAAGTACATAGAATTTTAAAATTTAAACAGAGTTCTTGGTTAAAGAAATACATAGACTTAAATACTAGTTTGAGAACGTTAGCTACATCAAACTTTGAAAAAGACTTTTTTAAATTAATGAACAATTCTGTCTTCGGTAAGACTATGGAAAATATTGAAAAAAGAGTAAACGTTAAACTACTAACTCACTGGGATAATCGTGGTAAAGTTTTAGGTGCTCAGGATTGGATTGCAAAACCAGAATTCCATAGTTTATCAATATTTTCAGAACATTTAGTTGCAATACAATTACACAAAACAAAATTAATTTATGATAAGCCGATTTATTTAGGATTTTGTATTTTAGATATATCTAAGACCCTTATGTATGAATTTCATTATAACTACATGATTAAAAAGTTTCATAATAAAATTAAGTTATTGTACACCGATACCGATAGTTTGATATATCAAATTTTTACAGACAATTTTTATGAGGATATAAAACCAGATCTACTTCACTATTTCGATACATCAGATTACCCGAAAAATAATATTTACGGATATCCAAAAATAAATAAAAAAAAGTTAGGTTTTTTTAAAGATGAGAATAATGGTAAAGTATTGAAGGAATTTGTAGGGTTGCGATCAAAAATGTATGCCTTAGAAATAGAAGATAAATTTATAGCAAAGGCAAAAGGGGTTAACAAAAGTGTTACCAAAAAAATGAATATGGAAAATTACAAATCGTGTTTGTTTAATAAAAATGTATTATATTGTAGTATGCTTCGATTTAAGTCAATCAAACACACTATTTTTACACAAAAAATAAATAAAACATCTTTATCATATAATGATACCAAACGATGTATTATGAACAACAACATTGATACATTGGCTTGGGGACATTATAAATTACGCTAAGTGTAATACTTTTTACTTTTATTTCTGTGTGTATATACAAATTTTGTACTGATTGTAAAATTATGATATTACTGTAATGTTATATAATAGTTTATTACATATTTAAAATTTATTGTTTGATTGTAAATAATGTAAAATAATTGTAGTTTTTATTTGTGTGCTTAAATTTGACGTTGAGGTGATTGTGAAATTCTGATAAGTACTAATTGTGTTAGAAATAGTATACAGATCATTCTGTTTTTAACAAATTACATGTTTTATATAATTTTAGCAATATATATATATATTTAATTTTTACACCAAAATTTTCATTTTTATTTCATCCCTTTAAAACTCTAGACGTGTGAAATGTTTCACTTTATCCATCCGTTTACTGCTATTGTGGCAGGACCAAGTGGATGTGGGAAGTCAAATTTTGTAACAAATTTCATAAAATCAGTTAAAGAAATATGTAATTGTGATTTTAATCAGATCACATGGTGCTTTGATGAAATGCAGGCTTTAAATAATTTACCAAATGTTAACTATCATCAAGGAATTCCAAATCTTAATATGTTTGATGGTGAAAACCCACACCTTATTATTATTGATGATCTAATGAGAGAGTCTGATGGAAGAATTGTGGATATATTTACAAAAGGTAGTCATCACAGGAATCTTAGTGTATTTTATTTAACACAAAATTTATTTCATCAAGGTAAAGGTCAAAGAGACATTTCTTTAAACTCAAGTTATATAATTTATTTTAAAAACCCTCGAGATAAAACTCAAATAAGATATTTAGCACGACAAGTGTCACCAGATAACCCAAAATTCATTGAAGACGCCTACAGGGATGCAACTTTAGAAGCGCATGGATATTTAATGGTAGATTTAAAACAGAATACAAATGATTTTTGTCGTATCAAGACAAATGTATTCCCATTTAATGGTTACTGCACAGTCTACGTCCCCACGAAAGAGTTTAAATACACCAAGAATCAAACAATTCAAATCATTTCTAAATGATACATCGTCGACTCACAACGCATAAACATTTGCTAAACGCTTTGCAGTTTAAATACACCAAGAATCAAACAATTCAAATCATTTCTAAATGATGCATCGTCGACTCACAACGCATAAACATTTGCTAAACGCTTTGCATACGCTTAAACCAAAATATCAAAGAGCGTTACTTAAAACGTGTGATGAAGAAGAAATAAATTGTATTTGTGAATGTATTCATAACGTTTTACAAGGAAAGATACCTCTTAAAGATCAAGATAAACAAAAATTGAATAAACACAAAAATATACTCCGTAAACTGGTGCATAAGTGTAAACATAAACTAAGAAAAAATATTATTATACAAAAAGGAGGGGCTTTCTTACCAATAATATTAGGTGCAATATTGAGTGGATTAGTAAGTGGACTAGCCAGTTAACATGGAAAATGCTAAGAAAATGATACTTATTGAACCGGGATTGATTGAAAAATTAAAACAAGAAAATAAGGTTACTAGTAATTTGTCTCGATTAGATATTGAAATGCAAAATATTATGAATAGTAAGACGGAAGACCGAAAGAAGTGGATGTTATATTTACAAACACTACAAAGATACCTTCACTTTACCGAAGAGGATCGTCAACCACTCAGATTACCAATTTATTCTGATACATCTAATGAAGATTCAAATGGGTCTAAAATTGGTTTTAAAAATAAAGATAGAGATCTAAAAAGTTCAGTTGATGCTGAATCTTTGTTGGAGGAGAAAGGATCTATTAAAAGTATAGAAAGTGAGGCAAATCCACTGTATTCATCAACACAAATACTCAGTTTAATACCAAAAACTTATAATAAAAAAGGTGAGTCATTATTAAACTTAATTGGAACAAGTAAAAGTAAAATACGTTGGGATAATGAAGGCACAGTCATAATTGATAATGAAAAAATTCCAGGAAGTAATATTGTTGATTTAATAAATGATTCACTTAGACCCTTAAAAAAAAGTGATCCGATAGGGTGGGATAGATTTGCTAAAGCATTAAAAGATATTAAAGTACCACTTACTTATATTGGAAATCCAAAGAGATGTGAGTTTATTAACCAACTTCAAGTAAAAGATCTGAACAAAACCTCTGAGATTGAAGTTCAAGAGTTTTCTACACCGAGCAGTGGAGATAAAAGATCTATAACTAAAATACGTAAAAAGATCGATTGGGAAAAATGGACCCCGTACTAGAAGAAATTAACAGGATTTATTATGATCCATCTAACCCCGCTGGTTTTGGTAGTATTGATAAATTATCAAAAGCTATGAAGGGTAAAATGGATAAAAAGCAAGCAAAGGAATGGTTACAATCACAAGAAACATATACATTACATAAACCCATTCGGAAAAAATTCCCGCGTAATAAGTACATTCTATCAAATATTAATGAGCTGTGGCAAGCTGATTTAAGTGATATGCGAACTTATTCTCAATATAATGATGGTTTCAACTACATACTTTGTGTTATTGATGTATTTAGTAAATATGCTTTTGCAAGACCAATGAAAAAGAAAAACTCAGAAACAACTAAAGAATGTTTTGAAAGTATATTTACTGAAAGTAATACAACACCTACTCACATACAATCTGATAAAGGTACAGAATTTGTTTCAAAAGATGTACAAAAATACTTTAAATCCAAAAAGATAAATTACTATACCACTAACAATCCTGATATTAAGGCTAGTATTGTTGAACGATTTCAAAGAACTCTAAAAATGAAAATGTGGCGTTATTTCACTCATAATAATACTTATAGATATATAGATGTTTTACAAGATTTAATATACTCTTATAATCACAGCATTCACTCGAGTATTAAGATGTGCCCATGTGATGTAAGTTCCAACAATATTATGACAGTTTGGACTAATCTTTATGATAGAGGGTCAAACAAACTTTCTCTAGAAAATCCAAAACCAAATTTCAACGTGGGTGATTATGTTCGAATAACTAAATATAAACATGTTTTCCAAAAAGGATATGAATCAAATTGGAGTGATGAAATATTTATTATATCTTCAATAATTGATAGATCTCCATGGGTTGTTTATACAATAACAGATTTACAAAATGAACCAATAGTTGGTACTTTTTATGAAAGAGAATTACAGAAGGTCACTTACAACCCCACCTCACAATATAAAATAGATAAAATAATTGGCACTCGTTATTCGGGTAACAGAAAAGAAGTATTAGTGAAGTGGAAAGGTTATCCAGATAAATTTAACAGTTGGATTTTAGCTTCTAGTTTAAAAGAAATATGAATAAAGAAAGTTTTTATTTAACTTTGCTCAGCAATAGTTCAATGGAATACTTTCCTGATAACAAGACCACAAATTTTTCAACAAAATTACCAAAAGCTATGAAATTAGAAGGTGAATGGGCGGTTGGAGTTGTCGAGTTTCAATATCCATGCACCATGTTTACTGTTCAAGATCATGAAAATGTTGTATACATCACAAAAACCATGTTAATGCCTAATGAAGATAAACCATCAACAGTGTACTACAAAAAACATATTCCCGCTACCAACTACGATAACGTTGAACATATTTTAAGAGCGTTAAATGGTATCAGAGAGAGCTTGAAATTTCGTTATGATGAAATAACAAAATTTGTGTCTGTTTCTGTTTTGGATAAAAATATAACATCCGTAACATTATCACCCAAATTAAGTTTACAACTAGGTTATGAACCAAATACAAATCTCCTAGACAGAAATTTTGGGAAGTGTCCTGCTAATTTACACTTAGGGTTACCATCTCAACTATTTCTATATTGCGACATTATCGATCCTCAGATTGTGGGTGATGTTATGACTCCACTATTAAGAGTCATTTCATTAGATCCTTCAAAATACATTTATGGTGCGAATAAAATGTACATTTTCTCTCCACCTCACTACTTACCTGTTATGCGAAGAGAGTTCGATACGCTGGAAATAGATATAAGATCGAGCACAGGACAAAAAATACCATTCCAGTTTGGAACCGTGTGTGTTAAACTACATTTCCGCAAATTATAATAATGTATTCTCCTCATGATCATCATAAATGTCCATATGAAATTTATTATTCACATCAAGCTGGATCAGGAGTTGGAGTAATTTATAAGGGTTCACCATACCAACGCGGTCATGGTATTGGGAGCTTCTTAGGAGGGTTATTTAGATCAGTTTTACCTTTACTTTCAAGTGGTGCTCGAGTGGTTGGTAAGGAGGCATTAAACGCTGGAGTAGGACTTTTATCGGATATGGTTCAAGCCCGTCCTATGGAAGCCTCAATAAAAGATCGTCTAAAGCAAGTTAGTACAAACTTAAAACGAAAGGCTGATGACAAAATTGATCGATTTAACATGACAGGATCTGGGTATATAAGTAAAAGAAAACGATTGGCCTCGTTCATTCCACCACTAACAGCTAAAGTGAAAGCTACGAAAAAACTTGGTCTAAAACCAAAAAACATCAAAGATATATTTTCAAATTAAGTATGTCTTTCCTTCATAATCATTCTTGTGAGTGCGTTAAGTCAGAATTAGATTTGTTTGCATTACCGTCTACACAAACAAGCATTGAAAATGGATTGTGGATTCACTATAAACCAATTTCATCTCTTGCTGATGATGGACCTATCGAGTTTCAAGTTCCTGGAACAGGCGATGACTACATAGATTTGTCTCATACATTACTCCACATAAAGGCAAAAGTATTAAATCAAGATTCAACAAACTTGATATCAGCTACAGCAGTAGCACCTGTAAATAATTGGTTGCATTCACTTTTTAGTCAACTCGATGTTTATTTAAACCAAAAACTTGTATCACCACCTAATAATACCTATGCCTATCGAGCATACATGGAAACCCTTTTAAACTATGCTCCTGCTGCTAAACAATCTCATCTTACTTGTAGTCTTTGGTATGATGATACAGCAGGAAAAATGGATTCCACAGATGGTAAAAACATAGGATTTGTTAAAAGACAGGAATTAGTTAATGAAAGCAGGGAAATAGAAATGATTGGTCATCTTCATGGTGACATTTTCAATCAAGATAAATTTTTAATTAATGGCGTTGAAATGAGTGTAAAATTAGTTCGGTCAAGAGAGAGTTTTAATTTAATTGCTGGGTCAAATGATGTAAAGTTTAAAGTTTGCATTACGGACGCAACTCTTATTGTTCGAAGAGCACGAATTAATCCAAGTGTATTACTCGCACATCAGAAAGTTTTAGCTTCTACCACTGCTAAATATCCTATTACTCGTGCTGAAGTTAAAGTTTTAACAATTGCATCGGGTGTTCAAGGAAAAACTCTTGATAATATATTCTTAGGACAGGTACCCAAAAGATGTATTATTGGTTTTGTGAATAATTCTGCATTTAATGGTTCACTTACTAAAAATCCATTTAACTTTGAAAACTATGGTATTAACTCTTTCAGCTTATATATTGATGGTCAACAAATACCTTCCAAAGCTTTGCAACCATCTTTTAATAATAATATATTTACATCAGCATATCATACTCTATTCTCGGGGACTGGTATTCACTTTCTTAATGAAGGAAATGCAATCTCTCGTGAACAGTATGCCAAAGGTTACTGTCTTTTAGCATTTGATTTAACTCCTGATTTATCAGCTAACTCATCAGCCCATTGGAATCTCATAAAGCATGGTAGTGTAAGATTAGAAGTACGATTTGAATCCTCACTAATACAAACAATTAACTGTATTGTTTATGCTGAGTTTGATAATATTATTGAAATAGATAAAAATAGAAATGTTACTGTAGACTATAGTAGTTAGGATTATAATGTGTGTTGTGTTTTAGATATATGTGTTATGTTTAATGCATTTTGTGTGTGTGTAACTAAAGATAACATTATAAAATTAAATAAAACAAATTGTATGCAATATACTATCAAGGATTTAAAGATTCTTTAAATCATTTTATTATCAAAGAATTGGCCATTGCGAGTCATGATCATACACAGACGTTCTTGGTGAAACCACCATATTCATTCCATTACCTAACACTAGAAGAAAAAAAGCAGGTGAGATGGTTAGAAAGAAATCGAGGAATTTACTGGAGTGAAGGCTACATAGACTACAAAGAGTTTAAACGTGTTATTTTACCATATTTAGAAAATAAAAAAATTATGACAAAGGGTTTGGAAAAGATTACGTGGATTAAAGAGTTATGTGCAAACTGTGAAGTGATTGACATAGGTGAGAAGGGATGTCCTAATTTTGCGACATTAAAAAAAAAGTTCTGTAAAAATAAAACTGATTTTAATTGTGTGAACCATAAATTGAATTGTGCATTGAATAATGCTGTGTGTATTAGAAAATGGTATTTTGATAATAATATGTCTGTATTTAATTTATTTATTTAATAATTATTGTGTTGATCAGTTAATTAAAAATGTCTATGTACTCAAAGTGTTTTATTTAATATAATCAGACCCATATAACAAACTTTAAATTAGCTGCAGCAAAATGATAATCCTAAGCTTTGTGACTCCCACAAAGAATGCGATTTAATATTTACAAATCACTATAATTGAACATTCCTATGACAACCATTGAATAGATTGGTACTGTAATAATCTGCTAATAACAGTAATATCATGGATACACTAGAATTACAAAAACATATGAAAAAGATTCATCCCAGTCTAGAAAATAATGTTTATGCTGCTAATAGACTACCTATGTATACACATGTACCAACGTATATAATATGCAATTTGGATGCGGATGATAAACCAGGTTCACACTGGGTAGCTGTACATATCGATACGAATGGTATCGGTCAATATTTTGATTCATATGGACGAACACCTGAGCGATATCATCTCCAGTTTTTGAAAAGGAATTGTAAGAGATGGGACTGGAATGTTGATAGGATTCAGAATGATTGGACTTCAGTTTGTGGTGAATATTGCTTAATGTATTTGCTATTTAAGTTTCAGGGATGTTCAATGCATAGTTTTACGAACATATTTACAGGGAACACACTGCACAATGATATTTTTGTGGATGAGATCTTCCGCTCATATTTTGTAGAAAAAAGTAATAAAATATTGAAATAAAAATGAATGTGTTTTATTGATGACATAGAAAAGCAGACATACAATGAGTAATAGATAAGAACGCCAAATCAACCGTAGGGCAACAGATTCGTGGGTTCTGGCGCAACGTAATGAGGTGTTCGAAGTATAATAGATAAAAGGATTAGGCGAACAATGGAATGCTAATGAGGGTGCAGGACCACCGGAAATCAATGAGATAACAGTTAATTGATTTGCATAACTCCAGAACCACGCATCCTACGCTAAAATGGACCGCAGATTTGAGATCAGAGCACACCAAAACCTTTTTTTTTTTTTTTTTTTTTTTTTTTTTTTTTTTTTTTTTTTTTTTTACGATGGGTGCTACAGATTCGCGGGCTCTGGTGCAAGCGCGGGCTCTGGCGCTTGCGCCAGAATCCGCGAATCACAACTACTGAGGAACAATCTTTAGTCAGGTAGAACAGTTCAAGTGACTCTTGATAATCAAGGCTACAAATTTTTAAGAACTATTCACACAAATTGTAACACAACTGATATGTGTTTGAAACGTGTATAACCATAACGAAATTTCAAAAGTTTTATTTGTTTCAGACGGTGAAGATGCAGACCTTAATGAAACAAAAGACGAACTATATGAGAGGGAAGATGTGGAAGGTGAGAATTGTATCATAACTGCCTGTCATTACCCCAGCCTATTTATAGAGCACAAGATACGATAAAGATGAATGTAGGTAAACGGTGAATAAATTATCTCAAACTTTCAGAGTTAAGATAAGAGTATACTATTTAATATTGCGCAGACCTCTGAGCGAGGCTCATTATGTCTAAATCTCATTGAAATTCATAAGGAGGCCACTAAAATAACGAGCAACCCCAGGCATCGCCCACGCGGCCGATGCGTTTTTACTGCGGTTTAATGCTCTTTTTACAACTTCGTCAAAGGGTGTGCTGTGTTGCGGCGCGCCGGAGATGCCGCCATGCCGAGCGACTCTCGCGCTGCTTTACGACTCCGTCCTCGCTTATCTCGCGCCATTCGCGATAAATCTCCACCCAGCTCCTTGGACCTCAAATATTTACATGCTAATTCGTAGCCAATTCTGCACCAGAGATTATAAATAAATTGGCCACCGCGCCCCATCATCGACCAAGGCTACCTTCACTTTATCTTTCATGACTTAAGAAGTTTTTAAAACAGTGGGCCATACCGCGGCGTTGACGTTTTAATTTTATACCACCCAGATAATTTAGCTTTTATGTTACCTAGTCGTAACAAAATCTTTGTAAGAGTTACTAGAGATATAAACTTTGTATTTTCTGCTCCTACTTATCATCGCGGAAAATATGAAAGCAGTCTTTTATATTTCTTTGTAAATGGGTGTTTTAAAAATGTTATTAAATAATATATAACCACCATTTATTTAGACACAAGTTGACACAACCAAACAAAAGGATGTTTTCGTTAAGGGAATCTATGACGTACGTCCTATACATATTCTTGTACCTATGTAAAGCCATCAGACGTGTGGGTCAAAACAATCGAATAATAAGAAAGTTACATGTGACAGACAATGGACACTTTCTCTAAGGCACCCTAAGAATGATAAAAACTACTCATTGTTTAAATTTATTGCAAGTCCTTTACTGCATGTTGCGGAAGGACAAATGCGACGGTGCAGGAACAAACGGCCGTAGGACGCTTTGTTTCGCTACAAGTCTTGAACTATCTGCGGCAGTATCGAAAATGAGTAATTTTTCCCAGTGAGTGGTTCCCGGTGTCGCAGTCGTTGTTAGGCCAACACTCGTGTTGCGCAAATGTATTCTCTGCGGGGGTGAGTGGTGGCGCGCGGGGGGCGGGGGGCGAGCGCGCGGGGGCGCCGCCACTGAGCCCGAAGTTGGGCGCGCGGGCTCGCTCCCGTGGGACTCCGCCGCAGGGACCGCACTCCACAACGACGTATTTTAGACTTTCCTTAACTTACACTGAAATTTTAAAACCTTTGTAATGACTGAAATGAAGTGAGTTAAAGCAACATACACCTATCACATCCTAACATAATATTTCCAAGTGTGATGCTGCGACAAAGATCGTCTGTTGTCAAAATATGCCTATTAAATCCTAAACATTACGTAAGTTGTTCTGTCAACTTAGACGGTCAACAATGCGCGCTATGCCCGTCGGGTGTAGGACGGAGTCTCGACCGGCATGTGGCTAATTAAATGCCGATGTTCGACATCGGGGGTGCATTCGGAATTCCAGGCGGCGCCGAGGCGCGTGCCGGCGACACCGCGGCTCGTGCCACGCTCCCGTTGCGTCAACAGTCCCGAATTGTTCACGAAGTTGGACCCAAATTCTAACCAAATTGTGATTAACATGTTATGTAACAAACCAATCGAGTTGAATTGTCTTAATTTGGCAAACAAAAGCAAAGCTGCTGAATACCAGGCAAAGTCTGTAATGTTTGAACGCGCAATAAACCTTTTGGAGTAATTTTGAACCTCTTCGAAATCGAATAACAATAAAATAAAAGAGTAAACGTTTCATCCATGTTTCAACCAACAATCAACATTTTTTTCATTAAACTGTAAAAAAATATAAAAGTATTTCCATGATTGGAGTGCGGCTCTGCATGATCCCAGGTGGCGCGGCCGCAGCGTTTGGAATTATCACATAGTGGAGGAGCGGGAGGGCGCGGGGGGCGCGGGAGGGGCCCGATACATTCGTCACAGGCCCAGCAGCCATTAGGCATTTAGATATTATCAACAGCCACGAGGGGATGACCCACGACCTGAGCCCGTTGTTTCAATGCTTAATTACTAAAAGTGTTTGTTGTGTACACAAGGGACAAGATTTTAATCCACATCGTGGATATCGTTTCGTCATCGCCAAGTTTGCTACTTTGTTCTGTTTTGCTGATACAAAGGCGTTCATCGTTTACGTCTGTTACTTGTCTGAGCTCCCCTCGCCCGGCGGGTCCCAGGTGACGCTCTCCGGCCACACTTCCTTCCGTCTCCTGGGAGTACTCCTCGACCCGGCCACGCACACACTCACGTTCTGCACTTGTATGAAACGTTACACAACTTTGTTAATACTTATATATTATTTTTTACCGGTTGTGTCATCGTTATTTTAGCGACGACTAAACCTCCTTCAAACAAGTGAAAATCAACATCTTGGTACGGAATTTCTTACTTCTTACTTCGGAGACTCATGAAAAGTGATGGAAACTTTGAACTTTGATAGTTACAATGGGGATGTAATTAAACATCCATATGAAGTTAGTATAACAAAGCAAAAGTTGAGTTCACTTGCACATTTCTAATTAGCAATTAAACACAGTTTAGTGTGTGGTATATTGTGTATTTTGCATTGCGCGTGGCGCGTAGTCGGTGGCGCGATGGCGGCTCGGATCGTGATTAATGCAGCCTCCCGGGGCAGACGAACTGATTGCCGTTCTACCTCCCCCGGGCACCACTACACGTACCTATATTTCAGTTTTATTATAAAAAATATTTTGGGTAATCTCGCTATTTATGTAACAGTCTCCATTAAGGGTTACCACTGCCGTATACACTTTGAGAAACTACAAGATCTTGTATTTACCAGGTTACAAAAAGAAGAAACGAAGTTGATGCCCCGTTGTAGTTGGTAATGTCCAAATTAACAAAGAAAAAATATCGAACAGACAATTGAGAAAACATGTATCAATGTCCAACGTTCGTGAAACTGAAAGTTTAAATGTCAAAGCACTGTTGCACAAAAACCTGTTAAAAAACTTTTAATGATATACTATCATAGCGAACAAAGTAGTTTTCGCATGTTTCGCATGTATTGCACGTGCCATCATTCCGTCAATTTAAAAACCTAACTTTTATATCATCAACAACAATATTGTTTTATCGCATTACCAACGTTAACAATTTACATAATAAACGACGGTACGTAGCCAGCTCTCACTTATTCCGCTTTAACGTGACATTTCAAGCATTACGTAAACGTAAGAACCTAAGAACACAGCTTGAGCACTATAGTGTGCGCTTTGTTATTTTTATTCAGTGCTACGTGAAAAAGTTTCCTCTGGAGAGGCATATCGGCATCAGTCCGCGGCGTTACCGGAATAACACCTTCAGTCTGAATGGCTACGCGAAAGGTAGGGTGTCTCTGGGGGGCCCTATGCTCAAGGCGGCAGAAAATTAACGTGCCCCCGTGGGAAATCTAGCGCCAGCCTTAGAGCCCGGCCGCCTGCCGCGCCCACTCCACCGGGATGTATTTAATATCTTGCGCTCACGGTGACGACTAACATCGGCCACGGACGCCTCGCTCCGACCTCTCTTGCTCACTATGTAACTATCATTGTTGCTGACCTTTTACATTTCATTATCCATATTAATAAAATTAATAATAACATCAATATTTTTTTTAAAGTTTTTGTACTTTTTTTATATTCTGATATTTTAAAATCGTTTAATTACAATAAATTTTACTTATTTCGGGTTTTAAGAAATTTACTTCTCAAAAGAACACATTACTTAATTTACTTAAACATGAGATACTTATATCAATAAAATTTAACTATTATAGTTATTTAATTATCGTTCCATGTATCGAGAACATACAGTGAGTAATGATTTATTATTGTTGGTTCGCCACAACTATAACCTATTAAAAATAAACACTGATGTAGAATCACTTATATTCTTTTGGTAACTTAATATATATAGCTGCGTTCCCTTAATCTTGAAAGTTCGTCTTCCGAACAAAGTCTTAACTGAAGGCAGTTCTATAATAGCCCTTTTATTAGTGCAGTAGTGGTGAGTTTTGTATAATACAATTTGAACATTTCAGAAGTTGATTAGGTTACTAGGTACGTTGCTAGTTGCTAGGAGTCTCCTACAATGAACCCGGTACCTCGGTAAGTAGGAGCCATTTGAAGACATTGACTGGATCAGAACTTTCTCACAAGTGGGTAAGTTTGACACGATTGCCGATGCGATCGGCGTAACATACTCATGATTGATATTAATTAACTAGTACTATAATTAAAGAAATGGAACAGAAGTCGTATGATAGGACATTCACGATCGACCTAAACCCACTAATAAGTTATTGCAATGTAACTCTTATCTCTGTACGGTAAAGTATAAATTAGAATGGTTTACATTGCAATGACATACAAATGGTTTGACGGTACGTATTTATATGGGTATATAAGGGTACCTACTGGTGTACCTCTTAAAATATTTCGTGTATGAATAGATACACCTTATATATGTATGTTCATTATTCCCTCATAAGCTTTTAAATTAAATACTGCTTAAATGCTGTTACATTAAATTAAGTTTAGCGCCCTCTAAAAGGCATGAAGGCTGAACTAAAAAATTTTTTTTCAGTAATGTTGTTCTAGATATGTTCCTTGTAGACGTAAAGAATAGCATTATCCCATTTCTTACCGTGGGTGTCGTAAGAGGCGATTAAGGGACTTACCAGGGAATGGGGAACAGCGTTCTCAATATATTTTATCACCATACTGCGATCGTCAACCCGTCTGCCAAGCGTGGCGATTACAGAAAACTCTCCCAAATTGGACGAGGCTCATGTTCAGCAGTGGACGTTTTTCGCCTGCAATGATGATGATGAATGGTGCTGGATGTCAAATGAAAGGGATTAATTACCACATTTCAAAAATACGTATAGTATGATCTAACCCCAAAATAATTTAATTAAAGAGTAAGTTCAAAATCTAAAAACTGACTAGTAATAAATCACGCTCTAAATATTATGAAAAAAAGAAGATAGGTATTCTTATTTGAAAGCCGTGATTGTAGGCCACCTAAACAATACATTCTAACAAGTGCGTTCGCTACCTAGTAAGCGATCATAAGGTTTTGGCCAAAGTGGCATACGACCACGGCTTTCAGATGAGAATATTTTCTTATTCGTAATGAACATCGCGTTTAATCTACACGTACAGTAAGCGGCATTATTTTATTACTGGGATTGCAAACTCTTACCTCGGATCGGTAAGCGCAGTGTGGGACGCCCCCCCAGTTAGATGTACCGATAACCTTAATAATGTGGCTGGGACAGACGATACGAAAAACGGAGGACAGGGTGTTGTGGCGCAGCATGAGAGAGGCCTATGTCTAGCAATAATTACATTGGTAGGCTGAGTTAATTGATTGATGTCGGCTTACACTATTTTAAAATATTTAATGACTTGGTGACTTGACTTTAATGTACTTATTGTTGTTTTATAAAAACAATAACAATAAGTAGGCACCTACTTACCTATTTTGTTTATTTAAAACGGTATAAAACTAATTACCGAAATTAAAGACACTGTAGGTTACACGTGCACAAAAGAAAAAGAGTTTTCGGGTCGTCAGGAGTCGATAGCGGACTCCCAGCCACCGTAGGCGCGAGCTTGCGCCCACATATTTCAAGTCTAGCGGGGAGGCTCAGTTCAGCCGCCTACGCCGTCAGAAAAGTAAGACAATATACTGACGTTGATACAGCTCGGTTAGTCTATTTTAGTTATTTTCACAGCATTATGTCTTACGGTATTCTACTGTGGGGCAAAGCCGCTGATATTCAAAATATTTTTGTCCTTCAGAAACGAGCTGTTCGAGCAATTTACCAGCTAGGTGCCAGAGTTTCTCTAAGGGACTTTTTTAAAGATATTGGTATTCTTACGGTAGCATCACAATTCATCTTCGCCAACATCTTATATATTAGGCAAAATTTACACTTACACGCTAAAAACAGTGATTTTCACACTGTTAACACTAGAAATAAGGACAAACTACGTGTTCCCTTTCACCGGCTTCATAAGGTGCATAACTCATTTGTTGGGCTTGGTATAACATTTTACAACAAGCTACCACCTTATTTACTAGAATTACCTTTTAATGCGTTTAAAGCTCAAGTAAAATCCAACCTTTGTCTAAAGGCATATTATTCCATCAACGACTATTTAAATGACAAAACTAGTTGGTCGCTGTGATTAACTCAAGACAATGTTTGTGTTCTTTCTCCAGTACTAGCGTACCTAGTGATAGGTTATATAGCTGTAATATAATTTTTATTATATATTTTTTTTTTACTGTGTTAGTCATTTTTTTTGTATATTTATTGGTTTTGACATGTTCTATGCTTTGACATATTATAATGATTAGTATTGCATAAAATGATTAGCTAGCGACCTCGACAAGTTGTCATTCAATTCTTGCCTGAGCAACCGGCAGCAAGTTCGTCATGCTCCCTTAGATGTCAATGCTTGCGGTAGCGTCAGGGGTCGGGTTACCCCCTTCCCTCAAATAAGGCGAGGGGGGTAATGGCTGATCTTTGCGTTATGCTCGTGAACGGGTGCTGCTTGTGGTGACTGGTCGTCTTGCTGACCTTGATGTTGGTATTGTTGTTAATTACCTACCTGTTTATTTGTTTTTACGCCGATGGTCCTAGTTTATCATTTTGAGGCCTCGAGTTGTAACTCGGGTCGTAACAGCTGTGTGAACGTGATTCAGCATTGTATATGTAAGCTGTCACGCCCTTATGCCAGGAGGCTTTTATTTTGGTACCTTTATTTACATGATAAAAATATTTTTTGCTTTTGCTTGAGTATAGATTTCATTTTATTTCCTGGATTATTGGGTTGGCTAGCTGACAGATGGCAAATCATTTAATTTAATGTTTTGTGTCTCATAATGTTACCTCCTTACAATTGTATAGAATCAAGTTCTTCTAACTTAACAGACAGCTGTGCTGCTGGGGAGTTTGTTCCGCCACTTCTTCTTCCCAGCTAAAGCACTAGGAAGTGTCGAAGGGCGGGCGTTTTGGGGGGACTGTCTTTTGTAACTTTGACGTTCAAAAAGTGCTGACTCTCAGCCTAGTTTGAATAAATGACTTTTGATTTTGATTTTGATTTTGATTTTGCGGGTGGCGAGCAATGGGTAGCTCGCCGCCCGGTAAGGACCAGGCGCGGGTCGACGGCGCGTAGTGTTCCACGCGCGCCTCAAAGAGATGTCAGCAGCGCTGAAGGGGTCTGCTAGGACCGATGCCTGCCGGGGTCGCGTGATTGTTCGAAAGAGATACCGTGGCCCCGGCACATGGGCAACTGAAGGAACACGGGTGGGTTTAGTCAGTAAAAGTCTGACACGCCCTCCCGCTCCGCCCAGAGCGAGAGAAGTCATTTGATGATTTCCCATCCAGAAAAAAAAAGGCATCAAATATACCGCGAACGTACTGCCCGAAGTAAATGTATTTGTAAAACATTAATTAAACCATGCCAATGAACCGCAAGACACAATACTCGTAATAAGCTAATCGATCAATTACTGGCAGCGTGGGGACACTTAGCGCGAGTTATACTCTCACGCAGATTAATTTAGCATCGGCAAGGAGACTGCGTCCCGCACGGCCTTACTAATTCACAAGATCCAATCGCGGCGGTGAGCGGCGCCTCTGCACATTAATGTTGCAAGCACCCCCGTGCTCCTCTATTATCTACTTACTTAGCTGACGTATAAGTATAACAGTAGTACTGTTACCCTATACTTATACGGACGAATCATTACATGTTTTAAACGTTACTTCAATTTTTATTGCGTTCGATCTAATCTAGTGTGGCGTAGCGGTCTTCGTAGCAAATTGCTACGAGATATTTTCGTAGACCCCCAAAAATATATTTCTGGCATTATGCGATTTATTTCGATTTCCTGTTTGGTAATAACACGAAATCATGCAGATATAATATTAATTAGGAGCTAGACATTCGTTTTTATCTCAATAGTACGGTAGCCGTTTGCGTTCTACGAGCTTGTTTTTTGTAACCGTTTGCACTAATATTGTGATTGGTTTTTTTTTGCTGCATTGCTAAAGATTAGGGGTTTCTTTACTTTTGCATTACATAGTAATTGTCGTCAGTATGGTCCATAAATTATGAAAGCATATTTTTATACTATTGTATGGATCCATTCCGGTTCCGGTGTTTACTTACATCAGTCGCTTTGCTAATCGCTCCTCGTTTCTATAGAAAAAGTTTACGGTTTTCTTAAGTCCTACCTACAAAAGTGCCGTTTGGAAGGTTGTGCGCGAGATTGTGCATTGAATTACAACAGAAAAACAACAAAAACACGCCAATAAAACTAAATAAAGTGTACTTAAAACACAAAGATTGCCGTAGTGGAGGTTATCTGTCAAAGCAGAAAACCAGAAACAATATAGAAGTAACGTCAGTACCAACCTAACAACAAAAAGCTACGTTCGGAAACCAAACTTAACAGCCCTGCGTTTTGTTATTGCAAGATGTCTACAAAACTTAACAGCCCTGCGTTTTGTCATTGCAAGATGTCTACACAACTGTCACCTGAGATGTCGCTGCTCTTGTCAAAAATGACAGAACAACTTAACGTTCAAACGAACACAATAACAGAAAATATCACTAGAACTATACTGCAAAAGGTGGACGAAAAAATTAAACCTATTATTGAAGAAAATATGAAGATGAAAAACGAGGTTGAGATATTAAATAGAAAAATTGAATACCTCGAGTTGAATGGAAGGAGGAACAACATAATAATCCACGGGGTCCCAGAACTGAAAGATGAAAAGCACGAGGATTTGATAACCTTGGTAACTTCTACACTAACAGATATTGAGGTCCAACTTAAGGAAGGTGAAATCGATAGAGTCCAGAGATTGGGTAAAAAAGGGATCGAAGACCGTAAGACAAGACCAATTCTTCTTGCTACCACGACCTTAGGCAAAAAGATCCAGATTCTTAAAAACAAAAAGAAAATGAAGCCCAATACTTATATTACTCACGATTTGCCCAAAGACACTTATTTGAAAAAGAAACAAAAAAGGAACATGGAGAGCATTGAGAATGAAAAACGGAAAAGATCTGAAACTCCGAGTCCCAAGAACGGAAATGATAGTCCAAAAAACGACCCAAAAATGCAGAAGCTAGATGCCTTTCAGTACTTACGAGGGAGATCAATCTCGTTCTCGGACAAGCCCACAAACAAAAACTAAAGAACGAGCACCACGAACCGGACAACCACAACAAAATGAAAAACAACTAACAACAAATTGTCTCCCAGCACGGCTGGTCCCCGCGGGAGAACTAGACCACCACCCTCTAACTAAAAGATGTGAAGTTTACAACATTGCAACACTTAACACAAGAACCCTCAGGACACTTGAAAGCTTGATGGAATTAAACAAAGCCCTAGAAGATATAAAGTACGACATACTAGGCATAAGCGAAATGAGAAGACTAGGTGAAAAAATTGAAGAATATCCAGATTATATCCTATACCATAAAGGAGAAACAGCCGGGCAGAGAGGAGTAGGATTTTTGATTAAAACGTACCTAAAACAACATATACAAGAATTTATTGGAATCTCAGACAGATTAGCTGTACTTAACATTAAACTCCCAGGCTATAAGAAACAATGGTCAATTATACAAGTTTACGCTCCAACTGAGCAAGCAGAATTGTCAGTGTTAGAGTCGTTCTATAAAGAGATGTCACAAGCAATAAAAAACAGCTCAGATAAATTTATTATCCTAATGGGGGATTTTAATGCACAAGTAGGGACTAGAAAAAATACAGAAGAATATTTCCTTGGAAAATTTGGTTACGGTAAGAGAAGCTGCAACGGCCAGAAACTTGTTGAATTTCTTATGGAACATAATTTAACTCTACTGAACTCGATGTTCAAGAAAAACAACAAAACCAAATGGACATGGATCTCTCCGGACGGATCATACAAAAATGAAATCGACTACATAATAAGCAACTACCCCAAAGCATTCACAGACACTGCCGTTATATGCAAGTTGAACTTTAACACAAACCACCGCATGATACGCAGCTCCTTAAAAAAATGCACCACAAAAACTTCTCGAAATCACATAAACATCAACCGATTTGATCAACCAAGAAATCTAGAAATTACAAACAACACAACTTACACAACGAACGAAACAAAAAATATTACAACAAAGGATTCAATTGTGACACAGAAATATGATATACTAGAGAAAAAAATTCAAAACCATATGACCAGGAAAGAAAAAAGTAACAAATACCAACTTAGCGACCAAACTTTGCAACTGATTAATGAAAGAAAAGAACTGATAAAGAACCAAATAAAAAAAGAAAACATTAAATTGATAACAGAAACAAGTAAGAAACTTAAAGCAAGTATCAGAAGGGATCGTAAAATCAAAAGACTGCAAACCCTAGAATATCATATACAAAGAACTGGCGGTGTCAAAAAAGCTCTAAAGGAACTAAGGGAAGCAGGAAAAGAATGGATACCAAAACTTAAAAAAAGGTCAAAGATTACTACACAGAGGAAAAACATCAAAGAACTGGCAACAGATTTCTACCGTTGTCTATACGCAAAACAAAAATCAAACGCTGTAAGGAAAAATCATACTGAATCAATACCTGACGCCATTCTGGAACCCGTCCCCTCAATCTTGCCCGAAGAAGTAGAAAAAGCAATCAGGAGCCAAAAAGCGGGAAAATCTCCAGGTCCAGACAAAATCACAAATGAGCTGTTGCAGGGTTCAATGGAAGAACTGGTACCCAATCTAACTCAAATATTTAACGAGATTCTGAGGAGCGGGGATATCCCTGAGAAATGGGCAAAGTCTCACATCATCTTAATCCACAAAAAAGGCGACAAAGAGGACATTGAAAATTACAGACCAATAAGCCTGATGTCGAATGTGTATAAGATATTTGCAAAGGTCATACTGGATAGAATAAGCCCAATGTTGGACGAACAACAGCCGGTGGAACAGGCAGGCTTCAGAAAAGGGTTTTCCACAATTGATCATATCTACACAGTTAAACAGATAATGGAAAAGTATAAGGAATACAATAAAATTATATACATTGCCTTCATTGACTACGCAAAAGCTTTCGACAGCTTAAGCCATGAATACATATGGGAAACTCTTAACCAACAAGGAATACCAGCAGCATACATCAACATTATCCAAACTATTTACTCCAACAGTATGGCTAGAATCCAATTGGAATCCCTAGGAAACGAATTCCACGTTGAACGAGGGGTGAGGCAAGGTGACCCACTATCTCCGAAATTGTTCTCAGCCGTGTTAGAAAACATCTTTCGTAACTTGAACTGGGAAAAGTTTGGTCTTAATATAAATGGGTTGAAAATGAACCACCTCAGATTTGCCGACGACTTAGTGTTATTCGAAGAAATCCCAGAAAACTTGCAAATTATGATACAAAGTCTGAGCGAAGAAAGCGAAAAGATTGGTCTGAAAATAAACTACAGCAAAACAAAACTGATGACTAACTCTAAAACGGTTGGTATAATAATAAATGAGGAAGCTTTGGCCTATGTAGAGGACTACATATACCTTGGTCAAGTCATCTCCACCAAAGACCAAACTAGCCAGGAAATTGATATGAGGATTGCAATAGGTTGGAAAAAATACTGGTCCCTCAAGGAGATCATGAAGTCAAAAGACCTAAGTATGACTTTGAAAAGAAAGACCTTCAACTCATGTATACTCCCATGTCTAACTTACGGGTGTGAGACATGGGCACTCACGAAAGCACTCAGAGAAAAGCTTGCCAGGTGCCAAAGAGCAATGGAGAGAAGCATGGTAGGCTCAAAAAGACAGGACAGAATTAGGAACACAGATCTCCGGTCCAAAACAAAACTGACCGATGTTCTAACAAGAATAGACCAGCAAAAGTGGAGGTGGACAGGCCACATGATGCGAGACACTAAAGGCAAGTGGAGCAAGCTAGTGACAGAATGGTATCCAAGGGACGGCAAAAGAAATCGAGGTAGGCAGCCTACCCGCTGGGAGGAAGAAATAAAGCTGACAGCAGGTCCAAACTGGCGGAGAGTACCTCACGACAGACGTCAATGGAAATTGTTAGAGGAGGCCTATGCCAAGAGGCACACCGAAATTCGAGACATTTTGTGATTTTTGATATAACCATTTATTGTTAGTGTAATTGTCTGGTTTCGGAATAAAAGGCTTTATTATTATTATTATTATATGGATCCATTTGAGGCGTCATCACGGAGAATCTCCGCTTTTTATAAGATATTTTAATAATAATATTCTTGTTCCACGTACCTTATGTACGTACGTAAAAGGCCGTAAAGGCCCACGAATTGATCAACACGCTTAATCAAGATGAGTAGGCAATTTCAGACTTATATTGACTATAAGTCCAGGTATCCGCAAAATACGCGCTCAGACGTGGAGTTGCGAACACCAGCCCGTTCTATCTATTACCTAAGTCCAGGTATCTACACGATGGCTTTCTTTCATCAATATAGCAATGTTCTAGATAAAGGCAGATAGAAACTACAAGATGTCATATTTTTAATTGAAATAAATTAGTACTTTTTAAACTCGTAGACAGTAGCTAGGGTGACAATTACTTTTATGCGATATAAGACACCTTCTGCATATTTCAAATGAGTATTTCGCTCACTGGTCCTTGGCTTCAGGCCCCGTGAGAAGGCGGTCATCGTGTAAGCGGCTGCATATCTCGGCTGTAACAAAGTCCCCCGGGCGGCAGGTCCCAGGAGATGACCGGGCCGTCTTCCTTTATGTTACATACATCATTAGGACAGTACTGTGTGTGTTTGTTTCTATAGAGTGACTGGGAAAAAAGTTTCCTACTCTCTTTCCTAGTCACTCTACTATGTTGGAAAGTGAATAATATTTACTTATACTTTTTAACTTGATTAAGTTCAGATTGAAGTTTTCCTTCCCATTTTCGACGGATAAAATTGTATTTAAAACATCGTGACAAATGATCTATCAGAAAAAAGAACAATGGCCAATCTTCTAACACTAGGACTGTTTGCACTAGGAAATCTTATAAAACTTGAAGATCTATTATACCGTTTCATTTGTCTAATTGTTTATAACTTAATACTAAATACTTCCTACTAAGTTGTTAACAATTTACCAACAATATTTAATACTCAATATGCGAAAATGAATAAGGGAATATATTTAATCTGTGGCAATTTAATTACAATATTTTTCACTTGACATTAAATGGAGTGTCATTATGATGATGATGATGATCATCATCATAATTTCAGCCGAAAGACGTCCACTAATGGACGTAGGCCTCCCCCGAGCACAGCCACTTCACCCGGTTTTCTGCTTCTGGCATCCATCGTAATCCAGCTGCCTTCATCGTAATGACTAAATACAAGGCCGCATTGAACACTGATCCTACACCAAAAATATAAAATTAATTTAATTTTTGTCTATTGTTACTTGTCAAAAATAGGTAGACTACGATCTGACGTATCAGTACCGATTCTTACAAGAAAAATCATGTTTTTATTAATAAAAAACTTTGATGATGAAAAAGCCTTGGTTAAAACTATTTACTCATCTGTAAAATCAAATTCTGCTGATGGCTTATATTTTTGAATAAATATCATGATCGTCGAGTTTATGCAGTTGGCATTGCTTGTAATTAATTTTCGATGTAGACAAAAAAGCGACCAAGTCTTTGGAAAAAGTATGGACATCTCTAGGAATGTGAGTGTGGACATCTCTATGAGGGAAAAATATACATCCATACAGACCGGCCAAAATCAAAAACCTTCTTTTTTTGCTTCGCCGTCGTCGGGTAAAAAATACGAATGCGTTTAGAAAGAAGATATATTGGTGCCGATTCTGTTGTACACGAACTAAACTAACTAAACTATCTCTAAAATTCCTTACTTTTGGCTATGAGAATTGTAACGCTATTCTGCAAGGAAAAATCTCTAAATTTAAAAATTATTTTGACACGACTAAAATCGAATTTGACAATCGCGACTCAGCGTGGTATTTTTTTTTCTTTTGGTTTCGCAACGTTGTACTTGTGTGTGCATTGCGTAGAATGAATTTTTTGAGAAACGAAGGCGCGTGCTGGGGGGGCAGCCTCAACGTGTTTTATATGGAATTTTTCACTTTTGTTTGAAAAATATAAAAAAAATATTACCCACGTGTTGAGATTTAAATGTACACTAAGGGGTATACTAAGGGGGCCGAAAATTTCATTATTTTTGCGATAGGACACGCCATTTTCAAGATATAAGCAAAAATAAAATAAAAAATACAGAACTGTTTTTGCACGTGAAGGCGAGGCGTTGTTGAGAATTTTAGTTCATGACCACTAGTTTTATTCCACACCTTTTTAACCGCGATTAAAAATAGTCAGATTTAGTTAAAATAAATTATTATAGTCAAAATTTTTGGTGAAAACCGGCAAACTCAGAATAGCAAAATTGACATTTTCACTAAACTAATAACTCAGTGCAATCTTAGTGCTGTCAAACTAAAATATAGTTAAGTTGTGTCACTTTAGTCTATTTCAGAATAGGAAATCGTCGTTTGACTGGATTAAACCAAATTTTAGTGATTTTTAGTTTAGTTTAGAGAATTTTGTGACAACAGAATCGGCACCATTATCATTTAGATAAGCCAAAGTTAGTAAGAGCTATTAAGGGTAGCCAAGGATTACATTAATAATGTACTTCATTTTGGTAACAGTCTCATCACGGTAACAAATTATATTTTTTCCCTAGTCCAAAATGCCCGTTGTCCTTTATGGAAATAAAGGACAACAAGGTGGTAGGTATAGTGTATTTGTGCGTCAGTATTTTACTATGAATACTGGCTATTCATGAACTGTCGATGACTCTACTTCATTCTTGAACTTGTAAGTTTCTCTAGATTTTTGTTGGTCCGTAAAACGTATTTCAAACCCTACCTAACCTACACCAAATACATACAGCATCACATCTACGGCAAAATATTCGAAAAGGACTTCCAAACTACAAAATTAGACTGAAAGTTTAAACTGGATCACCCATCCGAATTTAAAACAGAGGTAAAGTGTCTCGGGTAGGGAACCGAGTCCGACTCGATACGGCGGCAAAGTGGATTAGAGCCTTCGACCGCGGCCCGTGGCCCGACCGCGCCTCCGGCACACACCAACTTCATGCGGTTACCGCTCCCTAACTGAAACCAAATCTTTTTTAAACTTTCAGAACACCCACGGTTTACTTTTGAAACTTTCTTTGGGGGTATGAAAGGTGTGACGTATATTTATGAGAGAAAAAGTTTTTTTTACATCTTAGAAATGTTTAGGCTCTCGTTAGGATATTTTTTTAAATTATTCTACAGGCTCTATGTAATGGTCTATGTGTCGGCTAATTCAAATAAATTCATAATTGTTTCAGATGTGGCGGATATTAAATCGGAGAGCATGGACAGTTTCGAGTCAGGTAAGTCTAAAGTGCTTAACATAATTTTACTCAGCCATAATGTAAAAGTACGCAAACTCATAATAAACGTGTTGTAAGAATAAAATTAAACTTACAAGACAACTACGGAATGGCGCTCCCATATTAATATTTGAATAGAGAAGTGTAAAAAAGTGTTGAAGTCGGAGGTGATAGGGCCGGCCGCGGCGTTAACGGAGCCCTAGAGGGCCTTTGCCGAAGTCCCCGCTTCGCAATACAGCCGAAAAGATAAAATGAACATAAAGTTGAGAAGCAGATACTCTCGCTCAGAGGAATCGTAGTTTCCCTCTTGGCGACACTAAACCGGCTACGACTAGGACGTACTCGCGACACGCAGTTTGCGGAAGCGGCGCCTTTATAGCGATGTGCTCTCTGCAGCCAGGCGCGGAATCTTTCTCGTTTATATGTCGCGGTAAGTGTTTAGCGTTGAGCTAGTTGTATAATTGTTTTATAGGAATGTACATATATGAGGTGAGTATTCGTTTTTCAGATTATAAGCATTTTTTTATTATTTTGTACTAGATACAAAGTACGTAAATATTTTCTATTCAACCTATAATGTTCGCATTGCTGGGACATAGGCCCAATCTCAATGAGAGGGAGTGGGTTACCACTACGAGGGCCCAGTGTGGGTAGTAGATCAGACGTCACATGTCTTCGAATTTTCGGTTCGACCAGAAATGCGAAGACATGTGACGAAGACATTTTTGTTTCGCCGTTTTGTGAGCAGTGGTGATAAAATAATTTGCACAAAGTAAAGCGCTTGACTGGGTTCGAACTTACGACCTTACAACTCGTAAATTGCGACTGCTAGATAAATATTAAATAACTGGCCGTTAAATATTGACATAGTTATAAATAAATAAAAGTCATTTCATATCTAGCATGACCATGATAGGTAGGTACATTCTGAAATTAACAAAATACTACCAACTAAAACAATCATAAAAATGCTTCATGAAAAATGGCTGCAGCGACGGGAAAATCAAAACTCATGCAGTTATTCCGGCTATTTTAAAATAGGTCTAAAAGGGGAGTCTGGCTAAGAGCAAATACAGTTCTAACGGAAAATGTGGAAGCTAAAATTGCATTGCGGACAGTGACCGTTCCGAACTTACAATTAAAACGGACGCCCGAAATTGTGTACACCGTTCGTCACTTAGTTCACGGTGAATGGGGGAGCACTCGCTTCCGCGGGCCCGTACAACTCTTATCAACTTATCATAGATGACGATTTATTTTCATATGCTGTTCGTTTTTGGAATGGTATGATTTTAAGTGGTAGCGACACATAAGAAAAATGAAAAATAAATGGATAGTATTTAATTGGTAGGTAATGTAGTTGTGTGTTTTGTAATTATCAGGTTTTTGTTAATGAAACTTTGATGTGACACTATGAATTCAAGTTTCAAGAGAGACAGAAATACTGGACTAATTCGATCAGATTTGTCTGATGACCTGTGAAGGATGGTGCATGGAAAATAATAATTTGAACCTTTTGCAATAATCACAATCATAACAGCATAATATTATCCCAAATGTACTAAATTCTACCAGTCTGTCATCGAGATTATTGGTATCAATAATCCTAAACACCTTCATGTTTATATTAGTAATATTAGCTTGTTTTGAATGATCTATAACGTTAGTATCATCAATAAATCACTGGGCAAACCTTAATTGTTTCAATTAACCAATCAACGTCGGTTTGACGTTCCGCAGGAGATATAACTGGCAACTGTTATAAAGCCAATTTCCGATTTAAATAAAGCGACAGTACGACTTTTAGCCGTGGATAGTAACACGACTATGCAATCAGGTGCAGTTTAAAATGTGCATTTGCGATGTGGCACGGTGCAGCGGGCACAGGGCGCGGACAGAAATGCATTTTCAATAATTGAGGGTCAGACGGGGAGGTGGAGGCGCATTAAAATGTTCGCAGCTAAACTTTCCGATCGTCACTGAGTCGCGACATCGAACAGCCGCGCCGGATTTGTCGGCTAATGGACCCACGGAAAATGATAAAGTGGCAACGTCGGATGAAAACAAGCATATTTCCACTTAACTGACATTTAAATCATACTTGCCCTATCAATCTGGTATATTTGTTGGCTTAGACACTTTGTGCACAGGGTTACAAAAGTTAGTAAGATTAACGATGCAATGAGAGAGCTAATTAAATCATTACACTTTAGCATCGCTAATCTTATTTGCTTCAAGTGTTTCCTTTCCTGAACTGGTGTAATACGAGTTTCTACAACTTTGCTACGGACTTTTGCAGCTTCAGAATGTGTGACGTTAGACGTGACAGACACGAAACAGAAACTAGTGTAATTAAGCGAACTGAGTCGCAATTTGTAGTTACTAATACAGTGCCGGGGCTTACATTGTGAGACATCTAATTAACAACCTCATTATGTTTAGGTGGGTCTGTGTCAGTTAGTGCCAAGCGATCTGAATCTGGATATTGCAACATCTAGATAACATGTTCTATTCTAGGGAGTTTTACGTTTACTAGGCACAATAACACTACACTTTTCCCCAGATCATCTATTTCACTTTGCAAAAAATAAAGGAGACAAACAAAAAGAAGTTTCCCTCGGTTATTTTGTCGGGGAGAGCACGTAGGCGCGCACCTCATCTGCGGCGCTCCCGGTGCGGCGATAAAATTTAAAATTCAAGGCCGCGTTAACGAACCGGCCTCGCGAAGAAATAGATATTCAAATGTGAGAAGATCCCATATTAACATTTATGGCAAGTTTGCGGGGACGAGACAAAGGCGAGGCGAGTGGCGGCCCCCGCGGAACTCGGCTCGCGCCGCAGCCCTCCGACTGCTATGCATATCTCTACAATATGCAGTGACCGTTGTACCAGCCTGCCGTTTTGGCATACCTTTTATCTCCAATTTCAGCAAAAATTCTCTTAATAGTAATTTCTTGGCCGAAGTTTGGGATTTGGTTAAGAATTTTGTATGATACTTCCTTTTCTTAGTACTAAAGTTGACGCAGCTCACAATAGTATCTAACAGCAGAGGATTGTATGATGCACCACGCACGTGCAACCTGAAATTTTAAGAATGTGGTACATAGTGATTTGTTTTAAAGTAGGTAACATCAACTTTATGACAATTTTGGGACGGGAACTTCTCGTAAATTCCTACCCAACACCCTATGTTTCACAGTTGTGCATAGAAGATCAAAATGAATAACCAAGTTTGGGTGCGGTCACAATTAGTAATGTCATTGGTCCGACGTGCTATACAATCACCCTCTCGCGAAACTCATTAAATTTTCCACATCGTTAACAACAACAGTACGACGAGGCTTAAGTTCCAAAGATCGAACAAACAAGTGAAGGTGAACACTAAACCTTTGTGTTCCCTATTCCAGCTAAAGACAAATAAAAGTTAGGAAGAAAACAAATCAAAATCCCAATTTTGTTGGCTGCATTATTTATGTGATATTGCCTGGCACTGTCAACGTTCCCCTTTTCTTTGCTTTGAACTTGTGGTCGTTGTAATTCACACTTTCATAACTTTTGCTATCAATACAAAAATAACGCGAGGTGTTGTTTGGTTTATTCCAAAGGATCCAGTTGATATTTGAAATCGTGAAAAGGTTATAAAATATTAATATAATAGATTTACGAAGGCTGTGCTTCTCTAAGAAAATAAAATCGGAGCGTTATTTTCATTCAGCGATGGCTGTTAGTCGGCTGCGGCACACACGTTTCTTATTAATATCAGGCGGTTGGAATGGCCGAAGACGTCCCCAGCGCCCGCTCTCTCCCAAATAAAATTGCCGCTATCTAAACAAAGAGCCCTAATTATTCGGCCGTGGCGGGCGGGGTCGCTCTCTTATGGGTGTTCTGGGGCCCATTTCGCTTCTCGTATAGGGCCCCGGGGACCAGCGGGCGCCGCCTAGCCAATCGCCGGATGGAGGAGCGAGCGATCCGCAACCTTTTTATATGCGATATCGGCGTTGGCGCCGGACCCCCCGCCACCCCGCGCCCCGATCTCAGGGAATTAAAAGTTGGAAGGCTCACATCTGATTACCCAAACACACACATTACACCGGATCGCCAATCTCGATAAGCCCCCTCCACAATTTATTAGCGGCTCTGACGAGTTGTTTTCGACTCTTATCTCATTAACCGTATAAAACAGACGAAAACGGTATTGTGATATGGTTAATATACAGAAAACAAATAATTGTCACATTCTTCTTGCGCACCCTTTGTGTTTACATCCGTCTCGTTTCTTGAGAAAACGTACCGCATCTGTTACTTCCTACTCTCTCTCTATGCTCCCCTAACTGCACCTCATGGCTGTTCATCATACGTGCATGCTAAAGTATTATCTAATATTTAAACCGAAAACATAAAGGACGGTTATAAAAGCCTTGGCGATACCGGTCGTATGGCTCAATACATATTTTAATTTGCACCCGATTTTATTTTGAGACAATAAATTTGATATAAAGGGTTTCCGAGCGGTCTCTACCTCCGGGATCATTGTCTTCACCCTACGCCTTTGCAGCGATTCTTTTGTGTAGGAATTATGAAATAAAAAGGCGATATCGTATGTCGGTGGTAAGAGGTGCGGCGGTGCGGTGCGGCGCGGTGCGGTGCAGCGTGGGCGACGCGCGGCCGACATACGACACCTCGCACGGCTGCTCCTCATTGTGCGCCATCCACCCGCTGCCAGCGGCGAGTATTCGATTGCAATGTTTTAAGCATTCGATTGCCCTCGCCAGTAATAAAGGGTTCCCAAGAAGTACGTACAAAATAAATTATTTTTTTCGCGTTTTATAGTCTTTCAAGCGGGCGCGGCGAAGGGTACGCTTATTGTTTCTATGGTGAATTGCGCGGATGAATGGGTCCCGGGCATTTATGCGTTCAGAGCTTAGAGATCGTAGGAAGATAATATGGCGCAGGCGGGTTCGGGCGGACCAGGGACGTCTGAGGTGGCAATAACAAACCTCCTACTCCTACTTTGTACATTCAAACGTATTTAAATTATAATTAAGTAGGAAACAAGTTTACCTTCGAGCTCGGGCAACTGAATTCTGTATTCGTTTTGTAATCGCTCTATTAATAGTTTATGCGCAGTTGTGGATAAGATATTTGTGTATCCTAGCAGCAATAAGTCTAGGTTTTTCAACCCATTTTAATCATATACATAAATAAACAGATGTCGATCAGCTTGTGTGATAGGTTATCAGTAATTCACCTAGAATTTATGCAGACATGGACGAGACGTTATCTCTGAATTTTTGCTGCTCCTCCCGTCTCTCCTGTGGATGGCCACCTTTACGGTCAGAGTATTAATGAACTGATACTATGTACCAGTATTCAAAGATAAAAATCAACTGATTAACGTTCACACCTAATACTTCCACAGAGGTCACCCCACGAATATAATATCGTTCTCCAAGATGATCTTGATTTTTCAACCGACGAAAAAAAACGGAGGAGGTTCTCAATTCGACGCGAATATTTTGTTTTTTTTTTTTATTTTTTTTTTTTTATGTATGATCACGCATAACTTTTTACATAGTGGTCCGATTGTGACAATTCTTCTTCTATTGGAAAGGGTATACTCCCAAAGTGGTCCCATATAAATTTGGAAAACAAAATCGAACCCTAAGGGTTGGAAAACAGGGGATGATTGATTGTTCACTCACTGATTGTAACATATAAACACGCATAACTTGTTACATAGTGGTCCGATTGTGACAATTCTTCTTCTATTGGAAAGGGTATACTCCCAAGGTGGTCTCATATAGATTTGGAAAACAAAATCGAACCCTAAGGGTTGGAAAACAGGGGATGATTGATTGTTCACTCACTGACACTCACAACTTTTTACATAGTGGTCCGATTGTGACAATTCTTCTTCTATTGGAAAGGGTATACTCCCATGGTGGTCCCATATAAATTTGGAAAACAAAATCGAACCCTAAGGGTTGGAAAACAGGGGATGATTGATTGTTCACTCACTGATTGTAACGTATAAACACGCATAACTTTGTACAGAGTAGTCCGATTTTGATAATTCTTTTATTGTTGGATAGGGTATACCTTGCCAAGTATTATTAGTACATTAAAGCCACAAAAAATCATAAAATAAAAACTTTTTAACAAAAAATTAAACCGCCGAAAAACTGAAAAGCATAAAATAATAAACCTTAAAATTTTGAGTCGGCGCTGAAAAATCAATGAACAAGGAACACTCAAAGCGCCGACTCATCATTTTAAGGTTTATTATTTTATGCTTTTCAGTTTTTCGGCGGTTTAATTTTTTTTCAGAAAGATTCCATTGTATATACCAAATGGGAATCAGTTTTTTAAATACTCAATAATGACATCCTGTGACGGGTCTTAGTTTTCAAAGTTATTTTACTAATAATTTAGCATCACAGTCAAAATCACTCTGATCTTTATTTTTGTTAAAAAGTAAGTTCATAAATTAAAACCTGACTACTGAAAAATTACGCATTTTTCATACTTTAAAAAGTGTGAAATAATAAAATATTCTCATTATTCGAAAGCCGTAGTCGTATTACGATTACTGCTAGAATGTGTTGGCGGCTTTCAGATGGAAATATTTATTGTTTCTCGTTATTAGAGTTTCATTTTTCAATAGTACGTAGGGTTTTGAACTTACTTTTTTCTTAAATTGTTTTGGTGTTAACTCACAATATACGAGGGTCGCGCTGAAAGTTTTTAGCGAAATAAAAAAAACTTTTTACAAAAAAAAAAAAAAACAACCGACTTCCTTAAAAAAAACAAAAAAGTCAAAAATAACTTTAATTTCGGAAGTCAGTGTTAGGATCTGTATTTAAGGTTTTTTTGCCACCGACTTCTGAAATTAAAGTTATTTTTGCCTTGTAGTGTTTTTTTAAGGAAGTCAGTTGTTTTTTTTTTTGTAAAAAGTTTTTATTTTTAACTTTTTAGTTATGGTAGATACCCCGCACTAATCTAATCGCGTTATTCGTTCATTTGTCGCGCAAAACTTAATGCAAATTTAAGACTTACTAGTGATCGCCCATTGGTCGAAATTCGACCGGACTTCATTTGAATAGAAATACATTATTAAATGAAAAAATATAGATATTAAAAAAAAAAATGGTTATATTTGACATTCAGTAACACTATAGACAAATTGTTGACGCTGTACTACTGTGGAGAAGGTTCGGTGGCGGGATGGTGATGGCCAGGACCAGGACGTAGGTGTAATGAGTAAAGAATACTTCTTCAGGACTCTCTTTTTTATTTTCTTAATACATCTTAACTGCTGGATATGGAACAATATGGAATGAATTATCACAGAAAGCTCTGTTTTTATAGAATTTTCCCTATTATTTTTAATAGCTTCTGCCGGCGACTTCGTCCGCGTCAAATTTTCGCTCCCCTTCCCGTCGCGTTGAATTGCCTGCCAGTTTTCGTCCATTTTTCGTTTGCTGCTCAACTCTTTTTGACCGTAGCGTGATGTTATATAGCCTATAGCCTTTCTCAATAAATGGGCTACTCAACACAAAAAGAATTTTTCAATTCCGATCAGCAGTTCCTGAGATTAGCGCGTTCAATCAAACAAACATACAAACACCAAACAAACAAACTCTTCGTCTTCGTCGTCGTCGTCGTCGTCATCGTCGTTTCAGCCGTAAGACGTCCACTGCTGGATTTAGGCCTCCCCCAATTTGGGGGGCTTTGCCATAATCGCCACGCTTGGCAGGCGGGTTGGCGATCGAAACTCTTCAGTTATATTATATTAGTATAGATTAATTATGACGGTTCCAAATGTCATAATTATAACCAGCCTGTACAATCTATGACCAGCCTGTACAATCGTGAGGCATACAACCTCTATAGTTTGCACACGACACTAAGTTTTGTATGGGAAACTTACTAATGCCATACTTGACACTCTCCATAAACCCACAAAAAATATTTCTTTTATATCTAAAATAAATTCAATTAATAAATAATATTAAAGACAAATATTCTCGATATGATCATAGATTTTAAAAATGAAATAGGTTATATATCCATAAAATTAATTTATTACCTATGGTTATACTTGACATTCAGTAAGACTATAGACACAAAATCAGGCTTACCAACTTAGGGGCTTTTCCAAATTTAGGGGGTAAATAAGTGGATTGAGATTTTTTAGGGGCGTTCCATTTTTAGGGGTATTCTAAGAATTAAAAAATTATGAAAGATTTTTTGCCATCTTACATTTCTCATTGTGTTTTTGATTACAATAAAAGTATTAGCGACTTCTAGTACGGTTCCTCGATACTAAGAATGCAGAGTGAATGATTAACAAATGTCGCGTAATAAATATAGACAAATATTACTACTGTGTGCCGGGTCTATGATTACTGAACATTCGTTGGTTATTTTCATTATAATTTTTTAGCGGATTTTTTTAGTAAATGTGGCGGCATGTTTAGGAGTTTTTAACTTAAGCTTTAGGGGTAAATATTTCTGGGTGTTGGCAACACTGCACAAAATAATAAAGACAGATTTGGACCATAAACAAAAGAATTTCTATGCATGTGTGCATTAGATACACGGTAATGAACAGTAGTGTGTGTAACGTGTTATTTATTGAAAATAATGTATTTTAACTCATAATTTAAAAAAAATATTAGCAGTCGTCACTTCTTCTCTGGATAAACTATAAGTGTGCGAAATTTCATACTCCTCCGTCCGCCCAATTTTCGTAAAAAGGGATCCAAAGTTTTCGCTTCACGTATTAATATATAGATATGGTTTTCACATGGACCCCTTTGTCCGAATGGAACCAAATAACTACTACTGCGACTATTCGGAAAGCACCAGCTTTCAAATAAAAAAAAAAATCATCAAAATTGGTTCACCCAGTTAAAAGTTATGAGGTTACAAACATTAAAAAAAAAACATACAGTCGAATTGATAATTTGACTGTATGTTTTCCTCTGTACCTCCTCCTTTTTTTGGAGTCGGTTAGTAAAAAAAACGGAATGATGTAGAAGCCTCATAATATTTTTATTGCTTTTCGAAGTAGGTAGTCTCCATTGCTTTCCAAACACCGTCGATGCAATGGAACCATTGACTGATGCAATGGAAACGCGGCATCCACCCACAAGCTTCATAAAACGAATTCCTTTATCTTTTATCTATATATATAAAAGAAAGTTGTGTTAGTTACACTATTTATAACTCAAGAACGGCTGAATAAATTTGGCTGAAAATTGGTGGGGAAGTAGCTTAGAACCAGGAAACGGACATAGGATACTTTTTTTTTATCCCGTTCGACTATAAAGAGGAAAGACTCGATTGTTTGTTGGTATTGAATAGGCTGCTAAACTACTGGTCCGAATCGAAAAACTCTTTTTGGGTTGGGTAGCCTATTTATTGAGAAAGGTTAAAAGTTATATAGCATTACGTTACGATCAAATTAAGCGGAGCAGCAACGAAAACTGGCAGGCAATTCGATGCGACGGGAACCTTCAGGGAAACAAAACTTTGACGCGGACGAAGTCGCGGGCAGAAGCTAGTATCTTATCTATATATAAGGTGTATCTTTTCATACACGAAATATTTTAAGAGGTTCACCTGTAGGTGGTAAAGAAGTTAAAGCAACGAAAAAAAAAATGTCTGAATGTATTTTTTTTCAAAATTTTTATTATTATAAATTATTTGACGCACATAAGAAATACTGGGTCCATATTGTTTACGGCGCGAGACGCCGCGGCCATGTTCGTGCCGTCCGGTCACCGCCCTCGCAGCGTCAGGCGGGCCATTCATAGAATTTGGAGTAAAGGTCTTATGCAAAACGTCTCAAGCAGTTATAAAATTATAATAATTACAAAAATTCAAAAACGCTTAGATAAAAAATTTCTTTTTGCTTCTATAGCTTCTTTACCACCTACAGGTGTACCTCTTTAAATATTTCGTGTATGAATAGATACACCTTATATATAAAAGAAAGTCGTGTTAGTTACACTATTTATAACTCAAGAACGGCTGAACCGATTTGGCTGAAAATTGGTGGGGAGGTAGCTTAGAACCAGGAGATGGACATAGAATACTTTTTATCCCGTTCGACCTTGTTCCCGTGTGACTTGACGTAAAACATCAAAGACAAGTCAGTATAAAACGTGGTATGACAAAACCGTTGCCTTCTAAGTACCAGGAGGTCATAACTTGGTATGAGCTTATCAAACAGCAACGTGTCAGCCAGAAAACGTTTTCTGTCTTCGATGAACCAGGTGGTCATAACTGGGTAGGACCTAACCAAACATATGAGTGTCAGCTAGAAAACGCTTACCAGATCACCACTACCGTACCAGGTTGTCAAACTTGGTAGGTTTATTTCAACATTTATTGAATCTGAGGCGACACGAAGTTCGCTGGGTCAGCTAGTTTGGAAATAAATAAAAGTCACAAGGTGGCAGGTCGGGACTGTAAGGAGGATCCCATCAAAAACATAAATCATAAACGGTAAAAGATCTACAATACAAGTCTCGTTCATCAAGTATTGAGATCCGTAATATCCCCAGTCAAGATAAAGAGTCAAGTGCCGACCTCATAAAGATTATGACTGCAATCGGGAATACAGTAGACCTACCGATCTCACAGACCAACATCCGTGACATATATCGCATTCCAGGGACCTCCGCCACCAGCAAACCGATCTTTGCTGAGTTTACGAGTGTCCAAACTAAGTCTGAACTCATTTCTCATGTTCGAGGCTTCAACAAAAAGCAACCAAATAAAGACAATAAACTTAATACAGGGCTGTTGGGAATAACTGGCCAAAAGCATGCCGTCTATGTCGACGAACACCTGTCTAATACCACGAAGAGACTTTTTTACTTAGCGAGAGAATACGCAAAAACACACGAATTTAAATTCTGTTGGGCCGCAAACGGTAATATCTTCTTGCGCAAGCAACCTGGACTCCAACAAATACTCGTCAAGTCTGAGTCTACCCTTATAGAGCTAGAAGAGAAGAAATGACTACTCTAAACCTCTGCATTACAAAGTTATCTTCCCAGCTGGATATCATGTATCGTACTTCAATCACTGGCCTTGAACGCTAAACTGTTATTTTTTAACCTAATTAGTATTATGTTTTTACTTTTTCTTAGTCTACCTTATAAACACATCTTCAATAAACACTTTCAAATTCATCTTCTATTAACACAAATACCCACACTTACATTTCATATTATTACCCACACACAAAAACTTACATATACAGTTAGTCCCTTAACCAATTTTACAGTGCTTTATGTATATTCTTTCCCGTCTGTAGTAAAGCTTCTTTTTGACTTTTCCGATTCCATTGTGTTTCTGTTCTTTGTTATTCATCTCTCAAATGGCTAATTTAGTAGATAATATAGTATCGGATTTGGACGATATTTCAGTTGAAAATGCTCATGTGTGTTTACCGGAAGAGTGCACAAAATACTTAAGGATATCAAATAACTCCATGACGATTTTACATATTAACGTGCGTAGTATTAAAAAGAACTTTGACCAACTCTTAGCGTTGCAATCCGTAATTAAAGTTGATTTTGATATTCTGATATTAACCGAGTGTTGGTTACGTAAAATCACAAATCTTCCGGTGTTAGATGGCTACAACTCCCATTCAACGTATAATATCAAAAATCAGAATGAAGGAGTAGTAATGTACATAAAAAACAATATTCAGTGTATCGTTCAGGAGCCTGTTTTCACTAGTGGTAACTGTCTTTTATGCCAAATCAATAACGAGCTAGCAATAGTCGCCGTATATCGATCCCCCTCTTTTAATTCTAAAGTAGATTTTGATAATTTCCTAGACAGTCTGGACTGTGTGCTTACAACATTAAATAAGTGTAATAGTATTTACCTGATCGGAGATACTAACATAGATATTAAACCGACTACTTCAGATGAACGATGTTCTAATTACCTAACCCTCAACGCCACCCATGGTCTTTTACCTGGACATTACCTCCCCACTAGAATTAATAATTGTATTGATCACGTTCTTCTAAAGTCCAACAAATCAACAAGCATACTTGTCTTGGAATCCCACATAACGGATCACCTTCCACTACTAATATGTATGGATGGTCCAGGGTCGGTGAAACAGACCGTTCCTGCTTATAAGATCCCAAAAATTGATTATCCTAGTGTTGTAGAAGATATGGAAAGTCAGGATTTCTCTCAAGTCACTAACACAGAAGACCCAAATATAGCTGCCACTTGTCTGATAAACATTGTTCAATCTATTCTTAAAAAACACACCCGTATAATCACCGTTCCCAAAAAGGAAAGAAACATAAAGCCTTGGATCACTCCAGGTTTATTGCGTTGTATTCGACATCGTGATAAACTCCATAAAAAAGCCCGTAACTCACCCAATAATGATATCGCCCAAATCTCATATAAACGTTACCGAAATTATTGTAACAATCTTCTCAAGAAGCTTAAATCAGCACATGAAAAGTCAGAATTGGAAAAAGCTAAACATAACCCTAAAACACTGTGGAACAAAATAAAACAGATAATAAATACTAAAAAAAGATGTGCTCCTCCGCTAGAACTTTTAAAAACACGTACAGACCCGTATACTGCAGCCAATCAAGTCTGTAAGTTCGTTGCAAACATAGGCTCAGACCTAGCCTCTAAAATTCCTGCACCCTCACAGCCATTTTCACCACCAAATACTTCCTCTCCCAGTTCTCTTGTCATTCTTGACGTTGACTATTCTGAAGTTGAGTCTACCATCATGAATTTAAGGCATGATAGTGCCACTGGTTGGGATGGAATATCTTCTTCTCTCCTCAAGACATGTCGTAAACCTCTTGTTCCTCTTATAAAACATATAATAAATATATCAAGAGCGTCAGGAATTTTTCCGGAACCCTTTAAGAAAGCCTTGGTCCATCCAGTGCATAAGGGCGGGAGCAGAGACTGTGTGAATAATTATAGACCTATCTCGGTTCTTACGGCAATATCTAAGGTTATGGAAAGATTGATAAATGGTCGTCTACTTAAGTTCCTACACAAACATCAAGTTATAGCATGCAACCAATATGGCTTTAAAAAAGGTGTATCTACGGAAGATGCAATTGCAGACCTATCGGAAACTGTTGCTAAGAATCTAGATGATCATCGTAAATGCCTTTCAATATTTCTGGACCTACAGAAAGCCTTTGACACAGTCTCTGTTCCTACTCTCCTGTCAAAATTGGAAGCTATAGGCATTCGAGGAAAAGTGCATGAGCTTTTCAAGAGCTACCTCCAAAACAGGAAACTCCGTGTCAAGATCGATTCATACACTAGTGATGAAGAAATCATCACATACGGAGTTCCGCAAGGCAGTGTCCTGGGGCCTACACTCTTCCTTATATACATAAATGACCTTTGCACACTAACACTCCCCAACACAAAAATATTCACTTATGCCGACGATACTGCGATCGTGGTATATGGGGATACATGGACTGACGTGAAATATTATGCAGAACAATCGCTACGTACGGTTGTGAAGTGGCTGCAGAAGAACCTTCTGTCACTTAATTTGGCTAAAACCAACTATATTCCTTTTTCCATTAGTCACAGGACCGAAGCCCCAACTGACATGGATATTTTTGTTCATTCCTGTTTGGACTCCTCTTCATGTTCATGTTCATCACTATCTCGTGTCAGTCAAACCAAATACCTGGGTGTAGTAATTGATGACGGACTGAAGTGGTACTCACAAGTTGAAAGTTTAACATCAAGGGTCAGGAAACTTATCTATATCTTTAAGTCTCTAAGGCAATGTGCTGACTCAAAAACACTGAAAATGGTGTATCTTGCACTTTGCCAGTCTGTCATCAGTTATTGCATTCCGGTTTGGGGTGGCACTGCTAAAACTAAACTGATTGGATTGGAACGGGCCCAGAGGGCTGTGCTCAAGGTGATGCTCTGCAAGCCGTATAGATTTCCCACAAGTGAATTGTACGCGGAATTTAGGGTACTTACTGTGCGGCAGCTCTTTGTGCTCAATGCCACCCTCAGAAAACACAGACAGGTTCCTCCATCAGATCCAACCACTCGTAAAGCCAAACCTGCATGCCCATCTGTTTCTCACAAAACAGCTTTCGCTAGCCGCCAGCTCTATGTAAAAAGCTCACTAATTTACAGAAGGGTCCACAAACACATTCAAATTAATCATTTAAATAAACACAAACTCAAAACCAAATTACAAAACTGGCTGCTTAATCAAGACTATTCCCGTACAGAAGACCTTATTTCAAAATTAATGTAGGCACTATTAATCATTATTTATTCTACAAACACAGATACATAAACACATGCAACATCACATGAATACACCTTACACTACACGCATCCACACAAAACACCTTCTCCCCTCTCATACGCCACACCATACCACACCACACCACACCACACTCCATCCCATCCCATCCCCCACACACATACTTACACATTCATATAGCATATTAGTTCATCATGGGTTTATTGTTAGAATCACACACTTTAAAGGTTAAATTTGTATACTTAGTAACTAGTAGAACACTGACTCCTAGGTCACAGGGTTTCCCTAGTTTAGGAGGCAGGGTTTTCCACTATTTGTGCAGCCTTTTCCTAAAAACCAATTTAACCTACCTATGTGAACGGTTATTGTTATTGTATAAAAAAAGGTTTTTCGTGTCAATAAACTTATTTTATTATTATTTTTATTAGTTCAATATTATGATATATGCCTTGGTTGTTGACTTCAACGACAAAAGACGTGAGATCTAAATGCGTGCCAAGTTCAATGGTCAATCCTGTTTATTTATAACTACATAAAATATCATTTCTTCATATAACTTAGGATAATATATTGTAGCCTAAGGTCTGACTTGGCTGGTTATCATATACCGCGTGTCTAGATGACTCACTAACTCCACACTTTCGAGAGACAAATATTCTATTGCCCGTTTGGCAGAGTGAACTGAAGCGTTGTCGTGGTGGAGGAGGATCCTGCTTCTTGGGCGCCGCTGTCTTACTTTTTCCAAGACAACTGTTAAACAATGACTGACATACCAATCTGCAGTAACAGTCCTTTCTCCTAGGACAATTGTTGCGAAATGAGCCGTTCGTCCAAAGAATGAGGTAATCAACATTTTCCCTTGCCTTTCCTTACTTTTGTCGGCAAATCTTCGAATGGAAACATCTATTTCGCAGATTATCTTTAGCTTTTGGGTTCGTAACAATACATATCTAGCTTACCGGTGACAGTCTGAGGGGCGTCCTTCTCGCGAATCATCAGTTAGTATGCTTCGACCGAGTTTAAACTCAGAAAACCAGTTGTAAAGTGTCGTTATTAATCAGTTTTCAAAGGGATGTACATGCAGACGAACAAATAAAAATTCTTAAACCCATATTTTTGGCATAAAAATCATTCGCAGTCCCCGTAACTTAATCAGCCCATAATGTTCCCACTGCTGGGACACAGGCCTCTTCTCGAGAGGGAGTGGGCCGTAATCCACCACCCAGGCCCAGTGCGGGTTGGTAGATATCACATGTCTTCGAATATTTGGTTCTAGGACATGCCGGTTTCCTCATGATTTTTCCTTCACCGTTTTGAGAGCAGTGGTGATGACATTATTTACACAAAGTAAAGCGCCTACTTGAGTTGAATCCACGACCGTTACCACTTGGCCGTTACCACTTGGCCGTTACCACTTGGCCGTTACCACTTGGCCGTTACCACTTGGCCGTTACCACTTGGCCGTTACCACTTGGCCGTTACCACTTGGCCGTTACCACTTGGCCACCACTGCTGCCCGTAGCATTTATTTAGCAGTACAGCTTTGACTCCGCCACGAGTTTGTTGTATGTAGGTAGATACATAAATGCGGAGATCCACGACCAACTGTAGACGCTTCATAAAAAATAAATATTGGGAATTTTCAATACTTAACTTAGCGTAGTGTATTCTACTCTTACTGAATGCGGGAACCGTGAAAAGGGTTCTGCCGGGTCAGGAGCACGCATCAGTAGGCACTTGCTCCGCTCAGGTGTCGCAGGGTGTCGCCGATACTCGTGAGATGGGTGTCATACAGGCACAAGTTTTACGAAAAGAAAATCTGCCTCAAATATGATGGAAAGATTTTTTGTCATTTCTAAAACTCTAACCTCTAAGCCAAATGATCCAGAAGAGTTTTTAAAAGCTGATACGAAACAGCATCGTTTGGCATCATAAAATAAAACATGAGAATTAACTTTTTTTTCTGACTTTACAATTTTTTTTTGTGAATGCCGTTAGCATTTAGTCAAAATGCAGTCAGTCAGACAGTCTTAATGTAATTCAAGAACATTCTGACAGCTTTTGAGACGGTGAGTAAGCTGCTTCATCTAAAAACATCCATCATCTCCATCATCATCATCATCTTCATCTTCTTCCTGTTAGTCTAGTAGTTAGTGACCCTGACTGCTAAGACTGGGGTCGTGGGTTCGATTCCCACCCAGGACAAATGTTTGTGTGATGAGCACATTCATTTGTTCTGTGTCTGGGTGTAATTTATCTATAATATGTATGTATTTAGAAATATATAAATATATTTATCAGTTGTCTGGTTACCATAGTACAGGCTCTGCCTAGTTTGGGATCAGATAACGATGTGTTGGTTGTCCTAAGATATTTATTTTATTTTTTTATAAAAAATCCACCTCGTACTCTCGACGTACCTATCTTTTATTTGATATCTAAAAGTATTGATCACACGTTGATGTCAACCTTGAAATTGTAACAGCGTCTGCATTATGAAATCATATAAAAATATGTAATGTGCTGCCCTTTCTCTTAGCGTAGGTACATTTTGTAGCTTTGAATGGCACCAATCAGTATTCCGGTTTGCTATAATAATATTTCTCCTAGAAACAGAAATACGAATAACATTTGGGATTACCTATTTGGTAATCCAAAATGTTATTCGTATTTCTGTTTCATTGTGGTTTCAAATAAATATTCTCGAACTAAAATCCAACTAACGAATACTCTGCTGATGAATTCCATTAACGAAGAAAAACATTAAAATTAGTTCAATTAGCCTACTTAAAAGAACGATTTTAGTGGTGTACTTGAATTGCTTTAGAAAGCAGCAAATATCTCTATGAAATAATTAAATCAACCGACTTTTATTCAGTTTTGTGCAAAATCATAAACAAATATTAGACATGCACAGTGCTAAGGTAATATGAGATATCGGTAGATTTATTATCCGATAGCTTGAGGTCGGTCTCGTGAGTAGTGGTGTGATCGAGTCCCGGCCGGGCCAGTGGCGTCTCGGTTCAATTAAACTTCAACATGCTGTTATTCACCACCACGCGCACCGGCCACCATGGCTGCGTGCCTTCCTAATCTATCTCAAATTATTGGATGCACATGTATATAAATAAACTTTCAATGCTCTTTATAAACATGGCTTTTCCGGAAAAGAGCTTTTATGTTACCTGTAGTCGACGCGTACCACGCTTGCCTGACAAGCCATTTCTCCAAAACACATAGTTTTCATTAGTGAGTATTTAATTGATTAGCCAGTATAAAATTGTGTTTTGATACAACATTTTGGTCTATTATAAACTATCCAACAATGACCTAAAAATCAAGTAGAATGTGAGCAAAGTTTTCGCTTATTTTACAGATTAAACTTTCATAAATAACGGCACCGCTTCACCTAAAACTTGTCATGCTAGCGAAAGAAGTAATATCTCAAGACACGCGGCTGCCTCTAGGGAGGTGGTCCAGGCGCGACGCAACAGCCTCCTTATCTATGCATGAGCAGCTCTGCAGCATGTGAACATCACTGGCTCATGATTGTTTGCCCACCGCGCGCTGCCCAGCCAAGAAGTTAAATCGACAACCTTCAGCCTCGAGGGAAACTCCGATATTGCGTCGACACTTGACACAGATGCACTTAAGTATGCATGGACAGAGATACCGGACTCCCGAAGTCCCGAATACGAAACCTTGCCAAAGTTTCACGCTCAATTTTAAACTTTATAAAATTTATTTCATAAATAGCGTTGAGCATATCATATTGTATAATCATTGGAATATGATATGAGTAGAATAAAAACTTCTGAACATGTCATCGTTACTTCATTAATTATTTAAGTTTTTTTATCTACCTACAGCCAATGAACTAGAAGTTTATCTGCTATAAACAAAAACAGATATTTTTTACAGTGGCACCGAAGGCATGAAATCGTACTAGTCATCGATTTTCACCTTGACCGATCATTCGTCTGCGTGGGGCTATATTGTTTGACCAAGAGCGGAACACCACTGCCGATGATTATTCTATGAAAATTTGCTTGAGTGATCACAGCAGTATGCTAATACGTAAAGGCTCTAACTGTTGAGTAGCTAGAGTGAGTGACAATGGTGGCGCGGCGGGGTCGCTCGCCGGGAAAAGCGGTGGCGTGGGAATCGCGAGGTCGTGTCCGCGTTAGTCACATTACTATGAACCGCCAATTAATTTAAAAGAACTAATCAAAATTAAATACTTGGATTTCTGCAGATGAAATTAAAGATGTGCGTAGTATTTTATCAGTTATTTGATGCAAGGCGCGTGGCGCGCGGCGGCGGCGACGTGTAGCAAAGCTCGGCGATGATATCTGTGGGCTCGTGGCTCCTTCATCTCGCCGCGGCCTACCGCCGCCGCCGCCGCACAACACTCGTGGATCTCGCCACTTCACTAACTGAATTTACTTGATGATAATCGCTTTATTCAAATCGTATTGCTTTATCTTTATTGTTACGTATAGCTACGTGGAATTACTAATCACTATTTGCATATCTCTGTATTAGAATAAAAAGTTTATGGCCAGAAAGTTTTGTGAACACGTAATATGAATAACATCATTCGCATTCAAAAGAATAGTATTTGTAGCGCTCTCTGTCGACAAGAGGGTGAAAAGTGAAACCTGAGGGGTTCATAAGGGTGGAGCTCTCGGAACCTCCAACACAGAATACTGACATCTACCGGAAAAGTATGGAATCAACTTACTAACAAGTGACTTTCCTAGTGTTGAGGAAAAGTTTTGGGATTTGAACTTTTCGCCACTGGCTGGCGTCGCTAGTTGGAATGGCAATGTTGCTTTCTAGTCATAGTTATATTGCTTGCGCCTGTTTCTATTTTATTAAGAAAGCAGAGAGTTCGAATCACCTTTATGACGTATTCGTGTTGATGGACACTAAAGTTGTTAAAGTTTATTCAATCCTTTGAGAAAATTACTTAGTTCAACGATGCGGTTGAATATTTTTGCCAATTGGTAGAGTGGTGTTGTCGTTTGGTTTTTCTTGTTTCCGATTCCAATATTACCATGCATCAATGGTCACTACAGACACTTTGCGTTAATATAGATTATGGTTATGGTCGTGGTTTACAATATTTTGGTTGTATTACGAAACAAGCATCGATTTACTTGGCGGTCTTATTTACTCATACCATAAAACATAGTGGATAATAAAAGAAAACGTTCACACATTTAGCCATGTTAAAGAACAAAGCTTCAATAAATTAAAATAATTTATTAAACAGAAACTCTGTCAAAAACGTTTCTATAAAGTTAAAGATTACTTAGATGACAAAAAGGCTTAGGACTAGTTAAGTTACTCCAATGTACCACATTACCACAACGCAACTAACTACATAATATGCTAAGTGTTTGAGCGAATTAAATTAAAATTAAATTAATTAAATTAAATTAAAATTTATTGAAACAAAAACTCAATTTACAAAAACACTGTGTTCGATAACAACTGCATTAGTATAAACTGTGTCGCAGTCATTAACGCCCACCTCCACATAGTAGGGGCAAATACAAAATACAAAATAGACAAGTAAAAATGAAAAAGTTAAAATAATGGAAATTAAAACGTAAAATTAAAATTAAAATAAATTAGAACTTAAAATTAAAACATAACAATATTTTCCCTGAGTAATTCTCTGTGAGTTTGAATGGATGTGTGTGTGTGTGTGTGTGTGTGTGTGTGTGTGTGTGTGTGTGTGTGTGTGTGTGATGTGAGTGTGTGTTTGCGCATACCAGACATTGGGGTAATTGGAAAGTGAGCTTAAATTTTTACATATTTTTCTAGTTCTTCATAAGAAAGTGTATGAAGCCATTCATCCGTCACCACCCGACATTCCCGCAAGGTCAGCGGATATATGTTGAGGTGTTTATTTATTCTATTATACAAAGTGGAACTAATAAAGTGATATTGCCGCCGAGCAACCTGAACTCTGGCAGATTCAACCTGGCAGACTCTGTCAGTTCTGCGTTTTTGGGTAGCGACAACGGGATCGAACGGGAGGTCTGAGTGTTTACGTAGCACTACGGCCAGAAGAAATGTGTGTCTAACTGTTGGTAAGTCGCAAAGAGTGTACAGTTCAGTAGTTGGGAATCGAACTGGTTTATGAGTCATGACTTTTAACACTGCCCTTTGAGCTCTTTCCAGACGGAGCATTAGACACTTTCCAGCCCCACCCCAGGCGGTAATACAGTATTTTAGGATGGAGTGTGCCAGAGCGAAGTATACTGTTCGTAGCGTGGCAAAATCAGCAGATGATCGCAGATTTTTAAAAACAAATATTAATTTTCTGACCCTGGGAACCAGAGCCTCAATTTGCTCCCTCCATGTCAGCGTACTATCTATTATAACACCCAAGTATTTAATACTATGGGTACGTGCAATCTGAACACAACCACTGCAATGAGTCGATATTATTCCGCATTTATGTGCCGTCAGAGAATAGGGAGAAGAAGGTTGAGAGGCTTTACTTGCAGCAAATGTAATAAACTTGGTTTTTTCTAAATTGAGGGTTAGCAGGTTTTCATTGAGCCATTTCATTACAATAAGCAGAGTCGACTCTGCATATGAGCGGGTTTCCAACCAATCCTTACCATGAATGAGCATGACGGTATCATCCGCATAGGTTACAATTTTTGAGTTATTTAAATGCAGATTACATAGGTCGTTTATGTAAATAAGAAACAGGGTAGGTCCAAGGACACTACCCTGTGGGACTCCGTAGGTTAAAAACGTTTGTCTGCTAACGTGATTCCCTATCTTGACAGTTTGGGACCGCTCACTCAGGTAACTCTTGAAAATGTCCAGACACACTCCTCTAACACCAATTCGTTCCAACTTTTCTAGCAAGAGGGGAACAGAGACAGTGTCAAAAGCTTTTGAGAGGTCTAAGAAAATTGCTATGGTTTTGAGTTTATTCTTTATATTTTTTGCTATAGTTCCAGTTACTTCTAAAACTGCATCTTCTGTGCTTCTACCTGATCGAAAACCGTATTGGTTCGCTGAAATGATATTCTGTGAGTTTAGGTAATTGAGTAGTCGACTGTTTATAATTTTTTCTAAAATTTTGGACAAAATTGTAAGAACCGAGATAGGTCTATAGTTATTGACACTGCCCCTGTCCCCACTCTTGTATATGGGATGTACCAGTGCTCTTTTAAAGACAGCCGGGAACACACCTGATGTGAGTACAAGGTTAAATATGTGCGCAATAATAGGTATTAAAGTGTCGCGGGCAGCCCTAATCAAGGCAGCAGAAATGCCATCCCAACCCACGGCGCAATTGACCTTGAGTCCTAGGATGATGCGTTCAATCTCTTCACAATCTGTTGAAAGAATGGCCATGGAGTTAGGACAGGCGTTGTTGTCAGAGGCGTGCGTATGGTGGTCATTCTTTATTTTTGAGGCTAGGGTCTTCCCCACATTCGCAAAGAAGTCATTTACAGTATCTACTGAATCAGAAGGATCTGGAGTGACGGATAAAAGTTCAGTAGCAGAAGATTTATTATTTTGAAGATTAGATAACGATTTAATGAGATTCCAAGATCCAAGAATAATGTTGAGATTTTACATTTGTTGATTTATTATTTTTTATGAAATTAAATAAGAAAACTGACTGTGAATGTAAGTACCACGCAGGCTAGATTGAATACATGACTCTATAGCATAACTGTCTGGCAGCTCTGAGTATTTTGTATAAGGCCTACGGAAATATCCTGCAGATCTGGTAGCGTCTGGTAGCGATCTGGTAGCTCAAGAACCGTCACACGGTTCTTGAGCTCCCTAAATTAGGGTTGAGCTACACGATGACTGATAAATACATGCCGTCTGTTGGGACAGGTCAGCTCAAAGCTGCAATGGCTCTTTCTTCAAAAGGCTCTTCCAGACCAAGTAGAGATATCTTTCTGCCTAAGTAGTTCTATCAAGTCCAAACATATTATGTATTAGAATTTTATGTGAGTCTAACAATGAAGGGCAATCCTTGCATTGTTAGACTCACATAAAATTCTAGTTATATAATGTTTGGACTTTAAAAGAGACCATGAAATCTGAGTTTATTTCGGCATTTATTTATTTATTTAACACTTTAAGCACATAAATGTACAGAGGCGTACTTAATACCATAGGCATTTCTTCTCAGGGTTCAGTCAGCTCGGAAATGTCGGCGCCATGTAGTTTTTAAAATATTGACCAAAAAATGTTGACGTATAAAAGTGTCTCTTAAGATCTACTTACAGAAATAAACATTTCATTTAATTTAAAAATCGGAAGAAGCATTGCTCCTAATTAGGCTTTTGACGGCAGCCATTATTATTATATCTTCTAAATATTCAAAAACTTTGAACAAATCTGTGTTTTTAGACATTTCGATAAGGTTTACCACATCCATTTCATCATCATCATCATCATCATTTCAGCCGTAAGACGTCCACTGCTGGACTTAGGCCTCCCCCAATTTGGGGGCCTTTGCCATAATCGCTACGCTTGGCAGGCGGGTTGGCGATCGCAGTATGGTGGTAAAATGCATAAAGAACGCTGCTGCCCATTCTCTAGTAAGTCCCTTAGTCGCCTCTTACGACACCCACGGGAATAAATGGCACATACATTTATCTTTCCTGAAATAAGACATTTTAAAGAACTATATACTTATTCCTGCGCATTTATGCATGTTGCTATTCACTGGAAAGACCAGATGTTCCACAAGGATCAATTCTAGGGCCAGGTCTTTTCAATTTACATTAAAAATTCAATTATTACAATGTATGAATATTATTATAATCTTTCATATCTATATATATAAAAATGAATCCCTATTTCCCTTGGTCACGCCATCACGCGTGAAAGGCTGGACCGATTTCACTTTTTTTTTTGTTGTGTTTGTTATTGTCAGGAGAAGGTTCTTATGAAAGAAAAAAATTAAAAAATTGTGCGGAAAATTAGAAATTTTAAGAATAAGAATACAAAGATTCGCTAACGCTTTTTACCTTCGAAGTACCAGGTTGTCATAAGTTGGTAGGAGCTCACCTAACATGGGTGTTTGATAGCTAGAAAACGCTTTATGTCTTCGAAGTACCAGGTGGGCATAACTTGGTAGGAGCTCACCTAATATGGGTGTGTGGTAGCTAGAAAACGCTTTATGTCTTGGAAGTACTAGGTTGGCATAATTTGGTAGGAGCTCACCTATCATGGGTGTGTGGTAGCTAAAAAACGCTTTATGCCTTCAAAGTACCAGTTTGTCATAACTTGGTCTAACATGGGTATATGGTACTTGGTGCTCTTTGCTTTGTGTTGGTGGGATCTGATAAGTTAATACAACATTTATTGATTCTGAGGCTGTACGAAGTTCGCTGGGTCAGCTAGTCACACATAAATTACAATTTTAAATATAAGAATTAAAAAAATAGAAACATTTAAAAATATGAAAAATAGTAGCCCACCGGTATGGGGAACAGGGTCCAAGCTACCGGCGGTCAGAGCGCCAGAGGAAGGAACAGGAGGTTCCTTGCGAGCCGTGTCTAGAAGTCCCTCCTTCTGAATCAAGCCTTTGATCCAGCTGCCCAACGTGAGCCTCCTCTGTTGGTCTGAACCGACCAACTTTTAGCTATCAAGCCATTGACTAGATTACTAGATTTTTTATCCGTACTATGTATATGTATAAAAAATATTATTAAAAGTCCTTAATTGCCCCAAAATAAAAGTATGAAAACAGCGTATTAAATGAGATTGTCGCTAACTCTAAAGGAAGCCGCCCGATATTCTAGGAGTGTATGGAAAAATGTCGAGCCTGTTTGAAAACTCGTCAACTACAAGAGACACTTTCACAAGGAGCGAGGGTTAAGGGCGTAAAACACTAACTGTAGAACCATGTGAAGCAGTGGGTTAGCAATATCCTCTATAATGATTCAGACTCTGATTATGTAACACATCGTAGTATGTTACGTAATCAGTAACTGGGTTGTGGAAGTCAGATAGGTAGTCGCTCCATGTAAAAAAACTGAAAAGCAAAAAATTATAAACCTTAAAATTATGAGTCGGCGCTTTGAGTGATCTTTGTTCATTGATTTTTCAGCGCCAACTCAAAATTTTAAGGTTTATTATTTTTTGCTTTTCAGTTTTTTCGGCGGTTTAATTTTTTGATAAAAAGTTTATATTTTATAACTTTTTGTGGCTTTAATGTACTAATAATACTTGGCAAGGTATACTCAATCTAATGAAAAAAGAATTATCAAAATCGGACTACTCTGTATAAAGTTATGCGTGGTTATACATTACAATCAGTGAGTGAACAATCAATCATCCCCAGTTTTCCGACCCTTAGGGTTTGTTTTTTAAATTTATATGGGACCACCTTCGGAGTATACCCTTTCCAATAAAAAAAAGAATTATCACAATCGGACTACTATGTAAAAAGTTATGCATGGTCATACACAAAAAAAAAAATACGCGTCGAATTGAGAACCTACTCCGTTTTTTTTCGTCGGTTAAGAATACTGGCATTCAGCTACATCCGGTTCGATTGGAACCGGATCCCAACACGGTTGGAAAATGCTAGGCAGATGATGATGACGCAATTGGGGTGCTGTTCACACAGTCACTGTTTTGACCCCAATTCATCATCATTAGCATTTCAGCCGAAAGACGCTCACTCAAACTCATAGCATTTATTTCAAATAAACCAATTACAGGCACTTTTGAATTGTCAACTGGTTGTGAGTCAGAAAAATGAAGCTAGTATTTGCCCATTCCAAAGCCTAGGTACCTATGGCGAAGAACGGACAAGAAATTCCATGGTCACTCAAAATCAAAATCAAAATCAAAAGTCATTTATTCAAACTAGGTTGAGAGTCAGCACTTTTTGAACGTCAAAGTTACAAAAGACAGTCCCCCCAAAACGCCCGCCCTTCGACACTTCCTAGTGCTTTCGCTGTGAAGAAGAAGTGGCGGAACAAACTCCCCAGCAGCACAGCTGTCTGTTAAGTTAGAAGAACTTGATTCTATACAATATTGTGTGAGTAATTAATATTATAAAACAAAACATACATTATTCGCCATATGTCAGCTAGCACACGCCAATATACCAACAAAAAAAATTGAAAACTAAAGTCAAGCTGAAATAATAAAACAAAAACGTAAACAGAACTTAAAAACTAAATAAAACCTCTAGGCATAAAGGGCCTTCCCAAGGGTCTTCTTCCCAGCGAAAGCACTAGGAAGTGAAGGCACTCTTTTCAATCAAAAATTTTGTTACAAATAGTTGGTTACATCATTTATGTTGAAATTATCAATGTGAGAACGATGTAAAAAGTACACATTAAAAGTGTCCGCAATAAAAATAAAATAACAATACAGAAATTAAAATAAGCCGTGGGTGGAGCTAAGAGCTGACCAGTCCCTACTAATGGCGCCCGTTCACGAACATGACGTATGGATCAGCACCACTAAGCTCATAAGCGAGAACGCTGCTGCCCATTCTCTAGTAAGTCCCTTAGCCGTCTTCTACGACATCCATGGGAAGAAATAGAATGGGGCTATTCTTTACGTCCAGTAACACACGGAAGTGACAATAACGCAATTAGCGAAACCCGAGCACACACATTGTCACTCGGTGCATACTTTGCACTAAAGAAAGGAACTCTGACTGAAAGTGTGGCTAGACTTTCACACTGCCTAATTCATCATTATCATCATAATTTCAGCCAAAAAACAGGATTTGCCATATTCGCCACGCCTGGCATCTGCCAGGCGTGGCGAATATGGCAAATCCTGTTTGGAAAGCCTTGGTAAACCAACCCATCTGGGTTGGTGCGATTTATGGTGGTAAAATGCATAAAGAACGCTGCTACCCATTCTCTAGTAACTCCCTTACTCGACTCTTACGGCACCCAGGGGAAGAAATGGAATGGTACTATTCTTTACGTCCGGTACCAACCGGCACTAAAAAAAAAATACTATAAAAATAAATGCTGCCTAATTTCGAGTACTAATTAGGTAAAGTACCTACCATATCGTGTAAGTTAATAGACTTTGTGCCTGCTAGTGTAAGTCTATACAGTTTTGATCCTAAACACCATTCTTGCACTTTGAATAATGTTTTTTGTTGAAACCTAAATCAAATAAAGAATTTTCGTTCTGCTGATTACTCAGAGATATCTACAATTAAATATTGTCTAAGCCATATCAAATGACTACGCCAAAGTTTTATGAATACACATTAGATAATGTTATTTATATTACATTACATAAGAAAAATCTAAAGTAAGATTAACTTATAGGAAAGAACTACTCGTACTTAAGCAGAAATATATCTGTATTCTTCTAAGCTCTTCCGATAAAAGAAAGAAAATAACAGTGAATGATCTTAGCCATATCTAATTAAGTACTACGCCAAAGTTTTATGAATAACTAAGCAGTAGACAAATATATTTTCAATCATAAGGGAAATCTAAAGCGAGATTAACTTACTGATAGAACTACGATATCTCTTCTCTTCTAAGGTCTTCCGATAAAAGAAGGAAACTAACAGTAAATGAACTCTAAGAGCAAAGAGCCAAAATAAACACTACGATGCACATTGTAGGTAATGACTAATGATAATAAAAACAATCTCAATTTATCCGCAAGTAACCTAAAGAGGACATTTTTTACAATTTTTTTTTTTTACCATTTCAAGGCTAATTTCACCAATGAACCTGAAAGCGATCAGTACATCTAAACCACGTTTAAAACTTGTCAGTGTCAATATTCAATAACAATGACACTGGCAACTTTGAAAGCGCCTAGATCTTCAGTGTGGAGTTCGCTCTTAACAACTTATGAAACATTTAAAATTTGTGTTTGTAATAGTTGCAGTAGGGCGTGGCGTGTTGGGCGTCGCGATGGGCGGTCCGCGCCCCGCCCCCTGCACCCACGCGAGCACCCACCCAGCACCCATACGCCTTACAACCGTGCATCTGTCCATGTTGCATGCACCCACTTGTACTATCCTGTTAATCCAGTAATTAAGTTGTTTATATCACTGCACTAGGCCACTACCACACCATTGCCTCTCCTGCAGGGCCTCTTCTTTTTTAATCTTTTCCCGCCAGTCGTGGTGACTGACAGATTACATTAGTGGCAGCAGCTACCTTACTAATCGGTCAATGAAATATTGTTTACACATATCCAGTGTACCGAAAGAAGTAGCGTTGGAAGGCCTCCTGCAAGGTGAACCGATGGCCTGGTGAAGGCCACAAAAATCCGCTAAATGCGAGAACCATAGAACCATCTAAGTGGCGGTGTTTGGGAGATGCCTATGTCCAGCAGGACTTCTTTTGGCTGAAATGATGAGATACACTACAACATTCACTCTGGTCTTTTGTCCATACCAATTCTATTTCATTCAATGGAACTCATCCCTTTTTAATCTTTACATAGTATTAAACAAAGTCGCATTTCGTGTTTGTGTACGCTTAGATCAGTTAAACTACGCAACGGATTTTAATGCGGTTTTCATCAAAAGGCAAAGTGATTCAAGAGACAAGTTGATATCAGTGATTCCCAAAGTGATCCAGGTGGACCCCCAGGGGACACGGGAGCCTCGACTGGGGTCTATGTTGGATTAATCTTTACATATATGGACGAGTTTTGGGAATATGGTAGAAGTGAATTGTAGTAGTGAAAGTAGTGTAGTAGTGAAATGTAGTAGCAGGGGGTCCACCGAGACCAGTATAATTTTGAACGTGGTCTACGAGAAAAAAAGTTTGGGAACCTCTGGTTTATACGCGGGCGAAGCTGCTGGCGAAAGCTAGGGGATGATAAAAATGGTAATTCTCGTTGGCCTTCTACCACCACTATTGGACACTGAGACTGACTGGTCACAGATGTCCTGACTTCAGTATTGAACTTCAGTATACGTTTAATCAACCTTCAAAGATGTCCCATTGTCAATCACTTAAGACTTACTACCTATGACTTCAGTATTGATCTTCAGTATACGTTTAATCAACCTTAGTACAGTCGAACAAGCAGCTAACTACTAATTTTAAAGAATGTTGTGAGTGTTCTGAGTCATTTTTGTTTTTCACAATAAAAATAAATTTTGCGTCTGTACCTTTTGGGAAATTGAATATACATATTTGCCTGTGTACGTAAGTACCATGTAACTTGTTCGACGGCACTGTACAAAACATTACAAATACGAAGTGATATTCAATTTCAAAGCAATTTACGTTAGTGTTAGTTATCATTGATAATAACTGTTTATTCGGTTATGGTCGAAACTCGTAGGTCGCTCCATAATGATGTCTAAAATGCGTGAAATGAACGGACGCTGGGCGACCACCCAAAAGTAGGATGTTCATCCGCTGGGAGTTTGGGACTGTACCACTTGACTCACGTGGTGAGAAATTAAGAATCACAGCGCATTTTTAAATTTATTTATTAATATCTTTAAAAAACATAAATTTTCATTGAAAACATTACAAGAGCCTGCAAATGGAGATGTCAAAAAAATTGCTTGTCTGTCACCTTTTTCGTTGAAGTAAAAAAGAAAAATACATATGAACCAATGTGTTAATTTTGTGCCGCGCTAATTTTATACTGCCCCTTACCTTGCATTACATTGCCTTAATAGGGGCAAGTAAGCACCTCATAATGTTGCGGTTTTAACGAGCGAAGTACATTCGGAGTTACGACACGATCATCAAGCAGCATGGAGGCATTTTGAAAATATTTTAGGGAAACACATAATTAAGTATAGAGTTTCGTGGTGCTGTGGCTAGCGCCAAACTCATCAGTCACGTTTCCATCGGCCACCGACACGTAATCACATTCACACCTTTATGAGCATCAAGTATCTTCATTGTGGTCAAGATTACGTTTTCCAATAGAAGATCATCTTTTAGTTATTTACTTTCGTAGCAACTTGCTTCAACACCAAACACAATTTAAATTGTAGTAAACGTTAATAATTCACGCTTGAAGCAGTTAGAGGTGAAATTCTTGGAATGAGAGACAGGTTTTTAAAATCATTATGTCTTTGATTACATGAGAGCATAATGGGTGTGAGTCACGGTGTGTGAGAACCTTAGTCGCGACCATATTACGTGTCGGTAGGTACCGAGACTTCACGTCGTGGCCTACGAAATCTTATCATCTATCAAACTGTTTTCTTGTGCTGAGATTATCTTTCTATATATTAATATGTGAAACAAAAACTTTGAAACTCCTCAGTCCGCGTATATTTCGTAAAAGGTACCCCTTTTACGAAAGTTTGAAATTTGGCACAGTTAAAGTTTGTATGCTAATATTTTTATATAGCGCATTAGAAAAACATAAAGTTTTAAAATGAATTATGATCCAATTTCGACCACTGGGCGACTACTAGTAATATTAGGGTCGTTCTCCAGAGGCATTTTTTTTTCATGTCGGGCTGGATAAACCCACTTTAAAATCGGAAAACGTTTTCAAAATATTTTTTTTATATATTTATTTATCGTTGTCTAATCTACGTGGTACAAGACTAATATTATGAATAAGTTTATTTTAAATATTTAAAAAAAATCTTAAGCCCTAAAATCCTGATCGCTCTGGGTTGACCCAACTCCCGATTGAATGAAAAAAATATTCTCTAACTTTTTAATAAGAAGGTTCATATGAAACAACTTATTTGGTTTACATAACAAATAGTTAATCTTCATAGTAATAAAATATTTTTAGTTATATTAACAATACTTTTGCCACAATTTGAATTTAAAGTCGTTACCGGGCATTTTATCTCATCGCTCTGCGCTGAGGTAAAACATCACGCTCATCCCTAGTTACGCGTTATAGACACTCTATTCCCCTTTCGTGGGGCAACGCCAGCAGTGGTGTAACCGCCGAGGAGGATACCTATATGCCACGTTCCAGCGCTCCAAGCTCCAACATTACGAAGGTAAGTTTATGATGGCTCTGGATTTGGTTCTCGAATTTTATGATTTCTGTGGCACGTTATTTAAATTAAATAGTAAGCTTGTGAATGTGTTTGTTATGTGAATTAAGTGATCGTTATGATGTTTTTTTATGAGACGGAATCACAACTTTCTACTGATCGCTATGTAATGGCTGTGATTGCTCTGTCCAAAAAGACCAGAGCGATGATATTTTGCATTAATTGTACGTTATAAATCTATTATGAGTAGTATAAACTATGCATATAACCTTTAATTTACAACATTTCCTGGGTTTCTTTGGGTAACCTAAACCCATAAACAGATTTTGACGTATTTTACCTTGATGATATTATTATATTGGCATTTAGCTAACCACAACTGTAACCCTTTCTTCTCTAAAATTTAATGGCAACTATTGTTGCAGATTGAAATCATGCCTCGAAATCAATTATGTATTGAAGAAAACCGTCTAAGGAAGAAATTGGCTGAGCGTCGTAGAATGGCCAAGATAAAAAATGATCCTGATCTATACGCACAATGTCTTGTGAAATCAAAAGAGAGTTACCGAAGGAAAAAAGCTCGTAGCACAGTACTACCAATGAGTGATGACTCCAAGCCAGCAAAAGGTTCATAGGAAGAAAAGTAGGCAGAGTTCTCGACGATATTATTTAAAGAAAAAAGTGGATAAGTTACCAGCAACTGATGAGCTCCCAATAAATGAAGAAGATATCTAGGTATATCTGAGAATCTGATCTGATCATCTGAATTGCATTTTACTTTGTGTTTTTCTTTTTAATTCTTTACTTTCCACTAAAGATATAGTTAAGGAAAATGTGATTATTACAAATCTCTTAGATAATCTTGAAAATACTGTTATTTTAGTCATGATTCTAAGTCCTATTAAGCATTATGATTACAAATAGTTACGTTTATAAATTGTTTATTTTTAAGAATTTTATCTTGTTCTTTATAAACGTTAGTTTTCTTTAATTACTTTTTAAAAACTTATATTGAAAGAGTCTAAGTAATTTTATAACTATAAAAGACTGTAGGTATTAATGGTTGATTTCAAAAGGTTTTTAATTTTGTCTCATTTACCTAGAAGTGATTTAATTAAGTCCAAATAAATGAAACTAAACCTAAAGTAGATTTTTATAATTATGTTAATTTGTTATTTTAGCAATTATTTTATATAAAATATTCCTTATTTTTGATATGTATGACTGATAATATGCCTTGATCTTTTTCTAAAATAATACATTACTCTTACATATAATCTTTTTACACGTACCTACTCTGAATTTGACTGAAAACGGCTAAATAAATAATATTTTATCAAAATTAATTATTTTGTTTCACTGATTTCACCATTTATGATCGCTCTGGCACCAATTAAGGCTTATTCAGACCGGCGCGACGCGACAGCGCAACGCGATTCTTGTAGAACAATTTCCATGAAGTTCACATAAAAATTGTTCTACGAGTGTCGCGTCGCGCTGCCGCGTCGCGCCGGTTTGTAGGAGGCTTTATGATTGCTCTGGTCGCGAAATTTTTTGAACTTAAATATTTCCATAACTGTTTGTGTAAATTGAAGGCCGATAGTAAAAATGTACTATTTGAATATCATTCTTTTTAATGAGCGATCACACGAATACGCCCATTTTGGAGATTGATCCATTAATAACATCAGAATAATATAACAAAGATAAGTGGTTGGTAGACATACTTCGAAAAATTTATTACAGCTAGGTAAATGACTTCTCAATTGCTCTATTAGACGATACCCGACCTAATATGCAATCAAGTAATATTTTGGCTCCGTGACCGCAGAGCCAGGTGGATGCGGTGCCAACAATCACGGAGCAGGTGATCGACTGAGCGAAGCAGACGTCTTCACTGACGCGTGCGCAACTAATCTCCTTTCACCCCCAACTTATCGCCACTGTGGAACAATTTAAATGTAATCACTAATCAGTTATCGGCTACCTACCTATTATGTACTCTGTGCGGCAATCAAAGCCACTTCCGCACTTTTTTCTCAGCTATACCGCCTCACAGTTAAATGGATGGTGTTAAATTGAGTATTTTGTGTCGGTGGGCTTTTTACAGCTGTAATACTTACGAATTTATTGTTGAAGGTTCTAGTCATTAGAGTAGCTGGGCCTGCAGTCTCGACATAGATAGCGACCATTTTAACAAACGAAAAAGTTACAAAGTTCCGAAGATCGGAATAGAACGATATTTGGTAGTCTCGACACTCAAAGTTATCAACTGTCGTTGGTCTGTCGCAACTGAGCTCTGTTGATGTTTACGAGTCGTTTTTGCGGCCATTTTTGTTTTCGTAAACTATGTTTTTAGGTGTTTGAAAGTAATTATAAACAAAAATTATGAGGAATGGGGGTTCTCAAAAGTGTGTCTGAGTGTCTGTACTGATGAGGCTTTTAAGTCCACCTATTTATAGGTTCCGGACAATCTACGTGCAAACGAGCGTCGCCAACAAACACCGCATTAGAAGGAGCCTTATATCTTTTTGATGATGGGAGCGAATCGTACGATCGCCGTTTATAAATTAATAACAAACAACCACGAATCATGTTTCCAAATTTATTAAATCTCCATATATCATCATCATCTCACACAATGACCTCCTAATTACACACATTCTTATAATCTAGATGCTGCTTACATAAGATATGTTACATTCCTATTCACTTGACATTACTAATGCATTCTGTAGTTCATTACAACAGTCAAACTGTACGAAAACTGAATAAATAAAAAGTATAGATCACTTCGTATATAAATAACATACAACGGCAAATCATGTTTTCAACTTTATTAAATCTCCATTAATTATCAAAAGTTCATCACACACAATCATCTGATTACACACATTATTTTAATCTAAACACTTTACATGGCACATGTTGCATTCATAACTGCATAACATTTCCACAATTTAATAAAGTAGCTTGACAAAAATAATTTAACTAAAAATATCCAAAGAACTGAAATTATTTTATTAATACACTGTTATTTTATAATTTAAGCATTGCAATCTTAAGTCTAAGCTCCTTACTACTTACAAAAGAGCAACATATGCACTACATTATGCGCAGACTATAAAGTAGTTAATACATAAAAATAAAAATCTGGCGACAATATGGGTGGCTTTCCATGTTTCGGTTTATTCAGTACTTCTTTGTCTCCCTAGAATTAGCCATACTTGTAGCTAACCAACAATATTTTCTACCTCAAATGTAACCCATGTAGTTAACGTTGGATCTCAAACTAATTGTGAATAAACAATGGTGCCCAAGAAACATTTTCTTTGTTTGTTTTGCACCTGTTGTTCTAAACTTCTAAATAAAATACCTAATAAAATTGAAAGACATACCATTAACAACAGTTAAAATAATTAAACAGAACTTGTTAGTATTTTCCACAAGATTTCTTAACCGACAAGAATGATAAAAATTTTGTTTTTGTAATTTAAATGTACTAAATTTGCATTCTTAAATAGGTAGAAAGTACATAGATTCCCCACAACTGTAACAACTGATTGCAATTTGTACATTCTTTGCAATTAAATATATCTATTCTAATGAAAAATACATAAATAACACATAACCGCAAATCATGTTTTCAACTTTATTAAATGTCCATTAGCAGAATAATCTAAGTTTGCACACTCTTATAATTTAGATACTGTTTACATGAGGCATGGTGCACACAATTTATCAATTGTTTACACTTTCACTATTCACTTAGTTCAAAATGTTTTCTTCCATGTTTTGCCCTCCTCACAGCAGACAATGACTCAGGTACCACAAATGATGCATCTCCAAGCATAGTTCAAGCTGTGGACCGGTTGTATCACGCTGCCTCAGTTCTGCGACAGCGTTGATATGGCTATGAGACAGCAAATCTCACGCGAATGAAAATCCTTTGGACTTGTTCATATCTGTACATTTACAGAATAACAGTAGAGGTGTTAACCGAGCTCTTAAGTAAACATTAACCATTTCTTCGAATACAACAACCACACAAATCTCTGCAGTGTCCCAAGTGTCTGTACACAGCTATAATATGATTAAATAAGAAACTATATGAAGTGAAGTCGCCGCTTGACTCAAAATGGGTTAGCCGAGTAATAATATGTGATAATTAATATGCTGTAACCTTGGCTATCTATGAAAATATGTGTAAACTAAACTACACTTGAGAAAAAAATCAATGAAAACAAATAGACATGACTTCACAAGTTTGGCATTAGTTTTATAGTGTTGCAAGGATGCAGATTGTAATGACCTCAAATTTTTAACAGGTTATTTTAATCCTGTAAAATAGTTATTGCAAAATAACAAATAATATAATTAAAACAATTATATATATAATTTCAAATTTCACTGCACAATTTTCTAGAAAAATATTATTCTTTATTAATAAATGTTCTTCAATTTTCCCTGAATTCAAGGAGAAATTCTTACGGCCGCCACTATATAATCGAAAATTCGGATCACTAGATAATACCGAAAACACCCGCTTGCGCTACCGATGCATACGACAAATGCAAGTCTCTACATCGGAGATACCGCGCAACATCGTACAAAACGATGCCGAGACACTACCGAAGACTACTATTTATAGTTCGACTTCAATTATTGGTTACAAATCCTTGAATTCTGAAAAAAAATGGAGACCACTGATTGGTAAAAAAATATTTTTTTTACTACAAATTGTATAGTGACTTTTTAAACCCTATCTTGGAAACTGTTTATTAAAGAAATTTAGAAGGAGTGATAAACATTTAAAAAAATCTCGGGCCATCATGTTTGTTACGGGTAAAATCCGAAACTACTGAACAGATTCATAACAAACTTCTTAATTATTTATAATTTGGTCCAACTTAAAAGATAGGATAGTTTTTATCTCAATTATTACTGTTCTTTATATTTGGATTAAAAAAAAAACTTTATTATACGAAAACAGTTTGTATTTATTGTTTAGTTCTAGGAATTCCTAAAATATGGTGGTGTAAGTAATGTTCACGACATAACCGTACTATTTCAATAATTCGTGATGTTTTTTTATTAATTTCATAAATTTGTGCCAGGATCAACAGGATAGATAAAAAAAAACGAAATATTCACTTTTGTAGCTAGCTGAACTAAACCGGCCGGACGTAAAGAATAGCATCATCCTATTCTTTCCGTGGGTGTCGTAAGAGGCGACTATGGGACTTGCTAGAAAGTGGCCACAGCGTTCTCTATGAATCTTACCACCATACTGCGATAGCCAACCCGCCTGCCAAGCGTGGCGATAATGACAACACCCACTGTACATGCACAGAACCTAGCACTGGACGTCTTTCGGCAGAAATGATGATGGTGAATAGTTTAAAAAACATCATTACACTTAACCAAGGTAATGATATCCTTCAATATTAACACTGTGTTGGCGCCACCGTTTCGGGCCACCAAACTTAGCGCCAATATCAGAAAATACAATGATTTTAAGGCGATGAATTTGATTGTATCAAAAGAATGAGTGAAAAATTTGTAGAATCTATTATTACTACCCGGTCAGCTAGCAATTTATTAAAAATATAATCTGCCTCCTTACAACATTGTAAAAAAAGAAAGAAAGAAAATAAAAGAAAAATTGTTTATTCTGCACAAACAGAACGCACATTACAAGATAAAAATGTAAAAAAGAAACAAAATGCAACGTAGCAAAAAGCCCCGTATTTAAGTCAATAAAAAAATTAACAGTTAAACAACATAATGCCAAAGTTGTCAAGTGTCAGATCACTATGGAAAATGTCTTTTTTGTTGATATAGCAAATTATGTGGTATTTAACATGATAATTTTTCATTAATAGCCAAGGTTACAGCACATTATTACTCAGCTAACTCATTTTGAGCCAAGCGCCGACTGCACTTCATGTAGTTTCTTATTAAATCATATTATAGCTGCGTACAGACACTTGGGACACTGCAGAGATTCGCGACGCTGTTGTATTCGAAGAAATGGTTAATGTTTACTTAAGAGCTCGGTTAACACCTCTACTATTATTCTGTAAATGTACAGATATGAACAAGTCCAAAGGATTTTCTTTCGCGTGAGATTTGCTGTCTCATAGCCATATCAACGCTGTCGCAGAACTGAGGCAGCGTGATACAACCGGTCCACAGCTTGAACTATGCTTGGAGATGCATCATTTGTGGTACCTGAGTCATTGTCTGCTGTGAGGAGGGCAAAACATGGAAGAAAACATTTTGAACTAAGTGAATAGTGAAAGTGTAAACAATTGATAAATTGTGTGCACCATGCCTCATGTAAACAGTATCTAAATTATAAGAGTGTGCAAACTTAGATTATTCTGCTAATGGACATTTAATAAAGTTGAAAACATGATTTGCGGTTATGTGTTATTTATGTATTTTTCATTAGAATAGATATATTTAATTGCAAAGAATGTACAAATTGCAATCAATTGTTACAGTTGTGGGGAATCTATGTACTTTCTACCTATTTAAGAATGCAAATTTAGTACATTTAAATTACAAAAACAAAATTTTAATCATTCTTGTCGGTTAAGAAATCTTGTGGAAAATACTAACAAGTTCTGTTTAATTATTTTAGCTGTTGTTAATGGTATGTCTTTCAATTTTATTAGGTATTTTATTTAGAAGTTTAGAACAACAGGTGCAAAACAAACAAAGAAAATGTTTCTTGGGCACCGATGTTTATTCACAATTAGTTTGAGATCCAACGTTAACTACATGGGTTACATTTGAGGTAGATAATATTGTTGGTTAGCTACAAGTATGGCTACTTCTAGGGAGACAAAGAAGTACCAAAACATGAAAAGCCACCCATATTGTCGCCAGATTTTTATTGTTATGTATTAACTACTTTATAGTCTGCGCATAATGTAGTGCATATGTTGCTCTTTTGTAAGTAGTAAGGAGCTTAGACTTAAGATTGCAATGCTTAAATTATAAAATAACAGTGTATTAATAAAATAATTTCAGTTTTTTGGATGTTTTTAGTTAAATTATTATTGTCAAGCTACTTTATTAAAGTGTGGAAATGTTATGCAGTTATGAATGCAACATGTGCCATGTAAAGTGTATAAAAGAATGTGTGTTATTATATTATTGTGTTTGATGAAGTCGAACAACTCTATTAAGTTTCAACAGGAAACTTAATGTGTGTGACGAATTGTTGAAACTTAATTGAATAGAGAGAGCATAACTGTTGATAATTAGTGGAGATTTAATAAAATTGGAAACATGATTTGCTGTTGTATGTTTTTTGTATACAAAGTGATAAATACTGTTTATTAATTCAGTTTTCCTGCGGTTTGACTACTGTAATTTATGTCATGTCTCTCACGGCTATCCTTTAGTAATAGTGCATGATATCAGTTTTTTGGATATGTATGTATATTTAAATTATTTTTGTCAAGCTACTTTATTAAAGTGTGGTAATGTTATGCTGATAGGAATGCAATATGTGCCATGTAAAGTGTTTAGATTAAAATAATGTGTGTAGTTAGATGATTGTGTGTGATGAACTGTTGAAACTTAATAGTGATTTAATAAAGTTGAAAACATTATTTTCCGTTGTGTATTATTTATATCATCATCATTATCATCATCAATCATTAAATATTATATGTGTAGATTAATAACGTCGAGCTATTTTATTGAACTGCAGAATGCGGTGGAAATGTCCTGTGGATAAGAATGCAACGTCTCCTAGAAATTCTAGCTTAAACGAACGTGTCTAATTAGGAGATGATTGTCTGTGATGATACTTAATGGAGATTTAATAAAGTTGGAAACATGATTTGCGGTTGTGTGTTATTTATTAAATATAAAAACGACGATCGGCTCCCTTCAAATAGATACTAAATGTATTTGGCTCCCTCTAATACGATGGTTGTTGGCGACGCTCGTTCGTAACTAGTTTTGCCGGAACCCATAAATAGATGGCCTTAAAGCCTCATGAGTACAGTCACACCTTCGAGTACGCCATTTTTGTTAATAAACACTTGCAAACACCAAAACATATCGTTTGCGTTGCTAACGAATCACTTTGCGGGCTTTCAAAAATGGACGCAACACATACTCGTAAACATTAACAAAATACGGTAAAGTTCATCGAAATGTCGATGTCAATCAATAACTTCGAGTGTCGAGACTACCAAATATCGTACCATTGCTACTAAACCGAACTATGAATGCGTTTTGCGCTAACTGTCATCGTTTTTTTCAAGTATAATGTATGACTTTGGTCCGTATCTCAGATGTCGAGACTTCCATTTTGTCGCTGGCATCGTTACGGCAAGCGAATTTTTTCGGTTTTATTTAACGATCGGTAGTTTGCGATAGTGTCGCTTTCTATGTCGAGACTGCAGGCCCTGGAATCGATTATTCCGTTTAGTTTCGGATAGTTACAAACTGATCGTCGAACATAAACATGTAATTAAGGCAAGATGTACAAGTCGCTAACTTATACATTTTGTCTTAATTACATGTTTATGTAATTACGAATTTATTTTTGAAGGTCATTAGAGTAGTTGGAATCGATTATCCTATTTATTTTACTTTCGGAGGATTACAAACTGATCGTCGAACATAAACATGTAATTAAGAGATGTATAAGTTAGTGCGTACGTAGAATGTTTGATGTCTCGAGTCCTTTGTTTGTTATGTTATGGCTATTGTGCGTGCTAGTTAGCGGAGCTCGCTTCATCTTCGGCTCTCCGGCATTTCCTGCCAGCTTCCAGTGCGGTGCTACGTCTATTGTTGTTATTGTTTAGGCGCATTCGCTCATTGCCTCTGCCGGTTTTGAGTTAGTTTATGGTTCGACATTCTATACAACGAAGACGCACATCCGATTATTTGCAAACAACGGTATCTACATCTTGGTAAGTAGTTATTGTTATTGAGCAAATATCAGGTTTCTCAGAAAGAGATTGGTAGATTAGTTATATTTGAGTGGAGGTGTAGACGTAGCGAATAATTACACGATAATCACGCATTTTTTAATGTTCTTTATGTAATTCAGGTACTTAGTATAATTACAGCTTTCATTTAGCCAAATTAAAACTGTTATGCTAAAACTGCAAGTTTCACCTCGTTATTTGTTAAATTAAGCTGTTAAACAATGGTGTACACTATAATAAATCAGGGGTGATTTAGTGCGTTCTTGCACACAGTTAATAAATGAATGAAACGGCCCCAAGTCTCGTAAGAACAGTTAAAAGGCGGAAGTCCATCTAGTCGCGATCTCGAGTGGAGCGGCTGCGGGTACGAACCGACGGCCGGACGATGGCCGGACGCACGGACCACTGCCGGCCAGTTACGAGGGCGAGGCTTCCTGTATAACTCGCACAGGGCGTAATTCAAGTCCCTTTTATGCAAATACCTTTGGTCTTAGAATATCTAATGTCGTCTCAAGTTATTTTCCTTTTGTGAAGATGGCTTGTCTTGCGCAGTCAGCTTTTATGACGTCGTATCTGTTTTATGTTATTGGACATTTCTGCTTCTTCTATTTCGCGAATGAAATCCACGATTTTCTAGTGAGAGGACATGATTAATTTCAACTTGATTGTTTTGGAGAACGGTATCAATTCACGGTGATAGGTGTGTTAGAAGCGGTCGGTGCGCACTAAGCGTGCAGTGCAGGTGTCGTCGCAACCGCAGCATCACCACCACCTGCGCCCGCGCAGTTCCGGAACTACGTGCCGATTCGCCTGTCGCTCGCCCCTGCTATCTATAATAGCCCCGTCATCTAATACGCATATATTTATGTACCTTAAAATAAGTTTTTTTTTTTTTGAAAAATCTTCACCAGTGACCGTTCTGAAATAAGTTTGAACTTAGATGTCTGCCTCATTGGACTTTCTATTTTTATTTTCTTAAAAATCATGTAATAAACTGCAGTAATCGTCAGCCGGAGCGTGGTAATACAGAGGGTCATGCACTAACACGGCATAGCTCACCAAAGGTGGTAAAAAGTCGCGCGACGCGGCGCGACGTGACAATTGACTATCACGAGCGCACCACGCCCGGATAGACAACTGTATTTCTTGCAGATTCGTTATTGTCACTGCTGTGACTAAGTAGACAGACTTTTAACAGACGGTCTACTTCCTCCCATTACAATAAAGCTGATTATTTAAAAGAAACACCTTTTGTTGTATATGATAAAATGCAACAAGGAAATGTTTACTTAAAGGCGTTAAAGATTGATTTTCGATTTATTTTAGTTTTGTTTGTTGTGAAGTGCCTGAAGAAATTCTTTAAAAAGTCTAAGTATTATGCTCGTACATAACGGTGCAGGAAAATACTGGCTAAAAACGTTATTTAACCACTTTATAGTGCTCGTTTCGATCTGAAATATAATTGTAGAGCAGAAATATTTCGAGCTAAGTTGGTCACAGTAGCTTCGGGCGGCGAGGTGACCTCGGCGGCGTAGTAGGCGCAGAGGCCGCGCGGAACTGTCACCAAGCCGCGCATGCGTCTCGGTTCGTTCCACCGCGCTCACGCTCATGCCGCCCGACTAAACGTCTTGTTGCACTATTACTGCGGAACAGTTTCCCACGGAACACTACCTTATTTGTACCCATTTTGTACCTAACACAAAAACATTACGGTTAAAAAATTGACATTTCCAGTCAAATCACAAAAGCGTGGCATTTGGCAACATAATAATGGAAGTTTCTAATATTGGTTAGGCCACTTACAAAAGTCATATAGAAGTACGAAGTAAAAGGGCGGTAACCCAAACCGTCTCGTCATTGATTGCTACCGGAATTCGAAGTGATTTGGGGTTCACGCCCAGACATGGTCACTGAATGAATGCCTTTAGTTCAATGGAGAAATTAATGGACAAGAAGCGATTAAGTAAAGCGTTTAACCGCCCCAATAAAGTGGTGTAAATATCAGCGACGGTCATGCGCATGATAGTTCGTACGTAGATATCACGCGCACGAGAAACAGATACGAGATCGTGGCAGCAGTAGTTTACGATGGTAAAGGCGTGAAACGTAGCACTGAGTGGTATCGGTGCGGAGATCAGGCGTTACGGTCACGTATGCGTCACTCCCACGTCTTAATTGACCCATTTCGTGTGAGATGTAGCGCTCACAGAAAGCCGCGTCAGGGATACCATCGCCGCAGGACGTGACGCCGCCTATCGACGTACATACACTATTCAACTGTCATTTCTAGATCCTCATTGCTACGAATTTGACAGCACGCTTGTCTATTGTTGTTTCCTTGTGGTAATTTATCAAGTTATTGTCCTCGCTGAGACACATCTCAACACAAGTTACTTAGGTACTTTTGTTTTCTTTGAAGGCAAGAACCAATCTTGTTACCTTAGCTATTCTTGAAGTGAAAAATATTAGTTCCGTTGCAGCAAATATTTCTTACATCTTAGCTTGTTAAATCTTTATGGGTATATTATTTATTCATATTTAAATTAAAGAGAAATGTGTGAATCCGTGCAAGTAAAATGTCATAAGCGATGGTGGAGGATCACGAGGGCAACTTGATGATATCAAGGTGGTCACATGTCGTGGCCGCCAGTGTTTATTACACATATTACACGCTCGTGTCGGAATCTCGACACTTTAGTTTTTAACTGACTTCAAAAAAAGGAGGAGGTTATCAATTCGTCTGTATTTTTTTTAAATTATTTTTTTTTTATGTTTGTTACCTCATAACTTTTGACTGGGTGAACCGATTTTGATGATTCTTTTTTATTTGAAAGCTGGTGCTTTCCGAATGGTCCCATTTTAATTTGATTCCATTCGGACAATGGGGTCCATGTGAAAACCATATAAGTCTTAAATTTGCATTAAGTATTTGCGCGACAAATGAACGAATAACGCGATTAGATTAGTGCGGGGTATCTACCATAACTAAAAAGTTAAAAATAAAAACTTTTACCAAAAAAAAAAAACAACCGACTTCCTTAAAAAAACACTTCAAAGTCAAAAAATAACTTTAATTTTGGAAGTCGGTGGCAGAAAACCTTAAATACAGATCCTTAGACACCGACTTTCGAAATTTAAGTTATTTTTGACTTTGTAGTGTTTTTTTTAAGGAAGTCGAATGTTTTTTTTTTTTGTTAAAAGTTTTTAACTCGTAGATTTCATAACCCACAGATATGGTTTCAAGACTTCTTGAAATTGCCCCAAATTTTGTTATCTGCTGATAATAATCAGTCTTAATCGGTTTAGCATTAGCTGATCTTCAGTTTGTACGTCTGTTGAATCAGAGACACAGCAATTTATTCGTTCGAAGGCTAATTTGATGCTGCTTGAAGCAACGTTGTCGTATGAACTATGAAGGTTGATAATGATAATCCCTTCCTTAAGTGTAGGTGTGGTTAAACCTCTCAAAAATCAATGTTGCGCGTAAACAAACTAATTCTAAACTAAATACAGAATAAAAAAACTCTTGTGTTGGGTGAAGTGGCATATCATGGGCAGACCACCCTGCCGTCGTTATCTCTCCGCAATCTTACCAAAAAACGTCACCCCCATCGATTTGTTTGTCCTGTGTGGCCTTCATTTTACGCTCCTCGATGACTGTGAAACGTTACGAATTATCTCTCAAATAAACCGTGAACTACCCTTTGTATTAAAATTAAGGGTTCAAGGAAGGGGAAGGAAGCCACTTTTTGAGGCTTTCTTTTATTAGGTACTTGATTACGGTAAAAAACTACAACGTTCACAGTTTTTTCTCGAATGAGCAGAGATCATACTTAGATGTCAGGTATCTGGGTATTTGCTACATGATTAAAACATGAGTTTAGTCAAACCCATGTCCTAATAAAAAACGTTTTTCTTTGATAGTCGATGTTACCTACCAATTTAAATTCCCCAAGAAATACAAAAATGTTAAACACGAATGAAATCATTCTATCATCATTACGAAAGCTTTAACAAAAGCTATTATACAAATAAGCTCATGATAGAGTTGTACGAAAGGCGTATGACGCAAAAAGTGACGCAAAGGGAGAATAGGGACGTGCCTAATCCATCGGAATGACGGCTGTCCCGTTGATTTATTAGGACGTGAACAGACGTATGTCCCACTTCGTCGGGTCCCTGGAGACGCAGGTACGGACAAAAAATGTTAGGGTGTAGGTATGTGTATATGGGTGTTTGTTGACAAGGCACCGTCATGCTCGGAAATAAATGTTTAAATACAGGTATAAAAAATATGTTTTCTAATATTTTGAGCGGTTATCGTGATGTCTACACAAATTGACGTTTGTGGTTACTTCATCATTTTAACTTTATTAGGTTATAAAGAACAATTACATAAATGCTGGATAGAAATGACATATGTAGGTACCTCAGTTTAGAATAAAATAAGTATTTACTATATTTTGTTCGTTTAGTCGTTTTATAATAATAGGAATAGGTACCTACATAAGTACGAAATTTCAACAGTTTTGTTGTCAGTTGTGTAAACAAAGGATGAAAGTTTAATGATGCGATTGCGGATAGATTTCACGAGTCGTAACGTCCAAATACAAATCAAGGGTTGAGCATTAGAGTAAGTTCGGAAGAAGCGGGGAGCTCAGTCAGTTCGCTATCAAATATTCAAGATGCTCGTGTTTGCCGCGTTCACTCTGTATCAGTTGGGAATTACAGCATTATTGTTATTGTAAATCCTTGTATTTCTTGCCAAAAAAGAATGAAAAAATGAAATCATTGTCCCAGATTTTTTTTAATTTAAATTTCGCTTAAGTGTGATGTATCAGTAACTACTTTATTAATTATGCATATCATTGTGAACCCTTTGCATACGACACATTAAAACATATGGGCACCTATTGTAACAATTCAATTATAGTGATATTGAATTGTTATACGACGAGAGATACAAAAGGTAATCGTCGAAGCAAAGATTTTACCTGTTATGACGTAGGTAAAATAATCATGAACGTCCAAAGTATTATGTAGGTACTAACAATAATGTAACAGACCCCAGAAAACGTAAAGAATGAGCAATAACAGCTGAAATTCAGACCCTCATCAAAGTGGACCGCGTTGGCAACGTCGCATTGTAGATAAGAAGCACTTTTTCATAATACTTTATTCAGGCTCGGAGATTTAGCTCAGTGACAGAGTAATCGGCCGCGTCAGGAGTGAGGTGGGCTCGTTTAAGTATTAATGTTTAACCCTTTTGCAGCGGGCGATGGCGCGACGGGCACCCGACAACTCGGTGTCAATCCTGTCCCGCGAACGCCTCTTACATATTTGATGTTCATTAATTTGTCAAGTTTCAGTAATTCACGTGAAATGTGTGACTTTATTGAATAGATGTGTAGTGTGTTTACAATGTTGTGTGTGATACGGTGGTATTGTTATTGTAGTATTTAATCTTTACTAATACATCATCTGCCTAGCCTTTTCCCAACTATGGGGGTTCCCAACTATGGAGCGACTGCCTATCTGACCTTTTTTACGTGGAGTGACTGATTAGTACGATAGTTACTGGGTAATACGATACGCCTTGGTAAGACTGGTTGTCAGACTTTCGGGCTTCTGACGACATGTCTCTGTGACTGTCAAAGATCCACAAATGAAAGCCGGGGCGAATGGCGTTACGTACTTTCCGGGGCACAGAGGGGTATTTTACATGTTAATTGTGAAGGAATGGCAGAAAAAAGATATACTTATAGTAATAACTAAGAAAAGTAGAGGGCAAGTTTGGTTTTAGAGGATAGATGATCGACGTGAATGATTTGAAGAAAAGGGGCAACTGCAACTGCAAACGGCAACTGATCTGCTTCGTCCCTTAGTCGCTTCGTGCATAGTGCTTACTCTTATTTTATTGTTTTAGGAAAGACGAATATCAAAGCGACCGAAACGATTAAGGTATGTGGATAAGGAGGGCTATTTGAATATTGCACTCTTTTCACCAGTTTTGTAATCCAATATTTAAAGATTTGTAACTTTACTAGATACCTAAATACTTTTGGTGGTGAATAGGTGTTATTGACCGGCCATGTGCAGAAACATTTTACTCTATCTATTACTACAATTAACTTAAATTGGAACAACCCCTCATAGAGAACGAACTGAAAATTTCCATCTGCTTTTCCTTGGATGGAAACCAAAAACATTTATGTATTCTTATTCTTTCGGCCTTTTCTATGCAGACTATAAAAATCTCTAGCACGAAGAAATACTGCTACGTCAGTGCTCGGCAGCTTCGACTCTATATTTTTTCCCATCGAGTCTTCCTTGAATGCCGAGTAATAATAAATCTATCGTAATATTTCAATTAATCTATAAAAGTTGAAAAGCCGATTGGAAAGTAGTCACAATGCAGTTATAAGAAAATCATGTTAAAAAGCTTGAAGTTATCCTGTTCGTTTTACTTTGCCCCAAAATAATTCCCACAGGCCCAAATCTGGCGTTCGTACTTCCACGCGGATATTTCTCGAGTTTATCCGTTAAATTACAGCAGCTGCGGTGTAGGCCGCGTAATCCCTCTAATATATGCACAACTAAAAGGCAACACCGCGACCGTCGCCCGCAGATATCGCCCCCAGAGGAGCGATCCGCGGACGCCCGGTGACCATCACTAGGTCTCGTTTTAAATCATACTTTAATCCGCATTACAATAACGTTACAGATCTCATCTCCTTTGAAACAATACCCATTATTGAATATAATACTCTATTGCTATTGCTTCCACTTACAAAGCTAAAAGGTTTATAAAGAGACTCTCTTTCGACAAAGGCACGACCACAAAAAACAGGAAAAAATGTACATAAAGTATTTTGCGGAGTGCATTGTGTTTAGCAAAGTTTAGTGGAGCGGCACGGCGCGGAGGGCGCGCGGGGCGCCAGCGCCCATTGGCCGCGCCCACACCGTGGGTGGAACGAGGAAAATCTAAAACAAGTTTTCCTTCAACGCTCTAGATTTGAAAAGCTTTTAGCGTCATCTTCCTGTCATTCGAGTCATTACCCGAACCGCGCGCCGTATTCGCGACTGTCAAATTGATATACGATATGTCATGTGACGTCTGATTAGGTACGCTGGGGACTTCTTGAACTTGTACACAAAGATTTCTGTCTTATATTTCAATATCTAATACTTTAAGTAAGGGCAACATAAGAAAGACATATGAACAGTTTTGTTTTAATGCTTTCAGCACTTTTCATCTTAAAACAAATAGACAAGTACACCTAGTCTAAAGTTAATGTAACGTGTTCAAGACCAAATATTGTACGTGTGTTCTAATCTAGTTAATGGTGGTAGATCAACATTAACGTAGCGTAGAAAGGATAGGCGTATGTCAATAGTTGTAGAAACAAAAGCAGGCTTTGAAAATTGGATGTGTAGCGGAAGATAGTTCGCATTACTTTGGTATTTATGACCATAATGACCATTCTTCCAAGACTAGAAAGAGGGAGTGGGTGCAAGTGGGGGGGGGGAGGTCGTGTGGGCGGGGCGGCCAGGCGGGGCGCAGGGTGCAGCACCTCGGAGCTGGCGCGACTCGCCCACCGGAGCGCGGCTCGAGGCAGTCGCGCACCACACGCCGCTCTCGGCGCGCGTTCCGTTGCATCACTGCACCACGGCACGAGCTCGACGACCACCGGGACACTACTCCCTCATTATATCATTTCGCCGATACGGACGACACTGGCCTCGAAGCTCACAACCACCTGTAATCGGGAAATAAAGGTGCGTGCCAAGAATGATTGTCGCTAATTAAGCCGATCGGCAGCAGGCACCCAAATAATTGGCGTGGAGGAAGCGCACGAAGCGCAGCCCGCGACCAGCGCCCCTTCAATTAGTGGCACCTGTCCGACACGCGCCGCGCATTAATTCGCACTCGCATAAATGCACCCGCAAAAAATACCAAAATAAACTGGAACCGATGCACCTGCGGCAATCAGCGGCCGACACGGACCAGCCCGAGTGCGCGAGTTGGATGAACGAACACCTCCGAGCAGGATCGAGAGCCTCCAAGCTGCTGGAGATATGATCATGTTATTCAAAGGCAACAGCAGTCGGCTGGAGCACCTCATTGAGAAGATCCAGGCGAACAAAGAGAATCACGACGTCACATCAGAGGATATAAAAGGTCAGCAAATATTTTTAATGGCAAAACGACTCTATATTAGTTCTGCTGGACTTTTTTGTGTTTAATATTTCCAATAATATTTATTAACAATTCTGTTATCTCAATTTCTCAAACTTATCATGTTTTTGTGTCTCATCGCCCCCAACCAATAAATTTAAATATCAGTAGCTCCAGACACTGAGCTTTTCAGATCATAAAGTCGCACTATGTTTTGGGACCCCATACATATTTATCTGAGAACGTTTTATTTGTTTTATTTAAACAGAACTTCTATTAAGTCTAAATTGTATTGGTTAAAAAAACTACGAAACGTCAATATATCGTAAAAATTATGTCAACGTCTAATTTTTTTTGTAACATTCGTCAGTCTGTGTTTTCATTTAGATTCTAATTGGACTTCAAATCTAAAATAATCTGGAATAGTTCCAAATAAAATTATACTGAATTTAATCATAATAAAACAACTTTATTCAGACAACAAAGATCCATAATGTTAGTAATACCTTAGTACATTATTATTATTACTGAGATTGGAAATTAAATCATTTTGTACAGAAGACGACCAAGTAAGGAACAAACGCCAGATCTATTTAAAAAATTGTCGGCAGTCAGAAGGAATCCAATACGGACTCAATATATAAATCAGTTGTGTCAAGTTAAATGTAAAACAGCACTAATGGAAAAAAGTTTTTTTGGCATAGCCCCTCGTATCTATAATAAAGTACCTAATATTATTAAAACTATGACTGTTTTCAAATTTAAATGGGCACTAAACAAATTATTAATTGATAAAAGTTATTACTCAATTGACGACTATCTTAATGATGCATCACTGACTGATTGACATGATATTATACCTATTTACATTGTTTTATATTATTTATATTACTGTATCCTTGATGACCGTTGACATTTTTTGTATTTATTTTATTTTTTTATTGTAACTTTATTGACATTTGACATTTTTCGTTTTATTGTGACATTTTTACCAATTTGACATTAATTTATAATATATCATGGATTATTTTATTTTTCTTAATGTTTGTTTGTGTAAATTCAATACTAATAAATAAAATGTGATTTGCATGCCCATGTGACGGTAGGACATGGAGGACTCATAAACTTAAACACCTATGTACTGTATTACCCATGTTTGCAAACAAATAAATGATTTGATGATTTGATTTGAACGCACTTGACCACATTCTCCAAAAGACGCAATCCAATTAAAATGCATCCAATTTAATGACGTTGTACTGCAAATTGGAGGATCCAGTGGTCAAATTATTTCTACCTGCTAACCCCTTTATGCCCTGGACCCAGGACACATTTTTCTCAAATGTTTTTGGTATTGTTTTCGTTTTTCTTGTTACTGACAAAACCTAAAGACTGAGAAAATGGTCATCTGAATTCAGAATTGTTTCGAACTTATGTGGGTTAATGCAAAATTTGGTGGTGGTAAAATGTATAGAGAACGCTGCTGTCCATTATATAGTAAGCTTTTTAACGCACAGCTTGTAGAAATTGATAAATTATGTATATGATGTGGTGGAAACCAAATGTTTCAATAGTTATGGCCATGCATATCGAGAGTATTTACATAACAGTCCTTAGAAGCTCCCAACTTCCCAAAGTAATTCATGATGGATGAACCGCAATACACATCGTTATAGTACCTACTTATACTTATTTATTAGTACTTCAGACTCCTGGGGGCCACGTCTACTAATTTACAATCGTTGCAATGGTCTTGCTATTGTGAGATTTTGATAGATTTTCCATTCAAAATCTGTCCTATCTTCCCCTGAACTCCATTTCTTTTGGTAGAGGCAAAGTAAGTGGAAAACTTTCAGTTTGCACGTCCAGATTGTTATTGCAAATAAGATCTCAAGAATTTCCTGGGGGAATGCGAAAGGAATTTGCTGCAGTTACCCTTCGCTAGGGACAATTACCTACCGACCTTTCTGGTTCCAGAATAAGGGTTTGTTTTTGCGCAATTCGCACTGATTTGCTTAAATCTAAAAAGCTATGATTCATTTTTAACACGTTTTTATTAGCTTCATACGTATGAAAGTATGTAACGGATACTTTCAACATGATTTTGACCACCTTTAAACCCTCGGATTAACTCGAAATTTGACATACTTATCTAGGGCCGATAAAAATACAATAATTTTATAAATTTGTGCCATTATCCTTGCCGGGGTTACCAGGATAGCAAAAAAAAGTCTTCGAAAACTACGCTGACATACGTCTCAAAATTCGAAACACCCCAAAAAATAAATAATAGTTTTATAAAAAAAAACACGCTTCCAAAGATAACCAAACTAAAAAGTAGGAAATAATGGGAAAAAGCGTGGGGTCCTTGATATCAATTAAATAATACCTCAAAAAGCACTAACAACTACTAATTTATTACAGTCTCCTCTCTACTTGTATTTGTAACATAAACGATTTTCATGAAAATGACAAGACAAATTTCTCTACGGCTTCAGCACAGGGTTATATAGAAATGTTTGATGTTCTTATTACAACTCAAAGTAAAGAACCAAACTGAATATCTCGTTATCGGACTTGACATTGTCATCAGCAAATGATGGTTACAGGTCAGGTGATATTGTAATTATGTCAAATGTCAACTCCATTCTAAATATCCTGGCAATTGTTCCACGACGAGTTACACCTTTAGACTTACTTGACTGTACTACTATGTTTTAAAGACGAATATTATGTGATAAGGATGACCTGTTATAATGTGAGGAATTTGTACCCGGTTGATGACAATAGGCTCGCCAATAGGCGATTATTATAAACTTTATGAAAGTTTAGCCAGTATCTGTGTTATATCAGCGCTGAGAGCTAAGGGCTCTGTCAATACTGTTTTCCATACTTGACAAACCCACTTCTCCTTCTTACCTGACTTCCCAGTTTCATAATTGTGCTCTGCGCATAGTAAAAATTCCCATTCCACTCACAATCGTCTTCTACGATGTCCTTTCTCACCGCTCTGGTTTCATTAAATCTTCTTTCTTTGTCCGGGAGGTCTTTCTATGGAATGCGCTTCCTCTGAATATCAGGATGGCAACCAGTCGCTTATCGTTTGAAGTGAAGGCACGTGAGCATATTCATAAGAAGTTGGCAGAATCATCGCAGTGCTGATCTGCTGGATTCGTTTTCTCCTCTATCTCTCATTATTTCTCCAGACAATGTTTATTTTGGTTATATATATGTATGTATCTATGTATTTGTATATATTATTTTCCGAATTATCTATGCGTATGTTGCACCTGCCATGGTTTTGTCTCCGCATCACCCTAAGGTTGACTGGTAGAAAATGCCTCAGGCATTAAGGCCGCCTTTGTACAGTATTTTTTACTTGTGCATAAAGTTTTAATAAATAAAATAAAAAATATCAGAAACCTCCGGATATTAATGTAAAGAATTTCTGAAAATCTCTCTAAGTAGGTAGGTACTTAGGTACCCAACACACATCTATAAAACTTCTTAGTAAATTTTACGACCATATTATTATTTCCAAGGCCATTATATTTCATACGAGCAGCCATAAAACATATGAAATCTTTAATAATAAAATGTAAAGAGAAAAGGCACAATGTAGCTTTTCCTATTTTATTAATGACTAAGTTTTGCCTACAGTCCTGGTTGCGTAGAAAACTAGATTTTAATGGTTTACTTTTGGTTTACCGTTAGCTCACTTGGATGAATTATGTATGAATTTGAATGGATTTTCTACGGTGAAAAATAACCAAATTTGATTTTAACTGTTTACCATGGAACTGTAGAAATTTCAAGCCTTTTCTTTTGAAAATATTTTTTTCATGAAACAAATATATGAGATTAGATGTTAGGTTAGGGTAGGTTAGCCTGCCTCACTTCTCTCTGAGAATCCTATTGCTAATACAAAGATCACCTGCAGATTTCATGATTTTATTTCATAATTTCACTTTTACAACACCAGGTTTATATTTACTCCATAACCAGCCTATAATGTCCCCACTGCTGGAACACAGGCCTCCACTCTGTGAGAGGGAGGAGGCCATAATTCACCCACGTGGTGAAGTGGTACGCATTTGCGGATGTCACACGTTTTCGAATTTTTGGTTCTAAAACATGCTGATATCGTCACAATGTTTTCTTTCACCGTTTTAAGAGCACAGGTGATAAAATAATTAAAAAAAAAGTAAAGTGTATGCTTGGGTTCGAACCCGCGTATGGCCGTTACCACTTGTACTTAAAAGATAATAACTATTCCAGCTTTGTGTTACCTGAAATAATGATGTCTTCCACTAATAAAAATCAAAACCTAATAAACTGATGCATAAGCTTAGGGATAAGGCATCAACGTCCGTCCTTGGGCATCTTCTTGCCGCCATAGTTTTGAAATACCTAAGTAAGTACATGTGTATAATACCTACGTTTGGTTGCATCTTAAAGTGGTACTACATTTTATATTATCAGTGTTTAAAACATTCGCTTTACGGAAAACACATTTACAGCCCATAAAGCGAACAAAGCTTGATAATAGCTTGTTAAAACCGTTGGTTAACAATAAAATTGGTGTTCATCGATAACGGATAACTTGGAGTATAAGGAAATCAATTTGTTCTAAGTTGTATTCAAACAATGAGGAGAAATGAACAATAGTATAATATATTTTGTCCCATTTGCACATATGAGAATAACAGAATGTATAAATGGGACAAAACATTATATACTTAAATGAGAACTACCTTGCGACTGCATCTAAGATGGTTTTACGCGCCTGCAGGCGTTTCCCGAAAGATTATGCAAAAGGCGGTCAGGGTTAGATGATTTTAATGGTGCCTAATATAAAACTAAATCATGAGGCGTCGAATTCGGCTCTTTAACTAGCATGCAAAAGTTTTCTAGCACAAATACTTCAATGATTTTCCTGTCTTTGAATTAAATCTTCATCATTTAGTCAAAGAGCAGTCAGAGAGCAGTGGTAGCCCAGTGGTAATGGCCTCAACTTAAAAGTTGTAGATCGTGGGTTCGAACCCAGGCAGACGCTTTACTATGTGTAAAGAATTTCATCACCACTGCTCTTAATACGGTACCTAAATGGAAACATCGTGAGGAAACCAGCATGCCCTAGAACGAAAAATTCACAGACATGTGACATCTACCAACCCGCACCGGGCCCGCGTGGTAGATTATGGCTCTCTTCCCTCACTCCCTCTCAAAGAGTGAAGGTCTGTGTACCAGCAATAGGAACAATAAAGGCTGATTTTGCTATTTAGTTAAAAGACGCTTATTATTTGAAACAAGCCTCGCCAAACGATTTTATCAACCAGCCCAGCGCTTCCTGAATCTAGTAGCTTTTCAATTACATACATAGTGGCTGTAGCCGCGTTGACGCAGCGTAGCAGCTGCAACGGAGAGCGTAGGTGCATCGTAGACGCGTAGATTCCTTTACGTTTTGTTTCTTGTTTTCATCCTTTAGTGTAGTGTCCTGCTGATATAGCAAATATGGTTACGTCAAGCTTGATTCAGTAAAGATGTAACGAAGATCGAAGCCATATGAACAAATAAAAACAGCTTTTTTTTAAAGTTGTTCAGAAAGTTTAAATAATTGTTAATTAATGCACATACAAAGTTGGAAATAAAATTCCACCCCGCAAGGTGGCTTCCATACAAATTAAGTTATTGATTTATTGAATTTAATCAAACGGGCACAAGAAGTAACTGCAACAGTAAGTTGTTTCTGTCATCAAATTTGAAGGAAACGATTTTGCAGTACTTACGTAGAGTTTTGACTTTCAAATTTTTGTGTTACAAGTAATATAGTGTATTTTCATGAAAGCGTTCAAAAGTTTCACAACGGGGATATTTTTGACGCTTATACAACGTGTAACATAATTAACGGAAAACCTCATTGACCCCTTTGAGAGTTTTGAGTTAAAAGTATAATACAATAGCCAAAACTTACTTTTTTAACGCTTTTTGTTATCATTAAGAAAGACGTGTTGACCCTAGAATTACTTTGTTAATTTAAAATTGAGTCTTATCACCTTGAAATTAGATTGAATTTTCTTTGGCTCAATAAAGTACAACATTTTTGCAAAAAAACCCTATTTCAAAAGTTACTGAAATCGATTCAGTAATCAATTAGTAACAAACCAGTTTCAGATATTGCATTTGTATAATTATTTCTATAGTAGGTATAGAATAGAACCAACACAATAAAAATACTGGTATTGCGTGTATTGTAACTATTGTAAGTATAAAACAAACATGAAACTTGAAAATAGATTGAATAAGCAAAAACTAGATACTTCTTTCTCTGAAAATTTGCATTATTAACAAACAAAATAGTCACAGTTTTTGGACAATTCTGTAAGTTTTTGATACGCTTCAAAATTCTTTAAAACACATTTTACCTGAAGGCACTATCAGAGAGGTTTTAAATAAAACTTGGTGGATGTTATGATTTATTATTTAACCCAGATCCAGCCAGTCCCTTGCTGTCCCCCCACAAGTGATTGCCTAAGCCGAGGTTCGTACCCCCCTCGGGGTAACCCTTAGAGCTTTTGCTTTAGTTTTAAGTATAATAAGCCCCGGCTGAACGCCTAAAAAGGTAACTTTTTAGTACTCGCCGGGCTACCATCCGTTTAAGTAGTAAAAATCTTTTCAGGTTAACTACGAGATGTCCTACAAAAAAAAAAAAAAAAATTATTTATAAAACAGTTATCATATTTAGACGAGAACAGCATCAATTCCACTTAAGTTCTTACCTTTTTACAGACGTTTCTTTAGGGTTCCGTACCTAAAGGGTAAAACGGGAGCCTATTACTAATTGTAAGACTCCGCTGTCCGTCCGTCCGTCTGTCACCAGGCTGTATCTCATGAACTGTGATAGTAAGAGAGTTGAAATTTTCACAGATGATGTATTTCTGTTGTCGCTATGACAACAAATAAATACTAAAATACTGAATAAAATAAATATTTAAGGGGGCTCCCATACAAATGTGTTTTTTTTTGCTCGTTTTTGTTAGATATTGATAACGGCAACAGAACGCTTGAAATATTCACAATACCTATTTAATTATAGGTATATTCACTGTAAAAATAAATAATTAAATTAAAATAAAAAATATATTGAAGGGGGGCTCTCATATAACAAACGTGATTTTTTTGCGAGTCTGACTCGCACTTGGCCGGTTTATTTTTAAACGCTTTTATTGGCTTCACCTGTATGTTTGTTTGTTTGTAAGCATGTGTGTAGCCGACTCCTTTGGACTTTATTTTGACCCACTTCAAATGGTCAGATTTCATTTAAACTCTGTAGACTTATCGCGTACCGATGACAATGCAATAATTTCATAAATTTGTGCCATTATCCTTGCTAGGGCTACCAGGATACCAAAAAACAAAAATCTAAAATTACTCTTTTGTAGCTAACCAAACTAAAAATTGTTTAAAAACAGGCTTCCATAGAAAACCAAACCAAAAACTAAAAAAATATTTAAAAAAAAGTGTAAAGTTCTTTTTGAGGTTGGTATTTTAATTGGTATTAACTATCTAGCACCCCGTGTGGTGTTTTTTTTGAACATTTTTTTTTGTATCTTAATCTTCATTAAGAATTAATTTAATGTTGGAATAGGCACTATAATGCAATATATCACTTGTTGATCATAAACTGAAAACACGTAAGTAACTGCATGTAAAGTTAACTGTAATTGGACACCGATTACTGTTAAACATTTTATGATGTCCAATAACGCAATCCAAAATTACGATACAAAAAGTCATCCAAATTGCTTGAACAATAAAAGTTAACTTATTTTTTAAAATATTTTATTTACCTAGAAACATTATTAAGGTCTGTATTATGTCAGTTAATTTACAATACCTATTTAATTATAGGCATATTTACTTTAAAAATAAATAATTTAATTAAAATAAAAAAATAAAAAAATATAAAAAAAAATAACTTATTTTTTAAAATATTTTATTTACTTAGATACATTATTAAGGTCTGTATTATGTCAGTTAATTAGTTAATTAATTAAGTTATTCGATTAAAGAAAAAAAAACATTACTCACACATACACAAAAAAAAAAAACCTGTTCACTTAAAATAACTTAAATTATTTTAATATGTTATTTTAAGCTAACAGATAAAAAAAAAACGTACATATGTATGTATAAAAAGCGGAAAAAGGATATTGGCACCATACAAATAACTGAATGACTTAATTTAATAAGTCTTTAGTGTGGAGCAAAATCATAACAAAATCTAATCTCAACAATTAAAATAAGAATAAAACCGCTCTCACTAATCTTTCACAATCTAGTTAGAACTAGACCGGTTGTAGGATGCCGCATGATGCAGGATCGTAAAAAAATCATTCGGCTATCTTAATGTAAATGAATGGTGGTCGTTCCGCTCTCCACTTATGTAGCCGCGCTGCAATTAAACTTTAATCAACTCGTTAATCTGTTATCCGTGTCGCTGCAAGTAATCAGCCTTAAAATTGCGTGCAAACAAATCCGAATCAATCACGGGCCAGGTGTTATTGTGGGTTTACATCGCCGTCTTCTACAGCTTTTTAGAGGTACTTCCTTAGATAGTTAATTGCATTTACAAGGCCTGTCCGATCATTGTCTGTTCTGCATCCTTCAATTAAGTCATGCGATGCGAAAGAGCATTTGTTTCAGTTTTGGAACGTCAAACTTTAGGTATGTTCAATTGCATTTGTGCAATTTTTTATTGTGGATATTGCAGATCATTAATTGACTCGCAGCGTTAGGTTAAATATGGGTTCCTGATTGATGCTTGCAATTATTAGGTTACTACAAAAAGACGACTTGATGTCAACTAACTTAAAGACCTATGTTGGAGCCTATTTATAGAAAACTATATATGCTATTATATAATACGGAATATCCTGGCTCCAGTGCGAGCGGAATAAAATTATAAAGATAAGTAGTACCTAATCTCATTAGAACTTAACATCGCATTAGCGAAATCAAGGTCTACGAGCATTATAAAGCGGTTTGTCGGTTTTCCATGTCGGCTAGCGATTGGCGTTGATTACCGAGGCGCCGGTCGAGGTGTCTCGTAGACGGCGCAATTAGGAAGTGTGCTTCCGCCGCCCACCGGTCGCCGGCGGCGGCGCCACCGTCACCCGCCGAGGAATTGCCTGCAATCGCTGCTAATTACGGCTATCCTCAGTGACCGGCCACATCCACCGAGCGCTGCTAAAATTGCACGAGTCCCGTTATTTGTTGCGCCAAGCGTTATTTGTTGGCCAGACCTGGCTCTTTATTGGCCTCGTTCCTTAACGTATCATTACTGTTTCTTCAATTGTTTTCTGTATCATTGATACAGTGATCAAGTACGTCCATATCCATACTTGAAATATAGGTACGTTGCGGATCGTTGACAATCGTTGCGGGTCGTCAGAAGTCTGAATGTCTGGCAACCACTCTTACCAAGGGGTATCGTTTTACCTGGGTTGTGGAGGTCAGATACGGAGTCGCTCCAAATAAAATACTGGTACTCAGCTGCATCGGGTTGATCTGGAAGTCGGTCCCAACAAAGTTGAGAAACGGCTAGACGGGTGATGATGGTAATGATGCATGCCTAAGAAACTGACAAAGACTATCAAGGAAGATTTTGCCAACTCCTTTTTCACAAACGCAGGATTTTACAATATGTATTATGTCATATCAAGTCCTATAATATTGTTTGTTCCCAGCTATCATTATTTTGACTATTAGTGGAAGTCGTTACCGCGTCCGGGGCGTGGAGTGCGACAGATTGATATAAATAGTTCCTCTTAATAAACGTGCTCGGAAGGGAAATAAGTCGTAAAATAAATGTTATAGGTATTGCGAAAAAATGTAATGAATAGCTTATTTCCATGATAAATAACGGTTATTATGCTAAGCACCTACTCAATGGATTTAAATGTGAGTATATTGTAAATTAATGTTGTTAATTATATTTCTATCTAAGTATCTTCTCTGCGGTGAATTAGTCTTATTGAGACTTGAGAGTGGGGGCTTTCTTAGGTAGAGATTTTAATGATCGTATTTTCCAAGTCGAATTAAACAATGAACACAAAAATAATAAAATACTTTTTTAAATTTTATTTCAAAATAATCTTTACATTCATTATTCTTTACATTCTCGCGTCTGTTCGCTTAGATCTTTTAAACCACGAAATGGATTTAAATGCGGTTTTGCCTCAATATATGCAGCGATTCAAGAGGAAGATTTATGTGTATTATACGCAAAGCCACTGGCAATAGCTAGTTTTTTTTTTAAATATTATTATATGTAGCGCATTGATGTCACTCACTGCCTCCCTGCATTTGGCCGCCTGATCTATAAGTATATCTGTATTAGATCTTGCCGCCTGACCTGAGCCGAAACATGCAATCCAGAATATGTGTGTAGCATACCTTACAAAGAATCTATATCAAATCAAGTAGTTTTCATCAGGGTTGTACGCAGCTAGGCACAAGGCAGCCTCGTGCCTCGCTACCTCCCGACATTAGTCATCATTAGCGCCGACGCCGCTCGTCATCGCGGCCCATTCAATTTGTTTATATTTCACGCCACTCCGAGGTGCCGCAGACATATTGCCTCTAGCCCTAACACCGAAATATGGACCCTTACCGATATTTATGGTAGCTTTATCCCGAGATGTGACTGTCTCCCGTAATGTGCTTTATACACCTTGGAATATCTTCAAATTGATATTATTATTCTTTGCAATTTGACAGGTAACGACTTTTTGCGTTTATTGGTAAATGAATGGTCATACATTTTGTTTCATAGACTCCATTGGGATGTAGGACTATCATTGATTTTATGGGGAATAAAAGATTTTGACAAATGATTTCGATAATACCTACTTATCTAGGTACTAGTTTAGTTAAGTAAAGAATCTCGGCTTAACTGGTCTATTTTTAGGCAAACAAACCTCAACAGTAAAAAACCTCTAAAAATTAAAATAGAATACCTATTTAAGTTTAATAAGAAGTTGCACTTAATATTTTGATCAGTATCGTCGCCTTGGGGGATGGCTATTGAAAACGTTATCATTTCTACATGCAGTATTGCTGAACCTTGTCTGTTTGGTGTTTCCGCAGCGATATGCTTTGAACAAAATATTACTTACGACTTCTTTTTATTACAGGCTTTTTAAACTTAAAGTAGTAATAGTAGACACGCTACGATCAAGACATGCCTCGCTTAAATCTATGAACTTTAGGTACATATGTTGCCCAAAGTGAAGCTAGTTACTAATTTAATATTCATTCCTCTTTGCTACTTCATCATCAGTCCCTAATCACCACATATTAATAACCCATTCACTACGATCTTTCCGATGAGCCCAAACACGATACTTCTGTTATTTGTTGGTGAGGTAGTCGGGTATCCTATTCCAGGTGGTGCTGCAGCATTAATTCAAGGTGTCTTTGTTAAATTATTATATATAATAGAATACTAAATTTACCTCGATCAGAGGTGTGGAAGATGCTTTTTTTTTGGATGGGAAATCATCAAATGACTTCTCCCGTCTGGGTGGAGCGGCAGGGCGTGTCAGACTTATACTGACTAAAACCCACCCGTGTTCCATCAGTTGCCCATGTGCCAGGGTCACTCACCAGGGTATTTCTTTCGAACAATCACTCGACCCCGGCAGGCGTGTGGAAGATGCTCACATCGCTTCATCAACTAGAAAAGAGCTAATAAACCATTCAGATAAAACAAAAAAAAACGGATAAGTTTAGCTGTTTGGGAGCTACGATGCCGCAGACAAATAAACACACGCACTGACAAACATAAGGTTTAATAGATGCATTAAATATTCTGTTTTCATTTATTATCTGATTTTGGAACACAGGACACTTACGAAATTTGCAAGTAATTAAAAGCAACTAGCGAAAATCTTAAAAAAATATCATCATACATTTTAAATACAATAGCTATTTTTTAATTATTTCCAGCTTTCAGAATAGAGTGGTTTTATTTTAAAATCTACCACCAAACACATTTACTTGAGTTACTTAACCTTTTTTTGTCACAAATTAATATTGACCGGCATTCATACAATAATGATAGAAAAGCCATTTTCTCAGAAGAAGAAAACATTATGAAGAAAACATAATGGCATTTCGTAATTGTTTTGACCTCGCGAGGCCAGTTTTTATTGAAATATTTTTTTCGTACCACTTGCTCAAAAAAGTGACATTCTGATTCTATGCCACAAAAAGATAACATAACAATAGTCATTTTTAATCTGTTAAAAACAGGAAAAGAAAATTGTACTGAATTTCATTCATCCTCTAGGGGGAGAATGTGATTTTGGAATACTTACCGAAATTTATACTGAACTACATCTGTGTTTACACCATTGAGTTTGTATATAAAGCATTAACACACATTGCACGCATTTGCACATCTTTTTGAAAAAGGAATACGCATTTATTATGCAGTTATGATTATTAAATAAAACTAGTGATCGCCCATTGGTCGAAAATCGACCGTACTTCATTTGAATAGAAATACATTATTAAATGAAAAAATATAGAAAATAATAAATATAAAAAAATAATATGGTTATATTTGACATTCAGTATAGACAAATTGTTGACGCTGTACTACTGTGGAGAGGGTTCGCTGGCGGGATGGTGATGGCCAGGACCAGAACGTAGGTGTAATGAGTAAAGAATACTTCTTCAGGACTCTCTTTTTTATTTTCTTAATACTTCTTAACTGCTGGATATGGAACAATATGGAATGAATTATCACAGAAATTTGTTCTGTGTTTATAGAATTTTCCCTATTATTTTTAATTAATTATGACGGTTCCAAATGTCATAATTATAACCAGCCTGTACAATCGTGAGGCATACAACCTCTACAGTTTGCACACGACACTAAGTTTTGTATGGGAAACTTACTAATGCCATACTTGACACTCCCCATAAAACCGCAAAAAATATTTCTTATAAATCTAAACTATATTCCTATCGTCGCTAATACAAATAATATTATAGACAAATATTCTCGACATGATCGTAGATTTTAAAAATGAAATAGGTTATATATCTATAAAATTAATTTATTCTATGGTTATACTTGACATTCAGTGAGATAGACACAAAATCAGGCTTACCAACTTATGGGTTTTCCCAAATTTAGGGGGTAAATAAGAGGATTGAGATTTTTTAGGGGCGTTCCATTTTTAGGGGTATTCTTAGGGATTTTTTGCCATCTTACATTTCTCATTGTGTTTTTGATTACAATAAAAGTATTAGCGACTTCTAGTACGGTTCCTCGATACTAAGAATGCAGAGTGAATCATTAACAAATGTCGCGTAATAAATATAGACAAATATTACTATTGTATGTCTATGATTACTGAACATTCGTTGGTTATTTTCATTATAATTTTTTAGCGGATTTTTTTTTTGTAATTGTGGTAATTTTAGGGGTTTTTAACTTAAGTTTTAGGGGTAAATATTTCTGGGTGTTAGTAACACTGCACAAAATAATAAAGACAGATTTGGACCATAAACAAAAGAATATCTATGCATGTGTGTATTAGATACACGGTAATGAACAGTAGTGTGTGTAACGTGTTATTTTTTGAAAATAATGTATTTTAACGCATAATTTAAAAAAATATTAGCATTCGTCACTTCTTCTCTGTATAAACTATAAGTGTGCAAAATTTCATACTCCTCCGTCCGCCCAATTTTTGTAAAAAGGGATCCAAAGTTTTCGCTTCACGTATTAATATATAGATTACGAAAACCGACGAGGCCGTATGAGTTTGATGCCTTTGCTTTTCCGATAAAAAAATATTAGTCTAGGAATTTGCCGCGTTTTTGTTTTCTTCAAATACATAAACATTAATTGGACCAATGTTTCGAATGTTAACTTTTACTTTTAATTGTCATTATTTTTAATAAATGCTTATCTCATATTATTATTGTGTTAATTTTTTCGCAAATGGTATGAAAAGTAGAGTATTTTCCTCGGTAATAAAGCTGTCTTAGTCTTGGGTGAACTTAAATCCCTCGCTACACTCAGGACTCGTCTTAAATCCCTCGCTTCGCTCGTGATTTAAGTTTTTAACACCCTCGCTACGCTCGGGAGTAAACCTCGAGTCCTTCGTTACGCTCGCGATTTAAATCGTCACCCGCGACAGAAGACACTGCTTTATCCTCTTGGTTAATAATCTACTATTTAATACCAAAAAGGACTGGATTATTCTTTTTTTAAATATAATGGCTGAAAAAGTCAGTAAAAAATGAAGTACCTATTGAAAAATAATGGTACCAACCATTGCTCGACAAGATGGTGAAGTTGGAGCGAATTATGTCATGAATTAGGATGAATTTTAAAATCCGACCTTAAAGTTCCATTGATTAGCGCGTTTTTTTTTCAAATCCGACATTCGTTTCCAGTTATACCGCGTTCAAAAAAACAAACAGCAGATTGGGTATTGGTTGTTTATAGTGATTTGAATAAGGATTTTCATCATTTTAAACGGTTTTTAGGGTTCCGTTGCCAAATGGCAAAAACGGAACCCTTATAGATTCGTCATGTCTGTCTGTCTGTCTGTCTGTCCGTCCGTCCGTATGTCACAGCCACTTTTTTCCGAAACTATAAGAGCTATGCTGTTGAAACTTGGTAAGTTGATGTATTCTGTGAACCGCATTAAGATTTTCACACTAAAATAGAAAAAAAAACATTAAATTTTGGGGTTCCCCATACATAGAACTGAAACTCAAAAATGGTTTTTTTCATCAAACCCATACGTGTGGGGTATCTATGAATAGGTCTTCAAAAATGGTAATGAGGTTTCTAAAATCATTTTTTTCTAAACTGAATAGTTTGCGCGAGAGACACTTCCAAAGTGGTAAAATGTGTCCCCCCCCCCCCCCCGTAACTTCTAAAATAAGAGAATGATAAAACTAAAAAAAATATATGATGTACATTACCATGTAAACTACCACCGAAAATTGGTTTGAACGAGATCGAGTGAGTAGTTTTTTTTTAAAACGTCATAAATCGTAAACCGCAATTTACCTTACATTCAATCAACTGAAATATAAAAATTAAAAAAAAAACATTTATTTTTAAACCGAGAATACCTGCAGGTTTGTACGGAACCCTCGGTGCGCGAGTCGGACTCGCACTTGGCCGGTTTTTTTATTGAACGTGTAAGTGTGTGATAGTTAAAATATTTGTATTTGTTTTTCATTACTGCTCCGCTTCTCTTAGTTTTAGCGTGATGTTATCACCCAACACAACACAATTCGGACCAGTAGTTCAATACTCAATACTGAATATCTTTATTGCTTTACCATAATGTGAACTTAGGTGGTAACTATATAATTTTAGATCATTATGGACCCTGTAGGGCACAGCAAAAGGATAGGAGAGAGGAAGCTCTGTTTTTGAAAATCCTTTGGTCAGGAGATTTCGTAAAATAAATCAACATATCGCTTATTTATCTATAAAATGTATTAACATATTTTATATGATTTTTATACAAGTAGCTATGTATTATAATAATTCTGTTTATTCATTTATATGGATTGTTGTTCTTTCAAAAATTATTATTAGCTATATTGTTTTATTTATTAAGTATTTAATTTTATTCATAATTATTGCTGTTTGATTTAATTTTTGTTTTGTTATATTATTTGATAAATTATTATTTTATTATTTATTTAAAAAAAATACTTCACACATACAATATAGTATCAATAGTTTATTTTACATATACCTATAAATTGCGTGTTTATCAAGAATTATTATTATCAATCATCATTATTTTAGTATTTATTATGAAATTAAATTATATATTATATGTCTATTATTTATTTTTATCATTTAAATATTCGTCTAAGGAGTAATAGCATTTGTTAATCAGTAATTTCTTAAGATTTCTTATAAATTTATATTGAACTTTTCTTCATTCTTTATAATGTCAGGCAGTTTGTTGTATATTTTTATAGACATTACATAGGGACTTGTAGAATGCATTTTTTTTTTTTTTTTTTTTTTTTTTTTTTTTTTTTTTTTTAACTTGGAGGTTGGTTCCTGGCCCTGCCTGGGCGGAGCACCGCCGTGTCCTCGTGGAGGCGATCGGCGGCGGCGACCTCTCGCGTCCGGCCCTGGTGCGAGCCATGGTACGGAGCGAGAGGGAATGGGAAGCCGTCACCTCCTTCTGCGAAGCAGTAATGCTCGCGAAGGAGGAGGCGGGGCGCGTGAGGGAGTGGCAGTCTCTGCGCTCTCACGCCCCTAGCCGCCGCAGGAGGAGACGCCCCGGGCGTCGGGAGTCAATAGCGGACTCCCGGCCACCGTAGGCGCGAGCTTGCGGGTGGCGAGCAATGGGTAGCTCGCCACCCGGTAAGGACCAAGCTCGGGTCGACGGCGCGCAGTGTTCCACGCGCGCCTCAAAGAGATGTCAGCAGCAGTGTAGGGGTCTACTAGGACCGATGCCTGCCGGGGTCACGTGATTGTTCGAAAGAGATACCGTGACCCTGGCACATGGGCAACTGATGGAACACGGGTGGGTTTTAGTCAGTAAAAGCCTGACACGCCCTCCCGCTCCACCCAGAGCGGGAGAAGTCATTTGATGATTTCCCATCCTGAAAAAAAAAAAAAAAAAAAAAAAAAAAAAAAAAAAAAAAAAAAAAAAAAAAAAAAGGTTGGTTCCTGAGATTAGCGCGTTCAATCAAACAAACAAACTCTTCAGCTTTATAATATTAGTATAGAAGATAATCAAATGATGTGTTAATCACTGCCTTTGTAATGGAGTTTGGATGTCCGGACTTTAACTTTTTGCTCTCACCATCACTGTTTTCAAATTGGCAATTATTACCTACACTTGGATTTTGTGGAGGCAAATTATTAAATGCCATTAAATCTTTCATATTAAGGACGCTAGTCCTTAATATGAAAGATTTAATGGCATTGAAATATATGAACATTGTCGTATTTTCTTTTAATTAATGCACACTTATGATTTGATGGGGAGTATTTTAATAATTACATATTTTATTTAGGGTGTCGTGTGTGACAACAATTTCTAAAGCCCAATGGCACCCACTATCGAGTTGTTAGAGGTTCACACGTTATATGGGCTGCCTTCTTGTAGGTCAATCTAATGCAAGTTCACGAACAAATACTTAGTGTGACTTTCACTCCTCGGAAGGATGCAGTTGATATAATTTGAGTCAGCCTTAATTATTATAGCAGTAGTCTGACGGGAATTATAAAGCATGTTCTTTTCATACACAAGGAAACTACGGCAGGCAGATTTCATAAGTTTGTTTTGGTTGTTTTGCATCAGAGGCCCTGGGCAGCGTGGGCAGCACGGCGGGCAGCTCTTGGCCGTCATCGACGCCGGAGCCGTCGCCGTCGCCGGCGTCCACGCCCACCTCGGCCGACGCCGCCGACGCCGAGGCCGAGCCGCCCTTCACGCTCGGCGCTACCGAACACACCCCTTACCAGTGCCAGTTCTGCGATAAAGCCTTCCCCAGGCTCTCGTATCTCAAGAAACATGAACAGGTAATTATGTTTACGATGTTACTTTTGCTCGTTACCTACTTGAGTGGCGGTTAACCAACGCGTCCCATCCCACACTCGTAATCTTCATTAAACTCTGCAAGACATATTCAGAGAGATCTAGACCGACGCAAGGAACATTTGAAGTAGGTAATATATAGGTACGTCCACCGCCCGTCCTCTCATTTCCATAAAGTAACAAAGCTAACAGCTTCGCAGACAATACGACTGCTGCGGCAATCATATCTGTGAATCCACAGCCCAGTTTCGCCATGCGTGCCCTCGCTTCATTAGCAAGTAGATACCCAAAACAGCCCATTTACAGAGCCGGTGCGTAGATATGCATCGCTCTCAGCTTGCAGCGCTGGCGAGCTGAGGGCTGTGACGTGAGCGGCCATTATGCCGGCCGTACATCTCGGCTCCTTTGTGTCGCGCCGATCTCGCCGCGTTACGATTACGACACACGCCGAGACAGATCTAGCTGAGATAGGACAAATAGAAACGTCACTTTGCATGCCGCCGCGAGCTGCTCGCCTACATACGGATATAGATCGGCACGTACACTTCAAGTGGCAAAACCGTCACCTCGTTCAAAATTAAAATTAGGGGAGGTCTCGCTCATATAATTTGAGATAAGCAAGACGAATATCGAGAAAGGATTTCATTAGATTATCGGTATGCAATTGGCGTGTTGCGCTCGCGTCGATATCGATCAGCGCATCGCGGCGACCGTTGCTGGTGTCGGGTGTGCGCCGACAAATGTATCGCGCGATGATCGCGTCGCGGAGCCGCGACAGCAGCGCGGTGACGGCCGGAAATAGGCTTGCGATAACAACTCCCTAGCCTAGCTCGCCACACCTTTATCATCGCGCCGCTGCTTGGGAAAGGCGATCATTATAAGAATAAATCAATTACAGAGTCCACGCATACTCGCCATTCGTCTTGTTTTCGTTTCGCCTCTGGAGAAATCGTTAAGCAGTAAAACGTCTCGTGGAAACTATTACTTTAATGCTGAAATACAATCGATAGCTAGGAACAGTTCTTGGCCGGCCAGCTTAATTAACCCGTCCGATACGTATTGTCCTTGATAGAGGTAGGTAATCGAAATCGTAAAACTTTCGAAGTGCTGTGGACACACTACACAGTGCTTCAGATTGCACCAATAGATAGAGCGGAAGAATATAAAATCGACCTCGGCGTGAAGACATAGCAGTTTGAGACAGGGCTTTACGATCGTCACAAAATAGGTGCCGAGTGATGGTGCGGAATTGATTTCCAAGATAGTCTCCTATCTCATTTAATGTCGTGGATTGGTAAACTCCCTATCTTTGCATTAGAACACGATATTGGGGATTCTCCATAAGTAAAAAGACATTTTTGGTGACTCTGTGATCCGCAAATATCACAGATCGCAGAGACGGATTATAGACATCTCTGTAGTCACAGATGAATGTCTTAGGTTACCTACTACAAGTTGCAATAATCGAAATTGAGAATAAACTGAACAATAATTATAGATATTTTGGAGTATATATTTGAGATATTCCTAAAAATGTGTAATTACCGCAGTCATTTATAATGATTTTGACATACTAACTCGAAGTCGTTACTTATCAAGGATAACAAAAAAAATTAGAGCGCGCAGAGAGATTCACATCTTAATAACAGTAGGTACGAGCACCAACGAATTAGAGCTACTGTTTCGGAGAACTTGTGATTCACGAGAATATTAAGATTTTTTATCATAAAGCCTAACATTTTTCTGCATGCGCACCGCGGCGCGTAGTGAAGGGGTACATTAAGTTTATTCTAGTCGTGTCGTACTTATTATTTTTTGTGTTTTGTAGAGAAGGTGACTTATTTTGCTGAGAGCACCGGTTTGGATACAAACAAAGTTATGTTAATAGCAACATTGAATGTGTATGAACATAACATACGATATCAAACTGGAGCTTGCGTGAGGTCTGGTCCGAGGTGTTATCGCCGCAGCGATGAGGGCCACCGGCCCACTTGACCTCGGGTTCTGCCGCACCTGACCATGTGAACTGACGATGTCGCGCTGTTATTCATCTGAGAAAGTCGCTCAGTAGCCGCCCGCTGCCCATTCCCAAGCTTTTATTGGCTATCACGTTCACCTCAAACTAGTTTAAAATGTTCTTGGTGCGCTTTACTCGGAAAGCTCACCACCATTAGGAGCGTAATGTCGGTCGCTCTCACGGTATTTGTTAGCAGTTTAAATAACGAGCCGTGATACATACCAGTCGCGTGTCTTTTTACCATAAGCACTGTGTAGTGTCGTGGTGGGAGCAGCACGCGGCGGCCAGCAGGGCTCCGCGGTGCACCCAGGGGCCGAGCCCCCGCGGCGGCCCCAGATCGTTTCGCTTATTGAATTCTCGCACGAAGTATCATGATGACAAGGGCCAATATTTTGTAAAAGCAACAAAACTTTTATGAACCTAGCTTACCCGTTGGACAATCAATTGCAAACAGTAACGTCGCAAACACAATAAAACAACGTCTTATAAGAGAGCAGCTATCGATTAATCGATTGTCAATCTCGCGAGCGTCTAATTGGCCTGCGCTGAGGGTAGCTTCCTCTTAAGTGAGTGCGTGGGCATGGGCGCTGGCCGGAGCGGGGCGCGATTTATCGTGCACGGACGATCAAATTTATTAATTCTGTCAGGGGCCGATTGCTCCAATTAAGTGAGTGGAGTAAACATGCCGCTGCTATGTTTATGTGTTGCCGTACCGGTGCCGAGGTAGTGCGCCGTGCGCGCTCAAATTCGCACGTCACTCACCGCTAATCACAACAAGTGATTTAAATATCACTTGCGAGTCGCGTCACTAGTTTATGTGAACGCAATTTAATTAGAAGTTGGTTCTTTTTGGTTTTTAATCAATACAATTAAGTGAATATCTAGTTAAGTGCTTAGCCTACTATAGGGCCATAAAAATCGTGAGATAACTGATCTGCTACTGAGCTGATAGATGTGTTATCTTAAAATTTATAAGACTCAGATAAGTCTACCATCTGCGATTTACATATTTTAAAGAATTGTTTTCAACTGTAATATTTAATTTTATAACAGTGTTTGAGAAACAGCTGAATATGAACATAGAGCTTAATATATCTTCAACATTTGAAATAAAGCAATTTTTTTTTTATTACCTTCTTCGTACATACTTTATTTACAAGCAAAATGTTCCTCCTAAAGTATACATAATGTTCAAAAACAAATTTTCCGACAAAACAGTTATCAAAGCAAAGGAAAGTTCTAGGTTTTTAGTTGTCATAAAATAATAGTAAAACAGTCGATCTGAGAAGAAAGCTTCGAGGCGGCGGAAGCGGCTCCACTTAGCCCAATTAGACTGGCTCCGTGCTCATAATAATTGCTGCTGACTGTACCAGGATACGCGGCACTTATCAATCTGTGGATTACACTCATCCTAGTCTAGTAGGTGCTCGGTCTGTCTGTCTATCAATAAAATAATTTTAGTGATAAGCATCGTGAGTGAGTTTATTTCTTAGGAAATTCAAAGTTAAAAAAGAAAAGAGTAAAAAAAAGATACTTTTTAATGCTAGGTGGCCAGGACCAGGCCCAAGTTTGGAAATACTATCTATTTAGTTAATCATACGAAAATTCTTAAATTAAAACTTGCAGTTAAATCTTAACTAAATACATACCTACCTTTTTAAGGAATTTAATACAGATAAAGTAAACATTTATAAGCTTTTTGTAAGATGTGCAGATTTTCTTGCCGGGACACAGCATGAAGTGATTAATTCATCATAACCCACTTTAAACATGTCAAGAGATTTATAATGGTGAATCGGTAATTTATCACTTTTATCACAACAAAGTGCTCGCGACTTTGCATAAGTTAGCATAGCATATAACACTATACTTAATAACGAGTTGTAGACGGCAGCAATGGAGTTCAATGGGTATAAAATACCCATTAAAACGATAAACCCTGAGGGTATAGGCAAAGTCACATTCTATCTGCGATAAAGTTGATTGAAAAGTCAAAAATGATTGACCCCTACCGAAAGAAATCAAATCTGTTGAAAATAGATGTAGAACTACGTAACGTTTTGAAAGTGATTGCCACTAGTCTAGGCCCTTTGGTGTTTGAAGAGGTTGGAAAAGCTTAAGTAAAATAAATGATAAATGATTTTATTTGTGTAAGTAGGTTTGTTTGTGGACACTGACAGTTGGACTGGTCCACAAATTCAAGGTCGCTCAGCGCGCTATAGAGCGGGCTATGCTCGTGGTCTCTTTGAAGGATAAAATCAGATACGAAATTATCCGGAAAAGAACTGGACTTACCGACATAGCTCGCAGAGTAAGCAAGCTGAAGTGGCAGAGGGCTGGCTATGTCTGTCGAAGGACCGATGGCCGATGGAGCAGACGAGTCCTGGAGTGGAGACCGCGTATCGGCAAGCGTAGACGCCCCCCAGCTAGATGGACTGACGACCTTAGGAAAGTGGCTGGGGCAGACTGGATGCGGAAGGCGGAGGACAGGATGTTGTAGCGCAACATGGGAGAGGCCTATGTCCAGCAGTGGACTGCGATAGGCTGAGTTGAAGTAGGTTTGTACAAACTACTAACTTTTACATGTCAATGATATTTTTTTTAATAAGATGAGGTCGGTGTTTCCTATCTGACTACTCTGAGAAGAAAGGCCGAAACAAACTTGAGGTCACAGTCTCTTTTAAAGTCCAGAAATAATCTTGGTCACATCATGTAAAAACTATGTAGATTGGTGACTAAAATGGTATTTCGAGGGAAGCACCACATAAATTGAGTGGATCTGTCCAGTCAGTACAAGCATTTGTCACTAATCGTGCAGCTCAACTCAGAACTTAAGTAGCTTAATGATTTGACGAACAATACCAAAGAAGGGAAAGGGTAGGCCACAAAAATTACTCAAACCGCCAGATCATGATTACAACTTATTGAGAAAGGAAGAAAACAAAAAAGGATCACATAGTCTTCGCATTTCAGATAAAGGAAACTTTCATGCATTACTGAATCAGGATAAGTGCTGGCAATTCATACATAGGACAGCGCATAATTTCAACACTTGAAACAATAATATCGATAGGGTAGCTGTATACATTACTTATATTCGCAATAAATGATACTAATTTGTGACTTGGCTACCAGCATCAAGGAGGTGTGTCAGTCACAACTAACAAGGTACCACTAACGAATTGAGATGTGGTGCTAATACCCTCGCGTCGTAATTAGATGCGCACGAGCCCGCAAAACCCTCACCAGACAAGTTTTTTCTTTTTAGATCCCCTGTATCTTATTTACGTAATCCAAATTCAAAAAACTAACACGTACATTTTTCTTCAAATTAAATGTTATTGTTATGTTTGTTTAGTGCCAAACGCTTAACGTGTTAGCTGAAATGGAATAGAAGTCAATCATTCGTAACATTTGTTTAGCGTTGTTCTGAATGAATGTCGCGGAGGTGGTCAATTAGTAAAAGCGTGAACTGGCTGTCAGTTTGGGAGTCTATTGTGTGGTGGCCGGCTCCAGTTCACGGCGGTGCGAAGGCTGCCAACATGGACGGCTGTCATTATCTCCCTGCCACATGCTATTCACAAGTGCCGCATTAGCATCTTCATTATGTCCTAACTCATGAATAATCTTTTCAGTAAGCCCAATAATACTTGCTTCTTTTTACAACTAAACGTATTTCGTCACGTAGATAGAAGATATCTTTGGAGTTCTCAAATGGCTGCGTAGCTGTTTTACGATTATGTGAGTTTTGTAATAAACCAATAAGCGTATTTGCGGCATAACTTCGCTCATATAAGTGTGTGTCGACGTACGAATTTAGTTACCCTAAATACTATGTCGAGAAATTGATCTAGGGTAGATGACCTTAGAGTCTTTATTTCAAGTTTTAGTAGTTCGTCTGCTGAGCCATCAACGATATAGGTCAACATCTCCCTAGCCTTGCCCCAACTATGTTGAGGTCACCTTCCAGTCTAACCAGATGCAGCTAAATACCAATATTCTACATGGAGCAACTGATTTCATCTGACCTCTACAACCCAGGTACTGGGTAATAGGTATTTACTTTAAATATACCTACATTTAAGCTTATTATAATCATTTAAACCCATAACAAACTTGACTTAACATCTGAAGCCTATAAACAAATAGTTTAAATCTGACCGTTTGAAGTGGGTCAAAATCAAGTCCAAAAGAGTCGGTTACAAACATAGTTACATACGAACATAAAGGTGAAGCTAATAAAAGCGTACTAAAAATTACTACCTCCTAGGTATTTTATTAAAATCGTTTCTTTAACTTCCCTTGTATATGTCCTGGAATTTCGCAATCTTTATTTCAGCCACTTCGACTGAAGCTAAAGGGGCTGAAATTTGGAGCACACGTTTGGTTCTCATGAAAGCGCGATAAAATATTTTGTTTTAATCTTTAAAAATATTTTGGTTATTTTACTATAGGTCTCGAATGATCACAAAGCTGTAGTTGCGACCACTTCCTTTTAAACTAAACTTGAAGTGCCCTCGCATAACATTTAAGCAGGTTTCCTAATAGCCTAGTTAAGATAATATCCTTTGACTGTTGCAATGCAACTTGCCTACCGAAACTCGCGAAATGCGCTGTGGAGACTAGGTACAAATACGTATTATAACAAAGTAGCACCTATGTGACGAGACTATTGTGTGTATGGTGAAATCTGCGAACTGCCTACACGGCATGTTTCATAACCTGTCGAGTCTGGACATTACTTTTTGTTCCCATCTACCGTTACAAGAAGACGTAGCTGAGTCAAAACGTGTTGTTCGCAGCGAACGCGTTCCGGTGAACATTACCGATCAAATCCATCTCATTGTGATAAGTCCGCGCTGCTCCCGCGCAGGAATGTTATCGGTTACACGTATCGATTCGTTATACTGCAGCTTCGGATTCGTTGTGAAACTACCACTTCAACAATAGGATTTGTTTGATTTGGTTCTGTGGCAAAACCAACGTTGCAAATTGTACTTATAATATGTTGACTTGTTGTAAAGAGAACCGCCCCGTCAATTAGCTGATTATTTCAATATCAACGCACGCTACTAGCTTACTCAGCCTTTTCTAAATGCATAGCAGTACTTATAATTATAAAGATCAAAAGAATCGATACGCAGATAATTAATTGAACGATTATCAGTCGTAATCGATCGCGGCGATGAAGCGGCGGTTTCCAATGGTTGATATCTTATTCGGACGTCACGACGAGCTTACTGGGTCCTTCGCGTTTTTTCTCTCTATTGACACAAAACGCCGGTAGATCGTAACTCCGTAAGCTGGCCAGCTCACGCAGGCGCAGCGGTAGTCAGTCCATTGTTCACAGATCGTTCTCACGATAGTTTTTATGATAGCGCACCCGAAGTTATTTCGATTCGATATTGTGTGACGTAAATGTGTACACATTTTAATCGCTCCTCATGTAATCGATTAAAATGTTGTTTAGATTTGATGGTAGGTATGCATGGGAACACGGAGAAAAATAAAGTTGGACCTTTTTCGCTTTGCCTCGTAAGTCGTAACTTGATTGACGACTAAACTTAAACTTTCGTATACCTAGGTTAAGTTTAGCGTTTGTATTTCTATTACTTAACGCACCTGGGTATATTAAAGTTGTCTCTTTTGCATAACTAGTCATCAGATTAGCTGCTGAGGGCACGATCCAGGATTAAATATACCGGAGAACTTATAAAACTCTTTTACCTCTTCTGCTTACTTAAGTATAAGTAGGTACTCGGTACTTAATATGTTGCGCTAGATCAGTTGCCCGTTATTCCATTGTCCATATTTATACCTAAGTTTTTCATCTTACAGTTGTAGGGGGTGTCTCATTCTCATAGTACAAACATCTGTCAGGATATTAGACGTGCCTACTTGTATGTTATCCACACTATCCACACTATATCCACACTATAATATTATAAATGCGAAAGTAACTCTGTCTGTCTGTCTGTCTGTCTCGCTTTCCTGCTAAAACTACTGAACCGATTTAAATGAAATTTGGTACACAGATAGTTTAGAGCCTGAGAAAGGACATAGGCTACTTTTTATCCCGGTAGTACGTTCCCGCGGGAAAATTTCCGACCTCCACGCGGGCGAAGCCGCTGGCAAAAGCTAGTGTATTATATATATCATTGTTTCAGACCCATTCGGATCAGATGCCGTTCAGGTGTGAGTTCTGCTCGCGTCTGTTCAAGCACAAGCGTTCTCGTGACCGCCACGTCAAGCTGCACACCGGAGACCGGAAATACCGCTGCGCACATTGTGAATCTGCTTTCTCTAGGAGGTAAGAATTGTATGACACTCGGAATTCCCTGATCCCGTCATATCAATTTTTATAATGATCATTATAATACTTCAAACGAATTCTAGCCATTAAAACTCAGAAGGAAGGTGGTTACAAATCGTAAGTTCCATATATAAGATTAATAATCCATTTTTTCCACCGCTAAATCCTTATTACCCCTCCAAATATTCGTAAGTAGTGTACCACCACAAATGGTAGAGTGTACAAAGAAAATGGTAATGCGTCTAATCTCAACGCATTGAAGATTAATATATGGTTAAGAGAATGCTCAGGAGACGAGTGCATGACAAAGGCCTCAGAGTAAGATTGATCACCATAAGTCACGGGCACCGCGCTCTCGGTCGTAAGGCGACGTGTCACCTTTTTCGTCACCTTACCGCGACCACGTGACTAATTCCATGCAATTTGTCGGCCCAACGAACCGCCGACGAGTGAAAAGAGATGATGCGCTGACAAATGACGTCGAGGGCCTCACAAAAATGAAATAATGGCCCGTACCTAAACGGGCACGGCGAGCGCGGCCATTAGCGGAGGTGTTTGGGCGAACGTCTCTATTCTGTAGTTTGCGTGAAAAGCCTCTTTGTTAGTTCTGTTTGGTCCGTGCTTTATGTGGGTACTTATGTCTCGTATGACAAATTGACGTCTCAGCTTGGTCACAAAAAGACGATTTATCTCAATTTTAAAATCCTTATACGGATGTTTAGCTGTTGTAGGCGCATTACTTGAGTACGCGTTACGTTTACACGGAGGATTTAAGATAAACTAAGGACTCCTAAAATAACCTTACAAATTCTAGACAGCACCGTAAAACCTACCATAGATAGTCGAAGTGCGTTATATTACAGTGAGAGTGTTACAGGCGCGACGGTTAATCGACTCTTTATCTTCACATATTATAAAAAAAACTCGCTTCCTACGTCTGTACGTTTAGATCTTTTAAACTATCCATGGATTCTAATGTGGTTTTCAAAAATAGGCAAAAAAATCTTTATCGAATGAATATGCTATAAAATATAAAGTCTACTTTGATGATTACTTTTTGTTATTTTGGTGAACTAATCACAGCAATATATGTATAATAATATGATGATTTTGCATTCCAGTGACCACTTGAAGATCCACATGAAGACGCACGACAATCAGAAGCCGTTCCAGTGCACCGTCTGCAACCGAGGGTACAACACCGCAGCCGCTCTGACGTCACACATGCAGGGACATAAGCGAGACCGTGAGGGTCGCGAGCCCGACAGGCGTCGGGCTCTGCGATGTCTGCGATGTGGAGACGCCTTTCGACGACCAGACCTGTTACAAGTATGTTCAGAGTTACCAGAACATTTATTAAGTACTGGCTTTTGCCAGCGGCTTCGCCCGCGTGAAGGTCGGAAAATATCATGCGGGAACTTTCTTTTGGTGTATGATCAACGTTTGCGAGGATAAGAGCTCCAAAGCGCATTTTCATCCGACTTCCTTCAAATTTATCATCACTGCTCAGCTCCTATGTGTTTTAGCGTTATGGTATATAGCCTATAACCTGCCCAGGAGTATGGACTACAATCGTACCAAGTTTGGTTAAAATCCCTTTAGTAGTTTTTGACCCATGCGTGCACATACAGATAGACAGACAGACAAAAAATTTACTGATTGCATTTTTGGCATCAGTATCGATCACCATTCATCCTCCAATATTAATTTTGAATGTATATTCAATGTACAGAATTGACCTCTCTACAGTTTTATTATAAGTATAGATAAGAAATTAATGGTTTCTAATGTAATTTTTACAATATGTTATGTTTTAATTTATCTAGGCCCACATGGTGAGCGCACACGGCGTCGACACAGCAGCTATGACTCCACCGCGACGCGTCGCTTCTCAGCCGCCGCCCACACTTCTCGCCTGCATCTACTGCACTCGCGACACATTCACTAGCATGGAACAGTTACAACTACACGTGCGAGCAGCACACTCAGCACTCCTAAACGGCGAAGGGCCCGTTCAAGTTGATCAACCTTTGCCCACTGATCTAAGCCGACGGGCACCTGACGAAGTGCCCCCAGTCAAACGTCCTCGCTCCGGATCTGGCACGCCACAAACAACCTTATCACCGAGCACACTTCTCTGCAATCAATGTGATGCTGCCCTTCCAGACTTTGAAGCATTTCGGGCTCATTTAAAAGGTCATATTGAAGAAGGAGGGGAGTTACGATCAAGTCCTGCGCCCTGCGTTCACTGTGGAGCTACGTTTGCGGACGCTGCGGCGTCTGAGCGTCACCTCACGGCACATTACTTGGCAGTCTCGTGCGAGTACACCTGCCACAGTTGCGCTCGAAGTTTCGCTGCTCCTGATGACTTGCAGAAACATCTTCTTGAACTGCACGCGCATCACTTGTATAGATGCGCTCTTTGTAAGGAGATTTTTGATTCAAAAGTAGCAATACAGGTAAGACTGTCATACAAAACTAATTGTTGTATCTTGTAGACTTAAACTTAGCACCCTGTTACTAATACTGTCTGTTCTACTTTCAGGTTCACTTCGCGGTAGCTCATAGTGGTGAAAACAAAGTCTGGGTGTGTCGGTCTTGCGGAGCAGGCGCCGGTGCTCTCCGCTCGGAGGCCGAGGGCGCCGCTCACGTACGCTCTCGACACGCCGCCGCAGCCCCACGATGTGCTTGTGGAGCCCTACTTGGCAGTGGGGTGGCTGCAAGGACCCCTCGACCACATCGTGCGTATCGATGCCCCGTGCCTGCCTGCAATGACGCATTTGCCGTGCAGTACTTGCTCGAAAGACACATGCAGGCTCATCATGCAATGCAACAACAGGTAAGCGTCTATCTTACGGATTCTGTTATGATTTTTCGTGGTTATATTTAAAAGCCTGATTATTAACAATTATTGCCTTTTGTCAGGTTCTAAACGGAGAATTACCAAGAACAAAAAGAATGGACTCCACAAATGGAGGCGAGGGTGGTGATGGCGTACGATCTCCATGTACTCCTGGAGCAGAGAGTGCTGGAGTGACCACTGCAGTGGTAGCTGCGAGTGAGGAGCGGAGGCGGAAGAACGGCGCCGTCGCCTTACAGTGTGCGTACTGTGGCGAGCGCACGCGCAGCCGAGCAGAACTAGAGGCTCACACACGAGCTCACTCAGGGGCCGCGGCTGCGAGACACAAGTGTCTGATCTGTGATGAAGTGCTGCCCTCTGCTGCAGTGTTGGCGGAGCATAAGCTCACACATTGCAAGGTAATATACTTGAATACATTTTATCTAAGTATGAACTTGTTAATCAAATAAGTAAATTCATGAATCCTTGCTAAATAAAAACTTAAAAAATCTTGCACAATTCAACTCAAGTTGCCAGTTGCAATTTTTTTTATTAGTTTTTAAAGACTTGGATTAGCCTTGTTTTATTGATTTCTCTTTGATTTTGTTCAGTAAATTTATCGCCGACTTTTATGTTAAGCTATTATTCCTTCTAACTATATTAATATACCGTGTGGTCCGACCCTGGTGATCTGCATTTCTAGTACAAACACAGGTAGTGGTAGTCTCTCACAAAGTAATGTCACGTACCTAGTTTATTAAGCTGGTTTAATGATTGCTTGTGAAGAGAACATTTAGAATGTGTATGGTGTTGCAGGTGGTGTCGGGCGACACGTGCTCCCGCTGCCGCGCGCGGCTGGTGTCGGAGGAGTCGTTCCTGGCGCACATGGCGCGCCACCACCCCGCGCTGCCGGCGCCCTGCGTCGTGTGCCGCCAGACGCTCGCCTCCGAGCCCGAGGCGCGCCTGCACGCGCGCTTCCATCTGCGCCCCGGGGACGACGAGCAGAGGTACCAATACCACAGCCATCAACACCATCACCACCATTTCAGCCATCCTGCCAGGCTCGCGAGATCTGATCGACAAAGTTACCGTGGCCCTGGCATATAGGCAACTGAAGGAACACGGGTGCGTTTTAGTCAGTAAAAGTCTGGTGCTCCGCCCAAAGCGGGAGACATCATCGTCATTTTATGATCTCCCACCCACAATTTTTTTTTAAATCATCATTTCATCTATAAGTCGTCCACTGCTGACAGGCAGGCGGGTTGGCAATCGCAGTGCGGTGGTAAAATGCATAGAGAATGCTGGTGCCCATTCTCTAGTAAATCCCTAAGTCATCCCTTACGAATCCAATAGAGAAGAAATGGGATGGTGTTATTGTTTACGTTCGGCACCGCACGGAACGACCAGAGCCATAGCAACACGGAAACAAAAAAAAAAACGAAATTGCATGAATTGGTGAAATTATTAAGCGCGGAATTACGACCGTTCTACAGACTGCTTAGTTTATTTTGGTTCGGAACTTTTTGAGCCCGACTCGCTCTCGGCTAAGTTTTTTATTATACCTTTTAATTTTCTTTTGTGTATTTGTATGTGTATACACATGCTCAGCGACGATGCATTATTGCATCGATCGCAAGTACGCACATTCGCTCGTCCACCAAAAGTTCGCATTTAGACACCTCGTTGTCAAAACCGTAACCATTACCATTTAACTTATTAGAAAATTTTATTTTTACTAATAAGTTAGTTACACAATAGTTTACCACTTCTTGTAACTAAGTGTTATATGTAGTGATTCAATATAACTATTTCCCTTGTAATTCGAGACTTTAACTTTTACCTACCATCCTAGGGATGCCCGATTTTTTGCTTTGAATTGATCTTCTGGATCGGAACTTCGTGAATCGATTCACGAACTTAATCATATTGTATTGAATCATTAATTTTATAACAATAAAGAAAAGCACAGTATAAGTTTTTAACCAGTGCGCAAATTTTATCAAATTAAACTAACGAGTTATAATAACCATGCAATTTTTATTATATCTTAGTACAAAAAAAATAAGTTATCGTTAACGAAAGATGTTTATTTTGAAACTGGTTTTTATGGTAACAAACGCGTGGCGGTGGCGAAGGTGAACAACTGAGCGTAGCTACAAGTACCTACCTGCTGTTTGATCGGTCAAAATTCTTAGAAGTTCGAAGTACCTATGCGCGCGGTTACTGACCTATTCCTATTGTCGATATCATATTACGAAATTTGTAGGGTGTCCACAGTTTACTGATTTAAGATTGGATAAAATAAAAAAAGGATAAATAGTTGAAATGCATGTGTTCTATTACTGATATTGAACCACCAAAAAAAAAAAAATTGCGCCCTGGTTAAAAAAATCCTGTATGTACATGCAAAATTATTTATTATTAGCTTTTGCAAGCGGCTTCGCCCGCGTGGAGGTCGGAAATTATCCCGCAGGAACATACTACCGGGATAAAAAGTAGCCTATGTCGTTTCTCAGACTCTAAACTATCTGTGTACCAAGTTTCATTTAAATCGGTTCAGTAGTTTTAGCAGAAAAGCGAGACAGAAGACAGAGTTAATTTTGCATTTATAATATTATAGTGTGGATAACTTAATCTACTCTAACTTGATCTCCTACAAAGTGTGCCACGGACGCCGTCGTGACAGATAGCTGTAATTCAGCCAGTGAGACGTATCAATTAAAACGTAACGTAACGTACAGTACGAATTACAACTTGTCGGCTATGTTAGCATTCCCTTCCGAACGTCTGTTTTCTTTAGCTGAAAAAACTTTGACAGATAGCCTCAATAGGCTAGATCCAGTGCGTCTATCCAAATTATCAATTTTGAAAGTTTAAATGTAGACAGTTGGAATCTGTAATGTAAAAATGTTTTATACTTTTCAAAATTATTCATGTAATATAGAAAATAAACGTTCGAAAGGGAACGTTAACACACGACAAGATGTAGCTCATACGGTATGTTGTTTAGGTTTAAGATGATACGATTTTTTCATACGATCTTATCAGCGCACACGGTTTGATCTGGCAAAGATAGTATCCTGTGGAATCGATAAAAAACTCGGTAGATCGTATGGTCATGAATCGTAGAAGATTCAGATCGGGCATCACTACTACCACCTACCGTCACCATAGTGCCGAAAACAGCACTTTTTTTATAATAATTATGTCAATCACACAAAAAAGTACCTATTCTTTCTTCGTTTTCCTCAGATGCGCCATATGTCTCCGTGCACTCCCGGAGGGCGAGGCGGGCGAGGGCGCGCGCGCGTGCTCGTCGTGCTACGCGCGGCACGCGGCCCCGCGCGCCCCGCCGCCCGCCGACCACGACTGCCGCCTGTGCCGGCGCGCGCTGGGCTCGCCCACGCGGCTGCAGGCGCATCTCATCGAGCACACGTTCGCGGGCATCGGCGCCTTCACGTGCTACCTGTGCTCCGCCGTGTTCACGAGCGCCGCCGGCCTGCAGCGCCACCTGCCCGAGCACGCCTCCGCGCCGCGGCCCTACGACTGCGCCCGCTGCGGACTCAAGTTCTTCTTCCGAGCCGAACTCGATAACCACGCCTTCGTGCATCTCGAAGAGGCGGAGATCGCGCAACGAGCGTTCTATGAGGCGTACGCTCGCGGTGCCGCGTCCGCGTGGGCCGCGTTAGCTCCGCCGGAACCGAGAACGACTCCACCTCAGGCCGAGGTCAAGCGTGAGCCGGAGATCAAAGAGGAGCGAGGTACTGACGAGTACATAGAAGTGTCGTCCCCTCCCCCCGCGGCCCCTCCGGCCGCTCCACCCGCGCCGCCCTCGCCCGCGCCTGTCGTGAAACAAGAGCAGCCTGACGAGGAGTGAATGGCGCCTCCCGTGGTGCAGTGCTGAATGTGTCGTCCCTGACGCGGGCACGAGTCCCGCTGCAATACTAGATTACGTCCGTACGAGCTATTTTTAAGTCGTTAGTTTCGTTAAAGGTTAGTCGTTAAAGTTTTGCGTTCAGAACGCTGTATTTCCTGTAAGTAGTCCGTACCTATCGTTTATGTTGGCTAGGAGTATGTTTTATAATGTTTACATGGCTATTTGTATAAACTGTTAACTTAATATATTATGTTAAGCTTCAATAACAAAAGCCTTTTTTTTGTATTCGCCTCTCTCTATATTTACTTAGCACAAAGAAATCATCACAGACAGCTAGATTTTTATTCGATTATTAAATTTATACAAAAAAGTCGATGTATAAGTTGTCACTGAAGATAGCTTATCAACAACAGATTCCTACCCTACATAACTTGCCCTCAAGGGGTAGCAATCTGCGTCTGTATCCAGGGCAGGAACCCAGCCACGTTGACGTAGGCCGCTGGCACGTTGGCGTTGGCGCAGCCGAGACCCCACGCCACCAGCCCCACCACCACCCACTGACCGTTCACTTGGCACACCAGGCCTGAACCACCGTCACCCTGAAAGGAGAAGGAAATACGAAGTTGAATCAAGAAAAAATATAAATATGATGTACGAAAATAACTTCTGACCCCATGATAAGCTCAATGTTTCAGTTAGTCGTAGATTAATCGTTTAAATATGAGCAAAACCAATTCCCAATATTTTTTGTTGTAGGTAAGTACTTATCGTTTACCAAGATAAAACCAGTAAAAGACTCGAAAATGCTGGCTTTAATTGACAATTTATTTATTCATAGATATTGAATTATGCTCTGAAAATGACTCGGCAATAGAAGTGCGAACCTTTTCTATGTAGGTTTCAAAACACAGTGCCTCGTTGATCTAGTGATCGCAAGCACAGCAATAGTTGTGCACAAGGCCTTGGGTTCGATTCCCAGCTCAGACAATGTTATTGGATATTTCCATCACGAATTTCTCTGTCTGGATTTGAGCCCGGTTGATGGCAATAGGCTCGCTCCTATTACATAGGAGCATGGGACTTAAACATAACCAGCAAAATGTGGCTGTAATAGGTAAAGGTGCACCTCTGTCTAAGCCTTCAGGGGAAAACAGGCGCAACGTTATGTATATAAAATAAACTGCTAATAAACTTGATAATCATCCATTGACCATTATCCGTGATACCTCGAGGTGTTCTTTATTTAATCAACAATTTTACTATTCTATTCTCTGTTGCTAAGTGGTCCGTGACCATAACCCAAATGGCGATCATAAAAATAGTAGTAATATAAAGGCAAGAACCTAGAACGTAGCGTTACCAAATGCCGCGCACTAGTGACCATCCGTCCGACCCATGAGGTGAATAGTTAACGCCATAACTATCATGTATAGGATTGAGGCTGATACGTGTTGAAGACTACCCGGGGACACAAGAACAGCGGAGTAATTGCACAAAATACTAAGAGTAGGAATAGCTTTTTTTTTTTTTTTTTGGATGGGAAATCATCAAATGACTTCTCCCGCTTGAGCGGGAGGGCATGTCAGACTTTTACTGACTAAAACCCACCCGTGTTCCTTCAGTTGCCCATGTGCCAGGGTCACGGTATCTCTTTCGAACAATCACGCGACCCCGGCAGGCATCGGTCCTAGCAGACCCCTTCAGTTTTGCTGACATCTCTTTGAGGCGCGCGTGGAACACTACGCGCCGTCGACCCGAGCTTGGTCCTTACCGGGCGGCGAGCTACCCATTGCTCGCCACCCGCAAGCTCGCGCCTACGGTGGCCGGGAGTCCGCTATGGACTCCCGATGCCCGGGGCGTCTCCTCCTGCGGCGGCTAGGTACGTGAGGGCGCAGAGACTGCCACTCCCTCACGCGCCCCGCCTCTTCCTTCACGAGCATTACTGCTTCGCAGAAGGAGGTGACGGCTTCCCATTCCCTCTCGCTCCGTACCATGGCTCGCACCAGGGCCGGACGCGAGAGGTCGCCGCCGCCGATCGCCTATGGCTTTTATTTTAATGGTTCAATAAAATGTTTCATACATATGAATCGTTAACGATAACTTCCAAAGTGATCCAGAGTATTATTATTAAAAGTAGGTATGTTATGCAATTAGGGTGCCGCATGCCGTACGGATACAGGGGAATGCCTGCGATCGCCAACCCGCCTGCCAAGCGTGGCGATTATGGCAAACGCCCGAATTAGGGGAGGCCCGAGGGAATTATATCCAGCAGCGGACGTCTTTTGGCTGAAATGATGCCGTACGGAAACGTCATCAGCATAAAGTAACTGACTAAGCGCTACATTGGAAATCTCTAAAAAGACTTCGAACCTAAGTCTCTGGCTGACTTGAGTTCGAAGTCTTTTGCAAAAACAACCTCCAAAGATGTGTAGGTTTATGGATGACTCAGATATTAAGCGGGTATGCGGCATCCACAAGAAGCGCTAGGTAAAAAAAAAATGCAGCTGTGGACTACTGTGGCGCTGATTTACATCTTTTAAAGAACTTACTGTACACGAATCCTTATTGGCTTCTCCTCCAGCGCAGATAAATGATGTGGTATCCAGCACGAAGGTGGCTCCAAGCCGGGCTGTTTGCATCTGACTCTGGCATGTTGCAGACGCCACAATAGGCACGTCCACTTTCTTCAAAATCTGCTGGTACTGACCTTGTACCCCAAACATGTCCTTACCCCAACCAGATACCCAGCATCTGAAAAAGATTGCAGTTTGATAATAAATAATTTTAACTTATGCTATTGAAAATTATAACATTTTGACTATTATTTTCGTGTTGCCCATGTTTGGCTTATAGGTTCCAATGGGGAAGATAAATGTTACCAACTAAAAACCGGGACGATAGACAACTATTATGCATGACCAACACATGACGTCACAGAATTACCCCTAAATGGACGTTGCTAGAACGTGTAATGCATGACCGATACAGGACGTCACTGAATTGACACTAACTGGACGTATACTAGGACTTATATTGCATGACCAGCATAGGACGTCACTGAATTGACATTAACTGGACGTTATTAGGACTTATAATGCATGACCAGCATAGGACGTCACTGAATTGACATTAACTGGACGTTATTAGGACTTATAATGCATGACCAGCATAGGACGTCACTGAATTGACCCTAACTGGACGTTACTAGGATGTATAATGCATGACCAACACAGGACATCACTGAATTGATCGACGTCACCAGGACGGTCCGTTCAGTACCAGATACAACAACACGTTTAAATGACGTCAGTGTGACGTACATATTCGAAGAGCAAAAATACGGACCCCAAAAATTACCTTGGGATGACGTAATTTTTTGCCGCAGACGTCATTTTGCTACTTGGGTAAATCATCTTACACCTTTTCTTCTAGGTACTTTTCCTTTAACTACTTCACTCCAACTCACCTTTGTCCTGTATAACTAGTGGTCGCTGATGGCGGCAGACAAGCCCGATTGATGGTGACTGCTGCACCAACACTCGGTGTAAACGGCACAGTCGATGACAACCTCATCACCATTATATCAAACTGCAAGGTATTCGCATTGTACGACGGATGGCTGAACACTTTGGTCACTGTGTACTCTTGGTAAGGAACAGGCTCGTAAGTACCGGCTGCATCCCATTCGCCAAGACGAACCTTAACGTTTGGAACAGTTCCTGAAACACTGTCATTGATATCAATTAAAGTTACTCTAGTTTATAATATTACTTGAATTTTTAACATAATAGCTACAAAATTACTTTAAAAGCTTTTTCGTTACTTACACATAAGGTAATAATCTGTGAGTAACAGTCAAAACGTTAAGTGAGTTTATAAGAACACCTCCAGCAATATAATCGTTTTGTTTCGTCAATATGAGCGCCTGTAATGGACAAAAGAAATCATAAATAAGTAATCTAAAACAAAATATCTAAAATATCTCTTAAATAGCTTTAAAATGTACTTACTTGCCAAGGAAATTCTCCGAAATTAGCTTGCCCACCGGTTGGAGTGATAGCTGTAGCAGGTACAGTTTGTAGTGTACCACAAGCTATCGTGGAGGTGGTGGTAGTGCCGCCACAGCAATATTCTTGACCAGTTGGACATTGAGTTGCCACCTGGATAGTTTTTGTCTCAATTTTTGATATTTCAGATGATTAGAAATTAAAATATGAATACTCATAGTTTTAGTTCCACTTACCGGATTGACGATCCTGATGTCTATCATTCCAGCACCCGAAGTACTAGTTCGGACACAAGTCCCAGTAGGCACACAGGCACAATTACTTTGTCTTTTCACAATTTTGTGTTTTCCATCCGTTCCTACACTATTAAAAAAATGTTTCATGCTTATAGGATATTTATGGTCCACGCTTCTCCGTTGTCTTGGGAACTTCACAGCGTTGTCAAACGATGGTATTTGTGCACTATAGCCAGTAATCGGGGGCCTATTCAAGGCTGCCGAAGGAGACGGAGTAGTGCCGAGCCGAGGATCAATCGGGAGCGGGCCTGCGATGGTATCATCAGGATTAAATATACATACTACGTCAGGATCGATACAAATTATGAGAGATAAAATCATTCCACCTAAAGTCGTTGCTGCTGTTGGTGCGGCGGTGGGAGCTGCCGTAGGTGCTGCGGTGGGAGCTGCTGTAGGAGCTGCTGTAGGAGCTGCTGTTGGTGCCGCTGTAGGAGCTACTGTCGGAGCCATGGTAGGAGCGACTGTTGGGGCAACTGTTGGAGCTACCGTTGGGGCTGCTGTTGGAGCTACCGTAGGAGCTGCCGTTGGAGCCATCGTAGGAGGTGGCGTTGGAACCACCGTTGGAGCCGCCGTAGGTGCCATCGTTGGGGCCGCGGTTGGTGCCATTGTTGGGGCTGCAGTTGGTGCTGCCGTGGGCACAATGATTGGTGCGGGCACTCCGGGCACCACCACGATTGGCGTCGGGTTGGTAGGTAGCAACCCCAAACATGCTGTCAAAATCCACAGACACATTTTGAATACAATAATAAAGTGAAATAATTCCTGTCTAACCGAACGTCGTCCACCACGACCGATCACTGTTTGAAGATGATGATGAGCTAAACATTAAATACGTCCTTAAAATAACGATTGATGGTATTTCCCTAACAATTGCAGCCTTCATGGTGTAATGCGCATGATCATATAGCGACAAATTGTTGCAATCAACGAAATGTGGATTACTAATCTTTTGTTGGCACTCACATGTCGTAATTTTCGTCATCAGTTGAAAGAGCAAATTATTGTAATCTCACTGCACTTGAACCATAATGGCTAGTATAGAACTGCAACAATGGATTATAACAACACAGTAATGTATTATTTTACGTGCTGTGTGCTCTGGTTCTACTCGTTCTTTTATTTATTTTTTTGTCTTTTATTTTTTTTTGTGACACGGAGTATAATGCTCAAAACGTGAACACTCAGATAAAAACCCAGCTCATCAATGACGTCAAAATCCATATTTGCGAAACTAAATAATCACAACTATGTTAATACAGCTTGTGTTTTCCGTAAAATTAAATAGAGGTAAGGAACAGTTTGCGTTTTGACGCTACGTGAATAGTTGAACAAACTCGGAGTACGATTATGCTAAGGCTAGGTACGGAAAATAAGATATTTTCTGCGAAAAAAAAATCGTTTTGAAGAATTCTCACAACAATTATTTTTATTTTGTCACTAGCTGACCCGACAGACGTTGTCCTGCCCTTGAATTGTGAGTTCATACGAAAATCCCTCGTAAAAAGGACTTCCGAATTTATTTTCCAATTTTTCTATCCATAAAACCTAATTAGAATTATTACTAACAGTTAAAAATAACTAAAGCAGTCCAATTATCCTCAAGTGGTGTGCTTACTAACGAACATCATTTCATTTTTATTTTATTTAAAAATGAAGATAGATAAAAAATGCTGTGTGAAAAGTATATTACTATACCACAAGCGAAAAACAAATTGAAGCTATCAAATGTCTCCAAAATCAGTTATTGCAAAAATCAAGTAAAAGAAAATTTATGATATCACAAATGTATTCTTTACTAGCTTTTGCCCGCAGCTTCGCCGTGGATGTCGGCAAATTATCTCACGGGCACATATTTTCGGAATTAAAAAGCATCCTATGTGTAAATCCAGGTAAACATGTAGGTATAGATTCCGAAGTATCAAAATTTATTTTCATCAATCTCCATTGATTTACGCTGCGCACCGGTAAAGTTTCCTGTCGGCATGATTTATTCGAACATTTCCAACAATCAACATCATATTTTAGCCAATTAACAAATACAATCTTAATAATTTACACTTAGACGTTCCTCATTAATCACTCTGTCCGTTAGTGAAAACCGTATGAGAATCCGTTCGGCAGTTTTTGAGTTTATCGCGTTCAGACGGACAGACGCAATAGTCACATTTATTACTTACTAGCTTTTGCCAGCGGCTTCGCCCGCGTGGAGGTCGGAAAATATCCCGCGGGAACATACTAAAGCGCATTTTCATCCGACTTGCTTCAAATTTATCGTCACTGCTCAGCTCCTATGTGTCTTAGCGTTACGTTATATAGCCTATAACCTGCCCAGGAGTATGGACTACAATCGTACCAAGTTTGGTTAAAATACCTTCAGCAGTTTTTGACCCATGCGTGCACATACAGACAGACAGACAGACAAAAAATTAACTGATTTCATTTTTGGCATCAGTATCGATCACCATTCATCCTCCAATATGAATTTTGAATGTATATTCAATGTACAGAATTGATCTCTCTACAGTTTTATTATAAGTGTATAGATATAGATTCTTTTCATAAGTATTTTCAAAAAAGGTTTAACTTTTTGTTAGTAAAAAGCCTATTAGATGCTATATTTCAGAATTTATGTGTTGTAAGTGTTCAATAATGGTCGGTATTTAAAATATTTCTGATTTTGCAAAACATATGGGTTTGTAAATTCAACGGTAGAAAAAACATTAACTTATTGGCATAGCATAACACTTAGAACAGTAGTTTGCGCTTTACGTGACATTTTCTGAACCATATATTTCGAGAATCACTGGTCCTAGAGAATCTTGTTTGGACTATTTATGCAGAATTAAGTGAAAAAGGTGAAATGGCAATTTGACCCTAAGCGAATAACTATAAGGATTTGTTCAGCAGATTAATTTTTCTTGGGCTATATATACTCTTGTTCAGCAGATTAATTTTTCTTGGGTTATACAGGATCAGTGTTTATCCAGTACGCAAACTGTAACCATGAATTCAGTATATCATTCTAGACCCACCAGCGTGGAAAAGTTTCGTCGGTTATACAAAAAAAAAAATCTGCTGTTTCATAGAAAAATGCAATACTTACGGGGTCAAAATGTATGGAACTGTTGATTTTTTTTTTGTAAAACCGACGAAAAATTTCTACGCAACGGAGTCTAGAATGATATGCTGGATTCATGGTTACAATTTACGCACTGGATAAAAACGTATCCTGTATATAAGGTGTATCTATTCATACACGAAATATTTTAAGAGGTACACCTGTAAGTGGTAAAGAAGCTACAGCAACGAAAAAAAAAATTTCTAAATGTATTTTTTTTTCAAAATGTAATATTTAAGAATTATTTGACGCACATAACAAATACTGACTCCTTCTTATTTTTTACGGCCCGAGACACTGCGGCCATGCTCGTGCCGTCCGGTCGCCGCCCTCGCAGCGTCAGGCGGGCCATTCATAGAATTTGGAGTAAAAGTTTTATGCAAAACGTCTCAAGCAGGTTGAAAATTATAATAATTACGAAAATTCAAAAACGCTTACATAAAAATTTTCTTTTTGTTCTATAACTTCTTTACCACCTGCAGGTGTACCCCTTAAAATATTTCGTGTATGAATAGATACAACTTATATACTCAATGTACAATTGATAGGTACCAGCTTCTCCTCACAACTTTGCCCACGGGAAATTTCGGATTTATTATATTAGTATCGGTAACATGAATAATTCTTTTGTTTTTATGTTGTGTTAACTTCTATATCCTGTGCATTTGGTCAATATCCTTTCTTTCACCGAAATTATATCTGATTGCAAGTTGTTAATTTAATTCAATTTGAAAAAAAAAAACTGAATATAAGATGAAAGAAAATCACATGATTGGGTATACAGGGTAGCATCGACTGGATGCGGAAGGCGGAGAAAGTAGTGCTGTGGCGCAACTTGGGAGAGGCCTATGTTCAGCAGTGAACTGCGATAAGCTGAGTTGATTGATTGATTGATTGATCGATGCGCAAAATTAGTTTAGCCATGAATTCAGCAAATGATTCCTAACTTCCTAGAATCCTGGGGTACTTCGTTCTTAATCTCAGGGGGTTCAGAATCATGTAACAGGTTGCGCGTCGCTGTCCCTGCCCTGTCAACCTGTGTACTTTTATTTACTTTGTGTTCGGGGTTACATACATTATAACATAATAGTTATACAACGTTTACATGTCCTTGGCAGGTGGACAATGAAGTGTGATACAACAAAGCCATTGAGCTTGCATAGTTATGAGACCGTGGCGCGATCGAAATAAATAGACCGCCGTCATTCAGACAATGTATTGGTGTGATGTGTCACACAATGTATTTATATAATTATATTTATTATACAATTTGCGGGATTTTGGACCTATTCACTTTAAACTAACTGCATAATGGCGGGATTTTACCAAATAATTTGTCTCTGAATTTAGTAGGTACTTTTTTCTAAAATGCTGCAATAATCTAGTGCATAGTCACACGTTGCCGTTTTATCCTTATTTTTATTGCCACAATGACTATCTTAGAGATGAACCTAGCTGCAGCATCAAGTCATCTCTTCCTATGTGTCCAGAATGCAACGAGTATTTATTTTTTCTTTTTATGAAACATTTTTCTACTGCTGGGATACAGGTCTCCTCTCTGTGAAAGGTAGTCCCAAGAACACTTTCTGTGTGCATTTTAACAAACGAATATTAAACTTATGTAAAACTTAAGGTCCGTATAAACTCTTGTATAAGTTCACCGAGCATCTTGACGCTTTATATTGGCATTTCAAAACTATTACGATGCTTTACATTGTATAACGGTTGGATAATGGTATATCAAAATGCTTTTGTGAAGCTTTTAGTTTCAGGGCAGCAAACCACAACGCTGTTGTACAGCTTTCAGCTGTTTTTAGTGCATTTGGATCTACAATACCATTTTTAAGTAGTAAATAAATGCTTAATGTTGTTTAATAGCATAAATATGAACCATTATAATGCCACGTAAATCCTCTATACAACTTTCAGCTGTTTTTATTGCCTTAGAGTCTTTTTTTTTTTTCAGGATGGGAAATCATCAAATGACTTCCCCCACTCTGGGCGGAGCGGGAGGGCGTGTCAGACTTTTACTGACTAAAACCCACCCGTGTTCCATCAGTTGCCCATGTGCCAGGGTCATGGTATCTCTTTCGAACAATCACGCGACCGGCAGGGTCGGTTAGGGTCTACAATTGGTCTACAACCAACATTTGGCATTATCTTAATACTTAAAAATGCTATTGTGCCTTAGGGTCTACAATAGCATTTTTAAGTATTAAGATAATGCCAAATGTTGGTTAATAGTATAAACTTGTATCATTATAATGCACCGTAAATCCGTTAAACGGCTTTGAGCTGTATTTAGTGCCCTTTGTTGTGTAATAGCACTTTTAAGTGGTAAGTAAAAGCCTAGTACTGCTGAACAGCATGAACGTGAATCAATGTAATGCTTGTATTTTTAAAGATCAACTGAGTTCTGTTGTACTGCTGACAGCTCTTTAATTAAATACAAGTGAGTTATTGTAATGTGTAAAGTTGTATACACATTCAATTTACTCACCGGGCTGCTATAGGCAGACACCATTTTGTAAATATTTTATAATCAAAAAATATTATCCTTCGAGCCTATTTATAAAAGTAATAGACCTATATAATAATGGTATAACTTATTTGAATACTGTCCAACGACTACTATTATGTTAATTATGCAAAATTCGTGCTATACTAGGAATACACAATTGTTTTGGTTGTTTCACACAATAACATTTTGTATCAAAATCACAAAATATGATAAAGCCCATGAAAATTTTCAATGAAACTTATATAGACATTTACAGTAAACTACATTGCGCATATTTGAAGGTATGAAATAAAAAAAGAGTCAAAACCCAGTATTATAAATGTTGTTTTGATGCAAACAAATATGGTGTCAATCACTCAGTTTTGTCCGTCTTCGTTCATATATATTGCAAGACAAAGTAGTTAAATTGCAACGACGTTCAGTGTATTATAACATTAGTACCGTGGCATTAGATATGTTTTTACGATGATGTAGAGTTTATTTAAGTTCTAACTGAACACTTAAATAGCTCCAATCATTCTTTTACTGCATTCTAATGCTAGTCTAATGCTTTTGTAATGCAATTAACATCTTCATTATCAATGTTATTGCTAGTGTAATGCGTCTGTAAAGCGATTGGCAACTTCATTGACCGTAATAATGCTTATTTAATGCGACTGATACTTTCTTTGACCACATTAATGCTAATATAATGCGCCTGTAATGCGATTAAATAACTATTGTGATCCTATTGGGTGGTATAATTTGTGCCCAAATAAGCATTACAGTAGCCGTATAAACGTTTGTAATGCTACTATGGAACTAACTCAAAATGCGAAAACGATACAGAAATGCTGTAAGTCGGCCGTTATAATGCTTTGATGTGTTACTTGGGAGTGGACCGTGCGGGCCTAGTGCGGGTTAGTAGATATCACATATCTCCAAATTCCAGGTTCTGGAACATGCCGCTTTCCTCCATATTAAATATTATTATAATATGAAGTTAAAAAACACGAATAGCGTTGGCTACGATGGTATTGCTACAAAAATATTGAAAGCAGTTGCATTTGAAATATGTACTCATTTGTGTTTCATTATTAATCTTTGCATAAGTGCAGGTGTATTTCCTGATGCATTAAAGAAGTCCATTGTGAAACCACTATATAAGAAAGATAATCACGAATTAATGATAAATTACAAACCAATCGCGCTTATACCAGTTATGTCTAAGGTGTTTGAAAAATATATATATGGTGAAATTAATACCATATTAAAAACCATAGAAAAGTATAACATATTAAGTGACGAACAAAAGGGATTTCGAAAAAATAAAACTATAAATTTGGCTATTTATGAGTTTTTTACATAATATCATGCTTAATGTAGATAGGAGAACACCAGTCTGTGCCATATTCTGCGACATGACACAGGCCTTTGACTGTGTCCATTATAATTCCCTGGCAGAGAAACTTGAAGCCTATGGTATTAGAGGCAACGTTTTAGAATTAATTAAATCGTATCTTCATAACCGTAAACAAGTCACAGAAATTACTAAAATAAATAAAAAACTAAACGTGAAGAACCTTCAAGATCAGAGGAACGTGACGTTATATACGGAGTACCTCAAGGCAGTGTATTGGGACCTCCGTTGTTTACTTTGTATATAAATGACCTGCCAAAAGTAACTGAACATCCGATGACACTTTTTGCTGACGATTGCACTTTGACAATAGCTTGTAATGACATAAACACATATGAACTTGACATTAATTATTCAATCATATCTATTATAAATTGGTTAAATGATAATAATTTAAAAATTAATTTAAAAAAGACTAACGTTATGCACTTTAGACAACGTACACAAACAATTAACAATCCTAATATTCAATTTAATAATATAAATATCAATGAAGCTGACACAACAAAATTTCTGGGACTAATAATAGATTCTAAATTGAATTGGAAACCTCAAATAGAGACACTTAGTAAAAAAACTGAGTAGTGCAGCCTTCGCTCTGAAACAGCTTGCTGTGGTTCTCAACACAGATGCGCTAGTTACTGCTTACTATGGATTAGCCGAATCAATTCTTAGATATGGAGTTATCTTCTGGGGGAATAGCACGGACATTGAAATAGCGTTTCGGGCACAGAAAAGATGCATTAGATCGATGTTTAGACTGCAAACAATGGACAGCTGTAAACCTTATTTTATAGAGCGTAAGATATTGACATTACCTTCATTATATATCCTGGAAACAATAATGTTTATAAAATCCAATTCTCATTTATTCCAGCGTTTGTCTGATGTTGCTCCTAGGAATAGACGTGATAATTTCAAACTCTGTGTTCACGGCGCTAAAACAACTCTTATGCATAAGAGTATCTTTTGCATGGCTCCGAACATTTTTAATAAAATGCCCAAATCGTGGAAAACGTTAAATATTTCTGCTCTAAAAAGTAAATTAAAGAAAATACTAACTGAAAGAGCGCACCATCTCTTCCTACCAATTTGTACGCCACGATATGCGGCTGAACATGTCTGATCCTTTATGTATTTCCTTATTATCTTGCATGCAATGTATGTACACCATGTTTAAACAAATAAAATTTACTTACTTACTTACTTCCTCACAATGTTTTCATTCACCGTTTTGAGAGCAGTACCTAGTGATAAAATAATTTGCACAAAATATAGCGCCTGTCTGACCTGCAACGCGAAAGTCGTAAACGTTACGTTATCTAGGTATATAAATTGTCGCAATATTAGACAAAGGTCTCCTCCATGACTTTTCACCGTGCCTTGTGTGTTGCCTTTTCCGGTCAATCTCCCATAAACGAATCTGAGTCAACACGCCCATAGCGATAAATGAATTAAGTATCCAAAGTGTAAACTGTAGACTAGGGATTGAAAAACGGCTCGGATTTGGGATCCGTCTTCTTTTCAATACGGTTATAGTTCAGGGACCCGTTCGGTTTTGATTCCGTATCATACGATTTCAAAGTTCTATAAGGAAGAAAAAATATGTTTGACGCGTGCCTGGAATAATTTTTCTTTCAGGTCGCCTCCCAAATATTGGCACGTGCAAGATTGTACAGAACAGTGTCCGAAAATTAATATTGTCGTTAATTATTAGTAGTAGTTTTAATAATCAAACTTACTTATAGCACCATATGAACTCGTTCCATGTTGCTTTGAAGAAAAACCGGTAAAATAAAGGTTCTTAAAGATTCCTATTTTGGTTCCGATTCCGGTTCGGGTCGTATACCGGAACCACTAAATACCGATTCATTACCGGTACTTTACGAACGTTTTCAAGCCCTTCTGTCGGCTGACTACTTAGCTCGCAACATAAATAGGTAATTACTTAGATATTAAACCAGATAAATAACAAGTGGAAATGAAATAAAATCTCGTCAAAATAAGTAGCAAAAAACGTCAAATAATCCTTTGTTTTTTCATACCTATTCGATCCCAAAACTTCGTTACATTTTTGTCTTTGATTCAAATGATTCAATGTGGTATTTGTGTACTTTACTGTTCAACACAAAATCATTTCATTCAACAGCAACGTATCCTCTGTGGCTACAACCAATTTTTTTCTAAATTTATATAACTGCTCATTAGTCATCTTCTTTTTTAAGTTTTTTTTACAAGAAAAAGGAAACCTCTTAACGATTGGAAAAAAGTCAGTTGCTGAAAATACTCATAGAATCCCGCTGAACTTCATGTTTTCATTCTAAAAATTGCAATAATAATGTAAATGGCAAGACTGTTTGTTCTAAGCAATCATATTTTACGACATATTCCAAATGGTGTACAAACAGTTGAAAAGGGGTGCTTCCAACCCTTTTCTAGGGTACCCGACTATCGGATACCAATCGCACAATCCTTGGAGTTCGAGAGCGGCAAATCCTCTCTGCCAGCAACACACGTTGGTCGTATCACCTGCTATTCCGTCTAGGAGAGAATTATACTTTGTGGTCAGTGGTTCGTCAGGATCCACTAGACGTGATACGCTTTGGGACTGCGGTTCATCAGGATCGACATAATATTTATTTAGATCAAATAAATCTAAATAAATATTATGTGATAAAGCAGCGAATCTCCTCTTTATAGGTACACAAAGGGTAAAACGGGACCCTATTACTAAGACTTCGCTGTCCGTCCGTCCGTCTGTCACCAGAATGTATCTCATGAACCGCGACAGTTAGACAGGTGAAATTTTCACAGATGATGCATTTCTGTTGCTGCTATAATAATAAGTACTAAAAAACAGAATAAAATAAATATTTAAGGGGCTCCCATACAACAAACGTGCTTTTTGTCGTTTTATAGATAATGGCCGTTATCTATAAAAACGACAAAAAGCACGTTTGTTGCAACCCTTCATGTGCGAGTCCGACTCGCACTTAGCCGGTTTTTTTTTTTGTCACTGCTCTACCTAACTCATTATTTACGCATAGTAGATGCGTAAATAATGCCAGGAAAAAGAAAATGTTTATGTGCATCAACGGTTTAATAACGTTGATATCCAAATAATATTTCCCCGTAGACACATTGTTTTATTTCCCTGTATTAATGTCATAAATAACGACTCTAAGTTATCTGCTGGCTATATTTTTAAAGAAAACTTCTTTAAAACATCGCCATAATTAGGTATATCGGTACTGCTGTTGGATCAAAACCGAAATAAAGGAATAATTAAAAAATATAGTACCTATTTGTGTCCGTATTTCTACAAACGTAGGCAAATACGGTATTGGTAATTTAAATGATGTTTATTGGATTTTTCTAGATATATAAAAAGTGGTTTTATTTTGTCTTCAGTAAAGTAATATATGAGGCTGACTTTGTGTTGAATTTAATTTGTCAGTTGGTTTTCCTTCTTCTTACAGCTTGTATGGAAATTAACGAAATTAGAGAAAATTATTATATCCATTTTCTTCTTCAAATTCAAATTCAACTTTTTATTTCAGACCAGGGATCCATAGTGTTAGTAAGAACTTAGTCTATGTTAGTAAACTCAAATTTAATAAAATAAAATAATACTTAACACATTAATTAGGTACGTGAACAAGTGCACGCACGTGCCTGCCAGCAGAGCCTGATAAATGGACCATCAACCTTGTCCGCCATTGTAGCTAATATACTGTTAGGATTCACTACATAGTATATAAAAACTTAAAAATAACAATATAAAAACAAATTTATTTGCCAAATAATAAAATAACCTAGCACAATTTCAATAAGCAGTACAGGTAGGTAAAATTCTTGTCTGATGTATCTGTAAGTATCCCGGATTCCGGCAATTGGGACTCGAGGTGGCCTTGCACAAGTCCGAGGCCATGGGTTTTCATGGTCCTCGGAACGCACCACCTGCGGGTTCCCAACTCACGGTAGGAGGGGTTCACATCGGCGTCGAGACGACGATGAAGTACCTGGGACTTGTCCTCGACAGCCGGTGGAACTTCGTTGAGCATTTCCGACGTTTGGCTCCCAGACTGGAGCGGGCTGGGGCTGCATTAAAGCGGCTCCTGCCCAATCTGGGGGGTCCAAACGCCTCCTGCCGGAGGCTCTACACGGGGGTCGTGCGGTCCATGGCCCTCTACGGGGCACCGGTGTGGGCGCCCTCATTGAGGCTGCGCCCAGCGCGCCGGTTGAGTGCAGCCCAGAGGGTCATGGCCATCCGGCTAATCCGAGGATACCGCACGATCTCGTGCGAGGCGGCGAGCCTCCTTGCCGGAGTGCCGCCATGGGATCTGGAGGCAAAGGTCCTCGCGCACATGTGGGAGTGGCGCGAGGAGGCGAAACGCCGGGGCGAAACTCCGCTGCCGCGACAAATCGCGGCACGGCGGACAGAGCTCCGGTGTGATCTCATGGCAACATGGCGGGTACGATTGTCGCAACCCATTTTTTTTTCAAGACGTTAAAAATGTCACCCGGTATACATATTATTATAACAACCGACTTCCTGAAAAAAAAAACTGAAGTGAAAAATAATTTTAATTTTGGAAGTCGGTGTCTTAGGATCTGTAATTAAGGGTTTTTTTTGCCACCGACTTGAGACTCGGTTGTTATTTTCGTTTTTAAGTTTTTATTTTTAACTTTTGAGTTAATGGTAGATACCCCATACTAATAAAATCGCGTTATTCGTTCATTTGTCGCGCAAATACTTAATGCAAATTTAAGACTTATATGGTTTTCACATGGATCCCATTGTCCGAATGGAACCAAATTGGGACCATTCGGGAAGCACCAGCTTTCAAATAAAAAAAATTATCATCAAAATCGGTTCACCCAGTCAAAAGTTATGAGGTAACAAATATAAATTAAAAAAAAATACAGTCGAATTGATAACCTCCTCCTTTTTTTGAAGTCGGTTAAAAACAAAGTCGCTTCCCTCTGTCTGTCGCTATGTATGCTTAGATCTTTAAAACTAAGCAACGGATTTTAATGCGGTTTTTTTTAAATAGATAGAGTGATTCAAGAGGAAGGTTTATACATATAATACGCGGACGAAGCCGCTGGCAAAAGCTAATTTAATAATATATGAAATCCCATTAATTATGTCTTCAAAAATATTAATTAACGACACAAACATTAGATTAATTGTCTGTGGATGTAATTTAGAGGATGTATGACGTGCAGTGACGAATAAATCGATGGTCCCTATTAACAATGTCGGTTATGCATTTTTACCCATATTCGCTTTTTAACAATACATAAAACGATCAGTGCAAAGAACAATCCAGTCTTATAATTTTTTTAATCGCCAAAACAAACTTTGAACTGCTCTACTGAACAGTAGTCTTTCTGTGGAACCGACATTGTTAATAGGGACCATCGATTTATATAAAAAAGTGAATATTGGTAAAAATGCATAACCGACATTGTTAATAGGGACCATCGAAATAACACCAGTATGATGCATCAGTGTACCTACTCTGTTGCAATTAAAATAATAGCAATAGACGCAGCGGAGTTCCGGCACTGTAAAAGGTCAAAATATTGATTTGGTATAGATCATCAGAGTACAAAGTGGTTGATTCTCGTATAGATAAAGTTCGCAGTCACGGTTTGTATCACTGCCACCTTACGAAAATGTTCTGCACCGACGAATTCACACGAGATTGCCTATCGTTGTTAGTGAGGCGGTCTGTTTTATCACACGAAGTGTACGCTGGTACAGATGGCGCTGCTAAAGTTCTCCTGCTATCCGCAGCCACTGGAGGCGCCACCAGCCGCTCGTTCTGCGCAGGCCGACCATACGTCAATACAAACAAGAGTTGTACTGTTGAGAACGTCACGTATATGTATAGCTAGGATGATAGCGCCAGCCAGTAGTGCTCCGCTCAGTTTGCGTACACTGCTTGTGTAATTCGAGGCCAATTGTGAATGCAATCCATACTATAATTGTAATATTGCCGCGAGTTTTAATTATGACAGATTCGAGTGATGTCCCTTTAAGAAATACTTTCTGTCTTGGTTCAGTGAGTTGACGTTACGAGACGAATTAAAAAACCGTGCCTGTTAAATCTGCAGTAGATAAAAAAAAAAAACAAATTAGTGTATCACATTCATGATTAAAATGTGCGGATTGTTGCCTATGCTATGTTTTGAGTTTCATGAAGTTCGGGATCAGAGACGCCTCAGTCAGATATTCAGGTCATAAAATAAAACATATTTTTTTAAGTATACCCACACCGCCGATGCGGCATTTATAAAACTGCAAATGAATTTCATTAACTGTCGATTTTTCAAAATGCCTTCATACAGTCAAGAAATTAACGTGGATCTGAATTCTAATGAAAATGTTGCCTTGAAGACTGATGCCAAAGATGGCAAAATCGATGACAGTCGGTATAATATGTCGAGCGAACAAGACCCAAATAATGCGCCGGTGGGGCTTAACGCTGATCAGAGGCTAGCTTTCGCGCTAAGGGATTTTTTGACTCCCACAAGCACAGCTCACAGTGATGGGGAACCATCCCCCTCTGCTCTGTCCCAAACTCTGCCTTTCATAGATGAGCCGGTGGATGGAGAAGAGGCTATACACTCCGAAGAGGAGCCACCACAAAACCGTGATACGGAGGACGTTCTGAACAACGCCGCGTGCCGCCTCAGGCGGTGGCGTGCTGCGTCTAGGAAGCTGCGCCGGCCGCGGATCATAAACAATCTGTGCTCTAAAGACGATAAAGACGGCAATGTGAGCAAAGTGTGTAACGGTGGGCATACGGACCTCGCGGACCGGCTGCGCAGCCTGGCGGCGGCCGGCAGCATGTCGGCGTCGGCCGGCGAGCTGCTGTCGCTGGCGCCGCCGCCGCCGGCCGCCACCGCGCCGCCGTCCCCCGGCTGTCTGCTCTCACCCTCGCTGGCAGACCAGAGCTCCGCAGACTATTTCGTAAGTCTTCAAATTTCCTTATCACGATAGACGGCTGAAAAAAATACTACCTACCTGTAAACGTTCTTATCAAAAGTCATATATGTACGACGCGGAGGCTGATTATTTACATAACACCTAAGTACGTACACAAGCAAGTATTTGCGAACCGAAGACGCACGCACCACGTCGAAAACAAAGCAATTTTCTACATACATCAAAATTTTACGTTCGTGCCATGAATTGTTAAATAGTCGTTTACATTAATTTAATTGTTTAGGGTGCAGCATTTTTAAATATGGCGATAAAGCATGACATGTTGGAGTAGAAATCTAGATTTACCTAAGACCTTCTAGGATCAATATACAATCGTAATCGGTACACGGCTCCGTTTTCGCGGTTTTTCTAAACCACAGCGCGCCCTGGTTGTAATGTACTTAGCACATGACACAGATACCTATAAATGGACATATGATTTACTGACACCTATGGTACATATTTGTGGGCTTGTCTTATGACGAAATCTGACGTAGTTAAACATTTGAATTAGTAAACATTGATAGGTACCTTAGGAATTAAATTTTATATTTATATTCAATTCCATAATTCCGTTGGCAAGTAGGTTTTACACCTGCCTACGAAGATTACTACTACTATACTACAGAAGCATGGAGAAGTAAATATAAATAAATTACGACCTTTTTTAATCAACTGCCTTAAAGAGTGAACTAGTTTTAATTTGTACGACCTTCGGAAATACACTGGGCTTCAACACATTTTATATTAAAATAGTTAAATAGGTAAACTGGATACACAAGATATATTTTCGAAATAAAAAGGATCACAAAAAGAATTTAATCCACACTATCCACATCCATCCACACTATCCACACTATCCACACTTTCCACACTTAATAATATTATAAATGCGAAAGTAACTCTGTCTGTCTGTCTGTCGGTCTGTCTGTCTGTCTGTCTGTCTGTCTGTCTGTCTGTCTCGCTTTCCTGCTAAAACTACTGAACCGATTTAAATGAAATTTGGTAAACAGATAGTTTAGAGCCTGAGAAAGGACATAGGCTACTTTTTATCCCGGTAGTAAGTTCCCGCGGGATAATTTCCGACCTCTACGCGGGCGAAGCCGCTGGCAAAAGCTAGTTTTGTATAAAAATACTTTATAGTTGATAAACTTCTTTTAATAAAGGCCGAAAAAACTTTATAAACAAAAACACTCCTTTTCGAATTGCTGTCTTACTTTCACTTTTGTTTTTTTAAGTTTTTTTGTTTCTGATTATATTTTCACGTGTATTTCTTGATCGATAAATTTTGTTTCAAAAGCCAAGGTGTCTGCAGCACGTAAACTTTACTTATCATGCGTCTTTCACCTGAAGAATGTGCAAGAATCATGACTTTACAGGAACTTGGCATTAGTGTGCATCGTACTTCAAAAATGGTGGGTGTAACAGTCCGGCACGTAAAATGAAGGTATATAGAAACTGCAAATCATCTGAGAAGACCTTGTAATGGCTGACCCAGGTGCCCACTAGTGCACCTGAGTCTGTTATGACAAGGTCTTCTCTGGTAACATCCCGAGAAGACCCACTATATTGTCTCCACTGTGTTGAGAAATCGTAACCTCAAAGCATTTGAAGTCCAGGAACAGCTTTTTCGGACCCGAAGAGACTACACTAGTGACAGTACAGTGAGACGAACACTTGCTGAGTCAAACCTAAAGCTCCAAAGACCAGCAAGTGGCCCCAAATTTGAAAGAGGGCGTCGAGTAGGAAGACTGCACTATGCCCTTGAACATATCAGTGGAGTGAAGAAGAATGGCCAAGAGTAATTTTGCTCACTGATGAATCTCGATTCTCACTATTTCCTTCTGATGGAAGACGAAAAGTGCAATAGTGACTTGGAAAGCGTTACATTGAAGTCTGCTTTACAGAAAGAGAACAATATGCTGGAGACTCTGTACATATACGGGCTGGTATCTCTTGAGAAGGTTGCACAGCTGTAGAATATTACATCCTGACTAAAGAAAGAGATGCTCAAGAGATCCTTAATGAGTATGCAGGGCCAAATGTTGTAGCTATGGGTGATGGATCCATACTCATGCAGGATAACGCCCGGCCACACACCACTCAGGTCGTACAAGAATACAGTCAGGAGATTGATATTAACCTGATGGCTCGGCTATCAAGAAGTCCTAATCTCAACCCGATCTCGCACGGATGAGCTCGCAAGGCTGATTAGAACCCGCATACCACCTCCTATCGCCCTCAGGGCCCTAAAACAGGCCCTGATGGACGAATGGGAGAATATTCGACAACATCGCCTTCAAAACCTCGTCTTCAGCATACCAAACCGGCTCGAAGATGTAATCAGAGCCCGAGGAGGCAATACCAGTTATTAAAATGTAAATAAGGCGTAAAACATACTTTTAAATGTTGTTTGAGTTTTTTTTTTGCCAGTAAGTTAAAAATAGCAATCTTTTTTATTAAGTTAAAAACATAACTTAAGTATAAGAAACTACAGTTTCGAAGAAAGTTGATGAAATAACCTACAAAAAGTTTTTTATTTCGCAACTCTGACTTCTATGGGTAGTTTAGGAGAAATTTCAATTTTAAAAGTATAGTTCTGAAGGCTAGTGTAGATAAGTTGAAAAAACGTTTGTTTCATGCCCCCATTAAGAAATTCAATATTGAATTTAATTGTATATCAAATAAGGTATTTTGAAGGTTGGCAAAATATTGAGTTCTAAATAACTTAACGTTTGGAGCCTTCGAAAGTCAAACATTTTAAAGAAGATTTTCTGTTAAATTATTTCCAGAAATGATCGAGTCTCATATACATGACGGTTGTTATTTCCACACATAAGCATAATTGGCATCTTTTTATGTGCACTGTGTTACTTCATTTACTTTGTCAATAATAAAAATCTTACTAAAGTGTCCTACACTCAAATATCACATCTCGTGTTCCTAACCGTAAAAAGAAAACAAAAGCCGCTTCAGTTCGTTACACAGCAATAAAATGGTATCTTAAAGCACATCCTACAGCCTTTCACCCATAAATGAACGCCATTAAAAGTCAGAACATTATTGTATAAATCAAGTCTGACGTCATCGGTACGTCGTCAGTTATGGCTTTATTTATGTATCAAAAACAGTGGTCGAGCAGCTGTTCCGATATCCAGAACTTACCGCGTTTTGCGGCGCTTACGGTACATACAAAAACCAACAACATGGAGAAGCTATTTTGACGGACACGCAACGAAAATAAAAAGCCGAGATAATGAAAGCCAAATAAACACTGATGATCCATCACACTCGTATTCAGGAAACTTGACTAATTAGTGGCAATTTGGATGGTTCTTCGGACCTGCCAAATATCTTATCAGCAACAACAAATGACACAGGCACCTCTTTTTATCTTGAGTTGATAATAAATGCGATTTGTTGTTATTATGTACTTAATTTCCTTCTTGAATTTACAGTATTTGAATGCACGTGGTGACGAATTGTCATATAGTGTAAACGTGAATTGATTATTTAAAAACATTATTCATAAGTGCCGTTTTGTTAAGTGGTAAATCGAACTTATAACAAAAGAAGAGCTCGAACAGCGGAGTGAAAGCAGCTACCGAGTTGCATCATGCAGGTAGAACCAAAAGTAAATGTCATTACTTCGCTACGTCTCCGTTTCAGTAGAAATCTTTCACATGGCATGGCTATTTGATTTTACGTAGGAAATCATAAAACATCAACTTTCTAAATGCATCATCAACCCGGATTAGTTAAGCTTGGGCGAATTTATGTAGGTATTTTCTTGTGCTCGGTCTTTAATCAACCTCTCTTAATATTTTATACAGTTACCTACCTGTTTCACAAAGTCTTAATATGAATTACTTTATCGCATGAGTAAACAAAATAAAAGCGATGCTCAAAGTATTTAGAGATCTTTTCAAAATGCTACGACTCGACTACGGCATATTATCTCTGTGCGCAACGAAATCCTGAAACTACATGCGATAGAACGTGTTCAGAAGATAACATTAAGTATGTGTATGTACTGATAGCTAGCTAACACCTACTATGTAGAAAACCTTTATGTATGAAGGCAATTTTAGAAAAGCAATATTACAAAATGGAGTGTTATTTTCCTAGAAAACAATTCTTGTAGCAGGCGTTCGAAGCGTGTTTTTTATAATACAAGTGTTCCGTTTAATTATGATACGCTCTCCTTCACCCCTGGCTGAGTGGGACGACAGTTGGTATGAACAGATGTATAACATAAGTGCTACAGGCTGGTTGGAGCACGCGGTCACATCATGACCCGCGCGCGAACGACCACTGCGTGCTATATCGATTGGTTCGACCAAACGATTTACTTTAATCTTGACCAGTCACTTTACGTCATCACATCTGTACAACAAAAGACCTAAGTTGACGTTTTTATTCAACATTCAGTTATTTTTTTTCTTATTGTAATTTGTTTATGAAAAAATGTGGCGAGGTTATTCCGCATATTAACCTATACTCTAAAGTCTATGGCAAAAGGTTTTAATTGTGTTAGGAGTCTAACCGGGCACAGGGTTCTAGTTAATATGAACTGTCTAACCGTAAGACAGTTTAATTAACTAGAACCTCAAACGTATTCAATTATTTGATGTAATTTGTTACTGAAAACAGTATGATATTGATACTTTTTAAAGAGCTTCAGAGGCAGCTCTTTGTAAAGTACTCAGTTTGGAAACTAGAAACTTCAAGCGTTCCCAAGAAAAAGTGTGAAAAACTTTGATACAGGCACAAAAGAAGCCATGTATACCAGGCCTGCCATTACATAGGTCCGTAATGTTATCAATGCATCCTCGAATAAAATATATATGACGAAAACAGCCCTTTAAACGTAAATAAGGAATAAACGCGAAAAAGAATATTGATTCACCTAAGTATTTGGTTAATTTTAGTACTTAATTTACCACAAATACTTAGGTAGGTACCAAAATACCTCATTTATTTACAAGGCTACTGGCTCATATTGATTTTTTACAAGCTATTGTTTCACCTGCGAGCGATACTATTATTTAAAGTGTCTCGCAACCGGAAAACGTATGGTGTTTGAAAACCTTTGCGCCTGAACACAAAAATAAATGATTAGGGGGGCATTCCATGTAATCAATACATGAGCCTTGACGCTTCCTGGTAAATCATAATGATCACTAAACCATTAAGCGATGACAACCACAGCAGTTCATTAGAAACCCATTTTGACTGTAGGTACTTATGATGATTCATTTGGAGTACATCATTCAATTTTCCTGCTTTTGCTTGAGCTCCCTAAAGACGTCATGGGGGCGTGGATACAATCAAAACAGAATCATTTCAGCTCTAAAGAGTAACGGTAACCATACACTGAGAAAACTGACAATCATAAAAGAGGTGAATTCAGCTTAAAGTATGATGAATTCACTCAAAGGACGGAGCATAGTGATTCACCAAAAAGAACGATGATAATACTGATGTTGATGATAACAGTATTTAAGATGATGTGTCACCATGGATTTAGTTTTAGTTACCTACTATTTTTCGATGCCTTCCTCATATATCCAGTTATATCCTATTAGTTTTCCTACAATTTTTCGGTGACTTCCTCACATATTCAGTTATGTCATACAATTTTTCCAACTATTTTTCGGTGCCTTCCTTATATATCCAGTTATATCCTATTATTTTTCCTACTATTTTTCGGTGACTTCCTCACATATTCAGTTATATCATACAATTTTTCCTACTATTTTTCGGTGCCTTCCTCATATATCCAGTTATATCCTATTAGTTTTCCTACAATTTTTCGGTGACTTCCTCACATATTCAGTTATGTCATACAATTTTTCCTACTATTTTTCGGTGCCTTCCTCATATATCCAGTTATATCCTATTATTTTTCCTACTATTTTTCGGTGACTTCCTCACATATTCAGTTATGTCATACAATTTTTCCTACTATTTTTCGGTGCCTTCCTCATATATCCAGTTATATCCTATTATTTTTCCTACTATTTTTCGGTAACCTCCTCGTATTTTAGGTTAGGTCCTCTTACTTTTCCTACTATTTCCTCATATCTCTGGTTATAGCCTATTATCTTACGGAGGTCGCCCTCAATAGGAGGATTGTGTTTTTTAATAAACCAATTAATATCTCTATAATACACCAGTGATTAGTTGTAGTTCTACTCATTCTCCATCAGTAGGACTACAACTAAATACTGGTGGATTACACAGAAATTGTTTGGATTATTAGAAATCACAATCCTCCTATAATTGAGGGCGCCACTGGACTTACATGATCCCCTTATTTTTAAGTATCCAATATTGGTTCTTTCCTTTTAAATATTATTAGGTGTGAGCTCAACATTAAAAAAAACTGAAGAACCCTAAACTTGAACCTTAAAAAAATGGAGAGTAAGTAAAAAAAATAGAAAAAAGTACCTTGGCAAGAATGGTAAGAAGGTGAAAAGGGATGTATGTATAAATTAAACAGAAAATTGAATGGTATTTTTATTTCCATAGTATGAATGAATAATTATTATATACTCTAAACATTTATATTCAGTATAAAAGAAGACTGTTTTGTTTAGAAACATCCTCGCCTTAATGATTACAGTATCTATTTGTCGGTCATTATAAAGAATCATTATATACATTATGTTCAATAATTCTAGTTTTTACAAATTAAAATAAAGGTTGAGACGAGTAGAAATTTAATTTACAAAAAATAACAAACTTTACATTAATGTACCTATAACTAAAACATTTTTGCCCTTAAGGTGATTGCTTCAGGGTAGCCGTTTTTTGCAATTTGCAGGCCAGTGCTAGGTTGTATGTTAATTAAATGTTGCACGCGGGTGTAAGTACATAAGTTGTACTACATACGTCTTACACCCGCGTCTAACATTTCAATCAAAACCTAGCACTGGCCTGCAAATTGCAAAAAACGTAAGAAAATTTGAATTTCGCGGGCTACCCTGACGCTTTCACCTTAAAGCTGCATACAATAAATTGGTTAGGTATATTATTATAGTAAATATCTATTTTCAAGTAAAGTGCTACCATAAACACTCCGATGAGACTAATCTATCCCTCATACAAATACTTTACTTTAAAATCTATTACTAAAGGTGAACGCACACTTTTCAGAGCCGAAGGAGGCGAAAGAATCGAATTTTAGAATTACTTGTATGAAATCTTATGGAACCTCGCACACTTACCGAATCGGACGAATAAGGTCGTACGATTCGGTGCGGATAAGTGTGCGAAGTTACATTGGACTTCATTTAAGTAATTCTAAAATTTGATTCCTTCGCCTCCTTCGGCTCTGATAAGTGTGCGTTCACCTTAAACCAGCTATTGGTGCTGGCTCATACCATTACTTTATGCGGACACCGTTATCGGGCCGTCTTTATAGGATATCCTAAAGGGATATCCGATAAATACCGTAACTAAGGGTAGATTACTAGTTGAGCGCACTCTGCTATAAAAAAATAACTGCCCTTGGACTCTGCAGTGCCTCAAACTAGCAACGCCGCGTACGGTTTAAGTACATAATTAATAATTATGTAAACGTTTCCAAAAAAAATTGATATTACTGGATTCAAAATAAAAACACCTTAAAAATGAGCAAACGAGTTAACTCGTTTGCGCATTTTCAAGGTATTATAGCAGCGACCGTAAGCCGTTAGAATACCTACAGAATTTTGAAATTTTTACTCTAGGTACCATCTACTTGTAATATATGACGTGTTACCTCGCATTAGAGTGAGCGTGTTAGGACACGGAGAAACGGCATTTTGGCAAGGAAAGCACAGATAATCATTACCACGTTTAACTTCATAAGAATTGTAATGAGAATTAAATTCAATAGTTTCAAACATACAGCAACGGAAAAAAACCTCTTCAGTATCTGTCACCAAAATTGCATCAATTCGCGGGCTACCCTGACGCTTTCACCTTAAAGCTGCATACAATAAATTGGTTAGGTATATTATTATAGTAAATATCTATTTTCAAGTAAAGTGCTACCATAAACACTCCGATGAGATTAATCTATCCCTCATACAAATACTTTACTTTAAAATCTATTACTAAAGGTGAACGCACACTTTTCAGAGCCGAAGGAGGCGAAAGAATCGAATTTTAGAATTACTTGTATGAAATCTTATGGAACCTCGCACACTTACCGAATCGGACGAATAAGGTCGTACGATTCGGTGCGGATAAGTGTGCGAAGTTACATTGGACTTCATTTAAGTAATTCTAAAATTTGATTCCTTCGCCTCCTTCGGCTCTGATAAGTGTGCGTTCACCTTAAACCAGCTATTGGTGCTGGCTCATACCATTACTTTATGCGGACACCGTTATCGGGCCGTCTTTATAGGATATCCTAAAGGGATATCCGATAAATACCGTAACTAAGGGTAGATTACTAGTTGAGCGCACTCTGCTATAAAAAAATAACTGCCCTTGGACTCTGCAGTGCCTCAAACTAGCAACGCCGCGTACGGTATAAGTACATAATTAATAATTATGTAAACGTTTCCAAAAAAAATTGATATTACTGGATTCAAAATAAAAACACCTTAAAAATGAGCAAACGAGTTAACTCGTTTGCGCATTTTCAAGGTATTATAGCAGCGACCGTAAGCCGTTAGAATACCTACAGAATTTTGAAATATTTACTCTAGGTACCATCTACTTGTAATATATGACGTGTTACCTCGCATTAGAGTGAGCGTGTTAGGACACGGAGAAACGGCATTTTGGCAAGGAAAGCACAGATAATCATTACCACGTTTAACTTCATAAGAATTGTAATGAGAATTAAATTCAATAGTTTCAAACATACAGCAACGGAAAAAAACCTCTTCAGTATCTGTCACCAAAATTGCATCAATTTGGCCAAAAGTGGGTAAGAATTGTTCATCATCTATATCTACAGTAACAATAGAGTTCCGCTGCCATATAACACCAGCTATTGTAGCGGAAGTAACCGAATATTTGAGGACAACGCCAGTGCCGAGAGAAAACTTGACAGTGTCTCCTGAATTTAATGCAGATTTTTTTCCTAGTATTTTTGTTGTAGGTATTGTATTTTTCACAAACAAGTCATTGAGCATAAGTTGACATTTTATTGCTAGAGTCTTGCAAACATTGACTCGATTAAAAGATGATCTAGCCACTAACTTAGATACCCTGTGCTTGGCTTCAAAACGCATAGCCCACATGTTACGTACGGGGCCGAACTTCATTAGCATGGTAGGATAATGAGTCAGAAAATGAAACTTTGGCTGCAGGGGTGATTTTGTTAGCTCCGTGTACAATTGATTAAATTCTGCTATTATAACCCGGAGTTGAATATTGGTGTCACTGAAGACCCTATGACTTAATAACCTGTCGGTGATTTGCCGCAACATAATGTATAATTTCCATACTTTATTTTCTAAAGGAATGTAAAACCCGGCTATTAGGCTGAAGTATCTAATAAGGGTAAGCATTTCTGATGCTGAAGTTTTCAATTTTACTTTCGAACCTTGGACAACTAAACAATTACTTGGTTTTGAATTCCTATCTGGTCCATAATCAAATGAAATTATTCTTTGTTGCAATACTGAGATCTTTAAAAGACCTTCGGCAAGGAAGTGGTTTATGACAAAGGTCATTACATAACGAGCTACACCTTCTAATATATCATGCATTGGGTCTACTGCTACATTTTGAAATAAATCAAATCCTGTCACCTTAAGCCAACAGCATGATTCTTTAATGCCCGTGTTAGGTGTATCGTTTTCTTGCAATTGAGCGTGGTATGAAGTCATATTTCTAAGCAAGTTACTGTTTTCATATAGAGCAGTTTGCAAACCTTTCTTGTCAATGTTACAGATTCTGCAACACTTGTTAGCTGAAAAACTTTCAGTAAACCCGAGAATTGAATTCAGGCCTAAATTATCGCCAGTTATAGCAACAACCTTCAATTTTACGGTTCCTTTAAAAAACTTATTTTCTATAAAAATTCCTTTGTTTTGCAAGTAATTCAATTCCTCAATAACAGGGTCAAAAATAGCTTTGTTTCCATATTTAGTTTTGTCAGCAGAATGGCAAATAGCTAACAGCAAAATGTTATTCAACAATGAAAATAAATGTGGTGGGAGTGCTGGCAAGGAAACGTATACACCACCAAGCTTATGCACCCCAGCGTGGCTCCCCAAAGGATTTCCAATTTCAAAATCATCATAGTATACTACTAAAGGAAGAATAATGTCCGACGCCTGCGGTGTACACATTGCCAGCCATACAGATCCCTGCATTACATTTTCTAGACACATTGGCCTCATCGGATTTTCTTCACGGATTATTAAATTACCCCTTAGGTGGTTCAAATAATCCGTTACATCTTTCCAAATAGTGTCAATGGAAAAAAAATTCTTCAAAACCTGGCGAAGTTGAATTACTTGCATTGTACGTGGCTTGGTGTGTAATGTTAAAGTGTTACTCCTTTGTGAAATGTCAGGACAATAACCAACGATTACTTCATGTGGTGGTATAAAAGAACCTAATAAATTCAATTCTCGGAATCTCAAATATTCTGAACGAAACGGAAAAAAGATGCCCTTCAAAGCTGTGTTGAACTTATGAAGTCGTTTATTAATTTCGCTTCCAGACATGCTTTCCTCATCAGCTAGCACAGGGCCGAATACGGACATTAAAGACGGTGCGATATTGTCAAGAAGGGTTTGCAAATGACTAACCATAGCTTGTACAGACGATCGAGATACAGAGGGATTTACATAGAGCGTTGAAATAAATTTCAAAACTTCTTTATGAATAATACTATCAGCATTATCAAGGACTTCCGGTTCACTATCAGCTTCAATGTATATGTGCTCAGTTGCTACTTTGGTAGTCTCTGTTTCACACATAGGAACTACGCAAGCCTCGTTTGAGGTGGATGGCAAATAACGAGTGTTTACTTTATTCAAATGTTTTAAGTTAACATGTTTTCTAAATTGTCTAACGTCCGTGAAATACCGGTAGCATGCGTCTTCACCACATTTATAAACTCCAGTAATATCAATTTTTTCACATTCTTTCCTTATGTGGGTAATAAGTGAAGAAAACGTGGGAAAAGTCCTTTTACAACTGTGACACTTCATCTTAATTTAAATTGTGACTCCGAGAGTAACTAATATCTCCTTCACAGATTGTGACATACGATCGTACGATGTTTTGACTTTGTAAAAACCAATTTGGATAATAAGCCAAATGTTATAGCTTTCAGTAGGATATTTAGCCGCAGTAGCATGAAATATTTTAAAAGTCACATCAACAGCCTCAGTTAGTGTTGTGAACTTGTAAAACGTATTGTCACATACTGTGAAGGAGACACCTGACTGGCGGCACCAAATTATAAATGGTTGGAGGCTAATACCTAGGTTTTGAAGCTTTTGGCGACGCTCCTCAATTACCACTTGCACGTCTGCGTCATCATCCACGATGGTCACAAATCCATCCAATATCTCCGCTCGTGAAGCTTGCCAGTCTTTTCTAGATCGACGGGCAGGAGGAATATTAAAGAGACAGCCGAGTAGCAATATCGCTGCTATTAATTTTGTCTCCGGTTGTTCATCTGGAAAGAAAATAATAATAGTATATTTGACACAACACATCATCATTAACTGAGCAAATAGGGAAAAGTATCAGAACAAAATAAAATCTATCTATATAAGTAAAAATGAATTGCCGAAATGTGTGTCCGCCCGCCCGTTACTTCTGAACGACTGCACCATGTTAGATAATTTTTAAATTCTTTTTTGTCTATATATTTTATAACGGGTTCACCGACCCAGGGAGGTCGAGCACCTAGAACTATATAACAGAATCATTTCCTTACCGTCACAAATTGCCAATGTATCAGCTATTTTTCGACGAAGAAACGAGTCCTTTGTGGTGTTAAGCTTCTGCTGAGCAGCTTTTAGTATGTTTTCCGATGAAGCATCCAAGGCGTCGAGGCCCCCGGATTTATCAGGGAACAGTGCTTCGTAGTCATGAGTCAGGAGTCGCCATCCATCACTTGACTTCAGGATAGGATACTTATTGAAGTACTCCTGTAATGTCCCTTCCTCGTAGTACAAGTACCGGAGGCGAGCTCGCACCGTCTCCCGCCACAGGGCACTGACCTCCTGCCACGGACCAGCTGAAGGACTTGACAGCTGCTCTAATGCTGACGCTACGTCCTCCACTTCACCTGCACACAAAAATTAAAACGATTAATAATTAGTACAATGACAATAACGGTTCTTAGATTCAGATATTTTGTAATTTGTAACGAAAATTTATACTAATTCAGATATTTTTCTCAATAATTTTGTTCTTGATAATTTAATTCAATCTGAAAACATAAAATTTCTTGAAAAGGAGTTACCTTCTTTAAGTCCGGTCAGGTCGATTCCAGCGAGTGGAGGGGTGTCTAGCCTAGGACTGGACTTGGAGCGAGAACGTGACTTGGGCTTTTCAATAAGGCCCAACGAAACTAAATGCTGCCGTCGAGCCCTTCTGGCGGTGACTAACCAGCCAGAGATATTGCGCTTAGCCTGGTAAGCATCAGCCGGCAGGTACGGCGCGTAGTATAGGGGTGGTGACTCCTCTTTAAATAATCTGCCAATGTCGTAGGATAGAGCAAGCAGCTGCGAATCTGTCAGAAGTACCGGGTTTTCGGCCGTAATGAGCTTCTCCATAAGCAGCTTGCATAAACGCCCACGCACGTTTGAGGGTAAGGTGCCCGTTTTCTGCCCAATTGCTATTATTTGTTTTCCCTCGACTGATGAATTCAGTATGGTATTCACCTGAAACACAAATAGTATAAGTATGGCATTACAAACTAAATATGCAAGGTAAAAGTAAAAAAAAAATGTCACTAAAATGTTGAAAATACAGGTTCAATACCTACCTTCCATTCAGTATAATGATCAGTTGGAGTCGGTGCCAGTCTAGGCATCATGCATTTAGTTGTTAGTTATAGCTGTCACCAACTCCAAATATATTACTGATCTTTGTGACATATAGTATAGCTCCTAAACGGCCGTCCGTACACACATACAGGACAGGACAGGTACAGACGTTAAACTTATCTGTTTACGCCGGGGGTTAACAATATTGAATGTCAATTTAAATTCCTTATCAAAAGTACAGGATAATAGGCAATAACTTACTAAATTGCTCCCGGTGGACTCTTGTCTAACTGCTTCACCCACTGACGACGACGAGTCCAGTGGTATCACCAGTATGTCACCATCCTAAAATAATATTTACTTTGAGACAATGTTATAATAGTACATGTAACAAAAAGGTGTGATAATATGAGTATGTACGGTCAATTAACCTCAATAATCGTTGAAATAATCACTAAATGTGTCCGAGTGCGACCGTTAACTAACAGGCTATAGCTAGCCCTAGCCGGAGATAACTCAAGGGAAGTGTTATATTTTTTTACTAGTAATCGGTTCAGCATTGCAGGTGTGAACGGTCCTGCCCTCGTCCCTTGATCCGGCCCTGATAAAAACTAATCGATCAAGATCAGGACTGATCCTGGTCTCAAAGAATGTCTATACCAAATTTTGCATCGGTTCAGTGTCTTAGGTATGAAAATGTGAAAAGGTCCTGCCCCAGCCGACAGATAGACAGACAAACTTACTTTCGCATTTATAATATTAGTATGGATGTAATTACAAATTAATACATATTGCTCTTGAACCAAAAAACAGTAAGTACGAGTACTTTTCTACAATTTTGCAGAACTTACCAAATTTTCCTGGTTAAGTCCTGCTTCGCAGTCTTGGTTGAGGATTGAGCTTTGCAGTCCTTCACACGGTGGCAGAGGCTCTAAGTTACAAGGTAGACTAGTTAACAAGTCATTCCTCAGGACCTCTTCAAAGAGTGATGAATTGTAGGAGTTATCCTGAAATTTAACAAGAAATTTAAAAAGGTAATAATAATGTACTTAGTTGGTAAACTAACAAGACTGATGAAAAGTTATGATTTTATTCCACTTTTTAAATAAATACTGCACCGGTTAAATTGTTAGGTATCTTAAGAAGACTTTAAAATAATAAAAGTTAATAAGTAGGTACCTACCTACCTACATGCAAGTAGGAGAATGTGCATTTAAGCGACGCAGGGCATGTGTAAGCAAAAAGTTTAAAACAAAATTTACTTTTTTGAAATACAATTTAACATGAAAACAAACCATATCTTTTGGTTGGTCGCTTTTTAACATGGCCAGAGCTGCTTCAAACCGGAGTCTGTCCCCTATTTGAGGGAACATACTATGTATGTCTTGTTTACTAAGCATCTGCATTGTTGCGATATCAATTCTTTCAGCTGAAAAAAAAGGTAAATTTAACAGTGCCCTAATTGCAGCTGTGAAATGCACTACGTCGCATCGACTTTATAAAATGTAGGTTGGTAGAGCTCGTCTAAGCTGAAATGACGCGCCCCAATACTTAAATTTGTATACGTACACTACGGTAAATGCGGTAGTGGGGCGCGTCATTTTAGTTTAGACGCACTCTACCTATTTGTTTTTTTTTGGGTTGCAGTTGCACATCGAATCTAGTGTATAATATAAATATGAACGTATATCTAGGTAGGTGGGTAGGTACCATACGACAAGACTATTCTTGGTTGGAGTGTACAGCGGCCAAAAAGTGTTATTTTCGCAAATCGTTTATTTTCTCGATTCTATATTATGTAACACCTAGAAAGGCTAAAAGTGTCTGGGTGTTTTTTGTCTCCGACCAACCGTTTGTCGTAAAAACGATGTCGAAGGGATCCATAGGTAAGGTTATGTTAGAACTGTGACCTTGAAATTGGTCGCGAAATTTTTTTAAGTATATTTTCATAGTGCCTCTAAGACGACACTCTGACCCTATTCTTGCTAGAAATTAGAATGTGTGAATGTAATGTGTGAGCTCATGCTAGCAACTTACTAGGTAGGTTTGTCAACTTACTTTCAAAACGATCGATGTAGCGTTCCAAATTCCACTTCTTCAAAAGATCACGCGTAGCCATATCCATTTTTGCACTGATCAAACACGTTCACTGGCACTAATGGAATTGTTATTGCTATTAATTAAACGAGTCGTGAGTCGTGACTTGCCGGCTGTAGCCGGTGAAATACAAATGGCCGACCGAAATGGCGCGGCGGCGGAATTAGAGATGTGCCAACTCGGAAAAAACACAAATCGAGTTAGCTCGAGTTGAAATTCAGCTAACTCGAATTAATTCGAGTTAACTCGAGTTAGCTAAAAGAAGTTGAGTGTATGATTTGTTACAAATTACTTTTTTACATCATTGGTAAACTTCATAGTTCGTAGGTAGCAATTAGAAAGGTCTTTATAGTTTTACTCATTTATTTTTGGTTTTAGTCTTATCTTAGGTATAGTAAATACTCATATTTAACATTAAAACAAGTTAGGTACCTATTAGCAGTCTTCACAGAATAATATCAGTCTGACTTTATAATACAGGTACTAGGCTATGAATAACTTAATCATCACAATGAAAATATTCTTAAACAACTTTGTTATTTTTAACCGATTTCAAAAAAAGGAGGAGGTTATCAATTCGACTGTATTTTTTTTTTTTTTTTTTATGTTTGTTACCTCATAACTTTTGACTGGGTGAACCGATTTTGATGATTCTTTTTTTATTTGAAAGCTGGTGCTTTCCGAATGGTCTCATTTTAATTTGGTTCCATTTGGACAATGGGGTCCATGTGAAAACCATATAAGTCTTAAATTTGCATTATGTATTTGCGCGACAAATGAACGAATAACGCGATTAGATTAGTGCGGAGTATCTACCACAACTAAAAAGTAAAAAAATAAAAACTTTTTACACAAAAAAACAACCGACTTCCTTAAAAAAAAACACTACAAAGTCAAAAATAACTTTAATTTCGGAAGTCGGTGGCAAAAACCTTAAATACAGAGCCTAAGACACCGACTTCCGAAATTAAAGTTATTTTTGACTTTGTAGTGTTTTTTTTTAAGGAAGTCGGTTGTTTTTTTGTGTAAAAAGTTTTTTAAATATATAATGATCTACTATAAAATACTTTTGCTTACTTTGTTTATTGGTTGCCACAATCAAATGTTGCAATAACAACTTTTATTCAAATATAATACTACTCGAAGTATAAAATTATTTATCACAAAAAAAATACAATGCTAAAGTCAAGAAATTAAAAATATTTTCCTGTAAGTTAATATTCAGGTTTTTCAACAATAAATATTCTCAAAAAATAAACATCACGTTATTGTGTACATAACTTAGTTCTGAAAAGTATATAACATAACTTCTTGTTAGTTAACGTAATACATAAGTTAAATAAAATATTCTCAAAAAAAAAAAAAAGTAAAGTATCTTCTTGGTGTTACATTTTGTAACAATAATAATGTAAGATAAAAAATGTACTTAATAAAGATAAATAAAAGTTTTGTCAATTTGTTTGAAAAATAAAGAAGAAAACAATTATTCAATACTACTACTATACTGAAAACGATTGCTCTTTCGCTTGATTTGTTCATTACGGCCAGCCCAAACTCGAGTTAGGGAGAATTCAACTCGAGTAAACTCGAATTTAGCACAACTCGAGTTAACTCGAGTTAGAAACTCGAGTTGACACATCTCTAGGCGGAATGAAGTGAGAGAGGGAGACCTCATTATATAATGCCGTCACCTTAAATTTGTAGGACATCATTCAAATGCTACTCATAAATGGGTCTCTGTAATAATAATTTAGTAGGATACACATAAAATAATATGACTATATTATTGAACTTTAATGCTTACTCTAAAAATATGAGATTATTTAATCGTATTATCATAGGATTCACATAAAATAATATGACTGTAATATTAAAAAATGATGCTTACTTTAAAAATATAAGTTTAAAGCATTATCATTTAATATAGTACATTAGGGGGAGGTCATCGTATTTTTAGAGATACTTCTTCATATTAAACTATGAAATCTATTTATATTACGGTGACTGTCATTGTGTTTTTTAATTAGAATCTTATTTATAATTATCATACTAATTTATGGGACAGTGGACCATTTTCTATTACATTGTGTTATTATTTGAAGAAGACAATGTTATTTCATAATTACAAATTTTTACGATGACAAGTATCATAATATTGCATTATTTACCCAAAAAATTCGATTCCATCTTAACACATTTCACTTCTAGCGTAATATTTACTTATTATCAACATATTATAAGACAACGCATCTATTTTAAACCAACGTCACGATATTTTAAGATTATGCCAAAATGACATTTTTCTCAGTGTACCGGTATTAAATGAGTTCACGGGCGTTCGAATAGTGTCGTGTTAGCTCTTTTGGTGTCGTAACATATGACTAAGGGCGCTGACCAGTATGCATATAGTTATGTAATAATATTAACACGCGATGGCAAAACAGCTTCCGGTTAAACAGTGAAAGCCTTACTAGTACCATGCTAATGCATGGTACTAGTAAGTCTTTGTGAAACTTTACCTACTTAAAATACATGAATACGACTTATTGAAGACGTTTGTGATATAAATTGAAACCATAGTGGAGCGATGGAGCTATTAAATAGTGGAATGGTATTCGGAAGTGAACGAATGGGTATCGGAAATAAAAAGCTATCACAAAATGTCGTCTACTTTTATTTACGAGCAAAACGTTGTTCAGTGCATTTCAGTGTCACCGCCAGAATCTGTTTTAAATAAGATTACACGAAACCTCGAATTTTATTAACTTCACACTTTTCGACCTTCATGTAGAAGGTGACAGAATATGTTTAAAATTCTAAGGACTCTACTACTGAATAACAACAAAGTTACATGTTAGGTAGTATCTTTATACTGTCGAGTTCGCCTCCTAGTCAAGACTCAAGTCAAATAAAAATTCGGTGGATTAGCGCTATCCATCGAAATATTCTTATCCATACTAACTGGTATAATGTGTATTTGACCATGTTTACAGTACCTATTAGTATTAATTACGAATATACCTACAGGTAATTGGATATAATTGACATGAGGTGATTGGGTATAAGTAGTAGCAGAGCGAAGGTTAAATCAGTTTAAGATCGCCATAATATTCATATCTCATATGCGACTCGTGCGCTATTAAGAAGAGTAGTGAACTGAGTACTTATTATTTACACCTTCAGATCATTCTGATATGTAGCTCATGCTACATATCAGTATAGTTGATTCTTGGGTTTGGGATATCATGATGTTTGTTTAAGACATTTCTTGGTTCTCTGTGTACCTTTATAATATGTCAGCACAGTGTGATATACGCGGTGAAGCGGCGCTGCTCAGAGTTCTCCATTCGGGTCGATCTCCTCAAACGGAGGAGCGCGGTAGCGCTGCCTCGGTATCCGCGCCCTCATGACCTAAATTTTCGCAATGACGTCACCGAACACCGACCACGATGTGGGTCGTGTCATGCGCCAGCACCGACCCACTCTGCACTTAGATATTGCACCAGATAAGATAGCAACAATCAAAGATATAATTTTAGGTCACCTTACCTTCTTCAATACGACATTCATAGTATCAGTTTGACTTATGGCTCAACGCCTATTAAATAGAATTGATCTAAACAAACATATTGACGTAGCGCCAGCGGCCTTGCTATGAGTTGCTACGTTAAAAATATATAAAATAAACTTATACTATTAAAAAAATAAGAAAAGTTCAATTCAAAATGCTAATTGACAATTGTTATTTTTTAGTAAGACGACTTGAAGATCGTCTCCCTTGATGTTGTAGCTCCTTTGTACAACTATTTTCTTTTTATCTTTTGCATATTTAAGACTTCTGAATTTCAGTTTCATAGTTCCTACGAATATGTAAGTGTACTAGAAGTCGGTTCTTTACAATTCTTCAGCCACTAAGCCAGTAAATGCCTTAACCGAAGAGTTATATTGTCGCTTCTACGTTGCAATAAGGAGACCACCCACATCTCGCTTATTTTCTCGCATAGCTGTTAGCGAAATGTACTTTATTTGAAAGCGCTCGGAACATTATGGCCTGTGCACTTTGAAACGTGACGGTTTTTACCGTATTTTTCACCTTTTATTATGAACGCACGTGTTTAATGGCCACTAATTTGCAGCCGTTATTAATATGAGATTAAAGTATGTGCTATAAAATTTAATCGGATTAGCAGAGCTTCACGTATACACAAAAACTGTTGTTTTGGGCTATACGCTCCGAATAGTAGGCTAAAACCGTAGCGTAAACATTTGCACCTACAGATACAGATTTATGGCATTATAGATTAATGGGTCTGCACGGAATTGCGAGCGTTGAGAACCTCGTGCCTGAGTAGCAACGGCGCGGTCATTTGATCCTTGCCCCCGACAGCTTTTGAGAAGTGTGACTAATTCTTTTGAGGCGGCATAGAGGAGGCGGCTTTTGAGGAACACTCAATATTGGAGTATTTTCTGTAGTCTGGAGTCTGAACTATAGAGGATCATTCTTTCCAAGGCACAGAGAGGTCCAGATTACTCTGTGCTTCAGAGAGCTTTATCCTGCTACTTTGTTAGGTATTGAATATTCAAAGGTTATATTTCTGTTATAGAATAACTATGCTCGCTATCTTAGGTACTGTGGCTGAAAATCTACCAGTCTATACAATAAGCTTTGAATATCGGTATTTTTCAGTTACGAGATTGCTGACTTCAAGCAATGACAATCATATGTATTCCATAAAAAATGTTTAGATAACCAAATCAAAATTTATTTAAATAAAATCAAAGCGCGATATATTTAAACACAGTTTGTATCATATTCATAGCAGAGCATTATTATAAAAATACATACGGTTATCAAGGTAAATTAATTACCTACGTCAATGCGTATATAATAAGCGTTTGTTGGACGCCTATGGTATATTAGTACGAGTGCTCTGACACGTACATAGATATATTGTTATTATTTTACCTACTCGTATTTAAACAAACGTTTGTGGTCGCCGAGCACAAAATAGAATTTGTACCTATCTACTTCAATTGTTTATAATTGAAGGTATTCCTTGTAATTTTTATCCTCGATTCCCGTTAATTGCAAAATTAAATGAACCTCGAGCCTGCGTTCAAATTATGCTTTGGAATATCCTCAAATATTTTTCCTTAACTAAACCATGAATTAAAATCAAAGGTCCCATTGAGATTTTGAATTGAAACAGATAAACTAACATACAATGAAGGTGGTGTTATGATATCTAATTTTAGATCAGATTTATTTCGACCGCATGAACGCTGTTATTCTATACAGCTTTCTGTTTGAATTTTATTAAAATATACGAGTATATAGCTGACGCTATATGTTTACAGCCGAAATATAAAGAAAGTCCAAAAGCAAAGCTAACAATCTATTTTCAAACAAACATTTAAATAGAACCATGTTGATTATACCTAATATAAAATTATACCTATCTGTGTTTAAATTAAAGTACAAGGTCAGATCTGACGTCATAGTTGTTATATACATAAATATAATAATTAACGTTATGTATAACTGAAGTGCGGCAATCAGAAACTTTTCATCGGGCATAGTGTGCGCGTTTTTATAAATAGTAGTGCGAAAGGTCGATATTGTTTATTAAAATATGAGCACTGAAGTTAGTAAATACTTAAACATTGACACTTATTACTTAAATAGTCGTTGGTTTTGTTTGCTATACTGCCGGAGTCTTATCAAAATTTGTGGGTGCTAAAACCGTATTGAACTGAAAATTTTTATTTATTGAAGTTTGGCGCGTCTTTTAAAAATATAGTTTTTTATTATTACTGATTCCTACGACCTACTTACAATAAAGTATTCAAAAATAATATTTTCTCAGGACATTTATCAATTTCGTGTTCTTGGACATCTCGAAACGACATCGTTAAAAGTTTGAACGTAACGTTAAAATTGTATTATTTTGTTCAGAAATTAGTTTAATAGTAATGTTTCTGGTATCCTTGATTCATAGAAGCCGGAGTCTAAAAAACTTAAACAAATTTGAATAGATACATACTTTACTAATATGGACTATTTTAACTGTGACTTAGTTTAGTATTGCGTAGAGTCAGGTCTATGTACCTAATAAACATAGCATATATCTAGTTACTATTTTAAAAACGGACAACTTGTATCGTTACGGTTGTAATTATTTACATATTTCTGATAGTGCAAGTCCCGTCTATTGACACAAAGCTTATAGCAGTTATGGTAATTATAATTAATAACCAATCCTAAACTGCCGCTTGTGAAGAACATTTTTCTTTCTGACTTTTCGTCTTTCATTTTGCCGACTGTTCAGAATAATTTGCATTATTTTATACTATAGTGTTTTTTTTTAAAGCACTGATTTTCCAAAATTTTTTTGGACTTTATGAAATATTAGCGAAAATTCCTGAGAAAGCCGTAATAAAATAATTTTCCGGAATTTCCCAACATTACATTAAGAGACAACCATTAAGCGTGACTTAGCTACAATGTTACAATAATAACATTAAAAAATGTCTTCTGCAGGGTTCAAGTCCGGAGTGTTGTGCTGACAACGCAGGAGTGGAGTCAGCCAATAATGCTGGGTCCCCAGCGCCGCCCCCAGGGCCCCGGTACAAGCTGGCTTCGGAGGGTTCTCTCAGAGTGTGCTGCTTTCAGCACACTAGGACAGTAGTGGACAAGATACTCGCAGCGAAGTTCCTGAGGCGGTGGGAAACCCATGTGCTATGCCTAGATGAACAACACATTGTTTCTAAAACGGTAAGTTTTCTGTTTACAAACACCCAAAATTTCAATAGAACGCCCGCTTGCGCAATTCTCGGGATTTGGGAAACGAATTCAAAATAATGGTTGCGTAACAACTACGTCATTATGATGTCAAAGATTGTCCCTGAAATAATATGTTCTGTGTATATTTTGATATTTTATTATAATCTATTCCTAACATATTGTGCTGCCAGATTTCCGGACGATCATTTTTTAAGATTGTTTGAAATGGTTTATTTGCCGAAGTGCCTAGCTCATAAAATATTCACATAAAACTAATTTGTACCGTCTCAAATCTCAATCTTCATTAGTTGAGTTTGTTGTTTCATTAGTTGTCTTCATAAATGTTTAACTCTATGCGTTTTTATTGGCCAACAGAATAACTCCAACAAGGTTAGCTGCGGACTATGATATCGTAACGAGGTTTAATGACCAAAGTGTGTCTCAAATATTTACCTAATTGAGTACAATTTTTATGAGCGTATCGTTCGACCATTACGTCTAATTGCTTTGACGTAAGGCTATTACTGATATTTTTGTACTGTCAACAGCTTTTGGCTTTTCTAGGTAGAGTAGGTAGGCGTCCTTTAGTTATGCATAGTTTATAACAATCGAATATCATGTTTAAATAGCTTGTAATCTTCTTAACATCTGTATAAACATATAATATACGTCAACGATTACTCATCAGACGTATTTGTGCGTAATAATTAAGAAATTTTAATGTATCATATTTGTAACAAGTGTCTGTGACATCAGGAGGGTACATAAATATTTTCGTAGCAAATGTAAATTTTGTTTTCTGTTTGTTATCAGAAAAAAAAATTAAATAAAAAATTGGGAACAATAGAAAGACCTACTAATAGAAGTATCTACTAAAATCCATTTCAGAGCTAAACAAACAAACAGTTTTTGAAGCACGTTTCGTGATTTCGTATTTTGATTGCTCACTAGTTTCTAAAACATCAAAACATCTTGCTGCTATTGTTGTTGGCTTTATGGATTATGGACACACATCGTCTTGTTATTGTAGTAGTGTATCAAGTATCTCACAGTCTCGAAAAACAATTTCGTTTTCCCGGAAATTTCATAGTGCAAAACCTGAACGAAATAAAATTGATTATTTTCCATACGAGTGTTTTATACGCTTTATAGCAACGCGTAAAGAATTGCTTTGAAAATAAGATATTTGTAGTCGTGACTTATCGTTATTTATAGTGGTCGGTGAGTGATTTTCTTGCGAAATAATTTTGAATTGAAATAGCTTATTTGCAAATATGGGTTGAATTTCATGACACTGATAAATCAGTCTCGGGTGGGCATGTAAAGTGATTAGAAACAAAACATTTTCTTTTATAATCACAGAACAACTAGTTTATATGTGTAGTAATAGTGATCGCCCCGTGGTCGAAATTGGACTTAATGTAATTCTAATAAAATTTTAAAATTACACAAATATTATCTACATGGCAGCCGACATGCATGCTGCTGAGCTCAACGATTAGCGCATTTATACATATATAGATTAAACAACACTATGGGGATGACAATCCACCCTGTCTTACTCCACACTGTAGTGCATATGGATCCGACAGGTTGCCAGCCCACTTTACATAATTGACCTGACTTTGATACCAAAACTTAAGAATAGCAATCGTCTCACCAGGTAGATGAATGAAGAAACGAATGACGATGTTGGTGGTGAATGAATTAAGATATTAGCTTTCTGCACTTTAACTGAGCCAGTTTCATACTCTCATCTATAGAAGGGGTACTAACGTGTTGCTTCACGTTTTAAATAAAATGAAGTGAGTGTTTGTAATATCAAAATAACAGCTTTTTACAAAATGCGAAGTATACATAAACGGTACCTACTTAAAACAAATAAACGCTTTTTACTTTTTTGTTTTTGTCGGTTGGTTTGCCGACCGATTTTGACGGGACTTTCATTGGTAGACAGCGGCTGTTATTATACTTTTTGCCCTGTTAGTAGCATGGTCCCGGGAGATAATTTAGTACCTAGTAACATAAATCCTATAGTTAATCCTGCAAATACTCTAAAACCTTTTTTTTGCTTTTTTTGAACACATTAGACGGAGGGTGTGTCAGACTTTTACTGACTAAAACCCACCCGTGTTCCTTCAGTTGCCCATGTGCCAGGGTCACGGTATCTTTTTCGAACAATCTCGCGACCCTGGCAGGACACATTAGACCTCCATTAAAGTCTTTGATCGTTTTCTAAAGCATTATTTTATGACGTATAAATGCCGAAATTGGATTTAATACGTACCTAATTGAAGCGTTTTACCTACATAATAGGTATAAAACATTTCCCTATTCCTGGTTTTGCCCTGAAACCAAAGGAAAATCCCTGCTAATTATGGATGTTGCTTATCACAACATAGGAAAATATAAAATAACAAATACAAATTATAATTATACTTCACAGATAAGTGTCAACTTACAAAAAAAAATTACTAAAACCCACCCGTGTTCCTTCAGTTGCCCACATGCCAGGGCCACGGTAACTCTCTCGCGACCCTGGCAGTGACTCCCTTTACCTTAAAGTGGATGTGCTGAGATAACCCACGAACTTCAAATTTTCTTCCATTTTTTGCAGATGCAGGTCAGTGTCCGACTGTAGGTATGTGAACAATATATGATTCGCGTCAGATACAAATATAACTTTACAGAATTTTATACAGCCCTCTAAGTTCATTGAATCCCATTTAATCGCTTTTTTTCACGAAATAGGCATTCAGTCGAATCATGTTTTGTTCAAAATGCAACCTAACACTGACTTGAAAATTGAATTTCGCGGACTAGCTTGGCACTCCCTCTTAAAATATTCATAAGTAAGTACAATAGAAGTTCCTGCCAGGGTCGCGAGATTTGTTCGAAATAAATACCGTGGCCCTGGCATATAGGCAGCTGAAGGAACACGAATGGGTTTTAGTTAGTAAAAGTTAGACACGCCCTCCCGCTTGCTTCGCCCAGAGCGGGAGACGCCATTTGATGACTTCCCATCCACAAAAGAAAACAATATAAGTTCGAAACTCACTCACTAGCTTACCTAAGAAACTTTTTAACAAAAAATTAAACCGCCGAGAAAACTGAAAAGCAAAAAATAATAAACCTTAAAATTATGAGCTTTGAGTGATCTTTATTCATTGATTTTTCAGCGCCGACTCAATATTTTAAGGATTATTATTTTTTGCTTTTCAGTTTTTTCGGCGGTTTAATTTTTTGTTAAAAAGTTTTTATTTTATATTTTATGTGGCTTTAATGTACTTATAATACTTGGCAAGGTATACACTATCCAATAAAAAAAGAATTATCAAAGTCGGACTACTCTGTATAAAGTTATGCGTGGTTATACATTACAATCAGTGAGTAATCAATCAATTATGTCCTGTTTTCCGACCCCCTGGGTTCGATTTTGCTTTCCATATTTATATGGGACCACCTTTTCAAGAGAAGAAAAATTATCACAATCGGACCACTATGTAAAAAGTTATGCGTGGTCATACATAAAAAAAATATACGCGTCGAATTGATAACCTCCTCCGTTTTTTTCGTCGGTTGAAAATGTACATATACTCTTTCATAACCTACTACAGGTAGGTAAGTAATGATAGCCGCTTCTATAAATATCATGATAAAAGTTTCATATCTATCGGATGATCCGCTCAATAAACTAAAAACACAAATAAAAATGTTTTTCCTTTAAACATGCGACAAGCTGTTTTGATGTTATGATGATAAGAATTCTTCGATCAACAAATTATACGAGTAGGTAATTGATTAGTCATTTCATTTCTAATGACGTCATTCCGTAAGTAATTAACATCAACACTACAAAGAGTCATTGAAAATAATTAAAATTAACAAGTTCGTAGTAAGACTTTCTTTGTAACAGCATGTTCGGTTCTTTGAGCAATACGTAAATAGATAATTAATCATTTTCCTTAATGGCGACTAAAAATGAACACACCTTTCTTATCTTTGTTTGATAACCATCAGTGTTATCAGATAACTATCGAATATAGGTATCGCAGCTCATCCACTTAGGCCTATATCTATGTATAACACGTATTTACACTAGGCCATAAGTGTCCATTGTTCTCTATAATAACGTATATATTGCCACATCTGATAACATTGTTTGCAATCAATATGAGAGTGCTATTTACAAATACATTCGCAAAGTAAACATTTAACTCAGCAGGAATCTTAAGCAACAACAACCGCGTGATGTATCAAGTCAAAATACTGAATCAGTCATTGTTATTCTTCAATGGATGATCAATAATCCCAAATATAGTAAATCCATGAAAATTTAGGCTTCAATTTGAATAGGTATTGATTTTCAGGAAAAAAATATGCGTTTATCACATAAATCACGTTCACGTTTAAAATTAATTGTTATGACGTGACGCCGTACAAAGTACAAAAAAATGCACCATACCTCGTTAAGACCATTAATAAAAATTATCACTATTATGACGTTTGCTGTTTAAATTAGATTGCAGCTTCGGGCCGAACCCTTCAACGAGGTCAATCGAAGATAAGAGACCGTTCGTGCGTCACCACTTTTATATTAAACGTCCGGCTACCGATATGTGATTGTTCACAGCATTATGCAATGCGCAGCACTGAACTCCACGGATGCCCCACGGATGCCTCACGGTTGCCCCACGGTGCACACTCACCTCTCAAATAACTTTATAGAATAGCAGAAAGCCAAACTTGCCCGAGAGAAAGAAAACATAAATGTTTACATTTACCTACATAAATGGCTTTTGGTGTTCAAAACAGTTCACCTTTGACGTCATGTGTACGCAGAACACATTTGCGTTTGGTATCCAAATTCGATGTTAATCGTTAGCCTTTTGGGTAACCGCGAGTTGTTATATGCTCCATAAACGTAGCGACGCCGACACGTGTGCCGATCGGTACTTTGTACAGCGGTCTAGTTCAAAGATTTAGTCATTTATTATTAAACGATGGAGTCTTAACCTCTATTGTTCCCTATTTTAAGGAGATTGGGTGCAACATATTCAGACTAAAAAGAAATTCCATGGTTGACCCAAGAGGCGTAAACGACATGGATCGGAGCAGATTAACAAAACGGCGTTGCGTTTATTTAAATATCGTAATCTACTCCATGCCTTATTTGTATGTGATGTACGTGCCATATTCCTACATATCCGCATACAAATTTCCGTACCCCGTAGAAGCGCCCGCGCAACTGAAGTGTGGGAGGCCACAAGGCTTGTCTGCTTTGATGTACAAGAAAAATCACTTTGCCAAATGATACATTTTAATGTCGACTACTTTTTAGGGTTCCGTTGCCAAATGGCAAAAAACGGAACCCTTATAGATTCGTCATGTCTGTCTGTCTGTCTGTCTGTCTGTCCGTCCGTCCGTATGTCACAGCCACTTTTCTCCAAAACTACAAAAGCTATGCTGTTGAAACTTGGTAAGTAGATGTATTCTGTGAACCGCATTAAGATTTTCATACAAAAATAGAAAAAAAAACAATAAATCGTGGGGTTCCCTATACATAGAACTGAAACTCAAAAATGGTTTTTTTCATCTAACCCATACGTGTGGGGTATCTATGAATAGGTCTTCAAAAATGGTAATGAGGTTTCTAATATCATTTTTTTCTAAACTGAATAGTTTGCGCGAGAGGCACTTCCAAAGCGGTAAAATGTGTGTCCCCCCCCCCCGTAACTTCTAAAATAAGAGAATGATAAAACTAAAAAAAATATATGATGTACATTACCATATAAACTACCACCGAAAATTGGTTTGAACGAGATCGAGTGAGTAGTTTTTTTTAAAACGTCATAATTCGTAAACCGCAATTTACCTTACATTCAATCAACTGAAATATAAAAATTAAAAAATATATATTTTTAAACCGAGAATACCTACAGGTTTGTAAGGAACCCTAGGTGTGCGAGTCCGACTCGCACTTGGCCGGTTTTTTTCTTATACTTGTGACATTCGAGGACGTTGGCATGTTTTGGATCTGGGATAAGTTTTATTTAGTGTTCTTGTTTACGCTCTATGTTTACGGATATCAGTTCGAAGTTATCAGTAAGGAGAATCAAAGCATCTAGATGGTTTTTGAGTACGTTAAAATTTGAATGGGTCATGTGAATTAATTTTGATGAAAATTGTTAGAAAAACATAAAAGTTAAAAAACACGCTCCAATAGAAAACTAAACTACAAAGTAGAAAATAATGGAAAAATGCGTGGGGTGTCTGATATCAAATAAAAAATACCTCAAAAAGCACTTCACGCGTTTTTCATTATTTTCTACTTTTTAGTTTGGTTTTCTATGAAAGCGTGTCTTTAGTTTTTTAAACTATTATTTGTTTTCTGTTTTTCAGCTTGGCTCGGTTTATTTTTTCTTTGAATTATTATTAGAATTATTGTATGGTCACCGGTCCGTGATAAGTGTGCTAAATTTCAAATTAATCCAACATTTTTAAGGGGGTAAAAATCACGTTCAAAGATCAGAGATACATACCAAGCTAATAAAAGCGTGTTAAAAACAGCAGTTTTTCAGCAGAATTATAAGCAAAAAACAAACATCTGCATTCGCCATTTGTCTGCAGTGGAGGCGGAACTGTCAGACGCTTGCATTCTACGCTAATGTCAGGGGTCGGCCGTAGTTAGACTAAACATTTATCTACAACGTCACCGTTCCAGGGCCCTATTCCATTAACAAAATTGATAGTCAATATTCAATAATTATGTTAAACTTTACTAAGTGCATTTAGTAATTATGAACGGCTTTGACGTCTCAGTACTTCGTAGTTGATTCGATTATAGCCGCTCAAGAAACAATAGGCAATAACAGTTTTCTGACGTACATTGTTTAATCAAAACTGTGCTACGTCCTTGCAGTTTTCTATTACTTTATCAATCATAACACTGAACACGAAATTTCTTTTTGAAATTTCTAATAAAAAATACAGGCTCAACCTACGAAGGACCGGCCGTTTTTATAAAATATGTGACCCAGAAAGTACCACTGCTGCCATAAGTATTTTGATTGTATTATCTATATCAGACAGAATGGCTTTTAAAAATAGAAGGTTATCAACCGTTAAAATAGACGGCCCGATTACAATTTACCTATCGATAAACGGTCATAATTATAAATAAAAGTTTAAGCAATGTTTACCTCACATTGTTAAACTGCAAAGTTCCTAGATACCTACCTCAGGTGAGTGCTTAGGTAGTTCTATAACAATGTCAGGTCAACAGGCAACATTGGCTACCGTTATAGGAAACATGGGAATTCCATAATGTATTTTTTTATATTAATTGTATCACAACGCAGCACACACATGACTGTGTACGTGTGCAACTGTTCGTACGCGTATGCCAGATAAAATAAACTTTAGTATTTCGTATTTCATGTGCGACACATTCTTAAATGATTTGTACTTTGTATCGGTTGCGAGCGAAAGGCACCACGTGACCGTTTCTTATTACCATTAATACACAAGGCAAAGAAAAACGTGGCAGCGGGTTACGGACGTCATCCAGCTATTAGAATGATTTATGTATCAGCAAGACACCCGACTGTGCCCGACGGTTATCGCACATTTCGTAATTGTCACACGACATGTCAACCACAAAATCTTCCTCTTTAAAAATATGTCTCAAAAATATTCAAATTGTTTACGACGTCGACATTTGTCTTATTTTTATGTATAAAGTTAAACGTTAGTATTGATTTAAGTCAAATATAATAATCTCTACGAATTTTACAGCATTTTAAATACATAATATCTATTTTGATAAATAAGTAAAAGAATAAATACAACATTTATAATAAGTTTCTACGCATGGTATTTTCCGGCTAAAAATAAGTCGCCCTGTATCCTGAAGAAAGTCTTTCTCAGAAGCGTTATTTTCTACTTTTATCCCTGAACAATCTCGCATGTCTTAGCCGCCTGCGTCTTTCGTTGTCATGGGGAAAAACCCACGGTTAGTTGTAACGTGGACGTTTTCTGTAGGATACTTCCTAAATACGTCGTGTTTATCTAATCCAATTTATAAATATTCATTTTCGTAGCTTCGTAGCATGTGATGTTCCGTAGCATATTTTTCATCTTGAGAGATGTCTTGTATAATAAATAACATTGGTGTAGTAGAATTTAGACATTAAAATACATCATAATATGTAAATACAATGTTTTGGCATGTTTATAATTTAGCGTAACCTTTTAGCGTGTACGGGCTACGAAAGTTCAGGTTACGCTGAAAGAAAATTTGGAAAACTTTAAACCTAATTGTAATTTCCGATACAGGAAACTGTGTTTCAGCGTAGCATGTTATCTGGTCATTCGATGCTATCGAATGACCAGATAGTGGCACTATTGTGGTGTCAGATAGACATGAATGTTATCAGACCACCGTGAAAACAGAATCCTGTGCACACGATACACATTCTGTTTTCGCCCCTTTTTGCGTCGAACAATAACCAAAATACTCACAAATATATTTTTATATATGTATGTATATTCTCTAGCTTTGTTAGAAAGAGAATATATATCTTGATCGAACAAACCATTTTCAACTAAAAGGAATGGAACAAAATAAAAACCAGGGAAGAGGGAAGTTTTTGTTTCAACTACTATAGCAGGAACAGTCATGGGTCACAGGTCCACGTGTAGGTAGGTGCCACGTGTCGAAATACTAACTATTCGGGGATCACACTCGTGACCGGTATTTTTACACCCGTTCGTTCTGCTATTGCTATCGTAAAGTTACTCCACAAATGTCATTAATACGCTCTGACGTCAATCTGTAAAACAGAATACCTATTTTTTTTTGTTGCCAGTTCTCTATCGCAAGAGCTAATTTGTTTTACACTTAACAGCGAAAAACTCATTTCAATAATTTTTTCATAGCATATTAATTTTAATTATTTACAAAATATTTAATAAACTCTGACGTCAAAGCGTGGTCGTTTACATCATTATATTTAATTGGTAATTTTATTCAACTACTTTTTCATTATTATCATCGACGCAACTCTTTGATGTATTATTGTGGATGAATTAAAAATAGTTAATGTGGTTTTAACAATGATCTAGGTTATTTGTCGTTTTCCCTGTCACACTTTAGTAGAACATTGCATAACCTTTGTAATATTACTGTCTAAGTACACTTATTGAAAAGCATTGTTATTCGAATCAGGTGAGCTCACATCATTACTTATATTAGATTTGTATGGGATCATTACGTTAGAAGCAGCTCGATACGTGGTGATCAGTAGGCCTCTCATAGTGTCACTACGTGGTCAGTGTAACATTTACTGTATTCAGAGTGCCAACTGTCAATACATACTTGCACAAGAGATTCGTAGTACCAAATAACGGATGAATGTCTGGATTTGTGTTTGGTTGATGATAATAAGGTCTCTCCTATGCATGGGACTTAACCATAATTGTCAAAATGTGGGTTACTATAGGTACATAGTAATGTACTAAATGTAAGTTACACTTCTGCATGCATTATATTAAATATCCCGAGCGTTGAATATTCCGAGCTTTGCTCGGTATTTTTTGGTAAATTGTGTTTAAAATAATAAGTTTATGTTCAAGTTGATTATCGATAAAGTTGGTCATTGAAAACACGAATAAAACGAAATTTTGTAAAAATTAATCCTTGCTAGATCGATTTATCGCCCCCGAAACCCCCTGTATACTAAATTTCATGAAAATCGTTGGAGCCGTTTCTGAGCATCAGAATACGAATATTAATTTCTTACATATATACAAGAATTGCTCGTTTAAAGGTATAAGAAATAGGAACGACAACTATTTGAACCTCTTGTAGATGGAGTGAATTTGTTGATAAATAGCAATAACAGTTTTCAAGAAAACAATCGAGCTGAAACCATCCCATTACAGCAACACAATGAGACCGCGAATAGCGAAAAATTATCTTACCTTGACTGATTAACAAGTTCAACTAAAAATTATATCAAGGTTGTTACTCTTAAAAAAATATCCGGTTTTCAGTTCTGTTAATCTAAACACAAGTAATGTAAACACCTACGTCTGAGTTTACACCCTGTAAAAAACATTTTTGGGGCGATAAGTCCGATCGATTACAAGGTGACGTGAAACCAGCTGAGAGGAGACAATGACGTCATGAACGCTGGCAGGGCAAGGATGGGTCGCGAGTACTCATGACGTCATAGCGGCCCGTGCGCCTCGCGCAGGGGCATTGCTCCGAGACGTCATACATCGCCGTACACGCCCCGCCTACGGAGCGTTCTCCACACGAAACGATGGCTGCACCCTTTTCTATAGTTGACCTAATTCCCCCATCGAATCTACGCGAGACACGAAAATAGGTTGCTAGCTATTTACAGCTGTAAAACGTCTATCGAACTTTAATGTTGAATATTTATGAACGTACAACAGCTCCATTGTGTGCACCTACGTCATGAAATGCACTTTTATTTTTGGATTATAATCGGAATATATTTAGTATATTGCAATCGTGACCCGACCGCAATGCTGGTAAATGTAGGTTCTCTTTCAAAATGGAAAAACAAAATGGGTACATTAAGTAGGTACTCATTTCGTTTTTCCATAATCTATTGTTTAACAAACAGGAAGGAAGCTTCAAATTTGATTCAATTGGCGTCATTGTGGTGCGTGGGAGGCAGTAGACTGTGGTAATTAGGTATCTGTAAATGTTAGTGACTAAGGGACTTAGTAGAGAATGGGCAGCAGCGCTCTCTATGCATTTTACCACCATACTGCGATTACCAACCCGCCTGCTAAAGGTGGCGATTATGGTATACGGTGAGTTTTAATCCCCCAGCTGCGGGAGGCTATGTCCAGCAGTGGACGTCTTTTGGGTGAAATTATGATGATGATGAACTGTTAGTGAACCAGTCAATGTTTTGTATAACTACCTACAGGCTATAGGTGCGTATACCATACATATTTATTAATGCGTGCCTTTTACCTATCCTAGACATTTCCAAAATAAGGGCATCATCTGCCTAGCCTTTTCCCAACTATGGTGAGGTGCTTGATAAAAGGGCACTTTTGTAAAATGGTATTCATAGGACGTATGCTACCTTCTATGAAATGAAGGGTAGAATTCAGTGTATTTCGAACCGAGGTTCACTGATAAACATTCTTGTTAAATGTATATAGTCGTATTTGCCTGAGTTAATATACATAACGAGTAGTGCCTGTTTGTCAAAGATACCGAGATACCTGTTTACTTAAAATCGATATTTTAATTTATTAGACATTTTAACGCAACAAACAGATCTTGTAAGCTTCGCGCGAACATTCTAGAACTACCTAACGTTATAGTACCTACCGTGTTTTTCGCTAGGCATTTTCATTTTCACTTCATAATCTTGTTCCTACGGACGTAATCAAATCGTGGTGTGGTGGGTTGTTTACGCGCAATGGATCGCCAACGCTATACTTAGGGCCGAGAGTTAAAAATCAATATTCGATGCGCTGAGATGCACTTTGTTGAATTATCAATGCTCGGTTCAATGCGGAGAGATGAAAATCTATTGCGCGACAAAATCCCGCTGCGGTTTTATTGCGCCTGTGTGGATATCGACTATTACATAGGTACTTTCATGTTCTATGACTGCTAATCTCCATACGGTATCGACTTTTTATTTTTAACCGATTTAAAAAAGGAGGAGGTTCTATTTTAGACTGTAGCTAGGTATGTATTTTCTTTTATGCATTTTCACTCATTTTAACGCCAATTGTGGACTGTTTAATGGATAGGCTTCTAGGGTAGTTTGCGCTAGCTTCAATAATATGTATTTAATCCACTTTGTGTATCGTGATGATGTTCTAATAGTTCCTGTCACGTTTGTTTACCTGGTCAATATTAGCATATGAATTAGTGTAAGAAGGTACCATAGCTAAAAATTGAAGAAATAAAAAGTTTTTTGTTAAAAAAAACCTCTAAAACGAAGTGCTAAATAATTTTAATATCGGTGGCAAAAAACTAAAATACAGATCCAAAGACACCGACTTCCGAAATTATGGTTATTTTTCACTTTGTTGTGTTTCTTTTTTTTATGAAGTTGATTGTTCTTTCCTTGATATTTTGTACCTACTGAGGGTAGATACAGACTACATACTTACCAATAACACATAGTATGCCTATTATACAGTGTCAGGTACATTATGGGTGCGCAACCAGTTACAATAAAATAATAAGTTAGCTGGTTCATACATTTTGACCGCGTAGGCGCCTTTTATACGAAACAGTTATTTTTTTAATAAACGGCGAATAATATCTACGCTAGGGTGTTTAGAACCATGTGCTGAATTCATGGTTACATTCGCGTCGACGCCGACGTCTCTACCACCCCAACCTGTATAAAAAGTATATCCGCGACACTTGGTAATTCGGTACTTATCGAGAGTGATCAATGCCAAACAAAACTTGACTCAGAAATACGTGTTCTTATGTTTGCTTTTACTATGACCCATCGTCGCGTACGCATGTAAATTTACTGAAACGCGATAGAAATTCCCGAAACCGACCTTCTCCATTACTACTCATGTGGTGAACTGTCTTTCCTTAAATTTATTTAAATAAACATCAATGGACTTAAAGTGAATCGCAATATTGTCAGAATGTACATGAATCAGCTGAAAATAGGCACTGGTATAGAGTACATTAATGTAAATACTTGAATTAGGTCATAATATCTGGATGACCGAGCTTTGCTCGGTATTTTTTGGTAAATTGTGTTTAAAATAAAAAGTTTATGTTCAAGTTGATTATCCATAAAGTTGATCATTGTAAACACGAATAAAACGACATTTTATAAAAATGAATCCTAGCTAGATCGATTTATCGCCGAAACCGCCGAAACCGCCTGTATTTCATGAAAATCGTTGGAGCCGTTTCTGAGATTCAGATTATATATCCAAGAATTGCTCGTTTAAAGGTATAAGATAGTCTAGTTTATTTATTTACTATCTACATATCTTGGTTTTATAAGGAAAACTGTGGGTAGGATTTTTTATAGGAGGTAAGGAATTTAACAATATATATTGACAATAAGAAGCAGTCGAAATGCAAACAGTCAAACATGGCATAATTTCAGGCTGACCTAAAGGACACCCACATTTCGCCAGTTATGTTTAAGTTCCATTTAATAGGCGAAGAGCCTAAACAAACATACTTAATTTCACAATAAAAGCAAATATTGTAATGCAGAATATTCAATAAAAATAATAATGCTTATAAAACGTACTTTTAAAATCCTTTAAGATATAACGCATTGCAAAGAAAACTTGGACTGCGATCCCCGTGCAAGTATCCACAGTCTTGTTGCAACGAGAAATAAAAGTGATTTTCTTATTAAGAAAGCAATAAACTTGTCGTAACAGAAGATCCAAGACCTTGGCCGGAGGCTAAGCATCGCCTTTCAACGAGGCAATGCCGCCATGCCGTCTCTGGGGTACATTTACAGTCGACAGCGATGCGAATGATTTTTTTGTTAAGATTTATTTTTATGAACGAATTAGTGACAACAAGTTGTTGTTTATGCAACTATATTTTGTTTTAATTCTGAATAAAACTACAATATATTTTACATGTTATTAAAGAAAAATATTGCATGTCCATTCTGAAATGGTTTTGTACAACTTTCAGGATTTCTCTTGTTACTAGTCGTTTCTTATATTATGTGAAAATACAATGATATCAAACACTGAGCTACTTTCCACTATTAGCGTGCGTAGTCTCAGACTTTCCAACCTTCATTATTTACTACACCCATCTTGCCATATAAGAAAACGTAAAGGTAAAGTTTTCACCGTTAAAAGGGCTTTCCCGTCGTCCCTGAAACCGGAAAAGCGGCCCACGCTTACCGGTAAATGTAGGTAATGTAGGTAATTCAATTTCAGTCTTGCCTACTTGCGGTTTAGGTCTTTTAAACTATAAGATTAAAATAATATTTTATATTTCAATGTTAAGTTGTTATTTAGTGAGGCTCTTCTGAAAATAATATTCATAAATTATTTCCTACTTAATAAATGATTGTGAAAATGAATGGTGTGATAACTGATGTAATTATGATTGTTTCAGCCTTCAGGCTTGCTAGAGAACCCGCTGTCGTACAGTTGTATGCAGGAGGTATACTGCATCTCGCGTTGGGATCCTGCCAGAAAGTACTGCCTCAGAATAGTCATGCCTCACGGATCTCTGCTCTTGCAGGTTTGTTATTCTTAGTTCTATGTAGATATCCACGGGATTATTCCTGTTACCTACACAGAATTAATAATGCTCTCACTTGCCTCGTCTACCTAGATAATGCTAGGCAAACAATGTTATTTACCATGATGTTCTATTTTCTAGGCAAACGATGCTTACACACGGGACCAGTGGTATCATTCCATTGTATGGAAGGTGAGTAGACATTTAACTTTTTCCTTCCTGTTGCGGTTATATCTAATTGTTTACTTAGTACATATTCTAACAAGTGCGTTTATTTTTCAGAGAAATATGTTACGGTACAGGAATTTTCTCACAAAAACTGTGAGAAGAGAAGTCGTTTTAAAAGAGTTGAAGGTAAATATTAGAACAATATTTTTATAGAAAATTTAGTTTATTTAAATGCGATGGGCTTGTGGCTAAGTAATAGGTTAATAACAGACGCACGTGTCAATCGATCAGGTCAAGCTACGCTTGCCGCAGTTAGTCTGTGGATGGGTGACCGTCTTTACAAATACCAAGACCATAAAATAGGAAAAATGCTAGGCAGATTGATAGTTTATTTAAATACAATTTTATACCTATATTTATTTGTGTTGTTTATCGTATTTCAGAATATGGTGGATTTCGTCATGACCACGCCTTTACAAGACGAAAGTGTGACGCGTGCGCCTCTACAGATCCTTACAGATTTACTCTCCGAGGTAAGATTATAGATCGATACTCAAATATTTTAGTAGCCAAGCAAAAAGGATGTGAATAAACTTTAATCTTATGAACAAGGTGTCAAATAAGTAACACACCTACGAAAATCTTCCGTTTTTATGTAAACTTTGATACATATAATTGTGTGAATCCACTACATGAAATGTGATTCGTGATCTCCTCATGTAATCGATTGACGTAGGCACTCGGTATCTAACACCAGATACTTACACCCACGTTTGCTATTCGATCGTAGCCGCCATAACTGTGCTATTTCCACAAACATTTAATATAAACCCCTATTACACTACACGATATTTAGCTCCCGATATTAAGGTGATGTGCTTTTTTAGGGGCCAAAGTCAAAAGTCAAAGCATTTATTTCAAATAGGCCCAAAAAAGGCACTTTTGAACGTCAACATGAAAATAGAAATTATTTTAGTTCTTCCCTTCTTCGACCTTCTTCCTTTCTTAGACCTTCTTTTCTTTCTCTTATTACACCATCCCAATTTAGGGAAAGGGTCCCTGAATATCAGTTAGTCTAATATGGCACGTAATCTTAATAAAAATGAACAATTTCACCACTCATGACGGATGCGAATTGTTTCTCGTTCTTATCACAAATCATGCAGAGCACACGTGGTCAAATATTGACGTTCGCATTACTTGTACATTTGATACGCGTATGAGGTGCATAAATAACATTTACTCAAAACATTCTTTGTATTTTTATTAACAAATGGCTAATAATGACGGATTTTGGGACCAGGGATACTACATTAGCAGCTATAATCCAAATAACAGCTTCATAATCTGTAAAATACAGTTATTATTCAAACAATATTTTAGGTGAGCATAAAAAAATTGGAGCATAATTTATCGCGGACTGTAACCCATAAAGCGATTAGCCAGAATAAATCATAAAACTTAAAACTATGTCAGCATACAACCACTGCAATGTAAAACTAGGTAACATTCGTTTCAGTTTTTCATTTACTCGTCTATTAAATTCATTGTATGGTGTTCGTACGTCATAGCTTTAACCCATTACAATTTCAGCATGTATGTAACAAGTAGGTACCTACCTACTTACCTACTTGTAGACAATTTGGCAAGGTTATGAGTTAACGTCACTACGGCGCTTATTTACTGCAGTTCTAAACAGTTTATATTACAGAACGAAGCAATAAATCGCTTTCATAAAAGTTTTACTTCTGGTTGACTCATCACTCTTTCAGTAGGTGTCCGTCTGCCAATGTTGTTCTTTGTAAGAGTGGTTTATTGGAACATTTGCCCCTAAAGCTAAATAATTGAAAATAAAAGAATTAAGTACTTGATAGATTATGAGTGGACGTCAGTTATGACATGACAATTTGGAGATTGTAATGCCTTAGAATCTCGATGTTTTCCTTATAGGTATATTTCTCACGACACGCATAACACAGTGCTAACTACGTAGTTATCATTTTGGGGTCAGTCTCGTTCCGCTTTCTTAATGACGCAAGCTGTAACGCAACACGCAGTAGGTACAAAAACCCGAAATCAGAAATTTACTCCTGAGTCATAACCGTTAAAACTGACACTTTTTCAGAATAAGGAAAGTGACGACTGGGAGGTGTGGGCAGAGAACGTGACTAGTGCCGCAGCGCCGTTGTTGGCGGAGCGTTGTGCGGCGGGCGACCTGTGTGCGCTGCTGGCTCGGCTGTGTCGCCGGCGCCCGCGCGCGGCGCCCCTGCCTGCGCTGGCGCCGCCCGTGCGGCGGGTGCTCACGCGCAACGTCGACTTCGCTAGAGCCCCAAATGCAAGGCGGCTTGTTAGAGATTATATCAGGTAGTTTTTTTTTGAGTTTTCAGTTTGTACCTAAGTTGAATTTCAACAAAACTGTATTTTCTAGGGCTAGTTTTCATTTTCATGAACCGGTTTAAAAAGCACTGTTTAAACAACAGTGCTTTTCATACAATAAGCTTTATGTGAATTCGATACATCATTATTAATCACTGTATGATATGATAAAAAGTAATTGCCATAGTAAAGAAACATTAGTCTTCCACCGCATCGATTTTTTGTCAGGTCCATGAAGTCCCCTTAAAGCTTTGCAAAAAGTTCTTTAGGGAAAAAACACATTTTATTCCAGTCATGTTAGTGACCTGCATATCATTGTACCAGCACTATAACCTCATTTGGTTACAATACACATTATTAATTGCTTTTAGCAGCGCCAATCAATTCAAGTACTTAAGTGACGTCAATCGATTTTACGATAATGTTTAGCTATAGATAGGTCCTAGAGTTCATTTAATCATATGAAACTGATGGTTGTTGGTTTAAAATACAATCATTAAAGAAGCGTAATATATTTACCAACGTTGTATCCGTTAGTGAAATTGTCTCACGCCACCACTGGTTAGCAAAACAATTCGTTATTGATTTAAATATAGAAACTGGGCATTAGTTATTCATAATCGAGATGTATAAATAGCGCAGCAGCCGACTAGACGCTCGAAGACTCTATTTTAGGTTTGCATAATTAATGGATTTGAATCTAGCATGAGTATGTAGGCACGCGTGACCATCTCACAATATGTCATCTCATGGTGTACGGATATGAAGTATGATCGGCACTATTTTGGTCAACTGATCAAAACAGCCATTGAAAAACAACATTGTTTACTAAACAAATTGATTACGCTTGCAGTAGGTAACTGGCCAGCGGCCAGTTCCATCACTCGGTAAATTACGGAACTAACCGACACCTGAAATGAGCTTGTTATAGGTACAGCAATAGCTACATGTCGCACATTTTCCTTAAAGACGGTTTTATGCCCACGAAACAATTGTTTTATTTGAATCTTTCTTTTGTCTCCAGTGCTTTGAGCGCGCACAACTCGGGCAGCGCCCTGGTCCGTCGGTTCGTGGAGGTGACCCACGGGAGCCGCGCAACGTGCCCCTACCCTCGAGCGGCCCCCAACCTGGCTGCCGTCGCGCTGGCCGCTATAGATGACTTTTACCGCGACTCTGCCACCCCACACGTCTGCGATGATAATGAGGATGAAGTTCTGTGCTTTGCAGATATCTTGGAGCACATGTAAGTTTGACTAATCGCATTGTATCTGTTCTTTACTACTTTCGAATTTATGTTTGGGTAGTTTTACCTCATTAATGTCAGCAGAATCGTAAGTAAAGAAATTTTAGATCTTTGATTGCGATATATTTTGTAGAAATGACAAAACGAACTAGAGTTGACTTTCTTTTTATTTTCAGGTGCGAATACGAGGATTGGCTCGTCGTAGCAGGCGCTGTGCTGCAGCCAGTTCCATTATGTGCGGGTGCCATGAGCTGCCCGCGCGTCGCCAGGCGGCTGGGCAAGCTGCTGAGCGCGCTGGCGCACGACCCGCGCTGCGCGGCGCACGCGTGCGTGGCGCCGGCGCGCGCCGCCCGCCAGAGCCCGCCCTCCTGGCTGCGGGCAGCCGCACCGTCCGACCCGCTGCTCGCTCTACCAAATGATGATTTGTGCCAGATTTGGGGAGATATGGTAAATTAGTTTCTTAATTCAAACAGACAATTGTTTTAACTTCGTTGTATTGGAAGTAGAGGATACAATCCCGGGATCCCGACAGGTTTCTAGTCCCGAAAATCCCGGGACTGTACTTGGCGAATCTCGGGATTTTCGGGATTGCCAAAAACAAGTTTTATTTGTATTCCATAGTCCGTTGGGCCTTGACAATAACCTGGTCTAGATTATATTAATAGCATTTATTACGTTACGACAAAAACAACCCTTAGATACGCCGTCGTACGATACGTACCTACTATACACAGTATACACTATACAGGTACAGTCCTAATATATGTTTGTCGTAGAACTTAGAAGGGACTTAAAGGAAAAGTTAAAGCTGGAAATTAACAATAGTATGAATTCCCCAGATCCTGAAGTACAAGTACAAAATGAATTGGGGTTGGCAAATAGTATTAGACGTAAAATGAGCCTTTTCTAAAATGGAGAAGTTTGTGGATATCACTTAGAAACAGCATATAAATATCTATAGTAGCTAGCGTAGAGCCTGAGCGAGCGTTTTCAGCTGCTGTGCTTATGTTGGCAATAAACTACGAAGCAGGCATGGAAGTCAAAGATTGGATGCTTTGATATTTCTGCGATGTTCTTTTTGATTTCTTGCAAAAGTAACATTTTTTTTTTTGTATTGTCTTTTTTCTTTTCTTATTATATTGTGATTTGTGTTGTACAAAGACATTAAAAACATTTTTTTTAAAATATTTTTTTTTTTTTGGAAAACATGCTCGTGATTGTATGCTCTAATTGGAAGGGATAATAATGTCAATTTCAATTTTCAGCTTGGAAGTCTATTAAATTGCTGCTGTAAACGGAAAAGTTTTCTGCAAAGTATGAGCAAGCAACTCCCCGATTTCGTTATCGTCGCTTTAACTGCTCATGTAAGTACGACTATTTTTTACTTTAAATAATATGACCTTTCGATCCTTGAGTTCACAAACATAATATTCTATTTTTATTCTTACAGCCTGCTGCTGTAGAGGCTCTATGTTTATTTTTGGAATGGGAAGTCACGACTGGAGAGCAAACTCAGTTGGAGATCATTGCTGCACTGCAAGGCACCGAACTTGGCCAGACATATTATAAGGATTTGTGCGAAAGACAGCAAAACCTTCAACGACTGGTGAGTTCTTGACATAACTGTTAGGTAATGCACTAGTCTTTGTTTTGCTAGAGTGTTAGTATAAGCACAAACTGTCAATGCAATTTAGTGCACAACATTTATTCCAAAAAAAAAAATAGAGCTCTTTAAAGGGCTTCTATGTAGTGAGTGCCAATATTTGGATAAATAGTATTGAACAGCCATAACTTCACAAGCATGATTATTTTGTAAATCACACTGTCTACAATCAACATATTATATCTCAGCAATCAGAAGGCGGTCCCCGTCGCCTGGCACTGCCAGTGCGTGCTACCGACGCCGACGTGGCCGAGCTACTGGCCGCTGGCGCTCTCGGCAACCTCGAGTACCTCTCCCTCGCTTTCACCAGCGTCACCAGCGCCTGTGCACATCATCTCATTAAGGTATGTCATTGATGTTATGACGCACGAACAACACCTGTTTACTCGGCAAAACATGTTTACATAAAATATGCATGGTCGTTACATTCAGAAAACAATTTTTGAATTTAAAGCAAGCAAAGTCCTTGACACTTAACTGACCTGCCCTTTTTAGCGCTGTCTCAATCTTGATTCATTAAAACATAACGACATTTTTGGTGGCACGTCATAAGGATTAAAACCGGTTAAAATGGGTTTAAATTTATAGAAAACATTATTGTTACAGCTGCCCTCTCTTCGCTATTTAAACCTGTGGGCTACAAAGTTTGGTGACAGCGGAGTACAACTGATTGCTGAGCATCTTCCGAAGCTGCAGGTCCTTAACCTCTGCGAGACGCCTGTCTCTGACAAAGGAATTGAGGCATTATCAGGTAATAATCAATTGTGCAGATATTAATAATAAACACGTGCGTTTAAACTCTACATGATCATTAAAATGGGACCCACGAGTGTCGATACGTCAATGTAGTTTCCGGCATTCAGCCTCGTTACCATGTTGCTGACTGTCTTGCCGACTTGAGCTGTTCTTATATAGTTCGTGTTTTAATAATAGAAGAACTAGAGAAGTAACCAATACCAGCCTGACATTTCGATCCAAAATTTGATTTGGCTGTCTTTTCAGGTCTCTCAAACTTGCGGCGTCTTAACCTAAACAGCACCAAGCTATCGGCCGAGGCATTCGAAGTGCTGCGCCAGCGCCTGCCGCAGCTGCAGGAGTACGACATCCGCTACACGGAGGCCTGGTGACAGCGGGCTTCCTCTCGGACTCCATCCACTTCCACCATTTAAATTCACATACGATCTCAAGCGTTTTATCCCAGTATTACCTACAATGTTCAAATAAGTTAAATTTGCACAAGGATACCAAAAATGTCCAATACCTGAATATTGTTAAGTTCCATTATTTCTTTTATTATCAATATTATTATTTTTTATCAATTTTACATGCTAAATTATTCGATAAGATTTAAAATACAAAGGTAGGCTCATGGAATCCTGACATTGATATTATCTAACTGCATTGCATTTTAAATCCTATTGCCAGGACCACGTTGCCACATAGACCTAATTTTGTACATAATCAACGTTATTAATTGCCGACTATTCCGTTCTTTAATCAGCCTCTATTATAGGCAATCTATTCGAATTAAACTTGATTAGTGAGTTATTTTAGATTAATTAAGCTTAGTGCGTACTCGTAAAGAAGTCGCGGTCCAATTTTGTTTTTCCTACTCATCTTTGGGCTACAAAATTAAACGAGCATTTGTTGTAATTAATTTGATTATGTAAGTATACTTAGTATAAGAACCTAATGTTATAAATATAAATAAATATTTAGGTCTGCCATGTAAACGCTTAAGGGTTACGATAGCCACTATGTGTTAAGATTATTTATTTATTATAAACACCAGCATTTTAGGTAATAAGTATAGTTAGAAATAATGCTTTAAACTTTAGTATCGTAGGATTTGTAAAGAGTCTTTGGGCTGTGAGAAAGAGAACCAACCGGTAAAGGCGTAAATGTCGCGAGTTGGAATGTTTTATTTATTGTTTTTTTTTTTACTTGCATTGTCTGTTTCTAGCATAATCCCTCTAAACTAAATCAAAATTTCAAATTTATAGTCGACGATATATTCGTAAAATACTTAATCATAATTGATTGCACTAAGTATAATGTTGCTGGATGATACATATACAAACCTATTTATTCGGTTATATAAAACTACCACTGAACTATCCGTTAGTAGGGTAGATATAATTAGAAGTGGTAGGTACGAGTATCAAGATTTCCGGCCTAACTTATCTAAAAAATATTTCTGTACCTACTTAGTTAAATAAAACACTGTATAGCTATAAAATTAACACATTTTAGTGACAATGACACATCCATATACACTATATCGTTCCAGTATTTTGTAAATTTGATGTTTTAGACTAAAATTGACGTCACTAGAAAATAAGTAAAATGTTACTCAATTCTATAATAAAATAATAGATGTATTGGCAGTGTTGTGTCATCGGAACTTGTAGGCCGGAAACTGTTAGTTAGATAACACAAAATTATCCTACATAACACATTATGTTGACATATTAGATACAACCCACATTGCTAGATATAAAATTGAATTTCGCTAATTCCACAATTGTAAGTTTGCTCTGACATTATCCCAACTAATTCGCAAGATCTTGCACACAAGTATAATATAGTTTAACGAGATGTGAACTGAATTACTGTAATTGAAATTATGTCATAAAAAGAGATACAAGACTTATCCACCGTGCGAAGGCAGAAGTGTGAGTTTTTAATAAAATATTAAAATATTTTTATGCCTTCTTATTTTTTAACCCCGTACGGTAGGTAAAATGAAATGTAAAATTTGGTTTGGTCCTGATGGAAAAAAACACTTTTCTCCGAGGCCGTGGCATTGACGTAGTACGGGTCCAGCACCTATGCGTTCTACCGAACGTTTTGGAACCCATCCAGATTCACATTTGTTGAACATGACCATCGTGTAGTTTATATCAGTATTTACCTACCCAAAATTCCGCAACAAAAACCCAAACATTAAACGGTACACGAAATTTTTAAGGATGGGATATCCTTGAATATTACTACACGAAGTCCAAAAAACAACAAACAGCACAAAAATGTTTCATCCTGTGTTATGCTTGCTACTTTGCGGGTAGTTCATCACAAAGGATGTGCTACGCGAGCTACGGTCAACGCGCTACGACGACGTAGGCATTTCATTCGCGTTCCTACGATCGACGAGTCAACAACTCCCGAGTATACATGTGGAAATGCGAAACACGTGACATGTATCGGTAAAGTTGGTTTGTTTATTTCTGGGGATGTTTTGGTTTCTGGTTGGAATTCGGGTTAGTAAAGTCATTCGAATAGATACCAACCCGAATACGGGCTAACGGCACAGATGTGTAGGGATCTGCACCATAGAAGGTACCTAGAGTTTACTCAACTCGAAAATTATATAAATAACTAGCTGACCGTACAGACGTTGTCCTGTTTCCTAGAACTCGATAGCAGCGCCACCTACCGGGTCCAATAGTGAATCTAAACCATCCAGAGTGCTAACCAAACGCAAACAAAAAAAAACATTCAAATCGGTCCAGCCGTTTAGGAGGAGTTCAGTGACATACACACGTACAGTAGAATTATATATATAAAGATATGTTGTGAGCACCTTGCTGAGTTAACACCGTCATGACTGTGACAAGGTTTCCCTTCTTATCACAGTCACGACGCGACGTGCAGCTTTTGACTATTTCTGTTTTATGTAGTATTTTGTCATATCTGATTACTGGAGTTAATTAGGTATCTTTTTATATGAACGTGATTCTGTGACAAATAAACCTATTTTTCTTTCTTTCCAATACGAAATTATAATCATTAGAATCATCAAGACCAACGACAGCGACGCAACTCTCTTAGAACAATTTCATCGGTCTGAAGAAGCCTGAAGGCCTGTTCGGTGAAGGTAACGAGGAACAGGAACAAAAAAATTATTAGGTACTCTGTATATATCGTATTATTACTCTTACTAATAATAGCACTAATAACAATTATTATGAAGTAAAATGACGAAACAAGTACGTAGGTATGGTATAATTTTGCAACAGCGATAAACTACGAGTTTTTTTTTTACTAAATATTTATCACTGACTTCCGATAAGCAGCCTGTAAATAGCGTCAAGTTTAAGTACTTAGTTAACATCGAATTCCTACATCTATACTAATATTATAAAGCTGAAGAGTTTGTTTGGTTGAACGCGCTAATCTCATGAACTGCAGGTTCGAATAAAAAAATATTGTAGTGTCTGATAGTCCATTCATCGAGGGAGGCTATATACTACATAACATCACGCTACGACCATTAGGAGCGGGCATCAATGAAAAATGTTGCAAAAAAACGGGGAAAATGTATTCCTCTTGAGAACTTCCGTTGCGTGCGTTGCATAACGTAACGCAACAATCATGTATGACGAACATTTTACGCGGACGAAGTCGATGGCAGTAGCTTCAAGCTAGTAAAGGATACAAAGATGACCAAATTATACAGAATTTGTATCCAATTACACAATGGGCCGCCCGTTGATGGATCAACGGGCGGCCCATTGTGTAATTTGACTTTAATATACTTTAAAATTAATCGATCAATTTGACTTTAATAGAGTTCAAATTGCGCTTCCTAACTTTTTAGTAGGTAAGTACCATACAATTTGATACTGAGCAACAAATTTTAAAAAGGTAAGAACATTTGAATTTCTCAGGCAAGTCATGGGCAATATTGTAAATAAATAGTACGCTATGTTCAAAAACTTAAGCAGCTTAACTTAAAAATTACACTCTAAAAAGTATGAAACAAGCCGTGGTCGTAGGTATGCCACTTTGCCCTAAAGCTTTTTGAGAAACTCTTAATTGATAAAAAAGCAACCTACGCTTTTTTCCCATTATTATCTACTTTTTAGTTTGGTTTTCTATGAAAGCGTGTGTTTTTTTTAGTTTTTTTTTAATTATTATTTATTTTCTATGATTTAGTTCGGTTAGATACGAAAGCATGTTTTTCTTTTTAGGGTTCCGTACCCAAAGGGTAAAGCGGTACCCTATTACTAAGACTCCGCTGTCCATCTGTCCGTCCGTTTGTCACCACGCTGTACCTATCTCATTAACCGTGATAGTTGAACAGTTGAAATTTTCACAGACGATGTATTTCTGTTGCCGCTATAACAACGAATACTACAGTACAGAATAAAATAAATAAATATATAAAATAAAATAAATAAATATATAAAATAAAATTAATACTAATATATAATAGCCGGAGATTACTATAGGTACCTATTATACCTACTCGTAAATACCGATTCTGAAAATAGGGACTTGTTCGGAACTTCGCAACTCCACCTCCGCAAATGCGGAACTTCCGCAAGAAATGGTAGGAAGCTTCCACAAATGTTTAACGGACGTTAGGAAGGCTAGTAAAAAAAATCTGTTTCAACTAAGCGGAGACCCTTTAATGTGTTTGAGATATTATATCTCAAGTTCGTCAAGTTCTTGCTCCCATCTCAACACCGCTGCCGACGCGCGACGCCAGATTCAGTGGCTACACAAGACGACTTATCAAGCTATAAATTTCCAGATTTTCGTACCTACAGTGAGAAGTCAACTTAAACTGGAAATATTTTGGGTGATATGTCGCCGTGCGTACCCAGTGAGTAAATGCTTAGTCGGTCCACATTTATTTGTGTCACATTTTTTTAGTTACTGTTTAATCTGATCTTTCTTTTTCCATCTCCAACATTGCCTCCGCTATGATGGCCTCCAAAACACGGTAACAAAAAAACTTAAAATTAGACTTTGGTACTTCCTACCTACTGATTTTTTTTCTGAATGGCCATTACCTACTTCTACAAAAACCCATGTCAAGGTTATTCATTTGTTACCAGATAACCTATGTGGACACAGTGGATGTATTTGTGCCCGCTGGAGTCAAGATTACCCTTGTACCTATTACCACATGTTTTCCTTTCGTTCTGGTATTTTGGTCAAAGCCTTCCTTCCTCCATTTCACGTAGCTCCATGATGCTCCAATACATGACGTAGGCACTTGTACGCTTTTTAGGGTTCCGTTGCCAAATGGCAAAAAACGGAACCCTTATAGATTCGTCATGTCTGTCTGTCTGTCTGTCTGTCTGTCTGTCTGTCTGTCCGTCCGTATGTCACAGCCACTTTTCTCCGAAACTATAAGAGCTATGCTGTTGAAACTTGGTAAGTGATTCTGTGAACCGCATTAAGATTTTCATACTAAAATAGAAAAAAATCAATAAATTTTGGGGTTCCCCATACTTAGAACTGACACTCAAATTTTTTTTTTCATCAAACACATACGTGTGGGGTATCTATGAATAGGTCTTCAAAAATGGTATTGAGGTTTCTAATATTATTTTTTTCTAAACTGAATAGTTTGGGCGAAAGACACTTCCAAAGTGATAAAATTTTCATGGTTTTGATTTTCTTAAACTCAGAGGAGACCCTAAAAATAAAACCCAACGCTTTAGAAGCCTTGTTGACTATATTGTCAATGTGCGCATCGAACAAAAGCTTTGAGTCAAAAATTACCCCAAGATCCTTGATGACGTTGACTCTGGCAACTGAGGTATTCGATAATTTGTAATCATATCTAATAGGGTTTGGCTTTCGAGTAAATGTACACACATAACATTTAGAGATATTTAAATCCAACCTATTTCGGTTGCAATAATCATGGAACCGGTCCAGATCCTCCTGTAATAAATGACCATCCTCAATGGTTGCCACTTGACTCAAAATTTTCATGTCATCTGCGTATAATAAAATTTTTGAATTTAGGAAACAAGAGGCGATGTTGTTTACAAAAATATTGAATAAAAGAGGTCCTAATAAGGATCCTTGGGGAACCCCCGAAGGAATGTACATCGGTCTCGAGGTGTACCCGTTAAGGACTACAGTCTGGCACCTATTTTCAACATATGAAACAAACCATCTGTACAAGCTACCCCTCACACCAATCTCTAGCCGTTTGCGCATTAGAAGCGTATGATCAAAATATTTACTGTAGTCAGTGTATATAACGTCGACCTGAGACCACTACAGACCACGAGATTGGATGTGGTGGAGCGACCTTTTAAAAATCCATGCTGGTGTTCGGAGAAACTTATGTAGTTTGAGTGAAGAAGAAAGTTGCACGTGTACTATTTTCTCCATAATTTTAGCGAACACGCAGAGTTTGGAGATTGGCCTGTAGTTTTCAACGCTGTCCGCTGACTTCCAGACTGTAGGTACCACTCCCAAGTCAAATGACCGTTTGAATAATAATGTCAATGGAAAAGATAGACATCTGGCACATTTGGTTATAAAAATCGGTGAAATATTATCCGGACCAGCGGATTTGTTAATATCTACTTGCTTTAGTAAGCGAAATACCTCATCCTCCCGCACATCAATAGGGGAAGACCGCACAAAGTGGATACCCTGGGCAAAGCGGATACCCTCCATTATTTCAAAATGGTGCGCCCAAGTGCCCCCGCCCGCTCTAGTCGAGCCACAAGGTGCTCCCCGTGACCCTCAGTTGTAAGCAAATAGAGATAAAGTGAGGTCACACGTCGTTTGCGAAATAAATAATAAAAATAAAAAAGTGAACATTTCTTACGACTTTTCAAGGTACGCAATTCTGTAATTATTCATGTTTAAATAGTTCTACTGTATTGGCTAGATTACCTATTAAAAGTGCATGTCTTCGTGCAGAATTACTGCTAGTTATATTGGGAATTTGTTTCTAGATTCGATTTTAGGGTAGGTTAAATTCAACAAGTACACGTCGAGCAAAGTGAACACGGGCAAAGCGGATACCGTACCCACATTGTTTTGCCCATATGAATTTACAAGATTTTATTTTGTTTTTCCTTTCCTTTTATTCTGTCTGTGTATGTGTGTGTCGGTCTGTCTGTCTGTATTGAAATGTTACTGGTTTACATTTGACCCACTTGCCGGTGTCCGATCAATCTGAAATGAAAGATGCACGGCTTACGAGGGAAATGGCATATTTATTTGTAACAACTCCACTGATGACTGATTAGCTGTGTTCTTTATTGATGTCTCCTTTATTTAACTATGTTTTTTTTTATATACTTTGGTCATTATTCCTTAATAAACCATGTGTTTACTTTGCCCTATGCGTCTATCCGCTTTACCCGGGGGGTAGGGCAAAGCGGATAGGGGTACCCACTTTAATTTGATTTTTAATTATAAGTAAACTACTAATGTTACGTGATTTTTGTTGATTATGTTGAAAAGTTCAATAAATACTGTTTCAAATTCAGTCATTATTGTTTATATATATATGTAAAGGCTACCTTCCGATAGGCCGCTAAACGTTAAGGTATCCACTTTGCCCGGCCTTCCCCTACAACAGATGTCTGATACGCCACCAGTAGAATTATCCATACTCGCAGAGGGTAAGAATTCATTTGCGTCGCGTCGCTCTTGGAAATTCGAAAGGAAATAATCGCCGAACATATTGCAAATTTCCTCGCCGTGACCAGACGACACTTCACCAAGTTTCAAAACAGATGGGTAACAGTTGGTTTGTTTCTTAGATTTAACATATTGCCAAAAAGCCCTAGGATTTTTAGAAATGGCTAGTTCTATGTTAGCTATATAGTCGTCAAACATTTCCTTCTCCAGCTCTTTAACCCGTTCACGTAAGGTAACAAAAGATTGATAGTCCGAGAGATTACCATAGGTTTTAAATTTTGAGTGCAATTTTGATTTTTCTTTAATTATTTTAAGAAGAGGGCTTTTGTACCAGGGAGGATACTTACCCCTTGGAGTGACAGTTTTAGATGGAATATGTGTATTGTGAAGCAAGTAGATCGTGTCATAAAAGAATTTAACAGCTTCTTCAAGAGGCCTACAATTTAGCTCAAAGGGCCAGTCGATTGCCATCATTTCTACAATGATGGCGTCATAATTCGCCTGAGCATACAGGAACTTGACTCGTGGCTGAGAATGCAGCTGATGAAGTTGCACGAAGTCGGCAGAGTGCCTTATGGTGTGAGTCCTTGTGCACTAGGGGATCCAGGCTGCCCGTGACAGCTACTTCACTGTTAGACAAGACGAGGTCAAGGATCCTATTGTTTACATTACGGTGTGAGTTGTATTGTAGTAAATTGCAAGCGGTGAGGGTATCACAAAAGCCAGTTTGAATGGGACCATGCAAGTTACTAGGACACAGATGATCACCGTCCGCCGCAGCGTACCAGTCAATATTCGGTTGGTTAAAATCGCCGAGCACTAAAAACTTATCCACGGGATGTTTCAGAATAATATCAGCTAAATTACTAGAAAAATTATTGAGTTGGATCATTAAAGAGTTGCCAGATTGCTGGCTACATATATACACAACACATAAATGTATTTTATAGGTTACTTTAGGTTTTTTTTTTGGTGTAAAGTTAAGGTAACCCACAGATCCTCGGCAGATGAGCACCAATCATTGCGGACATCGGCAACTACTTATTTCTCGACGTATAGCTATTAAAACACCCCCACCCTTTGATTGATTCGGTTGCGAGTAATTACGATCACGCCTCCATACAAAATATCTATCGTCAAACAATTCGCTATTTGATATACCATCAATAAGCCATGTTTCCGTCCGACAAAATCATCTTCGCCTTATTCCGATTGCATCCTTTCGAAGGCCAGGGTCTGCTTTCCTGCTTTAGCTCTCGACTTCGGATTGTTTTGTTGAACATCCCATATGGTGAGTCTATTGCTTACGGATGTCATCCGCTACGACGTCAAGTTAGCACTTTTGGGTCTGTCCCTTATACCGGAGCCCGACGGAGGCGGATATGGCCAGACATTTGTTCCTCAAGTAGCTTGCCGGTGTCCGTAAAACGTGCCCGGGCTAACGTCAGCGACAATCCTGCAATTTGTCCGCTATGTCACGGTTATGAAGGCTGCCGCGAATATTTATCTCTCACACGCAAGTTCCTAGCCACGCTTCAACGCCACATAAAAGGGACAGGCCTTTTTTTTGTTGGTGAGTAATGATCAAATGACGTCTCCCGCTCTGAGCGAAGCGGGAGGGCGTATCAGACTTTTACTGACTAAAACCCACCCGTGTTCCTTCAGCTGCCTATATACCAGGGCCACAGTTATTCTTTCAAACAAATCTCGCGACGCTGGCAGGCATCGGTCCTGGGGACCCCTTCAATTTGTGCTGACATCTCTTTGAGGCGCGCGTGGAACACAACGCGCCGTCGACCTGGGCCTGGTCCTTACCGGGCGGCGAAATACCCATTGCTCGCCGCCCGCAAACCCGCGCCTACGGTGGCCGGGAGTCCGCAATCGAGTCCTGACGCCCGAGGCCTCCTCCTGCGGCGACTAGTAACGTGAGGGCGCACGGACTGCCTCTCCCACACACGCTCCGCCTCCTCCTTCGCGAGCATTACTGCTTCGCAGAAAGAGGTCACGGCTTCCAAGTAGTGTTGCAAAGGACTCGAGTCCTCGAGTCATAATTTTAAAGACTCGAGTCAATTATGCAAGACTCAGTGTGCTAAAAAGGCTTGAAGTCTAGAGCCAAGCACTCGAGTCTTAAAAAGGACTCGAGTATAAAAATGGACTCGAGTCTTAAAGAGGACTCGAGTCTTAAAAAGGACTCGAGTCTTAAAATAAACATGAGTCTTAAAGAAAAACTCGGAGCATGAAGATGAGATTTGTAGCTCATCATTCGAAAAGACTTGAATAGAAGTGATAAGTTCAAATTAGTGGTTATGATGTAATTATGCGTACAAAAAATCTGACGAGTTATTCATAGACTCGAATTCATTTTAAGACTTGAGTCCTTTTGTAAGACTCGAGTCCTTTTTAAGACTCAAGTGGCTGTTAAATGAATCGGGCTCGGCTTGACTCTAGACTCCGAGCCATTTGAGCACACTGAGTCTTGCATAATTGAGTCGAGTCTTTAAAATTATGACTCGAGGACTCGAGTCCTTTGCAACACTTCTTCCAAGCCCTCTCGCTCCGTACCATGGCCTGCACCAGGCACGAACGCGAGAGGTCACCGCCGTCGATCGCCTCCACAAGGACACGGCGGTGCTCGGCCCAGGCAGGGCATACCTCCACCGAATGCTCCATTGTGTTCTCCAAGCGATCCACACATTGGTAACACTAGTCACACACGTCTTATCCTGAACAGGAACCTCCCGAAATTAGCCGTGTCCAGTGAGGACCTATGTATGGAGGAATGTGAGGACTCCGTGGCGCCTCTAGCCACTCCTTAAAAAGGGGACTTTCCGCCGCAATTATGGCGTGCCCAGCACTGGGTTGCGACAATCGTACCCGCCATGTCACCATGAGATTCCGCCGGAGCTCTGTCCGCCGTGCCGTGATTTGACGCGGCAGCGAAGTTTCGCCCCAGCGTTTTGCCTCCTCGCGCCACTCCCACATATGGGGAGATTCGTCTCAACTGCCCCAGCACCACCGCAAGCGGCCCGTTCGAGTGCTAAACACAACATTTTGACTGCGTAGTTTCGGCATCAAAACATAAATAAAAAAATATCAACCATATACATTCTGAAGCGTCTTTACCTCAGCTTTCGAATGGTATTATTTATTTTCATGATTTTTCTTTACATAACCTCGAAAAATGTAAATTAAAATGGAAAACGTGTTTTCGGCATGATCTTCAATTTTCTAATATTTTTGGACTACACAGATTGAAAGATCAGGTGTTTTTAATTCGATATAGATTATAAAAAAATAGGTGTTTTTCGTTTTTTGTGAATAATTAAATGCGAAGCAAAACGATATTCGCACGCCGCGCGCGCCAGCCGGGAGTACCGAAGCCGCCGCACCTGTCGGCTGTCGGTCTTTCTGTCTTCCTGAATAACAATAATTAGAAAATTTGACGGGCTGTAAATATAATTAGTTTTTTTAGTAAGATTGTGACTTGATCGAAAGATTTTTATTATTAGTTTTGCATAAGGATGAAGTAAATTAAATAAGATTATAAATACACAGCTATACAACGTATTATTCCTTTGTTTTCCTTTTTTTATTGTTTATTGATGTATCGTTTTTAATATGTTATTTTTGCTTCAACTTCGGTAAAATATCAAACGTCTCGCTTAAAGATGTTTTTTTCAAAATTAATCTATTATCTTCTGTAGGAATAATAGCGTGATACGAAAGAGTTCCCGGAACCATTTTAGCACTCGAAATACGTTCCTTCAGTTTTTCATAAACTTCGTCGTAGTCACTTTTGGAACAGAAGAATACTTGAGTCTCCTTGCAACTCGTTTCTGCCCAATGGAAATTTTACAATTTGACCATTCGTTTTGCAGAAGACAGAAAGTCCGACAGCCAACGCGTGCGGCGCGGCGGCGTCGGTACGCCCGGCTGGCGCGCGCGGCGTGCGAATATCGTTTTGCTTCGCATTTGATTATTCGCAAAAAACGAAAAACACCTATTTTTTTATAATCTATATCGATGTAAAAACACCTGATCTTTCGATCTGTGTGGTCCAAAAAAATTAGAAAATTGAAGATCATGCCGAAAACACGTTTGCAATTTTAATTTACATTTTTCTTGGTTATGTAAAGAAAAATCATAAAAATAAATAATACCATTCGAAAGCTGAGGTAAAGACGCTTCAGAATGTATATGGTTGATATTTTTTTATTTATGTTTTGATGTCGAAACAACGCAGTCTAAATGTTGTGTTTAGCACTCGAGCGGGCCGCTTGCGGTGGCGCTGGGGCAGTTGAGACGAATCTCCCCATATGCGCGAGGACTCTCCAGAAAGCTTGGCGGCAATCCGGCAAGGAGGCTCGCCGCCTCACAGAAAAAGAACCAGGCCTAATGTTGGATTTACAGATCCTTCAGCTTAAGCGGAATTTTGGGATCACAAATGACACCAGACACATCACGCCATTTGGCCCACGCTGCAGCAATGCGTGCCTTGATGTCACATTCGATGTAACTAGACGCGTGGAGTACAGAGCCCAAGTAAATACTTAAACTGGTCCGTGCGATAGACCGTCTTCGACTCTGCGGACGGATGTGAGATCTGCTGTGTTGCAGCCAAGTACTATCTTCGCCACATTGAGCTTATCACCATTCTCAAGCGTACCATTCCACGCCTTCACGCGTCTCACCAGTCGCCCCTGTCCACGTCTACCCTCTGGTAGACACGGAAAGGGGTCGATTGATCGATATTATCAGCATACATAAACAGCCACAGGGGCCGCTCTTGAGGGTTCCTGATGCTGTGTGTTACAATGTCTAATACTACGCGGAATAGAAACGGCTTAAGGGCGGATCCCTCCTGCCGGGGTCGCGTGTTTTTTCGAAAGAGATACCGTGACCTTGGCACATGGGCAACTGATGGAACACGGGTGGGTTTTAGTCAGTAAAAGTCTGACACGCCCTCCCGTTCCGCCCAGAGCGGGAGAAGTCATTTGATGATTTCTCATCCAGAAAAAAAAGGGGCGGATCCCTGGTGTAGGTACTCCTCTAGCAATGAGAAAGGGTTTGGATGTCGCCAACACTGCCGTTTTAATAAAAAAGGGCATAACTAACATTTTTCATGAAATTGAGTTATACCTATATATAACCGGAATCAGGAAAAAAAGGTCTACCTGCCTAATTTTTGTGTGATTTTTAGCAATAAAATTAACAGAGATAGCATAAGCTTAAAGGGCACAACTGCAACATTTGTTTAAGCTTTTAACCAGGAAAAGGGCGCATTGTGAGATATGTCTTTTATTTCACCTTTATATTTTTAATATATTTAATTGAAAAAGCGTAATTGGATTACGTCAAATATAAAAAGCTTATGTGGCAATTGTGCTTTTTTTATACCAACATCTTAGCAATTATTGTTGGAGAAAAGTCACATCTGGCAGTTATGTCTTTGCCTTATTTTTTTATAAAAAAGGCACACTGGCGATTATGCCTTTACTACTAAACATCTCTGAACAGAGATGAAGTGAGGGTCAAGGTTATTTACACGTCCCACTGCAGGGACACAAAAATATTGTTTTTATTCATCAAGAAGTATAAATATATGTATTAGCAATTTATTCTAATATTTTACTGTATGTATCTATTTTAATAATATACAGCGAAAAGGCACAATTGAATAAAAGTGCCTTTTCATTGAAACATTTTCCAATTTTACATTGAAAAGGCACATTTGGTTGTATAGGCCTTTTAACTGTAAAATTGCTCCTTTTATGTAATTTTTTATGTTAAGTTGAAAAAAAAAATAAGCTGATTATTTATTATATACATTAAAAATAATAAAAAATATTGCTATAGCCTTACTATATAATGCAACTATTTAAATTCACACAATTTCCAAAAACATAGTTTAGTCGTGTTTTTTTTTACATAATTAAAAAAATATTTTAACATCAATTTTCTCAATATTTACAAAATGCTAGTTGTGCCCTTTTTAATAATGACGGCAGAACAGTGGTCCGAACCATAGATGTAATCTAGATACGGAAGTGTCATATTCCTATTAAGTTCAGACTGATTTTTAAACACACGAGTATTTATTCGTAACGTTATGTTACATACTTTATTTTCACCTATATTTTTATTTTTTCAAACACTGGTCGGTTAAAAAAGGATGACTGTAACAGGCGTCCTTTTCATTAAACCTCAAGTAAAAAACCTAATAATATTTACTAAGGAATATATTTGAGTAATTTTCTAAATACTATAATATGTGTATGATACATAGTTATTTACCTTAATTTTATACATGTCTCCATCACTTTTGAATTTATTATCAACTTTTTATAGTTGTGGCTTCATGGTTATATACAAACCAAAATAATACCGTATTTATATACAAACCCAAATCTAACAGTAACTTATGCACTAATGTTGATTATAAGGATCTTATGTAAACCATTTATCGTTTATGCATTAGAAATTAAACATTACTATGGAGTGATCAGTAATTTATTTCTAGGTATTTATAAATCACATTTCGAACGACAACATTTTAATATATTTATAGATTTTGCTATATTTTTTTATAAAACAGAAGTGCCCAGTTGTTTTCACAAAAATGAAATATAAATACAGGGCGATTTTGTTATTTTGAATGACGCTCGTCCCAAATGATTGTTGTAAATAACCTGTTTCTTTTTTTCATTTATGGCAAGCTAAAAACTATGTTCACTTGAATATTTATTATAAACTAAACTTGAATTAAAATAATGATAAAACAAACCAGCAATTACCTTAAAAGATACTGGGACATAAATCTCATGCGCTCTTTAAAATTATATAAATTCTATGCGCCATAGTTAATGTTACTTAGTATTACCCAGTTGTCATTTATTCGTATTTTGAAACTAAAAAGCAATTACCACAGGGATTAAGGTTAAATGAATCGATTTACAGACTAACATACAATATTACTCTCCACATATAAAAGTTACCCATTAAAATAGTTTTCAATCAAAAAGTGTCCATAAAACTTACACTCTTGTCTCTAAAGCTAAAAGTAAAAGGCATTCGCATTCTTACGGTGAACATAGCGCAGTTCAACTATATAAACACTTCACACCCAATTTGAATAATTAAACATGTATAACAAAACACTAAAATCAATCATATTAATATAACACCAATTATATGATATAATAATTCAGAAACCTATAATAATTTACACACATAATAAACGGTAATCCAATTTATTCCTGAAAAGCAGATCAACATACAAAAACCTACTTATTAAAATTTTCAACAAACGTCTCATTACAGTATATCATTACAAAATAATACGTAAGAATGTGTAAACTAGCACAGTTGGTGTCAAAAACCAGTAAATACATTTTAACATAATTGCCTTACACAGTGTCACAGACAAATATGTAAGCAATAGGTATTTCAAAATGAAAACAGTAATTATATTTTATTGCAGCTGTATATCACAATGAGTGGGAACACTACGATCCTTTCATAGTAAATGAAATTCTAACTCCAGCAGTGGTGTTTTTTGAAGCCTTACAAGGACAGGCAAAAATTACATGTATTATTTAATCAATTTAGTTACACAGCAACATCAAGCGTTTGGGCGTTCAAAAAGTGCTGACTCTCAGCTTATTTAAATAAATGACTTTTGATTTTGAATTTGCTGTATATTCTTTTATCAAACACCTATACAAGCTTAAACAAAAAAAGTATTATACACCAAATAAGTTAAGGCAAACTTTTGTGCTATGATAAACGATAAAATAAATTTAGAAACTACACTTATACGAAAGTAAAACCATAATTATATGACAATGTTTTAACTGACTATGAATGCTATGTGGAAGCAGTTATTTGATATTCTTAAAAAATACTATACTCCTCATATTTCTGTTAAATGTTCAGATGAGTGAAATGAATTAATTTAATACTGGTTAAATAAAATGATATAGTAAACAACAATATGTGATGAATTTTTTGTACAAGTTCATATTGTATCTGTAACACACACAATACACCTTCAAACTATTATTATTAAATTTATATTGCCGTGTCATTAATTTATTTCTATGTTTGATATAATTTAAAGGTGATCATATTTATTTATATTTGTTTTAGGTTTTACAAAATGGGCTAAAAAGTATTATTTAATCCAACACAAATTTACCATTTTCTAGTTGCCAACAGTGATGACGACACGCGTTACCGCTATTTAGTGAACGCAGCAAACACCGCCCACATAATTTCGCAGGCATCTGGTCGCATGGCTTCAGCCTCGAAATCTAGATCTAAAAGCGCGCGCACGCGTCTCGTTGCTAACTCATAATCTTCGTCGGAGAGGGGCGCAAACGCATTTTCTAGTACATCAGCCGAGTGGGCAAGCATCAAGAGCGCCAGAGATCGCTTGTCGGCGTGAGCGACATCGGTGATCGAACGCCTCAGAGCTGCTTCTTGAACCTGAAATCAAAATATTATTATCAATGATCGAAACACATTAAGCCATCTCTATTTTCTTCAATAACAAGATATGTTGTCTGTTTTTGTTTAAGTAATGCATTGATGTTTGTAACACATGTTTTGGATACCTTTAACTACCAACATTTTGCTTTCATATGGAAATACAAGCTGTTTGGAAAGAAACACCTGTTCATGTTTTATAAAACTTAAAGCACAAATAGTTCTTGTAAAGAACAATATAATTGTATTGCTAATCAATATAATGTGAAATAAAAATATTTAGTTCAGTACATGTTTGTTAATATCAACATTAATATATCTTATATCTACATTAAAAATCAATAATTTCATGTTTTATGAAACTTAAAGCACAAATAGTTCTTATAAACGAACAATATAACAGTATTGTTAATCAATCTAATATCTACATTAAAAATCAATTATTTTAAAAGGATTGGTTATCATTTTAAGTTACAACCATTTTGCAGGAAGGATATAATTATTATCATAAATTGATAACAGTTCTCAATTGTTCAGAATGTGTGTTTATAATTACCTTTTTGACCAAACGACATTTTACGACGTTGTCAGTCAGTGGATGAGTAGTCATATCAAACAGCAAGAAGTTCTGCTTTTCTGTTGTCAAAACTCCCTTTTCTACAAGATTCTTTGCCAGCCTTTCACGGACATTTTTCAATTGATATTTTAGTTTCATCGGATTCCATGTTTCACCTGAAAGTATTTGATCACCATCATGTTATTTGACCCAATTATTATAATGCCTAGTATGATATAGGAAGTCTTTCCAGAATTGCTATAACCAAAAATATATTGGATAAAAGGTACATTTTACTATAATAACAACTACTGCTAACACCAATGTGTTCGATGATTGAGAAAACATTGTTGAAAGTTATATTGACTGTATGAGACATTAAGATCTACTATATTATGGTATTGATACATACCACTTAGGTATTCTATCCAGCTTTGCACTGACTCTGGCGGTTCAGTTTCTTTCATGTGTTTCAAGGCCTCATCTAGCAAAACATCACCAGTTGGTGTATCTGAAATCAATTTTACATTTATAAAAATACCAGCTTTTACCCGCGACTTCATACGCGTAAATGTCGGTTATCGCGGAAGCAGACGAACTCGCGGAAAAAAAGTAGCCTATGTCACTCTCCATCCCTTCAACTATCTCCACTTAAAAAAATCACGTTGATTCGTCGCTCCGTTTTGCCGTGAAAGACGGACAAACAGACACACACACTTTCCCATTTATAATATTAGTATGGATGTAATTGAAATTTCACACAGGTTCTAGGTATGATTTCGTTTACAAAGCTCATCAACTTGCCTGTGTTAAGGATAAAATACTTTTAAAAATAATTATTCATGTTACACAAAAAATATTGTTAGTATATCTGTGGTTTAAATAATCAATTGAAACTTTCTACACTATAGATATTTCTATAGTGTAGATAGTTAAGGTATTGAGTTATTCCTCAAAAATCAAAATTAATGCTTTGTGCAGTAAAACAGCCATATAATTTGATTGCAGCATTATTAATTGAGAGGACATTAATAGGTGAAATCAATAGGCATTAATATTATGCCTTTTCAACCCTGGCTAAGAAGAGTCATTGACCTTTTCCAAATTGGATAGTACTTATGACCCACAGTTGAATTTAAATGAATTAAAATTAAATAAGATCATTTATTATGTATTTATCTGCGTTCTAGAAATTAATCAAACCATTCTCTTACCTGATTTAACTATTACTTTTCTAGATAACAATCCCTTTCTACGCATACCAGCTCTTTCTAATTCTACGCGGCCTCTCAAACCAAGTTCGATTAAAATACATCCTCTCAGGCCGCTGGATATGCAATCATTCCAAAATGATGTGTAACCCTGAAATAATCAGCAATATATGAAATGCAATGGTCACGACATCCTCATTATAATAACTGCTTACTGCCGAAGAGAGCGTTCTCTTACCTCTTTGTCCTTTAGTCCTAAAAGCAATACTTCTTCCATTAGTGTCAATCGTGTTTCCTTTGAATCCCCGTCATCATAACTTTTATCATTTTTCTTATCATCGACGTCGTGGTTTTCCTTTAATTCTGCACTGTCCTTAATTACGTTTACGTTTCTTCGTTGCACCAACCCCTCAGCTCGATTCATTTTAACATTTAATTAAATTGCGAAATAAAAACAAATTGATTTATTTAATGCGAATATTTGGAGAGTTTTCTGAAATTCGTAAACGAATAGTTGACGTTTCCTATGCGACGTGATGTTGTTGTGCAAAACATGGCCGACAAAGAAGACATACCGTTCGTTTAGAAATCGTCGACATTTATATTAAAACAGTTTGAAATCTAGTTTCATTAATGATGATGTTGTAAGAATTATAATTTTTGAGGTCTTCGCTTTTTACTTCTATTAATAATAAATTCTTAAATTAATTCGCAGAAAATAAATGTGCGTAGTGCAAATGATGTTTTTGAACGAAACTACTTTCAATGCGTGAATCGAAACGTTTACACTATCGCGCTACCTGCATACTACTTATAATATTATTTACATCTCGGCAGATTTGTGTAGCGGTAAATCTCCAATGTATACAATGTTGTATTAGAAAGGATAATTTTAGTCGACCTCCAGTATAAATAAATTATCATAAAGCTTTCTATGTTTGTCTGTAACTATTAGGTCAGTATGAAACTTAGTACGGTCAGCAATAGAAGTAGATTATTAGTAGATAATAATATTAAACATTATGTTAACTAGGTACCTAAGATAAAGTTCAGAACCATACAAATCTGTTCACAGCGTTCAGCTATTTAGATAATAGCTAAGAGTTTGCATGGTCTGTATTTAATACTAGTAGTTCCTGAGATTAGGGCGTTCAATCAAACAAACAAACAAACAAACTCTTCAGCTTTATAATATTAGTATAGATAAAAAAGTTTTTTTTTAAAGGTTACATTGTGCAGGTTAAGTTCACACGGCTACAGGTCAAGCTATACATTTTTTTAGTTTTAATGAGATGTCAGCATTATACTGGAAATGTGTAGCTCCATGTGCGTACTATTTACCCACTGGTACTTATTTTTAAACTAATGTGCTAATCGTCTATCGTTGCTGACCATACGGTCATCATATACTCATGACTATGAAATATTCGGTCAGTGGCAAAGACTACAATATGGGGTCGACTTAGGGGGGGCGGCGCCGGCGGTGTGTAGGTTCTATAAACAGGGGATTTTTTTCTGACCATCATCCCAGACATCGCTAGATCCAACGAATTCTGCGGGCTATGGCATTATTTATGATGTGTAATAGGCTATTTTCAACCGACGAAAAAAAACGGAGGAGGTTCTCAATTCTACGCGTATATATTTTTTTTTTTATGTATGACCACGCACAAATTTTTACATAGTGGTCCGATTGCCACAATTCTTCTTCTATTGGAAAGGGTATACTTCCAAGGTGGTCCCATATAAATTTGGAAAACAAAATCGAACCCTAAGGGTCGGAAAACAGGGGATGATTGATTGTTCACTCACTGATTGTAATGTATAAACACGCAACTTTATACAGAGTAGTCCGATTTTGATAATTCTTTTTGTGTTGGATAGCGTATACCTTGCTAAGTATTATAAGTACATTAAAGCCACAAAAAAATATAAAATAAAAACTTTTTAACAAAAACTTAAACCGCCGAAAAACTGAAAAGCATAAAATAATAAACCTTAAAATTTTGAGTCGGCGCTGAAAAATCAATGAACAAGGATCACTCAAAGCGCCGACTCATAATTTTAAGGTTTATTATTTTATGCTTTTCAGTTTTTCGGCGGTATAATTTTTTACTACCCGACTACGGCAAAACAAAAGGAGAGTTATTCATATGAACATCATTATAAACTAAAGAAATTTTGTAAAGTGCTAAAACCAATTACAGTTTAACGCATTATTATTTTATAGTTTACTAGCTTCTGCCCGCGACTTCATCCGCGTCAAATTTTTGCTTCCGTGAACCTTCCCGTCGCATCGAATTGCCTGCTAGTTTTCGTTCATTTTTCGTTGCTGCTCCGCTCCTTTTGATAGTAGCGTGATGTTATATAGCCTATAGCCTTTCTCAATAAATAGGCTACCCAACACAAAAAAAAAATTCAATTCGTACCAAACAAACAAACTATTCAGCTTTATGATATAATATTATATATATTATAAAATTATATATTATAAGTATAATATCTGGTTGACCGAGCTTTGCTCGGTATTTTTTGGTAAATTGTGTTTAAAATAATAAGTTTATGTTCAAGTCGATTATCGATAAAGTTGATCATTGAAAACACAAAAAAAACGACATTTTATAAAAATGAATCCTAGCTAGATCGATTTATCGCCCCCAAAACCCCCTGTATACAAAATTTCATGAAAATCGTTGGAGCCGTTTCCGAGATTCAGATTATATATATATATATACAAGAATTGCTCGTTTAAAGATATAAGATTAGTAAATAAGTAATAAGTATATAAATACAGATAATCTGTCCATGGCAAACCAACTACCTAATTGATTTACCAGTTCATGGTATCAAAGTTGTATGCGACGAATAGTACCTTGCACTAATACCAAAAGCCAAGTAACTGCCAAGAACTTGGAAATAGCGCTCGCCGTCGTCGGTTCGTCTCAATTCTCAATTTTTTTTTTTTTAATGTCGGGTTTGATTTCCTCATGGATATCCTCCGCCCTGTGGTGGGCAGAGGTCCGTCAGACTCTAAGTAACTAAAACCACCCTGGTGTTCCCGACTACGATATGTGATCCAAGCGGCAGCGCCCGCCCCTGGGCCATGAAATACCTTGGTTTCCGACTTGTTTAGGGCCACATTCAGGCTTAGGCACCGTATGCTGATCATCACCTGGGAGACCTTGGCCAACGCCAGCAACGCTGCCTCCTGTACGAGCCCCGGGGGGTCAGACCATGACCAGCGTGTCTTTTGTTTAACACGTCAAGTTTACGACCGGCTGGAGCTCGCCCTCAGCACCTAGTCGAACCCTATGCTCCATAGGAGCGGGCCCACGACCGAGCCCTGTGAAACACTGCATGAAATGCAGTGCTGGTTTATCCGTCATCACGTCCGCCAGGCCACAGTTCTAACCTAACCTATCGGGTCGGCGTGCCCTGGATTAGTAACTGCAACCAATTCGGCTACCGTCTAGATCGACAAATCAGGGATGCTTCACAATTTAAGGGGTGAGAAAATCGAACAGGATTGTGAACCTTATCCGTAAGTGTAGATTCGTTTACAATTGAATGGTTTGAAATGGTTAGATTACCGAAAAACATTATATTGTAAGCAGATTGGTACGATCACAATTTATTGACAGTTTACAATCTCGTGGGATAAATTAAAAACTAACGGTGTTTACAATCATACGATGCCATATAAATGTACACATTTATATGTCATTGTATGATTGTAAACACCGTTACGTTACCGTGTATGTGGGGATTGTATGTTAGTTTTCATAATCTATACTAATAATATTATAAAGCTGAAGAGTTTGTTTGTTTGTTTGATTGAACGCGCTGATCTCAGGAACTACTGGTTCGAATTGAAAAATTCTTTTTGTGTTGGGTAGCCTATTGATCGAGGGAGGCTATAGGCTATATAACATCACGCTACAACTAAGAGGAGCGGAGCAGTAATGAAAAATGTTGCAAAAACGGGGAAAATTTATTCCTTTTGAGAGTTCCCGTTGCGTTAAAGTAACTCAAAAATCATGTATGACGGAATTGTTCCTTTGAAAAAGTTCTAAAAAAAAGTCCGCGAGAGCATATGTTTATATTTAAAGGTTGACTCACTATAACTCAAAAGGAGCGAGCAGCAACACTAGCAGGCAAATCGATGCGACGGGAATGGTCAGGGGAGCAAAAATTTGACGCGGACGAAGTCGCGGGCAGAAGCTAGTTTGACATATAGAGGTATCGTTAGAAGCGTCTTCATAGCAGAAGGGTAGGGGCTTTTTGTAATACAATTGTTACCAGTGATGTGTTGTGACGATTCCTACCACTGATTAAACTTGAGGCGGTACGCTTATTTAGTTTGTGTCCTTGCTAAACCCAAATTCTAACAATACCTTTCTTAGCGCAGAAAACCTCAAGATTCTGTATGAACATTTTAACTTTTTTAAAGTAGGTACCTAATTTGTACCTAAGTAGGTGCCTAATTCGCCTGATATTTTACCACTTAAGCGTGGCCACGTAACCACGTTACCACGTAACCATAAGCGGCTGATCCGTTTAACAACATCAGAACGCGACATAACTGTGCAACAGTAGGTACACTAGACTAACAGTAGGTAGGTGCGCTAAAATAATTAAGTAGGGCCCTATCTTTGCCTACACATATAATTCTTCCGTACGTGTGTATGTCACTGAACTCTTCTTCCTAAACGGTTGGACCGATTATGAAAAATTTTTTTGCGTGTGTTTGAGTAGGTCCCTGGGTGGTTATATTCACAGTTTGTCCCGGTAGTATGTAGTGCTGTTCGGCAAAAAATGTCAAAATTCACATATTCAGGTCTGTGCTGCATATTAAAGCAGAAAATGTATGAAGGAAACAGCTGGTTGACCCTTTCCGTGAACCAAGGGCTAGCTTTTATCTTGCCAGAGGCTAAGCAGTACCATACAGCAAGGCAATGCTGCCAGTCGCTTGGATATATTTCTTGTCGACAGCAATACGGATGAATTTTTGGACTGCCATGTTATGGTTTTTGAATAGTTTTAGTTAAGTTGGGTTTATTTTTATGTATGTAGGTAATTAGGTGTTGTTATTTGTTTTTCATTAACTTTCTCTTGATTATTATTTAAATACTGAATAAATTATCGTTCTAAAATCTGCCTAGCCTTTTCCCAAGTACGTTGGGGTCAGCTTCCAGTCTACCTGGATGCCACTGAATACCTTTATTTTACATAGAGCTACTGCCTATCTGACCTCCACAACCCAGTTACGGGGTAATGCGATACCACCTTGGTGACACTGGTTGTCAGTACTTTTGGCTTTCTGACTATCCGCAACGACTGTCAAGAATGTACAAATGACAGCCCAGACAAAAGGCTTAACGTGCTTTCCGCGGCCCGGAGGAGTCACAGTATCTTAAGGATGGCCACCCATCCACGAACCGAACGCGGCAACCGTAGCTTAACCCACTATCGACCTGTGTCGCTGATATTATTAAACCACAAGCATCTCCAGTAAAACGATTGTACTAGGACGAAAGAAACTTGGCAACATATCGAATAGTGGAATTATCGCAGGTGATACGAGAAAACTTGTCAGCGTTTTATGTTTCGGTCTAGACACGTTATCGTGGTCTAGAGGGGAAGCAAGTAGATAGAAATTGATTGCTATGCCAACTGTTCTAACTATAGAACCCTAGAGAGAGTAGCCAATCACGCTATAAAATTGGCGACGAGGCTGGGACGTCCGGTGCAATAAGTACTTAAAACAAGGAGGGACTCATGGCTAAAAGGGGGGCTGGCAATTCGATATCGGAGAACTGCTGTGATCACGTTCTGGATGGATGACAGTTTTTTAAACTATATCGAGATCGCGTATGCTTATCTGCTTATCGTAACAACCTTTGCGGACAGTCAAATTCAGATCTTGCTCAACTTCATTATCACATACGTGAATGTCATATGTTTTCCAGATAAAAGTTATCTTGACTCCCATTTGTTACCATTTCTAATTGCCATATCCTTTGATTACCGCCAGCCGATGCTGATGTGACAAGCAGTGTCGGCCGCAACTTACGAGTTGTAGGCCGTGAGTTCGAACCCAAGCAGGTGTTTTACTTTGTAAATTATTTCATCAACACTGTTCTCAAAACGGTGAAGCAAAACATCGTGAGGAAACTAGCATGTCTTAGATCCAAAAATTCGAAGACTTGTGGCATCTAACAACCCGCACTGGGCCTACGTGGTGAATAAATTATGGTCCTCTCCCTCTCACCTGGAGGCCTGGTTCCCAGCAATGGGAACACTAGGCTGCTGACAATGCTGCTGAAACACGACTACAGCTTGAACAGTCGGTGGCTTTGAACTTCATTCTGCGGGGGTGATGCTGTCAATGTTGTACCTAGATATTTATCACCTACATGTTGCAACATACATACAACATCACTCTTATATCAGGTCCTGGATTTGATTCCTAGATCGCGCAGTGTTATTGGGTTCTTCCAGCAGGAATTTCTCAGTAGCAGCCCGGTGTTTGGGGTTGTGCCCGGTTAATGGCAATGGGTTATGGGTGAAATTTGGGTGTACTAAAGATCCCTTTTTTTATCTCGAGGTGTAAATCCTCATAGACGTCCTCCACCTGTCTGTCTGTCAGACTCTTACTGACTAAAACCACCCCGGTGTTTCGTCCCACACCTACGTCGCGGACCACGGGAACCAATGCGTCTTCCGCGATCCCCAACTGGTGCCGGCCCCCTTTGCAGGTCTCCATTCTGCCAGCGTATGCCACGCCGTGTCCTCCCGACAGTCAACGCAGTGGTGACACCGGGCGTCCGGCCCCCTGTTCATGCGACACAGGTACTTCCCGAAGCAACCATGCCCCGAGAGCACCTGCATCCTCCGAAACAACAGGGAGCCATGCCTCCTCCCTAGCCAGCGCCCTAGCACTGGCTGGACCGCCTCGACGAAGCCTGTCCCGCCAACCTGCCACCAAGGCTGCGCGAAGCTGCGACCGACGAAGCTCCGTGTGTCGCTCCGTCAGTCACTCACCCCGCTGCCGCGCTTCCTCGCGCCACTGATACAGTGACGCGAGTACTTTCGCCTCGAGGTCCCACAGTGGAGATTCAGCCAGTACACAGGCAGCCTCGTAGGAGATCGTGCGATATCCCCTGAAGACTCTGACGGCCATTGCTCGCTGCGGTCTTCGCGGAACAGCGATGCTGCCGGCCGTCAGGTCAGCCGTCCGGGATCGGGGCCGACATATTGACATATGGTCGATTTTTTACTTTTAATGTTATTATAATGAGAAAAAAAAATCTATCGATCTGTGTTTCCGAATTTTCAATACCTTGAATAGTTTTGGAAATAAAAATAGGTGTTGTCATTGAAAAGTGACATCGGTTTAAATTTTTATCACGGTTTTAACATGTTATTTAAAACAACGGTTTTGGTAGATAACGGCATTATAGATATATCACGGCAGTACAGGGCCATGGAACGCATGATCCCCACGTAGAGACGCCTACAGGCGGCGCTCGGGCCCCCCAGATTGGGAAGCAGCGTTGTACCAAAGATCCCTTTTTTTTTCGTGGAGAAATGCTCATGCATTCTTCGCTACCACGGGGAAATAGCGCAGTTATGTGGGACTCCAACCCACTAAAACTCCACGGTGACCTCCTACACCGCTTATGGCGGGAACACGGGAACGAAAAACTCTTTCGCGAACCCGCCGCGGCTGTCCGTTGCCGGACCCACCTCTGGGGGATACCCCCATTCACGGCGCGCATGAACACATCCCCGTGAATGGCACCCTTGGTCCCCCTGCGATGGGTCAGGACAGTGGCCCCGTCGCCTACCACTTTTCGGCCGCAGGGGACAGGGAGAGTGGCCAACGCTATACCAACACTCCTCTTCCCCTGCGGCCCCACCGCGTCCGCCATTGGACGGTGGCGACCCCGTTCAGGCCGCGGAAGGTAGGGAGAGCGGCGCACCTCAATACCGGCACTTCTCTCCCACCGCGGCCTCCAACCCTCAGCCGCGATGCCCCAGATACTAGGACATCGCGGCCCACCTCATTTGCGATGTCGCCAAACGACACCGCGTTGGCTGCTACATCATCGGCTTCGAACGGAAAAGCCCTGACGAGCGGCCCCTCCTCGGGTTCCTCTTAGCTTCACCGTGGGGTTCGAAACCACGGCTACTGAGCCCCCCCCCCCCCACCTCGTCAATGCAGGAACCCACTGGGGGGGGGGGGGGGTACTAAAGATCCCTACCCTAACCCTCCTGGGATAACAAGCGTGATGCTATATCAAGTAGGTGATAGGTACTTCCGGGTTTTCACCCTCATTGCAGCAGTTGCTACCGGAATTTCATTGCAAAAAACCCAGTAACACTGCCTGATCTGGGAATCGAACCCAGTCGTGCACAACCAACCAAAGGCAACCGAGGTGGTGGTATTGGAAACATTTTATCATTCAAATTAAGTCCTAAATCATTTATTAAGTTAAAAAGATGAATGATCTAGAGACACTACCTCCCATAACATCCATAAGTAACTGTTCAGTATTAAATATAAACAAAAATTTTAGGTTTTCCTAGTCATAGTCATTTATTCATGAACAAGTACCTTGTATCTGAATTTACATACAAAATTACACAATTCTACAATTACACATCCTATTAATGTTTTATGTTAGTGTTAAGACCGGCTTTTGTGATTTGGGTTGATGATGTTGATTCATTTACCATTTGAAAAAGAGATCTACGAGTCTTCTCTACAATAAAAAAATAGATGAAAAATATGCATCTAGCTCGAAGAGGTTTTATGCAGAGTTTTCTCTATGACCTGTTATAAAACCACCAAAGAGGAATACGTACAGAAATAAAGTAAAAAAAAAAATGCTCACTTCACCATAACTGGTCATGACAATTTGATGGCATCTGTGAAAATCTCAACTACGACTAAAAATAACGTTTGCAGAAAATATCGTTTATCCAAGCCATTGAGCAATCCTGTGCACTATATTGTTGAACGAGGGGTCTTTACATAATATGATTACTAAGTAAATAATCCATTTATCTCAAGATAGGTAATGCGAATTTATGTATCCAACTTAAGGCTGATCGCTTGATGACCTTAATTTGAACTTGGTGAGTAAATTATAGCATACATTCTGTGTACCTACCTACCCAAGTATCATTTTTATTATATTTTGTATTGTGTGAATGTTAGTTTTTTCTATTTAATAGCTTGGAAGAGACTATACGTAGGCATATAGGTGGGTTCAGAGTCAAACCAATATTTAAAAAAATCAGAGAGCAAATTGTACTGGTAACGTGAATTATTATAATTAACGTATTATAACGTAAATCCCACTTGCAAGCTAGAAATTGTAGTAGACTGATAGATTTATAACAATATGTATGTATTTATTTAATTTTTACTAATTTACAAAAAACACTATTAATTTCTAGTCATATATGAAATTTGTATGCTGTACCCAAGTAGCACAGAACTGCATTATAAATGGTCACTTAGGGCCCACAGCGGTAATCTAAGCATTTATAAAGACTTATTAGTATTCACCTGTGCTGCAACAGCTGTTTCGAAAAAAACGTGGCCAACTATAATGCTTTCTTCTGTACAGTAATTCTATTAAGCACCACAAACACGCCACAAAGTCACTGTTATTGAGCGCTTAGTACTGCAGTACCCTATTAGCTGTAAGTTTTCTGAATAATAGCCCACACGTGTACTATACAACCGTTGCATTTTAAGAGAGAACATATCACCCACTATAACATAATCAGTTACTTTGTGAAGTTATTTAATGCTTTATGCTGCATACAGATTCACTTTTCCCCTATTAGTCAGGTGTTTACCATACACTCGAATAACAGCATGTATCCAAGTGTCGGCATGCGCGAATGGAATATTGGACGCGACGGGTTCCGTATGTTATATTTATTAATAAATAAATAAATAAAATGAAATTAATTTATTTCACACATAACCCATATTACAAAAATTAAGATAAAAGTAACAATGCTGCAGCAGAAAAGAATAAAATGTCATTAACAAAATAAAAATATACGTCACATAGTTAAAATAAAATAAAATTTCAAATTTACGTCGGATTTAAATTAAAGCACATATGAACAAAACAATACAAAAAAGCCTTTATAAATAGAGGTCAGTGTGTTTGATGACATTAGGCTGAGTAGGTACAAAAATGCCCTGCTACAAAAATCTTCTTATATCCTACCCATTTTCGGGACTAATAAGGTTGCGACAAAATTAATATTGTTGTTTTATATGTTTCTGGTACTTACCTAAAAATGAAGAAAATTTATTAAGAGAAATCCAAGATTTTTTTAAAGTAATAAATTAATACCTTTCGATTAAGATTCCAGATTTCAACAATTTTTCTCAGAGGTAGTCAGTTAGGAAATACCGGTACAGACCGGTTTACCGGTTCATGTGGAAGTAATTAAATTATTAGGCTAGAAAAATACATTATCTTTAGAGAGGTACCGACTAATTTATAGGTATTTTGTCGCATATTGAATAAATCAATAACTTATGTATTATACATATAATTAAATTATAATCTCAGCTACTTAAATTACAATTTTAATTAAGTACTTATCGTCGAATAACAACTAAATAAGGGAACAAAATGGCTTTAAAAGAACCACGGCGGAACCCTAAAAGCTTGGATCCATAAAGGTACTTATCTAGGTAACTGACGCAAATGTAAACCAATACTACTCTCCTAATCGATCCATGTCTGATTTGTATTTCACAAGTGCTAACCAGGCCACATGTGAACACCCGTACAGACCTTAGCATTAAATTGAGATTAAAACTGTTCACTTGCCATCCGCCATATTCACTGCGTTACTTTGTATTATTATAAAATTTTATCTTTTAATTTTTGTTTATTTTAGAGGATATCAATTGTAAATATGGATTAAAAAATAATTACACGAAAACAGTTTTTTTTTTTGGTTACTTTGTAAAAAAACGAACATATTAATTTTATTTTCATTCTAATTTTGTTGCTTTTCTTTAAGTATTTAGTGGTATTCCGAGGGCGCGTGAAAATTTTGAACTAAATATGTATGGTATTTGACAGTAAAGTTACCTTCCCAATAAGATTTCAAATATAATAGGAGGAAATCGATGTTTTACTTACCTTAAATTTTATGTATGTATATTCTCACAAATGGCACCTGAGATCTTGCACACAACGATACACTTCATGTTTTACAATTTGACAGTTCATATCAAAGAAAAATAAATAATTTAAGTTATTGCATTCCACAATTTCACTCAGTGTGTAATTTCAACTGTATAAAAGTACACACAATGTACACATTCGTCTTCCTTGCTGTATAATAAGTAACACGTGCCTCATTAATCAGGCAATATGCAGCTCTTTAGGTGACTGTTACACACATAAATGCTACTGTAATGTTGTTATAATGCAATTATTTGTCAATTGGATTTCTTATACAGCTATGTGCTGAATAATTTGTGCCCAAATTGGAGTTATATCCTCTGAGGATGCGCTGTCTACGCTATTATTCAGCAACTAATGCATTCACTGTGCACTGTTAAAATGCTGTTATACAGCACTTTTGTGCTACTTGGGTAATGAATATAATATTATATTCCATTCTATTTAGTAGGTAAGTACCATAAATTTTTACACTGCCCAAGTACAAAAACTCACTCCAAAATGTACGAATTATTTGAGGTAATTCCATAAAAATGCTGAACAGGATATGATAGAGCGGAACTAGCTGTTCACGATGAAAATTTCGCCGTACTACAGTATCATTTTATTAAAAATAATATTTAAAAGATTAGATAGAGTTTTACATTTAATAAGAATAGGTACCAACATTATTAATAATGTGGCAATCACCTCTGATTAGTCAAAGCTAGTGTTGTTTATCAGAGCCGGTTGAGAACTACAACCGCGTGTAAACGACGCGCATTCAGTCATCTGCGCGGACGCCGTCGAGCACGTGCGTCGTGATACTATAAGTGTGACCAGTGTGAGCGAACATCGCGCCATGGACGTGGACCAACTCAACCATGATGGAGACGTACGTATTTTTTTTAATTTTCGCATAATATTCCCCCTTTCTCTTTCCGCGACCGAATCAACCAAAATCAGCATAAACACTTTTTGGCACTATGTTTGAATGTTATTTTATTAGCGCGCGAAAACTGAAGGTGTTGTAACTAACATGTCTTCGCGAACAGTGAAATGAACTTTATACTCGAGCTGTACGTGGTCGCGCAGTAGGGCAAGTCGCCAGTTGGCTGCGGCACTCGCGTCACCTCGGTCGCCACAATCCATGTATTTTCCGTCTACACGACGACCTACACAGGGTCAGCTGTCGATCGCGGTTATCTCTATATTTTTCCAGAGTTAAAAGTCAGTTTTGATCAAATTTTTCATGTTGAGAACGTGTCATGACATTTCAGTGTGGTAGAGCTATTTATAAAGTGCAGTGAAGGATTGTTCAAATATTCTGATTTGATTTTATGATTCAGTCTTTGTTTAGGTAAGCTCTTAATTAACCATTTTTAATTAATTTTATTATATAATACGCACGCGTTTCTTAATTATGATTAACACAAATAATAATCTATTGAGTGATCACGGATGTTGATCGTCATACCTATACTATCTTATTTCTCAAAGTCATGACTTTATAATAATTTCATGCAGTTTCATCGCCATATTCTCAATCTGACTTTATTTACGTTAAAAAACATGCTATTTCACGTTATTTTCTGACACAAGACGTCCAAAGTCAACACACGCTCAAAATTCCCGCGCCAGACAAGTAACCCGTTACACCGTTACTCGGTCGTATGCCCAAATTTACATAGCCATGAGACGGTTTGCATTTCTGATTTATCGTACTACAAATGAAGAACTGTCTTCCAATCAATATCTTACTATACTTACTAGTTGTTGTTAGTTATCTAACTTGAACAAGTTTCCTGAAATTCCTGCAAACTCATAATATTAAAAATCTGTTTAGTAGAGTGTATATAGGTAATTATTTTGTTACACAGTATTGGGTACGTAATATCAAATCATGCCGGTATTTTCCTGGTAATGTTTAATAAATAAATGTGTAGTTTGATACATTTAGGTGTATGTAATCACAACGTTGTATAAATTTGAGTCAGCACAAAGTATTAAATACACGTAACAAGTCAAACCGGAACTTAAGTGGTACAACGCCATATAATGCCATAATGTCATTAAAGACTTTTTTTATTATGAATGCCGGAGAGTATCATTTTGGTAATTTCACGCACTCTGCTCACGTAGGATTATTACTTTGCATTTCACATGTACGCACGCAACCAAGCCTATATCACGCCATTCGCTGATAAGTGATAACCGCTCTCATTATCAAGCTGTTATCAATTCCGCACATCACCAAAGGATAACCCCTTTTATAAAAGTGGATTGACCAGCATGTCTTAACTATGCAGACCATGCTCATCTTAAAAAATGCTTCATAATTGGTATAGGTACCTACTACATAGGTATAAATGCTAGAGAATTTCTTAACTTCTGACTGGTGAACGAACTTTTCCCAGTTTAAAAAAAAAACATGCCAAATTACTTATATTACCGTCACACCTACATGGAAAAGAAGTAAGGAAGTCGAAAATTCAAAAAAATTAAAAGTACCTACCTATTATAGTATTGCATTCATATGTAAAGAATATGATGTATATAAAACAATTCAAGGAGACGAGCCGGTAGATATTTGTCCTTTCTAACTTCGCATATCTAATTTATCATGAATTACATGAATCTCTACAATTATTCTTACAATTTTATATAAAACATTATTTTCACATATTTCACATAAAAAACTAGAAAAAGTATAATACGCCAAGTAACAAAAATTGTTTGTTTCCTTAGCATTACCTTTTATATCAACTGTGATGCTTAATATCTTATGTAATAATTTGTTTAGTGATAGCTTCTGATGATATCTTAAGATAGCGATGACCCCGCGTTGACGTCAGGCTATTATTTACTTTATAAACTTTATAATAAACTAGCTTTTGCCAGCGGCTTCGCCCGCGCAGAGGTCGGAAATTATCCCGCGGGAACATACTACCGGGATAAAAAGTAGCCTATGTCCTTTCTCAGGCTCTAAACTATCTGTATACCAAATTTCATTTAAATCGGTTCTGTAGTTTTAGCAGGAAAGCGAGACAGACAGACAGACAGACCGACAGACAGAGTTACTTTCGCATTTATAATATTAAGTGTGGATAGTGTGGATAACACGCATTTACTTCAATTACATAAACATAATTTATTGCGTGTCTCATAAAACATAGCACTGAAACAAAAGAAAATGTTTCGTTCATATGAGGTATGGTGTGTCACCATAGTAGACTGCTCTCACATAGTTTCCGTTAAAAAATCTATTTTTACGTAATACCTCTACTCAGTAAATAATTAGCTACTTATATCGAATTCCCTAGTGATAAGATAATGGGTTTTTAGAAACAGTATTTTTTTTTTAATTACTAAAAATTAATGTAATTTCTTTGACATTTTTATCGATAGGCATCTGAAACAACGGAACCCTAAAAAGTAATACTTAGTCAGAAAAAAAATATTTAAGGGATTGGCTGTTAACAATTCAAACAAAAACAGCCTTTTATTGTTTTTAAATTCCGTTTCGATTCGTTTTAAACAATCTCATTCATACTGTCACTTGCATAATGCATAGCGATGTGTTCTTAAAACCCGTGTTCGTAAAACACGTGTCCGTCAGCCATTATTTGTAAATGTCTGCAATAACGGAAACGAAATGCTGAGCAGAATGTCATGGACACAAAAAAAAAAACACTTCCGCTTTCAAAAAGGCACTAGTCACCTGGGAATGACGATGTTAATAAAATTATGAATTTAAATGTTTGACAATAGCCTTGATAACTAAATGATTGTTGCATTAGGTAAGTACATAATTTAATTAATTGATCTAATCTTCGTTACGAATAAATTATGTTGGTATGTTGGAATCTAGGACACGTCTGGTGCCTTTTTCGATGTAGACAGCACTTTTTACCTACTGTTCTGATTAGAACAACACTAATACTACCTTTTAGGTACGCATAGGTTATTAGATACCTACATTTTGTCTTCTGTAGACAAGTGTTATACGAAATGGTGTGTCTTCTTATGTCATTGCGCTTGTCCAGAACTTGTATGTCATGATGGACGACAAGATAAAAAAAAACCAAATTACAAAATCATGGGGGTTCAGTTGGAGAAAGGTGTATGACAAGGATGCATCATCTCTCCTATTCTGTTCAATATTTATGGCGAGTACATTATAAGCAAACCATTAGAGAGATGGAATGGTAGAACAGACTGGCCTGTTCAACTGGTCAGTTTTAAACTTTGCTACGACGATGGTACCGCCCTGTTGATTACCAAGAAACTGATATAGTATAGCTAATAATTAGTTTGGATAGCGTCGGTCAAGATACGGGACTCTCTTAACCAACCAAATTGATGGTCGTCGATGGAGTCTCTTCAACACCTTGGCATGGTCAGGCAATATCTCATCAAACAGCATAGTATTGTTTACCTGAGCTTGAGCATATTTGGGCGGGGCACCGCCGTGTCCTCGTGGAGTCGATCGGCGGCGGCGACCTCTCGCGTCCGGCTCTGGTGCGAGCCATGGTACGGAGCGAGAGGGAATGGGAAGCCGTCACCTCCTTCTGCGAAGCAGTAATGCTCGCGAAGGAGGAGGCGGGGCGCGTGAGGGAGTGGCAGTCTCTGCGCCCTCACGTCCCTAGCCGCCGCAGGAGGAGACGCCCCGGACGTCGGGAGTCAATAGCGGACTCCCGGCCACCGTAGGCGCGAGCTTGCGGGTGGTGAGCAATGGGTAGCTCGCCGCCCGGTAAGGACCAAGCTCGGGTCGACGGCGCGCAGTGTTCCACGCGCGCCTCAAAGAGATGTCAGCAGCAGTGTAGGGGTCTACTAGGACCGATGCCTGCCGGGGTCGCGTGATTGTTCGAAAGAGATACCGTGACCCTGGCACATGGGCAACTGATGGAACACGGGTGGGTTTTAGTCAGTAAAAGTCTGACACGCCCTCCCGCTCCGCCCAGAGCGGGAGAAGTCATTTGATGATTTCCCATCCTGAAAAAAAAAAAAAAAAAAAGCTTGAGCATATTCAACACAGGCAACACAGTGGACAAAATCAGATGTCGCAACGGACTGCCAAACCGATAATGGTTGGCATAATGTACTGCGCGGCCGCTTTTATAAAGTCATTCGAAATTTGTTCGGTTAATCGTGAAATTTCTTTTCCTATGGTTTTCTTTTTATATCTGCGTAGTTACAAAGATTGTTCAGCTGAAACTTTAAGGATAAGCAATTGAATAAAGGTACTAATTATTTGTCGAATCATATTACCGTCACTTAATAATAACTCATGTATTGGAGTGTTACATTTTAGTATAGCCAGATTTTAATTGAAATGGAATACCTCTCTGAGGAGTTGGAATAGAAACATCTAATTTCGCATGAAGCTTTGAGTTCATAAAAGGTACAAACCACCATACTTGGTAAGTTTCTAGGGTTTCTCATTGAAGCGCAAGGATCGATTTTAGGGTTTTTGAAAAACAATTTCTTATTTTCCAACGGTGTCGATTATAGAAAAAATAAAATTGCACAACATAAGCACAAATTAAGGTATTACGCCGTTTGAGAGGTACAGCAATTCGCTAAACGTTACTCCAGCGGTATCTTGAACAACTCGGAAACCTCAAGACGCACAAATTTCATTTTTTGGGCACAATTAGGCACAAATTTGATCTATCTAAGTAGCTAGTTTCTACTCAGCTACGACCACCGGTTAAAAATCATGCCGCTGCAGTAACGTTACTCCAGCGGAATCTGTTTTTCGTGAATATCTTTGGATCGGCTGGACGCACAAATTCTAAATTTCGGGCACATTTACACGAGATGGGGTACTAATTTATCTGTCAAGCCGAAATCCTGAAAAGCGACAACATTCCGCTGGAGTAACGCGCACGAGCAAACAACTGAAGGAGGAGAAAGATTTGTTATTAAAAGAGACTGCGTGTTTATTGAAGTGAAAACAATCGAACGTAAGACAAAGAATGTGTTCCGAAAAGTTCAACATTAGACTTATTTTAACAAGTGCAGTCGCCTTTCAAAAGACAAATTGTTTGATGCATTTATTCGTGTGGCATCGTTTATTGTTATATCTGTGAATACCGCAAATATAGTGGGAAATCTGAAACAGGCGATTATTCAGAGAATTATAAATATTATTCTTTTACTCTGTCTGCTTGTTAGTTTGTGGAGAATTTGTAAACTACTGCCCTGAAAAGACAAAACCTTTCATTCCACAACATTTTCAATTTTGCATTCTTTTTTGCCTTAACTGGATTGCTACTCTAGGTATTTATTATCAACTAGCTTCTGCCCGCGACTTCGTCCGCGTTAATTTTCTTGTTCCCCCGAGCCTTCCTATCGCGTCGAATCGCCTATCCATGCGATTTTCCCCGTTTTTGCAACATTTTTCATTACTGCTCCGCTCCTCTTAGTTGTAGCGTGATGTTATATACCCTATAGCCTTCCTCGATATAGGCTACCCAACACAAAAAGATTTTTCAATTCGAACCAGTAGTTCCTGACATTAGCGCGTTCAATCAAACAAACAAACTCTTCAGCTTTATAATATTATATAGTATGTATAGATTTTTATGTTGTTTCCTTTTTAGGGTTCCGTTGCCAAATGGCAAAAAACGGAACCCTTATAGATTCGTCATGTCTGTCTGATGTCTGTCCGTCCGTATGTCACAGCCACTTTTTTCCGAAACTTTAAGAGCTAGGCTGTTGAAACTTGGTAAGTAGATGTATTCTGTGAACCACATTAAGATTTTCACACTAAAATAGAAAAAAACCAATAAATTTTGGGGTTCCCCATACATAGAACTGAAACTCAAAAATATTTTTTTTCATCAAACCCATACGTGTGGGGTATCTATGAATAGGTCTTCAAAAATGGTATTGAGGTTTCTAATATCATTTTTTTCTAAACTGAATAGTTTGTGCGACAGACACTTCCAAAGAGGTAAAATGTGTCCCCCCCCCCCGTAACTTCTAAACTAAGAGAATGATAAAACTAAAAAAAATAGATGATGTACATTTCCATGTAAACTACCACCGAAAATTAGTTTGAACGAAATCGAGTACGTAGTTTTCTTTAAAACGTCATAAATCGTAAACCGCAATTTACGTTTCATTCAATCAGCTGAAATATAAAAATAAAAAAAAAACATTTATTTTCATAAACATAAACCGTATGCATAAACCGAGGGGTACACTACATAAATACGAAAAACTTTATTCCGACAATCACAAATACGAATTTCAAAATACCGATTTTCATAATTCCGAATGATTCAAAATTCCGAATATAAAAAATCCGACTTATCATTACTCCTATTTTTATAATTCCTAAACTTCAATATTCCTAACGTTCATAATTACTATTCTCAAAATACCGAGTTTCAATAGATCGAATAACAAAAATTCCGACTTATTGATAATTCGAAACATCAAAAATACGAATTCCGATGATTAAAATACCGATTAATACAATTCCGAAATAAAAACACCTTGTAAAACTGAATAGCAAGACAAATAAACACATAATTGCTCGTCAGAGAGAAGTATATTATGTTTAGTATGAGGAAATAGAATTAAAAAAACATGCAAGCAAGCATGCAGCTTGCAAGCAGGCATGCAGCGTGCAAGTTGACATGCAGCATGCAAGCAAGCATGCAATATGCAAGCAGGCATGCAACATGCAAATAGGCATGCAACATGCAAGCAGGCATGCAACATGCAAGCAGGCATGCAACATGCAAGCAGGCAAGCAGCAAACAAGCAGGCATGCAGCAAGCATTGTTTCTGTCACGGCTCCGGCGCTGCGGGGATTGGGCGGCTCCACGTGTGCTTATCGTCGCAGATGGCTTTAACGCTCACCACCCACCCCTCCGCGCCTACGCGGGTTTAAATTACACTCTAGGGGTAGGGCAGACAAGACTGCGTAAAGTCGGTTTTGCAGCGATTCGTTTCTGTCACTAAATTTTGTAGCACAACATGTTGACTTTTAGCTTATTCGGAGTATTGAAAATCGGAATGTCGTTATTCGGACCGAGAACCCTTCGAGCATTTGATTCTTCGAAGGTATGAAAATCGGAAAACTAACAAATCGCATTTACGACTTTCGGTAAAATAAATTTCGTGATTTTTAATAATAGACATTATAATTCTTAGGTATTATGAAATTCGGACTTTTGAAAATCGGAATATCGAAATTCGGAATAAAATATTTCGGAGTATTTGGGTGTTCCCATAAACCGAGAATACCTACAGGTTTGTACGGAACCCTCGGTGCGGAGTCCGACTCGCACTTGGCCGGTTTTTTTGATCTGGTACTGAGTAAATCCAGATGTTTCCTGCCTGGTGTTGTACATGTCATTTATACAGGTAGGTACAGTAGTTAGCAGTAAACACTTCAGCCGAACCGGTATAAAAAATATCAGAATCTACATGTTAGTCGCACTAGCTTTACCATACATTGTACGAAAAATAAATATGTACTTACTTACGTTATTTATAAGTGACAGTGTATTTGCAATACTATGTATGTGATAATTTGATAAAACATAATATTGTTGAAGATAGCCGGTGAAATGTGGGTGAACTAAATCGTAGGTACACATCTGCTTAGCCTTGGGGGGAAAAAAGGCGCTTTGTTATGTGTATATGACTTCTTAAAATCGGGTATCGGGTTTCTTAAAGTAGTTTCCTCTTTTGAATTAACGATTTCACTGACAATAGTCTTCCATAAATAAAAATCACCACTTCGACGAGTTTTCACGAATGGCCACGAGTTTTCACGACAATTTCAGACAAAGGTGGCGTGAGTTACTTTTGGCAACTGTTTTCGTATTGTCGTTGAACTCAAATTCAAACAACAATGTAGTCTTCTACAAATAAAAATCTCAAATCTAGACGAGTTTGCACGAATGGCTACGAGTTTTCACGACAATTTCAGACAAAGGTGGCGTGAGTTACTTTTGGCACCTGTTTTTATATCAACAACATATCGATGTTGTGTATTTGATTGTTATGAATAGTAACAGACAGAGAGCGCTTAACGTAAACAGTTCGGTAATTTAAATGAAATTAAGCGTCGTCAATAATGTCTCATTAGATTAATTGATTCGTGATAAATGTGTCATTATTCGATGTCGTCAGAGTGTGATTGACGGGGTCAGTGTGCCAGGTGAAGTGTAAAATAATAGGTACCTTTAATGTATGGCTTTCGGAGTATTCACTCACAGTGCGGTCATTTCTTCACCAGACGCGGCGGCGCTAATGACTCACTAATCACGCGTGTTCGTTGCTTCATGCCGATCATCGCATGCCTGTGATTCACCTGCTACTGATTTCAGTTGATAAATCCAATTTTTAAATTAGTTCACGATGTATATATAGAATCTGATTAACTGTTTACGTCCGCTTAGTATAAATTCAACATAATTTGTGAAAAGATAAAAGCCGCTTCGTATTGAAAACTTAGTTACGATCAAGTTTAATTAAAATTATATTTTAGACATAAAGTTAATAACAGATATTATGTACTTTACAGTTTTGAAAAATTTGCCTATTTATAAAGACAATGCATTAATGTAAATGCAGAATACAACGCTTGGCATGCATGTAGGTAAAAATATCTTGTATGTAATTTACAGTACAATTAATTACGACGATAGGACTTATTACTGATTCGTTCTTAATTTTAAAAACGCCCCCTTTTTCTTTTAAACACAAAATACCTATTAAAATGCAGCTCCTAAAATACAAATACAACCTACAAAAATAAATTGTTTTTGGCAGAATCATATAACAAAAAAAATATACCTGTAATTGTTTAAAATGGTAGCTACCATACATGTATGATAATACGAATAGCTATAGGTAATGATTTTCGCCGACATTGTTGCTGTGGAATTTGTTTTGAGACGTTAGTCGAATGTATTTACTTATACAACGCAGAAGCAGTAGAACATACGCGTAGATGCAGTGTAGCAGCGGCTTTGTTGCGGCGTAATAGTAGCGTAGCCGTCGCAACCACGTTGATCCGGCGTAGCACCCGGGATTGGGAACCGTAGCAGTCGTAGCCGCGTAGATGCAATGTAGCAGGGGGTCGTTACGGCGTAGCAACCGCGTAGAAGCAGCGTAGCCATAACAGTCGCATTGGCGCAGGCGTAGGCGCAGGTGCGTAGATGCCTACACGCCTTGTTCGTAGTGTAATAATAGTGTAATACAAGATATATTCTTTTATCCGTGGAATAAAGCTGACGTCTAAAACTCTAAAAAACTGTAAAAAAAATATTTCCTCATAATGAAAAAACAACCATATGAAAAGAAAAGAAAAATGCTATCTAAAACAATCAATGTGTGCTGTGTTACACAGCTTGCAGAAATTCAGAGTAAATTGGCAATTCTGCAATTATTAATCCGGTTTGTTTATTTCATTATCGATTCCAATAATTGGTTTAACTGATAGAGCTCTATAACGTGGCGTGAATCATTCTTTCTAAGAATGAATATCATAAAAATTATTATCATCTTATTATTGACTACTCGGTAAAATAATGCTATATTCCGACAATTCTTCTTTTGGAAAATAGGTATTCATCTTCCAAGAATATGAAAACAAGAGTGAAATGTTGAGAAAGATGATGAAAACAATGTGAATATTTCGAATAATTTTATTTGGTATTAGCTTCTGCCCGCGACTTCGTCCGCGTTAAATTTCGTGCTCCCCCGACCCTTCCCGTCGCGTCGAATCGCCTACCCGTGCGATTTTCCCCGTTTTTGCAACATTTTTCATTACTGCTCCGCTCCTCTTGATTGTATCGTGATGTTATATAGCCTATAGCCTTCCTCGATAAATAGGCTACCCAACACAAAAAGAATTTTTCAATTTGGACCGGTAGTTTCTGAGATTAGCGCGTTCGAATCAATCAAACAAACAAACTCTTCAGCTTTATAATATTAGTAAAGATTTGTAAGGTATTATCGGTGGCTAACTTTTTATCTGGATTCGGGATTCGTTTTATATCCATTACAACATCATTCATAATTAAAACATATCTGCTTACTAGATATTATATAACACCACGAAGTTTCTTATCACCATATAGCGAGGTGAGCCAAGTACGAGTGATAAGTAAGAGTAATAAATAAATCTTTTTCCATTAAATGGAAATGTTTTAGTGATTACTAAGCGCCTGCGCTTAAAGGTGTACGATTATTTATCGCACGGACTAATCCAGGTACCAATAAAACCACATGGAAAAGATTATCAGAGAATTTTAATGCAGATACCAAAACGTACACCTGTCCCTCAAAATACCTGCACATTATTATTATTTTTTTACCCTAAAAAAGAGTATGTTATGACTTTTAAAAGTTTAGAGTACTGCACAATTACACTAATTTACCCTTTATTTAGACCATGATAATTTATTAAATACTAGCCACGCTTCAACGCCACATTTATTAAATATAATTTAACGTTTAAATTTAATGCAATAAGTATTCAGGTACCCAGAGACATGGACTAATAATTTAATAAATGTTTTAATTTGATCATGCTCCAAATACTTCTAAATCACGTCTTATTGTAAGAAAACAATTCCAAGTCATGAAATTGTTAGAAGCTACCAACCTAAGTTTTGAATTAATAACAAGTTGCTTACATACATATTAAAAATGACCGGTCACCTTTACGGTTTTTGGTATATTTCGGACATAGCCTACTTGTATTTAGGGTATTAACTTCATGACCGTCAAATTCGATAGAGCTAGTTTGTTTTATTTTGAGGTATAAGATTGTTAAGTTTGACTTTTATACATAAACACTGACACGCACACAAACACATAGGTGTCTATGTGTTGGCTACCAACACATAACAATAGCGAAGCTGACCGGCTGATCAACACGCAAAGAAGTTTTACGATTTCGTTATTTACTTTTTGTTCAGAATGTTTTGTCCTCTAGTGTTTTATCTCGATCCTTTGTCTATTTCCTTCATAGCACATTAATCCTTTTTGTTTATTGGAAATTATTAATGACAATAATAACAGCCAGCGATAAATGTCCTGTTTCCACGGTTATAGCGCTCAGTCTGGACTCTGGACTCGCTAAATGAGTATAATTTCGTTTACATAGGTACACCTTGAATAGTGCATTCCACGACCCTATAATTACACTCACCTTGTAGTCGTTGTAAATATACGCGTGTCTTCGTAATGTATCTGATATTAGTGTAATAAACCAATCAGATTTTACTATACCTAGGCATACCAGCGTTTTCTGAAACTTATAGTCACGCACTGGGAACAATTTAATTAGGTACGTGTACCTATGTCTAAAAAATAATGTCATGTCCGATGGTATATGTATAGTGAAACCTGGTTAATTGGGATCTCAAGGGACTAAGAATTATGTACCATTTATTAAGGGTTTCTGTTAATTCAGTTTTCCAATTTAGCAGGTTTAAAATTATAGTTGTCTCATTTACAAAAGCCCCCGTTTATAGAGGTCAAAATGTACCGTTATTTCATTTTTAGAGGTGGAAATGTTAATAAAAATGTGTATTTTTGGTGTTATGAATTTAATGTAGGTATGAATGTATACATAATGAATTACGTCGAAAGATAGTACTGACAAACAAAGCATGTGCGAAAGATATTCAAATGTTTCTAAACAAACGTATCCAAACCTGTCCCAATCTGATTAAGTTGTCTCACTTATACAGGGAATTAAGCTACAGAGTCCCAATTATAGAGGTAAACATCGAAAAAATCTTGGTATTCAAATCTCATTTAACCAGGTTCGAAAAGTCCCATTAATTCAATGAAAAAGTATCGGGACCTCATTGAAACTCTCAATAATAGGGGTTTTTTATCCAGGTCCCACTTACCCAGGTTTCACTGTATATTGAAAATATTTATTCATGTTTTTATGCTACCTTCTTTTTCTAAATGAAAATGAAAGAAGTAGGTAGGTAATGAAACACAGGGTTTTAATAAAGGCTCGGTATTCGGGTTAACAAACTTGGGTCAGGCATATTAACCAAAGTGTAATGAACCCTGCACTTAGCCGCCCCTTGTCGTGATTTAGCTCCCCATATCCTTACGTTGACTTCCTGATTTATTAGGGCTATCGTGATGAGGGAGTTCATTCCTACCGGTTTTGCTATATGTCGTTGTGATTGATGAAGATAACCAGAACCTAAAATAGAGCCTGAAATTAATTACTTCTACACGCATTCAAAGTGTGTTTGATAAAATAATACCATTGCGACTTTCAGAATATTAAGGAACCTAGTTTGTAGTTTCTTCTCTTCTTCTTTTTCTTTATTGTTCACATACCTGTTATGCCTCTTTCTATATCTTAATGTAACTTCTAAAGACGTAGAACATCACTTCTATAGCGAGGAAACAGGAAGCGAATCATGTAAAGGAATAATAGGTCGTTATTATGGAAATTGTAATGATAGCCAGGAAAAAAATGTTTTAATCATAATAAACAACATTTTTAGTTTCACAACTTGTTACACGTTTTAAATCCAACACTACCTAAGTATAATTATGGTGAGATAATAAAACTCCTTTGAGTTTTTGTTGTATACCTACCTACCTTATCAAGCGCCGGGTGTTAGGTACCCGTGAGCTTCAAAGATCTCATGACGTATGCAACGAATTGTAGACCAAGTGCAATCTTCCACCCCTTTTCTGTAATTTGGGAAATTGCTCTCAAGAGACAGACGAGGAAAATGTACCTAATGAAGGTTGTAACACAAACTGACATGATTAGTCTTCCGACTACGACTCGATATCTACTATTTGTGTTACTCCAAATTACCACCTTACTAATGTTGTTCTAGATAAGGCTAAACTAGTTTTTGTAGGTCACAGAATACGTATTAGGGTTGGTGTAGGCGTTTTTTGCAATTGTTTTTGATGTGTCTTTGTTCTTTATTTTATACTAATAAATGTTGCTATTTTCAGAATAACACGACAGTCATCGTGGAGAACGGCGAAGAAATTGTAAAAGTTAGTAAAATGCAAGTGCCCAATGGAATTAGTCAAGCGAAACATTTGAATGGTAAGTCATCGATTTGCTCATCGATTATTGTGACAATTGAGCGATAAAGGCTAAGCTAGGCAGGTGGCAAGGTAGCTAGACTAACTTTAAGCTTGTCAAAAACTACATTCTTAACTATTATAACACCTGAAATTACTGAAAATCTGTATTCCCACAAGTTATTTCTGTTTCTATTCAAATTGTATTTTTGTTACAATATTTACTGTGCAGTAGCAGTCCAAAGTTTTAGACCTTGCAATTTGTGGATGTAAAATATCGCACAAGTTATTTTTAGTGTTAGAAAATGTTTTATGTGATGGTGATGACCCCACTAGTCGTGTCAGTAACACTTTAATATACTTATATGAATCAGTGGGGGACTAGATCCCTCCAATACCTAATATACCTAGTAGCTCTACACGTGTAGGCGACACTGGATTATCCGTGGGAATAAATGATAAAAACTGATTTTTTTAATTCTACTAATAGAACGAGCGAATAACTTCGTGTTGTAGTATTCTTTTTTATTTCCATTCTTGCGCAAATAGGTTACTAAGCTGCTTTTTAAGTAGGTACTTAATTGACGTCATTCTAAAGATAAATTGGCTCATATTTGATAAAATATTTTGTCGCAATTTATAAACCAGCAACAATTCTATCATTCTCACCAAGACGACGTAAACTTTAAAATACGATACTTAAGTCGTCATCAGTAAGAAACGAGAAATAATCTATTTGTAATGATCATTTTATATAATTATAGATGCAAACGATAACAATGGCGCGATCGCAACAATTCAATGAGCGATTTCTTAACCAGTTTAATGTATGTTTGATAACGTTTGCCATTGTAGAACAAACTAATACACGAGCGACGAACAGAACCAAAAACAAACATTCTGAACTGTTATTTGGCACGTGATGTTTCCATAATATTGTAATGTCCAATTTTCAGGGCCGGACCAGGTTGTACCGTCAGATAGTTTCACTAATTCAGTACCCGGGGGCCATGTGAAGTTACACGTGCAGGCCCGAGGACTGGCTTCGGAACCCCCCATCTCAGTGCCCGGCCTTCTCACGCGGACGGTAGCAAGGTACCCCGACGCTACAGCGCTAGCAACAAAAAAATCAGATGGCAGATGGCACAAAATCACCTACAAGTAAGTTTACAGATTATGTATATACGTCCTTCTTTTCGGAAATTCATTAAGATAAGTTTATAAGCCCACTGATATACCAACACGGTTTTGTAATAGATTAACGAAAACGTTCATTAATTCTCTGCACTGTGCAAAATCGGTCAATTAAGCCTTTAATACCTCGATAAGAAAATCGTGTAGGAAAATGCATAATAATATTTATTTACGTAATAGATATCTGACATAGCCGATTTAAATGAACGACAACAGCAAATTTTATTAAAGAAGTAACTAAGCATTTTTATAATTTCTCGCGTGCGCTAAAGTTATGGCAATAGACACAGTGCATTCCAAAACAAACACATTTTATTTTTACTGACTATGTTGTAAATGTTTAAATATTTATTACATCACAGTGGTGTCTAATTGAGATATGTAGTTACTATGTATTTATACATATTTAAGTAGATATAGATCAGTAGATTACGATTATGATATTTATCAACGTCATCAGAATTTATCGCGGTATCAATGATTGTAATTTACAAAAAATCCCCTTACTCTTGTATAAGATAAGGTCAAAATTCTAATAGTCCACATTTTTTACGTAGCTACTTTCATGTATTTTTCAGACAGTATCAGGAGCGCGTGCGCACTGTGGCGAAAGCTTTCATAAAGCTGGGCCTGGAGCGATACCACTCCGTCTGCATCCTAGGTTTTAACTCAGAACAATGGTTCGTCGCCGACCTAGCAGCCATACACGCCGGGTTAGTACAATTTTATTATTAGTACCTAGCTAACTTTCGTCCGAAAATCTGACCACCAGTCTTACCAAGGGATGTCGTATTGCGGGCGGCTAGCAATGGGTAGCTCGCCGCCCGGTAAGGACCAAGCTCGGGTCGACGGCGCGTAGTGTTCCACGCGCGCCTCAAAGAGATGTCAGCAAACTGAAGGGGTCTGCTCGGACCGATGCCTGCCGGGGTCGCGCAATTGTTCGAAAGAGATACCATGACCCTGGCACGTGGGCAACTGATGGAACACGGATGGGTTTTAGTCAGTAAAAGTCTGACACGCCCTCCCGCTCCGCCCAGAGCGGGAGAAATCATTTGATGATTTCCCATCCTGAAAAAAAGGGATGTCGTATTACCCAGTTACTCGGTTGTGGAGATTAGATAAACAGTCCGCTCCATATCCCGTTAGAATGGAAGCCGACCACAACATAGTTGAGAAAAGGCTAGGCAGATGATGATGATGAGGTAAGTTTCGTGCAAACGGACAATTGCGCAAGTAATTGTTGTCAATGATTAAATAAACCGTATTTTCGTGACGCAAGTACCTACTTATGTTAAAAACTTTAAAAAAGAAATAAACCGCCGAAAAAAGTGAAAAGCAAAAAATAATAAACCTTAAAATTATGAGTCGGCGCTTTGAGCTTTGAGTGATCTTTTTTCATTGATTTTTCAGCGCCGACTCAAAATTTTAAAGTTTATTATTTTTTGCTTTTCAGTTTTTTCGGCGGTTAAATTTTTTGTTAAAAAGTTTTTATTTTATATTTTTTTGTAGCAAGGTATACGCTAACCAATAAAAAAACAATTATCAAAATAGGACTACCTACTCTGTATAAAATTATGCGTAGTTAAACATTACAATCAGTGAGTGAACAATCAAACATCCCCTGATTTTAGGGTTAGATTTTTTTTCCAAATTTATATGGAGCCACCTTCGGAGTATACCCTTTCCAATAAAAAAAGAATTATTACAATCGGACGACTATGTAAAAAGTTATGCGTGGTCATACATAAAGAAAAATATTTAAAAAAATTATACGCGTCGAATTGAGAACCTCCTCCGTTTTTTTTCGTCGGTTAAAAATAGCTACATCTGCCTCGTCTGAATTCAAACAATAGGTGATTATTAAGTTCCCATCAAAATTGTTTACTGAGTGATGATAAAATCTCTTATTTTTTTTTTTGCTAATATACATTTCCGACAATACTTAAAACGTCTTAAAGTGACGCGGTGGCGTTGTTTTGTGACATTGATTGTGAAATAAAAGTACCATACCTCAGGTCAGCACGGCCTACTGTAATAAACTTAAGTCACATTTTCATCATGTTTTTGGAGCTAAAACTGTGATAAAATGCGTGACTCATTGTCAGACCTATCACAGAGGCCATGCTCACACTGCTGCATATACCTACATCCATTATATCAGCTTTCTTAGATAGGTAGTTTAAGGAACAAATGAACCTATTGTTTCAGAAGTTTTTTTTTTCCATTTCGAATGCTTATGTTCGAACCAATGTACCAAGAGTACACAAACGTACTCGGTCAAAAGATTACAACACTGCCATGTGTAAATCAGCTAATACCTAGCATTTTTATACCTTTTACAACAAGCTTAAGATAAGACATCGCTATGGCAGTTTATTTATTTATGGTTTTACAATGTTATTAATATACCCTATTATTTATTACTGAAGGCCGATTGCGTCATAGTCTCGGTCTCAAAATAATAGGTAAAATATTATGTAAGTACTTAAGCAGAAAAATGTAAATTTTCATATTCTAAAATTAAAATATCAGTTGACCATTTACGGGCAGTCCTTACTATTACAATAACTATTGAATGAGAAATAGTTAATTAATCGAGCTATGTTTGAGTACCTATAAATCGGAAATGACCTGCACCACCGGACGAGTTCATGATAAGTGTAACGAGAAATTCTTTTCACAACTTTCAAATGTAATTCCCCAGCGGTTACGCGGCGGGTATCTACACTACGAACTCGGCAGATGCCTGCTACCACTGCCTGCTGTCATCTCGCGCCAACATCTGCGCCGTACAAGACAAGAAGCAACTGGATAAGATCCTGTCAGTCAAGCACAAGCTGCCGCATCTGAAGGCCCTCATACAGTGGGAGGGCAACGTCGACACCTCGGTGCCCGACGTCTATAGTGTAAGTAGTGTTCATGAGAAACAGCTAAATAATACCCCCTGAAGAACCAAAACTCGCTATATCTACTTGTAGGCAGATAGCAAATTCGTAGAGTTAAGTTATTAAGGGCTCTAAGATTTCCCGAGTCGTATAATTGTAGCGAGTTTTTCTATCCCTTAAGTGTTCCTCACATTATCGTATTTCTTCAGGTTAATTTGGACCAACTTCTTTGTTTTCAGTGGGACCAGGTAATGGAAATAGGAGCTAAGGAGTCCAGCACGCAACTCGACAGTGTCCTTAAGACTATTGCTGTCAACGAATGCTGCACATTAGTGTACACCGTAAGTTCTTCATTTTTAATTTTTATTTTTACCAGCTGGTGTATCGATCAGCTCCACGGCACCCTACTTTCATTAAGCAGAATTTTGGTACAAAACAGATGATGTCAAAGTTTAATAATACATATAATATACTCCAGGTTTTCCATGTTATATCATCATTATGTACATTCCTTCAAAGACATAGTGGTATAAAACCGCAAATATATACATGGCTCTTATTTGGTCATAACTGAAGAAAACTGAATCATAGAGAAAAATAATAATAGGTTTATCTCCATGAGTGGACAATTTCGAACAAACCTACTCATATAATGACTGGCCTGTTAGTCTAGTGGTTAGTGACCCTGACTGCAAAGACTGAGGTCGTGGGTTCGATTCCCACCCAGGACAAATCTTTGTGTGATGAGCACAATCATTTGTTCTGTGTCTGGGTGTAATTTATCTATAATATGTATATATTTAGAAATATATAAGTATATTTATCAGTTGTCTGGTTACCATAGTACAGGCTCTGCCTAGTTTGGGATCAGATAACAGTGTGTTGGTTGTCCTGAGATATTTATTTATTTATAATTGATAATATCTGGTTGACCGAGCGTTGCTCGGTATTTTTTGATAAATTGTGTTTAAAATAATAAGTTTATGTTCAAGTTGATTATCGATAAAGTTAGTCATTGAAAACACGAGTAAAACGACATTTTATAAAAATGAATCCTAGCTAGATCGATTTATCGCACCCGAAACCCCCTGTATACTAAATTTAATGAAAATCGTTGGAGTCGTTTCCGAGATTCAGATTATATATATTTATATATATATACAAGAATTGCTCGTTTAAAGATATAAGATTTGTTGTATTTTTGCTAATAATTCCTATTTTTCTTAAAGTCAGGGACGGTGGGCCCCCCGAAGGCTGTGATGTTGTCCCACGACAACCTGACGTGGGACGCCTTCTCCATCGGTGAGCGAGTGGCTGACCTGCAGCCGACGCACGACCGCATCATCTCCTTCCTACCGCTCAGTCACGTTGCTGCACAGGTATGAGAGAACGTAGAAAACAACCCCTGGCCACTTTGAACGTAAGCCTCTTAAGAATGGCTCAGGCTTACTAGACATTATAATTGAGAAAAGGAATGGTGAATGCAGTATGCTCTGCATATGCATAGTAAGAGAAAAACTGCTGGCTATCCAAGTAATTTAGTAGTCGCTTGACTGTAGCTATCCCGTATATAATGTTACAGTTCTTTTAGTCAGCTATTTAGCAAAGTCTTAGGTCGGAAATACCTATTTCTGACGTAATACTCTTGCCTGTATGGGGCTATACTACATAGGAATAATTATATTATTATTTCTCGCTAATCGAGGGGAACAGCAAATCATTATATTTTTATTTATTGATAAATAACCATAAAATTATTTGCTTGATGAATGATCGATCATGCAAGTCAATAAGGTCGAATATAAAGGTTATCAGTTATCATCATCATCATCATTCATCATAATCATTTACATAATGTCGTAGTACAAATTACATAGTGCAGTGCAGCAATCTATTGACCTACCATAAAATATTTGTGATAAACATGGTTTCAACAAGTGATTTGGCGACAATTTGCGGCAGGGTTATTCAGATCGCAGCTAAGGGTTACTCAAAATGCTATAAATGCTATAGGTCCATATTGACATAGATTTCGCGAAATAGCTGACTTTGTTCCCGAGTTAATTGGCGATTAATTAGAGTTTATGATAAAGGTGTAATATTCATGTTCTTTCTCAGGTGGTAGACATCTACACAACTCTATCAAATGCGATTCCTGTGTTCTTCGCACAACCGGACGCGCTCAAAGGCAGTCTAGTGGAGACGCTGAAGGAAGTCCGACCTACGAGGTAATGTGCACCGAATATGTAACATACATGCATATAAATTCACGCCTTTTTCCCATGGGGGTAGGCAGAAACTCTGGAACGCCACCTGTTACGATCCCTAAATATTCTTTTTGCATATAATATGTAACATGTTGTGCTGTTTTTTTTTTTTAAAGAACTTGTGAACTAAGCTCTGAATATATCGGGGGTAAAAAGACGTTTAACGAAGCCGAGTGTCACTTGTTCTTCCTGTCATTTTGATCTTTTTTTTTGCACAGAAGTACCACTGTTCATACTAGTAGTTCATATTGAAGGTCTAGGTCCAATTTTTTTTTCCTTTTTCACGAAATTGCGTTTAAATAGGACCGTGTGGTACTCTAGTACTGTTGCTTGCACCTATAAACACAATATTTCGCTCGCTGCCGTAAACAGCAATATTGCCCACCAAATATAAAAGTAATTTCCTAGCAGTAAGTTTCGCTCAATGTTACTTAGATGTTCAGAATGCATAGATAACGGGTATATGATCGGTCTTGATACAGCCGTATAAGTAGGTACCTAAATATGACTTATCGAGGCTTAAAAAGGTTGGGCTGTCTTAAGGCCGATGTGTCATGGGAATGTCCGGGTAGTGTAGGGAAATAGGTATGTGTTTAAGTGTACCTAATGATTAGGTTAATTGATTACGTATCAATTTCAGTTAATCCTATGTTTCAGCTATAAATGACACACCTGCTTATCTAGGTAGGTAACCATGAGTAAAAATGTGTAAAACATCTGATTCACTCGTTGTTATTATTGTAAATTAGCTCATCATTATCTGTACGATATGATAAGTATATATCAATAATGTCTGGTGTAAGTTTTCCTTAATAGATTTTAAAATCCTTCCAAATTAATAGAATCTGATAAATCACAGCTAAGTCTGAGACGAATATCTACTAATTCCGCTGATCAATACACAAGATAAAGTGTAATCCAATTATACAATAGCCTATCTTTGTTCTATGTTAGTTACCTAGCTGATATAGGTTCATAGATTTAACTGTCTGCAACCAAAAAGGTTTCCTACCCATTATAATTTTTAATCCTTTGTATTGTGAAGATTTATTTTCATTTATCATAATCCCATACATAGTGATTGTAGTAATATTTCTAATTCTAAGCCTTCTAAATATTTATTCTATCAGGTTCTTGGGCGTCCCTCGTGTTTGGGAGAAGATGTACGAGAAGATCATGGCGGTGGGCGCGTCTAGCGGCTACTTCAAGAAGCAGATCGCTCTCTGTGCGAAGGACAAAGGTCTTAAGTACCATCTTGCCAGGATCAATGGGTAAGACAAACTGACTTAGGTCCGTTAGGTTTTCTGGTTTAACCTATACAAGGTGTAACAGAATAAACGCAAGCCCTGAAAGGATTTTTGTTCATAACCGACTACTGAAACAATTTGAGTTAATATAGGTTTTTTTTTCTTCAAAATATGTATTTTGCCATACATACCTACCGTCGATTGACCCAAAGAAAATTTAAGATCATTTCGAGGCAGTAAGACTCAATCTTAAATGCATTAAGTTATTCTAGATTCAACACGACTTTCTAAATAAAAACCAATAAGTTTAAAACAAAAATATAAGTCTTGGTCATGGTTGCTTTTAACTCAATACTCTAATTGGGATGTACGACATCTTGCGTTAATTATGTCACATGTTGTATAGAAGTTACTTTCTAACACTTCGAAAATCTTTTATGCCTGGAACACTGGATTGCAGCAGTGCGTGCATTAGCATTGTGCGGGGGAGATTTGATGGGTTGTTGCACCATCGCATACTGCGTTAACGCAACCTAAACTATCTTTGCACCTAAAAAATCAGATATTATTTACGGTTTAGGTACCTATATTTGTCCTCCAGACTTCGAATTTCGTACGCAGATCTTACGATACTGACTTTAGTGAAGTAACTTCCGCAAGTAACGTAAGAGATGACGCAGCGACTATCAGTTAACTAGCTGTAGTCACCTTGCTCTGATAACAATAAGTACTACCTACTTCGATTAAGTAGATATATTACGCCATTGTTTACGAGAAGGTAATGAGCAAAAGTTTATATATAAAACGGTTTCCGGACGTAACTTTTGGACTGTAAAAACGTTTTGACTAATATGGCAAAAATAAAAATTGGTGTGGGGAATACAGAATTCAGGTTCAAAGAAGCGAGGTAGACCCCTTCTCGCTTGGATATTTGTAGTCAACAATGACCTGAAGCAAGCCCAAGTGAATGACTCGACGACCCAGAACCGAAACATCTGGCAAAGAATGACAAGGAGAACCGACCTCAAAGGAAATGTCATAAGGCTAGGCAAAGAGAGAGGTGTGGGAAATACAGATCTTAGGTAACGTTTGCCATTCGGGTCACAGAAGATGTATCTTAAAAAAAATGATGCTGGGAAAATTTGCGATATTAATACCAATGTTTTTCAATCAGTGCGCTATCGAGCAGCATGTACAGTCTGCCAATAGACTTCACCATTCCAGAATTGATCAAGTTTTGGTATGTAAGGTCAATGAACCCCGTAGCGTTTGGAGCATGCATCCCGATGTATTTAGCACCTAATTACTAGAATGAAATGAGCTTGAGTATTTTATTTTATAAGCATGTGTACTTATACATTTGAATACTTTTTTTTTGGAGTTTAATAGTAAGTAGTTAGATTTTTTAATTATAAGTAGGTAGAATCATTTCGCAGTTGGTTTTGTATTGTTCCTTCATAAACAAATTAACAGTACCTACTTAAATAGGTATCTATTTCCAGTATAAACTTGCGGTTTCAGAAAAATAAATAAATACAGTTCGACATTTTTATTAACTTCATTATGACACAATGCATGTGTATTGCATATTCATTTAATTTAATTAAAGAACACAATAAGTCATTTCAGTTTAATCGTTGTTTACCAACAGACCGACTGTGAATAACACTCTTCTGACGTAGGTGCGTGGCACTTGGTATTGTTTGCGAACTATACAAACTATATGTTCAGTCAATGATAAACATATGGTTCGGTATGGTTCGTTGATAGGTGTAATCACCATCTACCTACTTATTAAAGTAAATATAGCGCAGGATTCATGCAAATAGCTAATTACCTTACATATTAATTTTCTGTAGCGAAGGTGACTCAAGTTCCTAAGCTGCCATTTATGATTGGTACCTGTACCTACCAATACCCAAGTATTATGAACAATAATTCCTACGACCTCTACGCGAGCGAACATCTAGTTTACTTATAGTACCTACCTACCTGACCCTATTTTCCACACAAGTGTTATTTTTTCCATTCTGTACCATAATTCACATCCATAGTAACATGAGGTGTAGAAAAGCCGTTGACGTATTTTTGACATGCACAGGCACTGTTTACACTAATCAATGTAGTTGTACAGTCAGCGTCAAAAATATTGGGATGAACAGACTGTTCAAAATGAACTAAACAACTACATATGATGTGTGTGATTCATAGTTGTTTAGATAATTTTGAATAGCATGTTCGTCCCGACATTATTTACACTGACTGTACTTACCATTATTGCAATAATTGGAAACAATATTAAAAGTTACACCATCTGAACACTGTTTCACTCGTTGCCACTGTTTAGATGCTACAACTTTTATGATTGCTTCGATTTACTTGCGTTCACAAGTAATTACTTTACTTCGTGTAAATCTGCCTTTTTGCTATAACTAATCTCTATTTTCATAATATTTGCAGGGTTGACGGCTCATCGTTTGGCTACAAGTGTGCTAAGTCGATGGTGTTCGACAAGGTGCACGGTTCCCTGGGGCTGGACCACTGCAAGACGTTCGTGACGTCAGCGGCGCCTCTGTCGCCTGACATCAAGAAGTTCTTCTTGTCCCTCGACATGCCTATCGTTGACGCGTTCGGCATGAGCGAAGCTTCCGGAGCTCACACGCTCAGCATATATCCCAAGTGAGTAGTAGATAACAATAGCGGACGAACTATTTTATGCTTAGTTTATCATTCTTCTTACGCATCAAATTGAGAAGAATGCAAGGGTTTGCACTCTAATTTGTTTGTCATACGCTAGGCTTAAAACTAGTGAGTACATGACACGAGACGGCACGACATGACATGACACGTTATGTACTACATCTTCACAGTTTGATGCGTGCGTGTGGTGCTTTTATACCCGCTGTGGGAATAACGCCTTTAAAAATCGCAACGATGCCGCTACTAATCATTTTTTGACTTTTCGTCATCACTAGATTTTGGTTTGTTGAATAGTTTTTTATGCACCCTGTATAACTACTATATTGTATTGCGTTGCTACGCACCGTGCTAGGTTAAGTTTTTTTTTATTATCACCATTGAGACAATGTTTAATGTGTAACAAGTGATTGTGTTATTAGATTAAAAAGCGATAACATAGAGCCAAAAATAATTTGATCAGGAAAAAATATTACGTCATTGACATGATTAATTATGTGATTGGTTCCAAAGAAATTTAATCAAGCATTTTCTTGTCTTTTGGTAACTTTAGATAACCATTATAGTAGCGTGACCATGATATTTTTCTAATAAGTAGGTATGAATAACTGTAATTGTGGTTGCGAAATGATAAATATTTTCCCTAAACATATGAGTCATGTAACAAAACGGCAAACGGCAAATAATCATTTTAGTTTATCATAAGAATTACCAAAATGATTAAACAATTTCCCGAATCAAATGCACAAATACCTTCCGAATGATATTGAGTAGAGAGGTCCTGCTGTGTCTCCTACGTAATCTAATTTTATATATATTTTTAAATTGAAATGACGTAACATAACATCACGCCTTGTTTCCCCGAAGGGTTAAGCAGAGGTGTACCTTTAGTACACCCGCATTTCGCCAGTTATGTTTAAGTCCCATATGTAATAGGAGGCGAGCCTATTGCCATCCACTGGGCACTAATATCCAGACTCAGGCACTAAGGCTGCTACAGAGAAATTCCAGATGGAAAAACCCAATAATAACACTTTGCCCGACCTGGGAATGGAACCCAGGACCTCATGCTCAGCAGTAGCACTTGCTACCACTAGACCAACGAGGCAGCATTTCAATAAAATATGACATTTCTTCTTCCACAGATTTTCCTTGGACTCGGCCGGTGCACTTCTAGATGGCACTGAAACTATGTTCGGAGGTTCAACCAGTCCTAACGGCCCAGGAGAGATTATGATGCGCGGGCGCCACGTGTTCATGGGCTATCTCAACGACGACGCTAAGTCAAAGGAAGCTATCGACGACGAGGGCTGGTTACACTCGGGAGATATCGGCAGAGTGGATAGCAACGGCCTTCTGTATATTACTGGAAGAATAAAGGTAATTTTTCGATACCCGTCCGAAATCATCGATCCCTTGTTATGGAACAGGTTTAAATGAATGGCTGAAAGCACATACAATTTTATAGGAACCTACTGAATTGGAAATTTAGCAGGAAAATGTCTTTGACGAAGGCGGCAATAGGGTGAATTACGATCGTATTGTTAGGTACCATCTGATTCTGTTCTTTATTTTGAATTATATAATCGAACATAACTGCTGCTTTTTTTGTGAGCGTTCAACTCAAGTATCTTGCGAGTTACTCTCTGTTGCTTTCTCCTAGGATTCGATCTGGGCTCTCATACCTCAAAAGGGTCTGCCAAATTAGACTATCAAGTGGTTTATCAGTAATAGTCGTAACGCCACGGGAGTTGATGGACGCTACTGAAAATGCTTAGCTCGTAGCAAAATTTTGGGCTGACTAAATCTAGATGGCTATCGACACGCTAAGAAAAATATTACTTGTCTTACAATTTCGGATTCTTGGAATATTTTAATAAATGTACCTGTTTTATTCTTCAGGAGCTGATAATCACTGCGGGCGGTGAGAACGTGGCTCCGGTATTGATCGAGCAGGCGGTGCAGGCAGAGTTACTGCACATCGGCTATGCTGTGCTCATCGGCGACCGACGCAAGTTCCTCGCTGTACTTCTTACTCTTAAGGTGATTAGATTACATCGCCCTAGTCCATTAAAAGGGAGCAAACTTGGTGGCTCTTCTACGGAACAAAGGATATCAGGTATCACGTAAATCCTGGATTTACTATAACGTTGTTGGTTTTAATATTGATGAAGAATTAATACAGACTAAAACGACCTTGCCGGGAACCGAGCGATTTAATTGCTACCTGTATTTAATAAAAATCTCAAGAAACCCTCTGTTTAAGGGTTTGGTACAACGGTTTCATTTCATCGAATAACCTCACTTAACACATTTTTGCCACAATAGGCATCTAAAATTAACAATTTTATTATTTTTCAGGCTAAAGTGAACTCTGAAACTAGTGAAGCACTTGACGATCTGGACAACGAGACGAGGAAATGGGTGGCCAGCCTCGGAAGCACGGCTACCAAGATCAGTGAAATTGTCAACACCAAGGATCCTGCAGTAAGTTTGGAAACTGATTAATTTAGTTCCCTAAAAAACCTAGAAAACCTCAGCATCAAAACAGAGACCTGGCCACCGTAGGCGCGAGCTTGCGGGCGGCGAGCAATGGGTAGCTCGCCGCCCGGTAAGGACCAAGCTCGGGTCGACGGCGAGTAGTGTTCCACGCGCGCCTCAAAGAGATGTCAGCAAACTGAAGGGGTCTGCTAGGACCGAGGCCTGCCAGGGTCGCGAGATTGTTCGAAAGAGATACCGTGACCCTGGCACATGGGCAACTGAAGGAACACGGGTGGGTTTTAGTCAGTAAAAGTCTAACACGCCCTCCCGCTCCGCCCAGAGCGGGAAAAGTCATCCCATCCAAAAAAAAAAATAAAACAGAGAGAAGCAATACGAAATGAGAACCTCCTTGTTCTGTAAATTAGGTTAATAATTGACTGTTTTTTTTTTTCAGGTCTACAAAGCTATTGAAGCAGGCATAACCCGCGCCAACAAACACGCCATTTCCAACGCGCAGAAAATCCAGAAATTCGCGATCCTTCCTGCAGACTTCTCAGTAAATTCTGGAGAATTAGGTGCGTAGATTTTCGTTCTCTAAAACCACTCCGAAACCAAACCCAAAACAAACCTCCCAAACCTCTGACACGGTCAGGCTCACACATGTGTAACAACTACAACCAAAGTCCTCATGTGGCTTCTTTGGGTAAAAAGCCAGATCACAGTTAGCAAGAAAAGCAAGACCCGCCCACAAGCATCAGTTGTGATGAAACAACCTACGGCCACTATTGCCATTTCCTAATTTTATTATTTGCTTACAGGACCAACGTTGAAAATCAAAAGGAATGTAGTCTACGAAAAGTACAAAGACATCATAGAAGACTTTTATAAGGAGTAAAACATAAGTTTAGTGTTTAGGGCGAGGGACAACGTAATAATTATTGTTAACTTAATTTGTTATTGCTCAACTAGGGGCTAGTGCATCGGAATCAATGTGATTGATAGTACTTTACGAAAAGGTGTAAATAGGTTATATTTTTGTTACAAAAAATATATATTTTATAAAAATCTAACGGTTGTTTTAATAAAACACAAAATATATAATTAAATTTTATTTTATTGCTAACTTAAGTACATATATTTCAATAAAATTGGAATGGACAATAAATGTGTAAAGGAAATAAGTTAACAAGAACGATTAAATACAAATAATTCAGGTAAATATTTTGTAATACTTTGAAACAATAAAGTTACATTATAATACTATCAATAAAGTTTCTTAAATTCAATTCATTTATATTTTATAATAATTGTCGATTTGATAACATCTTCCTTTCTTAACAAATTGACAAAAGCCTTTTGTTTGGACAGTTATGTACATAGAACCATAGATTATTTCGGAATGCATCACAGAATGTTTGGATTCATTTTACCCAATTATTTTGATATGTGTTCTATAAATAAACAATTTGAATCACATTTTACGAGTATTTTTTGTATCGAACACAAGATAATATGAAGTTCAAAATTTGCAAGGTGTTGTGAGATAAAACAACGGGCAACGCAGTATTTCAGCATTGCAGCACATAAGCAGTGCGATGCAACGGACAAGACACGTTCTATGGAGAACAATTTAATATGAAATTTATTTTGTAAGTCATAAGTTTTAAAGTTGTTTGAATTTGAACTGAGAGTATTGTGTCGTCGCATCAAGTTGCTAATATTACTATTAGCTTAATAACGTAAATTCCTCTGGTCACTCAATAAAGAAAACACACCATAACATTAAGTACAAGTTCATTATCATAGAATATTGTCATAATTACATTTTAGTCATGATTTTATCGTAATGGAGTGCTGTACAAAATTAAAAACCTTTTGACCGCAATATAATTATTTTCAATGGGATGGGACACATAAAGGATGAAAACAAAAACCTCTCTATATTTTATTTTTCTGATTGGCTACACTATACATTAGCTTTGGTGTATAAAAATTGGTAGGTAATGATCACGGTCAAATGGTTACGAGGAACAAAACGTGATTAATGATTATACTAATACAATAAAATATGACTCCATTATTTCTTTCTTAACTAATAAAATCGTTATTTTAAAACTTTGATTATCATTTTATTTTTATTTTTATATATTCCTTAGAGAATACTAGTCATAAAGGTGAATTTAGCACGTCAAGATAAAACTTAATAATATATCGCAGTAAAATATAACACTACTATTAATGGTATCGTTAGGGAGAGATGAAGACGATTAGTTCTTGAGATGGTGAATTCAAACTATTTCGATAACACTGCAGCACACTTCAACATAGATAGCTGCCATTGTTTATTTTCATTTTTGTTTGTTTAAAATGTTTATCAAGTTATAAAATAGTTATAGAATAGCCTGGAACAATTTGTTTCTTGTGTTTAGACGGGCTGCGACAGATCTATTTTTTTTTTTTTTTTTGTAATATGTAAAACCAATTTGTTCCAAAATAAAGAAAACTTCTCATTTTTTTTTTACTTACACTTAAAAGCGAAATGCTTCACGTTAAACCATAAGTGGGAGCGAGATAGTACATATAGAAGTCTCTTTTCTACTTATTAGCATCATGGCCAGACAAAAATGAATAGTTATTTCAAATCAAGTCCTTGAAGTTATCATTGAAAAATGCCGGGCGCATGATGCTTTCAATTGTTTTGTGATTACATAGTTTCCCTAACGAAATCTGGATGAATATAAGTTTTGAATGAGCAATACCTTGGGCACAAAAAGAAAAACAAATAAGCGCAGAAAGTCAACCTCATAAAGGCCGGTAAGGTTACACACTCTTTATAGGCGCTGGGTGAAAACACGCAGGTTAAATAGTATATCGATAATGCAGCCCATGAGTATGATGCACTAGCAAATGAACAAATCTATGGAGAGCTTGAAGATCTTACAACTGTCGCTACTTACAATCCTACAAGGCTCTTTTGGCGCGTGGCGTAAATCGGAACTAACGCCTTTAACTTGTTTTTTGAATACATTTGACAAAACAATTATACTGCATAAATGTTTGTCATAAGGCTCCCTGTCATCGCCATTGGAGATCCAAAAGATTCTTGTAGCAGTCTAATATAAATTATCGTTCTTTACCGCCTATTTCTGGTTGACTCCTGCGCTTCGTCGTGTGGTGCCTAAGGCTGGCTGGGCGGCGCGGAGTGCGGGAGGGGCGGCGGCGCGTCGGCCAGCGGCAGTGGCTTGGCGACGCCGATACGAACCACACCGCGAGGAGCGCCCTTTAGAGCTGCTACTGCTTGTTCTAGGCTCGCGTCTTCCAGGTTCTAGAGAGAAGAAAAATTAATTATTCTGCACAGTTATGGTACACATTTTAACGAACATAAAATACACACACCAAGGAGCCATGTATGAATACAGAATAAAATTACTAGATGCCAGATATTAGATCTAAACCAGTTACAATGGGAAACTATTCTCATTTCTGCGAGTGACTCGAAACTCCTGATATATTGAGACTGAATATAACGCATGTTTACACCCGTTAGATGCTTAACAAGCCGGCAGGCACTTTTAAAAATGACGGGAGACATTGTGTTTTTGCTTCTATCAATCGACATTGACACGGACGTTATAATGTCGACTTATACCTGGAACCATGCATGGAATCCTTTTAGTCGAAGTACCAACTGCTTTTATTTTTTTTGCAAACATATGATATTTTTAATGTAACTAAACGACATTGCTACACACAGAGATGGCGGGATGAGCTGGACTATTTTACTATGTTCCTTGGTAGCTCTAGAGACGAGAAACGTGGAAAGAGATTAGGGCGGCCTTCGCCCAGCAGTAGGACATTAACGGATAATTAAAAAAAACTTAAGGGGCCAGTGCTAAACTAGCCCGTGATTTTCTTAGGTTTTTGCATGACAGTGTCAGGTTTGTTCGATATGGCCTTGAATCATAATTCACGACCTTTCATGAAATGGTCATTCAATGGAATTATATGAACATTTGTTAACCCTCTAGGGTTGTTTTGCTGATTCTAATGATTATAATTTTGTAAAGCCATATTTGTTACGTCGCGAATCATATTTTAAGACGTAAGAAAATTTGAATTTCGCAGGCTACCTCAGTGCAATCCTCATGTCACCCGCAATGGTCAGACCTGCTGTATTGTATGGGTTAGAATGTTGGGCCACAAAAGAGATGAATGAAAGGCAATTGCATGCAGCTCAGATGAGAATTTAAAGACGGATGTGTGGTATTACACGAATATATAGAATAAGAAATGAGTACATAAGCTGAAAGTGGCACCGATAACTGAAAAGTTGTGTGGGAACCGGTTGGCATGGTATGGTCACGTGATACGGAGGAATGAGGAAAATATGGTGGGGAAAGTATTGAGTACTAGCTTCTGCCCGCGACTTAGTCTGCGTTAAATGTTTGCTCCTCTGACCCTTCCCGTCGCAACGAATTGCCTGCCAGTTTTCATCCATTTTTCGTTGCTGCTCCGCTCCTTTTGATTTAAGCGTGATATTATATAGCCTATAGCCTTCCTCAAAACATATGCTACCCAACACAAAAATAATTTTACAATTTGGACCAGTAGTTCCTGAGATTACCGCGTTCAACCAAACAAAAAAACAAACGAACATGAACATTATGATATGGATAGAAAGGGAAATTGACTACTGAGATGACGACTAATAGAGAAGTTTGGAAGAAAAAGATATGTTGCGTTGACCCCAAATATATTGGGATAAGGGCAGGAGAATGACCTTAGCGCAATCCTCGTAACTTTAACCGCCTTTATACTGTTACATGCACCCTACGTGTACGTTACACAGCGAGCTGCAGTAAACAGTAAAATTCAACACCAAAAATAAAAGTCAAAACCCAGTAATCACTTTTGCCTAATGTTACTTAGATCGATGTACAGAACGCGTAGATAATCGCTATGTCAGGTTATTTCGATAGGACTGTTCACTAACCTGATCATTGACAAACAACAGTCGGTCTCCGGGGATGAGGCGGCCATCTTGCTGCGCCACGCCGCCCGGCACCAGCGAGCGGATCACCACCAGTGTGTGCGACGGCCGCAGCGGGTCTTGGTAGTCCAGGATCGAGAACCCGAGACCACGTTCGCCTTTTACTAATTCTGTTGTATAAAATCAAACGTTAATTGTGCTGCTGCCGTGGTTTTGGCAAAGTTCCTTATCTCAACACGGTTTGCAGAACACGTTTCGCTGTTAAAAATCGAATCGCAGATTAAATGTGTATCGAAAAGTACCGCGTTTCTTGGCGGTATCGTGGTGTGCAAACTGCAGCAACAAAAGCTAACTGAAAAACCATTTAATTATATTCTTCTGCTTCAAGAAACTTTTAGCTGTACACTAGATCATTAGCAATCTCCATTAAGATTCATACAACTTACCAATAATTTGTGGTTCAGACGACCACATAGCAAGGCCCGTGAGCGGCTCTAGACTGCGCGAACGTACTTTGCCGCCCGCAGATAGAGACCCACCCTCCTCTGCGCCTGCGCCGGCCAGGCTTCCATCGGACTTCGCCTGCGAGATGTTTGTTTATAAATAAAGTTTTCGTGAAAGGCGCTCGAGTTCCCACGTTCCTAGTGTAGGAAGGGAACATGGGGGTGGTTTTCAATTAGTAACAGTCTAACATACACCTCTGCCCGCCACAGGGCGAAGGACATCCATGAGTATATTCCACCCCGGAACAAAACAAAAAGGTTGGTAGTTAAGTAGATTCGATTAAGTACATACAGGAAAAAGGCATGTGTCGTGTTGGATAACCTGGTCTTCAAAGTTGGTAGCAGAGCCCACTGTCATGGGTTCGCTGGACTGACATTTTTATTGACATTCGTAACAGCATTTATTAGACAAATGGTATGATTATAATATTACTGATATGTGACCAATTTTTACGCATCATTAACTTAAGAATTCACTGGTTATATAATTTATCTACAAAAATAACTTTGAAGCGAACACAATTTATCAGGACATCAATCACGTTTTCCCTATGATATCTTGCATTAAATGTCAATGAACTCGAATTGCGGATGTAATTTTCACTAAACAGGTGATTTTCCACAATTCGTCATGATTAGATAGTTTGTTTTTTACGTAACGTTAAAGAATTTAGTAATTCACATTCATGAATCATATTTTGTTATTATAATCGTACTTTAGTGGTATAAAATCTGCTTAAACTTCGTGGATCGGTTGGCCTGGAAACTTGCCTTGGCTTAGTTTTAACGTCCATTTTATCGTGATTTGGTATGATATTAATCGGAATCTCAAATAAAAAATCATTCACTGCCACTTACTTAACTATCTACTTTTGAAGTCAACGTTGATTTTTGGAACAAGAAGCGTCCTAAAGAAATTCGGTTCTAATAGTTTGTGTTTATAAAGTATGCCAATCATCTAATTTCTTGACGGATAGAGCCGTCATCTACCCCGGTCACCAGGGAGACTGGAACCGGCGAGAGATGTCGTGCGGTGTCCCACAGGGATCGGTCTTGGGCCGCATCTGTGGGACATCGGTTACGACTGGGTGCTGCGCGCCGACCTCCCTAGCGGCGTCAGCGTAATTTGCTACGCTGATGACACGCTGGTCCTGGCGCAGGGGAGGTCGCACGAGGCGGCGGCCGAACTGATGACACGCGGGGTTGCGACAATCGTCGATAGGATCCGGCAATTGGGACTCGAGGTGGCATTGCACAAGTCCGAGGCCATGGGTTTTCATGGTCCTCGGAACGCGCCACCAGCGGGTTCCAAACTCACGGTGGGAGGGGTTCACATCGGCGTCGAGTCGACGATGAAGTACCTGGGACTTGTCCTCGACAGCCGGTGGAACTTCGTCGAGCACTTCCGACGTTAAGCTCCCAGACTGGAGCGGGCTGGGGCTGCCTTAAAGCGGCTCCTGCCCAATCTGGGGGGTCCAAACGCCTCCTGCCGGAGGCTCTACACAGGGGTCGTGCGGTCCATGGCCCTCTACGGGGCACCGGTGTGGGCGCCCTCATTGAGGCTGCGCCCAGCGCACCGGTTGAGTGCGGCCCAGAGGGTCATGGCCATTCGGTTAATCCGGGGATACCGCACGGTCTCCTGCGGGGCGGCGAAACTCCGCTGCCGCGACAAATCGCGGCTCGGCGGACAGAGCTCCGGTGTGATCTCATGGCGACATGGCGGGTACGATTGTCGCAACCCAGTACTGGGCACGCCACAATTGCGGCGGTAAGTCCCCTCTTTGAGGAGTGGATAGAGAGGCGTCACGGCGTCCTCACCTTCCGCCTGACGCAGGTTCTCACCGGGCATGGGTGCTTCGGTGGGTTCCTGTTCAGGATAAAGCGGGAGGATACGTCCGGGTGTTTCCATTGCGAGGATCGTCTGGAGGACACGGTGGAGCATACAGTGGAGGTGTGCCCTGCCTGGGCGGAGTACCGCCGTGTCCTCGTGGAGGCGATCGGCGGCGGCGACCTCTCGCGTCCGGCCCTGGTGCGAGCCATGGTACGGAGCGAGAGGGAATGGGAAGCCGTCACCTCCTTCTGCGAAGCAGTAATGCTCGCGAAGGAGGAGGCGGGGCGCGTGAGGGAGTGGCAGTCTCTGCGCCCTCACGTCCTAAGCCGCCGCAGGAGGAGACGCCCCGGGCGTCGGGAGTCGATTGCGGACTCCCGGCCACCGTAGGCGCGAGCTTGCGGGTGGCGAGCAATGGGTAGCTCGCCGCCCGGTAAGAACCAAGCTCGGGTCGACGGCGCGCAGTGTTCCACGCGCGCCTCAAAGAGATGTCAGCAGCAGTGTAGGGGTCTACTAGGACCGATGCCTGCCGGGGTCGCGTGATTGTTCGAAAGAGATACCGTGACCCTGGCACATGGGCAACTGATGGAACACGGGTGGGTTTTAGTCAGTAAAAGTCTGACACACCCTCCCGCTCCGCCCAGAGCGGGAGAAGTCATTTGATGATTTGCCATCCTGAAAAAAAAAACTAATTTCAAGTTTAACCATGTCGTCACATATTGTTCCAATATTACAATCATCATTTTAGCCAAAGGCCAAGCCAATTAGTTACTTTATGCGCCTACGTTTCTAAACGTGTAACAGAATGACATCTGACTTGTCAGTTTGATTTTGACACTTGACACTCTTCTTGGATATGGCGCTTAAAAAAAAGTCCGTCGCGTTTTGGAACCCCGCGACGCGTTTGTTGATATTAATCCTCGTAAATCGATCCGTTTGTGACAATTAGTCGTGATCCAATTGCTTTGATTGTAAATAACCCCAATTTGGTGTAATAACACGGGTTAAGTTTGTTGAAACTGAAACTTTGAAGTGAAAGTGACCTTGAAGCCGCGTGCCATGAAAACATCTGGCGGATTGTTGCGGATTGTTCCTGAGAATACTTACTCATAACGTCACAACACGATACATATACACTCACTTACATACATAACTCCAGGTAGGCACCAGAGCAGATGTTCGTCTACCACAGGTAAGTTCTTTGTTGTATTGTAATAGTTTGTACTTGATTGTTCTGCTCCGCGTACGGCGGACTAGTTTCGCTAGCCACTTCTTGTCTCCTGGACCCCACCATCATAACTTCCACTGCGCTATTGAAATGCTATTGTAGGGGATCTAGCCTGGCAGTGAACATTTTTGGTAGCAGAGCGTGGTTCTAACCTACAAAACCACCAAATTAGTAATTTACAGTAGGCTAATTACTTGGCAGTCTCTATAAGGGAAGTAGTAATACGCTGTAAATATTTGTTAACTATGATTGCTTGTTTATTTGAAATAATTTGTAAATTTGTTGAGACGAGTAACTCATGTTACCATAGTCGGCCCGGGTTGCAAATGCTAGTAGAGTTGAGTGAATTGGGCTATGTTACAACCCCTTGTTTGTGTCTGACCTCTGTTGAATGTCAGGAAGACATTAAAATATTGAGTTTGTACCACTGACATGGTTGTTTGTGAAAATTAATATTTGAAATTGGAATTTTGAGTATTACCATTGTTTTAAATTGGAATTAAGGTTTATTATTATTGTACCATTGGCAAAGTGGTTTGTGAAATTACCATTTGAATATTTGAATTGAATTTGAAGTAGAATTTTTTGAACGTTGATATTGGTTTTGAATTAAAATAAAAGTTTGTTGTTGAATTGAATTGAAACCAATATTTTGTTATTTCTTGAGTTGCTGACTGGCGGTTTGGTAGTTTGATTGTTTGCTTGTATTTATTTTGTAATTGATTGATTAAAGTTTGTTACTTAATTATCTTTTTGCTTGGTTTATTTGAATTGTATTGTTTGTGCAATGGCACACAAAGCGGTGAGAGAGGCAATCAGTGGATTGGCCACACAGCTGCGGTGGTTCACTTCAGCTGCAGCGACCGCTGAGCGCCCGGATCTTGAAGCGGTCACTCTGGCTCGGTTCGAGCAGTTGAACGTGAGACTCGGCAACGCTGATGCTCTGCTTACCCGCTACAACGAGTACATTTGTGATGTGGCTCTGGAAGTGCTGGATCAGGCAGCACGTGACAAGGTCCTTGCTGACTACGACCAGATCTTGGACCTGGGGGATGTCATTGGTCAACGGGCTCGGGAAATATTGGAGAGCCGGACACCTGTCCAGGTCAAACCGGAGACCTCGGTTGTTTCAGGTCCCGGACTATTGAGTAGACTGCCTACTTTGGAACTGCCACACTTTGACGGTCGCCTGGACCACTGGTTAGGTTTCCAAAACCTGTTTGAAAGTTTGGTTGATGCACGCTCGGACCCGCCCAAAAGTTGGCCTATTTGTTGTCTGTCCTGGAAGGTGAGGCCCGAGCCTTGGTACAGCATCTGTCGTTGACTGACTCAGCCTACCCTACCGCTGTGGAACTACTCACCCGGCGGTACCAAAATAAACGTTGTTTGGCTGACGTTCATATTAAATTGATTTTGGGGTTACCGGTCATTACTAGTTTGTCTGCATTGCGTACTGACCTGTTGAACCCGTTGGTGGCAGCGACCAACGCTTTAAAGCAATTGGACTTGCCGGTGGACCATTGGTCTTACCTTTTGGTACATGTTTTGCTGCAACGGCTTCCTGCCGATTTGAGGGCTCGTTTCGAGCAAAAGTATGGTGGGGATAGTGTCACACATCTCCCCCCATTTGGTGACCTCGTCCAATTTTTGGAGGATGAGTGTCGGTTTGTGGACAACTCTGGCGTTGCCACTGAGTCATGCCAGCCGTCTTCCCGGCCACGAGACCAGGGACGGACTAGGGCTCGCGGGCCTGTTGATGGTCGCCCCGCTGCTCGTTTTGCTGGCACCCAGAGTCGTCCTGGTTGTGAGTTTTGTAGGGACACGGGGCATGGCATGGCAACTTGCGCGGCCTTTTGAAGTTGCACGTGAGTGCCCGCCGTCGAATTGCCAATGCACGCCGCATGTGCTTCTCTTGTTTGGGGGCTCACTTCCATCGGGACTGCCCCAACCCCCGCCCTTGTAGAATTTGTAGGGGGTCCCATTTGGACATTTTGTGCGCTAACGCGAACCACGCTGGCAGACCAGCCTCAGATGAAGGTTCGCGTACGGGGGGGGTACCATGGAGTTGGTCACCGGGCTTCTGCCTCGCCGGTACAGAACCGGGGAGAGGCCCGCAATTTTGAGCACCGCACTCCACCCCCCGCGCAAGTTGATCGGGAGCCGCGCGACCGCCATTTGGTCTCCTCGCGTAAAGGCGATTACGCACTTGTTGCTAGGCAGCGCTGGCCAGACCAGCACCGCCTTCCCTCCCCTCCATTGGCGGAACGTCCCCGGTTGGAGTCACGCCCCCCGCCATTCAGGCATCCGGTCGGATATGCCCTTCCAGCGATGGCGCGTGGCTCGGGACACCGCGCGTACGAGGAATTTGAACTCCATCCTCGTCGGGAAAGATTTGGGCCTGGGTGCGGCGATCGGTCGCCGCCCAGGCATTGTTAGGACATTGGCGCCTGCCCCGCTAAGGTACCCCTCAGATCGACACGGTTTTGTTGCAAAGGGCATCGGTCAGGTCTGGGGGCCCACGGGGGACTCTGTTGTGGTCCGTGCCAGTTTGGACACGGGAGCCCAGGGTTGCCTTTTGTCTATTGTTTTGTTGTTTTGTTTGTATTGTTTTGGACAAAATTGTTTTCTTCAGCGCCTTTGGACTGCGGAACTTGGCTGGGACGAGCCACTTCGGGAAACCCTGTTGGAAGATTGGCTCTAATTTGTATCCGCACTCCCCGCAGTCAACGAGGTCGTGTTACCCCGCGCTATCCTCCCCCCTGGGAGCTACACTGCTACCCTTGTTTGTGATGCGTCTTCGCACGGTTATGCAGCTGTTGTTTGTCTGCGCACCGTCTGCGCGACAGGCCACGTGAATTTGTCACTGGTCTTGGCCAAGAGCAAGGTGGCCCCCCTCCGGACGGCACTGACCATCCCTAAGTTAGAATTGTCAGGAGCGGCGCTTCTTGTGCGTCTATTGAACCACGTTGCTCACACTTTGGGTGGAACTGTGGACATTCGGGCTTCTTACGCCTGGACGGACAGTCAAATTGTTTTATGTTGGTTGAAGACGTCCGTCCACTCTTTGGAGGTCTTTGTTGCGAACCGAGTGTCCCAGATTCAAAATTCTAAAACGCCTTTGATTTGGAGGGACGTGCCTGGAGATTTGAACCCAGGCGCCGTGGCCTCACGTGGGTGCATGGCACCCCGCTTGTTTGCTTACCCCCTATGGTGGGGACCAGACTGGCTGACTCACCCCGAGGATGATTGGCCTCGATCGCCAGTCTTGATGTCGGGTCCTTTGCCCGGGCTCAAGGTGCTCGCTGTTGGAACGAAGGACTCTCCGTTTGACCCTGATTTCGTTGTGTCGATTTAGCTCCCTCGACAAATTGTTGAGTTGTTGTTTGTTGTTGTTGAATTGTTGGTGACTGATCGTCACATTATGAACTCGCATGCCGGTTGCAATGCGCTGTTGGCCATTCTGCAGCGAGAGTTTTGGATATTGTCGGGAGCCGTTTAGTAAGTTGAACCCCTTTTTTGGACGATACGGGTCTTTTGTTGTTTGGTTGACGGTTGAGGCACTCTAGCCTTCCTTATGGGGCCCGTCACCCCCTTTTGTTGCCTAAGGAGGGCCATTTGGTTAAATTGTTGTTGTTGTTGTTTGGTTGTTGGTTGTTATTGTTGTTTGGTTGTTTTTGTTGTTTGTTATTGTTTTGAGCCGCCAGCCTGCCCCCATTGGGGGGTATTTTTGAGGCCGCGGTGAAAGCGGCACAGGGACTCTGGCGCAGATTGTTGGGAGACACCGTTCTCACCTTTAAGGAGTTAGCTACGGTATTTTGCCGTTTTGAAGCTGTATTGAACTCGCGTCCATTGTGCCCGCTGTCTTCGGACCTGAACGTCTTGGAGGCCCTGACCCCGGGCCATTTTTTGTTTTGACAGCCACTTGCCGCCCTGCCGGAGCACCCTTTTGTCGATGTGAGCCAAAATTGGTTATCGCGGTTTCAGTTGGTGCAGCAGCTCGCTCAGAGTTTTGGAAGCGTTGGAGCTTGGAGTATTTGCACATCCTCCAGCAGCGCGTCAGGTGGACTGATAAAACGCAACCTTGTCGGGATTGCCAAGTGATTAGCGGACGGGAAGGCCCGTCCGGGGGGGGTAGATGTTGCGTCCTGTTAAATTAGTTACTTTATGCGCCTACGTTTCTAAACGGGTAACAGAATGACATCTGACTTGTCAGTTTGATTTTGACACTTGACACTCTTCTTGGATTTGGCGCTTAAAAAAAAAGTCCGTCGCGTTTTGGAATCCCGCGACGCGTTTGTTGAAATTAATCCTTGTAAATCGATCCGTTTGTGACAATTAGTCGTGATCCAATTGCTTTGATTGTAAAAAACCCCAATTTGGTGTAATAACACGGGTTAAGTTTGTTGAAACTGAAACTTTGAAGTGAAAGTGACCTTGAAGCCGCGTGCCATGAAAACATCTGGCGGATTGTTCCTGAGAATACTTACTCATAACGTCACAACACGATACATATACACTCACTTACATACATAACTCCAGGTAGGCACCAGAGCAGGTGTTCGTCTACCACAGGTAAGTTCTTTGTTGTATTGTAATAGTTTGTACTTGATTGTTCTGCTCCGCGTACGGCGGACTAGTTTCGCTAGCCACTTCTTGTTTCCTGGACCCCACCATCATAACTTCCACTGCGCTATTGAAATGCTATTGTAGGGGATCTAGCCTGGCAGTGAACAACGTCCACTGCTGGACAAAAGCCTCCTCCAAAGGGGGAGTTTGGCATAATCACCATGCTTGGCAGGCGGGTTGGCGATCGCAGTATGGTGGTAAGATGCATAGAGAACGCTGCTACCCATTCTCAAGTAAGTCCTTTAGTTGCCTTTAACGACACCCACGGGAATAAATGAGATGGCTATTCTTTACGTGCGGCAACTCACGAAACAAAAGTATAATATTACAATACAATATGGTTTTTAACACCCTTTTATTAGCTTCACCTGTATAATGTATGTTTGATAATATGTAACTATATTTGTAACAAACTCCTTTGGACTTGATTTTGAGCAACTTCAAACGGTCAGAATTCATTTAAACTTTGTAGACTTATCGATAACTAATGACAATACAATAATTTCATACATTTTCCTTGGCAGGGTTACCAGGAAGAAAAAAAAACTGTCTTCTTAATTTACGCTTTCACGAAAACACCCTAAAACTAGAAAATAATAGTTTAAAAACTAAAAAAACACGCTTTCATAGAAAAACAAACTAAAAAGTAGAAAATAATTGAAGAAAAGCGTTGGGTGCTTTGGTTTTCTATGGAAGCGTGTTTTTACGTTTTTTATTTAACTGTTATTTCGTACTAGCTTCTGCCCGCGACTTCGTCCGCGTTAAATTTCTTGCTCCCCCGAACCTCCCCGTCGCATCAAATCACCCGTGCGCAAGCAACGGAAGCTCTCAAATGAATTCACTTTCCCCGTTTTTGTAACATTTTTCAATGCTGCTCCGCTCCTACTGGTCATAGCCTGATGTTATTAGCCTTCCTCGATAAATGGGCTACCCAATACTAAATTATACAATTCCAATCAGTATTTTCTGAGATTATAGTCAATCTATATCAACCAAATAACCTCTTCAGCTTTATAATATTAGTAAAGATAGTTACAATGTTTGAGTGTTGTTTACCTTGACGAGCGTGGCGGCGGGCGGCGCCAGGTCGATGGGCGGCGCGGGGCGCGGGCGCGCACACACCATGCACACCTCGCTCGACAGCTCCTTGAGGATCGACACCACCTCCAGGTGGTTCATGCCCAGGAGACGGTGACCGTTCACCTCTGAGCCAGACAAACTACTACTTTAGTTTAACGATAATCAGACGCAACTAAGCGTATCGATAGGGGATATAATGGACCTGCCGAGGTCGCGAGATTTGTTCGAAAGAGATACCGTGGCCCTGGCACATGGGCAACTGAAGGAACACGGGTGGGTTTTAGTCAGTAAAAGTCTGACACCTTCCCCTCCACCCAAGAGCGGGAGATATCATTTGATGATTTTCCACCCAAAAAAAGAGAGCTCCGTAACCGTAACCAAAACTGTCGAATATCTGAAATAAATAATTATCCGTTTCTGATATACAAGTTTCTAATAATATCAGATAGGCCGCACCCTATTTAGTTTAAATAACACACGTTAGGGCAGGTTTTTATTGACCGAAGCAACCGGAGCGCACGTAGTCGCTCGCGGCCCCCCTCCACGTCCACGGTGCCTCCACGGTGAGTAGTTACCTAGCAGTTCGTCTCCGGGCCGGTGCACTCCCGCGCGGCCCACGGGCCCCTCGGGAAGCACGGAGCGCACGTAGTGGTGCGGGCGCACCTCGCGGCCCCCCTCCAAGTCCACGGTGCCTCCAGGGTGAGTAGTTACCTAGCAGTTCGTCTCCGGGCCGGTGCACTCCCGCGCGGCCCACGGGCCCCTCGGGAAGCACGGAGCGCACGTAGTGGTGCGGGCGCACCTCGCGGCCCCCCTCCACGTCCACGGTGCCTCCAGGGTGAGTAGTTACCTAGCAGTTCGTCTCCGGGCCGGTGCACTCCCGCGTGGCCCACGGGCCCCTCGGGAAGCACGGAGCGCACGTAGTGGTGCGGGCGCACCTCGCGGCCCCCCTCCACGTCCACGGTGCCTCCAGGGTGAGTAGTTACCTAGCAGTTCGTCTCCGGGCCGGTGCACTCCCGCGTGGCCCACGGGCCCCTCGGGAAGCACGGAGCGCACGTAGTGGTGCGGGCGCACCTCGCGGCCCCCCTCCACGTCCACGGTGCCTCCAGGGTGAGTAGTTACCTAGCAGTTCGTCTCCGGGCCGGTGCACTACCGCGCGGCCCACGGGCCCCTCGGGAAGCACGGAGCGCACGTAGTGGTGCGGGCGCACCTCGCGGCCCCCCTCCACGTCCACAGTGCCTCTAGGGTGAGTAGTTACCTAGCAGTTCGTCTCCGGGCCGGTGCACTCCCGCGCGGCCCACGGGCCCCTCGGGAAGCACGGAGCGCACGTAGTGGTGCGGGCGCACCTCGCGGCCCCCCTCCACGTCCACGGTGCCCTCCAGCGAGATGCCCAGGCCCCCACCGCCGCGGACTACCACGCCTACTACGATTTCTACTTCGTCGCCTGTCGAAAGATACAGATGTCGTTACATATACTGTCACGGAAATCTGAGAGTGTATGCTCACTCCCACTTACTTTCTCTTCACCCTAGATGCATCTAAACGTTTTGCCTCAACAGAAAGCCATTAAAGTACTTACATACTCGTAGTTTGTTCAGTATTTTTCGAATATTGAGGACATTGAAATTAGAGTTTTATGTCTAACTTATTAGTAAGAAATGCTTTTTTGGATTTGGGATCAAATAGAGAGATAATTCACTTAACCTCTAAAAAGCCAGTTTTCATAATATCGGTTGTTCTGTAATTAATCTACAGTAAAAATGCATAAAGGTGTGTCCAAACACGGCGTGCAAGGTGCGCGCCGCTACGCGCGGCATTCGCGGGACACAAATTTGCTGCGCGACTAGTTTAGACTTTCTGCGCAGCAGTGCTGCGCGGCATGTCCGAGACACGCCACGCTCTTTATTAACCGACTTCAAAAAAGGAGGACGTTATCAATTCGACTGTATATTTTTTTTATGTTTGTTTCCTCATAACATTTGACTGGGTGAACCGATTTTGATGATTCTTTTTTTATTTGAAAGCTGGTACTTCCCGAATGGTCCCATTTTAATTTGGTTCCATTCGGACAATGGGGTCCATGTGAAAACCATATAAGTCTTAAATTTGCGTAACAAATGGACGAATAACGCGATTAGATTATCTACCATAACTAAAAAGTTAAAAATAAAAACATTTTATAAAAAAAAACAACCGACTTCCTTAAAAAAAACACTACAACGTCAAAAATAACTTTAATTTCGGAAGTCGGTGGCAAAAAAAACCTTAAATGCAGCACCGACTTTCGAAAGTAAACTTATTTTTGACTTTGTAGGGTTTTTTTTTTAGGAAGTCGGTTGTTTTTTTTTTGTAAAAGTTTTTTTCGTATTCAAACCACAATGAAAGCGGCCGCGTGTGTTCTAGCTCTGCTTATTATTCGTAAATTACGTAGAAGAAGGAATAGAAGAAAGTGCACTAAAAAAGGCAGTGTTGGCCACCATTTCAACAGAGGACAAAGAATCTGGAAGTGATCTATTATGAAATCAACTACCGAACGCCACAGTTTTTAAGATTATCTTTAGAAGAATTCCAACACACACATACCTAGGTAGAACCATTTATTAAAAAAATTGATACTCACTGGCGAACGGCAATTACGTCGAAGGAGAGACTTGCAATAACGTTACGATATTTGGCTACAGGAGACTCCTATTCCAGCCTACAATACACATTTCACGTATCAAAGCAATGTGTTTTGTACACATGTTTAAACTGTTTGGAATTGTTTATTTTCGTCTATTGTTATATTAAAAACAAATCTTGTTTTTTGTTCACTCTTAAATAAAGATACAATACAATCTAAACCCAGTTTTTTTTTTCTCTTGGTGTAGGTATATGCATTACAATACAGTGGAAAACGGCAATATGAACTATTCTTTATAAATTACTAGCTTTTGCCAACGGCCTCGCTCGCTTTACAGAGTCTCACACAAATTTCCATCACCTACTCATTTTTTTTTGCTCCATACAAACTTCCACCCCCCATTTCAGGGAAGTGGGGGGTTAGAAAGAGACAAAAAGTAGCCTATGTCACTGTCTATCCCTTTAACTATCTCCACTTAAAAAATCACGTCAATTCGTTGCTCCGTTTTGCCGTGAAAGACAGACACACGAACTTTGCCACTTATAATATTAGTATGGATTTTGTGTTTTTTTTTTTTTTTTTTGTGGGGCATCTCGTAGTTAATCCTGAAAAGATTGTTACTACTTAAACGGATTGTGGCCCGGCGAGTTCTAAAAAGTTACCTTTTTAGGCCTCCAGCCGGGGATGGATTTTGTGTAACATTATGATCCTTTATATAACGAAAAATGATTATTCCTTGTGTTTCTTTTGTGTGACGTACAATTTTTATGAAAATGACTCATAGATCTTCTCTTACGTTATTATTGTGATATTCTTTACGTCTAGTATCCCATAATGGACTATGGGAGCCGTATATTTCAATAAGACGAATTGCTGTTTCGTTATCCATTTTCCTTGATAAAATACGTCCGTCCACACACTACCACTGGCGAACCAACACTAACACCGTTCGCGGCGATCGCCGTGCGCGGCAAGTAGCTCGCGGCTGCCGCGCGCGGCAGTCGTCCAATCATAGCGCGGCTAGCCGCGCGCGGCAGTCGCGCTCGAATGCCGCGTTTTATTGGACACACCTTTATAAGTAATACTAGCTTCTGCCCGCGACTTCGTCCGCGTCAAATTTTTGCTCCCCTGACCCTTCCCGTCGCATCGATTTGTTGCTAGTTTTCGTCCATTTTTCGTTGCTGCTCGCTCCTTTTGAGTTATAGTGAGTCAACCTTAAAAGATAGACATATGCTCTCGCGGACTTTTGTTTAGAACTTTTTAAAATGAACAATTCCGTCATACATGATTTTTGCGTTACTTTAACCGTTTACGCAGCGCACGCAACGGACACTCTCAAAAGGAATAAATTTTCCCCGTTTTAGCAACATTTTTCATTACTGCTCCGCTCCTCTTAGTTGTAGCGTGATGTTATATAGCCTATAGCCTCCCACGATAAATAGGCTACCCAACACAAAAATAATTTTTCAATTCGGACCAGTAGTTCCTGAGATTAGCGCGTTCAATCAAACAAACAAACAAACTCTTCAGCTTTATAATATTAGTATAGATTTCAAGGTAAGAATCTTCACATCGGTGAAGGAAAACATCGTGAGGAAATCGAACCCGTTTATGAAGATACACGCTCTAGACTTCTAGGTGACTTTAGACTTTTCTTTTTTTTGCAAGCTGTAGTCAGGACGACAGTGTGACATTATTATGAACTAATCAGCTGAAGAATAAAATAGTTTTTTCACCGAGTATAGCCTGCCACTTCCTCTTGATGGCGTCTTTCTGTTCGTTGGTGCGCGGCATCTCGAAGGCTGGTTGCGCGCGCGTGATGACGGGCGCGGGCGGAGGGGACGCGCTTACTGGCTCCTCTACTGGGGCGTCTACTGTTATGCTATACGAACAAACACATACTTATAGATAACGGCAAAATCTTGGCAGTATTCCGAAGAGAACTTTCAAAAATAACTTATTTTCCAGTCTTAAACTGTTGGACATCTAATATGTAAAATAAAAAGGTGATGAGGACAAAGCTTAAATGTTTTTACTTGGCTGCCCAGAAAAATTAGTGTTTCAGGTGTCATGCATGTATGAGTTCAAAAACTGATATTACAAGCAACTACACTACAGAACTCAAACAAAATCTTATGATTTTTTTATTTCATTATCATGTTTAGATAGCATTGAGAGCAGTGGTGGCCCAGTGGTGTCAGCCCAGACTTACGAGGTTGTAGGTCGTGGTTTCGAACCCGGGCAGGCGCTATACTTAGTGTAAATAGTATCATCACCACTCCTCTCAAAACGGTGAAGGAAAACATTGTGAGGAAACCGGCATGTCCTAGAACCAAAAAAATCGAAGACATGTGACATCTACCAACCCGCACCGGGCCCGCGTGGTAGATTACGGCCCACTCTCCCTCACCGAGAGGAGGCCTGTGTCCCAGCAGTGGGATATGACGTCAGGGGAGTGTCGCCAACAATTAGAGCCAGTATACTCACGAGTTGTGCAGCTGAGCCATGGGTATATCCCGGTCGGGCGAGGCCATCGCGTCGGGCCGGTGCATGTGCAGGAACGGGTTGTGTGGCGGCGCGGCCGACGCGCTCGACTCGCCCGCCGCGATGGCCTGCTGCAACTGCTCGAACTTCGGCCCGCGCAGGTATCTGCAGATAAAAGAGTCAAATAAGTAATAGAAACAAACAGAAGGGTCGACCGTTCAGGTTAAGCTACGCTTGCCGCGGTTTGTTCCGTGGTTAGGTGACCATCTTTACATACCCTTCCGTGCCTCGGAAAGCACGTTAAGCCGTTGGTCCCGGCTGTCTTTCGTAGATCTTAGACAGTCGTTACGGGTCATCAGAAGCGCGAAAGAGTGACAACCAGTCTTACCAAGGGGTATCGTATTCCTCACGCGTAACGCACACGCGTGTGCACGTCACGCTCTCGTGTTTTTGCTCTCGTGTTGTCAGTAACTGGGTTGTGGAGGTCAGATAAGCAGTTGCTCCATGTAAAATAATGGTACTCAGCTGCATCTGGTTAGACTGGAAGCCAACCCTAAGATATTGGGAAAAGGCTAGGCAGATGATGATGATGATGATGATAAAGTAATAGAAACAAATACTTTAAAACTGTGTGAACGGGGTGCAGTATCCACACCATCTTCCAAATAGTTCCCAGAAGTTACTTAAAATATTGACGGACAGTACGCCTCTCGACGTTCTCTTTGCATAAAATAATGCGACAGTACGTCTTTCGACGTCAAACTTTTGACTGGCAGATAATCAGTACGCCTTGCGGCGTTATATTTTCTACATTAATACAAGGAAGGAAGGGCATTCTGTAGAACACAATGGATAGTATTTTAAGCTTTTACTGTCATAACCGTAACGTTAAAAACATTCAACAAATATGTCCTATGCTCACATGGATAGTTACTGTTTCTATGTGACACAATGATATATGATATTATGTAGTGTCACAACACGCATAACCAGTAAGGTAGTACTATCTATAGTCCTCTAGACCGTATTTCGGCCACGGCGGCCATTCTCAACAGAGACTAGCCATCGGCGCGGAAGATATTATAATGCTCAAGTGTGTGCGCAAACACAGGAGCACTCACTCTTCCCTCACTCTCATAGTCCGATGGGACGGCAATCCGACACGACTGGAGAGAGATCAGGCGTAGGAACAACGGCTTAACGTGCTTTCCGAGGCACGGGGGTATCAACACCGCCAACTTCCAAGCTCTTGGAGCTGCTGCTAAGAAATTCCTAATGGAAAAACCTAGTAACACTTTGCCCGACCCGGGAATCGAACCCAGGACCCTACGCTCAGCAGTCGCGCTTGCGACCACGAGACCAACGGGGCAGTTAGTACTATCTATCAACGTGTTAAGACACTTTGGTTGCGATTCGATTAGCATTTATCTTTCACTGACACAAATATCGGATGACATTTTTTACCGTCTCGACCTTCATATGGTGCGTTGTGTAACTAGAATAGAACGCAGGAAGGCCTTCAGATTCATCGTAGGTGACTAAATGAGCGCGGGACGCGGACGGACGGGGATACATGTACGGCTCGTGTGCCTGCGAAAGATCAATGAGGCCGCCTATCGGCCGGCTTCAAAGGGTAAGACCGCGCTACGAAATCATTGATACATGCCACGCATTGAGTAGGGTGCATATGATTTGAGTTTCGATAGATTTTATTTTTTATTTTTTTCCTAATTTCTGTTTCTGTTGTTCTAGTATGAAAATGTTGCTTTAAATGTGTAGTATTTATTGCTAGATCAATTTTATTACATGTTATTAAAAAATATAAAAAATAAAAATTTCTATGCCAAAGGCTTCTACTCCGTTCACCTATTACACCCATTTTTTTTCAAGATGTTATAAAATGTCACCCAGTATATATAACTTGATTTTTCTAGTTACCATAACTGTTTTACTTGGATAACGTCGCCCTCACAAGCAATTTCAAAAAGTTTTAAAGAAAAATTTGATTTCAACTATAATAATATTTACCTCTCCAACTCAAGTGTAACAATGTTCCCGCTCTGCTTGAGCGCGTCCACGGCGCGCTGGTTGGACTTGCCGGCGAGCGACACGCCGTCCACCGCCACGATGCGGTCGTTGACGCGCACCTTGCCGCTCACCGCCGCCGCACTGCCCGGCGTTACCGACTTCACAAATATACCGGATAACTCCTCTTTCTCACATACGTAACCTGTACAAAAGAAACGATATGAATCTTAAATTAAGTAGCTGTTCGTATCTGCCTGTCTATGGAACTGAATTGTTCTTATAAACTACGTGACGGATTTGGATGCGGTTTACACCATCATTTTGAAAATATATATCGGAAGGTAAAAACTGTGTGAACCGAGTGAGAATAACTTAGTAATATGAGTTGAGAGTGGGCACATTTTAACCCCATTTGGAAAAATACATAGCTGAAGCCATGCTCATATAAATAAAAGTAAAGCATCAGTTGAGCTTATTTTGGTAAGCTTAACCTACCAACTTCTTTAAAAAGTAAGAGTACATAACGGATATATGTAGGTACATTTACCCCTTTATTCATAAACGTTGATTAAAGTTAAGAGACGTTTAAACGTCAAAAATGTATGGTTAAACAGCAGCTAATCATTACTTAACTTTAAACAACGTTTATGAATAAAGGGGTTAAAGGAAACCATGGTATTTAAAATAGTTAATTATAAATGATTCAAAATCAAAAGACATTTTTTCAAATTAGGCTGAGAATCAGCGCTTTTCGACGTTAAAATTGCAAAAGCTAATCCCCTTTCACCACTTCTTAGTGCTTTGGCTCGGAAGAAGTGACGCTACAGAGTCCCCAGCAGCACAGCTGTCTGTTTAGTTAGATAAACTAGATTCTAAGCACAGAATCGAATAGCAGTATAATTTGCGTGATTATTAGCATTAACAGACAAAGAGTGTTGAATTAAATTAATCATTTGCCGTATGTCAGCTAGCCATGCCAATATACCAACAAATAAAATGAAAAATATATTCAAAAAAATATATTAATAAAAAAATTGAAATTGAAACAAAGCATTATACCAAAATAAAAGCTACCATGCATAAAGGGCGTGACAGCTCACATATTCAATGCTAAACTATGTTCACATAGCTGTTACAACCCCAGTAACAACTCGAGGCCACAAATGATAAAATAGAACCATCGACGTAAAATAAACAGGTAGGTAATTATTAATAACAACAACGAATGGTCGGCAAGACAACCATTTACCGCAAGCAGTACCCGTTCACGAGCATAACGTAAAGATCAGCCATTATGAATTAAATTACCTGCAATGGTGATTCCAAGTCCATTTTCGTCCTTTTTGAGCTGCACTGTGAATCTATCCACTTCAGGTGACTCTGCATCTGTTGATTAGTTTTAAATGTAAAAATAAAGTTTCTTTTACGTTTGATCTTGCATGGCTATTTCTATAATGCAAAATCCCTGTAAAAGAAAATATGAATATACCTTACAAATTTCCATACTGTGTTTAACCCCTATATTGGATGAATTTTCAAAAATCCTTGGTTAGTGCTAACTTTCGCTACTTCAGTGCGCATAATTTCATACTTCGCTCAGGTTTATTCTAGGGGCCGAGGCTGCCTTAAAGCGGCTCCTGCCCAATCTAGGGAGACCAAACGCCTCCTGCCGGAGGCTCTACGCGGGGGTCGTGCGGTCCATGGCCCTTTACGGGGCACCGGTGTGGGCGCTTTCATTGGTGCTGCGCCCAACGCACCGGTTGAGTGCGTCCCAGAAGGGCATGAGCATCCGGCTAGTCCGGGGATACTGCACGGTCTCCTGTGGCGGATATGTGAGAGTGGCGCGAGGAGGCAAAACGCCGGGGCGGACGGACCACCGTAGGCGGCCGGGTGACGACGCAGGTTTGCGGGCGACAAGCAATGGGTAGTTCAGCACCAAGCTCGTGTCGACAGCGCGTTGTGTTCCACACGCGCCTCAAAGAGAGGTCAGCATAATTGAAGGGGTCCGCTAGGACCGATGCCTGCCAGGGTCGCGAAATTTGTTCGAAAGAGTTACCGTGGCCCTGGCATATATGCCTATAGGCAACTGAAGAAATACGGGTGGGATTTATTCTGTAAAAGTCTGACACGAAGAACGGGAGACGTCATTTGAAGATTACCCGGCCACAAAAAAAGGGTTTATTCCCGGGAAATCCGTAGTCCTCGTTTCCGAGAAATTCAAATCGACAAAAGTCGAGAACTCGAGAAATCAGTTGTGTGCCTGGAGTGTCTAGTTTACGGAATTTCGAAGGATGCTGCCCCCGATGAGGTCGTTTATGGATACTGCCGACAAACGATACACCGGAACTAAGAAGTAACTAACGAAATAATCTTAAACCAATTAGAACCTGACACATTTGAAGTTCAAATTAGAGAATGCTATTAAAGGCGTTTTGAGAAATACCCAGACTCAGCAGCTGAGGTGTTATCAAAATACACAATAATATAATTAAAAAAATACAATTTAAAAAATTGCTAAATATTATCAACAAGTGTTGTGTGTAGTTTTAGTGTGCGTGCGATTATTGCGTAATGAACTTCGTTCCTGACGAGAGTCCCCGACCGCACACGTTTTTATTATTATAATTATAAAAGTTAAAATGCCTGATCTACAAATTGCAAAACACGTAAGTAAATGTGAATTTCACGGGCTACCTTAGCGCATCCCCCTTAATTTTATTATTTTTATTTAAATGTTACCTGTTTCAGGTGGTGGCGTGATAGATCGGTCGAATACAAATCTGGAGGCGGTGGAGTTGTGTGGGACGGGTGTCGGCTGCGTGTGAAACACTTGTTCGAAGCCTGCATCTAGTAGGTAGCGGTCCAGAGCCTCCGGGTCCGACAGGAGTCTACAAATAGAAAATGTTTCTTAGATTTCTGGTGTATCTAAGAACAATCAAATATATCTTAAAATAGGGCTAAGTGCATGTCGATCTAAGCACAAGATTTTTTGCATAAAAACAAACTTAACCGATGTTACGTTCAATTAGTGGAACATGTTTTCCCATGCATTGTATAAATAATACGAGTATTAACGTATATCGGTTAATATTATTTAGGCTTATGTCCAGCAGTGGACTGCTATAGGCTGAGTTGATTGATTGATTGATATCGGCCAATTTTCCAACTGCAAATGGCACTGACGGCGAAATGGCTTGTGTCCCAGCAGTGGGAACGTAATAGGCTGATTATGAAACGAAGAGCCCGACGCGCAGAGCATGCCCGCCACCTGCTCTGAGCCCATCTCCATCAGTGCGCCGCACACACATACCTGGCGGGCACGAGGGGCGCGGCGTGCGCGGCGTGCGCGTGGTGCGCGGGCGGCGCGGCGGGGTCGGCGGCGCGCGCCACCACGAGGCGCACGCGCGAGCCCGACGCGCGGAGCACGCCCGCCACCTGCTCCGAGCCCATCTCCATCAGTGCGCTGCACACACATACCTGGCGGGCACGAGGGGCGCGGCGTGCGCGGCGTGCGCGTGGTGCGCGGGCGGCGCGGCGGGGTCGGCGGCGCGCGCCACCACGAGGCGCACGCGCGAGCCCGACGCGCGGAGCACGCCCGCCACCTGCTCCGAGCCCATCTCCATCAGTGCGCTGCACACACATACCTGGCGGGCACGAGGGGCGCGGCGTGCGCGGCGTGCGCGTGGTGCGCGGGCGGCGCGGCGGGGTCGGCGGCGCGCGCCACCACGAGGCGCACGCGCGAGCCCGACGCGCGGAGCACGCCCGCCACCTGCTCCGAGCCCATCTCCATCAGTGCGCTGCACACACATACCTGGCGGGCACGAGGGGCGCGGCGTGCGCGGCGTGCGCGTGGTGCGCGGGCGGCGCGGCGGGGTCGGCGGCGCGCGCCACCACGAGGCGCACGCGCGAGCCCGACGCGCGGAGCACGCCCGCCACCTGCTCCGAGCCCATCTCCATCAGTGCGCTGCACACACATACCTGGCGGGCACGAGGGGCGCGGCGTGCGCGGCGTGCGCGTGGTGCGCGGGCGGCGCGGCGGGGTCGGCGGCGCGCGCCACCACGAGGCGCACGCGCGAGCCCGACGCGCGGAGCACGCCCGCCACCTGCTCCGAGCCCATCTCCATCAGTGCGCTGCACACACATACCTGGCGGGCACGAGGGGCGCGGCGTGCGCGGCGTGCGCGTGGTGCGCGGGCGGCGCGGCGGGGTCGGCGGCGCGCGCCACCACGAGGCGCACGCGCGAGCCCGACGCGCGGAGCACGCCCGCCACCTGCTCCGAGCCCATCTCCATCAGGTGCGCCTGCACAACGGAGAGCGAGGAATATATATGAGCTTCGGTGAGATTTTCAAACTCCAAGATAAATATCTTAAAAATGAAGCAAGTAGCTGTGCCCACTTACATCTCCAATTTGCAAGATATGATCTCCAGATTTCAGTCTGCCGTCTCTATCAGCGACACCCCCCGCCAGGATTGTCTTGACGATAACACCACTTGTTCTTGCGCCGATTATGCCTAAAAGTTCACACAACTCAAGTTAATTTCATTGTAATCGTTTATTTCCGCTTCCGCTTTTGCTCATTGTCTTAATGCAAGACCTTGACGGCGGATGGCAATGCAATACGTTTTATGAGGGTATTTGAAGATCGCCAAAAGGGAAAGGACTGTAAGGAAGCAGTTTAACCTGTGTTTGCACAGTTTTCTTTTAGAAACCAAATGTATTTATTACATTTGATTTCTAAACCTTAAGTTTCAGTTTAAATTACTTTTTAAATAAACTTGAGAAATAAATTAACCAAAATAGAATTACCAAATCCTAGTCCCGTGCCATCATTTACAAGATTTATGATTTCAACTTGCGCCCAGTCACTGCCTACTATACTGTGGGACAATGACCCAAGAGTTTCATCAGCTCTTGACAAGTCTAGTAAGCCACGATTCTGCAAAAACAGAAATACCCATAAATAGTATATAAAGCATGACTGTTAACAGTTGTTCACTTATGTACAGCCACACTTTTGTATGGCTCAAACATTGTATTCTTTTAGAAAATCAGATGGATAGTCATATACAAATATGGGGTCAAAGACCAGAATAAAGTTTGGATTAGGCAGCTTCAATGACATTAGACATAGGTACCTGTTTTGGGGACATGTTAGAGTCTACAGATCCACTGTCTAGCCCCAGAATGCGCTCATTGTCGGAACCAGAGCCAAACTCCAGGCTATGTGGTGGTGACACTTGGGGCACACGCTGCTCCTCTTCTCCCTCATTACTTCCATACAAATTTCTTGCTTGAAGGGCAAGGTCTCCTAAAATATAGATAAAATAAAATAAAATGTTATACTACACGCAAAAGGGTTTTGCCTGAACTTTAAGAGATTACTATTTAAACAACATAACATATCCTGATATCACGCTTATATTCCCCAAAGTGTTCGGCAGAGGTACACCTACTGAACACCCACTTTTAATATTTTTCCTTTTATTATATTATAACTAGCTTTTTTCAGCGGCTTCGCCCGCGTATTTACTTATATATATTATGATTTATTTATTTCAGACTACAAATGAGGTCCATTGTGTTAGTAATAATCTTACTTAGAAGTGTTATATGATCGGCTAACGCCCACACAAGCGGACTACCTGGCCGGGCGGCTATCAAGTGCAGAATAATTTTTGGGTATATCCGAACCACAGGGCCCCGCGTAGTTTCGTGAAATATGGCTTAAAAAGAGCTATTTTAACTGTGACTGTGCAACGAGATAACATGCGAGCCAGCATGTTCACCTGGATTGACAATGCTCTGCGCTCCCTCTCAAAATCGGAATCGTCATTCAGGGAATCTGTCACCAGGTGGCCCAAATATTTAAATGTATACACCCTGTTTATTGGGTGACCTTTAAGGAACAGAGGAGGGACCATAGATAGACAGCTGGTGCCAGACCTGAAGACGATATACTCAGTCTTTTTGGTGACCTGCCCATCTCACACAAGTTTCTTGGTGAAGGTACCAGTTTTTGAGGTGAGATGAGAACTATGGTGGCAATGTTGTGTCTCTTAACTTCTGCGAGAGTAAAGCATAAGAAACTAGGTCAAAGGCCTTGGATAGGTCTAAGAAAACCGAATAGACTGGTGTATGTCTATCTCTGTAACATTGAACAGCGTTCTTCAGACTAAGAAAACCAAACTGGGCATCATGAATCTTGACATGCCTATATTGATGTGAGTCGAGCATGCTGGCAAGTACCTTGGCTATGATGTTGGCTAGTGAGAATTCATTTTCATACTATTTAGCTAATTATCTATTTAAGTTAGATAACAATCAACCAACATCTACAAATGTATTCCTTTGGTGGACTCAGAACATAGACACTCAATCAAATCATATCATGTTTACATTTCAACTTCCTAACAGTTTTCATGTAATGTACAGTATGGTAAATTTTTGTTTGGTGTGCAACCAATGCTTTAAATCTCAGATTTGAAGGCCAATTCTCTCAATTAAAAATGTTCAAAATCTGGTTGCAGTCTCATCTTAGCGACAATCAAATGTCAGAAACTTGTCAAAAATGTAGGGAAACTCGAGGTATTTTTGACAGATGGAGATAGATCAGACCGTTAACATTCTTAACATTATGAGAAGCCCCCTTTGTTTTAGAATATTGTTGACCACATTGTACTCTGATTAAATAAGGTTTTTTTTTAATTAAACTCCGTTTGATAATTTAAATTGTGTATTTAAAGTGTTACCTGCCGGGGTGATGTCAAAGTCGCCAGGAATGATAGAGGGATGATGTGCAACCTGAGTTGCAAGCATGCCCACTGAATCATGCAGCGTTGCAATACTTTTAAGTATAGGGCTCTCCAGCAAATTAATCAGCATATTCAAGTCATCATTAGTTGCTGCCTGTACATTAATTAAAAGTTAACATATTATTGTCAATACCTAACAACAGAAAATAAATTAATATGAATCTATAAATCCGTAATTTCTTTAATTTAAGGAAATGGTATCATTTTACCATTTAATTAACCTTCACACTATTTCCTTTTATACTAAGTAACATATGGAATAACATATCACAAAAACTAAGTTATACAAGTAAGTAATAAAATAACAAGTTGTTTGGGCTTGTAATTGATGAAGAAACAAATTGCAACGAAAGGACTTAACATGATACTCTTGGATGCAACTAACATTCATACTTTTATTTTATTTAATTCAACAGTATTATGACACACACAAATTATGGCAGCATTAAATGGGGAGTCACAATAGCGTCTTGAAAACTATAGCTGAGGATGTATGTGATCTTTTAGGGATGTACCTCCCTATTGCTTATCTTGACAGGGCAGGCGTTTCAGCACAGGGTCATTATGTATATAAGTAAATGTATATGATGAGTGTTCTCCTTGTAATTGTATTTAAGTACTAACAATAATTTCTAAGTTTTTGTATACTGAATATTTAAACTTTTGGATCTAGTTGTCCCAAAATAAATAAATTTGAATTAAATACTTCTTTGATCAAAACATAAAAAATAGGTGTTGAAATGTAATTGTTGAACATCTTACCTTTAACTTGGGGTCATCACTTTGATCTACAGCTGCTTTTACACTCTCCAATTGTTGCAAAGCGTTTGATATATTAACTCCGAGGTGCATTCTGGAAATATAATTGCTGTTGTAGTTAAAATCACCTGATTATGAAGAGCACTGTTATGATTTTTATGAAAAACACTCACTTTGCAAATTGTTGTTGATTAAATATTCACAATTATGCGTAAGTTTGAATAAACGTATCACAGATTAAGAAACGAAAATTTATACGACATTGATTGTTACTTGTAAACAAAGAGGAGTTTTTTTATTTTGCTTTACAATCTCTTAATAATATTTATAATACTCGGCCACCTTGGCTAAAATAAAAAAGTTATAAAAACCAAAAGACCACAACCACAGAAAACCAACCTAAATACGTCAAAATAATTACTCAGTTTGACGCAAGTTACTTTACTCTTTGGTTTGACGTAGAAAGGTCTTGCCAACTCAGACCTAATAAAAGGTGTAAGCCAGTATTTATAATATTGCGTAATTACTTAATGTTTCAGAACCTTTCTTTAAAAGGAATATGACACAGATAGTCCAGTCAAATAAGACTTTGAAGGTTACAATAATTCCCATAGAGCTAAAAATTGGTATGAATGTTCAGAATACTATTATAAACGAATTGTAAAAAGTCCCCATCAATCCCCCTTGTGCAATTTTTTTTATTGATGGTGAAAGTTTGCAAAAATGGGTTTTTCGCGTTTTCCAGCTAAACGGTGAGTTTTACAGCAAAAATAGTTCAGACAAAAATTGTAGATCATCCGATTCTCTACAAAAAATGTTTCTACACTTTTTTCATAAGTATTGCCATTTCCGTGATATAGCGGTTGAAAGAATTGAAAAAAATATTTTATTCGTAATATGCACACGTTTCCACACCACCTATGAGGTAGTGTGCTTGGCGCTTACAAGTAATATTATGAATTTTTCAACATCAAAAATTTCATTTTTGCCATTTATTCCTCAACCAGCTAGTAATTACAATACTATATACACCACTTTACTTTGTGCTTCAGAAAATGCAAAACGTTATGGTCATGATGTATGCATTGTTACTTTTGATCAGCCTCTGTATGCAAAAGCTCGAGAAATCGTCTTAGCTGCACCTGAAGGGTCTGAATTATCGAAAATCATAATCAGGCTCGGACGATTTCATTTAATTATGTCATTTCTTGGAGCGATTGGTTACATCATGCAAGGAAGCGGCATACAAGAAATACTTTCTTTGATTTATGCACCTGGGTCATTAGATAAAATGCTCAACGGTCATGCATACGCGAGAGCTATTCGAGCTCATACATTACTTCAGTTAGCTTTAACAATAATAATATTTAAAGAACTTGATATTGATACGCCATTGATGAAAATCTGATGATAACTGCGAAAAATGTAATAGATAATATTATTTCATATAATGATGTTAAACATGATAATCAAACATCTGGAGTATTACTGAATCAGTTTAATGAAAAACTAAAATAATATGAAAAACGAGGACCTACCGCAAAATTATGGATTCAATATTTTGATATGGTGTCGATTGCAAAGGAGTTTATAAGAGCTGAACGTACGGGAGATTGGCAAGCTCATTTGGACAGCGTTAAAGAAATGCTTCCTTACTTTCACGCGTCGGGACATTTCTCTTATGCTAAATCTGCACACTTATATCTACAAGATATGCTACAATTAAAAAACTGTATGGATCCTGATGTTTACCAACGTTTTACAGGAGGATATTTCTTCAAGCTTCTTCTTCTTGGCACCGTCTTTTCACGGCATCAATGCTACTTTTTTGAGTATAATTTTTTCGACACTGCACATGAATTTTTACAGATGCCTGGTCTTTCAGGTACTCCGAAAAATCATCACCTCTTTTAATACTTGCATCAATTAATGCTTTCATGCCGTGATCAACAGTAACAACTCCACTTTCAGTCAAAAGTTGACTACAAATAAAGCAGAACTGCGACATTTTTTTTTTAAGCAGTAAAATGCACAAACTTCGTTACAAAATATAAGCGATAGCCACGAGTTGTCACTACGAAGGAATGCTTACGACTAACAGTATATTGTTGAGTATGAGACCTTTGAAACGGAGCAGGTATACTAGCATCGCCACGCTGACAATTGAATGGAAGACAGATGTTACTCAAGGCCATGCGACTAAATGAAAATGGGGGCGGAATTTTTGACGTTCATTTATATTCTAAGAATTTTATAATTTGTGTGTATAAGATATAGGGACTCATATGTTTACTCATATAACGGTTCAAAAATGTATATAAAAGTCCATTAACGTGCATATTACGAATAAAATATTTTTTTCAATTCTTTCAACCGCTATATCACGGAAATGGTAATAGTTATGAAAAAAAGTGTAGATACATTTTTTGTAGAGAATCGGATGTTCTACAATTTTTGTCTGAACTATTTTTGCTGTAAAACTCACCGTATAGCTGGAAAACGCGAAAAACCCATTTTTGCAAACTTTCACCATCAATAAAAAAAATTGCACGGGGGGGATTGATGGGGACTTTTCACAATTCGTTTATAATAGTATTCTGAACGTTCATACCAATTTTTAGCTCTATGGGAATTATTGTAACCTTACTTCTATTTTAAGGACTAATTTGACTGGACTAAGAGCATCATATCATTTACCATCGTGGAATGCAGAGAGTAATACGGAATATTTGTGTGTCACTGTGTCTTGTTACGGAATTCATTTAAATTATTAAGTTTCAGGTGTGTTTAAATAATACAAATATTTAAAACTCATATTTATTCAAATGTTTAATATGTTCCTGCAGAAGGTCGCAGTTTTTTTTTTAATATTTTCTGTAAACAAAAAGCCTGTTATTATTTCAGTGACTTTTGATTATCATTAACTTGATAGCAGAAAGCAGATGCTCGACATTTGCACTGCTATGTGGCAAAATGACTAAACTACCATTATCTCCCGGCCCCTACTCTGTATTTCTATGTCATGTCTGTCTGATTTGACTTACGTACTGGCGGCCAAGTAGAGCTGATGATGGTAGAAGCATGAAATCTTGTGCTGAGGGATGATGAAGGCACCAAGTAGACAGCTGATCAGAAGATCCATCTGAGCACGTTTCTGCTAAATAAAGTCCAACCGCATTTCAACGCACGGGCCACCATCGGAATACACTACGCACCGGTTGAAGATAGACCCGCATCAGGAACCAATGGGTTCCTGATGCCTCACCGCCTTTTTAGATTTCTCCCAGTAAAAGAGCGATGCTAAAACGAGAGTTCCGCGTGTAGATTACAGCAAGCTGAATTTTGTTACCGAGGATCAATATCCACTTCCACGCGTCGAAGCATATTCCAAGTTACAGCAATACAAGTTTTATGACAACCTGTGAGCTAACACTACTTAGATGAAGTCATTGCCCTATCGGAGTCGTTCCTCAAGCACCTGGAAGACTTAAATCCTTTTTTCGACCAGCTTGAAATGTACAGCCTGTGAGTGAACAGTGAAAAGAATTGCTTTCATCGCGAGTCAGTTAAGTTCCTGGGCCACATGATCGTACCAGACGGGTGAAGGCAGACCCCGGTACGGTAACACAGTAGCTATGGCAAATATGTTCCCTCGCAAATGTCAAATTGGTTCCGGCGCTTCATCCCCAATTACGCTGACGTTGCCAAACTTCTAACAGATCTTCTAAAATATATAAAAAAAATGACAGTACATAGACCTAGGCACGTGTGTGAAGTTAGCATCTCACCCGTGCTATTCTGTAACCATCTCACCGGGTGAAGTGAGCGTGGAGTGAGCTATCTATGTCATTCCACCTGATGCTAGGGATGACCAATTATCATATTTACAATCATGATCGAGATTTAGATGCCTAATATTCTTATGCTAATTCTATTGACTATTTTTATAAGGATTTCAAAGCTAGCATAGTGTCTAAACAATACTACTCTTTCGGGAAGTTTTTCAAATGAAATAGCGAAACCGAAATTCAGACTATCGCATGTTTGTTTTTTTTTCTATTTTTTCCTCGACTAGCCCTTTATTGCCTGACGCACAAGTGTGACACGCACGAACAATTAATGAATATAGTAAGACATATGTACATGTATAAGATAGCTACAACAGAAAATGCGAATCGACATTGTCAGTTATTATGAACCCACTGTAAACTGATTAAAATTAAATACGTAAATGGAATCACATGGCCTAATCACGATGTGTCTTCAATCACATGGGCTAATCACGATGTGTCTTGGAGAAGCGATTGTAGATCGACTCGAGTAAAGATTTTGCAACGTTCTTCAGCGTTGTTACTAACCCAAATCTATTAAAAAAAGATGAAAGAAACTGGCCGTGCCTGACTGACGGACCATAGAATTCAATCTCACACATACTATGTGGGAACCAACATCTAGGCACTGTCATATTCACATTGACATTTGTTTTTTTTATTAAGTAGCTATCGTCACGAATGCGCACTAATAACATTAGGAAAATGCAATACCAACGTCGTAAAATGTGCCGACTAACATTTTATTGTAGACTAGCTTCTGCCCGCGACTTCGTCCGCGTTAAATTTCTTGTTCCCCCGACCCTTCCCGTCGCGTCGAATCGCCTACCCGTGCGATTTTCCCCGTTTTTGCAACATTTTTCATTTCTGCTCCGCTCCTCTTGGTTGTAGCGTGATGTTATATAACCTATAGCCTTCCTCGATAAATAGGCTACTCAACACAAAAAGAATTTTTCATTTCGGACCTTCAGTTCCTGAGATCAGCGCGTTCAATCAAACAAACAAACTCTTCAGCTTTATAATATTAAGTATAGATAAACATATACCTACTTACTTACTTATGTCGTTATTATCAATTAAAAGAATATTCATCAAATGGTCACCATCTTGAAAATATTATGTTAAAATTCAACAGTTCACAAAACGGTCACCCGCGTGCTCGCGAGGTGAAGTGATGTTACCATGACAACGGCATTGCGAGGATCGCGTGATCAAGCCGCGCATGCGCGCTAGACGCTGTCATCAATAGGTATCAACTTTTTTTTTTGTTTGCCTTGTGAAGACGCCATTTCGTATTCGGTTTAGAGAATAATTAGTAGGTACGCAAGGATTTATTTCAATTCTTGTAGATATGTACCTATTTAAATACAACAGTTTTTATACAGGTATAATGTCAGTTTAGTACCTACACTTTGATGTCAATAATTAATCCGCTTTTTTAAACTATGTGTACCTACTTACTGCTCATTTAACCTTTGTCGCATGGTGACACCTGCACGCTAAGAATATGCAATACCATGAAGTACCGTACAGCTACCCACTACAAAGAATCTTCTCGTAGTCTGAGCATTGATTGGTAAGGTAACGATGATGAGAGATAAAATATGATGTGCATGTGTACTTAAACACTCATCATCATCAGCCATAATTCTCATCAAACTCATTGTCTATAATAATAGAATATTCATCAAATCATCATCTTGATACCTACTAGGTAGGTATGTCAAAATTCAACGCTTCAAATGACTATCGCATAGATCGCATACATATCGCGCCTCTGCGCGTGTTCACTTCACCGAGAATACATGCGATGATGCGACGAGAATCGCGTGAAGTGCTCACGCCGCGCAAGCGCACTAGGTCACTAGTTCATCAATGTCATATATATTTTTTTATCTTTTATTTTTGTTTTGATGACCATGTGCCTGTACATATTTAGAGTTCAGACAAAATTATTAGGTACTCATTTATTTCAATGTTTGTAGGTTACCTATTTGGTTGCAAACAATAAAAAAGAATATTCATCGAATCGTCATCATCTTGATAATAATGTCAAAATTCAATAGTTCAAAACGGTCACCCGCGTGCTCGTGAGGTGAAGTGATGTTACCATGACAACGAAATTGCGAGCATCGCGTGATCAAGCCGCGCATGCGCGCTAGACGCTGTCATCAATAGGTATCAACTTTTTTTTTTATCACCTTGTGCAGAAGCCATTTCGTAATCGGATTGAGAATAATTAGTACGCAAGTATTCGAAACATTCATATAGATGCATGTATACCTACCTACTTAATAATCGTATTATTAATAAAAGAATATTCATCAAATCATCATCATCTTGATACCCACCTACTAGGTATGTCAAAAATCAACGTTTCAAATGAAACTCGCGTAGCGCGCCCGCGTGAGTTCACTCCACCTTGACTAAATGTGACGAGAATCGCGTGGAGTGTTCACGTCGAGCAAGCAGTTACTCATTCGGTGTGGTTGCTATGGCAACAACACCGTGTGAGTAACGGTTTCGGGTGAAGTGAGGTGACCGACACTGTCATTGTCAAGATAGCTTTTTTTTTATTTCAGCCTTTCAAGTCATTGCTACAGGCAATGACGTATTCGCAGTTAGCCAATGAAGTATATTTTAATGTCAATTCCAGCCATTGTTGAACATTTCAAAATGATAAATTACTAGCTTTTGCCAGCGGCTTCGCCCGCGTGGAGGTCGGAAATTATCCCGCGGGAATATACTACCGGGATAAAAAGTAGCCTATGTCCATTCTCAGGCTCTAAACTATCTGTGTACCAAATTTCATTTAAATCGGTTCAGTAGTTTTAGTAGGAAAGCGAGACAGACAGACAGACAGTTACTTTTGCATTTATAATATTATTATTAGTGTAGAAGTGTAGATGTTTTCAACAAATTAATATTAGGTACTTACTTGAGAGGTGTGAGATCGAGCATTCGGTGAATCGAGAGGCTTGTAGCTAAATAAAAACAGCCGCACTGTCCGACCGATCCGGCTCTACGCTTGCCTCGGTTTGTCCGTCTATGGGAGACGAGACCATCTTTACATACCAAGACCTCGAAGGTCGGAACTCTGACAACCAGTCTTACCAAGGGGGTAACATATTACCAAATAACTGGGCTGTCGGAGTCGGATTGGCAGTCATTGCATGTAAAATACCCGTGCATTCAGCTGCAAGTCTGCAACCGGTTAAGACTGGAAGCCGACCCCAACACCGTTGGACAAAGGCAGGCAGATAGATGATGAGGTGAGATCGAGCAACTTCATTAAATTGTGCAAAGCAAGTATTCAGTGATTGGTGATGTGTTCGTTAACATTATCTTATATCTTTAAACGAGCAATTCTTGTATATACATATATATATAATCTGAATCTCGGAAACGGCTCCAACGATTTTCATGAAATTTAGTATACAGAGGGTTTCGGGGGCGATAAATCGATCTAGCTAGGATTCATTTTTATAAAATGTCGTTTTATTCGTGTTTTCAATGACCAACTATATCGATAATCAACTTGAACATAAACTTATTACTTTAAATACAATTTACCAAAAAATACCGAGCAAAGCTCGGTCATCCAGATATTTTACATAATATATGTAAATAGCATACCTAAAGGTTTTTTTTAACAGCTATCATCTAGATTCTGGATACACAGTTCAAGATACAAACCTTATAACAATAATACACAAAATATTTAGGCATATCAATAATCTAGTTATGGGTGCTGTTGAGTTGAGACACAAATTGCTTATCTCCCTTGCTAACAAGATTTCAACATTATTCATGTATTGATTTTCGTTTATTTTTGTACTATAAGGTACACCTCTGCCCAACCCTTCGAGAAAACAAGGCGTGATTTTATGTTTGTTTTTTATTTTATTTCATAAATGTGTAAATAAACATTGTATGTAAGTACAATTATTATTTTAAGCCGATAGAACTATGTATGTTTTGGTTGCTATAGCCTAATTTAATCTGTTTTCATATACATATACCGTTTTACACAATATGTATATGTTTCTCATCTCAATTGCAGATGTGCTGCAAGAAATTTCTTATGTTTTAAGCAGATCCTTTGTGCTTTCCTATCTTTGTGTATTTTATTTTATTAAGTGTAAAGTTTGTTCATAAATAAATAAGATTTGTAACACAAACACAAAAAAAATTGCTAATACATTTTTTCTACTGAGCTTGCTGTTTCTCGAGCTTCAACTTCTTGATTCTTCAATCTCGATTATGATTGTAAATGTTATGTTTGGTCAATCCCTAGAAGCACTGGGATGACACTGACAGCTCACTCCACGCACCTTTTCACGGTGAGATTTTTACAGAATCGACATGCAGATATAGTAGCATCCCACATAGTTCCACAGTTCTTGATAAGTTTTAACAATAGTTCCGTCGATTTGACTATCCAAATCGCATTTTGAAAAAATGAGATGCTAACTTCGCAAAACATATCACAGCATTTCATTCAATTTCTCAATATTAACCATTTTTGAGTTGAAAGCAAAGGAGTTCTGCATCCTAAACGTATTCTGTTGATAGTTCTATGGGTTGACTCCAATATAAATAACTAAAAAATAATTATTATGTATTGTTTCTCAATGCTATTAACGAAATATCCGTACAGAAGTGAGATGCTGAGGTAAAACTGGAAGTTCTGAATCGCATGAAGATTTTTATCGAGTAGACGAGGTCTTTCACTCAATTACCGAAAGAGTTCTGTTGTTTTGAATATTCAAAATAGGTATATAACATTGTTTTAACCAAAACATCCATATAGGAATGAGATGCTAAGGTATAACTAGGAGTTCTGGTTCGAATGAAGATTTCTATCTTGTAGTAGAGGTCTTTCACAAAATAACCGAAAGAGTTCTGTTGTTTCGAACATTCATAATAAGCATATAACATTGTTATACACAAAACATCCATATAGGAATGAGATGCTGAGGTATAACTAAGAGTTCTGGTTGGAAGAAAGATTTCCATCCAGTAATCAAGGTCTTTCTTTCAATTACCAAAAGAGTTCTGCTGTTTTGAACATTAACAATAGGTATATAACATTGTTATAATCAAAACATCCATATACGAGTGAGATGCTGAGGTATAACTGGGAGTTCTGGTTCGAATCAAGATTTCTATCGAGTAGTCGAGGTCTTCCATTCAATTACCGAAAGACTTCTGTTGATTTGAACATTCACAATAGGTATATAACATTGTTGTATTCAAAACATCCATATAGGCGTGACATGCTGAGGTATAACTGGGAGTTCTGATTGGAATGAAGATTTCTATCGAGTAGTCAAGGTCTTTCATTCAATTACCAAAAGAGTTCTGTTGTTTTGAATATTCACAATAGGTATATAACATTGTAATAACCAAAACATCCATATCTGAATGAGATGCTGAGGTATAATTGGGAGTTCTGGTTCGACTGAAGATTTTTATCCAGTAGTCGAGGTCTTTCACTCAATAACCGAAAGAGTTCTGTTATTTTGAACATTCACATTAGGTATATAACATTGTTATAATCAAAGCATCCATATAGGAATGAGATGCTGAGGTATAACTGGGATTTCTGATTCGAATGAAGATTCCTATCGAGTAGTTGTGGTGTTGCACTCAATTACCGAAAGAGTTCTGTTGTTTTGAACATTCACAATAGGTATATAACATTGTTATAAACAAAACATCCATACTGCCGTCCTTACGAAAAGTGCAATAACTCGAGTTTTGGCGCGAACTGAGATAAGTACATATTCGGAATTTGCAGAACAAGATCTATATATTCTTTTTAGACACTTTTTACGTATCTATGACGTAGCCGGTTTTAATACTAAGCCTAATTAGTATTTTAGATACAAACAAAACAAAAATAAAATCTTTACATGCGTTTTTCTCGAAATCAGGTTTAACCTAGTTATTGCACTTTTCGTAAGGACGGCAGCATACAGGAGTGAGATGCTTTAGTGTAACTAGGAGTTCCGGAATGAATAAATTTTTTTATCGATCTGTCGACGTATTTCATATTTGTACTGAGAGGGTTCTAGTGTTTCAAATATATACTATTATTTTTAATCACTGCTGTAACCAAGATATCCTTATAAAACTTAGAAGTTACACTACAGCATCTCACTCCTGTATGGATATTTTTATACCTATTGTGAATATTCAAAACAAAAGAATTCTTTCGATAATTGAGTGCAAGACTTCAACTACTCGATAGAAATCTTCATTCGAACCAGAACTCCCAGTTATAGCTCACCATCTCTCTCCTATATGGTTGTTTTGTTTATAACAATGTTATACACGTATTGTGAATGATCAAAACAACAGAACTCTTTCGGTTATTGAGTGAAAGACCTCGACTACTCGATAGAAATCTTCATTCGAACCAGAACTCCCAGTTATAGCTCAGCATCTCATTCCTATGTGGACGTTTTGGTTATAACAATGTTATATAACTATTGTCAATGTTCAAAACAACAGACCTGTTTCGGTAATTGAGTGAAAGACCTCGTCTACTTGATAGAAATCTTCATACGATTCAGAACTCCCAGTTTTACCTCAGCATCTCACTTCTGTACGGATATTTCGTTAATAGCATTGAGAAACAATACATAATAATTATTTTTTTAGTTATTTAAATTGGAGTCAACCCATAGAACTATCAACAGAATACGTTTAGGATGCAGAACTCCTTTGCTTTCAACTCAAAAATGGTTAATATTGAGAAATTCAATGAGATGCTGTGATATGTTGTGCGAAGTTAGCATCTCATTTTTTCAAAATGCGTTTTGGATAGTCAAATCGACGGAACTATTGTTAAAACTTATCGAGAACTGTGGAACTATGTGGGATGCCACTATATCTGGTGTTTTTTTGTGAGATGCTAACAAATGAGATGCTAACTTCACACACGTGACCTAGGCCTTGAAACAACAAGATGTCTTCGACTGCATTAAATAAATGTTAATCACTGCTCAGATACTGACCAATCGATGCCGTTTAGATTGAGGACCGACAGCAGCGGTTACTGTCTCGGAGCAGCATTTATGCAGGGGGAGGGTCCCAAAGAAAGACCAGAGGGGTAATTGCTGAACTTTTTATCAGTAGGAATTGGTTTAATATTGATAGTTAAACAACATTCATTGCGTTATTTACGTTGCTGAGTTACAATTTATTCGAACAAATGACGCAATGGTTTAGAAATAATCTTCAATCCCATTCAGATTCCGATAAATTGTGTGTTTCGCAATTAGGGTGCAGTTCAATACGCCAACCATTTGCTGTCAAGAGCGGAGAGAAACTATAACACAACGGAGAGACGAACGGGTGTTACCAAGTTTTGCGCATACATCGAAGGAGCAGAGGGTGTGATAACGACCGAACACCAATCTTTGCGATGACTGATGACTGTTAAGTCACCAAGTGGCCGGTTAGCCAGGTTCATCTGGCTAACCAGCCAGGCCGGCCAGGTGAACCCTTACACTCTCGCTCTCCGAAAAGAATATATAATACCTGGCTAGAGGAGCCTTGGGGGAGGCCAATGGTCAGCAGTTGACATCTTTCGGCTGAAATGATGAAGTTGATGCCGGAAGTGACGATGTTAAATAGATGATCTAGCTCATGCAGCGCGTCGCAAGACACTCGGTTTCTTATTCTAATAATTCATAAACCGCATATACTAACATCATCACTTCCAGCACATCATACGGTTACATTGTGTGTTACGTTTATTTTTTATTTGCGATTTTGTTTTACGATAATTCCAACACTGAAGTCGATATAAAAACGCCTGTAATGCAAAACTGATTATTAAGTCTTTACTTGCTGTGATACCAATTTAGTCCCTTCGGGGTTAGATCTAGCCCTTTTTCTTTATGTTCAGTCCCAAACATGATGATTTAGCCTTCAGCCCGAAATCTAACCCGAAAAATTGTAGTCTGTCAAAACCATAATATTCAGACATTACTGACAACCATCTTTGTTCTGTGCTGAGAACAAAATTAAGTTTTCAGCACTAAAAACGTAATTATAAACAAACTAGCTTCTGTCCGCGACTTCGTCCGCGTTAAATTTCTTGTTTCCTCTACCCTTCCCGTCGCGTCGAATCGCCTACCCGTGCGATTTTCCCTGTTTTTGCAACATATTTCATTACTGCTCCGCTCCTCTTGGTTGTAGTGTGATGTTGTATAGCCTATAGCCGTCCTCGATAAATAGGCTACCCAACACAAAAACAATTTTTCAATTCGGAGCAGTAGTTCCGCGTTCAATCAAACAAACATACAAACAAACAAACTCTTCAGCTTTATAATATTAATATAGATAATATACGTCTAGGCGTGATTAAAAATTGTTACCATTAATTAAGATAATAGATATTAAGAAAAATAAATAATGGATTAGAATTTTGAAACACCTGTTAATAATGTTTACGTATCATACGGTAGAGAACATACCTACCCAGTGCACGAGTCGGCTAGATCATTTCATCTCTATTTTCCATGAGACAAAATATCAAATTTAAACCACGTCATGCGTCATCCATCCTAATGAATAATATTTTTATTTTTTAGTTATTCAAATGTTCATTTTTTTCATAAGGATGTGTAGTAGTCATTGGATATATGAAGTAGGCTGCCGTTGTAAGACGACTGAAATGTCACGGTGTATATATAAATTCTTCGAATTTCGTACTCTTGAGCAAGCTACATATAGCTGACCGTGAAAGATGCAGGATTCTTTGAGGTCATGATGCCACAATATTAAAAATACTCAAACGTTGACGATACTTCAAAATAAAGGCTCACAGATAACTTCTTTCCTACTCGTTTCGAAATCGCTAGTTTCGCTGTTCAAATCGAACTAACTCTGGCGGTTTTTTATTTGGAGGTACATCTCGTAGTTAACCTTAAAGATTCTTACTACTTAAACGGATAGCCCGGAAACGGATGAGTAGTCCGGCGAGTTCTAAAAAGTTACCTTTTTAGGCCTCCAGCCGGGGCTTATTATACTTAAAAACTAAAGTGAAGCTCTAAGGGTTACCCCGAGGGGGGTACGAACCTCGGCTTAGGCAATCACTGGTGGGGGGGACAGCAAGGGACTGGCTGGATCTAGCGTTGCAAAGGACTCGAGTCATCGAGTCCTAATTTTAAAGACGCGACTCAATTATGCAAGACTCAGTGTGCTCAAAAGGCTCGGAGTCTACAGATAAGCACTCGAGTCTTAAAAAGGACTCAAGTCTTAAAAAGGACTCGTGTCTTAAAAAGGGCTCGAGTCTTAAAAAGCACTCGAGTCTTAAAGAAAAACTCGGAGCATGAAGATGAAACTTGTACCTCATCATTCGAAAAGAAGGCAATAAATTCAAATTAGCGGTTATGATGTAACTTTGCTAACAAAAAAATCTGTCGATTTTTTTCGAATGATGAGCTACAAGACTCGAGTTCATTTTAAGACTCGAGTCGTTTTTAAGACTCGAGTCCTTTTTCAAACTCGAGTCCCTTTTTTAGACTCGACAATGACTCGAGCTCGGCTTGACTCTATACTCCGAGCCTTTTGAGCACACTGAGTCTTGCATAATTGAGTCGAGTCTTTAAAATTACGACTCGAGGACTCGAGTCCTTTGCAACACTAGCTGGATCTGGGTTAAAAACTCTGGTGGGCGACACCGGGCTCTTATATATTCAGAGAGCTAGGCTCTAGGATATTCGAGAAAGTTTGAGAATGCTTTCTTTCTCACACCTTCTAGAATGTTCTCGACATTATCGTCCGCCGTAACAATAGGTTCTGCAGCTGTAGCATACGTAGTAAAGGCGCGAAATTTAAAAACTTAAATTTTAAAATGTTTTCAGAACTAATTTGAATAACTAAAATTATGTCGCTTTAACTCCAAAATATAAGTTAGCTATTTCTGTATAAATACACAAAATTTAATAACTTTATTATAGTAACAAATGTAATTTAAGACTTTATTGAAATTGGAATTTTAAATGTCGCGCCATTACTACACATGCTGCAATTGCTCGCAGCGCCTTTCGAAATGCAACCCAAATAATTGTTGTTCTGAATGAAGTTCAAATACTCGACAACAGATGGCGCTACTACACTTAATTTCAAAGTTGAAAGGTTGGAAAAGCCCTTATATCTTTAAAAACACGGTCTTTAGGTTAAAACGGGAACTTTTTGTTCGAGGGGGGATAAAGGGGGGGGATATCACACTATACATATAAGTCCCTTTATCGTGCCGGAACTGCTTTTTAAGTTTTATCGGCACGCACATTTTATCAACTTAGTTTTATTATATACTAGCTATGATACCCGGCTTCGCTCGGGAGTTGATATGAGATTACGTGGTAGTTGAAATAAAAAAATAAACTAGGACGTAAAAAGCAAAAAAAAAAAAATTTTGAAAACATTTTCTCATTTTTTACACTACTTGTTTATAAACAACATTTTTCATTTTATTGTCCGGGGTATATAAGGTGTAGGTATCTATTCATACACGAAATATTTTAAGAGGTACACACCTGTAGGTGGTAAAGAAGCTACAGCAACGAAAAAAAAGGTTTATAAGGGGTTTTTTTAAATTTAATATTTATAAATTATTTGACGCACATAAGAAATATTGGCTCCTTCTTATTTTTTACGGCCCGTGACACCGCGGCCATGCTCGTGCCGTCCGGTCGTCACCCTCGCAGCGTCAGGAGGGCCATTCATAGAACTTGGAGTAAAGGTTTTATGCAAAACGTCTCAAGTAGTTTTAAAATTATAATAATTACGAAAATTCAAAAACGCTTAGATAAAAAATTTCTTTTTGCTTCTATAGCTTCTTTACCACCTACAGGTGTACCCATTAAAATATTTCGTGTATGAATAGATACGCCTTATATATATATGTCGGAGATGGCTGTCAAATACAAATTGTGGGTAGTCCGCATAATTTGCTATCCTTTGTTTTTATTATCATTAATTTAGGTGATGTTTCTATCAGATATTGACTTATAAATCAAAACATAATTTATTGAGTACTTGGTGTACTCACTAATTCACTTTTGGAAACTTATTTTGATAACTGTAACCGGTAGGTTTGTTCAAAACAATAAATGACATGTCACTTTAAATTTTAAAATGATTTACGTAGTGAATTTACCATTTGTTTATTTACGACAATTATTCTAATATTATTTGATTACTTTATAATGTGAGTCTTATTTTGTTTAGCATACTTTAGTGTTTTGTATCAAGTAAACACGTGGCGTACTTCCACGCGCATCGGACAGCGTTGTCATAGATATTATGGCGGGACATTGTCCTATAAAAGAGCTTGCATTCAGTGAGCAAGTCAGTCTATCTTCGGATTAGACTCATTACAGAGCTCCTGCTCCCGACACTGTCGGTTTACCTGGTACAGCGCTGCTGTATATTTACATAGCTGTATTGACTAGCTGATAGCGAAAGATACACTTTGTATTTGGGTGGCTTAGGCCTCTATACGAACTGCAACCTTAAGAGTTTGTTCGTTGTACTGTATTGTTATTACCTACTTTATCTTGTAACAGTTTTATTCAAGTTCTTCTAACTTAACAGACAGCTGTGCTGCTGGGGAGTTTGTTCCGCCACTTCTTCTTCCCAGCTAAAGCACTAGGAAGTGTCGAAGGGGGGCGTTTTGGGGGGACTGTCTTATGTAACTTTGACGTTCAAAAGTGCTGACTCTCAGCCTAGTTTCAATAAATGACTTTTGATTTTGATTGTGTTTCTTTAACAATTAATTAATAATATTGTTTATCCCAATAAAATGGGAACTCCAAAACCTAACGATAAATACCGCTCGGCATGCACTCCTCACTCCTCCTGACGATCCGACTTCAGAAGCGGGATTAGGTTTAAGCCCAGGAATCGCAAGGTGATCCATGGCGAGTGATGTTGGAGCTTCAGAACCATTCATGGCTTAGTTATTTGAAGCGATTAAGTTGCACTTTGCTCCACCTATTGAAATTCGCTTGCACGATTTTGATCCAGACCTACCCGATTCCAATGCTCAGTCTTTCGGAAAAACCTCTTCAAGGTGGCAATCTTATTATTGCCCTCACTATAAAGCATGGCTCTCCCAAGTGTCGTATCCAGGCACGATCTGGACTGACTTTAAGTATCTCTTTCTGTCTCGTTATGACGTTTCGGAAACTGTTGCCGCTACTCTCATTAACCTTCATAGTAATAGTCAGCCAAAAGAAGGAGAATCTTTAGTTGCATATGTCAATCGACGGGTCACTTTACTGGCGTGCGAGTTGAGTGGCCTAGGTGTCGAGCACCTTGTTGTTTCTACTGTACTGGCCCATGTCTCCAAATTTGATTCCCGTGCTCATCGACTAGCATTTACTACCTACATATTAGCTCACACAGACGTCATTACGTCATTTTCGAAAGGTAGTTGCTGAAAATCAGCGCTGTTGACGCTAGGTTCGTCTGAAGTCACAGCATATTGCTGAGCAACGACCTGTTCTTGCACAGATGCTACGCACAACTTAATTGTTATTTAATATTGTGGTTTATCGTTGCAAGATTAGATAATTAATGCAATCTACATTTTGTTTTTGTTTTGATCATGTGATGTAATTGCCAATGTTGTAACACATTCTGTTTTGTCTTTGGTCACTAGTGTTAGATCACAAGCAGTGTTTCCACTATAATGATTTCCTTTCCCCATCCCTCAATTCCGATTTCCCCTTCTCAGGACTTTTTTCCCCTCAAAAATTATTTTGCTGTAGTTTTGGCACTAGTGTAGTAACTAAAAGAAAAAAATGTTTATATCATTTTTCTTCTATAGCCTGCTTTCTAACTATAATAATATTATTTACACTAAATACAATACGTCAACAAAATCATCAACAAGATTTGTCGACTTTGCACATCATTACCTTATGCATGTATTGTCACTGTTTCTTTTATACGGTAACGGTAACATGCTAGTCCATAAATAATGAGGGTTTTCCCGTATGAAGAATCCGCTAGATGGCAATACGTAGGCGTGAGTTCCAACTGCAGCATGATTGGTTTTTTTCGACATGACATTGTCAGATATGTCAAAATTCACCAATCACGTAGCAGATAGACCACAAGCCTACGTCTTGATATCTAGTGGATTTCTCATACGCAAAAACCCTCATTATGCAACATTTCAAGCGAGGTTTAATATATGATTTCCTACAATTTCCCCTGTTATAGTATTTCCCCTTTTTCTTCCCCTCTGGACCCTGATTACCCCTTAAAAGGGGAATTTCCCCTCATTGTGGAAACACTGATCACAAGTAATGTCAATATTGCTAAACTGTTAATTTTAACTTAAATACGGGGCTTTTGGCTACTTTGCACTTTATGTACCTTTGTGCGTTTTGTTTGTGCAGAATAATCAATTTTTCTTTCTTTACCGAAGTACATACTAGATACAAACTTCAACAAGAACTGAGTGTCATGTTCCATATTAAGAGAAAGTCTCAGATCTCCTCTGACCAGTATGATTCTTTTTAACCTAAGAGGTTTAAACTAGATAAAATGGTTTGTCACTTTTGTGGTAAATTACGGCATAAGTCTATGGGTTATTATTAGCCTCTTTTCATTTTGTTATGACTCTGGGGCGCAATGTTCTTATTACTGTAATATTTGCTGAAAGGTTTACTTGTAAACGTATTTCTTGTGAACATATGTCCCGCACGATTTCTGAGTAACGTAGAAATTAATGATGGGGTTTTCTGCAAGCTTATCATTTTGACATTATGTATCAATCAACGAAGCAGATCAGAAACGTGTTGAATATACAACTGTCTTATAAGTTGGTTTTTAGCTGAGCATGTAGCCCTGGTTATAGCTAAAGGTGCCGGATATGATAAAGCCGGATACGATTAGACTACAGTTATTTTGAAAACGTTCCAAGTTGGAAAGTTAGTTAAAAATTAGATCTTAATAGTGATTTTCCCAGTTGTATTGAGTACCAACTGGATTTACAAATGTGCTCATGATCGAGTGAAAAAAAATTGCCTGAATGTCCAGATAATGTTAGTGTGTTGTCAATGTTGACACTGATAATGATTCACCTGGTTCTGACATACTATAGCTAAATTGAAAAGATGTCTATGTTGACTCTTGTTTGGAATGTCTATTTTGACGTTTGGATGTCTATGTTGACTCCTGGATTTGGAGGTTGATCTTGACGCTTATGCGGGTTGTCTATGTTGACGCCTATGCGGGTTGTCTATTCGACTCCAAATTACTTGTCAAATCCCATGGTGTGATTTTGGCTGGGAGACTATGTCTCTACTTCGCTTGGATGTCTATGTTGACTCCTGGATTTGGTGGTTGATCTTGACGCTTATGCGGGTTGTCTATGTTGACGCCTATGCGGGCTGTCTATTCAACTCCAAATTACTTGTCAAATCCCATGGTGTGATTTTGGCTGGGAGACTATGTCTCTACTTTATTTGAGCTATGGATTTATCAGTTTCAGTATGATCATTTTGAATGGTTGCGGTGCAACTGCTATTGGTAATAATTTTATTGGACTAATTCAGTATTTTTCTTTCCGACATACCTTTTTGTCAAGGCTTTTTGTTTGTCAGAAAGGCCGAACGATGATCACAAAGAGAATTTTCTTGTCAGAATCACACGAGGTCGTGTAGAACGTCAGTTCTGGCCGTGTCGGAGATGGCTGTCAAATACAAATTGTGGGTAGTCCGCATAATTTGCTATCCTTTGTTTTTATTATCATTAATTTAGGTGATGTTTCTATCAGATATTGACTTATAAATCAAAACATAATTTATTGAGTACTTGGTGTACTCACTAATTCACTTTTGGAAACTTATTTTGATAACTGTAACCGGTAGGTTTGTTCAAAACAATAAATGACATGTCACTTTAAATTTTAAAATGATTTACGTAGTGAATTTACCATTTGTTTATTTACGACAATTATTCTAATATTATTTGATTACTTTATAATGTGAGTCTTATTTTGTTTAGCATACTTTAGTGTTTTGTATCAAGTAAACACGTGGCGTACTTCCACGCGCATCGGACAGCGTTGTCATAGATATTATGGCGGGACATTGTCCTATAAAAGAGCTTGCATTCAGTGAGCAAGTCAGTCTATCTTCGGATTAGACTCATTACAGAGCTCCTGCTCCCGACACTGTCGGTTTACCTGGTACAGCGCTGCTGTATATTTACATAGCTGTATTGACTAGCTGATAGCGAAAGATACACTTTGTATTTGGGTGGCTTAGGCCTCTATACGAACTGCAACCTTAAGAGTTTGTTCGTTGTACTGTATTGTTATTACCTACTTTATCTTGTAACAGTTTTATTCAAGTTCTTCTAACTTAACAGACAGCTGTGCTGCTGGGGAGTTTGTTCCGCCACTTCTTCTTCCCAGCTAAAGCACTAGGAAGTGTCGAAGGGGGGCGTTTTGGGGGGACTGTCTTATGTAACTTTGACGTTCAAAAGTGCTGACTCTCAGCCTAGTTTGAATAAATGACTTTTGATTGTGTTTCTTTTTTATCATTTAATTAATATTGTAATACAACTTGATAGTTGTTCATAATATTGTTTGTAGTTGTTAATAATAATTGTTTATCCCAATAAAAATGGCAACGCCAAATCCTGACGATATATACCGCTCGGTACTCCCCCTTCTCCTGACGATCCGACTTATATATATAAATTTTTCGAATTTCCTAGTCTTGAGCAAGCTACATATAGCTGTTTTACGATCATCCTCGTTCCATTACATTGTTTTGGGGAGTTGAGATTTCTGAGTAGTATGATTGGAGATCCAATTTTCAGACGAAGGCAGTGTAATGGCACTCCTGGTACTTGTAAAGAGTTTAGAAATTCAGTAGGGAAGTCAAAGAGTAAATTAATATAGGAAGTTGACACTTTCTTCAATGGATACCATCGTGTCGATCGATTTATATATTTTCTCTTCACCAGGTATTTTCTTTAGAATATTAAAATTGATATCGTCAACAATATTATTTTTAGTGGCCAAAATTGGTCTTTCAAATAACCACTCTACGTTGGTATAGTTCTGAATAATATTTGGATAAATTTTGTCGATTAGTTCGTTTTCAGTAGTGGCTATGTTACAGAAATCACTATTGAGTTCAATGAGGTCGGTTCTCGACATTATCGTCCGCCGCAACAATAGGTTCTGCAGCTGTAGCATACGTAGTAAAGGGGTCAAATTTAAAAAAATAAATTTTAAAATGTTTTGAGAACTAATTTGAATAACTAAAATTATGTCGCTTTAACTCCAAAATATGGGCATTTTCATTTAAAAGTGCCCCCGTTTGAAAACTAAAGGGTTTTTCTCAACATATATTTTTCAGTTGATTGAATTTTCGTTTTTTACTTAGTACAACAGACTGTAAAGAATGTCAGGTAAACCTTACCTGACATTCTTTACAGTCTGTTGTACTAAGTAAAAAACGAAAATTAAGTGGACACTATATAGCTAATTTAAGGTCAGTTTGGTGACAATAAAAAACGGCTGTATACCTAAAAGCAATAAGCTTATGACTTTATTTTTGCTTAATTTGTTCAAAACATTTTAATTTATCAGAAAAAAAGGCATTTTATACTAAAATATGATACTTAATAACTAATTGAGTTTTATTTTCAGTTTTGTGACAATTGATGCCATTGCGATTACAATTTTGTTTGTAATTTTTAGTTCGAGTTGTCAGTTATTTAAATTATAATTTGTATTTAATATAGTAATTTATTTGAAAAAAAAAAAATATAACGAAAAAAATATGAAGTAAATGTTAAAGTAAAATCAGCAACAATAAATCAAACCGACATGCAAACTGGTACAGTCACCAAACTGACACAACTAAAATTCTTAAGCTGAGGTTATATGAGTTACTAAATTAGGAATAAAAGTCATGTTTTTTTTTCAACATTTATTTGTTGTTTTTATTATTTTTGTCACTAACATTATATTTTTTGTGAAAAAATGTGCAAATGTAACATAGTTTAAGTTATAAACGGTATTAAAAAGAAAAATTATCAAAATTTTTATTTGTAAGTATTTGACAAATATTTTACTTAAAACTAATCATCTACTATCTACGAGTATCTATACTTTTTTATAACTAAATCACAAGTAAGCTCCCTGAAATATAATCGTCAGTCTCTGATCATAATACCTATACGTATAATCAGTCTCAATCTTTTAATGGTACTTGGAATAAAAATATTATTACTAATAGCTGTAAGCATAAGCATAGAATATTATAATGAGTAACTTATAGATAACTAGGTACTAATAAAACATAAGTTTCGGGTAGATATAGGAACCTAAATAAATGTAGATCCTAAACTTAACACGTCATAATTGCTTATCTTTGGCATTTTTACGAGTATTGTCACTTAATTATTATTATATGTAACTACATGTCAGTCTTAAATCAACCAAGGAACATTGTAGTTAACTAGTTACCTACTTTATAATACCATTTTGAAATTAAATATTAGGTTGGTGCATAAGTTCTTGGACACTCAAACACATTTACTAAAAATTATTATTAAAGAAATATTAATCCACAATATAATGTACGTCATGTTCAACGCCATGTAACCATCTCTATGGCAAAGACATTATGCCGTGTTCCCAAAAAGCAGGAGGCTGGTGGTCAAAAAACCGGCCAAGTGCGAGTCGGACTCGCGCACCGAGGGTTCCGTACAAACCTGTAGGTATTCACGGTTTATGCATAAGGCTTGTGTTTATGAAATTAAATCCTATTTTTTTAATTTTTATATTTGAGTTGATTGAATGAAAGGTAAATTGCGGTTTACGATTTATGACGTATAAAAAAAAAACTACTTACTAGATCTTGTTCAAACCAATTTTCGTTGGAAGTTTATATAGCAATGTACATCATATATTTTTTTTAGTTTTATCATTCTCTTATTTTAGAAGTTACAGGGGGGGGGGGGGACACACATTTTACCACTTTGGGAGTGTCTCTCGCGCAAACTATACAGTTTAGAAAAAAATGAGATTAGAAACCTCAATATCATTTTTAAAGACCTATCCATAAATACCCCACACGTATGGGTACGATGAAAAAAATTTTTTTGAGTTTCAGTTCTATGTATGGGGAACCCCAAAATTTATTGTTTTTTTTCTATTTTTGTGTGAAAATCTTAATGCGGTTTACGGAATACATCTACTTACCAAGTTTCAACAACATAGCTCTTATAGTTTCGGAAAAAAATGGCTGTGACATACACGGACAGACAGACAGACAGACAGACAGACAGACATGACGAATCTATAAGGGTTCCGTTTTTTGCCATTTGGCAACGGAACCCTAAAAACTCGGTTTTCAAACTTCTTCTTTCTTAGATGTAACTTTAGCGCCCGAAACAGACAACAGTCCGACGGCGCAATATCAGGACTGTATGGTGGGTGAGGTACCATTGTCCAGTTGAGCTTTTCCAGAATGTTGAGGACAGACTTCGCAATATGTGGTCGAGCGTTGTCCTGAAGAAGTGATACAGACAGCCTTTTTGGAAGCTTAGTCGCTATTTCTGACGATAACTTTTGCAGTTGCTCTCTATAAATAGTAGCGTTAATAGTCTGCTTCTCGTCCAACAGTTCCCAATAGAGAATGCTCTGCCAATCCCAGAAAACTGAAAGCATTATCTTTTGTCCATGACGATCTGGCCTTGGTTCCGTTGGCACCCTTTGTCCGCGTGGAACCTAATAGCCCTGCCGCGTTTTGTTGTTGTTGTGAACCCAGAATTCGTCAACAGTGACAATGGACCTGAGAAAGTCTTGTCTGTGTGGTTGCAGGAGGAGACTTTCGCAGATGGTCACGCGTGCTGCGCGCTCGCTGTCTGTCAGAGCGTGGGATGTCCACCGACTCATTATTTTGTGGTAGTCCATTGCATGCAGGTGCCGAATTATAGTGGAATGGTTGTAACCAAGTTCCTTCTCCAAGTCCCTGGTAAACGCACCCGGATGTCTTTCCAAATGTGAGCGTAGAAGATCTTCGTCGAAGACAACTGGCCGACCGGAGCGAGGTTTGTCTTCACAACTCGTATCCCCCTTATCGAAAGACTTAAACCAATAACTCACTGTGGAATGAGCAATAGTGCCTTGTCCAAACGCAGTGTTAATTAACTCGGCCGTTTACCTTGCACTCGTTCCTAGATTATGCTCGTAAATCATGATCGCTCTTAGTTGACGCGGTTCCATTTTGAACTAAACTGAACAACTCGGAACACACCCGTCCTTTTACACCCCTTGGCGTCAAGCTCCTAGAACATTCTGTAGAATGATAGATTATTCTAGCGTGTAACCGAATTAAAACCTAGATAATTTTTAATGAAATCCAAGTGTCATGGTTGTGTCAAAATGGTTATAGATCGAAAAATTACAAAAATCACACCAAAAAAAAGAACTTTGCAACAAATTCCACACATCAGCTTTACTCATCGTCAGAGTAAAATGTCTGAGTCTTGTTGAATTATAATATTCACTTCTTCTTGACATCCAAAACAATTTTCCATTATAACGAAATTAATGATGGGCCAAAGCCATTCAGCGTCTTCGATATAAAACTGTTCCAAATCATACCCAGGTTAGGAATTTATCCACATCATAAAATACAACCATTATTGATGATTTATTTCAAGTACGCTTTGTAATATTTATTAGATGACAGCTCGTAAACTCATTTGATTAATCAATCTGAAACAAAAACGAAACATGTTAGTGAGTTGAACCAGATATCTAAAAGGAGTATAAAAATTTAAAGAGATTACTACCTTCCAAACATGTTTCGCAAATATAATCAAAGCTTGCAGACCCTCCTATCCAAGCAGAACAAAACCAAAAGTTGCATAAAATGCATTTGGCTTTTTCGCCAAATATGGAAGAAAGACATTGGCGACATTGAACTGTTGCCCGACGGGTTAAGATATTTTCATGAATTACAATTGAAGGCTTTTTGGGGAGATTATGCTGAGTTATCGGCGACTTATTAAAGCTGATTGAAGTCGAAGGCCATACTATGGGCGAGCAATCCACGACCGTTGAAGTCGAAGGCCGCACTACGGGCGAGCGATCCACGTCCTTTGAAGCCGGTAGCCACACTACGGGCGAGCGATCCACGCTCGGGGAAGTCGAAGGCCGCACTACGGGCGAGCCATCCACGCTCAGTAAAGTCGGAGGCCGCACTACGGGCAAGGGATCCACGCTCAGTGAAGGCGAAGGCTGCATTTCGGGCGACGAATCAACATTAGTGATGTCGCATGTTACAACATGTGATTTCGGTGAAAAGCAGGTACACAGACCTCTCAAATCCTCAGAAAAGCAACCAATATCCCTATATTGTACAATGTTTAACTGCCTGTTTAGGCTGGTCGATATTTGGTGTAATTGCATTGTGCCTCTAAGTACTGGCACTTTGGCAGGCAAATTTTTTGCGACATTAGTAATTTCGTCACAGTCAATCAGGAATATTTTGGTGACTTTTAAACATTGTGTCAACAATGTGTAAGCGTCTTTTGCGTCAATCACGTCGTTACCAGTGCAAACTTTTCTATCAAGCGTGCGTTTGATGCTGCCTCCTATCCCGTCTGCCACGTTTTACATGACCGCCATAGAAACGGAATTTGTCGACGGAAGAGAAGACAAAATGATAGATTGTATCGTTGAAAAATTGTGTAAAACTGAAAAGATGTTTCTATTCTTCAGTCGACAAGAGTACGATGTCAAGTATGATGAATATTTTTCTGATGAGATAAAAACATTTTTACAGAATTAAAATACATAAGGAACTTTTGTGTTCTTGGTAGAATAGGCATAGAATTGGTCATGCTACGCCGGCAGGTGGTGTAATGCAACTGATATTGTTTCGTGTAATGCACCAGTAAATAAAAATTATTTTTCTGGCGATATTGTGCAAATGGCCCGTCCGAATAGAAATGTATTACTGTCGTTTCAGGAGATTCCTGCTTTATCATACATATCAAGAATAGGAATCAAGTGTGACCAAATTGCTGCTGGTTGATGGCTAGTATTGTCCGATAATGTACAAAATGATTGAGAATGGTATTTCCAGAACACCATCCCCATGTGTAGACATATTTGAAGATTTGAAGCCCCATAATGCATAGACTGGACTTCCTCAGCAAGTTTGGCTTGATAGTTTTCAGAGAAGTCACAAACTATTAAGGCTTCGTTCTCTTTGAGCTCTGATACTGCCTTCTGATATTGACTTTGTTGATGTTTCGTATGGAAATAATGTTTTGTAAACAATATCAAGTCTTTTTCAAAATATTTTTTTATTTCTTCAAGAGTTCCCTTCTTTACTACTTTTGCCATTCTTTTTGTTGTTACTTCCTTCGTCGCTTCTCCATCTTTTTTCTGATAGGTATGATCTAGTCTTTCCCAACGTATCCATTCTACTTGCTTTTTTCATTTCTCCGCGCTTATTTGGTTAAACTGAACTTTTTGTCCTTGTTTTGTCACATTTATTCCACATGTACTTGTAGTTATTGATGTCACATGATACTTGGCTTAAAATATTTTGTATACTGCCAGTGACCAAACCATGTTTTACCGATGTAGCGTGAATAAATCCAAAGTTGCTGTGCTTTATACACAAGCATGTAGATCTTGACGACAAGCCAGGCGATAACACGTAGAAAGGTTTATATTTATAAAATGTAGTAAAGCCGTCCGTTCTCAGCTTTGTACTTTCGGAAAATATTGACTAGTGTGTCCAACAAATATCGGATTTGGACCTTTTCTTTATTCTTCGTTCGAACTTCTTTTTTACCGGCTGTAATACGACTGACATCATCCTTAGTGTAGAATTGAATTATTTTTGGAATGTCATGATGCCTCATTTGCCTCTTTTTGTTTTGTTTAATTTTATCTTTAAGACCCAGCATTTTTGAGATCATTGTCTTGTTTCCTGAATTTAATACTAATTTTTTGAGCGTTTGTTTTTCTTTCATGTTAGAACAACTTTGGTAGATATTTTTTAGAGTATTTTCCAATATTTCTTCCCTAGCTTTCATTTTTATTCATTTCAAATTTAGGTCTTCGATCTCCATATCTTTTCCTAGTTTCAATCTTTGGTATTTTTTCCGATAAGTTTCGTTATTTTTCTTCATTCGTTCAATGCTTCTCGTAAAACGTTTACATTTGTTTACTAGAAATTTGTTTTTTGTTCGCAGCCTTTGTATGAATTTTGTATCTATCCGATTTAGATTTACGTTTTCTTTTTGTAAATCACCACCGGGTATTGAATTTATATCTTGAGAAATGTGTTTTTTGGTTATCTTTTGTTTCTTCCTGCTATTCCTTTTTTCATTTCTCAAATTTTCTCTTCTTATGTTTGCTTCTTCTTGTGTGAGTTCTGAATTTTTTTTTTTCTTGGACTTAACTTAAGCTAGATTTTGTTTTCTTTGTCTTTCAAAATCGTCAGGACGATTTTGTTTAAATCTCTCTCTGTATCAGAGTTCTTTCAGCACCACTTAGTGGCATGTTGAAGTTTGTTACCTGAAAAAAACCAAGAGCAGATAATGATCCATGTAGACCCAGCTTTATGCATCGGTTTGGTGACATTAGCAGTCCGGCCTATACGTGACGGTTCAAAACGTCACAAAACTGACCGTCACATTTTTCTAGTTGAAATGGAAAAAACAGCACTGTAATTAAATTAACTGATATATTTGTGTACTAAATAGATAAAGTTATTACTTAAAACATATGTTAGTTGATCAAAAATAGACGAAGAGTAAGTTCAACGTGTAATAATATAAAATGGCTTCAAACCTGACTGAAGAAACTGTGACCGGCCGCCGACGCCAAAAAAACAGCTTTCTCACTGAAATATTTTGACGAAATGGCAGATTCCAAAACGGCAGCTAGGATCCTTTGCAGATTTTGTTGCCATTTATAATAAACGAATCATTTTAGTAGAAAAATACTTGGATTTGGACCGTCACAATACTGACATGACCGGTCGGCTCCAGTTTTGATTATTTTTCAAAATTCGATTTCACACCTATTATAAGAGAGTTTTATTTACGATTTTAATCGTATTTGACGAAAATAATAGTTCTACTACACGTAAACCATACCTTAACAATGTTTTCGTAGGAAATATTTCCAGTAATTCGGTTTGTTTGTAATAAGTACGCACTGGGACAAGCGAAAAACTGCTACTTTTAGTATTTCACTTGTCCATTATTTTATTAATTTAAGCTTATTATATATATATTTTCATTAGAAAATGAACCTAATTCATTCAGATTCGAAATGTTTCATAAAAGAATAATTATATACTCATATATGAAGTCACAATACAGATTTTAAATCTTGGGACAGAGCAAAATTGGGGGGGCAACTTTTTGTGAAAATGCTCATATAAGTTAGCTACTGCTGTATAAATACACAAAATTTAATTACTTTATTATAGTAAAAAATGTAATTTAAGACTTTATTGAAATTGGAATTTTAAATTCCGCGCCATTACTACACATGCTGCAATTGCTCGCAGCGCCTTTCGAAATGCAACCCAAATAATCGTTGTTCTGAATGAAGTTCAAATACTCGACAACAGATGGCGCCACTACGCTTAATTTCCAAGTTGAAGGGTTGGAAAAGCCCTTATCGCTCGTTTGCGAGAATAAAGACATAATTCAAAATTCTGTCAAATTGAATCAAAGCTTTAAACTCCTTCTAGACGACACAATTTAATCAGCCGATTTGATTGCCGCCCGAATCGGGCACAATCTGATCGTCCATCCACACGTACACAATTAAATCGCCAATTTTAGTTCTGTGCCGCTGCCTCTACTGACCGGACTTCTTTAGTATCAAGATGCCTCTTACCAAGAAGCAAAAACTTGGATTGATTTTGGCTCTAACTACAAATGTAGATGAAAAAAAAAAGAAAAAGAAGGATATGGAGCAAAGAATGGTTGCTAAAAAGAAACCAACTGAGTCACATAAATATAGTAAGGTCTCCCCCACATTAAGTGTGTGCGATCCTCGGGCGTGTGAGTAGCGCGAGAGCTGCGCGCGCGTCGCGAGCGCGCTGCGTGAGCGTCGCGTGTTGCCGCCGTGTGACATGTGTGCAGCGAGCGCGCGGCGCGTACGCGGCGCTCGGCGTTTAACCCCCTTCAGTCAAATCAGTCACAATTTGGACAATTTTCGTTTCAAAATCCACACTATCCACACTAATATTATAAATGCAAAGTAACTCTGTCTGTCTGTCTGCCTGTCTCGCCTGCTAAAACTACTGAACCGATTTAAATGAAATTTGGTACACAGATAGTTTAGAGCCTGAGAAAGGACGTAGGCTACTTTTTATTCCGTGGTTTTGTCTGCGTCCGCGATAAACGACATTTACGCAGAAGAAGTCGCGGGCAGAAGCTAGTCTTTTATAAATAAAGTGCTGATTTCTTCCCACACCTTTTTTTTGCAGTACGATCACTATACTCCTTTGTAGTCATGTCCCATATCACAGGACGATTCTGTATTTCTAGGATAAAGCTTTCGATATTCATTTCACTCGGTGACTCTATTTTTAACGTGTGTTAAGAGTCCGTGCACATAATTCACTCGCTAGAGTTTAGGTAAATTCTTTGCTATGCTGTTTGTATGCACTGTTCACGCACACATGCGTAAAAATCGAGCGTAGTGATCGCTTAAAAAGTTTTGATCCTTTGGATTTTATTTTTTAAGTAATTACAGGTACGGTTAAGAAATAAAAGTCTGGATGGAATGTTTGTGTACATTTGTTTTAGTGTAGTAAAATGGTTCAATCTGTTGTCAAAAGCATGTGTAGGTACAATTAGATAGATAGAGATAATGTTGAGTAAAACGCGTACTTTTACATAACATAAAAGAGAGTATTCTCCGTAATTTTGGAATTCATATTTTCTTCATCGATGTCATTCCTGGATGAACTTAGAAACTACAAACAAAATGGAAGACTCCTATTGGAACTGGGACCCATATTTCAAAAATTGTATTTAAATGAAAAAAAAACAATTGCATAGGCGAATTTAATTGTGTTATACGATAAAGTTTTAGAAAATATAAAACATTTAAAGGCCTTAGAAGCGACCTGACATATCAACCTGCTGCCATTTTTTTTTTTTTTCAAAATCACAGCACACGATGAAAGTGGTATTTATGGGTAGAGAACACATAGACGAACAAAAAATGACAGTAATAATTGCAACCAACGCGACACAACAATTTACAAACGGAAATATTCAGAGATGTCTCAGTGATCAACAGGTTCAATACCGGTAGTGATCACAGACTTGTCCGAGGCTCTCTGAATATAAATTTCAAGCTGGAGCGAATTCGTTTGATGAAGTCTAGGCTCCGTGCAAGTATGCTCCAAACTATTTTAGGATCTGAAGCGTTCCAGTTAGACCTGGAGAACCGATTCGCTGCCGTGGATACCACAAATGACGTCGACCAGGCCCTCGACCAAATGTTGGGAATCCTCAGGGAAGAAGGCTTGAGATTTTGCAAAATGCGGCGTACGGGCAAGAAGTCCAAACTTTCGGAAGAAACTCTGGAGCTAATGACGGAACGACGTGAAAACCCACCTATCACTTCGTCAGAATAACGGGCGCTCAACAAAAATATTAGAACATTGGTACGACGCGACCTCCGACGCTCTAATACACGCTCCATAGAGGAAGCGATCGAGCAGAATCGGGGGTCGAAAGTGTTCGTCCAATCACTTGGGAGGAGCCACCTGACGAAGTTGACTAAATCTAGTGGGGATATCGTCGTTTCGAAGCCGGAGATCCTTTCGGAAGTCGAAAACTTCTATGGCCAATTGTACGCATCGCATGCATCTCGACTTGATCCCGAAAATGAGGATTCCAGAGCCACCCTGACCCGCCACTTCACAGAAGACCTGCCCGAAATCAGCCAAGATGAAATCGAGGCGGCTCTGAAACAACTTAAAAATGGAAAAGCCCCTGGTGAGGACGGGATTACGACCGAGCTCCTGAAAGCGGGAGGAGGTCCAGTCCTGAAAGAGCTTCGGGAGCTCTTCAAATCGGTCCTGTTCTCTGGGAGAACTCCAGAAGCGTGGTGAAGGAGCGTGGTCGTACTTTTCTTTAATAAGGGGGATAAAACCCTTTTAAAGAACTACAGATCCATTTCGCTCCTAAGCCACGTATATAAGTTGTTTTCAAGAGTCGTCACGAATCGTCTAGCGCGGAGACTCGACGAATTTCAGCCACCGGAGCATGCCGGGTTTCGAGGAGGATACAGTACCATAGACCACATCCACACAGTGCGGTAGATTATACAGAAGTCCGAAGAGTATAATCGGCCGCTGTGTCTTGCGTTTGTGGACTATGAGAAGGCTTTTGACTCTATCGAGACCTGGTCTGTTTTGGAGGATGCCAAGTCGACTGGCGATACATCCAAGTGCTAAGATGTCTTTACGAAAACGCGAAAATGACCGTCCAAACTCAGGACCGGCGAACTGAACACATCCCCCTGCGTCGAGGAGTGAGACAAGGGGACGTAATTTCCCCAAAATTGTTCTCTAACGCATTGGAGGATGTGTTCAAGACGCTGAACTGGAGTGGACGCGGTATTAACTTCAACGGCGAGCACATCTCACACTTGAGATTCGCAGACCACATCGTCATATTGGGTGAATCGCTGCAGGACTTGCAGCAGATGCTGGACGACCTAGTTGATTCTTCTGAAAGCATTGGTCTCCGGATGAACTTGGACAAAACCCAAGTTATGTTCAACGAACACGTAACTCCGGGACCGATTGCTGTCAATGGCGGTGCCCTCAAGGTTGTTCGAGAATACGTTTACCTCGGGCAAACTCTGCAGTTTGGTAAGAACAACCTTGAGAAGGAGGCTAACAGAAGAATTCAGCTAGGTTGGGCAGCGTTTGGGAAGCTTTGTCGAGTCTTCTCGTCGCGTACTCCGCAAAGCTTAAAGACGAAAGTCTTCAATCAGTGCGTCCTGCCTGTTATGACTTACGGAGCCGAAACGTGGACAATCACGATACGGCTGGTCCATAAATTCAAAGTTGCTCAGCGAGCTATTGAACGAGCTATGCTTGGAGTATCTCTGAGGGACAGAATCTGGAATGAAGTGATCCGGCAGAGAACCAAAGTTATCGACATAGCTCACAGAATTAGCAAGCTGAAGTGGCAATGGGCCGGCCACATTAGCCGTAGAACCGATGACCGTTGGGGTAGACGTGTTCTTGAGTGGAGACCGCGAATCGGCAAACGTAAGGTAGGACGCCCTCAGGCTAGGTGGAGCGACGATCTTCGCAGGGTGGCTGGTAGCAGCTGGATGAGAGTTGCCGAGAATCGGGCTGAATGGCGTGCAATTGGAGAGGCCTATGTCCAGCAGTGGACTGCTATAGGCTGATGATGAACCATCGACTTTAGCACCTTCGTAAACTATGAAAACGACACCTCTGGCAAAAAATTGGAAATTTTTTACAGCCGCCATCTTGGATTTTTATTTTGTCATAACCATCGACTTTAGCACCTTCGCAAACTATGAAAACGACACCTCTGACAGAAAATTGGAAATTTTTTGCAGCCGCCATCTTGGATTTTTATTTTGTCATAACCATCGATTTTAGCACCTTCGTAAACTATGAAAACGACACCTCTGACAAAAAATTTAAATTTTTTTGCAGCCGCCATCTTGGATTTTTATTTTCACATTACCATAGACTTTAGCACTTTCGTAAACTATGAAAACGACACCTCTGACAAAAAATTAGAATTTTTGTGCAGCCGCCATCTTGGATTTTTATTTTGACATTACCATAGACTTTAGCACCTTCGTAAACTATGAAAACGACACCTCTGACAAAACATTGTAAATTTTTTGCAGCCGCCATCTTGGATTTTTATTTTGGCCTCACTACTGGCTTTACCACCATCAGAAACCAGAAAAGCTATTTCTTCTATAACATGAAATATTTTTTTAAATTTTTCGTAACCTGACGATTTCTATAAATTTTATTACGTGATGATTTCTACAAGCTTACTTTCATCGCAAAGCACTTCGTTCCAAAAATAAATGTAACACAATATAAATATGTATATCTAGCGGATCCGGTAGTCAGACGTCGTGCGACACTTCACCCAAGTCCAAAAAGCTAAGAACGATCCAGGTAACCCAAAAATTATTAAAATAAAACCATCAAAATCGGTCAAGCCGATTGGGATGAGAAGATTTACGAACACTCGCACACTGGTATTTTATAAAACATTAACATTTTGCAAACAAGCAAAAAATACCCAAGCGAAGTACTTAAAATAAAATAAATACTTACTGAACCAAAATGTGGTAGTCGGCGTACTATTTTTGGAAAATGTTTACGTAGATCACGTGGGCTCCTGCGGTGCAAAGTGATACGTCCTCACGCTGGGAAGGCCCGGTTGTTACTGACGAAATTGGTTTTGCGCGATCGATTATATAGTTCACTTTGACTTTTATTTACCAGAGGCGTCTTTACCTATGGTGCAGGGTGTGCGGCGCACACGGGCGCCGGGTCTAAGGGGGCGCCGAACGCCCTCTAATGCGACACCTCCAAAGATGCGTCACTCGCGGCGCCGCGGCCGCCCGGCGGCGGCGGCGGCGCTCTTTAAAGACCCTGCGCTCGTGTTATGGCCGACGCCGGGCGCGCGGTAGCAAAGCCACGGTAATATTATCTATACAGTATTCCAACTTCATACAAACGGACGCAACGCGAGCTATATCTACGCGCCTCGATCTCGGCATGCGCTCGGCATGAAGACAGTCGCGACTGTGCCGGACGGTGTGTTGTTTTTATAACAATAACCGCGCGACTTTTTCACAAAAAATAAGTTCAAGTAGGTACGTATTTAATATAACGAGTAGGATATAGAAAAAATGGAGGAAATATTCCGAACTTCCTTTAAGCTTTAAGTATATTATAATGCGGTTTATTTATACTTTAAAATTTAATAATAAAGCATTTCGTACGTCTCAGACGAGGCGCAAATATTTTTTTTATAAGACCGATTTGTTACCTACTCAAACATTAACGAGGTTTTTTAATTAAATCTACCAATCAAAAAACAACACGCATACGCATTTTTATTGAACACTTCTTTAAATTCACAAAGTATTTTATTTGTTTATATAAAAAAAATATATTTACAATCACAAAACTAAATGGAAACACAAAGTAGGCAAATGTAACTAAAATGCTGGAGGCGGGCAGCCCTATCGCATGTTTAGGTACCGCGCGGTTGTAGGCATTTCTTTTACGGCCGAGCGAGTTACAATGCTGTATAGATAATAGTAGGTACCGTGGCAAAGCAAGACTACTCCTTTTCCTACTCTATTTAAATTTACACAATAACTTTTGTTTCAACGTGAAATCAGCCTTAAAACAGATAATTAAAGATTAAATTGGCGTAATGTCGCATCTTGCATCGCTACCAAACAAAGGCGCGTGCCGGCATCGGCACCTGTTTGTTTTGATTCGTTTGACAACACGCCGACAATCATTGCTAACTCGGCTGTATTAGAATGCTATAAAATTCAAATTAAAATTCCCAGGGACGTGCGGCGGTCATTTTCAAAGGCTTGTGTACGCGCGCCGCAATTTTTGTTTTACCGCCACACCGTAGTTTTGCAAAATAATCCTTGATTAAATTTGATTAAGTATCATCTTTGAATAAACATGTAAATATGAAGTAAATCGGCTTTTCTTTTGATAAAAAATATATAAAAAGTAAGATTTGGTTATTTGCTTGCACAATTATTGCGACATGCCTCGAGGTCGGAGGTCATCAAAATAGCTAACGAAATTCATGAAAAAAAAACCAAACATCGAGTGATAAATACTGATATTGAAGTTAAATCTATGCTCGTACCTATACGACCTAGGATTTTTCATTTGTTTATCCTACTGCAGTGCGGAACAAACAAGGTAAGTTAAAGTGCATTAATATGTACCTACTAGTATACTTAGGTATTTATTTGAACAACGAACTACTTTTTTATTTTATTTATTTATTCCGTTTGATTGCCTAATGTAGTTAGTTACCTAGGTACCGCGACGTTGATTGATGTGTCATATCATATCCATACTTATATTACCTATAAATAAATGCGAAAGTAACTTTGTCTGTCTTTCTGTCTGTCTGTCTGTCTGTCTGTCTGTGTTTTACGCTTTCACGGCTCAACTGCTGAACCGATTTGGATGAATTTTGGTATCGAGATAGGATAGCTGAGTCCTGGGGAAGGACATAGGTTACTTTTATTCCGAAAAAGTGCAAAGATCCCAGGGGAATCACGATATACAAATTCCTCGCGGACGAAGTCGCGGGCAGAAGCTAGAAATAAAATTAAATAATACGTAGTCCAAGTTGCAACAACTAGTTCTCTGGGCCTATAGTAATTTACATTGTTAGTTCTTTTATAGGTGCCTATACTTAGTTTTTTATTTATTTTAGATGTCTGATGGCAATGGAAAAAAGAAACTTTCTGGTGCACAGAGTCGAAAAAGAAAGCTGGAGAAGGAACAGTCTCTGAAAAAGAATACAAGTTCTATTAAAAAGTTTTTTGTTCGACCCGGTCCATCCTCGGACGAACACCTGGAGACAGAGACATATGAAAACCTAGATAATTCTACAGCAGAACTCGTCACTTCTACTTCACCGCCGCCGCCGCTGCTGTCTTTATCGTCGGTAGTTGAAGAAGACGAAGAACCTCCTAGTGCCGAAGCGTCTCCGGAGAATATACTTCGAGAAGATATAATTAATGATCTCGCGTTATGGCCACAGGTGTTATCCGATAAACAGAGAATATTTTTGATGGAGCGTGGGCCAGTACAGGTAAAAGTGGGTTCATATCCTTCGAATAGTTCGAAAAGATCTTTTTCAAATGCTTATTATACTAAAAAGATGTTAAATAATGAAACCGTTTTAAGAAACTGGCTGGTTTACTCTAAGTCAACTGATTCTGTTTATTGTTTTTATTGTAAACTTTTTCATGCTGATGCGACTCCGACTCCTTTTAATGGTGAAATGGGTTACAAAGATTGGCAGCATTTGTCTACTGCTATAGAACGTCATGAAAAGAGCTTAGGGCACCTATCATATCTTAAGAAACGAATTACATTGAAAACTTTTATTTTAAAAGAAAAGTCGGTAGATTTCTTGCACCAAAATGAAATTGATCGGGAAAAAAAACGTTGGGTTGCAGTACTCGAACGAATAATCAACATAATTCATTTTTTAGCGAGGCAATGTCTGGCTTTTCGGGGAAGATCTCAAAAAATTTACGATTCTGATAATGGTATTTTTTTAAAGCTGGTTGAATATACCTCTAACTTTGATAATGTGCTTGCGGAACACATTGCCCTTATTCAAAAATCTGAGTCACGCCTAACTCTTTATCTTGGCCATAATATTCAGAATGAAATAATACAATTATTGGGAGAAAGAATAAAAAAAGCTATTGTTTTGGAATTGACACAATCTAAATATTTTTCCATTATTTTAGATTGCACTCCAGATCTGGCACACGAAGAACAAATATCGGTTGTCGTACGGTACGTTCTTTTAAATACAAGCAACAACAAGGCTGAAGTAAAAGAACACTTTCTGGGTTTTTTTCCTATAACAGACACTACTGGCCTGGGCTTAACTCAATTTTTGTTAGATTGTTTAATCTCAAACGAAATTGACATACAAGATATGCGTGGTCAAGGTTATGATAATGGTGCAAACATGAAAGGGAAACATATAGGTCTACAAAAACGAATTTTAGATTTAAACCCGCGCGCATTTTATGTACCTTGTGCGGCACACAGCCTAAATTTGGTAGTGAATGACGCTGCTAAAAGTTCATTAGAAATTGTCAATTTCTTTTCAATTGTGCAGGAAATTTATGTTTTTTTTTTTGCGTCAACAGCACGTTGGCAAATACTTGCTAAAGAAGTGCCAACTTTAAGTCTAAAACCACTCTCAAATACTCGATGGGAGAGCAGGGTTGAAGCAGTAAAAGCTCTACGTTTTGAACTGGGAAAAGTGTATGATGCCTTGTTTACTATATATTCTGATAGAAGCAAAGATGCAGAGTCAAGAAATATGGCAAATTCATTACTGGCAAAAATTAAGTCGTTTAAATTCATCTGCTCTCTGCTTATTTGGTTTGAAATTTTAAGCAAGATAAATATAGTTAGCAAGGCCCTTCAAAAGTCAGACGTTGTATTGTCAGAAGCGGTGAAAATGATTAATAAGGCAAAAATAAGTTTGTCTGAATTTCGTAATGAGCCCGCTTTTGAGGAGCTCCTTAACAGGGCGAAAACTGTAGCGGAAGAAGTCGAGGCAATAGTAGAATTTCCCACACCTGCACGCCCTCGCGCTCGTAAAAGGTTTTTTAATTATGAGGCGGAGGATGAACCGATAACAGACGCGAAAACACATTTTAAAGTAAATTTTTACTACTATTTGTTAGACACCGCAATTACTAAGTTCGACGAACGGTTCGAACTTTTGAATGAAAATAATGAAACTTTTTCATTTCTTCAAAAATTGAAACACTGGAAAGATTTGGACTCTGATACAAAAAAAAACACATTGCTCTAATTTAGAAAATAAACTTTGCCATGCTGGCTCTTCAGATGTAGAACAGTTCGAGCTCTATAATGAAATCGAATTATTACCGATGTTTATTGATGATTCCACTACGCCGTTGGATATTTTAAATTACTTGTTTACGAATAAATTAATTTCAGTGTTCCCAAATCTGTCCACAGCACTGAGGATATACCTGACACTTCCAGTCACGGTCGCACATAGCGAAAGGTCATTTTCTAAACTAAAAATAATTAAAAACTACCTTAGATCAACATTGTCGCAAAGTAGATTGACAAATTTATCGTTAATAAGTATTGAACATGAAATCAAAATTGAAGTTAGTGACATTGTTAAAGATTTCGCTAATGCAAAAGCTCGAAAAGTAACTTTTTTGTAAATACATTTGTGTGTACGAGCGTCCTGTTATGTACTTAACTATAATAGTTTTTAAATTAAATATTTTTGAAAGAACTACAAAGTTGTGATTTTTTTATTCTTATAACCCCTTCCTTCCTAAAAAAACTTATTGCTTCCCGACATCATTTAAAATTGCACCATTTGCATCCGAATTTCCGTTTGAAAATATAACTATGTATTAGTATTCCATTTTGACCCCGCTCCTACTAGACTAGAGGGCGCCAGGGTACTGGTTGCACACGGGCGCCACAAGGGCTAGAGACGCCTCTGTTATTTACCATATTAAGTTGTTATTTATTAATAAAATAAAAATTTGATTCAATTCAATGGTTAACTTAAGATTAATATGTAATTTTTAAAATTTCATAAAAGTGTTTTTAAGGTATACAAAAATAATGTTATTTGTCTAGAAGTTTCCCAACAATTACGTTACTTCAACATTTCTTTTCTGCTATATTTCGTATTAAAATCGAAAAAGTGGTTCAGCCACATCCAAGTTGGCTATTTAATGATGTTATTTATATTTTTTTTATTTATAGAATCCTTTGCAGATTTTCGGAAAACGAAGCCAAACATCACTCGTTCGCTACTTTTCGGAAAACTGGTTGTGGGTATTGTTTATTTATTAATATTCTATAAGTCTTTTGAAAAATCCCTTTCAGCCACGTACAAGATTAAGAGCTCGTCTCTTATAATATTAAATAAAAAAACTAATATTCCTCTTCCTTACCTCACAACGAGCGATCAAAATTGACTAAAATGAGTTAATTTCGTGCACGGAGCCTTAACTAGGGCTTGCATTCGAATAGTCGAATATTCGAATTATTCGAATAATTCGAATAATCAACTGTTTCAAATATTCGAATAGAAATTTTGCGATATTCGAATATTCGACCAATTCCTAATGACACCATTTTAGCAACTTCTATATCTACCGCAAATTGATCATGCAGAGAAGAGTTGGAAACGTCAATCCTAATGCAAATGGCGCTATTTGATAGAGGAGGTCCTAGATAAGTAAATTTGAGCCAAGCATACGACTTTCTGCAGCGTATACCACCAACAAGTGTAGAGTGTGAAAGGGTGTTTTCTTCCAGCAAATATATTTGCCACCATCTAACATGTGCTCTAAACGATGATTCCATGGATGCGCTAAGTTTCCTTAGGTCTCACTTCCAGGGAAAACGTTAAAGGACAAAGGTTTATGATAAGATTAAAACCGTCCTGTATTTTTTTGTACTAACTGTAGCGTGCTACCTGATCTGATCTCGTGATTTTTATTTTTGTTATCACTAAGATTTAATGTTAAATTATAAATATCACACATTATTAGTGTCATATTGTCAATTTAATATTAGGAAAACGATTTTACATCAAAGGTTTAATTGCTTTACTTGTTATTGTTTTGTTTGATTTTATTATATTATTACAATACTCATAACTGATTTTATAAGACTGTGTTGAGTTTGTGTCCAGGGTGGAAAAAACAAATAAGATTATTTTATTTTGATAAATATTGTTTGTTTTAAAATATTTTAAGCACTTGTTTCTACTTTCCAATTTTTGCGAATATTATATTAGAATAACATTGATAGTGTATTGATACATATTCAGTATATTATTAAGTTGACCATTAAAATTCTCCCAAAAAAAATACAAAAACGTAACTGCAAGCAGTTATGCCTATTTCAATGTTAGCTGTTCTAATAACAGAACACAATATAATATAATGTCTTAGGACAATCAACACGTTATCTGATCCCAAACTAGGCAGAGCTTGTACTATGGTAACCAGACAATTGATAAACATACTTATATATTTCTAAATACATACATATTATAGATAAATCACACCCAGACACAGAACAAATGATAAGACTGCGTTAAAATAATATTATGTAAAAATAATATTATGTTGATTTAAAGAATTAAGACTATTTAGAAATTAAAGCACATGATTTCAATAAAACTTTATTTTTTATTTAATATTCGAATAATATTCGAATTATTCGAATATACCCCAAAAAAATATCGAATATTCGAATTCCAAAATTGTCGAATATTTGCAAGCCCTAGTTAACTAGATATGAGCGCCGCGCCGCCGCCGCTGATCCTAGGCACCGGCGCGCCGAGCCCGAGCTGCGGCTTTCAGTTTTACCAAACGCGCTGACCGAACCGTACGCACATCGGACAAGTACCCCAAGCGAAAGAGTTTATTTTCTTCTCAGTTCAGTTTGTCACGTCAAAATTATAATAAATCTTGATTCAAATCAGCCTATTTTTTTTAACATCTTTATTTGCCAAATAATAAAACAACCTAGCACAATTTCAATAAGTAGGTATCTCATAAGCAGTACAGGTAGGTAAAATTCTTATCTGAGGCATCTATAAGTACATATTATGGTTGTTTGCACAGAACTGATTCACTCTGTTCCCCGTACTAGTATAAACTGTATTACGGTGGATCAGTATTGGAAGCCTATGGCAGTCCACTGCTGGACATATGCCTGTCCCATGCTACGCCACAACACCCTATCCTCCGCGTTCCGCATCCAGTCTGTCCCAGCTACATTTTTGAGGTCGTCGGTCCATCTAGCTGGGGGGGACGCTTGCCGATACGCGGTCTCCACTTCAGGACTGAATTTCATATTTCCGTCCAGACGACCCGATTCGATTGTCAATCTAGTCAAATTGGGCTTAAAATTGTGTCGTCTCCAAGGGGCTTTATGATCGTTCTGCATACAGTACGTATTCAATTTGACAGAATTTTGAATTATGTCGTTATTCTCGCAAACGAGCGTTATATCTTTAAAAACACGCCCTTTAGGTTAAAACGGGAACTTTCTTGTTCGAGGGGGGATAAAGGGCTATCACACTATATAAGTCCCTTTATCGTGCCAGCACGCGCCCCTCCCCGACCCATCTCTATGTTCGGCAAGCAGATCCCTTGGGAGAAGCGAGCCAAATATCTAGGTGTCATCCTAGACGAACACCTCACCTTTTTTGAGCACATAAAGCAGTCCCGCTCGCGGGCCGCTTTCGCTCTCGGTAGGCTCCATTGCGTCCTGAACAAGCGGAGTAAAATGTCTCTTCAGTGTAAGAAGCGTCTTTACACCGCTTGTATCAGACCCATCATGACATATGCAAGCCCAGTCTTTGCACATGCTAAGTCCCATTTCATCCATAGGATGCAGACCCTCCAGAACCGTTTTCTCCGTCAAGCCACAGGCGCGCCTTGGTTTGTTCGGAATATCAATCTCCACTTAGATATGAAACTCCCGACTATCCATCAGTTCATGAAACACGCTTCGAAGCGTTTCTTCGATAGGGCCGCATCTCACCGCAACCCTCTGGTTGTTGCGGCAGCCACTTACACCCCCTCCCGTATTAGTAAAGTCCGCCGTTCGCGGCGCGTTCTATCCGATCCTGACGATCCCACTACTCTCCTCCAGGAGAGTCGAAAAGAGACCAGTACAGTGAGCAAACAACACAAACAAATCGTACCGACCTCGCCGCCAAGGTCCGTCGTCGCGACCCCGACTAAATAGTCCCTCCCGACCCTTGCAAGAGCCAGCCCGCGATGCTGCGCCACTAGCTTTAAATTAGTCCCTAAATAATTTAACCCAGATCCAGCCAGTCCCTTGCTGTCCCCCCACCAGTGATTGCCTAAGCCGAGGTTCGTACCCCCCTCGGGGTAACCCTTAGAGCTTTCGCTTTAGTTTTAAGTATAATAAGCCCCGGCAGGAGGCCTAAAAAGGTAACTTTTTAGAACTCGCCTACAATCCGTTTAAGTAGTAAAAATCTTTCAGGTTAACTACGAGACGCCCTACAAAAAAAAAAAAACCAGCACGCGTAGCATGACCTCCTAGAAACGGAATTTGTCGATGGAAGAGAAGACAAAATGATAGATTAAGGATAGATTGTATCGTAGAAAAATTCTGTATAACTGAAAACAAGAGATGTTTCTATTATTCAGTCGACAAGAGTACGATGTCAAGTATGATGACTAATTTTCTGATGAGATAGAAACATGTTTACAGAATTAAAATACATAAGGAACTTTTTTTGTTCTTGGTAGAATAGATATAGAATTGGTCATGCTACGCCGCCGGCTGGACTCCTTTTAAAGTTTTATCGGCACGCACATTTTATCAACTTAGTTTTATTATAATTATATAATGATAATGATGATTTAGTGGTTTAGCTCTATTTTATACTAATCTAGCCCTTTTGTACCCCAGTTAGCCCGAAAATCTGTCACCCAGTTGGCAACACTGTTTTTTTGTAACGGGCGCTAAGATTTCTACCATTTCACTTTAATTTGTGATGCTCTATTCTGCCGTGGTGCTAAAATGCCGTTATATAAGGTCGTCAGACATATGGTCGATTTTTAACTTTTAATGCTAATAAAATGAGAAAAAAAAATCTATCGATCTGTGTTTCCGAATTTTCAATACTTTGAATAGTTTTGGAAATAAAAATCCCATCAAAAACATAAATGTGAAATGAGAGCCAAGTTCAATATTGTGATATGTGTATATGCCTTGGTTGTTGACTTCAACGACAAAAGAACTGAGATCTACATAAATGGGTGCCAAGTTCAATGATCAGTTCTGAAATTAGGATAATACCTATATTGTAGCCTAAGGTCTGGTTTGGCTAGTTCTCATATACGAATTATTATGTTCGATGGCTAGTTTCCACCATAAAGCCAAATTTTCGGAATAATAAAATAAGAACCGACAAGTAACAGGTTTAGAACTTGCGAAGGCTATAATATAATTCGTATATGAAAACCAGCCAAGTCAGACCTTTGGCTACAATATATTATCCTAAGTTATAAGAAGAAATGATATTTTATGTAGTTATAAATACATTTCAGGACTGATCATTGAACTTGGCACCCATTTATGTAGATCTCACTTCTTTTGTCGTTGAAGTCAACAGTCAAGGCACATATCACAATATTGAACTTGGTTCTCATTTCACATTTATGTTTTTAGTGGGATATCATTACTTTTTGTACATAAATTATTAGTAGGTTCTTATTTATAGCAAAACTAGCTTCTGCCCGCGACTTCGTCCGCGTCAAATTTTTGTTCCCCTGACCCTTCCCGTCGCATCGATTTGCCTGCTAGTTTTCGTCCATTTTTCGTTGCTGCTCGCTCCTTTTGAGTTATAGTGAGTCAACCTTAAAAGATAAACATATGCCCTCGCGGACTTTTTTTTAGAACTTTTTAAAAGGAACAATACCGTCATATATGATTTTTGCGTTACTTTAACCGTTTACACAGCGCACGCAACGGAAACTCTCAAAAGGAATGAATTTTCCCCGTTTTTGCAACATTTTTCATTACTGCTCCGCTCCTCTTAGTTGTAGCGTGATGTTACATAGCCTATAGCCTCCCTCGATAAATAGGCTACCCAACACAAAAAGAATTTTTCAATTGGGACCAGTAGTTCTTGAGATTAGCGCGTTCAATCGAACAAACAAACAAACTCTTCAGCTTTATAATATTATATAGATTATAATTTTTAACAAAATTAATACCAAATGGTTTTTGTTATAAGTGTTCTTATTAGAATCAACTAAGTGAAAAATTAAAATAAAATGATAAAAATTTCCCAGTTTCTGATTTATTCCTTTACCTAATTACCTATCTGTATGCCAAATTTGAACTTTCTAAGTCATCAGGAACTGGGTTAGAGTTTTGATCTATAGGTCAGTCAGTGATAAAAATGACGATTTTTGGACGTTAATACCTAAATAACCGTTTGAGATATGTTTATGAATTTTGGAGCACATATGAATCAAGCAAGTCTCACTATATGAGCCAAATTTGACCTGTTTATGTGAAATAGTTTTTGAGTTATGAGGGGGTCAAAAGTAGCTCCAAATGGTTCGTGTAATATTACACACGGTGCTGCTCGCCAGTTCTGTTACTTGAACTTGGCTTGACACGCTACCGCGTGTCTAGGTAGGTGTTGTCATACTTGTCATTGAAAAGTGACATCGTTTAAATTTTAACGGCGGTTTTTTGCATGTTATTCCAAACAACGGTTTTGGTCGATAACGGCATTACAGATTTATCACGGCAGTATTGGAGAAACAGTATTCTTGCTCTCAAACATTATTGATTGACTAGTGAACTTCGGAAACCATCAAGATCATAATGTCGAAAACGAATTGTATCATTGATTTGACCGATTTGACTATTTCATTTACGTTAGCTGATCATTGTGGTTTATCGAATGAAGTCATTGAATTGTTGGACACTGATGATTCTCTATGTTGTAAGTGGTGCCTCTTATAATTTATTTATTTATCGTTAGGTCTTAGCAGACGTCTTGGCAGATTCAATGCAGTAAAATCAACTGCTAGGTATTTTGCAGCTAGCATGCATTTCAAATGCTGTCTGTGTTTATTATTTAGATATAGATGTTACCCTACCCTAGCTAGACTATGGTATTTATAAATTATATCGTCTTAATTAACCGAAACACCTAGCTAAGTAAACAGATTAGAATTATGAGTTTTATTTTTCATTCAGACCAAATGTATTGAAATTTGTTAAGATACCTACCTACATAATAATAACATAAAAAATCATTATCACAAGCAATTTTGGATACGTAGGTAGTATCAATTATGTTATGAACTTTCGAAACTAAGGAATACTTCATATTAATGTGTACTGTACGGAAACATTTTTTGCAGATGAAACAGAAAGTAATGATTCAGTGCCCCCTTCCAAGACAGCTACAGTGAAAAATGTGAAACCCAAAAAAAGGGTGACAGCAGCTGGTATAAAGAAGAAAATACGAAAGCAGAAATCATGTCTTTCAGAACAGTCAAAGGTATTTTTATTTTCTCATACATACATATTTTCTAATTTTTTGTATCAATCACTAGCTTCTGCCCGCTACTTCGTCCGCGTTAAATTTATTGTTCCCCTGACCCTTCCCGTCGCGTCGAATCGCCTACCCATAAGATTTTACCCGTTTTTGCAACATTTTTCATTACTACTCCGCTCCACTTGGTTGTATCGTGATGTTATATAGCCTATAGCCTTCCTTGATAAATAGGCTACCCAACACAAAAAGAATTTTTCAATTCGGAGCAGTAGTTCCTGAGATTAGCGCGTTCAATCAAACTCTTCAGCTTTATAATATTATACTGACGACCAACATTGCTAGTTCTCAAATCTATAAGATTTGAGAACTAGCAATGTTGGTCGTCAGTACTAAGCTTAAATCTTATTTACAATTTATTTGACAACAGAACATTAGGGAAGAGTTTCATTTGTATTAACTTCTCTATAAGCAGCAATGTTTAAATATTTGAGGCATGGATTGATAAGTTAATTTTTATGAAGGTAGTTTGTTTCTTCAAGCACACCATTCTCACAATATTAACAGTCTCCATATATTTCAGATTGATGAAGCATCTCCAAAATCTGATAAGAAAACAGGTTTTCGTCATTGTCCCATATGTTGGGAAGACATTGGGGTTAATCCTTTGGCATCTACTAAATGTGGACATGTATACTGTTTGGAATGTATCACGCAGTATATAAAATTTCAGAGGAAATGTCCAACTTGTAGGGGGAGTCTAAAAGGATCTAATGCATATCATCCTCTTTATTTTGAATAAGGTATATTTGTGAAATACATAACAGGTAGATCATTTATGTATTCCATTCTTCAATTATTTATTAACAGGAATTAGAAACAGCTTGCCTTATTTGTTTTTTGCAATTGCACTTCTCAGAATGAACTATTTACTTTCACAATGAACATGTAAGTTATCTTTTTCCTAAAGAAAAATGGTACCAAGTCAACCAAGGACCAACCATCTATTCTTAAGTTACTTTAAAGCTTTAGTTCAACCAAAAACACATTGTAATTTTGATGTTGACCATTTTGGGAACTTGTTAAGTCCAAAATGTTGGGATTTTTTATTTTTATTGGTGGTTTACTGTAAATATTTTTCAAAATTGGAATTACCTATAAATATTTTTGTACAAAATACGTAACAGTATTGACTTGATGGCATGACCGCCATTGAAAATTGAGTTTTTAATTTAATTGTAATTTAATAGTTAATATTTATTTAAACAATATGAATGTATGATGTTGTATAATGAATGTGTGTACTGTAACAATAGAAGCCTAAGGTTAAGAATACACAGGCTTATAAATTTTAGACATTAACTTTTTGACAATTTGTTATATTTATGAAGCTGATGTATAGACTTATTATATTTCAACTAAGCTAAGCAGGGGCGTAATTTATTCTACCAATTTTGCTGTAAATCTCATATTATCTCAGGAGACTATGTTTTAGAAGTTAAATGGTTTGCACATATGTATCCACCAATTAAACGTTTTATCGTAATTATATTTACAGTTACTAGTAATTGGATGCATTCCAACCCAGCCCATTTGAAACACCGACAAACTAGGGCCTTGTGAAGTTCTGGAACATTCGAGCTTTGTACCTACAAATTTTCCACACCAATGAACCGCTAATAGTGAGAAATTCAAGTAGGTATTTATCAAACATTTTAGTATGATTTTTATGACCCATATTTTCTAAACATAAGGGTTTATTAATTGATTTTCGAAACTTCATGATCTATAAGAAAAGTACTTATATGGTGGGGTGGGAAATATAAAAAAAAACTTGAACAAGTTGATGTCTTCACAAGAACCCAGTCTGGAAAAATGTACCAAATTAGCACTAATTTAACCTATTTTTAACCGACTTCAAAAAAAGGAGGAGGTTATCAATTCGTCTGTATTTTTTTTTTTTTTATTTTTTTTTTTTATGTTTGTTACCTCATAACTTTTGACTGGGTGAACCGATTTCGATGATTCTTTTTTAGTTTGAAAGCTAGTGCTTCCCGAATGGTCCCATTTAAATTTGGTTTCATTCGGACAATGGGGTCCATGTGAAAACCATATAAGTCTTAAATTTACATTAAGTATTTGCGCGACAAATGAACGAATACCGTATGTTTGTTACCTCATAACTTTTGACTGGGTAAACCGATTTTGATGATTCTTTTTTTATTTGGAAGCTGGTGCTTTCTTAATGGTCCCATTTTAATTTGGTTTTATTTGGACAATGGGGTCCATGTGAAAACCATATAAGTCTTAAAATTCATTACGTATTTGCGCGACAAATGTACGCATAACGCGATTAGATTAGTACGGAGTATCTACCACAACTAAAAAGTTAAAAAATAAAAACTTTTTACAAAAAAAACAACCGACTTCCTTAAAAAAAACACTACAAAGTCAAAAATAACTTTAATTTCGGAAGTCGGTGGCAAAAACCTTAAATACAGAGCCTAAGACACCGACTTTCGAAATTAAAGTTATTTTTGACTTTGTAGTGTTTTTTTTAAGGAAGTCGGTTGTTTTTTTTGTAAAAAGTTTTTAATGAATGCACACGATTGTCAAACAACCCTGTCGGGAATTGATTATCTTATATACCTGTCTAGCACAATATGAGATAAACTTTTGTCTCCTTGTTTTCTATTATTGGCCAGTTTCGCAGTCTGGATAAAACCAATCAGATAAATATTGATTAAATTATATCTGCCAGACAAGTTAACCCTGCAGTGGTCGTGCGGATTACAATTGTAATTCAGGGTAGTAAAAAATGAAATATTTTCCTATAAGAGGTTCATGTTTTTGTTGAGTTTTATAAGAATGATTCTGATTTGAAGTTTATTTTAATTTTAATTTGATTGTAGATAAGTTTTATTGCCATATTTTAATAAAAAAATAGAACAAAGATGCATTTAATTTCCAAAAATTAGTAACTAAAATGGTCTACGTATGTAATCCACGCGACCACTCGTGTGACTTTTAGGGGCGCGACCACTGCAGGGTTAACTAGAATATATTATGTGTAGGAATGGTGAAACTGACTGTATTTTTTAAATTTTAATTAATTAATTAAAATAAATAAAGACTGACTTAAGCAAACTAGTTTTATTATAATATTGAGTTACATAAGTTTTAAAACAAATTTCATGCTATCAATTATTGTAAAGAACTAACACTTTTCAGCTTAATACTACACTTACAGTACTTAATAGGTGCCAATGGTTACAACACATGAACAATTTAGTTGTTTTCTTGTACACTGCCAAGACACACTATCACTTATACTGTGGTATCGGTATAATTCTAAATAATTATAAAATTTAGGAACAGGTGGCTACCTTAATTTACTATTTAAGTTTTTACTATGTGTTAAGGTTTATGCTTGTATCTGGCTTTCATAATTTATATAAGCAAAAAAGCTGTCGCCATCGAATAACTTCACTCCACGGTTTGATACTCATATTCCTAATTAGAACAAAGCATGCGATTCTTAACACACAGAAAAAGTAAAATACCATTTGTCACGTTTTTATTATACTTGATACCTGGTTCTAAAGTGTATAATTATCTGGCAGATAGGTTAAACACATAATGATTCTAACATTATTACAATGAAACAACCATAAATTATTATACGAAAATATAGATTAAAATACAGTTTTACTTGGACAATCGGGAAAAATATTTGGGTTTTCGTCTAAATATGCACTACTTATGACACCTATGTCACTGAATAGTCTGATGTAAGTATAAGTAGGTAGGTAAAATTTAAATAGACACCCCTAAAAACAATCTGTGAAAGTTGAAAGTAATAGTTCAATTTTAGTTTAAACAGCTTGGTTGTTCATATAAACTTATTAGAGCTGTCGTAGTTTAAACAAGTAATTTTGCCATTTTTAGTTTTGCATTATTTTCAGTCTTTTAGCAAGTTACCTTTTAGAAATCGTCTCTTCGACCTCTTTGTTTTAAATAAACACTAGAAAAAGTATGACTACTCTTATTAGATCTACCAATAAGAGTAGTCGTACTTTTTCAGTATCCAGTGTGTAATCCTCCACTATAATTTTTTTCTCAAAATAAATATGGCCAGCATCACTTCTGGAACTGATGTCAAAACAAACGTAAGTTATACATTTTTTTAGTCGTGCAATTTAGACTGCATGACATTTTGGAGGACTTCCTTATGGCCTTTGAAAACTTATGTTCAACAGGAGTATGGAAGTTCGTTGTTTTTGCCGACAGGAAATACCATTATTAGTTACATTTAGATGCCTGCATACCTATTTGTTTTTCTTACTGTACCTACCTATTGAAATGAAATGTTTATTCTGTAAGATATTTTTATTTATTTAGATATCAATATTTTTATAAGTAAACCACAAATGTTTATTTTGAGATAGTATTAAGGGCTAATGTACATATCTAAGTCAGTTAGTAAAACATACTTACCTAACTGGTCAATATCTCACCTTTGTTATTTTTTTTAAAACATTAAATATTTATTATCCCCATTTCTGTGATGGAAATGCGAATGTAATTTATCGGATCTCTACTATGAGAAAACATTTCAGTCCATCGCCCCTAGGCTGATCTACGAAACCTGGGAACTTGAAAACATTAGCTATGCGTACAGTAAAAAGACCACAGAAGAGGTACTTAATATATAATTATTTTACTTCACCTCATTAGGTACTTAATATGTATTATTATCGCAATGAACCAGCCACTGTGATACTGAAACGTGCCTTCTCAGTCCTTTAAGGTAAACAAAAGATTAGTAGGTATAAGAAATAGTGTTTATGAGCTTTTATTCCTTGTTTGAGTTGTTTTTCAATAAGAATGCCATACCATGAACTCTGAAATGTTTCGTCAAATCTTCTGGGCCTTCAAAGTCTGCCCGACATATTTTACATTGATTTTCTCGAAGTGGTTCATTAGAAATAATATCATTACTTTGGTATTTAATGAGAGCATTTTCATTGTAACATTGCTTTTCTTTAATATATTCTTCAGTCTCCGATATATTATGTTCCAACAGCAAATGTTTTGAAAATGATGGTTTGACAACAAAACTTTGTCCACACTCCATACATTGATATGCCATGCAAGGATCCCTATGCGATACCATATGTTTTTCTAATATTATTTTTTGTTCAAAACTATCACCGCACATGTTGCAAACGTATATACCGTCGGCAACTTTAGACTTATTCGCTTTAATAGAAAGTGGAACACTATCAACGTCAATAGAGCCTGTTGAAGCTTTGTTTTGTTGGCGTCTTCTACCTCTTCTCGATATTTTCTTATCAATCGTTTTTTTGGTGCCCCACTTCTTGCGTTCAGATAAGTACTTCTTTACATCAATTCTAGGAAGAAGTATTTTAGCATCCATGCACTTAAATGTTTTGTGCAGTGCAGCATAATGCTTTTTGATTTCATTCCAGTCTTGTGATATGTTAGTTTTACAAAGGGGACACTTAATATGGGTGTTGCTTTGCGTCTCAGCTAATGCCGTAGGAGACCCTAAACCGGCAGTACAGTGAAATGGACATTCAATAGGAAGATTATGAAAATCAGAATGTTGACATGTATATACAAAACTTCTGTAACATTGGTCACATCTTTTTACAACGCGATATACTCTTTTCGGTTTTGTTGAATCTTTTGAAGACATATCATTTTCAGACAGCAAACTAATCAATGTCTTTTCTATTGTATTATTTGTGTTATGCTTTGCTAGGAAATGACCAAGTAGAACAGATATATCCTTGAAAATGGAACCGCAAGGCCAACATGGAAAAACACTAATAACCTTATGAGTTTTTAAGTGGCATTCCATGCGACTTTGCAATACAAATTTCCCGGGACACATCTCACATTTATAAAAAACGAGTGGCTTGGTTTCTGTTTTATAAGTCTTCAAGTGGTTTTGCATACTTACTACGTTGAAACAAGCAACGACACAGTTTGGACATTTATAAACTTTTTTCATATGCATCTCTTTCATGTGGTTTTTATAATCATTGGGATGGAAAATACGACAAGTAGCCACGGCACATCTTGATCTGGCTGTTGCTCTCATCATCTTAAATCCTTCACAATCGTGGTTATATGGATACTGCAAATTTTTGTTTCCAAGATGAGCCCCACATTCTGGGCAGTAAAAAGGTGGACATTTCAAATGTAAACGCAAATGTGCTTTAAATGCACATACACTCGGCAGTGCAAATAAACATATGGGACATGAATATATAATTTCGTTTGAAAACTGCATATAATGACTGGCTCTATCTTTATAAGGAGCCCCCGATTTAGTCAAATTTTCTTTACATTCAAAACAATTTACTGTGGTGTATGTATTATTTTGTTGTGCTGTTGTAATTTCACTTGCTGTTGCTACAGGACACGTTATAATTTCGTTGCTTGCTGGGCTTAAAGGTTTAATTTTGTAGTGACTCAACGGTAATGGTTCTAATTTTAAGTCTGTAACATTAATCGTAGCTGTTTTGAAACCATGAGTTCTTATATGAAAAAGTAAATTACACCTGTTGTAAAAAGTTCTTGATTGGTTACAATTCCGGCACATGTAGGTAATGCTTACAGACTTGCGATTGATGTGATCATTAAAACTGGACTCAAAGATGAACCTGAAAAAAAAAATGAAATAACACATTAACGTTTGGTATTCATAATTTACAACCGCGAACTTAAAACGATAGAAATGCGAACGCGACCTCGTTCGTGTGCAAAGTACAAGACACCACAATATAGGGGAGATGTAGGCAATAGAAGTCAGTTGGCAATGGTGATCACCCATTTTAACAAAATTTCTATACATATGACGTAATAATCGTAACAAACATTTAAGATTGGATTGAACTCCGTTTGCCCTTATAACTTTAACTTTTTGTTACGATTGATTTTTGTTCGTTATCGCCAATGTAGGCAGGCAATCGGAGTCAGGTGACCCCCCTTACCCACACAACCTAACTTCGAATTAACAATATTCGTTTGTAGATGCCAAAAGTTCGTTCTAGAAAGATATTTGAGGGGTGTAATTTCAAAACCCTCTAAACCATCCTGAAGAAATTTTTCACAAGAAGATTAATTTGAATATGTTGTGCTAAACTTAATGCAAATGACAATATTTGATATTAATTTGTTTGTCATGTCATGGCAATCCTAAAAAACGTAGAAAATCTAAAATATCTATGTGCATTTTCAATCAAATTAAAGATTAAAATTTATTATAGAGGAGTTTGCAAGCAACTTGCCATTTTAGCAGATTTTGAAAATCAGCTGTCATACCATAGAGGGGTTTGCATCTAACCTTATACTGCTTGGTGGATGACGAATTCGCCATCCTTGTCTCAGGGAAGGTGACGAGCACGATTTTTAACCTCACCCAACAAGCACTACGTATCGTAGAGAGATGGTGCAGTGAATATGACCTCTCAGTGAACCCCACTAAAACGGAGCTAGTCATGTTCACCCATAAACGAGCTTTAGGCCCCTTCCGCCTACCGAAATTGTTCAATACAGAACTTCAGCTGGCCAACGAAGTCAAGTACCTCGGGGTCATTCTTGACAGTAAGTTAAACTGGAGTAGCCATTTAGACAGTAAACTAAACAGGGCCTGCATCACATTCTGGCAATGCAGGAAAATGATAGGTAAGAAGTGGGGCCTATCCCCCAAAATCATACTTTGGCTGTACACCGCAGTGATCCGACCCATGATCACCTACGGGGCTGTGGTCTGGTGGCCCCGCACCAAGCTTATTACAGCCTGCAACAAACTGCAACGCATGCAAAGACTAGCCTGCATGGCGGTCACGGGCTGCATGAGGACTACTCCGACTGCAGCCATGGAAGCCATGCTGGGACTACCACCGCTCCACCTGTTCATACAGCAGGAAGCCACGATGGCGGCGGCGCGTCTGAACGCAACCAACCTCTGGAGGAAGAGAGACACACAACACACCGCGCTGCTTAAGGAACTCAACAATGAGTTCCCCATTACTAAAGCTATAATGGACCGGGTGCCTAAACAATTCATTTTTGATAAAATATACAGAATCCAGCTGCACGAAGATCGCCGATGTGAGGGTTTGCGCCCCACTGAGCTGCGCATCTTCACGGACGGATCAAAAACAGACAGTGGCACAGGTGCTGGAGTCTTCTCGCAGGACTTCAACATACATATAGCCACACCATTAGGAGTTCACAACACAGTGTTCCAGGCGGAATGCATTGGGATCACTCTTGCCGCCTCAGCCATTATGGCCAGGGCAGTTAAAGACCACTCGATCCGCATACTCTCAGACAGTATGGCTGTTCTGCAAGCGCTGGACAGTCACTCGATTGATTCTGGGTTAATATACGAGTGCCACCAGCGCCTCAACCAGGTGGGTAGCCTCAATAATATAACCATTCAGTGGATAAAAGGACACAGCGGTTCGCTTGGTAACGATGCCGCCGATGAACTGGCCAGAAGGGGGTCGAGCATGACACCGGTGGGACCAGAACCCATCGCGCCACTCCCCTTTGGGTTTCTACGCTCTCTGGTAAGAAAACGTACCAGGGATCTACACTTTAAGCAATGGGTGGACCAAAGTGATTGCAGGCAGGCCAAGGAGGCTTTGCCTACCATCGATGCCCGACTCACAAAACAGGTCCTTCGGCTAGACAAACGACAGCTGCGTATGGTTACAGCAGCAATAACTGGCCATGGGTCGTTTAATAAACATCTATTTGTCATAGGAGCTACAGACAGTCCGCTGTGCAGGGCCTGCATTGAGGACGACGAGACAGCAGCGCACGTGCTTCTAAACTGCCCGGCGATCGCCACATACAGGGCCAAGTACTTCGGTAACCCAGGTACCCTACGTGAGATAGTCAGCAACATCAAGGCGTTGCTGGCCTTTCTCGAGGAGCTGGGGTGGATCGAATAACCGATTTCCCACCCGTACGCAAAATACGCGCTCAGACGTGGAGTTGCGGAAACCAGCCCGTTCTACCTATTACCTATTGGTGGATGACGTTATACAATAAAGTCGAAAGACTTTATTACAAAACTTTGTAATTAAATCTATGTAGCTAAGGTATAAAATCACAAAACAAACTACAAAATGTTTAGGTATTTTTTTTTTTTTTTTGTTTTTTTTTTCATGGTGGGAAATCATCAAATGACTTCTCCCGCTCTGTGCGGAGCGGGAGGGCGTGTCAGACTTTTACTGACTAAAACCCACCCGTGTTCCATCAGTTGCCCATGTGCCAGGGTCACGGTATCTCCTTCGAACAATCACGCGACCCCGGCAGGCATCGGTCCTAGTAGACCCCTACAAAATGTTTAGGTATTAAAGTACATTTAATGAAAAAAAAAAAAAAAAAAAAAAATGTCCATCTGGACATATTTAATTTTGTTTTTTTTTAGAAAAATATTGTCACGATTTAATCATCAATGTTGTTGAATAAGAAAACTTGATAGCGACCTCTAAATATAATTTATAAAAATACAGAAACCTATTCTATGTACTCGAAGTACCTTGAAATTACACTCACTATATGTTGCATAAAACTTTTCATGGAACTTTTTATGAAGTTTAAAGGCAATATTTTATTCACCTTTTTCGGCGCTCCTGTTCTCGTTTCCAAGATTGTGGATTGCGTGGACGTTTCCGAGCATACTTAGGATCACATTTTTTTACGAACTGCGCAAAATCTTCCATTATTTCTTGTGAATTTCAATTAATATCCGCGAGCAACTATCAATAGCACAACTAAAATCGCCATACTGTTGTAAAGGTCACGTGACACAAATGCGGCGCTGTCATTGGTCTATTTTATATTAGTGGATTTTGATTGTAACATAGGAAATTTTAGCGGAATATGCAACTAACATTACTTTTAAGACTGATTTTTACCATGTATTTAAGTGGGTTATGAAAGTTAAAATATAGACATATTGAAGGTAAAATTTAACTCTTTATTTTGGTGCAAAAATATGTAAATGTGTATGAAGTCATTTTAGGGGGTTTTGAAATTACACCCCTCATTTAAGGCTACATATCGATGGTCCCTATTAACAATGTCGGTTATGCATTTTTACCAATATTCACTTTTAACAATAAATAAAACGATCAGTGCAAAGAGCATGGCGGGATAAGCATGGGGTAGCGGCCCCAGCGGTAATTTCAACTGCCAATTTTTGTGTATGATGGTCTTATGGAGTACAACTTACCTGTAAAATATTACTTAAAAATATGCGTTGTTGAGAAAAAAAAAAAAAAAAAATATTTGTTCGTAGTTGCAAATATATCAATGCCGCATAATATGGATTTTATGGTACAAGTACAAAGTGAGCCTAAGGTCAAAAAATTTAAGTATCAACGTTTGGTTGCATGAGATACACCATCAAAAAATTTTTTACATATTTGATCCTGTCTCGACACGTAATTTTTTTTTTAATAGTACGTATCTATACTATATATACTATAATAATATTATAAAGCTGAAGAGTTTATTTGTTTGATTGGTTGAACGCGCTAATCTCAAGAACTGCTGGTCCGAATTGAAAAAAACTTTTTGTGTTGGGTAGCCTATTTATTGAGGAAGGTTATAGGATATGTATAACATCACGCTACAATTAAAAGGAGCGGAGCAGCAACGAAAAATGGATGAAAACTGGCAGGCAATTTGATGCGAGGGTACGGGAGCACAAATTAGATGCGGACGAATTCGTGGTTCTGCCCACGTGCTATACTAGATATGAATAATCCACAAAAGATGATTGTTACGCATTATTCTTTAGCACTTGACATTAGGTTCACTTTCTCTTCTACCTTAAAATACATATTTTGAAATTATTGATTAAATCTATCTTCTGTGTTTATTTTTATTTAATTCTAAAACACTGTGTCAAAAACTTAAGGATTCGCGTAAGTAATACGAAAAAAAAAATGACGGTAAGAACTCTCGATGAATTATTTAAAAAAAAGGATTATTGTTATTAATTGTCTAAATGAGGAAAATTTTCTATAGTCATTGAAAATAAATGTTTCAGAATCAAATTTAATCCTCTGAGTAGAGAATGCTATAGATTAAAACTTTTTAACAAAAAATTAAACCGCCGAAAAAACTGAAAAGCAAAAAATAATAAACCTTAAAATTATGAGTCGGCGCTGATAAATCAATGAACAAAGATCACTCAAAGCGGCGGCGGTTAAATTTTTTGTTAAAAAGTTTTTATTTTATAATTTTTTGGGGGCTTTAATGTACTAATAATACTTGGCAAGGTATAGCCTATCCCATAAAAAAAGAATTATCAAAATAGGACTACTCTGTATAAAGTTATGCGTAGTTAAACATTACAATCAGTGAGTGAATAATCAAACATCCCATGTTTATCGACCCTTAGCGTTCGATTTTGTTTTTCAAATTTATATGGGACCAATTTCGGAGTATACCCTTTCCAATAAAAAAAGAATTATCACAATCGGACTACTATGTAAAAAGTTATGCGTGGTCATACATAAAAAAACAAACATCTAGTGTCGTTTCGAAGCCGGAGATCCTTTCGGAACTCGAAAACTTCTACGGCCAGTTGTACGCATCGCATGCATCTGGACCTGATCCCGAAAATGAGGATTCTAGAGCCACCTTAACCCGCCAATTCACAGAAGACCTGCCAGAAGTCAGCCAAGACGAAATCGAGGCTGCACACAAACAGCTTAAAAATGGAAGGAGTGTGGTCGTACTTTTCTTTAAAAAGGGGGATAAAACCCTTTTAAAGAACTACAGACCTATTTCGCTCCTAAGCCATGTGTATAAGCTGTTTTCAAGAGTCGTCACAAATCGTCTAGCGCGGAGACTCGACGAGTTTCAGCCACCAGAGCAGGCTGGGTTTCGAGGAGGATACAGCAATATAGACCACATCCACACGGTGCGGCAGATTATACAGAAGCCCGAGGAGTATAGTCGCCTGCTGTGTCTTGCGTTTGTGGACTATGAGAAGGTTTTTGATTCTATCGAGACCTGGTCTGTTTTGGAGTATTTGCAGCGATGCCAAGTCGACTGGCGATACATCCGTGCTGAGATGTCTTTATGAAAACGCCTCAATGACCGTCCAAACTCAGCACCGGCAAACTGAACACATCCCCCTGCGTCGAGGAGTGACACAAGGGGACGTGATCTCCCTAAAATTGTTCAGTAACGCACTGGAGAATGTGTTCATGACGCTAAACTGGAGTGGACGCGGAATTAACATCAACGGCGAGTACATCTCACACTTACGATTTGCAGACGACATCGTCATACTGGCTGAATCGCTGCAGGACTTGCAGCAGATGCTGGACGGCCTAGTTGATTCTTCTGTACGCATTGGTCTCCGGATGAACTTGGACAAAACACAGGTTATTTTCAACGATCACGCAACTCCGGGACCGATTGCGGTCAATGGCGGTGCCTTCAAGGTTGTTCGAGAATACGTTTACCTCGGGCAAACTCTGCAGTTTGGTAAGAAAAACCTTGAGAAGGAGGCTAACAGGAGGATTCAGCTGGGCAGGGCAGCGTTTGAGAAGCTTCGTCGAGTCTTCTCGTCGCGTATTCCACAGCGCCTAAAGACGAAAGTCTTCAACCAGCGCGTCCTACCTGTTATGACCTACGGAGCCGAAACGTGGACACTCACGGTATGGCTGGTCCACAAATTTAAAGTCGCTCAGCGAGCTATGGAACGAGCTATGCTTGGAGTATCTCTGAGGGATAGAATCCGGAATGAGGTGATCCGGCAGAGAACCAAAGTTGTCGACATAGCTTATAGGATTAGCAAGCTGAAGTGGCGATGGGCCTGCCGCGCCGTGGTCGCGTTATTGTTCGAAAGAGATACCGTGGCCCCGGCACATGGGCAACTGAAGGAACACGGGTGGGTTTAAGTCAGTAAAAGTCTGACACGCCCTCCCCGCTCCGCCCAGAGCGGGAGAAGCCATATGATGATTTCCAATCCAGAAAAAAAAAAAGTGGCGATGGGCCGGCCAAATTAGCCGTTGAACCGATGACCGTTGCAGGGATGTCAGACGTACCAACTTGTTGAACATACTAGTTTTCAGTGTCACGTACCATGTACCAAGACTACTCGGTCCTTCAAAAATACCAAGATTGGCCGTTGACCGACAAAAATACACTGACAATACAGAGTAACCGACAAAGTTTAGATACGCATACAAAAAAAAAAAATCCAGTCAGAAATCAGATTTCCTTTAAGATATAAAACTTTAGTAAAGCAAGCAGTCTCGATAAGTGGTTACCATTTTATTACCATCAAATGATTATTAAAAAGAAAGATTTAAAGTTATATTTTTCGGTGCGTTCAATAATTAGGTACTGCCCTCTATTAACGGTACACGAAAATAAAATATAAAATTTCTGGGTGGCCGTCTAACATCCCTGGACCGTTGGGGTAGACGCGTTCTTGAGTGGAGACCGCGAATCGGCAAACGTAAGGTAGGACGCCTTTAGGCTAGGTGGAGCGACGATCTTCGCAGGGTGGCGTTCGCAGGTAGCAGCTGGATGAGAGTTGCGTAGAGTTGTTGAGCTGAATGGCGTGCAGTTGGGGAGGCTTATGTCCAGCAGTGGACTGCTATAGGCTAATGATGATGAATTCAATTCTGTTCTTATAGACTTTTCCAACAATAAACATCTGTATTCTCCAGTTTACATTAACAATAAACAAGTCCCATATGAGGACACAGCCAAGTATCTCCGTTTGACCCTTGATGAAAATTTAAGCTAGAAAGCCCACATCAGAAAGAAAAATGATGAACTTGACCACAAATTCAAAAGAATGTATTGGCTGCTTGAAAGAAACTCCATGATATCCATGGAAAACAAATTATTGCTATACAGACAAGTCATGTTAGGACTTATAGGATTCAGTTAGGACTTATAGGATTCAGGTCAGGACCTGTTATACAATTCCAGAACAAAGTGATAAGGGAAATTATAAATGCACCTTGCTACAGACACCAGCACATCAAGGTACCCGAAACTGTGAAATTCCCAATCAATCTTGAACCTACTTTAGCGAAACCTATTAAAGAAAGACATATAGTAGTAGCTTCAAGTGCTGGCGTCTGTACATACAAAATTATGACCTCTATCGGGACCTAAAGATGAGTTTATCGAAAACTGATCTAAAAATATATACTTAACATGAAGACTTTAAAGAACAATTCGTTTGACATCTGCCCTTTATTGTTACTGAATAGTGTAAAGTACAAAAGTGCCAAACAAACACAAGAACGAAGTCTATTCCCCTTAATAGAGACAGTATGAAAAGTGCTATTTGGACAAATTCTTAGTATTTATGCAATTTAATAATAATCTTAATAATATCCTTAGGACAACCAACACACTTATCTGATCCCAAACTAAGCAGAGCTTGTACTATGGCAACCAGAACTGATAAATCTTTATATATGTATATAATTCTACTGCACGTGTGTATGTCACTGAACTCCTAAACGGCTGAACCGATTTGAATGAATTTTTTGTATGTATGCATTTCGGTGCACCCTGGATGGTTGAGATTCACTATTGGACCCGGTAGGTGGCGCTGCTATCGAGTTCTAGGAAACAGGGCAATGTCTGTACGGTCAGCTAGTATACTTATATATTTCTAAATACATACATATCCTCACTTCCTCACTATATAATATTATAAGTGCAAAAGTAACTCTGTCTGTCTCGCTTTCCTGCTGAAACTACTGAACTAATTTAAATGAAATTTGGTACACAGATAGTTTAGAGCCTGAGAAAGGACATAGGCTACTTTTTATCCCGGTAGTATGTTCCCGCGGGTTAATTTACGAATTCCACGCGGGCGAAGCCGCTGGCAAAAGCTAGTTATAGATAAATTACACCCAGACACAGAACAAATGATTGTGCTCATCACACAAAGATTTGTCCTGGGTGGGAATCGAACCCACAACCTCAGCCTTAGCAGTCAGGGTCATTAACCACTAGACTAACAGGCCAGTCAAAATTACTTATTTGTCTATTGATAAGGCTAGATTGTAACAATATTAGGGTCCATCCTATTGATGAAGCCTAGAACCAGGAAAAAAAAAAATGAGGTTATCTCAAACTTCAGGGTTATCTAATGTAACAATGTTGTTGTTAAATTAGATAAGCCTGCAGTTATTTTTTGTGTTTTAACTTTTCTAAAGATTATAGATGAGGTATCCCTACACAAATATTCAAAACCATTTTACTATTGGCCAATAGTCTACTATGCCCAGTCTCCTTCACACATTGAATTGAAAATACCTTTTAAGTTGGTAAGTACTTATATTTTATTTTGACTGTTGATTAAAAAGCAAATCCTGAGACTTCAGACTGCCACAGCATAATATTTTTCCGTTAGCCAGTTTTCATGGATGCCAATATAATAATTATAATAATCTACTAAAAGAATCCTAACTAAAATGTAAAGTGATGTTTCCAAGTGTTACTACTTACTTGTCCCCACAACCTGAACATACATAAAGTTTGTGACCATTCACTGGTACTGGTATCACATAGTTAGGGAAACTCTTATTGAACACCAGATTTTTAACGCTGAGTTTGTCATTTAAATTCTCCATAGCTTTATTTATCTGAAACAATGGTAAAATAATCACAATGAATTCAATTGAAAAACTTTGAAATACCTATCCTTTATTGTTTTTTGGCTAGTCAGATGTGTAGGTAGCATCTATTTACAAACAAATTTTGTATCAATTATGTATCTTTAAAAATTTGAAGATGTAAATCAGGCTAACTGATCAGAACATTCTGCTTAGCCTTCTGAATAAATTCATGGTACTGTGCACATATAATTATGTGCAAGAGTGGGTACCTTTTATTTATTTTTTTAAAGAAAAATACTATAAGTAGATACCTCAATAATTGAAAAGACAATTTTATTATGCATCAACAGCACTATCAAGCAACAAAAATATTCAGCATGCCTTTGATAGATGGGAAATAGCTTTCTACTTCATCACCGAACTACTCTATGATAGCGTCGGACAAACCCAGGTTGGTATCAAAACCTGCGCACAACATGGCAATACTTCCTGTGTGTTGGTAATAAATTTACCATTATTTTGGAAAATGAGGCTCTTGTACCCACTACTATACAAGTAAGCATAGAGCGTCTAAAAGATTACGCTTTTATGTGATATAATTCAAACCTTACCTATTATATTCTTGTTTTTATTATTTACTATTTAAGAAAGACATCCTTCCTTGAATTTTTTCAGGAACTTGACAGCAAGAAACTTGCAACGCCCTCTGTAGAGCACAAACCAATGGAAGTATCGCCAGTATTGAAATAGTTTTTGGTGTTGCTAGTGCGTGGAAAACATTAGCACATGGCTACGGCCCAGAATCTACAGAATGATGCTTTGATTTATATACAGATAACCTGAAGATGCAGTCTTATCTATTACATTAACAATAAGTATACATTTGTATTTTACAAAACAATGAAATAGTGGATCCAGGGCAGGGAGAGACAGGCAATCATCCGAATAAGGCAGGAGGAAACGCCCGGGTATTACCACTGTGTGGATCACTTGGAGGACACGGTGGAGCATACGGTGGAATGGAAGTCTGCCCTGCCCGGGCGGAGCACCACCATTTCCTCGGGGTGGCGATCGGCGGCGGTGACTTCTTGCATCCGGCTCTAGTGCAGGCCATAGTACGGAGCGAGAGGGCATAGGGAGCCGTCACCGTTCTACGAAGCAATAATGCCCGCGAGGGAGGAGGCAGACCGCGTGAGGGAGAGGCAATCTCTGCGCCCTCACGCACCTAGCCACCTCAGAACACGCCCGGGCGTCGGGAGTTGATTGTGGACTCCCGCCCAAGCGCAGCTTGTGGGCGGCGAGCAATGGGTAGCTCGCCGCCTGGTAAGGACCAAAGCCGGGTTAACGGCGCGTTGTGTTCCACGCGCGCCTCAAAGAGATGTCAGCACATATTGAAAGGTTCCGCGAGGACCGATGCCCACCATGGTTGCGGATTTAGTCGAAAGAGTTACCGTGGCCCTGGCACAGGCAACTGAAGAAACATGGGTGGGATTTAGTCAGTAAAAGTCTGACACCGCCCAGTGCGGAAGAGTCACATGATGATTTCTCATCCAAAAAAAGGGCAGAGAGGCAGCATTGATTTTATTTTTTGTTTCATTGACGCACGGTGACGAATCAAGCTATACATTTCCAGTATAAGCTGACTTCTCATTGTATGGAAATGCTTTACAATGTGAGGTCTGTTAAAACCGGTTATGTATAGATTCATATGTAGTCGTGTGTACCTATCCGCTTTGTGCTAAGTAAAAATCATTGAGAAATGAAAAAAAATCAGTTAAAGTTTGAAAATGAGTGTAAACGTGTTTGTGCTTAATGTTGTTTTATAAAGAAAGAATATATATGATTTTTTGTAGACATGAGTCATTTTCGAAAAAAAAATGTACGTCACACAAAAGAAACACAAGGGAATAATAAGTTTTTCGTTACATAAAGGATCATAATGTTACACAAAATAATTTATAAAGAATAGTTCATATTGCCGTTTTCCACTCGTATTGTAATGCATATACAAACACCAAGAGAAAGCAAAAAAAAAAAACCTGGGTTTAGATTGTATTGTATCTTTATTTAGGGGTGAACAAAAAGCAAGATTTGTTTTTAATACAACAATAGATGAAAATAAACAATTCCAAAAGCAGTTTAAAATATGTGCACAAAACACATTATGCACTAAAAAACAATATAAAAATTAAAAACTATTAGACAAGAAAGATCCGTTTACCTAGCCCGTGAAATTGAAATTTTCTTACGTTTTTTAAAATTACTGTAAACGATATAGCTTTTCATAATACTCGAAGGTAAGTAAAAATACTGAATTGCAATATGCACACAGCTTTATACCTTTTTCTTTGTGTAACGTTACACAATGTTACACAAAAGAACAAGATTACGTGGCGTCAAAATAGTATCAAACAAATTACAGGCATATTTTTCTTTAGAAGATTTAATATCAGTTGGATTCTCTCATGAGTATACGTAATCACATGTATATATAAGGTATATCTATTCATACACGAAATATTTTAAGAGGTTCACCTGTAGGTGGTAAAGAAGCTATAGAAGCAAAAAGAATTTTTTTATCTAAACGTTTTTGAATTTTCGTAATTATTATAATTATAAAACTGCTTGAGACGTTTTGCATAAAACCTTTGCTCCAAATTCTATGAATGGCCCGCCTGACGCTGCGAGGGCGGCGACCGGACGGAACGCCGTGGCCGCGGTATCTCGGGCCGTAAAAAATAAGAAGGAGCCAGTATTTCTTATGTGCGTCAAATAATTTATAAATATTAAATTTTGAAAAATATACATTCAGAAAAAAATTTTTTTTCTTTGTTGTAGCTTCTTTACCACCTACAGGTGTATCTCTTAAAATATTTCGTTTATGAATAGATACACCTTATATATAAAGTTTTTGTGTTATTTATTGGTACTTACTTCTAGAATCCACGTTACTCGGAGGAACATAATTAGCGACATAAATCGAGAACCAGAGTCTAATCAAAATGTCAGTAAAAAATAAGAGGGTTGCCCTGTTATTTCTTAGCTGGCAGTTGCGTATTGTTCTGCCACTGTTAAATAAACTAGAGATGTGTTCAAAGTAAATCAATTTTAGCGTGATTTCGTCGCTACACAGAGGTGTTACACAAAGTACAACAAAAGTGGACATAATGTGGACATGTATTTAAATGCAATACTATTTCGTTTTAGTTTAACAATTTATTAAATGTTTTACTTTTTCGGTAGGTCAGTATCTTCGTTAATATACCCGGTACTAATAACAATATTATAATATTTAATAATAATATTTCATTTAACCCTTTAACTGGTAGAGGGAATGAGCCTAGATAATGAAATAAAACTTCACTACTTTGAATCATATATTTTTTTACTTTTTTTAAACATTTTATTTTATTTTTTATTTATTTATTAGATAGAAAAAAACATGATGGCAACATATAAACCACCATCAGTCTAGCCTTACCAATTTATGTATCTGTTTGATGGTAATTTTTGAAGCAAGGCACTGCACACAATGGCACTTGACACCTATCACATTGTATCCTGGATCGTTGATTATTGTGTGCACTACTACACAAGCGACACCTTCTATAGGTGGGTAATTCTACAGGCCAATGAGCTCCAAGCTCAGAAAAACGAATTTCTCGAGGCACTCCAAATAGTTTCTTTTGCCTTGATTCACTTTCTTCCGATTGTACAGACTTACTTTTTTTGGACGCGAACTTTGGCATGGTGGCAAAGGGTCTCTTTCGGAATGTTGCGTTTGCTACTAATTCTCGAGACAATGTCAGCCTAAATTCCTTTTGAGACAATACGGTGTGGTTACGTCTGTTAGAAGCATACAATATGTACGCATTTGTTATAGCAGCATCAATAAGGAAATAGAAGATGCGTTTCCACCACTTCGAGCTTTTTCTTCCGACTGCGTACGGGGTTCTCTTTTGGTCAAACCGGTCCACTCCTCCCATACGCTTTGTGTATTCTGTAATTGTCAGCGGACAGGGGAATGGTTTTTTAGATCCATCATTTTGAGTTCTTTCACAAGATGTTTTCTGCTTTGGATGAAATGCAGTGCTCAAAACGCTTACTAATTTGTTATCTTTCCAGATAATAAAGCCAACATTATTTTTTACCCTCCATTTCCATTCTCCTCTTTTCAGCTTTTTTGTTTTTTGGTTTGCATTTTTTACAGCCTTTGCTATCTTTTCATCAATTTCTTTATTACCAGTCGCTTTGGGCTTTTTTACAATTAGTGGCATATCTTGGCGGTCATTTCTGACTGTAGCAGTTGCATATATACCATTATTGTATAATGTTTGTAGTAAAGCTGGACTAGAAAAAAAGTTATCAAATGCTATATGACCCATATAGGTGTCATTTATGAGTGACTGGCATAATGTCATGACAACATTACTGCCTAATCCTGTTTCGACGTTTTCGGTCTTTCCAACATACACTTGAAACTGATACAAGTATCCTGTGTGGCTGTCAGCTCTAGCCCAAACCTTGAAGCCCCGTTTTATGGGCTTCATGGGCATGTATTGCTTTAGAGTAGACCGCCCCTTGAACTTTATCATACACTCGTCAATTGACTGAGAATATGTGTTTTTGGCATTTGTCTGACATTTTACGTTGATGTAATCTAGCAGCGGCCTTATTTTATACAGTTTGTCGTAGTTATCATCGTTCCTGTTCGGCATATTGGCATTGTCATTGAGATGTAAATATTTCATAAGTTTTTGAAACCGCTTCAATGTCATTGTCTCAGCAATTTCAACAACATGCAGTAATGGGTCACTGGACCAATAATCTTCTATACAGGGTAATTTGTGAATGCCCATTTGAATCATCATGCCCAGTAAAGCTTTGATCTCTGTTACTGACGTCTGTTCCCAATTTTGGTCATTGCATTGTGATGCATATAGGTTAGATTGGGTTACAATCATATCGATAGCTTCAGAGTCAAAAAACATTTCAAAAAATACGAGTGGCCTAGTCCTATTGGCTACGTTCCAAACTGGTTGTAATTGAATAGAATCAAAAAGAGAAACTACGGGATTCTGTGACCAGGCCACTTTTTTCCATTCGTCTTCATCTGCATCAGATCCGTCTGAGTCCTCAATTTCTGATGGATCAAAATCTTCTTGAAGTTCAAGTTCTATATGTGAAGGACTGTGTCGTGAACTTCTTGGTGGGGGTGGCAGCATAACATTTTCATTTGAGGGCCCTGGTTGAGGTGATGATGTTGGTCGAGGGCTTAGTTCTGGGAAGATCGTAGTGTTGATTGGGTCATAGTTATTTGACGACAACATACCAGATAAATCTTCCACATCGGAATCCTCCGCTTCATCTTCAGATCTCGCTCCATCACTGAAACCAAATAATTCTTCTAACGCACTTTCTACTTCATCAGGTCTCAGATTCACCCCGCGACGATCCATATTCCTATAAAATACACAAAAAAAATATAAATATGTAAAACAATAGGTAAGTACTAAACTGGTATTGGCAAACATGTTGCCGTCGTACCCTTACGGTATACAGACAGTGGCATATATATTGCCGACATGATTTTTGAAAATTACGTAAATAATATTTATTGTTTTCCAAAAATATTCAATGATTCGTCAAGAATAATAAACAACTCATAGAATAAATGTAATTACTTACAAAAAGGTACTCCAGATTTCGAGATAAATCGAGATGTAACTGAAAACCACAAAATACGTACTTCGTCACGAAAGTCTTTCTCTGACAAGTGACAGATGTCAATGAGGTCGCATGTCATATTTTTTATTTATTTAGTGCTTCGTTCTCTGTTGCAAAAGTCAAATAACCACAATCTGTGCGTCTGTACTGTCGAAAATGTGAAAATGAGAACATGATGGCATATAAATTGCCATTGTCATTCAAAGGGTTAAATAGGCGTCAGTGGGTCGATTTCAAATTTGGGGCCAAAAGCATATATTTTGATTTATTTCTCATGATGTAGAATTTATCGTAAGTTAAATTATTTTAAATCATGTAGTCTTATGAGACGCCCAAACGCCAGTTAGAACGAATCTTTTATGATTGTACATTAAAGAGATAGATCTAAAACTAGTACCTATTTCTCATTAGTGTTAATGCTCCAAAGTCTTATATTTTTCTTCATTTCTCTAAAAAACGAAAACTCGTTGAGGAAATTCAAATTTTAACGTATTACTGTTTTGTAGACACTTTAAAGATGAATAATTAGATATCAAAACCAATACTGGATAATAAAAAATAGGTTTTTTTTAGCATTCTAAAACTACTCGTTTTTAATGTATCATTTGTGTGACCGTTTCCAAATGCACCAGTAAACAGAATTTGTCCCTGATTTACCCTGCCCTTTGCCCCGCGCGTATCCCGTGTGCTCAGTCGTGGCCGAACGCGCGTGGTCGACAGTTGTGTGTGGCGTTATTTTAAGAGAAATTCCAAATTTCAGGTAAGATTTTGACTTTTGTAACAAATTTATATCATTAGTGTTTTGTCACATATAGTGCTTAGTTAAATGTGTTTGTTGTTTTTGATTTGGCTGCGTAGTAAACCATTGAGAGCATATTTCGTTTCTAATGTACGGTATATTCTAGAACGTTCCATTTACGAAATAAATTCGAATTACTACCAAAAATCTCATTCGTGTCACTCTCATTTGTGTCGATTCACGAGTCACACTAATTATATTGAAAGTCACACTAATGATATATTTTTTTAACTTCTAGATTAAGTATTAAAATGGCGAAACCAAAAAAACTAAAAAGTGAGGAAGAATTAGAGAGACGTAGAATAGCTAGAAGACAAAAATATCAAACTATTAAAAAAAATCCTGAGTTATATGCTGCCGAGCAAGAAAAAAAAAGACAATATTACTTAAAAGCGAAGGAAAATAAAAAAATTAAAAGTATTAACGAAATGAGTCCACGCGAGCAAAGAATTCAAAGACGAAAATGGAAAGAGAGTGCCAAAAAGTTTTATAGAAAGAAAGTAAGTCAAAGAATGATAGAAAACGTTGCAGTAACTGAAGAAAGTTGTGATATTGAAAATGTAAACTTGAATACAGATCCCTTAAACATAGAAAAACAAGAAATAAAATCGAAACTAAGTATGCGTGAACAAAAACTAATTTAAAAAATTAAAACAATGAAAATGCAGCACGAAAAAGAGAAACAAAAATATATATTACTATTAAACAGATACAGGTTCAGGGTAAATTATTTAAAAAGAAAAATATCTACACTAACAAGTGAAATAAGTAATGAATCAGAAAATACAAAAAATGAAGACAAGAAACAATTATTTGATAAACTATAAGTGCTGAAATAACACGGAAATTTGCAACAACTAGAAACAGGAAGGACAAACGCGTTATCACTAACTTAATTGATAAAGAGAAGTTTAAAAAATTTAAAGTTGCTACTGACCTTCGCAAAGTTCATCTCCGGGAACGACTTAAGAAAAATGCACGAAATAGCATCAACGTTCAACAGTTAGTGCAAAAGTTTTACGAAGACGACATTAACAGTCGCATTACTTCAGGCAAGAAACAATATAAGAAGAAACATGGAACCGTTAAACAAGTCAGATATCTTTTAGATTCTATGAAAAACTTACACAAGAGATTTTTGGCTGAAAATACTAACATTAAAATTAGTTATACGACTTTTACAAGACTCAGACCATTTTGGGTCTCTCTTCCAACTGACGACCGTGATACATGTGCCTGCTTGTTGCACACAAATTTTAACGTATTAATAGCGGCTCTCAACAAGAATGATATTCTTCATGTAAAAGATAGTCAGAATTTGACAAAGGAAATCTGTTGTGATAAATATAGCCTAAATTGTCTTAATCGCAAATGCGCTTCATGTAAGGATAAAACAGTACCATATAAAGAATTCCGAAATGATAAAGAAATACAGTACATGGTATGGGAAAGAGATACAAAGAGAGTAGACGCTAAAGAAATAAAAATAATCAAGAAGAAAGCAAAGAGATCTGATCCACGTAACCTGATAATTGAACTGGAAAATATGCTGCCAAAATTTTTATCACACACGAGTAACATTGTCAACCAGTACGCAACTATTAAATATTTGAAAGAAGCTCTAACTATCAATGAAGCCTTGATCCATATGGATTTTTCAGAAAACTATTCTTATAAATATGCGGAGGAAGTACAAAGCATGCATTTTGGTGGCAGCCGTGGTCAAGTCTCACTTCATACAGCAGTGGTTTATTTAAAAAATGATCCCAATGCTACTCAAGCCTACTCTATTTGCACAGCCAGTGAATGCACCCGTCATGATGCAGCGGCAGTCTGGGCTCATCTAAATTATTTAATTAAATTTGTGTTTAACAGATCATCGCAAATTAATCGCATTCATATTTTAACAGATAGTCCCTCTAGCCAGTATAGAAATAAATATATATTTTATATTTTAACCCAATTAAGGAATGACTTCCCAGAATTAAATCTTGTCACATGGAATTACCAAGAAGCTGGACACGGCAAGGGTGCTCCTGATGGCATTGGAGCAGTGATCAAAAGGACTGCGGATTATGAATTAAGGTGTCATCAGGATGTCGGAGACTTTGATGCCTTTGTTAACGTCATTCGAAGAAATATAAAAAACGTAGAAATGGGTATTATTCAGGAGAACGAAATCAAATTAAAGGAATTAATGTTGCCTAAAGATATTGCTACTTTCACGGGGACTATGACAGTTCATCAGGTATATTAAATACAAAAAATATATATATATATATACTGACGTTACCATAAAAAAATGTAATAATAACATTTTTTTTCTTTCAGGTCGTTTGGGCTGCCGATTCCGCTTATCTAGAATTTAGAAAACAGTGCTGTTTCGAATGTTTAAATGTTGCTTGTAAACATGGCAAACATATGAGATTTTTTTAAATATATAATACTCCCATTGAATCTACAATGGAAAATGTAAAGGTCATCCCGGAAAACAAAAGAATTAAGGTACTTAGTGATGTTACCATTCGCTATGTCAATACCAATCCAATGTTACATGACAGCGAGCCATCAACTTCAAGTCTCCGCAGTGTTCGACACTCCTGGACCAACAAATCTTTTATAAATAATCAAACAAAAGCGACAGGTCATGAAAAAGAATTCCTGGAATTTTTAAAGAAATGTGAAGATGATGAGGATGATCCCTTATCAGATTAATTAATTAAGTAGATATTAATAATATTGATATTGTTATTGTATCCGCAATGAAAAACGATTAGCGTTAACGAATTTTGAAGACTGAAATCAGAAATGTATGTATACCATTGATTAGCTTAGTTGATTAAGTTATTATTTTGTTTTGGAATTAAGTTTAAAATAATTAATATCTGTAGTACGGTGGTCAGCACATCAACCTAATCCAATTTACCAAAGTTTCCTAATGGAACTTGACACTTTTAACACTGTTGCAGTAAATTGTAAATTATTCAAAGAAAATTGACAGTAGGTTGAGGGTAGGTTGATGCGCTGGCCACTGCACCTGCTACAAATAACGTTAATGACAAATATTTTATGTTTTGTTGATTATTTAGTAACATAGAAAAATGAAAAAATATATACTTTCATTAGTGTAACCAGAGATCTCATTAGTAAATCACAAAACATCATTAGAGAAATTATGTTGCTCATTCGTGTCACTCAAAAAATTGTATTTTCCCTGTTATTGGAAGAAATTAAAGGTTTGTTTGATTAGCATGTGTTTTTTTAACTAATTAATGCACCTAAATATTTAAACATTAAAATTTTTAAAATTTTTCAAATATCATGCAATTCACACTTTTTTGGCCCCAAATTTGAAATCGACCCCAGTGATTTTTTTTGTAATGAAAAGCCTAAGTGAGACATAAAGAAAATGTATATGAAAGGAACGAAGAGTCTTATTACCCTGGTTTTATGTTGCAATTTAATAATAATAATGTAAATGGGTATTTAAGGTTTAAAATTAATAAGTTAACATTATAAATAATGTTAAGAACGAAACGAATTCATGAAATCGGCAACAGGATCATAATATGTGATTTTTCAGCGAGGACAAGACATTTTGCGAAAAAGTTATTTTTTTTTTGAAAATGATTCATATTATTTAACTTTTCATTGTTTTCTGTAAAATCTAAGATATTTTTGCTGTAATTTCTCATCAGCATGTAGCAAAGACATTAAATATTTATCTTTGGCATGTAGAAAGCAGTCTCTCATTAAATTCTATTGTTTACAAATGTTTAAAATACATTATTAATTTGCACTGTAGGCATAGTGTTGCTATTTTCTCATTAGAAAATATTCCGAGATAATAAAGAACGATAACACGCCTTGAGAAAGGACGCTATACAAAAATACATTCCGTAAATACTAGACTAAGACAGGATCTCCCGTGCGCTGCACGAGATGGTAACGAAAACGAATCTATAATGATTTAGATGATTCGTTTATAAAAAAAGTAGAGTGGTTACGAATTAGAAATGACATTTAGGCCGCTATTCCACTGGCGTTTTACGAGCGTTGGCGCTTCACCAACGTCTGCGCAGCGCTAACGTTGCGCGCAGCGCTAACGTTGCGCAGACAAGACGTTAACGTCGCGAGTTTCTAGTGGCAAGCGTTACATCCGCTGAACGCAACGTTAACGTCGAACACATGCTGCGATTTGAGGTGCGTAATCAGAGACAAAATAGATTTCGACGAGGAAACACTACTGTTGACTTTGCTACTTCGACGAAAATTACGTAAAAGAAAAAGAAAGTCTCATCGTAAATTATCCTTCATTAAAATCCATCATGGTCCAATCGATTACAAAAAAGTGAATATTAGTGTTTTGTGGATTTATGATGATTTGTAATTGCTAATCCACACTGAGCAAGCATGGCTTTTATTGCCTGATCATCCTGTGATGAAGAACTTTGCAGGACAATTATTATGAAGTAGAACAATTGTAGCAAAGTAGGACATATAGCAAAGTAGGACATTTATAGCAAAGTAGGACATTTATGGAAAAGTAGGACATTTATAGCAAAGTAGGACATTTATAGCAAAGTAGGATATTTATAGCAAAGTAGAACAATTATAGCAAAGTGGGACGTTTATAGCAAAGTGGGACATTTATAGCAAAGTGGGACATTTATACAAAGTGGGACATTTATAGCAAAGTAGGACATTTATAGCAAAGTAGGGCATTTATAGCAAAGTAGGACATTTATGGCAAAGTAGGACATTTATAGCAAAGTAGGACATTTGTAGCAAAGTAGGACATTTATAGCAAAGTAGGAAAATTATAATGAAGAGTATCAAGTTGTTACAAATAACGACACTAAACAGACTAATAGACACAAAACGCGGCGTGGTTGGTGGTAGTACCTGTTGCCAAAAAAAGCAAGAAACTCGCGTCGTTACCGTCGCGTCTGCGCAATGTTGGCGCTTTACCACTACAAACTCGCAACGTTAACGTCGCGTCTGCGCAACGTTGACGCTGCGCAGACGTTGGAGAGCGCCAACACTCGTAAAACGCCAGTGGGATAGCGGCTTTACCTACTTAAGATAACATTCGTTTAGGGATGAGCAAGAGAAAAAGACATCGATAAAAATTATCGAGTTAAAAAATCGATATATCGTTAGTGTTCGCAAAAATATTGGCACCATGTAGGTATTAAAATTTAAAAAAAAAACACCGAACAAAACAGGTAATATTTTGATCAAAGGATCGGAAACGCCTAAACCGATTTTGATAAAACATGTCTATGAATGGCTAGAAAGCCTGTTTTTAAATAATAAAACCGCACCCAAATCGGCTCACCCGTTTATGAGCTACGGTGCCACAGCAGACACACAGCAGTCGAAACTAATAACATCTCTCTTCTTGCGTCGGGGGTTAAAATACTGTAATGCAGTTGCATCTGGTTAGAATGGAAGCTGACCGCAACGTAGTTAGGAAAAGGCTAGGCAGATGATGATTTACTAGTAGTAGTCTGAAAGTAGGTAGTTATGAGATATGATGGAACAGCAGTAAGGGGCAAAGGTTGTTTTTTTGCACATGCTGCTGATATAGAAGAATGATAAAATATTGTGATCTCAAAACTCAATTAACTATTTCCATTTAAGTTCTTATGAGTTACAAGTAGAGTATACAGTACATGAGTTTCTTTCTAGCGGATATTCACGAAAGCTGTAAGAGAATGTCCAATGAAAGCTAATCAGACTAGAAAATATTTACAACACTGGTAGGAAGTTTGGATGCAAGGCATTCATGTAGAAGAGATACAGTTATGTGAACGTCAATGGAAGATAATGTGACTTATTATAAAATATTTTTTATGTACTTAACAGTTTAAGTTTTATTTAAATTACTTATTAGCTAATAGGCTAGACTGTAATGTGAATAAAGTATCATCAAATGTAAAATTTCATAAAGCAAAAAATAAATAAAAAAAATAAAATAAAAAGATAATTCGGTGGATCATAAAGTCAGGAATGTTGACAAAGAAAGAGATGCAAAGTTATAAAAATGTAATAAAAAAAGGTATGTAAGTATCTTTGGTTTTACATAGGTAGTTATGGCACTTTTGTATAATTTTAGTTAGTAGTTGTCCTTATTATCTAGTATTAGGTCGTTAAAACTTAATAGTTTTATCATTTAAGTATCTAATTATGTTTATAGTAAGATATAAGTGTAAACATTTAAAAAATGTAAAAAAAAATATATTATAAAGTAGGAACATCGTATTAGAATAGATCAGTTTTCAATCAATAGCACCAATATTTATAAACATAGGCTACTTTAAAAAATTATAAGATTTAAGAATGGTGTTAAAATCAACGTCATGTTTATGTCCTTGGTGAAAAAAATGCAGAATATTCTTTTCATATGTATCACGTTTCAGGTAATGAACTACTTCAGATCGTGGAACAAAGTTTTTTCCATCTACATGTTTGTTATAAAATTGAACATTTGCCAACATGTCTTCATCTTCAGGCATCAAGGCTAAATAACTTCCAACAGCTTCTGCAGCTTCAACATATTTTTCCAGGTGATAGTATGCTACTTGTATATAATTAAGTACATCTGCAATGAATTCCACTCCAGAATCATATTGAAGGGATTTAAGTTTATCTTGGCACTGTTGTCGGCAATGCAAAAGGGATGCTATGTTGTTTGACATCGTTATCACAAATTCTGAAGACCACTCCTGTCCAGGCAACCGTTCACATTCTACACGACAGTTGTTTTCTGATGCAAAATAGTCTTTTATAACTTCTTCCATGCTTGTTACTGTTTCTGCCCAATTATTTTGTTTGTATGATTTTCTACCTAAGTTATACATGACCACATAGTCATCACTTTCCATATCTACTATTTCATTTGGGTCAACTTCTGGTTGTACTACGTAATACTGCATGTTGGCTTTCATCGTCTCATCATCTGGATTGGCGACCAGGTAAGTGTAGGCAGATGAAGCAGCTTTGTGAAACATATGTTGATTAAAATAACACATATGCAGATACTCATATGGTTTCTTAGCTTGCATGTCATGTAGCACAGAATCTTCAAGACTTCTGTTCAGGTTCACATTGATGAATTCTTTATCTTGACATTTATTAAGACAATCTCTTTTATTAAAGTACTTTTCATATATTTTTAGGTCGTCGATGTCTTCTATGATTTGAGATTCATAAATTTGCCTGTTACATTTTATTCTACAATTAATTAAAATGGATTTGTAAAGTTTAAAAAGATGCAATGCTTCTTCAAATTTTTCAATGCACAATGACCATCTCTCATCTGAGTAAGCGACTACTCCTTTATGGAAAGTTTTTTCTAGTGAAATGGGTGTGAGGCAGTCGTTAAATTTCATTTCACTCATAAAAATTATGAAAATTACAAAATAAATCTTGTGCGATACCATTTTGCTTGTTTTGACAAAGATTTAATTGGTGTGAACTAATATAAAACCCACTGACTTTAAAATTAACAGGTTCGAATACAAATAGTTTACAACAACATTTTTTCTAGAATCGAAATTGTTGAAAATAATCTGATCCAACTCAGGAGATGAACTTTAGTGAACTCTGACATCATTTAATTGTCAATCAAACTTTTAACTTTTTCTCCCTAGTTTCATTACGTAACTGGAGTAGGAGGATTTTAAGCCAACGGGAGAGTAAATCACTATATGTTTTCTACTCTTTTGTATGTAAACCGGTGGGACTCTATCAGGACTATAAATTAGTAATGAAAGATTGTTTGTTGACATAACGATGATAGATATTATTTAATTATCTGCTCAATGCCAATAGTTGGAAAGATCTACTCTGCTCGACTACACGTCATAGGAAGTAGCATATAATTATCAGCTTACTAGACGGGATTGTGAACTATGCCAGAAAATTCATGATTTAACAACCTATTGCTTTCAGCATTCGGTGACAGTTTAAAAAAAAAAATTGTTAAGTGGTACCTATTAGTCCATGTTACAATTTGAGGGTCGAATATTGCATTTTTTAGAGGAGGCAATTTTATTTTTGTGACATGTGGGAGAGGGGTCTATAGAAGCTTAGGCTATATATATTAGGGTATAGGCTGTGACATACGGACGGACAGACAGACAGACAGACAGACAGACAGACATGACGAATCTATAAGGGTTCCGTTTTTGCCATTTGGCTACGGAACCCTAAAAAAGATCATAAAACTAAGTGAAACATTTCGTTTTGACTGGATTCTCATGAGCACCCGGTCAACTTTAGAGCGCTGTAACAGCGTTTTAAAGGAATGAAATTGAAAAAAAAAAAAATTGTGAACAATTTTCCTCAAAAGACCATCTACAAGACTGGTCTGAAGTAATTTTTTTGTAAAATGTATGAAAAAAAAGGTTATAGAGCAAAAATATAATAGGAAATTTTTATAAAAATTTTCTCACTTTTTTGCTTATAACTTCTTTAATTTTAAATTTAGGGCAAAAAGTTACCTCAACATATTTGTAGGCGAAAGAATTTGCTACAAATTATGTCTTCACAAGTTTTTTGTAAGACGTATAGTTTTTGAGATATCGTGAAAAATGTGTATGCACCCCTTTTTCCAAGATGGCGGCCGGGGGACAAGTGCGGCAACCCCACAAACTTGAGATTAACCCATTCGTTGCCACCAACGCACCATTTGCGTTGATCGAGATAACTACGTCATGCCACCAACGCACCATATGCGTTGACTGTACTTTAGTACGTTTTTTGGCATTACATAAAAATTATAGAAATTTATTTAAAAAATTGCCAACATTCACAGCCAGGAACAATTTCTAAATGTGGAAATGGTGTTGGTTTTTGATTCGAACTGTCATTCTTGTTTTGGTAAGGGAAAAACGGTTGGCGCTGTAAAGGTCTATTTTAATTTTGGAATAACTGAAGTTTTATTGAGTTTTTATTGAATATTTGTGAATTGGAAGATTAAGTAAGTATTAAGTAAGCAATATTCTTAATTTTATCATTTTTTTCCGTTGTTTCATCGTGTATTTTTTAAATTAAATCACATGCACGCATATGGTGCGTTCATTGGCATAGCAGTAAAAATATTTTTTGGATGGTTTTATGCATAACAAATCACGCCAAAATGTATGCACGTATTTTTTAATCTATTATACATTAATAGGGTTAAATTTACTACTAACAACACAGACACATAAACACATTTACTTACATAGTTTTTCCTAGCCCATTTGCCACGCTCAAATTGTCAGATTATTGTTAAAATATACACTTTTCTTATGTATTTAACTTACCTTGTCTTAATCTGACGCGCTCGAGTTTTTTCCAAGGATTTTTTTTTTACTAATATGGCGGGCTGCCATCAATGCATCCCACTATATTAAGGGTTCATATGTGGTAGGGGTACATTACAGGGTGCAAGGTTTCTCCCCATGATTTTCTGACGCGTTCGAGTAACGCGCAAAATCCCCATCTTGTCGCCCCTACTATAATTTTATTGTTTTTTTTAATAGTTTGGTTTTGTGTCCCACTGCTGGGCAAAAGCCTCCTTTTTCTCCTTCCAAACCTCTCAATCATGTTTTTTTTTTAAATAATTAATATATCTTCATTTATATTCTTTTTGTTTTGTTATAATTTCAACCTATTTATCCACTAAAATATTGTTTATTTACCTGCAATCCATTAAAATCGTCGATTCTGCATGACCTTTGGAAATTCGTCCAAACGTTCTTCATGCATAAACGGCTGGACGACTTTGGATGAAATTTGGCAGCCGCTTAGCGATGGCCAAGGGTACTTATTAGAAACTATCAAATAATTGTATTGGCACATGTTTTCCTGTAAATGTTTCGGCAGTGCAAACGTGCGGTATCAAACACACACACAATGTTTCGCATTTATAATATAATAGTAGGGAATATTAAAATTAAATTATAAATAAACATAGATTATATGAATAACAATTACACCGGCAAGTATTGTATATTGACATATCGAGCATCAGCAGTCTCCCAGAACATGTTGCGTCAACGCAAATGGTGCGTTGAATGGCACTTACGATTGAAATACTTTTACCAGTGCCACCAACGCATTTGTTACGTTTACCATTTTTGGGTGGGTTTTTTTTATTTAGGATTTTTTTTAAATTAAAAAACACATTTAATTACGTATTTTCTATTGTAATCATTAAAAATATTAAGTGGCACCCAGGTGATGTTTTTAAAATTTAAGTGGCAATGAATAGGTTAAGCTTCTATTGACCCCCCCCCCCCCCCCCCACATGTCCCAAATATAAAATTGCGTCCTCTAAAAAATGCAAAGCCCATGTAACATTTCAATGGACTATACGTGCCAGACTACCCCACGAAATTTAAATTTTCTTAGGTTGTTTTTGCCATTTTGTGTCTTTTTTATGAAAAAAAGACACAAAATGGCAAAAAATTGTTATTTCATAATAATCATTCAAAATTCAGTAAGAACATACCTACGTGTTACAATAGTGAAGCATATTTCAACATTGAACCTGCGAATGACCTACAAATTGCAAAAAACGTAATTTCGCGGACTACCCTGGAGTTTTCACGTTAAAAAGTTTTTATATTTATTTTTACCACATTCTAATGTAAAGATTGACTATAGTTAAACTACCAATATACAAAAAATTGTACCTACTTATACAGTTACAATGCACAAATAATAATAAATCGCGAAAGTAAAACCAGAGAGTACTTCGTCGATCTAAACGTATGAATACATTATAATTTAATCATAGGTCTTCAAAAATGGTATTGAGGTTACTAAAATCATTTTTTTCTAAACTGAATAGTTTGCGCGAGAGACCCTTCCAAAGTGGTAAAATGTGTTCCCCTCCCCCCCCGTAACTCCTAAAATAAGAGAATGATAAAACTAAAAAATATGACATACATAACCATGTAAACTTCCACCGAAAATTGGTTTGAACGAGATCTAGTAAGTAGTTTTTTTTAGGTCGAAAGAATATAGAGTAATCGCAACTCGAATGTTAGTAGTTCTATATTAGACATCTGATTCTGTGTGGCATTATTATATTTATTATTCTGCCTTCATTCGACTTATTCTTAGTAATATAGTAATGCGGTTGCAATCACTCGACTTTTTGATCGTGTTATTACAACCAAGCAGCACTCATAGACCATTTTATTTATCTTAAAACCAAATCGCGTTGCTGTTCTGTTTGTGGAAATAATTGAAAGTAAATGAAGTTTATTACCAGTTCCGGCAATAAAACATACCAGTTGCTTGGATGTATCAACTTTCTTTCAATTAAATCAAGTAATTCCAAAGCAATACGTTGGTGCCTTATGGTGCCGGACGTAAAGAATAGCATCATCCCTTCCTGTGGGTGTCGTAAGAGGCGACTAAGGGACTAACTAGAGAATGGGCAGCAGCTTTCTCTATGCATTTTATCAATACCTTACTGCGATCGCCAACCGGCCTGCCAAGCGTGGCGATTATGGCAAACCAAATAATGACAAGCACAAATAAAAAACGGCCCCTAGAGCCCGGTAGCCCACCTACCCTTTTTTTTTTCAGGATGGGCAATCATCAAATGACTTCTCCCGCTCTGGGTGGAGCGGGAGGGCGTGTCAGACTTTTACTGACTAAAACCCACCCGTGTTCCATCAGTTGCCCATGTGCCAGGGTCACGGTATCTCTTTATAACAATCACGCGACCCCGGCAGACCTACCCTTGGGTATGATAGCGGTCAAAGCCACGGTGAGGCAAGGGGTGCAAACAATCCCCGGACGAGATCCGGCTACCACATTCACCGACAGCTAGAGCTGGCAACAAAGAGGAAGAATTGAGCATGTTACGATGGGTTATAGTAGGGTTATCTGAAGTCCGAAGACAGGGGGAGGACTCGATAATCCTAAAATCCGGAAACCTGCTCTATTTCTGGGAGGGCGACCAGCTGTCCCAAAGTGATGTCGGGTTTATCGTCCATAAGTCCCTTGTGAGCAACGTCGTGAAAATCAAGAGTGTGTCGACCAGGGTGGCGTTCCTTATACTCAAAATATCCGCAAGATATTCGCTGAAGGTCATACAGGTATACGCCCCAACGTCGTCACAACCCGACGATGAGGTGGAGACCTTGCGTGAGGATATTTCCAGAGCCATGCATGGTTCCAAAACTCACTTCACCTTTGTCATGCTTCAACGTGAAACTGGGCAAAGGATACGACGACGAGCTGCGGGTGGGGCAATTTGGAGTTGCACGTTGGAATCACCGGGTTCACCTACTGGCCAGTTTTATGGAGCCCTCCTTGGGCTATGATGAACTTCTTCTTCAAAAAGCTTGAGCACATGAAGTGAACCTGGCAGAGCCCTGATGGTACAACTAAAAATGAGATTGAATTCATTGTATCGACGAAAAAGCAAATATTCAATGATGTTTCTGTGATCAACGCGATGAAAACCGGGAGTGATCACCGCATGGTAAGGGGCACATTGAATATCAATATTAAGCTGGAAAGATCTCGGCTGATGAAGTCAACGCTCCGTCCAGCACCGATCCAACTTCAAAACCCTGAGAGCTTTCAGCTCGAACTCCAGAATCGTTTTGAGTGCCTAGGGAGCTCCGTGGACGATTATAACAATGGGTTCGTGGAAACTGTCTATACGGTCGGGTCTAAGTTCTTCAAGACCTGCCGAATTAACAGAAAAAAGAAACTCTCAGATCCATCATTACAGCTCATGGAACAGAGGTCCGAAATGATCCTGCAGTCTTCAGACGCTGCACTCGAGTACTGGCAGCTAAGTAGACAGATCTCTAAGTCCTTGAAAAGCGACTTAAAGACGCGATAGAGCGGAACAAGGGCTCCAAAGTCTTTGCACGAGATCTGTGTATTAGGCAGAGTAAACTTGCGAAACTGAAGACCGACGATGGCAGAGTCGTATCCACCAAACCTGAGCTGTTAAGAGAGATCGAGAAGTTCTAAGGACTAGAGTTAGACACGTCCACTAGAAACCCCGTTACGACTCTAGTTAACGACCCGAGAGCTAGATTGACCCGACACTACACCGAAGATATCCCGGACGTCAGAGACGTACGAGATTAGGATGGCTCTGAAGCAGCTTAAAAATAGCAAGGTGCCGGGTGCCGGCGGAAGACTCGTTCTAAAGGCCCTTCAGAAGCTGTCTGAGTCCGTCATACTCGAGGGCAAAACGCCACAGGCATGGAACAGAGGTGTGGTGGTACTTTTCTTTAAGAAGGGTGACAATACCCTGCTTAAGAATTATAGGCCCATCTCACTTCTGAGCCATGTCTACAAGCTGTTTCTGTTAGAATCGCGGTTGCGCAAAGTGTCAGCGTCTACCCGTGACAGTGGTCAGCGATACTCTGCCGCCCGTCGCCCGCGCCATAACCAAACCAAAACCAACTCCCAAACCAACCTATGCTGAGAAAAGAGTTTTACGGTAGGATTCTGAGGGCATGCTGTTTTACGAGCTTTTTCTGCTTAACAAACGGCGCAAATGTTTACATGTTCGTATTCTTCACGATAACGCTCGGCCCCACATAGCTGAATTAACTAAACAAACGCTTTCAGAGTTAGGTTGGGAAATCTTACCCTTTCCAGCATACTCACCACCACCAGACTAAGCTTCGTCTGATTACCATTTGGTTCGAGCTTTAATAACATATTTACACAATCAACAGTTTAATGACTAAACAGACCTTAAAAATACCGTAGAAGAGGTTTTTGATTAAAAACCAAAGGATTTTTGGATGAATGGGATTCAAAGGTTACCGGGGCGTTGGGCAAGAGTTGTAGATGAAGAAGGAGAGTATATCAGTAATTAATACGATCTTAATAAAATACAATTATGTTTACTAAATAAAGTTTTGTTTGTGTCGCAAGACTTTCCTATGAACCTAATCTATACCACTGGTACCAGATGTCGGCATTTAGTTTCCGAGTTATTTGCGTTTTTGTAAAATCGGGTCAAAATACGGCATTTTGTGATTTTTACTGATTTTATTGTTCTACAACTTTGCTACAATTTGATCTAGACACGCGACAGCGTGTCAAGCCAAGTTCAAGTAACAGAACTGGCGAGCAGCACCGTGTCTAATATTACACGAACTTTTGACCTCCTCATAACTCAAAAACTATTTCACATAAACGTGTCAAATTTGGCTCATATATTGAGACTTGCAAGATACATAAGTGCTCAAAATTTCATAAATCATAATCACATCTCAAACGGTTATTTAGATATTAACGTCCAAAAATCGTCATTCTAATACTGACTGACCTATAGATCAAAACTCTAACCCAGTTCCAGATGACCTAGAAAGTTCAAATTTGGCATGCAGATGAATACAGGAATCAGGTGAATACAAAGGAATAGATCAGAAATTGGTAAATTATTATCATTTTATTATAATTTTTCATTTAATTGATTCTATTAGGAACAAGTGCCTGTAATAACTGTATGTAATAAAAAAATAGTGTAAGAATCAGCAATTAGTAATCAAAACTTTGAACAACCGGTCTTTATGTGGATTTTAAGGTCTTCACGTGAATATATAACGAGTTGAATACCACCCTTATCAATGTTTTATTTGAAATAATCCAATTTTCATGTTAGAAATTTAAAAAAAATATTCATACCTGGTGACATTTTTTAACGTCTTGAAAAAAAATGGGTGTAATAGGTGATAGGTGAACGGAGTAGAAGCCTTTGGCATAGAATTTTTTATTATTTTTATTTTTGAATAACATGTAAGTAATGAAATTGATCTAGCAATAAATACTACACATTTAAAGTAAAATTTTCATACTAGAACAACAAAAACAGAAATTTGGAAAAAAAAAAAATTAAAAAATCAATTAAAATCTATCGAAACTCAAATCATACTCAATGCGCGGCATTTATCAATGATTTCGTAGCGCGGTCCTACCCTTTGAAGCCGGCCGATAGGCGGCCTCATTGATCTTTCGCAGGCGCACGAGCCGCACACGCATCCCCGTCAGCTCGCGTCCCGTGCTCCTTTAGTCACCTGTGATGAATCTGAAGATTTGTGTCTTACGAGTGGAAAAAGATAATCTTGGTACCTTCTCCTATAAGACCTCATACAAAGATGACAACTACAAATCAGTCAACATCAGATCTAGCAGAACTAGAAAAGAATTAAGACTCATACAAGATGCTCAACTAAAGAAAGCGTACCCTGATAAGATACCCATTTCACAAAAAAAATTTCAAGATTTGATGTTATTAGTTAATTCTAATACGTTGTTATGCTGATTTTTTTCAGAACGTGAGACATGATTGATTTTGGTTACAGAAAAACAAACTTCCACATCTTAACTACTCTCGTTCTTTCGTTCTTTGATTACCATTTTAGAGATTGTTAATTAATGAGTGTTAGCTGATAACTAACTAATTTGTTGCTCGATACCTATAATTTCCTACTGGAATCTTATGATTCCAAAAAAAGAAAAAACGGCCTTATGGCCGTTTTCTTTTTGTGATTTGAGAGTTTATTGAAACCTAAGAAGTTTCGATAAGTTTAGGATGGTAAATTACTGTTATATTGCTATAGTGGATTTTATGTTTTGTTTTTGTAAGTGTACTACGTGTATATGTGCAGTACATAGAGTACAATAAATACATTTAGTTTGTTGATTTGTTTAAAACAGATTTTTAATACGTTTTCAAAAAAAAATCACAGACTCAAAAGTATGCTAATAAATATTAAGTTACTAAACATTTATGGTAGTTTTATTTATGATATTTTATTTCCATTGATGAGCACTTCTAGTTTTATATTATACTTAGCTAGTCTTTCGTGAAATTGTATTCTTGTTTTCTTATCTTTTATAAGATAATTCCTGGCATTAATATAAAAGTAAAAAAATAACAATGTAAAACCTCAAGCGTGGACCTCTCTGCCTGGGCGGAGCACCACCGTGTCCTCGTGGAGGCGATCGGCGGCGGCGACCTCTCGCGTCCGGCCCTGGTGCGAGCCATGGTACGGAGCGAGAGGGAATGGGAAGCCATCACCTCCTTCTGCGAAGCAATAATGCTCGCGAAGGAGGAGGCGGGGCGCGTGAGGGAGTGGCAGTCTATGCGCCCTCACGTCCCTAGCCGCCGCAGGAGGAGACGCCCCGGGCGTCGGGAGTCGATAGCGGACTCCCGGCCAAAGAGATGTCAGCAGCAGTGTAGGGGTCTACTAGGACCGATGCCTGCCGGGGTCGCGTGATTGTTCGAAAGAGATACCGTGACCCTGGCACATGGGCTGGCAACTGATGGAACACGGGTGGGTTTTATAAGTCAGTAAAAGTCTGACACGCCCTCCCGCTCCGCCCAGAGCGGGGGAAGTCATTTGATGATTTCCCATCCTAAAAAAAAAAATAAAAAAATACTGGCACAACTTGAAGTCGCCATCTTCTGAACCTTATCTTATACTAGCGTCTGCCCGCGACTTCGTCCGCGTCAAATTTTTGCTCCCCTGACCCTTCCCGTCGCATCGATTTGCCTGCTAGTTTTCGTCCACGTCGTTTAGAGTTATAGTGAGTTAACCTTAAAAGATAGACATATTATGCTCTCGCGGACTTTTTTTTAGAACTTTTTAAAAGGAACAATTCCGTCATACATGATTTTTGCGTTACTTTAACCGTTTACGCAGCGCATGCAACGGAAACTCTCAAAAGGAATAAATTTTCCCCGTTTTTGCAACTTTTTTCATTACTGCTCCGCTCTTCTTAGTTGTAGCGTGATGTTATATAGCCTATAGCCTCCCTCGATAAATAAGCTACCCAACACAAAAAGAATTTTTCAATTCGGACCAGTAGTTCCTGAGATTAGCGCGTTCAATCAAACAAACAAACAAACAAACAAACAAACAAACAAACAAACTTTTCAGCTTTATAATATTAGTATAGATTAATCAAAGTGACAAAAAATATTACAAAACTATTATTGCTGGCAACTAAAGCTATAATGTAGATGTATAAAAACCAAACATGAACAAAGGTGTAGTCAGTAAGAGCTAATTTGTGCGCGCACACTCGTCTTCGAATATTTAGGTATTTGTGCGTTTTCTCAAATTGATAAATTTTGACTTGTGCCACTATTGAATTCAGTCAGCGATTATTACGTGTAGGTACTTGAAAAAAAAACTTGATTTTAGAATTAAATATGTAAAAAAATAATAGTTATAGAAACACTCGCTGAGTTTTGTTTTCATAAAAGATAATACTTGTAAGGTCACCTTTCATTTATTTTCGCCAATCAGAAGTTCTATTTTTACAAGCTTTTGCAATCGGCTTCACCCACGTATTATACACATAACTTTCCTCTTGAATCACTCTGTCTATTGATGAAAAACGCATTAAAATGCGTTACGTAGAAAAATTTAAAACGCGTTACGGTAAATATCTAAGTGTACAAAAGCGGGAAGAGACTTTGTTTTATACCGTGTAGAAAACAGACTTTACATAGTAAAATATAATACTTATACTAAATATATAATAATAATACTATCTGCAGTAATCTATACTATCTATATACTAATAATATTATAAAGCTGAAGAGTTTGTTTGTTTGATTGAACGCGCTAATCTCAGGAACTACTGGTCCGAATTGAAAAATTCTTTTTGTGTTGGGTAGCCTATTTATCGAGAAAGGCTATAGGCTATATAACATCACGCTACAACTAAGAAGAGCGGAGCAGTACTGAAAAATGTTGCAAAAACGGGGAAAATTTATTCCTTTTGAGAGTTTCCGTTGCGTGCGCTGCGTAAACGGTTAAAGTAATGCAAAAATCATGTATCACGGAATTGTTCCTTTTAAAAAGTTCTAAAAAAAAGTCCGTGAGAGCATATGTCTATCTTTTAAGGTTGACTCACTATAACTCAAAAGGAGCGAGCAGCAACGAAAAATGACCGAGTACTAGCAGGCAAATCGATGCGACGGGAAGGGTCAGGGGAGCAAAAATTTGACGCGGACGAAGTCGCGGGCAGAAGCTAGTATTATTATATTACTGCAGATAGTATTGCAGTTTTAGTTCACCGCCATCTCTTGACTAATAGTGGAACTAATGTAATTTTGGTTGATAATTTCTGAAGAAGTGTGCTATTTAGAGACATCGTTTTATTTTACGTGTAATTTCTACATAAACTGCTATCATAAAGAGTAATTTCGATTTTTTCTCTATAATGCAAACTTCGGAGATACACTCAAAGGTCGAAATCTACGCGGCCTACAAAAAAATGTTTATGAATGTGCATATATCGTTCTTTCATTTGATACCCCGCATGCCCTAGTTGTCCCACTACGAATTTTTAATAACCCCGTCCAGTTCCTGTTGCATAAAAAATATACATATTTTTATTTCTTTCTTATTTGCAAAACAGTAGAGCAAACGTCATCTAAAACTATTTTAAGTTTCAAGTTGATAACATTAGTAGTTCTTGTGATATCCAGCTGTGACAGACAGACAAAGTGAGTCTCACCTAAGAGTTCCTTTTTACTATTTTGGTACGGAACTGCTGAAGGAATGGTCGTAGAGATTCGGCGCCATAGTAACAAATGGTAAAGAGGACTTGCCGACCAGAGTGACAATTTTTTTTTCTTGGTACTTTACTTTTTGGGCCCAACTTTGAAATACGAGTCGTCTCCTTTCATGATTCTTAGTCAGCCGGTAGTATCTACCCTATAGGTTTTGATTTACCTGAGTGAGCATAAATACTTATACGACATAAATGGTCATATTTTCATATTACGTAGACTTGCGTAATTGATATTAATTTCAACATAACACTTCTACCCGTTCCTAAGAAAAAGGGTCTTGCCACACTGAATGACGGACGACGAAATCCTTAAAGTCAAAGTCAAAGGATTTGTTTCAATTAGGCCCAAAAAAGGTACTTTTGAACGTCAACTGTTACATGAAAATAGAATTGATTCTAGTTGCCTCTTCCAAAAGGTAGATTCGTATGGAGAAGAATGGGCAAGAAACTCCACCGTTACTCTTTTAAAATAGTTTTCAATATTTGTATACAATATTTATATAATTATATGTGAAGACGACGCACCTACAATAAAAATTACCATACCACAACAGATAAAAGAACTGAAAATGAAGTAATGTGAGATAAATTAATTATATCGAGGGCTTACTGCGAAAACCTTCTAAGTGCAGTCAAGTCAGTTTTGTGTTATTCCGTTTTAAATGTTTTACCTACTTAAAATATTATAATTTCAGTAGATTTTAATTACTTTATTAGTCACGTGGTAGGTAATATAGTAAATATTTAACTTATTTGTAGTATATGTAAATATGTGTGATAAAAATCTGGATATAAGGAAATTCATGGCTAAGGGTTTAATATTTATTTCTTGGTTTCACTTATTTGCAGCTGTTCTTCATAAAGGTGGTTTAATTTGTCTGGCAGTTGAAGATTAACAGATGGCATATTATTTTCAGTAGGCCGCTTCTTATTTCTCGTCGAATAGGCGTGTTTCAGAGCACTTTGGAATTTGGTTGTCGATGAATTTTCTCGAATTTCTATAACATTAAAATTGTCGCTCATGTCATAGTAAAAAAAAATCTGTATTCTCCTTTTACATACCTAATACGCTTTATCTTCAGCCATTGAATCAGATTTCATTTCAATATTTTTTTTATCACAAAGCATACTAGTCTTTTTCCTTTTGACATCATTTTCACAAATATCTGTCACAAACATTCAACTACGGAGAAAATAATGAAAAACTAATGTACTTTAAGTAAAAAAAAAAACGTTAGATACACTCACGTTGAACACTGAGCAAACTGAACACAAACTGAGCCAGTGACCTGTCAAAACATGCAAGGAGCGCGTATTACTTGGGCACGCTACGATTGCGGTGGTAAGTCCCCTCTTTGAGGAGTGGATAGAGAGGCGCCATGGCGTCCTCACCTTCCGCCTGACGCAGGTTCTCACCAGGCATGGGTGCTTTGGTGGGTTCCTGTTTAGGATAAAACGGGAGGAAACACCCGGGTGTTTCCATTGCAAGGATCGTCTGGAGGACACGGTGTGGAGCATACGGTGGAGGTGTGCCCTGCCTGGGCGGAGCACCACCGTGTCCTCATGGAGGCGATCGATGGCGGCGACCTCTCGCGTCCGGCCCTGTTGCGAGCCATGGTACGGAGCGGGAGGGCATAGGAAGCCGTTACCTCGTTCTGCGAAGTAGTAGTACTCACGTCCCTAGCCGCCGCAGGAGGAGACGCCCCGGGCGTTGGGAGTCGATAGCAGACTCCCGGCCACCGTAGGCGCGAGATTGCGGGCGGCGAGTAATGGGTAGCTCGCCGCCCGGTAAGGACCAGGCTCGGGTCGACGGCGCGTAGTGTTCCACGCGCACCTCAAAGAGATGTCAGCAATACAGAAGGGGTCTGCTAGGACCGATGCCTGCCAGGGTCGCGAGATTCGTTCGAAACAGTTACCGTGGCCCTGGCATATGGGCAACTGAAGGAACACGGGCGGGTTTTAGTCAGTAAAAGTCTGACATACCTTTCGGCTCCGGCCGGAGCGGAAGAAGACATTTGATGAATTCCCATCCAAAAAAAAAAAAAACTACGTATTACTTTTTGCTAGAAGTCACCTGACAAAGAATTCAATTATTTTGTAAGGTATAAACTAGCTGAAATAGTCGCTTTTGCATGTCAACAATGTGTTGGTAATTCTAATAATTTGGTACATGTAAAATGTGATTATAGGTATTTATTCGATTTTTGCAGTAAAGTTTTAATAGTAAAAGCAACAATGTTCTCCCGCTAAAAACATTTAAGCTCTCTTAGATTATATCTACGGAATGTGTGTAAGAACATTTTATTGAACTTATAAAAAAGAAAAACAGGTTATTAACGCTTAGTTTTTTTTGCGTGATAACATTTGGGGGAAAAATATTAGTAAAGTCGTATATGACATTTTATCAATCGAATATTGAGCGATATGTTGTATTTGACTGTTTTTACCATGACATATCTTCTAAGGTATTCAACGTAGCGCTTAGTCGGTTTTACCAGTATTTAAAGCTAAAAAAGATAAGAATTTTCATGTATTTAACTAATTTTTGCCAAAAATGTGGTTTAGCAGGTTTTCGCAGTAAACCCTCGATATGTATCATATGATAGATACATGGTGCTCACATATTTACAAAAACATTGCAAAGGCAAGAATACGAATTTCATAATATTTTTACAAGTTACAAGTCAGTATATGAGTTACAGTAATCACAGAATGATCTTAATCACAAAAACTTAATCAAACTTGTAGCGGCATCTACACCGCCACATAAGAACTGCGCATCACGCTGACGTCATACAAAATCCTACATCACGCAAGCGGAGTTTACGGCGCAACCAGCATAAATTCTACGTCCCGACATCAATTGTTGGGCAGTTGCACGACACCCGACCAGACGGTCCGAGGACCCTTCCTCTTCCACGGAGGTTGAGTGAACTTTGCACCCAGTTCCTCATACCTCCAAATATTAATTTAGGAATTAATATACCTACATAATAAACAAAATAGTCAGTACACACACTTTGTCATACACACGTTGATACTTGTTACCCTTTTTCAGACTCTAGGTAAATACTCGTAGACAGTGGTTGACTCATTGAGAACTACGCACGGACTGATTACATTCTTTCGTGAAACGCCTTTCTGACGCTGCGTTAGGAAGCCTATCCCAAATAAATAAAAGCCGTCGATAGAAATTACATCTTTATTTTATTAATCATCAAATCTAGCCTTTTCCCAAATATTTTGGAGTCGACTTCCAGTCTATCTGGATGCAACTTCTTTACGTCCGGCACCACACGGTACGATATTACGGATTATAGGGAGGTATTGATTTAAGGCCGGATGTAGAATCTAGAAGACTTTTTTATAACAGACATCCAAATTTGAAATTCTGGAAAAACTAGTTTCGAGAAAATGGAGTTTGAAAGTTAAGGTTACAAAAAAACAATGGTCTACTCGTTTGTTACATTTTTCCACATAGATCCCAACACATTATATGCATCAATGTATCACTAACATAACCGACACTGTACTGCCAATATACAAATAGTATTAGAATTCAAAAACTCAACATAATAATTTTGAAAATATCGACATTTTACCTACCGACATCTGGTACCTTTTGACTAAACATTTCCTTTAAAACAAAAATGTGCTTAGAAATGTTGTCTGTAGCTCCCCATCAGTGTTTACATTAAAATTGGTTGCAGTGGTGTCTGCGAGATCCTTTAGGTCAAAGAAGAAGCCATGATCCAATTCATACACCTTAAATGATTCACCAGATTTTCTTGCTGTTGAAATTAAAGTAATATATTGTGATGGTAGATATATTGGATTAGATTTCAACGCTTTCTTGATATTTTTTTTTCAATTAATGAATGGCTTACATTTCCTTCGTTTTGTGTATGGCCAACAACCAAAAATTTATGTGTAATTCTTTTTATGTTATCTTCTTATATATATAAAAATGTTGTGTCACGATGTATGTTGCCAATAAACTCCAAAACTACTGAACCGATTTCAATCAAATTTCACATGTACCCGTATTTTGGTCTAACTTACTGGATAGGATAGTTACCATCTCAATTATTCGCTTATGTCGTGAATGTAAACGAATAAAATGTATCAATTAATTGTTTCTTAAGCAAATGTTTATTTACTGTTTAGTTTTATGAAGTTCTCATAGATGGCGGTATACGTTGATTCATCAATAAAATTCTTCAATATTGTTTGACATCTAGGTTGCAAATACACCCAATAGATGGCGCTGTGTTCTGTTTCTTAGAATATAAATTCTATTACTTTATTTCACGTAATAATTATTTATGTTCACGATATAACCGTATTATTTTAAGGGTTTGTGACTGATATTTTTATAATTATACTGCGTATTATGTTACAATATTATTACCATTAATAACAAAAGAAAAAAAAAATTGCACTATTTTTGTTAGAGAATTATTAAAGTCTTGGCGCCAAATTTTAATCAAAGTTTCAAGATCTGGCCATCAAATTCTGTCGAGTCGCCATCTCTGGTTTGAATGTCCAAAGCTTTCATTCGTTCTCGAGACCTCCTTTCAGCGTAAACAAAGCTCCCTCTCGAACCATCGAGACCCACTATTTCGAACAATCGATCAATCGATTCTTCTCGATGCATGCGACCAAGAACGTTCGGGAAATTCAAGGTTCAGGTATAAATACTGGCTACGAGTGTCACCGCAGTTCAGTTCCTTTTTAAACGAGTGAATTAATACTATCTCCCGGAAAGTAATAGTCTCAGTAAAATCTCAGTGCAAGTCTTAGTACTACTCTCTGCGTCAGTCTCTACGTAAATATACCTGTGCATTTACCAAGTATATAACCTCTGCAAGTATTAATCAGTGCAAAATCATAACTTTATACACATTTATGTATATTTTGCTTGCATTTTATTTTATTTTCTTCATGTATTTTGTAAAGAAGTCATTGTTTATAAAGAATAGTTAAAGATAAGAAAAATTAAATCTAAATTTTTATATATATAAGATTTAATAAATTATAGTTTGAAAAAACTAAAAAAACACGATTTTGAAACTAATTGAACTAAAAATTTAAAAATAAAACTGGAGTACTCAATTGAAAAATTCATATTGTTGTACAAAAAGCGTGGGGGGCTTGATTTTCATTGCTGTAAATATTTTAACGATAGTTTAGTATACCTGTAGTAATTATAATAAGCACCCCACGCATTTTGTACAACAATATGAATTTTTCAATTGAGTACTCCAGTTTTATTTTCAATTTAGCTAATTCGATTTTACCGGAAGGGTTTTATTTCCTCAGTTGCGATTAGAGAAATAAAATATGGCGGTACGAAGTTCGCCGGGTCAGCTATTTAGTATTATATTTTATCAAGTTCTTGAAACATCGTAAGGAAACCGGCATGTCCTAGAACCAAAAATTTGAAGACATGTGACATCTACGAACCCGAACTGGGCCCGCGTGGTATATTACGGCCCACTCCCTGTCACCGGGAGGAGGCCTGTGTCCCAGCAGTGGGAACAATATAGGCTAATTATGATGATCAAGCTCTTCTAAGTGAAGGGACAGTTGAGCTGCTGAAGAGTTTGTTGCCTCAGTTTTTGTTTCCAACTTGCCGGGGGACTGTCTTCTTCCCAACTAAAGCACTAGGAAGAGGTGAAGGGCGGGGATTTTGGGGACTGTCTTATGTAATTTTGTCATAAGAAAAGTGCTGACTCCAATCTGCAGTCCAATCTACGGAACAATGAGATCGCTTCCGAAAGCTTCTAATGCTCCCAGGAAGCTTCTGCGCTTTTAGGCGGAGCTAGACTGGTTTTGTTAGCCAGAATAAAATAAATATAAAAGAGACCCCCTTTTTCGCACTTAGACCCTCATTCGGGTGGGTCCCCGAATGAGGGTCTAAGTGCGAAAAAGGGAGTCCCATCATAATCGAAAGGGAGTCAAAATCATGTTCAAAGTTTCCGTTACATAGGCACATCTACACTTAATATTATAATGCTGAAGAGTTTATTTGTATGTTCGATTGATCGCGCTAATCTCAGGAACTAATGGTCCGAATTGAAAAAATATTTTTGTGTTGGGTAGCCTATTTATCGAGGAAGGCTATAGGCTATATAACATCACGCTACGGACTAAAACTGGCAGGCAATTCGATGCGACGGGAAGGAGAGCGAAAATTTGACGCGGACGAAGTCGCGGGCAAACGCTAGTATATTATAGATAAGCAGCAATTATGAATATGTTCTTTCCTTGACCACCACAATTATCGGACCACTTCTACTTCGTCGACATCTTACCGTTTCTACTTCGTCGACATCTTTAGAGCAACCAGCAATATCCTGTCTTGAAGCACACGTTTCTAAGTAATGCAGTAAGCAAGATACAATTTCATTAGATCCCTTGTGCCCTTCACCTTCATGCCATACGTAGCAATTAACTGTGCCCAATCCTTTCTTATTCAAGTCACAAATGGTAAAATTGTATGTGGACAACTTGCTTTTATAATAAAAAGTAGAAACCACACCTTTTGGGGTTGGTAAAGCGGCCTGAAGATCGAAGCATGCAACTCTGTAATTTTTTGAACTTCTTGTTTTATCTTCATCTTTCTCACTTCTAGCTATATTTTTCTCTTCATGGTGTCTCATGTACTCGATTTCTATTGCTAATTTTTCACCGTGATCTTTATTTTTGTATGATTCACAAAATTGACATAAATCTTTTTTTGGCTTAAAAAATTCCATATTAAATTCATAATTAAATATTTGTCTATATATTGAGAAAGTAACGAAATCGCGATTTTCTTTTTGACAATCTTGTTTGTAATCTCTATATAAGTCCAGCAGTGTTCGTCCACCTTCTATGTAATTTTTTGAACTATGTGCTCGCGTGTAGTGACTTTCAACTGTCGGAATACTAGAAATATGATTACGAGCACCGTCTTTTACTTCTTTAGGTATCGTCGCGTGTTTTTCATGTTTGCCTCTTCGATCTTCTGTGGTGAAGCCTTTCTCTGTCTTTTCAAGTACAGTTCTGATGCATCGGTTTGTTATACTTAGAGTAGAAATAAAAAATGTTTTGCAGACTCTTACTTTCTCTTGGTCCTTGTATATAAAAAACGTATGGTTTAATTTGCGAGATGTACAACTTTATAATAGACTACCATCTAATATAAGAAATCTACATTCTTTGAATGTGTTCAAAACCCAACTTAGTGAGTATATAATTGCGGATCGATCACTTTTGGAGAAATGAGAGCATTGTATGTTTATATATATATCTAGTGTTTAACTGATAACGACTATTGTATTTTTAGTATTGTGTAACTGATCACGACGAACCTTGTGTAAATTATGTACCTATATGTTTTAATATTGTTCTCAAGTGAGTGACATATGTCTTTATTGAGAATAAAGTATCTTTAAACCTAACCTAGATGTCCGATTTTCACGTTGAACAGGATACCTGTATTTGGGTTGAATCAGTTCCATAGAATTTGCAATGAATTGTCTTTGTCGGTTAAGGTCTTTCAAGGACCAAAACGATTGGAAACATTCCTTCCGTTCTTCTTCGCTTATTTTCAATGTACATTTACGTCTGCAAGAATCATTGCAGGGTAGCCCTATTGTCCTTGAAGATACCAGATTACCTTTTTTAGAGCTTTGTACTCCTGTCCTGAATTACGTAATTCTTTAACTCTATTTCTTTTCCACAGTGCAGGATTTGCTTTTCTTTTGCGAGTTTTAGGGTTAATGTTTTGTTCCTGCCCACTTTCGGATAGGCTTGATAAACTTTCATCAGCCTCAGAGATTCTGCATTCAATCCTATCAACGTGTTCATAATCAGGATCGGCATCAGAGTCATCAATCTGTGACTCCGAAGTTAAAGATAAATCTAGAATCGCAAAAGTTGGAATTATATTGACAACAGTGTGTCATGGTGCTCTGGAGACACACTGGTGGGTAAATCAATCAGAATATCATATCGCAAAGGGCTTTTCAATGGAGACAGATTCAGGGACATTGGCTGTTTATTAGGACTTTCACAATCAGTCAAATCGTCTTCTGTAGGTTCAATTCTAAATTCAGACGATGGCGGCAATATCGAAGGACTACCAGGACTAAGGGAAATGCTATTTGGATCGTTTACCGTGTCTTGCTTATCCATTGCACGGTAACTTATAATTGTATCTGTATCTATAGATGCCAAACCCTCGCACAATATTTCTCTCTCCGGGACGCTTGAGAACGTTGGTCAATCGTTTTGCGAATAAATTAATCATGATGCCTAACAAAAATATCAGTGCTATTCCAGGGTAAGTTGTCATTTATTTTGTTTAACTAAAAATAATCACCATGAAACATAATATCACTTAACTGTGAAAGGTAAAAAAAACTTGTTTGCGTAAAACAAAATTTTAATTACTGACAGCATTTAATCCAGCAGTATAATTTGCTCCAAAGTGTAATTTATTCCCATAGAGATTTAAATTGATAAATAAAAATCTTTTATCAAGGTAGTTCCCAAAAACTGATAATGGTAATTGACATCGTGTAATATAACGCAAATTCCATAATACCGCATAGAATCGAGGATGTATTAATATGCCATAACTGTTTTTTCTTTTCAGATCTGAAGAACAAACCCCTTATCGAAGTGAACACGATACGATTGCTTCATCAGTAAGTGACACTGGTGTAAAAAAATTGAGTGATGCTAGAAACGCAATTGAAAACAAATGTTTCTCCGGACTTGACTATGATTTAATGACGAATCTCTTTGGCAGAAATTGTGTCTCGAATGTAGCTGAGATTTTATGTGACTCACCATTGACTGCATCAGATTTCGAGTTTTCGCAAAGTCAACCTGAAAGCTTGGACAAACAATCAAAAATAATCAATTACACCGGCACAACTTAGAAAACTCCGCGATATTCGTGCAAAACTGGCACAACTCAAAAGTGACACTATTGCATAACGTTAAGGGGATTACCTTGCAGAAATCCGAAAAATACCGTATGTTTAACGAATTTTGTTGAAGAATCCTACCGTGCCATTTTCAAATGAAGAATATATGTCATCTTAAGGTCATGATAAATACTTTGTATTGTTTAGAATTTTAATAAACTTTCCCAAATTTTAGAAAAATCTGGCAGTAAACAGGTCCTCCTTCAACCTAAATTGAAAATTGTCTCTGTAACGGCTGAATCGTTTGACATGAATTTTATATCAAAATAAGCGTACTGATTTATTTAATCATTTGTATTGTTTACTTTTTCTTATTTCTTTTTACATTTATTAAATAATAAATAAAATCCCGAAACTGCGCGAGAAACCCGTTGCTTTCTTGTGACACATACTCCCGACGCGAATGACGCGATACATTAGTGCCTTGATGGCTGCCGTGAAGGGTGGATTGTACGCGCGTTATTTTCATTGAATAAAATCTAAAAGTTCACGTTTTTACTGATTTCTGAATTAAATAATATTGTAAATATTACAAATATAAATATTTCGTAAAATAAGAACAGAAATTAATTATGTACATAGAAATAAAGTAGTTTGTAATTTCGTTTTGCTTTCTGAACTAGTCATAGAGTAAGCTTGAAATATTTTATAGATATACCAGTCATCATCAGACATCCAATTTTCTTACTCAATGATGGTAATGTGTTTGGGTCAATTAAATTAACTGGCGAAATTCATCACATGAAAAAGTTTGGTGATCCTAACTAACTCCGTTACTAAGAATCGATAAGCACTTACCTGGTCATCGTCACACAAAATAATTTTTGAAAGCCAGGTCAGCAGGCAAAGTCCATCATTTAATTCAAAATAAATATTAATTTTTAATTGTAGAGGATAACAATACATAAAAACTCTCAGAGAGCGAATAAAAATAGGCAAAAACCTACATATCTGTGTTCTTGCTTGATCGTCAATTCGTTTGTGTTTTGTTATGGTAGATGGCACCAAACGAAAAAATACTAGTACAGAGGTCAAATCGTCGAAAGTCATCGGGCAATGTGATAGCCTTAAGCGTGCGATAGCCGCGAGCGCGAGCGCATGCGGCCGACTAACGATTAGCCGATGTTGCATAAAAGAGACGCAAAGTTATCGTTTATTCATTAATGACACTTACGCCTCCAACCGGGTAGTTTATGAACTAATGAGTTGGTTCTTTAATGCATAAAATAAAGTACCTAATTTTAAACAAGAATTCATTACTAACGCAAATTGCCACAATTTTGACTTGTGCCACTATTGAATTCAGTCAACGTAATAGTAGAGTACAAATGAAACGCTACAAAGCGAAAAATAACTTTAATTTCAGAACTCAGTGTCTTGTGACTTTTTAGAGTTTTTTTTTTTTGTGTCGGGGATTTTTAAATTTTTAATTTAACTTATTAAACGACACATACTTCGCTTAAGTTTATGCAGGTTTACCTATGTTTCCCACAATGAAGGTAGTTCTTAATTTATCCTCATTCCTCTTTGCTACTTCATCATCAGACCGTGATCACCATCTGTATATATCCTGTTCAAACACGATACTTCTGCTGTTTGTTGGAGAGATAGATGCATTACGGCTGATAGATTTCCTTGAATTTCCTAAGAACACCTTCGATTCCTTAGAATCCTTCAGATAAAATAAAAAATAAAACAAATTCGGTTGAGCCGTTTGGAGATAGCCGACACCCCTCTTTTTCCGTCGGGGATTGAAAACAGAGTCAAGAATAAAATAACAATAAATATTTCAAATATACACAAGAGAGATACATCAGACGACAGGGACACAAATCATATAATTACAAACATCCATAATTTCAGCCAAAAGACGTCCACTGCTGGACATAGGCCTGCCCCAAGCTCTAAGCAGTTCGACCGGTTCTGTGCTTCACGCATACAGCGGCCTTCTACAGCCTTCACAAGGTCATCAGTCCACGTTTTTATTCATTTTATTTTTATTTTATTTATTTATTTTCTAACTTACAACTATCATTACAGGTTTGCACCTAATGCGATAGTGTAACATCTCAATTCTTACTAACTAACTTATTATTATTTTGTTTACAATATTTCAATTTTGTAACATATGACAAACATTGCAGCCTTTGTGAACTCACTCAGAGAACAACAGAATAGGTCCGTGTCACTAGTTATGAGGTTGAGAGTGCGGAGTGCACGCGTCAGTGGCGCCTCACTCAGAAGATTGGTCCGAGCGCGCGGTTCCGCCTGCAGCCGTGGCTGTCGCCGTCGCCACACGTACCTGTCCGGGACACACAAACCTATGTGTCCTAAAATGTCCGCATTATGTACCTTTCCTCTAAGTACCTTGAATATATACGAAACGAGTGCGAGATCCCTCCTGACCCTCAGTTCGTTATATCCAACCATACCCAAGATAAATAAATTTGGATACATAAGCGGATAAAATGGGTATACCCCGTACAAGCGCAAGTACAAGTACCTAACAAACTTGTTTTGTACTCTCTCCAGTATGAGTCTATATTTAGATTCATGTGGAGCCCAAATGACTGCGTTACATTCTAATTGACTTCTAACTAAGGCATTGTATAAGGCAATAACGTTGTGGAAGGTCCTCCACCTCTATGCGGTTACCACTCCAGAACCTTTCGGCCCCATCGACCATCTGCGAGCAATGTTTTGAATGTGTCCTGCCCACTGCCACTAAAGTTTGGAAATTCTTCGGGCTATGTCGGTTACCATAGTTCTCCTAGGGGTCTCCTCATTTCAGCCTTCTTATGGGGCCCATTGTGTCGACCACGTCTCAGTGACATAGGTCATCCCTGACAACACACAATGGTCAACCATTTGTCTTGAGACACTGCGGTAAGCGGGACGAGAAGATATTTTAATAGTCCTCCAGATCGTATTTCGGCCATGGCGGCCAATCTCAAAGGAGACTAGCTATTGGCGTGAGAGATATTAAAGTGTACAAGTGTTTGCGCAGACACAGGAGCCCTCACTCTTCCCTCACTCTCATAGTCCGATGAGACGGCAATCCGATACGACCGGAGAGCGATCAGGCGTAGGACCAACAGCTTAACATGCTTTCCGTGGCACGGGGATCACACCACCAACTTCCAAACACCGGGCTGTTACTAAAAAATTCTTAATGGAAAAACCCAATCACTCTTTGCCCGACCTAGGAATCGAACCCAGGACAGCACTCAGCAGTCGCGCTTGCGACCATGAGACCAACGGGGCAGTTACTTCTCCTTGGAACGAGAAGATATAACGTAGCTTTCCAAACGCGGCCTGCTGCGCTGAATAATATATAGTACACATTCTTAATACTTTTTAATACGTCTAGACATAGAATACCAGAATATATTGTCTCAGTAGCGGATTTGCCCTAAGGCCCAGTTGGCCCGGGCCTAGTGGGGTCAGATATTACAGATGGCCAATCGTGGGAAAAATATACACTGGTGATAACAAAAACGACCCAAAGTAAATATTATATTGTGTGTAAAAAACTAGATAATTAGAGCAGTGCTGGCTCTGTGGTGACAGCCCCGACTTACGTCCGTTAGTACGTTTGTACTACGCCCCGACTTAGCATGTTGTAGAACAAAAAATCGAGGACATGTGTCATCTGACAATCAGCACTGGGCGGGCATGGAAAATTATAGTCCACCCTCTTTCGAAGAGAAGAAGCCTGCGAGTCCCAGCAGTGGGAACATTACAGGCTGATTATGGATGGCTAAAATGCTCGATCACTCACTGTCTATTCGGGCGTACGTGGGGTTCAGGGGCGTCAGATGCAATCCTATTGTCTCTAGTACCAATACCGACATGTATAAACCGACAGAAGTTAGCAACAAGTAATAAAGAGATCTGTGTTATTTTAACCCTACATAACTAAATTTCTGAAGCTAAATTCTCTTCGATAAAAAACATAATATAATATATATTAGGAAAACCAACACACTGCTATCTGATCCCAAACTAGGCAGAGCCTGTATTATGGTGACCAGACAACTAATAAACATAGATAGTCTTATAATAGGTACCTATGAAAATGCCGTTTTGTATGAAAAAAATTAAACGAATTTTTTTCATGTATTTTTTATTTGTATTAATCGAAATAATCACCCATGCAATCAATGCATCTTTGCCAACGCAGTTGCAGTTTATTGATGCCCTTCTTAAAAAAATCAGCTGGACGGGAGGCAATAAAATCTTCAAAGGCATTTTGTACTGCCTCTCGGGTATTGAATTTTTTTCCCGCCAAGAAGTTATCCAAATTCTGGAAAAAGTAGTAGCCTGTAGGCGCAAGGTCTGGTGAGTAGGGCGGATGACGGAGAGCTTCCAACCCCAGTTCTTGCAACTTGGAGACCGTCTGCTGTGCAGTATGAGGTCGCGCGTTGTCGTGCAGGAGCAGCGGAGACGAGCGATTGACCAATGCTGGTTGGAGATGTGCCAGCTTCTCCATCATTGAGTTCAGTTCTTCACAGTACACATCTGCAGTAATGCTCACCCCGTTTGGTAAGAAGCTGTGATAAATCACACCGGCGCTAGACCACCAAACAGTGACCATCACTTTTCTAGGGGTAAATTTTCGTTTAGGGCATTGTTTAGGTGCTGAACCAGGATCCAACCAACTTGCTGAGCACTTGCGGGTATCAAACAGAATCCATTTTTCATCGCAGGTAACAATGCAGTTCAAAATTCCTTCATTTGTGTGTCTGTTGAGCAGTGCAAGGCACGTCTCGACGCGTACTTCGCGCTGGCGATCATTGAGTTCGTTGTGCACCCATTTGTCAAGCTTTTTTACCTTGCCAATTTGACGCAAATGGACCAATATTGTTTTGACGCGAACGTCGAAAGCTGCTGCTAATTCAGCCGTAGATTGTGTATCATCAGCTTCCACAATCGACTTTAATTCGTCATTGTCGACCAAAGTCTTTGGACGACCGCGAGGTTCATTTTTCAGGTCGAAATTTCCAGAACGGAAGCAAGCAAACCAATAACAGGTGGTGCGTTGGTTTGTAGTGTTAGCTCTGTAAACGTCGTTGATGTTGCGTGCCGCTTGTGCCGCGTTGCTGCCACGACGGTACTCATATTCCATAATTACTCGAATTTTTAACGTATCCATGATGACGAAAAAGATTGAAATACGATGAAAATGTAACACTAATCAATAAACAAATGACTACTTTTGGAAAAAGAATTCCATGTTTTTAAAATAAAATAAATTTGAAATTAGAGTTCTTAGACCAACAAAAATTATTTTGATTTGAAATGGCCAGTACTGCAGAACGGCAATTTCATAGGTAAAGACCTAATATTTCTAAATATCTACATACATATTATAGATAAATTACACCCAGACACAGAACAAATGATTGTGCCCATCACACAAATATTTGTCCTGGGTGGGAATCGAACCCACGACCTCAGTCTTAGCAGTCAGGGTCATTAACCACTAGACTAACAGGCCAGTCTAAATAAAAGTAATACAAGTTGGCGAGAAAGATAATTATTTTATAGTACCTATATTATGGCAGCTAAACGGCCTAGGGCGGCCAAGACTGCAAATCCGGCACTGGATATTGTTCTGTCAGTCTTTTCGGTATAACTCACTGTTATGAGAAAAAAATCGCGTGCGACATACATATCTCGGCATAACATATGACACATTGCAACACAAAAATATCTCTTCCAAACTTTCACTCTGACTATAATTTTCCAGCGTTGACTGATTTAATTTTAGACCAAGTACACTTGCCCGCCATCGTCGGTCAGAACAATCCATTACGTGAACCACACATTCGTGTGTGTTATTTTTTTTAATATTTTGGTTTACAAACATAGACCCGATAATAAGATTCCAAAAAATCACAAACACAAAGAAAATCTTTACAAAAACGTAGACGTACAGTTCATCGTAATCGGAGCACTGTGTCTGCTACGCGGCTACGCCGTACCTCAGTGCGTAGGTGCGTAGCATCTTTGTGCGTACGTGCGTAGCATCTATTGAATACAGTCTACGTCTTCGGGTTTCACCATAATTTAAGATAATTTATTCCAGAACATTTATGAGTATTATAGACTAGCTTCTGCCCGCGACGATTGTGTGAAATTTTGGCTCTCGACCTGTCACGTCGTATCCCATCGTCCGACCGACAGTATTGTTACTCCGTTTACACTTAGTGTCCTTTCTAACTTTTTTTTTAATTTTGCACTATTCGTAACGTGATGTTAAATAGCCTTCCTCAAAAATTGGGATATAAAATGCAAAAAGATTGTTTTAAATCCGACAGGTAGTTTCAGTAATAACCTCCTACAAACAACCTTACAAACTTTACCTGTTTAAAATTAGTGTTGATGTAGGATAATATTAAAGTCACTTATAATACAGTAATCTCGATGTTTTGTTGAGTCGCAAAATCACAGTAAACAGTTTGATACTACCACTAGCTTTTATTAGCGGCTTTGCCTGTGTGGAGGTTGGTAATTATCGCAATAGGACGTACAACCGCGGTTAATGTATTAAGAATGCATTAATCTAGATAATCATAATCGGGATAAAAGCAGCCTATTTCCAAATTTTATCCGTTCAGCCCAACAGACATCGAAACAAACAAACTTTTAGATAGTTACTTATTCATTTAATTTATAAACTATCGCTTGAAAAATCTGTTTATTATAGGGATAAATTAAGGTCGCATCATGCGAGTCGTCGAGTCCCGCCATCGCATCGGTGTATGACCCGCGCTTGAATTTATTTTCGCACGCTTTCGTTTTTATTTTGCGATAACTCCAAAGATAATCTTTTAAATTATTGGTGGATTATCATAATGCGCATGAAATATATTAATTAGTTAACTAACGCATTTAAATGGTAAGAATTTTTACTGTATCCGTTACAATAGCTCTCCAATTATCGCATTGTACGTGACCATTATTTTTGGAGCTGTTCATAAATCACGTGAGGCTCGAGAGGGGGGGAGGGGTTCATAAAAAATCACGAAATGTCACAAAGGGGGAGGGGGGTGTAGTAATATATAAAAGTAATATGTAAATATATCACGTGTATGTTTTTTAATTTTTTAAATAGATGATACTTATACATGTATTTAAAAAAAAAAAAAACAAAGAAAGTAGATTATTTGTAGGTACTAAAATAAACACGTGATATAGGGGGAGGGGAGGGTACTCTTAAACCTCACTAAGTATCACCAAGGGGGAAAAATGCCAAAAAAAACATCACGTGATTAATGGACGGCCCCTTTAGAAGTTATTATGAGTAAAGTAAGCAATACTTAAAATATAGATGAGATATATTCCATTGCAGACAGTGGCGTGCACAGGGTTTAAAGACCGGGTAGGCAGTTCAAAAAAAAAAACGGCTTTCGTAATTGCTCAAGTTAGTGACGACAAACTCACTAGGTGGTTTAAAAGGTTGAAATGGCGATTTCCTGATGATGCTAATGATTCGGCCACCTCAAATATCTAATCCAAGTGAGTGATAGTTACAGAACACGTCACTTGAAAGAAATCCGATGTGGCCTTGAAAGAGGCCCTTCATGTGATCTACGCGCCTAACTTTTTTAAATATGATTTTAAATCATCGTCATAAAAAGTTGGTATGCGACTTCATTCGACCCATAATTCTTTTTCCGTCGAAAGCACAGAAAGATGTGTACTCGTTGTTGACTTTGTGTGTTTCTTAAATAGGTACGTGAGAATACGTTTTAATCAAAATGAACGTTCTGTCGATGCGCTGCTTGCTGGGACAGTAATAATAAACTTCGCTAAACGTAAAACTTCTTCGTAACACTTCTCTCGATACGATAATTACTAAATGTATTTATCTTTGAGCAAGCCGCGGGATAGAAATCATGTAAATCTGCAAATCCCGAACAATTCCACACTGTACTCGAACTACTAAACTAGCAAGGAAAACAAAATAATTTAAATGTGTGTAAACCAACAACACAGCCGGTTTTATGTTTCTTAATTATTTCTATGAAACTTACGAGTTGCATTACCTCTTTGCTAGGTTTATTCTCATTACTCAGGTACACATTTCCCTTTAGATACACTTTTTAACAAACACACATTTTCAACAAAAACCTCACAATCGAACAACATTTTGAGAAAAACAAACAAAAAGCGTAGTACTTAAGTAAATCGAAAAACTAAAACAGTTAAAAAAAACTAGTTGAAATAAGCAACAAATCGACCTAAATATTAACGTAAATGAATTAATCACAAGAAAACTCAGTCAAAATAAAAACATAAAACAGCGCGCTCCACATAAAAGAAATCAATATGGATCCTTTCGTAAACAAACAATTTCTAAAGATAACTAAAACATTGACAAATAAAAATATCATTGCGAATCGGAATTTTCTTGAGGCTACGTACATATTCAACTTGATCGCATAATACTCACAGCGCGCCAATAATGGCGCATGGGCGGCCCGCCCGTGATTGGTTAGCCTGGCGCAGGGACGCCCGCGATTGGATAGCCTGCCGCAGGAGTTCGCTTTATTAGTGCGCTTTTGTGTGCAATGTGCAGACACGAAAATGTAGAAGAAATTACCACTACATGCGTACATTTATGAATGAATTGAAGACACTTTCGATCGCTGCCTGCTTGCGCCGCGATCTGTGAGCACGTTGTCGTAGTAAATTAATAGAACGGTATGAACGTTGCTACTCATTTATATTAGGCGTTTAAACTTTTTGAATAATTTTATTACTTAGCATATTTTCTTTATTATTGAAATATTAGTAACTAGTCCAGATCTAGGTCTAGGGTCTGCAGTGTCTTTTTGCCTATATGGACCGCACGCCACTGATCGCAGACATTTCTGTAAACCTATAAAAGAGGAATATGCCACCATACATTGTATTGTTATATCTCAAAAGGATTAGGCAGCGTTTCTGATGAAAGTTCCCAGGCAGCTTTCATTTTTCTGGAATTTTGGAATTTTAACCAATTTTTTCAAAGCCTAAACCAATTATACCTCCACCTAATTTTTCCTCACTCTGTCTATTGGTGATAACCGTATAAAATTCATTCAATTTTTTTTTTGAATATATTGCAAACAGACAGACGCGGCGGGGGACTTTGTTTTATAATATACATATATATTGGTGATAGTCATAAAACGCGGGCTGCGCTGTGTTTCTATAGGCGAGCTGTGACACATAATGAAAAAGATAAAACGGCAAGGGTCACAGTTAACATACAATTGTTGTAATTCTGGTTGATTTTGAGGGTCTATTATGGAATTAAATGTAATTAAACGAGTACTTCTTGTATATATATATACCTATATAATCTGAATCTCGGAAACGGCTCCAACGATTTTCATGAAATTTTGTATACAAGGGGTTTTGGGGGCAATAAATCGATCTAGCAAGGATTCATTTTTATAAAATGTCGTTTTATTCGTGTTTTCAATTACCAACTTTATCGATAGTCAACTTGAACATAAACTTATTATTTTAAACATAATTTACCAAAAAATACCGAGCAAAGCTCGGTCATCCAGATATTTAAATGTAATGAGGTAAAATAAGTAAATTGAAAACTATTCTTTTTGGTAAATAACACTGATTTGTGACTTGTGACTTGCTTGTGACCACCGCTTGTGGTATATATTTTCTGTGCTTATGCCACAGTCTGCGCTCTTTATTGACAGCAATGACAGTCGATATCGAAATTAATAAAAAAGTACAATTGCAGCTATTGGAAAAACATAATTTTTCATATCATTTACCAAAGCTAGTATTTGACTATAATACGACCAACTTAAGAGGTAAATAAATTGTTTAGAGAATTAGTCAGCGTTTTTTTTTTTTTTTTTTTTTTTTTTTTCAGGATGGGAAATCATCAAATGACTTCTCCCGCTCTGGGCGGAGCGGGAGGGTGTGTCAGACTTTTACTGACTAAAACCCACTCGTGTTCCATCAGTTGCCCATGTGCCAGGGTTATGACGTATAATAATTCGGTTCTAATTGGAAATTGGTCTGAAGCGAGACTTAAGAATGAGGTAGGTTTTTAGAATTATAAGTAAAAATATAAGGTAAACAGTAATTATCTGGTGTAAGACCATATTTCCTGCCATGGTCGCGAGATCTGTTCGAAAGAGTTACCGTGGCCCTAGCATAAGGGCAACTGAAGGAACACGGGTGGGTTTTAGTCAGTGAAAGTCTGACATGCTCTTCCGCTGCACTCTAGAGCGGTAGAAGTCATTTGATGATTTCCCACCCAACCAACCCACCCAAGATCATATTTGGACAGACGTACAAATATCGCAGCGGTATTTTATCGTGCGCGCTGAATCAACAACTCACGGTGTTGAACCGAACATTGAGAATTCAACAGAGTGCAATTTCACTGAATCTATACTCTGTTTATTATAACATTAGAAAAAAGAGGCTCGCAGAAGCAGGAGTACGAAACCTTTTATTTCAAGTTAAGTTCAAACAATTTAAATAAATAATGTGAGCTTTTTTTGTAACAATGTATGGCATGCATACAATAAAGCATTTACTATCGATCTACTCGTCACAAGGCTTGGCATGAAATGAAACAATTTTTAGTAACAATCAGTTTATGAAAAAATAACTATCACATTGTTTTCAACAAACCAACTAAAATAATTTAGAATGTCAGAGGATCTAGACACGCGGTAGCGTGTCAAGCCAAGTTCAAGTAACAGAACTGGCGAGCAGCACCGTGTGTAATATTACACGAACCATTTGGAGCCACTTTTGACCCCCTCTTAACTCAAAAACTATTTCACATAAACGTGTCAAAGGAGAAGGGGACTTCTGGGCCCAACAGTTAACTAGTTGAAATGTGTATTAAAAAAACCGTTATATTTTTCTAAAGGAAATCACAGAATATGGTACCATGTTTCTACCTAGAAAGCGAGAAAACTTCAATTAAATTAATGAAACTAAATAATCGATTAAATAATGCCTGAATTACTACTAATCGATTATGAATAAATCGGTAAAATCTGAGAATATGTATGCAAGTCGAGTGACAAGTGCATATCAAGCTTTCGTGGAATCGATTGAATCGATTTATAGTTAATTTTTTTGTTCCGGCAACACTTGTGCCTGACATCCGTCAGTCACTGACTGACAGATGCACTTCTTTGTTTTCTTCCGTTCTGAGTGTGCCCGTATTTTCCTTGTTTTATTGTTTAACCCCACGACACCTCGGCTTTGCATATTATAACGGACTATTTGACGGATCTTGCTACTTTAAATTACCTGGCTCTCTATTTTGGACAACTGAACGCCTATCTATTGAATATTGACGACATGGATTGCTGTGTAAAGTGTAAACCTCACTTTTACTATAATTCATATAACTTGGTTCCTGGATAGCCAAATTTCACCAAATCTTCAGTGAGTCCTTGTTATTATACCCTGTTACAAATAAGGCTAGTTTGATTTAGTTAACAGCTGGGCCCAGGAATCTATGGAGTCATTCCCTTCTCATATAGTGAGACTTGCAAGATACATATGTGCTCCAAATTTCATAAACACATCCCAAACAGTTATTTATAGATATTAACGTCCAAAAATCGTCGTTTTTTTTTTTTCGTCAAAACTCTAACCCAGTTTCAGATGACCTAGAAAGTTCAAATTTGGCTTGCAGATAGGTAATTAGGTGAATATAAAGGAATAAATCAGAAACTGGTAAATGTTATAATAATTTTCCACTTAATTGATTCTATTAGGAACACATAACAAAAACCATTTAGTATTAATTTTGTTATAAATAAGTAACTACAAATAATGTATGTACAAAAAGTAATGATATCCCATCAAAAACATAAATGTGAAATGAGAGCCAAGTTCAATATTATGATGTATGCCTTGGTTGTTGACGTCAACGACAAAAGAAGTGAGATCTAAATGGGTGCCAAGTTCAATGGTCAGTCATGAAATTTATTTATAAGTACATAAAATATCCTTTATTCTTATAACTTAAGATAATATATTGTAGCCAAAGGTCTGACTTGGCTAGTTTTCATATACGAATTATATTATAACCTTCGCAAGTTCTTAACCTGTTACTTGTCGGTTCTTATTTTATTTTTCCGAAAATTTGGCTTGCTGGTAGAAACTAGACATCGAACATAATAATTCGTATATGAGAACTAGCCAAGTCAGACCTTTGGCTACAATATATTATCCTAAGTTATAAAAATAAATGATATTTTATGTAGTTATAAATAAATTTCAGGACTGACCGTTGAACTTGGCACCCATTTAGATCTCACTTCTTTTGTCGTTGACGTCAACAACCAAGGCATACATCATAATATTGAACTTGGCTCTCATTTCACATTTATGTTTTTAATGGGATTAAAAAAATACACTACTAACAGTAAAACATTTTCTAGAGACAAAAGCGTAAATTGAGATTTATTACTATTAAAGAAGAGAAAAAGTTTTGCCAACTTAATGAACAACACAAAACTAACAATTATAACGATAACAAAAAAATAACAAAAGAAAAACAGTAAAAAAACAAAATCACGAAAATTCAGCAATAACAACGAGAAAAGGCGTAGCATTCACAAGTACCAAGTGAATGACAACACAATTGACAGCTGCAGAAAATTTACGCAATTAGACGGATGGTTGTGTTAGGTTTTAAAATAATATACTAAATTGTAATGTTGTCTTAGTCGATTATTGGGACTTTTGATGGATAATACTGGCAACACTAGTTTTGAAATAACGAGGTTCCGAGACAACGGTTGAGAACACGGGGTGGCACTCGGCCTATTCGCTCGGGGCCAGCATCGAAGACGGACGTAAGTTCTGTTACTATCTTAAATATTAAGTAATTTGATATTATGTAACACTTATTGCTTATTATGAAAATGTTGTTGTACCTTTTATATTTTTGCCGATATTGATAATGTTTTAAATCATATAAAATAGAATATTCATACTCTTTCTTTGCCTAGCTATTGTGATTGTGTTGATACTATTCTGAGATCTCTTGGACAATGGTCCAAGAGATAAAATGAAATGTATTTGAGATAATAATAGTTTATGGCAATGTAAGAAGTGAGTTGATATAATACTTTAATACTGTTTCCATGGAGTTTCTTGTCCTTCTTCTCCATGAAGACCTAGTTTTGGAACGGACAACTAGCTTTCTGATTAATTACTGACAAGCCTAATTGAAATAAATATATAGTCTTGTCTTTCTGTGCTTTATTTAGTGAAACCCTAGGTGTACCTTTAAATGATACAATGTGTTACGTGTTATTTTCCTTACCCTGTAATACCTATGTCAGTTTATAGTTTGAGATAATCTAGTAGTGACGATTAGATGCCTTTGGGTACCCATCCATAAGTTTCTGCTTTGATGTTAAATATATTAGGTATTCAATAAGTTGGTTTAGAGCAAGGGTACCCTAAGTTTATTACATATTTCAGAAGTGGCAAGAGCCTGCTTGTTGCTTAGTTATATAATAACAGGTCAATATCTTAACAACAGTTCATAGAACCTCAATGTGTGGGGCTGGGTAATTTCGTGATTTTATTTAGGTTATTATCAATAGTCATTTTGAAAATACTAGACAGTGCCTACCGTCACTTATTTTTGTGTAAAGGGGCCTAAAATGGTGTAATTTGTGAGGTAAGACGCCTCGTTTTTGGAGAATTTTCAATTGTACATTTAAGCATTTATCGCCCTTAATGTAAGTTTAATTTATAACGTGTAAAATTGAGTAGTTACAGCGCCTCCGTTTACAAGTTTCAGAACAACGATGCTACGTGCCTACCCCGCGGGACCGCGTTGCGATGACCCGTCGCAGCCGTGGTCATATGCACGCTGTGAGTCGGAAGCGGTGACGTGACCGTGTCCGGGCATGAGCTGGGTTATCATCACAACCGGCTACGCGATCTGTACAACGAGCAGAGCCGGGAACGCAGCCACGGGCGGCGGGCTACATCTCTGGCTAGTGCTGAACACGACAGTCGCCGCGTGTCGAATGACAACGAACTGGAGCGGTTGTGGGCGCGAGACATGGTATTTGATGGTTAAAGAAATTTACTTCTCAAAAAGAATTTATATAAAAATGTCACTTACTTGAGAACAATTGTTCCAAAACTTAAAATATTCACAAACTTTGACACTTAAACTAAGCAGGTATTGTTTTTGTTTCTGTCAAATCATTTAAATACACAGTATTAAATCATTTCGTACACAAATCACATCAACGAATACAAACATTTCAAACTTTTCGATCCACCCGCAAAAATAAAAATTATTCAATCCGGTGCCACTATAAAGCAACGCAGCAGTAGGGCAAGTATATTTACGGTAGTGTTTGATCTTTAAGAATGTGATATTTTAACTTCGTTTTGAATACATCAAACGAGTTTGCGTTCTTAACTTCTTTAGGTAGCTTGTTATATTGTTGCACCTCCGCAAAGATAATTGCTCTCACCATTGACTGTTCGCACTCGCGATAGTAAAATGTGTTTCTTCTTATGACGACTACAATTGTGTACTTGACGTATTTGTGTGCGAATAGACTTGTTTAGTATATTTCTTATAGGTATGTTGATACAATGTACATGGAACGGTTTAACATTCATGAGTTACTTATTCAATATTAAGTCACAATCTCAGCCGTAAGCAGTGACATCTCCGATACAGAATTTCAGCTACCGTAGTAATAACCACAAGAATATTTTATGTATTGTTGACTCTCTGTCAACGCCTTGGTATCGGTAAGTTTAAAAAGGTCAATAAATGTGCCACTGTCTACGACTGGGACAAAATAACGGTTATACATTTTATCACACAAACTACAAGGGTTGGCTACAACCATGGTATGAGAGTTTTAACTGTAGACTATTTAGTTGGAGCGAAACGAAACATTAATTTACGAGTACTTTTCCTTTTGAACAATCCTATGGTCAATTCTTGTAGGACATGGTCAAAAGAAAGAACATGTTTATAGATATAGGTATATATTTATATTTTTTTAACCTTTCGAGGTCTATAATAATGCAAATTTGGTTCTTTTGACCGTTTTAATATCTATCTACGAAGCCCAATAGTAATAATAGTCGTAATGAATAATTTTGCTGTAACTGTCAAAATAAAAGTGCAAGATAAAAACGGAAACATATTTAAGAAACATGTCCGTGCTGAGAGACGTTAATTTATCTAGGTCTATGAAATTTTTGCACACGGCAAACTATGAAGTAGGCAAATAATATTAAATATTGAATGGGCAACTTAAATATTTACTAATTATTTACAACATGAAATAAAGGAATGTAAGGAATTAATCTTCTAGAGGTATAAAAATGGAATTGACATTGCTATATAAGAGACTGATACACATTTCCTTCAAGGTCGATTTCATATGGCAATTACTTGACATATACATATTTTAGTAATTACGTGTTAGAAAACGGTTAGAAAACGGGTGTTATTGCCGTTATTTTACGACTACTTCTAGATTATACTTTTCTTTTTATTTGAATTTTGCCCATCTGCGGAGGGCAATGTGTTTATGGGCCTGTGTTTGTATGTATATCTGTTCCCTTTTTTTTGCTTAATATTTAATTACGTTATTTTGGGGCTAGGCATAATTGAGAGAAGGCAGCAAATGGAGTTTGATACAAATAATTTGCTAATCAGTCTTCATAACATTCTAGAAGTATGTTTAGTATTATTGAAAACAGCCAAACACCATTCTTTTGATCTTTCATAAAATCTTTTACGAATAGAAATTATATTAAATTAAAATAAAATGTATGTTTTCAATAAAGTTTAATATCCGCTATAAACTGCCATTTTGGCGTTTATGGGATTATAGCCCGTGGAATTACAGGACGCCTCTAAGGATATTTTGCTTGCCCAAATACGACGAGTAGGTAAGAAGTTATGGGAAACAGATGAACATGCATATACGTACATGGCCTGCTGGATCGTTGCCTTCCTTTGGGCCGCTGTCGGGTAAAACCTCACCTTTGCACATTTATAATGCTACTCCATTCCTTCGCTGTGCTTTGGAATTTATAGTGACAGTACCTGACATTCTGATATATTGTTGACGGGCTTCAAACTCAAAAACGTATCATATATTTTAATCTGTTTCTAAATGAACGATTATTATAAGTTTTTGGGGTAAAACAGACGTTCTTCTCTAGAAAATAGGGTGCTTACTCCATATTACTTTACAAAGCGAGAATAGATTTTTGCTGGTAATGCTTTAGTCATAGTGGTGAATTCGACTTACGCATTAAGCATCTTATGGGTATTGAATTCCTTAAAAATTAATTAATTAATTAATTGCCCTGTGCAGGTACTCTTAACCTTGCAGGCACTGTACAGTTTTGGTTTATTGTTTCTTCCCATTTTCATCAATAATTTAGGCCGTCACTAAATAGTAATAGAAAAGGAATGTTATATTGGTCACAATCACAAAAATAAACACATATATAGTCTAAATGCAAAACTAATCGCCGTCTTTTATGAATAAAAAGTATTATTAAAATAAAAATTGTTTAACAAAAACTAGATACGATTATTATCGATGTTTTAAACTAAACTTTATTTAATAACTCATGCGTATTCAATTCAATGAATTTATTGCAGAACAAAGAAGTAAATACATTTTAAGATGTTGAGTAGATGCGCAGTTAATTATGTCATACCGATCTAGGCATGCAAAATATTATTTATATTCATTATTATACACAAGAAAATTTAATATATTTAAAAAAAAAATTAAAAGATTGGTTACCTAAGTTAAAGAAAAATCGAAATTATACAATGCAATACACAGAGGTAAAAAAAAATACAGGTTCATAAAAATGTGAGGTCTAAATTGTTGATAGAATGCCAAATGTCAAATAAATTTCATGTCTGAAGTTAATCTCGACAAACATAGTATGTATAGCATGTCTGATAATATAAGGTTAGTCAAAAAAAAAACATACACTTGAATATTAAGTTCGGATGTATATGACATCCGAACTTAATATTCAAGTGTATGTTTTTTTTTAGTTAGAAAGGTACCCTAAAAAGAAAAAGCACGTTTTGTTCAATTTAAATTAATATTTATAAGTAGGTGGTGGTGGTATGTTTGTAATCCCGTTTACAAACTAATGATGTGGACATTGATAGTTTAAATATATAAAGAAAATTATCTGATTATGGATAAAAAAACATTTATTTTTTAAATATCTTATTAAATTACAAGAATCTCGTTTGCAAACTATTTTCACCTTACGCTGGGCTTTACTTTGTTTGTAAGGGCACAATTAAACACATTATTTGAAGTCTGTTTCCACATATTATATTGTTTACATAGTTAAAATTATCAGTATCGATTAAGGTAGACACTACGATCACAGATTTATTATTTATTTTACGGAAATGTTACAGCATTATCATAACGGTAATTTTTGACATCCTACTTATATTTAATTTGGTAAGTTTGTTGCTAAAAGCTATAGTGCTATCTATTGTTTGCCACAATTATAATAAAAAGAACTTACTGGGTGTGTAGATAAATGAAAATCGTTTGAGAACTAATGAAGTTAATATGGATAATTGTTCGTACTATTGTATTTCGTAGAATTAGATCAGATTAGTTAAATGATTTAACCTCTAACCTATTCATTTTTGTTTACGGTGAATGATTTGAGCTGTGATTAATACCCCCTATATTGGTTTTGAAACCATCCTTGAATATATAAATGTTTTGATTTTAATCAATTACTATCTTTTATCTATTGCTGTGTGAAGGAAGATTCACAAGTACCTAATGTCCCCTGGTTTGTGAGAAGGAAGGTTCACAATCATCTTGACTTAGGAATAACTTAGATATTTAACTGGTGAATTTATTGCTTGTGAGAAGGAAGGTTCACAAGTCACAAGTATTTAATGTCACTATGGTTTGTGAGGGGGAAAGTTCACAAGTACCTGACGTCACAACGGCTTGTGATAGATGTTCTCATCCGCTGTGACTAAGGAATGACTTAGACACAAGTACCTGATGTCGCAGCGGCTTGTGATAGATGTTCTCATCCGCTGTGACTAAGGAATGACTTAGACACAAGTACCTGATGTCGCAACGTTTTGTGATAGATGTTCTCATTCGTTGTGACTAAGGAATGACTTAGACACAAGTACCTGATGTCGCAGCGGCTTGTGATAGATGTTCTCATCCGCTGTGACTAAGGAATGACTTAGACACAAGTACCTGATGTCGCAGCGGCTTGTGATAGATGTTCTCATCCGCTGTGACTAAGGAATGACTTAGACACAAGTACCTGATGTCGCAACGTTTTGTGATAGATGTTCTCATTCGTTGTGACTAAGGAATGACTTAGACACAAGTACCTGACGTCACAACGGCTTGTGATAGATGTTCTCATCCGCTGTGACTAAAGAATGACTTAGACACAAGTACCTGATGTCGCAAACGGCTTGTGATTATGGTTCACATCCACCGTGACTAAGGAATGACTTAGACAATATATTTATGTATATATTTATTGCTTGTGAAAAGGCCAGTTCACAGCCATCGTGACATAGGAATAACGTAGACATTTTATGAATGTCCTGATTTTATTTTTTTTAATGTGGGGAACCCTCCTCGTTTACCACCATCATGTTATGTGGGACTCTTAAATGTCTTTTATTTTTGTGCTTACTCGTTTGTTTCTATTGTATATTCTGGGATGGTTCGCAAACAGTGCTTAAGTTGTAAGTGTTGGATGTAATGTGTAAATAATTGTAAGCCGTATTCGATGCTGTCAGTCTTACTTGCCAAGTGTTAGGTTATAAATGCTAATTTGTATGCGTGCATGAGGACATGCACGATGTCAGGATGGTCGAGTGTTAGGTTTTAAAATAATATACTAAATTGTAATGTTGTCTTAGTCGATTATTGGGACTTTTGATGGATAATACTGGCAACACTAGTTTTGAAATAACGAGGTTCCGAGACAACGGTTGAGAACACGGGGTGGCACTCGGCCTATTCGCTCGGGGCCAGCATCGAAGACGGACGTAAGTTCTGTTACTATCTTAAATATTAAGTAATTTGATATTATGTAACACTTATTGCTTATTATGAAAATGTTGTTGTACCTTTTATATTTTTGCCGATATTGATAATGTTTTAAATCATATAAAATAGAATATTCATACTCTTTCTGTGCCTAGCTATTGTGATTGTGTTGATACTATTCTGAGATCTCTTGGACAATGGTCCAAGAGATAAAATGAAATGTATTTGAGATAATAATAGTTTATGGCAATGTAAGAAGTGAGTTGATATAATACTTTAATACTGTTTCCATGGAGTTTCTTGTCCTTCTTCTCCATGAAGACCTAGTTTTGGAACGGACAACTAGCTTTCTGATTAATTACTGACAAGCCTAATTGAAATAAATATATAGTCTTGTCTTTCTGTGCTTTATTTAGTGAAACCCTAGGTGTACCTTTAAATGATACAATGTGTTACGTGTTATTTTCCTTACCCTGTAATACCTATGTCAGTTTATAGTTTGAGATAATCTAGTAGTGACGATTAGATGCCTTTGGGTACCCATCCATAAGTTTCTGCTTTGATGTTAAATATATTAGGTATTCAATAAGTTGGTTTAGAGCAAGGGTACCCTAAGTTTATTACATATTATAGTATAAACCGACAAAATAAAAAAAACACGTGCTCCCATAACTTATGAAGGAAATACGTAACATTTTAGATTTGGTAGAATTATAGTGACGTAAAAAACGTTCCCGGTAGGCGGTACTGTTCACCCCTGCTTCTTTTAGATTTTAAACATCGACACGACAATATAGAATGTAAAATCTAAACAATATTAAATGAAAGCCTTGTAATTTCAGAAGGTAAATAGATTAAATAAGTACAATTAAGTGTGACAGCTGTTATATAAATGAATTATATTTAACTCCACATCAATCTTGTCTGTAATAATGTTTGTTGTAATTTTATTGCAAAGTGTGCACCTAAAAGAGCCTTTTTTAACTTCTGTCTAATGCTATAGTAAATGGAGTATATGCTTGGGGAACATTCCAAGTTTAAAACAACGCTCAAAACTAGTTTTAAACAACGACCAATGCTTGAGATTTTTTCTGTAAAAAGGACCTTAGTATCGGTGCTAAGCTTTGTGTTGAAGATATATAGAAAGACTAGCTTTTGCCCGCGGCTTCGCCCGCGTGGATGTCGGAAATTATCGCAAGAGGACGTACAACCGCGGTTATTGTATTAAGAATGCAATATCTGGATGACCGAGCTTTGCTCGGTATTTTTCGGTAAATTGTGTTTAAAATAATAATTACGTACAAGAAATATATAACTACATCAATGACAAACAATATGCCATAGGCTTGTTCTTAGACATGACTAAAGCGTATGATAAAGTTTCCCATGACATTTTATTACAGAAATTATATGGTATAGGAATTAGGGGTACCGGCTACAAATGGCTAAAATCTTACCTTAAAAATAGGAAGCAATATGTTGAAATAGAATACTACAACTAAGAAGCAAAAGAACTGCAAACTGTAAAATCACGGATAAAAATTATTAACCACTCCATTCCACAGGGCACTGTTTTGGGGTGTATATTATTTATTATTTATATAAACGACCTACCTAAAATAATTAATTCCAAGTGCGTTCTATTCGCTGACGACATATCGCTAGTATTTAGATGCACTGAAAACACCGAAACTTTGAACAACATCGAAAATACCTATAAACTACTTAAATCATGGCTAGAGAAACACAATCTACAAATAAATGCAAACAAAAGTAATCTGTTACAATTTAGGACATACCAACGAAAACCGTTAAGCTTAAACAATCTTAGTAATAAATTAAATATCCCAGAAAAAGACGATCTAACGCTTCTTGGTTTAACATTGGACAGTAACCTAACGTGGAAAAAGCATATCGAAAACCTAAAGACTAAACTATCAAAATTTATATACGCATTTAAGTAAATTAAAAAGCAACACAAATTATGAGACCGCGCTTTCAACATACTATGCCTATGCTTATGCATGGTTTAACTATGGCGTAATATTGTGGGGTGAAAGTACGATATTTTCATCATGCAAAAGAAATGTATACGCATCCTTATGAACATTGAGCCATGGGAAAGTTGCAAACCGCATTTTATAAAAAATAAAATAATTACGTTACCCTCCCTTTACATACTACAAATAGTTACATTCGTGCAAAAACACAGATATTACTTTCGATCAAACATAGAAGCGAACCAAAATTATAACCGAAGAAACAAAAATACGCTGATTACACCGACACCAAAATTAAAAATAATGAAAAATAGCCCCAAATATAGGATCGCAACAATTTATAATAAACTACCAAACTACATAAAAGAAGACGAGAATACAAATTCATTCTATAACAAACTAAAATTACTTTTAATAGGGAAATGTTATTACACAGTAGACGAATTCATGACAGATAAGACTTTATAGATATAGGTACGTAATTACTAACTTCTTTTGACACAAATATTGTTAAGATTGACATTAAATCAAATCTATCTTCTTTTGTATTGTAGAATGACTTGCCATAACTCAATTTAATTATTAACTTGACATGATTGTATTTAATTTCCTTATTTTATCCTAATTTTACTTCACTTTATATTAATTTAAATAACTAGACTTTTTATATTTTATTTTTGTAGTTTTGTTGTGCCCTTACAGGGTCCATATTTTGTACTTAGCTTTAAGCCTTTTGTAACACCTTCTCACAATATGGAATGCAATAAATAAATAAATAAATAATAAGTTTATGTTCACGTTGATTGTCGATAAAGTTGATCATAGAAAACATGAATAAAACGACATTTTATAAAAATTAATCCTAGCTAGATCGATTTATCGCCCCCGAAACCCTCTGTCTACTAAATTTCATGAAAATCGTTGGAGCCGTTTCCGAGTATTAGAATTGCTCGTTTAAAGGTATAACATTAATCCAGGTTATATAGGTAATAGCTGTTACCTGCGACTTCGTCCGCGTGGTATTTAACAAAAAAGTTTTTCATTCGTTTTATTTTTTTTCGTGAGATCCTATTTTTTTCTTCTTAAATAAAAGTAGCTTAAGTTACTCCTTGTAACATCAGCTATCTGCCAGTGAAAATCCCGTCAAAAGCAGTCCAGCCATTTCAGAGATTAGCCGGAACAAACAGACAGACAAAATTTGTAAAAAATGTTGTTTTGGTATATGTACCATACATATATCCATTACATTATACACTTAGTAAAAAGTATCTTAATATTACAAACAGGCTAGGCACTCCAATTTTATTTATTTGTCTAGATTTCCCTTAAACAGCGCATTGGGCGCTGTTTAATCTCTCAGGGATATCTTTAGGTCCATGCGAAAGTACACTAATAATAATTAGTCTGATGTCCTTATGGTCAATTGTTGACACTGCTGATAGATAGAAGAAAGAAAGAAAATACGTTTATTTGCGGTAAATATGACGCAAAGAAAAACTGAACACAATGTTTTTGATATAGAAAAAAGCTGGAGAAAATATGCGTCACATCCACGCAAAACGATCGATAAGTATATTGTTCCTAGTGTTCCTACAAGGGTATGCAACTTATTCTTAACTCCGGCTTTGTGATGGTGGCGGAATTCACCTTAATACAAATAGAAACATTGTTATAATCTAATTATGTAATAAACGTTTGTTCCAGTATGAGTTCAAAATATTTTTAAGGAAACGTGAGAGACGAGAACTGTTACTTCAGAAGTCCAGAACTTTATTCAGCAATTTACTGAGTGAGGTATGTATGCTTATGATGTTTCGTTATTAATGTGCTTGACTTTCGAGCTGTAAGTATTTAGTGTGGAATATGTTTTATTCTAATCTTATCTGCAAACAAACGGATCGTGAATTCACGATAAATGAAACGAATCGGGGTGAAATTTTGAAATTTGAACATACATTTAGTAACTTGGATTAGTACTTCTGTTATTAATTATCCTGAAACACAAATCTGTTTACAGAGGCATTTACTATGAATATAGTGTTCCGCAATCGTCATCGGTCGTGTACGATCGCGTATGAATTCAATTTCTCAAAGACGTAACTTAAATGGCGACAGCATTTTGTCACGCACTGGATATTGAACACGGAGTGTGAACTAAGCATTTAGAATTTAACAGAGTCCATTACAGGGTGTCAGATCTAACGGATAGCACAGTAATCTACTCCGGTCATCAAGGAGAATGGAACCGGCGAGAGACGTCGTACGGTGTCCCACAGGGATCGGTCGTGGGGCCGCATCTGTGGGACATCGGATACGACAGGGTGCTACGCGCCGACCTCCCTAGCAGCGTCAGCGTGGTTTGCTACGCTGTCGAGACGCTGGTCCTGGCGCAGGGGAGGTCGCACGGGGCGGTGGCCGAACTTATGACACGCGGGGTTGCGACAATCGTCGAAAGCATCCGGCAATTGGGACTCGAGGTGGCCCTGCACAAGTCCGAGGCCATGGGTTTTCATGGTCCTCGGAACGCGCCACCTGTGGATTCCGAACTCACGGTAGAAGGGGTTCACATCGGCGTCGAGTCGACGATGAAGTACCTGGGACTTGTCCTCGACAGCCCGCGGAACTTCGTCGAGCACTTCCGATGTTTGGCTCCTAGACTAGAGCGGTCTGGGGCTGCCTTACAGCGGCTGTTTTAAAACATGTTGAGCCAGCAATTTGAAACTCATTTCCATTCATATGTGCATATTATGTATCATGTTACACATGTAAGAAATAAATACATCTTTATCTTTATTTTTATTGCTTCACTATGCTCATGGTATAGCCTCATGATTTTCGTGAGGTTACGCAATAATAAAATGGCCTATAAGAACTTATTACTTCAATTTCATGTTAATTTCATATTTTCCAGAGACCGCTGAAGTTAAGTGGAAGTTACGTTACATATGGATACAATGTACAATTAGTTGCGTCTGATATGCCAGGTAGATACTTTACTTGTTTTGGTAAGGTAATTTTATTTTAGGTGCATCGTCTTTTTTTTTTTTTTTTTCAGGATGGGAAATCATCAAATGACTTCTCCCGCTCTGGGCGGAGCGGGAGGGCGTGTCAGACTTTTACTGACTAAAACCCACCCGTGTTCCATCAGTTGCCCATGTGCCAGGGTCACGGTATCTCTTTCAAACAATCACGCGACCCCGGCAGGCATCGGTCCTAGTAGACCCCTACACTGCTGCTGACATCTCTTTGAGGCGCGCGTGGAACACTGCGCGCCGTCGACCCGAGCTTGGTCCTTACCGGGCGGCGAGCTACCCATTGCTCGCCACCCGCAAGCTCACGCCTACGGTGGCCGGGAGTCCGCAATCGACTCCCGACGCCCAGGGCGTCTCCTCCTGCGGCGGCTAGGGACGTGAGGGCGCAGAGACTGCCACTCCCTCACGCGCTCCGCCTCCTCCTTCGCGAGCATTACTGCTTCGCAGAAGGAGGTGACGGCTTCCCATTCCCTTTCGCTCCGTACCATGGCTCGCACCAGGGCCGGCCGCGAGAGGTCGCCGCCGCCGATCGCCTCCACGAGGACACGGCGGTGCTCCGCCCAGGCTGGGCACACCTCCACCTTATGCTCCACCGTGTCCTCCAGACGATCCTCGCAATGGAAACACCCGGACGTATCCTCCCGCTTTATCCTGAACAGGAACCCACCGAAGCACCCATGCCCGGTGAGAACCTGCGTCAGGCGGAAGGTGAGGACGCCGTGGCGCCTCTCTATCCACTCCTCAAAGAGGGGACTTACCGCCGCAATTGTGGCGTGCCCAAGGTGCATCGTCTTCATACATATATAATTTTAAAAATAGTGTATTACAAATATTGAAAAACATTTTAAAAGAGTAGCGGTGGAGTTTCTTCCCCATTCTTCTCCATACGAATCTACCTTTTGGAAGGAGTGACTAGAATCAATTCCAAGTTACATGAAAATAGAAGTGCCTATTTTGGGCCTATTTGTAATAAATTCTTTGACTTTGTCTTTGACCAATGTGTACTAGCTGTTGTTAACATTTAGCTAAACCTTACGTTTACATTCTGTCATTTAATTTTGAAATTACTTTTACATGCTTAAAATAATAAAAGTATAAGCTGATATTGTTTTGTTGTTAGCTAAACCGAAGCTGGCCGGTGGCAAGCAGAAGTACGGCTTGGCTATGTCAATACTTGTGCGGGAGCGGCAGGTAGACTATATGCAGAACATAAGTGATGGCTGTCTTATGACACTGTCGCCCATCGTCACGCCATGTTGTCGGAACACATTCCTTATTGTCAGGTTTGTCTGACAAACATTTTGCTTTTACGCCATTACTTAATTAGACATTAAAGAATCAAGCGCTACGACAACAGTCTTGTACTGTTGTTGTGGTAATAATCTTTGTGATTGAATTTGAATTCATTTAGAACAGTGTGGTTTGGATTTTTGCATATTTTGTTCTCATTTATGTTTTTCTACAAGTTCTGTAGGTTTTCTCAACCTTGTCTTCAAACCTACCTAAACTATAAACAAAACTTTGGATATACAGCATGTAGTTTTATAGTATGAAAATTTTAAGAGAACCGTTGATGAGTACCAATTTGTCGAAGTGGAATATCGTAAATGTTGTATGATCTAAAGAATGCTACTGATACCTCAATAAACGTGGCTAGCTAATGGCTTCATTTAAAAAAAAGAGTGTACGAGGTCCATCGACACGAAAAGAAGAAATATACATGTTTTATGTAAACGTGCGGTAACAGAACAGCCGACCAATTCTCTAACAATCTCAACGTAAAAACTAAGATGAAGAGACCTGTCAGTAGTGTCAATCTCTGGCTCAGGGGAAATGACAGCTCACTTCACCTACTTTTTAACGGCGACATTTTATCGTAATATACCGACTGTTCTCAAATCTTTGTGTATTCAATAGAAAGTGTTGGATACATCGGAGAGTTTCTGTATCATCATGATATGACCACTTACGTAGTATTCCGGTTGCTTGCAGCGCTTGGGATGAAAGCGTTTCTGGAAAGAAATTACAGTATGGTGACGAATTTCTACTTAAGGCAGAGAATTATGCGGATCCCAAGGTGAATGTAATTTAAATTGATTTGGTAAAGAGTTATTCTTAAGTACGTTTTAGTTTTACGTCTAAGAAAACAGCCGGTTTTATAGGTACATAGGAACTAGGATTAACTCAGTTCCTATACCTAATACCGACTGTTTTGTTATGATATGTTAGAATGTTCAGATTTTGCAAGAATACTTAGTATAACGTTAAGTTCTGTTTACGTTTTTGTTTTTATTATTTATTTTTGTTTTCAATGTTTTGTTGGTATATTGGCGTCTACTAGCTGACATTATAGCAAATAATTTAATTTCATGTTTTGTGTTACGTAATGTCAATTACTTACTATTGTATAGAATCAAGTTCTTCTAACTTAACAAACAGCCGTGTTGCTGGGGAGTTTGTTGTGCTACTTCTTATTCCCAGCTTAGCACTAGGAAGTGGTGAAGGCTGGGCGTGTTGCCTATCTTATGTAATGCTGACGTTCAAAAAGTGCTGACTCTCAGCCTAGTTTAAATAAATGACTTCGATTTTGTTTAAAAGATTAAGTTAGACGATGATGCTGCTGACTGGTTTTAAGGGTGATATTACACCGTGTAACTACATAACTGCGCTGGTGACGATAAACTATGTAGTACAGATAGGTACAAAGAAATATCGCAAAAAATATATTTGAATTATGTTATTTGCAAGTCATAGAAACTCCATTAGTCACTGAAAAAATCTCTAAAGAAGTATAACATTGTATTAAACAATAAGAACTTAGAATACTTCACAATTTATTAGTGTGTACGTAGGTACAGACGATTTATTTGCGCTATTTTGTAGTAGGCCAGCTGTCTTAAGATTCCAAGCTTTATTGAACTAAGAAGATTGAAGCGGCTATTATTAGGTACGATCCTCTATAATTATTAGTAAATAATAATGATGGTTCTGAGTGTACAGGCACCGTCTCTTTACGTCCGCTACACCCCGGCTGGCGTGCCAGAGCCCGCGGACCGCATGCCTTTGCGACTGAGTTCTGTCAAAGACACCAACTGTCGATTCACAACGATGCCATTGTTGCCGTGCGACAGACTTGCGGGATCGGGTAACCCTGTAAAAGTAAGTAGCAGTAGCAAGGTCTTTACTTGTTTGTTAAAAAAGTTGAGCTTGTTATATTAAGCAGTATATAACTATAAGTGTATATATGTACTAACTATCAAGCTTTGAATGTCAGAATGGTAACGGCTTATTTACTGTGTATAGGAAAGGTTTCAATAAGTAAAGCACAGAAAGACAAGAATAGACATTTTTCAATTAGGCTTGTCAGCAATTAATCAGAAAGCTAGTCGTCCGTTCCAAAACTAGGTCTTCATGGAGAAGAAGGACAAGAAACTCCATGGAAACAGTATTGAAGTATTATATCAACACATTTCTTACATTGCCATACATTATCATCTATATATTAATACGTGAAGCGAAAACTTTGGATCTCTTTTTACGAAAATTGGGCGGACGGAGAAGTATGAAATTTCGCACACTTATAGTTTATACAGAGAAAAAGTGTCAAATGCTAATATTTTTTAAATTATGCGTAAAAATACATTATTTTCAATAAATAACACGTTACACACACTACTATTCATTATCGTGTATTTAATACACACATGCATAGATATTCTTTTGCATATGGTCCAAATCTGTGGTCCAATCGAGAACATCTGTCTTTAATTTTTTGTGTCTATAGTCTTACTGAATGTCAAGTATAACCATAGGTAATAAATTAATTTTATAGATATATAACCTATTTCATCTTTAAAATCTATGATCATATCAAGAATATTTGTCTTTAATATTATTTAATTATTATTTAATTTAGTTTAGATTTATAAGAAATATTTTTAGTGGTTTTATGGGGAGTGTCTAGTATGGCATTAGTAGGTTTCCCATACAAAACTTAGTGTCGCGTGCAAACTGTAGAGATTGTATGCCTCACGATTGTACAGGCTGGTCATAGATTGTACAGGCTGGTTATAGTTATGACATTTTGAACTGTCATAATTAATTAAAAATAATAGGGAAAATTCTATAAAAACAGAGCTTTCTGTGATAATTCATTCCATATCCAGCAGTTAAGAAGTATTAAGAAAATAAAGAAGAGAGTCCTGAAGAAGTATTCTTTACTCATTACACCTACGTCCTGGTCCTGGCCATCACCATCCCGCCAGCGAACCCTCTCGTCAACAATTTGTCTATAGTGTTACTGAATGTCAAATACAACCATATTATTTTTTTATATTTACTATTACATATATTTTTTTCATTTAATAATGTATTTCTATTCAAATGAAGTACGGTCGAATTTCAACCAATGGGCGATCACTAGTTATCTTAAATACATTAATTCTATCTCTAGGACCATTGTCCAAGAGAACTCAGAATAATATCAATATACTCAAAATATAACAATAATATCTAGGAAAAGAATATGAATATTCCATTTGTAGGATTTAAAACATTAGCAATATTGGAAACACTATAAACAGTACAACAACATTGTCATAATAGGCAATAATTAGGATATAATATCAATTACTTAACTAACGTGACCTCTGGACGATCCTTCCACACAACGACAACACTAGAACTAGCCAACTGAACATCTGCCAAGCAACTGACTGTTTCACTGTGGCTCCGGCCTTTTATACCCGTTAACAAACAAGTATGATTCAAAACTGACAGCTTGAGTCAAATCAGTGTTTGACTTTTACAAAAATAAGTTTATAATAAAAATCATTTACTAATTCCATAATTCAATATTAGACACATAATAATTACATATATCAAGCTCATGCCCGTAAGTTCCCATAGTTTTGATTTGGGCTCTGTTATACTATTATAAAAGGTATCCTACAATACGTGATTTTCAACAGTAATTTTCCAATATTATTTGATTGAGCGTGTTTCCACTATTTTCAGACTGGTGCCAGGCTAATCATAAAAAACCTTGTCGCAGACAAGAGTTTATGCGTCATGAATCAAAACTGGATGCAGACATTTTTCGGGCCTGTGAGTAATCATTAATTAGATCTATTCATTTTCCACAGGTACAGTCAAGTTAATTAATATATTGGCAGTGACAATGTTTCAATAATTATCTTGTAAGCGTGTGTGTCTATTTGTCCGTCTTTCACGGCAAAATGGAGCGACGAATTGACGTGTTTTTTTAAGTGGAGATAGTTGTAGGGATGGAGAGTGACATAGGCTACTTTTTGTCTCTTTCTAACCCCCACTTCCCTAAAATGGGGGGTGGAATGCGCGCTAATCTCAGGAACTACTGGTTCGAATTGAAAAAATATTTTTGAGTCGGGTAGCCTATTTATTGAGGAAGGCTATAGGCTATATAACATCACGCTACGATCAAAAGGAGCGGAGCAGCAACAACAAAATGGATGAAAATTGGCAGGCTGCGATGCGACGGAAAGGGTCAGGGGAGCAAATATTTGACGCGGACGAAGTCGCGGGCAGAAGCTAGTGATCATATAAATCTGTACAAACTTGACATCAATAAAATGCTTTCATATAAACTGTATTTATTTATGTTCCGGTAGTGCTGTCAAAAATATCTGACTACTCTTTGGATTATAAATATCTAAATACTTTATATAATTAATATATTCGGTGCAACCTAGAATTCATAAATTTGTATGGAGTCCTGAATATTCTACTAAAAATCTGTTGCAGCCATCTGGTTAAATTGGCCAGCTAATTGAACGCCTACGCTGTTCATTAAACACCATGTTCTTCTTGTTTTCTAGTTGTTTTTGCTCTATCATACGACACGAGCTTGTTAATAGCCCCCTTTTCTTGCCAACTTTCCTACCAACTCTTCAGTGACATGCGAGGATGAATTCCCTTGTACAATATATCGCTCATTTGGAGCGACAGTGACACAACTGCAAATTTGTAAATTTTACACTACGCCAGTTTTAAGATTTTTTCGTAACACACATGAAGATTCTGAACTTTTCTTACAACGAATGAATATCTCTATATTTTATTTTTGTAGTTTGAACCCTGGGCTTGAAAATAGATTCATGTCTTTTTTATTAATCAATCTATATCTATGAGAAAAAAAAACCATTTTAAGACTTACAATTGCGTCGTTGTTACCCTAGGAAAAGAAATTTCGAGTAGTTTTCAATTTCGATTAATCAACACAATTTGTTTTATTTCAATAAAAAATAACAATGAAAGTAAGTGGCGACATAGATATGGCCCTTAGTATGAATTTAATAATGGTGTTACCATGGTTACAATGGTTACAATTTCGCGAAGCTTTATCTTAATTACACTTTAATAGGAACAATCCACCAATAAATTTAAATAAAATAGGATACAAAATTTGTTTTTTTTTTAAATCTGTCTTAATAACTTGTTGGTTGCGCCTCTTGGGAGTTTGTTGCGCCACTTCTTCTTCCCAGCTAAAGCACTAGAAATATGTGGTGAAAGGCTTGCGTTTTGAGGGACTGTCTTATGTAACTTTGACGTTCAACAAGTGCTGACTCTCAGCCTAGTTTGAATAAATGTCTTTTGATTTTGATTGATTTATCTTCATGACACAGAAATATCACAGATGTTTACAATATTCTTAAAATCTATAACCATGCACATCCAAAAAGTTATTCTTAAAAGTTAGACTTACGTGTACCTATACGTAACGTTAGAACAATTTTTAAGATTTCAGTCTCATTATCGTTTTTAAGTACTCAAGTGACTTGTGAATTACAATATAAAATAAAATAAAAAACTAAACGACAACAATAAAAATTGGCACTCAAGTTGCTTAAAACAAGCTTTCGTAAAATCCAGAATAGCATCTGGGAACAATGTTTCTTTTTCTGCAGAAAATATCTCTGAAAATTAGTAAAGAAACGTTAAAACTCGGACAACAGCATTAAACAAAAACTATAATGCATGTAATGTTTTATTTTCCATTTGCACTAGCAGAAATAACGGTTTTTGAATCAATAGATCAAACTTTGAATATTCTTGCTCACAAAGTTTGAGTCACATTCGTGCTCGACTTCCCATTTTAATGGCTAAAAATTTATAGCAAATAATAATAATATTAGCGGGTTATATTTGATATCAAATTATTGCAATTAGTCATAATTGTTATTGTTAGTAGAGTATTTGAGAACGATATTGGCGTAATTATATTAACGTCAAAAAAAATTACCAAATGTTTGGTGGAACAACGGCGCAATTGTATATACGTCATTGTATCCACAAAACTATTTTAATTTCAAGTTAATAGTGTCATAAAAAACAATTGCATCTTTGTAGCTCCGATTGTAATTAGCAAAATGGAATATTTCAACAACGTCTTTTCGTTCTCTAGCGGACGTTTTTTGAACTTACAAATGTGACATTGTCACACCTAACGTAGATTATTAGGCAGATAATTTTGGTGTAATTAAGTCAGTTTCGCATTTTTTTGCAGTTGTGTCACTGTCGCTCCAAATGAGCGATATTATTCGATACAACATTATTATTATCTGTTTCCAAGTAATTAAAATTATTTATCAATACACGAAGAGGATGCTATCCAGTAGGTTTTCACATTCAGGATGACATGGCTGACAACACAAATTTGAATTTGTTTCAAAGAAAAGATTACAATAGGTTATACTCCTGTTAAGACTTTAAGACAACAGTAGTCAAATTGTCAAGATATTTTTCATAGAAAAATTGCACAGATATTTTTGATCCTATCTTTGCACTAAATAATATGAACAAGGGATTGCGCACAATTTTTAGAGTCCATGTCTGTAGGAATATTATTGATATAATGTAGTCATATATTTACGATGTCACAGTTTGTTTACAATGAATTGTAATGCAAAGCTGTTTAGAGTTTTAGGAAACTTACCACTGCCTATATATTTTTGATGCATGAACATGTTCATATATTAAAAAACTCGACTGTACTCTGACTGCCTATGACATTATTCGGAAAATACGAATCATCGTGGCGCATATCGCACTCTATGGCACTTGGGACGATCTCCAAACGATTGTGTCATCTCATCGGGAACTAGAGTCCAACCGAAAACGTCGAAAACTGAACACCTACCACATACATTTTAATTAATTAATTAATGTGCCTCTTAATTCTGAATTCTTTTTAGTTTTTATAGTAAGTTAAAGTATATCTCTTAATTCAGCATGCTTCTTGGCAAAGGCCTCCTCTAGCAATTTCCATTGAATTCTGTCACGAGCCACTCTCCTCCAGTTAGGACCCACTGTAAGTTTGAGCTCGTCCTCCCAACTCCTTTTCTGTTTTCCTCTGTTCCGTTTGTTGGTCCTGGGGTACCAATCGGTTACGATTTTACACCATTTCTCTCTTTGTTCTCCCATCATGTGCATCACCACTTACATACAGTGACGGATTAAGACTACTTGATGCCCTAAACAATCCACGCCTGTGGGCCCCCCTATCCGTATCTCAACTAGAATCGGTTTTTAAACCTTTACCGCCTAAAAATATTATTTTTTTGTAAAATAAGATGATGAGATGTAACGTAACTTAGAAGTGGAGTAGGTGCGACTACGATAAAAACCAAAATATGATTTATTTATTTATTGAAATGCGCCTTGCGGCTTTTCCGGGCATTGAATTCACGCAAGATAATATTAACGTCTAACGTTTTTAAACTATCAGACTCTATGTGTAATATCGATAAATTATCGAGCCTTTCTTGTATCATCTTTGTCCTTCTTTCATTTTTGTAATATTTTTAATTTTGTAAAAGAACGTTCCGCTGAGCAATTTGTAATCACAAGCGATAAAAATATACGCAGGGCAGTTTTCACATTAGGGAAAGCTGATTCAATTTTATCATCATGTATTATTTTATACAATTATGCGTGAGTTTGATGTAAAGTTGTGCGAGCCGAATCACTGGGTCTGGAACGTATTTTACTTATGTCATATGAATGAAACTGTTGAATTTCTGTTATTAATTCGGTGTTAAGGTTTTCTGGATATGTTTTTAGTAGATTTGTGCTGTGCTGACTGTATTCTGCAGTTTGATTGGGACACATCATTTTAGCAGCATCGGCATGAGGATCAATTCGACAAAAGGATATAGCAATTTTGAATACTACATCGAATACAATATAAATATCTGAGTTCATTTCTTTTTGAATCACTCAAGTCCATCGAGAAATTACGAAGTTATTAAACTTTAAAAAAAGGGAGTTTTAAAACGCACGCCGCGCGCGCGAAACTGCTGATGACGTCACGAGGCTCGGTCGCCCGCCACGCGCCGCACTGCTTTGTTATGATTTGCGGAGTTTAATCGTTGTTTCTTGTTTATTTATGTTTTATAGATATTGGTAGATAGGAAACATGGAAGTCGGATTTACCCAAGGCCCAATCGGACAATCTCGCGAAGATTGATTCGTTTATGGTTGAAAAGTAAAAAAAAAAACAATTTATTCCAGTGCACAGGTAGGTACTACGTTTTAGAATGTTTTGATTTGGCAGGCAGGTACCTTTTTCGTGTTTCTACAATGTGTAGGCACCTCTCTACCTATTTTAAATAATATTTCTTACTAGCTTCTGCCCGCGACTTCGTCCGCCTAAAATTTCCTGCTCCCCCAACCCATCCCGTCGCATCGAATCGCCTGCCCGTGCGAGGTCTTTGTATGCGTGACGTTTTTCTTTGTGCTCGGCTCTTAAGGGTCGTTGCGTGACCTTATATAATATATAGTCTATAGCCTTCCTCGATAAATGGGCTATGCAACACTAAACGTACAACTCTTCAGCTTTTACATGGGTGTGCTACGCAATGAATTTTTTTAAAGACCAAGGCGCGCGCAATGGACATGTTTTATATGGAATTTTTCACATTTTCTTCGAAAAATAAAAAAAAATATTACCCACGTGTTGAAATTTATATGTGAGGGGGTTACAAAGGGGGTCGAAAATTTCATTATTTTTGCGATAGGAAACGCCATTTTCGAGATATAAGCAAAAGAAAAGGAAAACAAAAATACAGTACTGTTTTTGCACATGAAGGCGAGGCACGTGAAGGCAAGGCGCGAGGCGCGCGCAATGGACGTGTTTTATATGGAATTTTTCACATTTTCTTCGAAAAATAAAAAAAAAATATTACCCACGTGTTGAAATTTATATGTGAGGGGGTTACAAAGGGGGTCGAAAATTTCATTATTTTGCGATAGGAAACGCCATTTTCGAGATATGAGCAAAAGAAAAGGAAAACAAAAATACAGTACTGTTTAAAGCACGTGAAGGCGAGGCGTTCGTTGGTGTGAATTTTAGTTCATAACTACTAGTTTTAATCCACACCTTTTTAATCGCGATTAAAAATAGATTTAGTTAAAATAAATTATTATAGTCAAAATTTTTGAAATGCAGTATAAAGTACTTTTAGTTAAGGGGACATGGGGCGTCGCTCCTCATGAAAGTACACCACTTCTTTCTATTTTTTGGGTATTTTGGGACACAAAATAACAATTTGTCCGGTGTAGCAACACTTGTATTTTCGCATCGTGGCACGATACAATATTTTATGAAGACATTATTCGTTTAAATGTTCTGCGAGTCACGTAACTAAAGGCAGAAAGAACGTGCGTGGCGGTGCCGCGGACGCGAACGTGGAAAATGACGTCATCAACAAATTGTGCGTATTGGCGGGCGTTTTTGAAAATGCAAAATTAAAACCGCTCTAACTTCGTCATTTTTGGTCCAATTTTAATAATTCTTTCACTGAAATAATTGGTTTAGGTATGACTGTAATTCTACATATTTAACTAAAATCGTCGCTGATCCTCATTTGTCTGCTGATTCTTTGTATATCTCTCTTCTTTCTCGCATCTCTGCATTTAATTTATCAATGATGCTATAAAAACACCTTATTTTGAATTGTTCTCTTGGGCTGAAACTTACTTCAGTAGCTGAACCATCATTGGGCATTTTCTTTCTTCGTCTTTGACGGGTGTCTTTATATTCCACATCTGGTAGCTTTTCTTTTGCGCGGGCTTCTAAAGAGTCAAAGTCACCCCGCATTTTTTCTAAAAAATTCACGAGTGATTTGTAGAGATTAGCGCTAGTCTCTAGAGTAATTTCTGGGTATTTTAATACCTTGCTGTCTTTTCGGAAGGTTTCCAAAATTTCATCCCACACGACCAACATGAGTATGAACTCCAATTCTTGTAGTTTATTTAGCGGGAGCGAGGTTACGACTCTAGGTCGAACTCTATCTTATACTTTTAAACGAGCAATTCTTGTATATATATATATATATATATATATATAATCTGAATCTCGGAAACGGCTCCAACGATTTTCATACAGGGGAAATTTGGTATACAGGGGGTTTCGGGGGCGATAAATCGATCTAGCTAGGATTCATTTTTATAAAATGTCGTTTTATTCGTGTTTTCAATGACCAAATTTATCGCTAATCAACTTGAACATAAACTTATTATTTTAAACACAATTTACCAAAAAATACCGAGCAGAGCTCGGTCATCCAGATATTGTTAACTTAAAACGCGCGAATTGTCAAATTAGTCCTAGAAACTTTTTTGGTGTGGTTTTTGGTGACGTGAGAGTGAGACGTGATGCCCTAATGATGGTTTTTTTTGTGCTTCTTCTGGTGCCCCCCCCCCCCCAGACGTGATGCCCTAGGCAATTGCTTAATTTGATTAAGGGTTAATCCGTCACTGCTTACATACTTCTAAACTAATACTTAACTGAACAATTTGCTCGCTGGCGTGATTTAATTTGTCTCAACCTTTTTTAGGAGTGTGGTGTGACATGTAACAACTACGTAGACAATCATGGAAGATTTACAGCTGAGAATGTGTTCACTCTACTTAGCGACGTCGAGATTAAGTCCAAAGATTGATTGACATCAGGGACTGTGGATGACTGGGGATTATAATTTTTAATGTCATTTATGATTTTGATAGGTGGTGTAATTTGAATTACTTGTATTTTTTGTTAATTGTACTATAATTATTTTTAGGATACTGTAATTATAATATATTTTTTTGTGTTCTATGTTTTAAGATAATGAAGATGTTGTTATTTGATTACTTAACCAGTATTATTTGAGGTTGGGGATACATTTGTTCTCATGTGCATTATTTGTTAATTACATCTACACATTGTAATTTGTATTTTTAGTATTGTCGGTCTTAATAAAATATGAATTTATGAAATTCTGTCTGGTCTGGTCTTTTCGAGAACATGGTCAGGTAATACGTAGCAACAGATTAATATTTATGTAAGTATCTACGTAAGAACGGACGGTGAACCCCCAACTTGAAATCACTGAGATGCTGCTTTGTTAAGCACATTCGAAAGCTTCAGTCATAATAATGAAAGTGCTATTTTTACGCATTTAAGTTGGTTGGATTTCCGCTTCAGTCAAGAGACATTAAAAAAATGTGTGAATCTGCTTGTTGCACCGCTGCTACCGCCCGCTATCGCGTCAGTCTGAACAACCCATTCTGTGAACAGAAATATGTCATAATCTATATATATAAAATTCAAAGTCCTGAGTGACTGACTGATATATCAACGCACAGCCTAAACCGCTGGTCATAGAGACATGAAAGGAGGGTGTGTTCTTTGTGAGGAGTAGGTATCCACTAAGAAAGGGTTTTTTGAAATTTCATTTCTAAGAGGGTGAAATGGGTGGTTGAAATGGTGAATTTTTCGACATCCATGCGGGCGAAGTCGCGCGCAGAAGCTAGTCTAAATATATAAAAGGTAAACCTGACTGACTCATCTATCAACGCACAGCCGAAACTACTGAACGGATTTCACTGAAATTTGGCATAGATACAGATAGTTGTAATGACGTAAGCATACGCTAAGAAAGGATTTTTGAACATTCGTTCCCTAAGGGGGTGAAAAAGGAGTTAAAATTTTGTATGGAAGTCCGTCATTTTTAGAGCTAGAAACCTGAAACTTTGTTTTTCGGTTAACAATTAGAAATAAAAAATTACGTGTCCTAGGGTTTTTGAAAATTCAACCCCTAAAGGGGTTAAAAAGGGCTTGAAAGTTTGTATGGGGAAACAAGTTAAACTATTTTATTCGAAACTTCACAGGAATACTCCTATCAATAAATGAGGAAACAAGTGTTTCAGGCTCTTTCAGAATTCAACCCCTAAAAGGTGGAAAAGGGGTGAAAAATTCTAAAAATCAGCATGGATATCGTATTCATGGTTTATCGGGTCGCTGATTACGAAAACAACTATTTCACAAAAACATAAAACAAAATAGACAAAAAGAATTGTACAAAAAATTGAATAAAATTACACCTGAACAAAAAAATAGTAAGTTAAAAATTAAAAACAATGAGAATAAGCAACCAAACCAAATCTATATTTTTTTTTTCAAATTAATAACATGGCAAAACCAAAAGAAATACATGAAATTTGGAGGGTGTGTTCTTTGTGAAGAGTGTGTATCCACTAAGAAAGGGTTTTTTTGAAATTCCATCCCTAAGAGGGTAAAATGGGGGGTGTTTCACAGAAAACCCCCCATTTTGGGTGTTCACAGACTTTTCTGTGAAACTTTTTATTCTCTGAGTCGGATAAGACAAAGCGAGCAGGTAGTACGCTCCTGTGGGATATTTTTCGACATCCACGCGGGCGAAGCCGCGGGAAGAAGCTAGTTGGATATAAAATGCCTCGTTGGTCTAGTGGTAGCAAGCGCTACTGCTGAGCTTGAGGTCCTGGGTTCGATTCCCAGGTCGGGCAGTCTTATTGGGTTTTTCCATCTGGAATTTCTCAGTAGCAGCCCGGAGCCTGGATTTGTGCCCAATTGATGGCAATAAGCTCACCCCCTATTACATGGGACTTAAACATAACAGGCTAGTTATGGGTGAACTATAGGTACACCTCTACCCAACCCCTCGGGGAAACAAGGTGTGATGTTATGTTATGTGGATATAAAATAAAAAAATAGAAAACAAATGCAAGCGTTAAAGATGCAAAAACAGCTCGTAATACTTTTCAAAGACGTGGAAAGCAGTACTCAAAGTGTAGGTGCATGGCATCAGTTCATACAGTCTGTGCTACGGATTTTAATGCGGATTTTATCGTTTAAGAATTATTGCTTATCGTTTATGAGCATAATACAAAATTATAATGAAGGAATCGCGATGTTTTTGCCAACTTTCTAGGAACCCCTACAAACGAAAAAGCACCCTGAGACATGATGACTGTTTGGGGTAAAACTGTGACCCCAAACCTGAAAGAGGGAACCTACATTTGTAGTTCTGATTGATTTGTGCTGGTCCAATATAGCGGTTTTACTTATAATTAAAGCCAATTACATGTGCCAAGAGGGAAAACATAAGGCACTGTATAGTTCGCCGTTTATAGTACGGATACTTTAGTTCAGCTTTCGAATACTAGATGGCGTAACTATCGCCGATAGAACTGTTGTCACCGAATTCATAGTCTTCACCAGTATGAACTTCCTTCAATGTTTTTTTTTTCTCTGCAGATAAAATGAGTTCTTTTTTACAAAACCGCTATATTGTTGTGCCTCCGAAAAACACAAAGTTTTGTATAGGTATGAACTCGTGTTTGTTATCCGCAGGTGAAATAAATTATAATCAAAACACAATGCTATGATAACGCTAGAGAAGTAAGTATTTGTTTATTTATTAATATTCTTTTAACTAAAGACAACAATCTCTTTTATATTCTACATGGATAAATAAAATATCTGTAGGTACAGATAAAGGTAACGATAATCACGGCTTGATGTTTTACAAATAAATCAAATTCTTTAGGAAGATTTAGGACAGATGATTTTAAGTTTATTTTTACGTTGAAGGATATATATTTAAAATTGAATTATGACTGTCTTTATAGAATTGGTTGATTATCTAAGGTATTTATGGAAGCTACTGAACTAACTTTTTTTGTCATTAACTTGGCTTTGTTAATAAAGTTAATATGTGGTAGATACCCAATAAAAACAGTCCTAGTCTCCTGGAGATGCATAAATGCCACTATCTCTGAGAACCGTGCGTATTGATTTTTCCCAGTTACAATATGTCAAGCAGCTTAGGCGTTACTTACTAAATACAGTGAAAAACGAGAGTTTAAATTGTAAATGTACATATCTGTTTGTTACAGTTTTTCTGTTTAAAACCTAACTAATGTGACAGTCTTTATCATTATGACTCATAACTTCTCTATTGTATTGTGGCTCCTCGGTAGAAAGTTAGCAGCTATTTTAACGTGGTCGTCATGGTCTTCTTGAAGTGTCGCAGGAGGAATAAGACAGTGTAGTCTCCCCTCAAAGAAGAACAAAGTGAGATTTAATTGAATGTGCAGTTCCCAAAGGTTTATGTGACTTTTCAAAAAAACCGGTTTAATGTGTACTTTATGATTTGTCTCTTTTTTAATGGTAGGCATGGTAGCGTATTATATTTACAGCTGTTTGATAACGTATGCCAAGGTATTATACATCTTAAGTTGGTACCAAGACAGATTTTGGCCCAGGTGTACCAAGTGCCTCACGGCTTCCGCAGCCCAAAGACATATCTGGGATTAGTGTTGGTGGACCAGAAGGTTTTCGTCTAGGTAGACTACCGCTCAAAATTAAGTTACTGATGAAAATAGGTGCAGCGCTGAAGCCACCGCGAAACGTTAGAATGTCATCTCGTTTAATTTGCCAGCCCAGGTGTTCCAAGTGCCTCCCGGCTTCCACAGACTGAAGATAACTTGGATTGGTCTTGGTTGACCAGAACAGCACGTTACAGAGGAAAATAGGTTCGGCGCTAAAACAAATATCAGCAGATATTATTAATTTGTTGGCATTTGGTTGGGATCAAGTGCTTGCCGACGGTTTTTTGAACTAAGAAATGGGTCAGGTAGGTATGCACTTTTTCTGTCTTGGTGGTAGACGGTGTTGGTTCTTTGTATTTTGTTTTGAATTGGTCTTTCGTTTTGTGAGGCTCCGAGGGACTGTATAGATAAATGAAACAAGTTTTGTGTTGCCACAGTGCGCGGGGTACATTACGAAAAAACTGTTAATTTTAAGATTGAAAATACCGCCACTTATTAGTTTGCTACTTACTTGTGTAACAATAAGATAAATAGATCGACAATGTACCTAACTGTCTTACTCAGATGTTAGGTTAGGTTAGGTTACATTGTGACCTTATGAACGCGAGCGAAGCGAGCGACTGTTAATTAGGTAAGCGTTTCAACATTTAAACATAAATCATATTTTTTGGCGAACAATGGCGGTGGAGAGGAACAAGAAGGAACACGTGACATATTCAACCAATCAGAGCGCGTTATTGCTTACTTATTATTTTACGCGTGACTTCGGTTAGTTTATCAATTTACGAAAATGTGACCGTAAACTAATACAATTTATCTCTCGTTTAGAATCCTACGAAAGTTTATAAATTTCCTAGTAAATTAATAAATTTACGGTTCTTGTTATTTTCCGGTGACATATATATTCGGATAGTGACGGCGCTTCCTGCGTCCTTGTGGGCAAAGACAAAATACAACGTCACAGAAAATACAACAAAGTAGTTCCGCTATCTATTGTATTTAGTATTCTATAGAACTAAAGTATCCGCAGGTATTATTGACCATACATCAGTAAGTAATTAAATGAAATGAGGTACAAAGGTTTACTACGTAGTCTCCTTTTTGGTGAGTTGAGCTTATGTTCCTTGTAAATAACATTTTCGCTTTTTGTTGACAGCACGTTGACAGTCGACCTCCACTTCAAAAGTAATAGTGTTCTGTGCAGTCGGCATCTAAAATAATATACATTATTTACATGCAATAAATACAATTTATATTAAAAAAACTTAATTGTGAATAACATACACAACACCAAACATATAGATATTATTAATAAGAGCAACTTAAGACGTAAATAATTTGTATTGAGAAATAATTGAGGTCATGACTTATAATAATTCTGTTCTTATTGGGAACTGGTCCGAGGAGAGGCTTAAAAATGAGGTAACTTTTATGAAATTTTATAAGTTGCAGTCTAAAAATACTAGTATTCAGATAATGAGGTGATAGTCTAAGGTAGCAGTAGGTAAGTGTCTGATGTGATCAGTCTGCTGTCCTTATGGTCAACCGTTGAGGGCGCGGATACAGCTATAACAAAAGTCTTCATCTATTTTTCTCTTCAATGTTCCTTTGTGTAAAACCTGAAATCCCCTGGACCTCCACCATAATCACCGCCTTAACAAAGCGTGACTCAAGAACACATCATCTCGAAGAGTGTAGCATAGACACCATATCATCTATCCGATAGATATACCTGGGTAAAATTTATAATCCTACCTTTCTCACAGTTTAATTATGAAGTGAACGTTTGTTGCAGTATGAGTTCAAATTATTTTTAAGGAAACGCGAGAGACGAGAACTGTTACTTCAGAAGTCCAGAACTTTATTCAGCAATTTACTGAGTGAGGTAATGTATGCTTATGATGTTTCTTCATTAATGTGCTTGATGTTCGGGTTATAATGAATCTATATATATATAAAAGAAAGTCGTGTTAGTTACACTATTTATAACTCAAGAACGGCTGAACCGATTTGGCTGAAAATTGGTGGAAAGGTAGCTTAGAACCAGAAGACGGACATAGGATACTTTTTATCCCATTCCACCGCGTTCCTGTGTGACGTGACATAAAACGTCAAAGAAAATAAAACGTGGTATGACAAAAACGTTGCCGTCGAAGTACCAGGTGGTCATAACTTGGTATGAGCTTATCAAACAGCAGTTCGATGCGACGGGACGGGTCATGGGAGCAAAAATTTGACGCGGACGAAGTCGCGGGCAGAAGCTAGTATAGAATAATTTGTATTTCATTCTTATCTGCAAACAAACGGATCGTTATGAATAAATTGAATTTGGATAATTTTTTTGATCTTCATTTCTTGTTCTGGATCAGCATTTCAGTAATTAATTAGCCTGAAGTATCGAAATCTGTTTTCACGAGTGGATATAGAAAGAAAAGAAAGAAAGAAAAATTGTTTATTCAAATTGTTTATATAGTGTTCTAGAATTCGTCGTCGGCCGTAGATGTCGATCATGCGAATAATGTTCACGATAATAGGACGAGTATAGCGAAGGACTCTCTAGCTGTATATAGTATCCCTAAAGATGTTCGTTAGATATGCTTAATCGACTTTCACGCCCGCGTTACACTACCTCTCAAACTAAGTATTTAAAAACATACTTTATAAGAACCTATTAGTTCAATTTCTATTTTTTTATTTTCTAGAAACCGCTAAACTTAAGTGGAACTTACGTAATGTATGGATACAATGTACAATTAGTTGCGTCTGATATACCAGGTAATTATTTTACCCATACGCACTACTTGTAAACATTTAGCTTTTGAAATTACTTTTACATGCTTAAAATAAGAAAGAAACGCCTATGCTGATATTGTTTCATTGTTAGCTAAACAGAAGCTTGCGGGTGGCAAGCAGCAGTACGGCTTGGCTATGTCAATACTTGTGCGGGAGCGGCAGGTAGACTATATGCAGAACATGAGTGATGGCTGTCTTATGACGCTGTCACCCATCCTCACGCCATGCTCTCGGAACACATTCCTTATCGTCAGGTTTGTCTGACAAACTTCTTTTTAATTAACTACCCAAGACCTGGTTTGAAATTTCCTCCTATAAATACAGGGACATTCACGCACACCCTAATACGGATTCAATACATGTTTCTGAACCCGCAGATTTGAGTGCCTGATTCTGCGTTGATATTTTTCGTCGGTTACTAAAGAAAAGGCTAGGCTATGCTATATTTTGACCGCGTAGTATAACACTTTTGTTATGGTTAATGATGAATAAAACTCTTCGATGGAACTGTGGCCATGGGCGAGCCTTTAGTCATGCACAATCACTTGGAAAACTGGGATTGAAGGAAAGGTACTCACTAGTCTTCACCGTCGACGGCTTTTCGTAGGCACCACTCCAATACGCAGTCCAGGGACGTCCCTGATTTGATAACTTTTCTATGAAACACCTTCATGTTTTTTTGAAAACCGACGGAAAATTTCTACGCTAGTTGTACTTGCGTTGGTAGCAGAACATTTGCAAGACATGGTGGCTGTAACGGATGAAGCATGTAGAATGAAAGAGATAAATATAAATGAGAATAATACTAAGGTCATGGTGCTTTTAAGAGAAGAAAAATTATCGGTGTAAGATGTGAAAATATGTGATAAGAATGTGGAATAGGTAAGTAACTTTCTTTATTTGGGGAGTCTCTTTACTAGGGATGGAAAGATTAATGAAGATGTGGAAAGGAGAGTAAATGCGGCAAATAAAGTGATTGGTGCTATACATGAAATTGTGACCAACCGGTCGATGTCTATAAAGGCTCGTCCGGCTTTTCACAATGGTGTGCTGGCTGTTGCCTACGCTTATGTATGGAAGTGAATATTGGGTGTCGCAAAAGAAGTATGGAAGTAGAATAAATGCTGTAGGACTGCGATCATTGTGAAACATATGTAGTGTGACTAGTAATAGACTTAAGAATTATGTGATAAAGCAACGGTGTGGTTTAAAAAATAAAATGTACTGGCAAACATTGAAAAGAGTATGGTTAAATGGTTTGGTCATGTTGAGGGGATGAATTATAAGCAACTAACAAAACCTACGTTTGCACCAAAGTGAAGGTAACAAAACAGTAGCTACATCAGAGCGCGTCTGTTTCAGCATGATGTGAGCACGTTATTTACGTAGCATTCGGTTTGCTTGCAGCGCTCAAGATGAAAGCATTTATGGAAAGGAATTACAATATGGTGACGAATTTCTACTAAAGGCTGTGAATAATGGAGATCCCACGGTTAATACTTTTATTTGATTTGCTGAAGTTTAGTTGAGGTGTTTTTAGTGTGTTCTGGTTTTACGTCTGACAAACAAAAGAGTCATTATTATTGGACCGGAACATTAGTGACAATATTCAGGTCTTGCATGAAAACTTACCAAGTATTATAACGTATATGATTAACATAGACAACGCTGTTCCTGACTGGCTGTTATGGGTTATATTACACCATGTAACTATAACTGCGCCCGTAATGAGTTTCGGGTTCTCATTAACTGCCGTAATTATTAAACCAAGTACGTAGTTTAGACAAGTATACATCACAGTATGTAGGTATCTATATTGTGCTTATTTTGAGTTATAGAAATTCCATCAAGTATCTTTGGAAAATGCACTAGAATAGGTATTTTTCTCTTATTTATCCATACTTATACGGTTATTTAATAGTTGTAAAAACGATTTATTATAATCGGAAAGGTTTTTTTTACCCCACAGTAGGTGCTAATTATTATAGATTCATCTGTTTCTCTACTTTCTGTTCCCGTCTAACTGGATGCACCTGAATACCACTACGTAACATTGAGTTGCCTATCTGACCTCCACAACCCAATTACTGGTAAAACGATACCCCTTGCTAAGACTGTTTATCGGACTTTCGACCTTCTCTGTAAGGACTGTCAAAGATTTATCTATTACAGCCATTTAAGGGGCGATATGAAGGTAAGGTCACCTATTCACGCATGGACCTCGGAAAGCGTTGCTAATCCTGCTAAATCGACCTGTGCAGCGGTTATAACTCATCCACGGGCCCCTACAGTTACAGTTGTCAGTAAATAATAAGCAATAATGATTTCTTATCTACAGGCAAAGCCTCTCTACGTCCGCTACACCCCGGCAGCCGCGCCAGAGCCCGCAGACCGCATGCCTATGCGACTGAGTTCTGTCAAAGACACCAACTGTAGATTCACAACGATGCCATTGTTGCCGTTCGACAGACTCGAGGAATTGGGTAGCCCTGTTAAGGTACAATTTTAAGTTTAACAAAATAAAAATTACATTAATTATCCAGGTAATGAAGTAAGCAGAGCGTACGAACTATTATTTGTCAGTGAGCCTCAATCTAGACTGTAATTAGGACTTGGGATACAATTTCTAGAGAAGAGATTAAAGACGTGTTTTCGGGTTTAGTGTGGTGGTGGTATAGTAGGTACGTATTGCATGGAGGACGAATGCATGGTGTTGACTTGTTGAGTAATCGATCAATTGTTCAGTTGGGACGATACGTCTTCTTATTGCGTGGAGCAAGAATAATGTCCTTATGAAATAGCCGTGTGATTTCCTACTTTTCTTGCGTGTCGAATAAGTACTTCTTTTTAGCCTGCAATGTCCCACAGCTGGTCAAAAGCCTCCTCCAAATCATTCCACGAACTCTTTTCCCGCGTCAATTCAAACCAACCTAAAAAGGCACTTAGTAGGACTAAACAAACCCGAAAAATGGGATATTTTATACATTTTCTTGATTAAATAATGGATGGGTATCGATTGAGAGTCAAAATGACGGATGGATAACGACGCCTTAAGACATAATTTCAACAAATATAGTTAATCATATTTTTTTGCTGCAAATAAAAGTATCCATATGAAGTTTTTTTTTCTTCAACTTTTAGCTCATGTCTCTATTCATGTATTCCCATTGTTTCGGATTTTGACCCTTTCATGGCCTATGTAAGAGTCAAAACTGAAACAATGGGAACTAATCCTGTAATAGACTAATTTTTACTGTTATCCCAAATATTTTTTGATTTAGTTTCCAAACTATTTTCAGACTGGTACCAGGCTAATCATAAAGAACCTTGTGGCAGACAAGAGTTTATGTGTCATGAATCAAAACTGGATGCAGACATTTTTTGGGCCTGTGAGTAAACTCTGATAACTTTATTTCTTCAGGGAACAGTTTTTCTTTATAAAAACTTTAAAAAGAAAAAGAAATAAGTCGTGGTGTGGCCCAGTACCTACAGCCATGGATAAGATATTTCAAGAGCATTTATAGTCCTTGGGTTATTTACTGGAGGCAAAACCTATCTGCTAACCACATGGTTACAAATATAATCTTGATTTTAATTATATTTCAGAAGTGAATCGCTTGTGAATATGCAAAAATTTAAACTATGTTTTAATTGTTCTCATAATGTACTGAGTTCTGTGCTTTTCTTAAAGTTTTTTTAGTAAGCTTCAGTTTACCATGTACACATTGTTAAGTAATAGAGTAGACTCTCTTTTGAAAAGTCTAAAAATCTTATATCTTTAAACGAGCAATTCTTGTATATATATATATATATATATATATATATAATCTGAATCTCGAAAACGGCTCCAACAATTTTCATGAAATTTAGTATACAGGGGGTTTCGAGGGCGATAAATTAATATAATTTTTGTTAAACAGTATAAAAAAGAACTCTCACAGACACAGAACAAATAATGGTGTTCATCACTCAAATATTTGTCCTGGGTGGGAATCGAATCCACGACCTCCATATTAGCAGTCAGGGTCACTAACCACTAGACTTACAGGCCAGTAATTGAATTTGTTACACATGTATTTCATTCACACCAAAATATTTCAAAAACGAATAGAAAAAAAAACGATTGGTATTATTTAAAGTCCTGAATAACTGAATGAAAGCGCAAAACAGTTCCCACATAAAAGTAGATTACTTAGGCGTGCTGAATTTGACAACCCTAGTCATAGGTAAAGTTGCCTTCGTGCTAAGCGAGGTAACTTTACCTAACATCAAACATCATTACCTACCTTTTCCAATAATTCAAGAAATAGTTAATTTATAAGATTTAATGATACACGTTAATAACAATATACCACATACTATTTAATATAAGTCACTTACCTGCACTTTGATTTTCTGTAGAAAACACGATCTTTATGCGATGACGCCGCAAACATATAATTGACCACATAGAACGAAATAGCACCCTATTTTGAGAACTAACGAAGTGGCTAACTTAAAAAACTTTTTGGGATAGCACCATTTAATATAAAATCAACCAATATGCCCAAAATTGCGTCAACTGCCCCAGACAAAAAAATATTTTATTAAAACTACTATAGGGTATGCTTAGGTAAAGATAACCACGGAAGGTAAAGATGCCTCGTTTGACGGTATCTTTTCTGGAGACATAGGTCTAATTAATTCCGTGTGGTGCCGGACGTAAAGAATAACACCACCCCATTTCTTCCCGTGGGTGTCGTAAAAGGCGACTAAGGGACTTACTAGAGAATGGGTAGCAGCATTCTCTATGTATTTTACCACCATACTGCGATCGCCAACCCGCCTGCCATGCGTGGCGATTATGGCAAAGCCCCCCAAATTGGGGGAGGCCTAAGTCCAGCAGTGGACGTCTTACGGCTGAAATGATGATGATGATGAGGTCTAATTAAACATGAGACTTGCGAAGACGACCACTGTGGTGATTACCGAAGTATTTTCTAATTATCTTTCACTGCAGCCCTCACCGGGGACCTAGGAAACCGTGGCTTTAGTTAGATGGGTTCTACAACTTAGACTACATAGTTACAATCGCTTACAACGCGTTTCGTATTTCCGTTGTGGAAATACCAAACGCGTTGAAAACGATTGTCACTTTCGACTGTCAACTTTTGAAGTCATGACATAAGCTTTCCGGTAGCATAAGGTAGTCTTATAATTTTTAAATTACTATTATCGTTATAGGATAGGTGACAGAATAACACATAGTCTAGGCCCTTATTTTAAGCAGTGGAAAGAGTAGTTGTTGATAACTGTTATGAAGATAGCTATATCTGCTACCCAATTCAATAGGCCAGTGTGGTGGAATGCGGGACACCCTCTCTTACAAAGATAAGGTCTGTTTCCAATCTTTGAAAACATTATATTCTGATTATGCTAGGTAAAGGTACTACAAAAAACTTAATCGAATTATTAGTTTGAGATTGAAGTTAGGTCATTTGTTTCATGTTTCGCAGGAGTGTGGAATGACTTGCAGAAACCACATAGACATTCATGGAAGATTCACAGCTGAGAATGTATTTATTCTGGTTAGCGACGTCGAAACAAAGTCCATGAATTAACTTCTGTTACGGACTGAAGTATTATCAAAACTTGTGAAATCATAATTATTGTTTATATTTTGATATTTAAATTGGGTAAGTTTCGTTCGTAAAATTATCGTCGAACACGTGTTTTTTTTTTCTTTCTTTCTTCTTTCTGTTATTTGGTTTCCTAATTATTATGTTTATCAAGTAGAATGTTTCCTTATTTTCAATATTGTCACGAGAAAATAAATTACAATGAATTCGTGTTGGCTGTTTCCTTTTATTTGTTAGAGATGTAGGTACCTACTCGCCGATTTTTGTTGTGTGCGAGTTTTTTCCTGAATAAGAAAACGGCAAGGAGTATTGCCCTATTAGGGTTTGGTAAGTACCTACCTACAATTAAATAAATAAGTACGTACAGTCAGCGTCAGATGCTTTTTTACCAATCGTGATCGAGTTTATTACGATTCGATCTATCTGTTTCGAAGACTGGAATCAATGGATTGAATCGTATTAGTGGATTGCATTGTAGATACAGAATATAATACATATTGTTCTTATCTAACAAATGATTGTGTGCCGGTATTAATTAATTTCGCCCATTATTAGTGTACATCTATTCACTAATTAGATCTGGATGTGCGATGGTTTCACTGGTATTACATATGCCAGGAATTCATAGCATTTAGAGGTACTTCTGTACCTATTATTGATACTCGTTATAAGGACTATGAATATTACTCCACACAACGTTTTATATTAACAAAAAAGTAGGTAGCTACATAAAGAAAGATAAATTAGATTTAAAGAGACTTACAGTCGTGGTTATTGTTATATGATAACCAAGTGTTGCATAAAATTAAATATGTTTGTTTCTAGCAGTCAAAGCTAGATAGTCATATCTAAGAGTAGGAGCAATACCTACCTAGATATTTCTTCCGATTTTCAATCTTCAGTCAATTTCTTTTTCCCAATTCCACTTTTTTTCATTTATATTTTCCACGCAGAGGTTCCATTGCGTTGCTCGTAAAAAGTTACGAAGCAATATCATTTGTGTGTAAAGGTTACAATTGCACCAAAATACGGCAATATTGGGTAGAACAATAACAGTACCTAATTATAATAAATTAACAGGCTGTTAGTGCCACGACGCTCCTATTCCGTGCGCGGTGTTGACATTCTCCCCTTTGAGTCCCAAATTCTTACGGCTTCCTTGGCTTTTGATAAAGGCCACTGTTGTAAATTGCCAGTGTACCGACTACTAAGTATTTATCATTGTGGGTTAAAAAGTGACGAAGTGTCATGGTATAGAGTTCGTACTAAGTTTCTAATGGATTTTACTAATTATTTATATACTCTTATGGTGTTTGCTTCCAGACCGATGACGAAATTAAAACAACGTCGTCGGTAAATATAAATTAACTTATTGTATACGTATTGCAAGGATTTTTAATTATTCCGTTTCAGAATGTATTCTGAAATGAGCCGCTAAAGCGTGTTAAAGAGACAGACAGACAGATAATATTACTGTATTTAGTTCTTATAATACATTTGCCGGCGGCTTCGCCCTCGTGTTGGTCGGAAATTATACTACGAGAACATTCTACCAGGCCAAAAATGCTAATAAGACTTATTACAACAAAGGACAGTTTTTATCCAGGTTATAAACTGTCTGTTTGCCAAATTCCATCCTAATCAATTCAGCCGTTTTTGCTTGATTGTGTAACAAACAGCCAAACATACAAACTTTTTATAATATTAGTATGTTTAGTTTTGTATTTCGTAAGTACATATTTCATATCAAATACTGATTTGAAAAATAAAAATAAATATACCACATACATATGTATATGTAAAAATCCACCAACTGCTGAATGATGAAAAGTTGTTCATTCCTTTTAGTCTGTCTCTTTATTGATCCTTATATTTATTCCCTGGCCGCGCCATAGTGGACATTAAAAAAAAAAACATGTTTTTAGATGAATTGTACCATTTATATACTATACGGTACATGTAATAAAAAAAATTGTACCTCAACGAAAATTGAAATATCACGAAGTTTTTGTGGCGCGGCTGGGGAGTATACTCCCTGGCCGCGCCACCACGGCTATCGGAAACTATCAGGCGTACCCGGACATATCGTCACCCTCCGCGCTAACTGTCGTATCTAGCAATTCATAATTTTTCAAGGCAACAGTTTTTCGGTCGGAAGCTACAATCATGTTACTGTAGTTACGTTGGCTGTGGCTTTATTTATGAATTAATTCCTTTTTTTATTGCTCTTGGCTCACTCTTAAGTTAGTAGTTGCCCTAAAGCGCTAAGGTATCTATTTATTTATTTATATTCATTTGAAGCAGATACGTCACTCTGTGAGAACTTTGTTTTTCAACTTGTGTCTGTTACGACGTGATTGTTTGGTATAAAAATATAAATAAAACTCTATTAATATTTAATAAATTTATTAAAAGTAATAAAAATTCGTTTGTAAGCTTAAAAAGTTATAAGTTACGTTTAGGAAGTTACAAAAAAAAATATTTTAATATTTTTGGAAATTTAGCTGTGTACTTTATGCACTAAACTATACCTAACTAATGAAATGAATTGAGACTTAACCTTGTTTCAAATAAATTTTAATTATTTAATACATCAAGCGTATACTTGTGCTTATAATAATGTACTTAATGCTAAGAAGGTATACATTTTGAGTTTCTTCATAAAAACTAAGTGTTAGTTACTTTAATATCACAATCACAGTCTTTGCAAAAATGTTAGTCTTTAATTGGACTTGCTTTATCTAGCATTAAAGCGGTCAGTTTATTGTCTTATTTATTGAACATAGGAACTAGAAATCAGGTTAATAATTATGTTATTAGTAAACAACGTCTTAAAATTAACGTACGAGCTAGATTCTATAGACAATCAGCTAGTAAAATCAACAGTAAAGTAATGAAAAAGGTATCATGACATTAGTAATTAGTGAGAAAGTGTTGTATAAAATGCCACATGCGGCTACTTAATGACTGGAGTGTCCCTGTTGTTAGTGACAACAAGTCTTTATATTTTTCTTTCGTAATTTTGGGTGGTGTTGGATTAAGAAGTCTTATTTTTTCTCTCAAGAAAACAGAGACCTGTCTCCTAAGACAAAGAGAGCGTGGAATCTTTTCTCCGTGGCTATTCTTAAAAAAAAATCTTTTCGGGTTTAGTTTTCTTGACAGAAAATTCCATCATTTTCTGTCCAGTTCAAGGATCGGCCCTCATCGTCTTTTCGGATAGAAAGCATCCTAAAGTCGGCTGAAAGTTTTTTTAAATCGAAGAAATCAGTGTATGTGAGAACATTCACTAAGTACGGTTTATCTTTTCGTGCCAGTCTATAAATTGGAGGTAGCTGGCTTGGTACAAAAATGTTCCCAGTTTGTTTTCAGAGCATACCCGATGGTGCTGTGTACAGTCGACTTCGTTTCGTCCATGACATGGCACGGAGAAAAGTAAAGTGATTTTTTGAATATTTGTGGCATTGTTAGATAATGACTAACAGTAAGGTCGATGCCATGATGGAATTTTTGTTCTATCCACTGCATCCATTAGCAAACAGGTACACAATATTGATGCCTTTTACGTCACTCTTGCTGAGAAAGTCATTAGATTTGAGTACATACGACAGGTAGTGAGAATATTTTTTCCCTCCTTTTGCACATACGCTAAAAAAAATACATGATTATCTTCTAAACGGTAAACGATACAGATACGAGGACTAGAGAGACCTATTCGAAACAAAGCTATGAACACGTAGGTAATGTCCGTGTAGATACGACAGTTTGTGAGATACGACAGTTAGCGGGGACGGCGGCGATATGGCACACCAAAGAATTGTAAGGAAATTGTACTTTTCCGTACGCTACAAAGAGATTCGAAAATTTAACTACTTTAGAAATTATAGCCTTGCGTTGGTGGCGCGGCTGGGGAGTATACTCCCTGGCCGCGCCACCAAGAATTAATAGACATACTAGGACGTGGTATACACTAAAGAATTGTACGCCTTATGTACTATTCAAAAAGGTCATAACATTGCGGAAAGGTATAATATCTTAAGAGAAATCACCAATTTCAGATTAAGTGCTACAGCAGAGTTGATGATCTGTGTATTTACTAGATGTGGCCTCCAAAATAGAATCGCTGGAATTATCTCGGTGAGATAGTTAAATCTAAGTGCTAGAAATAAGCAACAAAATAGAATCCATATGCTTAACAAGAATAATTGACCTTCAGGAAGAAGATTAGAAGTTGGTAAGTACTTTTTATAAGGTACAGTCAGCAACGAAAATCATTAACACACTTTAGATGACACTAGCTTCTGCCCGCGACTTCGTCCGCGTCAAATTTTTGCTCCCCTGATCCTTCCCGTCGCATCGATTTGCCTGCTAGTTTTCGTCCATTTTTCGTTGCTGCTCGCACCTTTTGAGTTATAGAGAGTCAACCTTAAAAGATAGACATATGCTCTCGCGGACTTTTTTTTAGAACTTTTTAAAAGGAACAATTCCGTGATACATGTTTTTTGCGTTACTTTAACCGTTTACGTAGCGCACGCAACGGAAACTCTCAAAAGGAATAAATTTTCCCCGTTTTTGCAACATTTTTCATTACTGCTCCGCTCCTCTTAGTTGTAGCGTGATGTTATATAGCCTATAGCCTCCCTCGATAAATAGGCTACCTAACACAAAAAGAATTTTTCAATTCGGACCAGTAGTTCCTGAGATTAGCGCGTTCAATCAAACAAACAAACAAACAAACAAACTCTTCAGCTTTATAATATTATATAAAGTATGGATGTGTAAATGTCGTTTAAATTCATACAAAATGATTGAATTTTTTGCATTAAATTTTACATTTATGCCGGTTTCTTTTACAAAGCATTCAATAACTATGATTTCAAAAACTGAAACATTGGTCTTCTTCGTCCTTGACTATACCTACATAAAAATATGTTAATTTAAAACTGTAGGCACTTCAACCAATGATGGCAATAGGTTCGCTCTCTTATAACATGGGGCCTAAAACATACTTATCACGATTACCGACACGCCGACCTCATCTAGTTAAAAAAATATGACTGAAATGTCTCATAACTGGCGAAATGTTGGTGTACCTCTATAAGTCTGAACAAGAACCTCAGTGCGTAACACAATATTACATTGCTCCATAATTATGTTCAAAAATTTGTCTGCTCAACAATGTAAAAAAATTGAATGTTGTTGAACTGTCAAAATGAAAGCCATTCCTATTGTTAGTGTTACGCAATTACCTCGCCGTAATATATGCATATACTACACAAGACCACTTTTTAGTTAATCAAAAGATCGTTAAAGGAAAAACATCATGATATTTTAAACATGTTTTAATAAACTCTACACAAAATATTTCCCGTTTTCAACATAATACTACGATAAAACAGTTTATAAGTAGGTACTTTAACGTTTTGACTGTGAACACTTGGTGGCCCTGAAAAGGGCCTTTTGTTATTTTTCCTGCCATCATACGTCTTAAATTTATTGTGTACATGATGCAATGCACCATTATATGTTGTGTTATTTTATGTCCGTTTCCACCGCGCGGCCACTTAACCTGAAAACTAAATATAGCATAACTTTTTGTATATTTACGTTTGATATTTTTTATTTTTGTTACAAATACAACAAATTAAGAACTTTCTTTTGATGTATATTCGCCTATCTGCAGTATTTAGTTTCTGTGTAATCACAGGCGATGACTACGGCAAGTGGCGGTTCTAGCGGCCAACTGTGTTTGGTCGTAGCGTCTTAGTTTTTTTTTTTGTAACAAATTCAGGAAAAGAGGTGTGTATTGTAAAAAATAACCACTAATTCCTGGCAAAATTTCATAAAATTTTGTGAGTTGGCCGCGCGGTGGAAACGGACATAAAATAAGACACCATATAATGGTGCATTTCGTCATGTACACAATAAATTTAAGACGTATCATGGCAGGACAAATAACAAAAGGCCCTTTTCAGGCCTCCAGGTGTTCATGTGAAACATTCACGTTTCTTTAATTAGAAGACAGTCAAAACGTTAAAGTGCCTACTTATAAACTATTTTATCGTAGTATTATGTTGAAAACGGGAAATATTTTGTAGAGTTTATTAAAACATGTTTAAAATATCATGATGTTTTTCTTTTAACGATCTTTTGATTAGCTAAAAAGTGGTCTTGTGTAGTTATTATTCGTTGTGTATACTACTATATGCATATATTACAGCGAGGTTATTGTGTAACACTAACAATAGGAATGGCTTTCATTTTGACAGTTCAACAACAATCAATTTTTTTTACATTGTTGAGAGACAAAATTTTTGAACATAATTATGTAGCAGTGTAATAGTGTGTTACGCACTGAGGTTCTTGTTCAGACTTATAAGCTAGGGCCACAAAAATTTAATCATCACTTCATTAATTTTACAAACACACGTTTTCTTGAAGCCTTGGGCAGAGATACACCAACATTTCGCCAGTTATGATACATTTCAATCATTTTTTTTTAACTAGATGAGGTCGGTGTGTCGGTAATCGTGATAGGTATGTTTTAGGCCCCATGTTATAAGGGAGCGAACCTATTGCCATCATTGGTTGAAGTGCCTACAGTTTAAAATTAACATATTTTTATGTAGGTATAGTCAAGGACGAAGAAGACCAATGTTTCAGTTTTTGAAATCATAGTTATTGAATGCTTTGTAAAAGAAACTGGCATAAATGTAAAATTTAATGCAAAAAATTCAATCATCTTGTATGAATTTAAACGACATTTACACATGTCATCTAAAATGTGTTAACGATTTTCGTTGCTGACTGTACCTTATAAAAAGTACTTACCAACCTCTAATCTTCTTCCTGTCAATTATTCTTGTTAAGCATACGGATTCTATTTTGTTGCTTATTTCTAGCACTTAGATTTAACTATCTCACCGAGATAATTCCAGCGCTTCTACTTTGGAGGCCACATCTAGTAAGTACACAGATCATCAACACTGCTGTTGCACTTAATCTGGAATTGGTGATTTCTCTTAAGATATTATACCTTTCCGCAATGTTATGACCTTTTTGAATAGTACATAAGGCGTACAATTCTTTAGTGTATACCACGTCCTAGTACGTCTATTAATTCTTGGTGGCGCAGCCAGGGAGTATACTCCCCAGCAGCGCCACCAACGCAAGGCTATAATTTCTAAAGTAGTTAAATTTTCAAATCTCTTTGTAGCGTACGGAAAAGTACAATTTCCGTACAATTCTTTGGTGTACAATATGTCCGGGTACGCCTGATAGTTTCCGAAAGCCATGGTGGCGCGGCCAGGGAGTATACTCCCTAGCCGCGCCACATAAACTTCGTTATATTTCAATTTTCGTTGAGGTACAATTTTTTTATTACATGTACCGTATAGTACATAAATGGTACAATTTATCTAAAAATATGTTTTTTTAAATTTCCACTGTGGCGCGGCCAGGGAGTACCACACTGATTTTATTATCTGTATATCCATCTACACTAGGAGTAGTCTGTGGTATCATCTATGAATTTTAAAAATAACGATTGACTTTGTGTTTTCCTGTGGTTTTGCTGTTTTACTCGTGTTTTGAAATAATTACATTTTTTCCAAAAATGAACGTGACCAAGGAAGAAGCTGATAGAGGTATTGTATATTGCAACAGAGTTCGTCTGGGGAATTGGTATGAAGCCACAACATTGGAGGAGGTGAATTTGCACTTACATAACCTGTATACAACGTGTAACTGAATGCGAATTAGAAATGTAGTTTGCTCAGGTTCGTTTACTGGATTGATTTCTCTCGTTATTTTGCATCCCAGAACTAGTTAAGACTAAGTAAAATACCCTCACATTTCCGCTGTACAGTCTTAATAAGTCAATATGAAATACCTACCATCTACGCTAGACCCTTAAACGCGTGCATAAGCATATGCATAATCAGCCTATACCGTTCCCACTGCTGGGACACAGGCCTCCTCTCAGTAAGTGGGCCGTAATCCACCACGCGGGCCCAGTGCGGGTTGGTAAATGTCACATGTCTTCGAATTGTTGGTTCTAGACATGCGGGTTTCCTTACGATGTTTTTCTTCACCGTTTTTGAGAGTAGTGGTAATGAAATTATTTACACAAATCGCAAATGCGCTCTGGGTTCGACCCACGACCTACAATTCGTAAGTCCTGGTCGATACCACTGGATCACCATTGCTCTCCCGCGTGAGTAGATTTGTAATGTGACCACAATTGGTCTTTCTTAATCAGTGTAACTAAGTAGTAATGTCAGTGTGGTGACTTAAAGAATAACATCACCCCATTTCTACCCGTGGGTGTCGTATAAGGCGATTAAGGGACATACTAGAGAATGGACAGCAGCGTTCTCTATGCATTTTACCTTCATACTGCGATCACCAATCCGCCTGCCCAGCGTGGCGATTATGGCAAAGTCCTCCAAATTATGGGAGGCCTATGCCCAGTAGTGGGCGTCTTACAGCATAAATTATGATGTATAATAAAACACATGTTTTGTCAATTATGAATTATAATTATAACATAATATTGTGTTTAGTGGTGTGCGTTAATTCAGGGACATGTTGTATAGAAAATTTTATTTAAATTCATGTTAAGTTGTTCTTCTTCACTCTAACTTATTTTTACAGTATAAGCTCAACGTATTCCTCGAACAAATGAAGAAGGGTGATCTGATGTTGGCGCGGTTCCGCAAGATGACCGAGAATCTAAACACGCCGACGATTCTCACCCAGACATCGGGTTCCATCGCCTTCGGGTCCAAAATAGCCCTATATGCGCCGCATGTGCCATGTATTAGCAATATTTATTAAGAATTAGCTTTTGCCAGCGGCTTTGCCCGCGCGGAGGTCGGAAATTATCCCGCGGGAACATACTACCGATATAAAGTAGCCTATATCCTTCCTCAGGCTCTAAACTATCTGTGTACCAAATTTCATTTAAATCGGTTCAGGAGTTTTAGCATGAAAGCGAGACAGACAGACAGACAGACCGACAGACAGAGTACTTTTGCATTTATAATATTAAAGTATGGAGTATGGAAGTATGGAGTATGGATAGTGTGGATAACTTACAACATAATTAGTGTATCAATCAGATAACTTATGCTTAAAACACAGTCACCAATTTGTCAAATACTGAATTGATTTCCATTATAGCCACTGATCCGCCCGTTGAAGGCAAGATGGGCCTCCTCTTGGGCGGCCGTATCTCGTCAGATGACATCTCGTATTCTCAAGAACTAGAAGATGGCTGTTCTGTTGTGGCGCTCCCGTACTCGGAACCGGCACATAGAAATGCATTTATAATCACCAGCGCTGACTACTGCGATCGCACTGGCGAACTATTAAAATTTAATCAAGAATTTCTTCTAAAGCTCGCATCGTCTGTTGATAAACAGGTTGTGTTTTTGTGCATGACAAAATATTTCTTTTGACCGAACCAAACATCTATCAGATTTATTCATGAAGGACGTATTTTACCCAATCAAAATCAGCTTATCCAATAATACAGAGGACATAGGATAACAAAACAAGAGGAAAACAAAATTGCTAGGATCCGGAAAAATTTAATCTTAAAAAGAGAACCATACATTTTGTAAGGGACGAAAATTCCATTCATGTCAATAAGCTCTGTCCCTTCTTATGTACCTGATACGCAGGTTTTTGTGAAAGGTGCGTTGTGTTTCAGCCCTTATACATAAGGTATGATCCGGATCCTGTCCCGGGGTTGTGCGGCCCATTCTCACTATACCTGAGCAAGCACTCTGTGTCCAATACACGCTGGAGAGTGCTGCCCGTGCAGAGCCCCCATATCACGAGGTTCGAACAGGAAGGGACTTTTGTTAATGTAAGGCTTACATAAAACGTTTTTAAAGTTACATAATTACAATCATAACACTTTTGAAAATGAATTATAATTATTTCCATTGAAATTAAATAGGTACGCTCCTCGGGAGTCGAAATTCAATTAATGTAACTTCTTTATTTCCAGGTCAACCAAGATGTTATTATAAATCATTGCGCCACAAATCTTAATTTAGGCGTTCATTTGGGTCGTTGGGCCGTGGGCTTCTATGGAAAAGTTAGTAGAAACGTTCAAAAGGTTTGTGTTTGACATGAAAAGATTTATTCATAAATTATTTGATTTCAATGACAGGTTTGCGCCCCCTTGATGAAGACATGCCTCGACGTTTATGGACGAGAATTGCCGAATAATATTTGGCAGATCCACACAACGTTACACGCTCAAAACTAAATTACTTACGTTTGATTTTTCAATTGATTTGGAATTCTATATGGTATTCAATTATTATAACACAAATAAATTTTTGTTTTGTACTTGTATCGTGGTGTTTTACTGGTTTCCTTATTGCTTGCTTGCAAAAGGTTAGTGTAGGTAGGCTTCCGTGTGATCAGCCGTGGCGTCGTCAGAACACTCTGCGTTCGTTATTGTCTCGTTTATTATACAGCTCGCCATCTGAAGTCGTCGAACTTATTGCGTCTACCTTCCAGAGCATGAATAAGTCATACCCTTCGTTATAAGAATTGCTCTAAAACACCACCATCATGAATATCGTTCGAACCTGGTTTTCAAGGAAATCAGGAAGATCCAGGATTATAATTCTTCGTTTTATTATGTACAATAGCTGTTACTTTACTTGTTCATCTTTTTTAAATTCCATTTTATTTTTTTTTATTCATTCGTCTCCGATCGTCCCTACATTATAGAGTGCTAACGATCTGATTTAATATGGTTTCACTTCCATAATAATATTTTCTCCTTTCATTTACAAATAAGCAAGTCTCATCCTAACATTTTGCTTTTCCCGTTCGCTATTTTAATACCTAATTAGAGAAATGGTTAAAAAAAAACGGGAGTGAAAATGCCCGTGACAAAGTCGAGAGTTACGTGTTTTTCCTGTTATTATGATCATGTTTGTGTCTTGAACCATACACACATAACAGGTCAAAGTTCAAACTTAAAAAAAAAACTTTTTTCTTTTTAATTGCAAGTTTCCAAATGTTAAATGTACCCTAGTGGTTCTACCTTTAAATATACACTGGATCCCTGTAGCGTTGCAAGCATCACGCATTGACGTAAGCAATTAATTTTCTCACCAAAAATAAAAGTAGTTTTCCAGCAATTATTCTTTGCACAAAAATACTTACTTTGATGCCATGTGTCTCTATAATGGAATGTTTTGAATAAGCAAATAAGGCACTTAATTAGGAACTGAATACGTTAAAGTTTATAGTGGTACGGTCATGTTTCCGTGACTTCAATGAGTTTTCAAAGTGCACTCTTCTAATAATGAGCGTATTTCTTTGAATTCCCAGTTCAATTGAACTGCGGGACATGTTAAAGTTTTGATAAAAAAAGAACTTCGCCCATTGAACCTTCCCGTATTCCTTTTCATTATCTAGTCTCTGGTTGTGAGCTTTTTCCATTTGAGAATTGAGTTTGTTATTGATCCCAAATCTTTACTTTATCGAAAATGTTTTTCGTTATCTCCTTTTTGTGTGAAACATTCTTCTTCCATCTACCGAAATGATGAATTTATACGTTGTAAATAAGTCTGCATTCGAGTATCGAATAAGTAAACATGTATATAGATCATACCTACCGCTCTGTGCAAATGGTATTACTTATGATTCTTAAGAAAATCAGTTTGGTATTCCTCACTCCTCATATTTTTTGTAAAGGATAAACACGTCTTCGCTAAGGATATAAAAATTGGAAGGGTATCTATAAAATAGGCTTATCGGAGAGCGTCGAGCGATATTTTTGTACATTATCCCATGAACATGTCATTTGAATAAGTTACGAATAGGTTTAGTCAGTCTTATTTATTTTGAAGTAGTTTTGTATCCTAAACATTTTCACTAGGATTTATTGAATTGTTTGGGTCCAATAGTAAGCTCTTGGGTTGGTCCAGTCTGGTGTTATGAAGTTTCCACATTGCATATTTTGCTTTTTTTATGAAATTATCGAATTATTTGTTTTCTCTCATAATTAAACTTCACAACTTGGATAGGGTTCTGTATGTGGCAAAGGTGTCATGCACAAGTTCATTTAGTTTACTCGAGCAGAATGTTTGAGGTATTATGAAAATTTAATTAGTCTACCTCCACCCCGGTGGTCGGCGGTAAGTTAACGCATGAGGAACTCGTAATGAACAAGATGCAATAATACGCGACAAGTAACGCTATACTTATTAATAACTGATTTCAGTACCTAACAGAATTTCTTGTATCTACTTAAAATCTTGACAAGCAACAAAGTTTCCCCGTCGCAGATACTTATCTAGCGCTGTGAAAAGGCAAAGGAGGAACTAATCTCCTTCCTTTTGACCGCCAGAGTCATGTATAGATGACAAACCAAAACGTGCCCAGCACGCCACGGTCACGATACCGTGACAGACTTTTAAACGTAAATAAAACTCATAAAACAACATTGTTTTTATTATTTCCTTTGCTAATTATGTTCCTTGACTCATCCTAATTTATATTAGTTGAGCTTCTTTCTTTATATTTCATCCGTATTAACATAAGATGGCAAAAACTAACACCAATTATAAAGTTCGAAAAACATAGTGCCCTCAGCGCCACAGTCATCATATCATGACACGTAGTGATGTAGCTAGCAATCAATATAACAAGAATATCGAATTAGACGGTAGCCTACGTTATATTTAATTTCTTTAAATTTTTCAACAAGAAATAAATAAAACTTTTGATATAGAAGTTTAATGATTCAGGAATCACGAAAATTATTTAAATATGATTAAAATACTGAACTATCTGCTCATTAAATGTCGGTGTTAGTTGATTATCGATAAATCATAATGAGTGTAATGCCCATACCCATCACACTTAGATATTGTCTGTGCCTGGAGCGCCAGAGTCATCTAATCGTGACAATCCGATGACGTCACATGTGGTCGATTTGTAAATAGAGCTGTTCCTTTACTTGTATCAGTAGTTTGTTCTCATTACTTTATTATTCTGAAAACTTTTTTTGTGGGTGGGAAATCATTAAATGACGTCTCCCGCTCTGGGTGGAGCGGAAGGGCGTGCACATCAGACTATAGTCATAGGAACATACATCCTTGTTTAACGATACTATTGTGTTGTAAGTAATTTGTTTCAAATATAACTACAATTTTGAGATGATTGAGGTCTATTTGAACTAAGTTTCATTTGTTTCCGAGGATAATATTGTCCCTTTCTTCGTATTTATTATAATATTTGTACTTACAAATCTTGAGTATAAAAACTTCGTTTAATGATTAAAATACAAATTCATTTGATGATTTAAATTTGCTTTCGCCTATTTTCGTCGTATTCTGATAAGTATTTATCTACAGTAAATGGTTTTTATTTCAACTGAGATATCATCTGTACCTACGTGGCGGTACATTAAGGCATTATTACTGGTTGTTCTTTCAGAGAAACTTAAATCTATATAAATAAAAATTAATACTATATATATACAATGGCTCGATTCGTCTAATATTTTTTTGTATGTTCCATAAGGCCTTCGGAAGATTTTAATAATAATAACAAAAAATCGCTTCGACAATAGTAAAAACAATACTTTTCTTTTTCATATTAAAAAATATACATACGATGCGACGGGATGGGTTGGGGAAGCAATAAAAATAAAGCGACGAAGTCGCGGGCAGAAGCTACTTGTTTTAAATAAAAATGCTGCTACTGTATATAAAAAGCGAAACCATTAACATAAAATAACTCTTATTATTTCGATATTATTAATAAATATCGGATGCGCACCTCTAGGGCAGAGGCGAGCAAATTAAGAAAAGTCGTGCCAGCTACGCCAGTGTCATCCTATCGTGACAAGAATGTACGTCATGATTGAACATAGTGCTGTGATGGTAATGACTTGCTTTTATCGACTGTTGTTTTGAATTGTGGATTTAACGCCGAAACTGTGACACATATCGTGTCATTTTTACCATAAAAGACAAAGCGGGATGATATAAAACTCCTTTATTATATATTTCTGGTATAGTAACCTTTTATTAAAAACATACTATACGTTAAAAAATACGTGGTTAGTGCTTTATCGATATAATTTCGAACTCACTACTATTTTGTAGGTATTAAAGGATGAATTTATAGCTTGGCGCTGAGGGCACGATTTCACTTTTTTGTCGTGGCGCTCAAAAGGTTAAGAGCGGCGCTGCGTCGTGCGAGCCCCGTCCGGACAGGTCAGTCAGGTGGGATGCGAAGATGCGAGGCACGTACTACCTACCCCGCGCGACTGTTGCGTCGTGTGCTAGCACACATGCCCTTTGTGACGCGCCGCGCTCTCGTGTGTCCCCTCGGGACGTACAATCGAGTCGTTTGAGTGGCCTGCCTCCTATTTCGTATCAGTGATAATGGTATTAGTTCGCCACGGAGCGAGAGGCTATCGGAGACGATGTTTTTGTCAACTTGATATCTTTTGCAGACACGCACGTTATTACTATTAAAAGAGTTATGGCGTGTTGTTATGTTTAGAGATAGACTGGATTCATAATTTTTAAGTATTTGTCACGTAGGTTTGCGGTATAACATTCACATTATTCACACATTATATTATTTTCTAGAAGTATTTTTAGAAACATTTAAGATGAAGCTGTATTTTGCAGCTAGTATCTAGATGTACATTAAAGACATAACTATAAACGAAATACACCCGAATTTTATCAAAGATTATTTCATTGTATCGCAGCAGCAGCGGTATCAGGCCCTCGAGTATATTTACCGCTGGAAGTTATCTACCCTCCAACTGAATTATGGTTCACTACAATAACCAACCCCAAATGTAGCTGACTTTTCACTTTTTTTAGGTACTGGGCGCTTTGTCTTATTTTATCGTGCGTTTTGTACACAATATTACAGCCTTTTATAGGGCGTTTTAAAAGGACGATGTTTTATTTTATGAATTGTGACACCGCATGTATTTATATATTTTTATACTGTACTTAAACATTCACATGAAGCTGTTCCCTATATATTATTCAACTAACCATTACAATATGAGGTATAATTTATGATATTATCATAGATGAGTAGTTAACTTTGAAGACGATGTAGATTATGAAGTTGCTGGTAAGACTTCATAATAACGGGTAAAGAAACAAGATCCTTGCTGTTGTTATACAAACGGCTTCCTTCACTATTTTCAGTTATCAGTAAGCAAGAATGACAGCTACTAAAGTTATATAATCGTCAATATTCACCTCCGCAGTAGTCCACTTATCTCCGCTCACTGTTCAGGAATTTTCAGCGAAATACCGTTCATTACCGCCCACAATAGACTCGATAACAATTCTAAAAACTCGTCACACAAAACAAAGGTTTATCATTGCGACAGAGCACTTCATGCTCGGATCGGCAGTCAGCTTCAGGCGGATTACTTACATGTATACGTATTCCAAATCCTAAGTACTTCGCGAGCTTTTATTAAATATAGTCGGTATACGATACGAAACACGCGTAGAGGATTTATGAAGGAATAATACAATTTTTGTAGTTAGTTTCAGGGTCATGTGAAACAAGGCTGCCAATTGAATAAAGTAAAAATCTAGACTGCTGACTGTCAGTCAGAGAGGTTCAATTTGAATATTTCAACTTAACGTTGTGAATTCCCTTCTGAACAAACCCTCTGAAAAAGTTAACTAAAAACTAAGAGCAATATTCTAGCCATTTTTATTACTGATGGTTTTAGACAGTCTATTTGCAACTTGGATGTGGCTATCTCGGAATGGCTGATGGAATCTAGAGTTCTGATAGCGTCTCGCTACGAGTACTTACGAACTCGTTAGCCAATCGTGGCTATTTTTCGTCTTTAATAGTATGTCAAAGCGATTCGTATTCTAGAGAATTTTATCTAACAATCTTTCGTTAAGATATCTATAGATAAGAAGGAAGAAAAACTTCGCAGACATCTTATTGTTTTAAGTGCTAAAATCGACTCATTCGGCGATAACTTTTCCTTATTTCAGTTTGCTCGTTGCCGCAAATCTTGTTACTTATTGAACTTACAAGTTTGTGACATATAAATTGGTCTAGTCAACTAATAGTATATTCAATTTAAGTTTTAAAAGCGGCGGCCAAAAATTTATCAAACGCCGAACTTTTGGCCGAAAATAAGTTGTGTTTGATATTACATTTGTCAGTTAACTAAATATAAAATAAATTGTTTCAGCACAAAATGCAAAGTTTTTGTTAGGAATCGTTGGTTGTTACAGTTGTTCGTCGTCGGTAACCTTTCCCACGTGAATAATTCATAACATCTAGTTTCGCAATAACATTTGTTTATAGTGTGGGCTCGCTGAAATAATTGCCCAAGTATATTTTTAATCGACACGTTCGACACGTGTCGATTAAAAATATACTTGGGCAATTGAGTGTTATTTAAATATAGATTGACGACTGATGTTTCTTTTTTGTTACTTGGTAAATAAAACAACATTTCAAAATAATTACCTATAACATTTTTATTACGATTTGAAAACAGACCGAAAACATTTATTTGTATGCAAAATAAAATGATAAACGAGGACTACGAATTTAGTCTTAATTATCCTAACATTGGTAGGTAGGTAGTCGAATAATTTCAGACTAATGCTACCTTAATTTAAGAAGAAACGGAAGAACGCGACGAAACATTAAACCGGATTTTAAGTAGACACTCCTACCTAAAAAAGACGGAGCATTAAAAACACAAAATTAATTTATCTCCAAGCAAAGAGATATTTTAACTTTCTCTTTTCTCAACAGAAATTTGAGTACACCCCTCGAATGAGAATTTACGAAAAACCTTCGGAATATTTTTTTTAAATTACTGTATAAAGCCGATCATACTTTGCATGCAGGTGATCATCTTAGAATAATTTCAGCCATCATTAAAACTTATGAGGCGGAAGGATCTAGCCACGTGACACAAGGACGCTCTACTTGGGGAGAAAGTTACTTTATCCATCTTTTGATGGAGTATAATTCTCAAAGACAAAGAGTAATAGAGTCGCTATATTCAACACGATTAAAGAGACAAAGGGAAGATATTCGTTAAGGCATTGTTTAATTATTGAAGGGTTTGTTTATAAAATAAACCAATTTTGTAAATAAAAATCACTTTGATTTTTAAGAACCCATTTTCCTGCTCTAACTAAAATAAATGTATTCTTATTTTCTTCCCTGAAAACGTCACAGGTAATCTCGTTGGTCTCATCATGGGCGTGTTCAGGCCACTCGGCAATATTTTTAGATGTTAATAAAAGCTGGGCATTACTCAGACAAGTAATTTTTGCTCTCAACGAAAGCTCGAATGCGGCACAATATTCCTGTAGGTACTTACACAGTCTAAGTGAAATCGCGTCTTCACAATTGAACCTGAAAAATGTAGCTATTAGAATACAATACACAACAACGGCTTTAAATAAAATGTAAATTGCGCTCTTAGCAAATTTTATTCATAGAACAAGGGAAACTTCATTTATATTCAGTAGAATTACTGTGGAGCGTTACGCAAAACAAAGTGAGCCGGAGCGAAATTAGACAAGTCTGCGAACATTGCCGTATAAGGTACCTACATACACGGGATACACGAGCATGAGGAATGCCTTTCAGCGTCACTATCAAGCTTCACAAAGTTTGTAGCTTTAACATAATTCTGGTACACGCTAGACACCGACAGTTTGCGGTATTTGCGATCAAAAGGGCTTTAAACATAAAGCTGATTACTTTTCAATCGTTACATCTCGCATATCGATTTTCATCACAATTCTGAACACGTTATAGAGGAAATTATTTCCACTACGTAGTCGGAATACTCTATTTGCAGTTTGTTTACACGTAGTATCTGTTGATATATTACGGGCATCAACCATTCAAACGATCTCATCCAATATTAATTTGGTGAAATTGTGAACTGTAGCTGAAGCGTCGACATTACAGCGCTAGATTGCGCAAGATTGCCGACAGTTTTTCCGATCATTATTTCCCCTGAGTGCTGTCGTAAACATCAGGCGATTCCTTTGTAATATCGAATGCATGGCTTTTGTCTTATTCTCTTATTTGCGTAAATACAGCGAGCTTTGGGGCTGTCCGTTAATCACGTGAGGCTCGAAAGGGGGGGGGGGAGGGTTCCAAAAAAAAACACGAAATATCACAAAGGGGGAGGGGGGTGTAGTAATTTATCACGTGTATTTTGTTCTTTTTTTAATTAGATGATACTTATACCTGTATTTTTTTTTAAATACAAAAGAATTAGATTCTTTGTAGGTACTAAAAATACACGTGATATAGGGGGAGGGGGGTAGTCTTAAACCTCACCATGCATCACCAAGGGGGAGGAGGGGTTCAAAAATGCTAAAAAAAAACATCACGTAATTAATGGACGGCCCCTTTATTAAAACTAAATTGACATGAACTATATTAATGGAGTCCAATATTTTTGTAACATGAATTCCAAATACAGTTGTGCATAATTAATGTTAAAATAGTTCGCAATGAGTTTATTTTCGGGATTGTTATTCAATGGTATGGCTTAGTTTCAAAATATTTGCATTAGGCTCTGTATGCGGGAAGAGAGCAGAGCCTCTGGCAAACAGCGGACTGCTACAATCTTACGTGATAGGGCTGTACCATGCATACTAAACACTTGAATAATTCTCACCTCTTAATTCCTTCGTATATAATTATGTAGGTAGCAAATCAACTTAGTGTTATGAGAACTTCCTTTATACTGTAAATATAATTAAAATATATTATTCCCAGAGAAAACTATAGAAACTGTTTACTGTACCTATAAGATTTATACCCATGTTTTTTTTGTTTGGCCCTTCCAGACCACCTGCAGCGTTAGACTCACATACAATTTTAATAATATAATGTTTAAACTTTAAAAGAGAGCATGACCTCTGAAATTGTGTTGGCGTTTCTTATCAGGGAACAATCAGCTACGATATGCTGACGCCATCGAGATATAATATACTCGTATTGAACAACAAAATATCGACGTGAAAAAGTGTTGTGAAAATGTCAACTTACCTAAATAAAAACGCATTTAGTTCGTAGGTAATAAGTAGCCTCTGTTGTGCCCAATCTGTTGATTTCGTCTCCTTGGAACTGGTTGAAGCTGTAGGTGTCAGCCCTACTACTACTGCAAATATCGAACGTCTTGTCGGATGTTATTAGCTGTGTGCGTAGCTCAAAACATTGCCTCCAAGTTTCCCAATATCAACGATATTATTCGTTTCCGCGCCTTTTATGCAAATTGACTTTGAACTCGTGGGTACAAGTCAGGTCTTCATTATAAACAAGTAAACTTTTCAGACAGGTACATAATTATATTTGGGAAAATTTTCTTACATGTTCTAAAATGCCATCGCAATATTAATTCTAAGCTTTTTGGTCATTTTGATCACTTTTACAACTATTATCTTGTTTGTCTGCACTTTTCGGGGCCAATTATGTGTGACACAGCATATAGTTTCTCGTTATATTTATTTACTCTGCGTTCGGCTCTTGGATATACAAATAAGTGTCAAAGAAAAACTGGGACGGGCCTACTAAGTAAGAAAAACAGATGAAAATACTTTAGTTGAGGTAAACTGTAATAAATATTTTCCACTCGACAAACAAGCTCGGGGGTACGCTACATTAAATAATATCGACAAATCCAAGCCAATTTCGTACTTTCCGCTAAGCTTATTTCAGACTTCCTCACGCAAACATTCCCCCATGCGAAAATAGATTCGATTTGCATTTTAGGGTTATAAGACGAGCAATAACACATTTCCAATTTTTGGATATTACCATACGTTATTTAGCAAATGGGTTTTGATGGCAGTACCTAATAGAGTATTGTCGTTAAATGTTATATTCACCTCTTGAATTCAGCACGCTCTGCTTTAATTTTTCAATACGTTTCGCTTGCCATGTTCATAAATGTAAAGGGTACCTAAAATGCAAAGCGTATAAATCCGTTTTACAACACAGCTTAACTTTCATGGAACATGGAGTAACAGCTGTAAAATTCGGAAATTTTGAATTGTGTTCACGACTGTTTGGATCGATTGAATTTAAACAAATACGTGACGTCATTGCAACGATTTACGACACGTTCGGGTGACGAGCGCGGCGTGATGAATGTCAGCCAGCAGCCAGGCTCCCTATACGTGTGTGACACTCGTAAATTATACATGTTGCTGCCAAACATTGCCGATACGTGTACATACAGAACAAAGGAAGGGGGTTAGTAATTTATTGTAGGCTTCGAAAAGGAATTGTATGAAACCTCGGCTGGCTGTCAGCCGCTTTTTGACGCCCATTTGTTTACGTGAATGCTGAGCGGCTCTATGTCGGGACACCGCTGATTTACTGATCACGACGATCACTTTATTTCATTAACTTATGTTTTATAATTACGAGTCGAGTTTTGTGTTTTACGAAGTCCTTTAGTTCTCTATCTTTTAAGAAGCCTTTCCCAATGAAACATATACAGCAAGCGACGAGTTTCGCAAAATATTTAACAACCTGCAAATAGACTTAATCACACCGAGCTGCATCTATCTATCGGTAATTCTTCTTCCTCCTGTAAGTAAGTACCTGTTCACTAAAACGCTGTGCGGAGGATCACTTCATTGCTCCATCCTCCCCACTCAGTGGGGAGCAGTGTTAAAAATAATTAATAAGATCGCTGGCTGAGGGGAAATAGAGGAAAAAAGCACACCTAAATCTTATATAGAAACGCCAGTCTCAGCTTACAAACACCCTCAGGCATCGTTTAACATGGAAAATTACAATGATTAAATTAACAGTGTGTTTATTTACTTGGAGTTGGTCATGTGGGACGCAGATATAAAATTCTTTATTTTAATATTACGTGCAATGGGGTAATTCTGATGGAGCTCTGCCCTACGCTTAGTGGCCATATATCATAATGGTTCTGTAATGTAGCATGATGCGCGTTATGTAATAAAACCGAAGGCTCGCCGCGGGTGGCTTTGTAATATTGTTATAATAAGTAGTGGTTTGTTTCGCGGACAAGCTTCAAATATATCATCATCTTTCACCCAAAAATGCAATTTATCCAGAAGCCTTAATATTTCAGGGTGCTACTTATAGAAGGTACAAGTTAATAAAGCTTTTCAGAGTTTTATTTCAGATTTATGGACATCAACAATATCAGAAAAGAAAACATGTATTTTCGAAAATTTATTTTACTGTTTTTCTTTTTATGTTGTAAGGTGGTTTTTAATTTCATTTTGGCCAAAGTGAAAACATGACTGATGTTATCAATTAAAACAACCTGCATAATAGGCTATTATGTTTGGTAAGCGTAATTAAAAAAATGTTTTAATATTTGTTCCTCAGGGAGGGGGGAGTAAAGCTAATATTTGGTTTCCCGTAATATACGAGTATTACTGTGATAGTTTGGCACATTACGGTGGTGGCAGCAGTTAAATTAATCAAACAGCTTTGCTAAATGTCGCCATTTTGGAGACACTATTGTAAATTAACTTTCACGTGAATTATGAGCATGTGTTGTCATTGTAGTTCTATTTCATTTGATTCTCGACTTTTGTGGTTTTATTCCTGACTGTACTTATTAGAAATGAAAATGAAATACAGTAACATTAAATATCAATTAACTCCAGACACATCAACTTAAAGTTGATCATCAATACACCGTGTTTGTTTAAACTTTATAACCAAACTTTAAGGCCAAAATATAAATTTATCACTGTCACACTGAATATCTAAGAACAACTAGAAACAACGTGAAATTAGCAAAATGCTGATTAGTACTTTAACAATTAGAAGGTTTTTCGAATAATGTCCCAAGTAAACAATTTCTTCGGTCTATTAATTAAATCCTAAAATTAGAACATCGCACTACTAACAAGTACTTCGTAAACCCGAACTGCTTTTTATAGTCGGCTAAGTTGGGTATAATAGTTGGGATAATGGGTCGTTGTGGTGCTCAGACGAGTTGGTAATGTGTAGGCACGACTGAATAGCTTTGTTTTTAGCGTGTCGTGTTTTGCTAAGAATAAACCACCTCGTTCAATTGTGTCGTCATGTGATTTTATTCTGACAAAAAAGAAGACTGAAATAATCTTTCCACTTTTCATAATTGCATAATGTATTTGTTTTTTAAATTATATTACAACTATATAATTGGGTGATATTTACTTTAGAAGTAGGTAGGTACGTAATGTATGTATGTAATATTATGTGTAGGTATATTTAAATTCGAGTTCGTTTTTGATTGTATGTTTTCCCTTCTCCTTTACACATGTTGTTTCTCTTCGTCATCTTTATATCTTCTTCTACTTTACACACGTTGTTTCTCTTCGTCATCTTTGTAGCTTGTATGTGTAGTTGTCTATCTTCTCTGCTATCGCAGGTATGCTAGAAGAGATTTCGTTAGTAATGAGCATCACTTTTGTACGTATCTTTCTATACCTTTCTTCTTGTCTGTTTATATGGGTATAGATAAATACCTAAATAAAAAATTAAATATTATGTGTAGTTGGCACAACGTCTTCCTTCTCATAATATTTATCTAAATTGAGGATGTATGCAATTATTACTATCAATTTACTGATAAGTACAATCCAATGGTTACCTAACAATGATCATTTATTAAATAGATAAAGTATCCTACTATGTGAAAGTTCTTAATTAGGTTAGTTTAACGACGAATCCTGCAAATCATTTCCGTAACAAGCCAATAAATATGTATATTGAATTCCTAAGCCCCCACATCTGGCTTTTCAGGGTTCAAGCTTAACGACCCTTATTAATCTCCGTTTAATGTATGCAAATACAGTCGGCCCCAGGAGTAGATTAGCAATCACGCTTCTTATCGGAATAATTGTTACTTTTTACTTAACTAATTAAAAGAACGACAGACAAGTTATTGTTAATTGTGTTTTATGCAGGTACATACACAAATTACATACGCCTTAATTAAATTAAAGGATAAACACAGTTTACTTCATTACAATAAAATTTTTCAACTTAAAAGACCTCAACGAAATAAATTGCTTAGATACCAGTCAGTTGTTTATTAAAGTCATTCCCAAAAATAACAATATTCATGGCCGTCATATATTTGCTTACTTATCGCTCCTGGAGGTTTTATAGGTCTCCACTTTGTGATAAAGTATTCGAATTGCCACGAAAACTCGACACGTCCATTTGAATGAAAGCTACGGTACGTGGCCTGAATGAGCCTCACAGACGCGAAAGGGGAGTTGACTGATTTGATGAAACTTTCGCAATATGTCTGCGGTGGCGATACACCTCATTATACCTTTTCTTGGAATCTTAATTTTCATAAAAGTGACTTTTATTTACATCGTAAATTGAAATAATCTGTTTTTTTTGTCAATCATTCATTACTTTCGCTACCTATGGAGTCTTCATTCCTTCAATGAAGTGTCAATATAGTCTCGAGGTGTACGGCGCGGTATCAGTGTCGCTACGTGTTGTACACCCCTCGTTTACCGACTCGTTCATATTATGACGCTAACGGGCGAGACGTTGAAACGAAGGCGAGCAGACAGCACCGTAAATTTTAAACTCCATAGGTGCTCGTATTTCCTTTGAGACTCTTTCACGCCACACTATCCGTTTGAATTATTCATATTGTCGGTAAATATCTATGAAATCGAACATGGTAGTTGAAAACGATAGATGCGCTAGCAAACATTAAACACATTACATTTCGCAATGTTGTGCAACTGTTTTCCACTGACGTTTGAATGGACACAGTCTGACTCAATTTCATTAAGTGAGCAGCACGCCTCCACGCAGACAAGGATCTTAATGATAATTGTAAAACTCACAACAATAGTACAAACAAAGGGTGAGTGCGGGAAGAATGGGCACCATGAACAACCAGTTGACTGAGGGAAACCATCAATCTTGAGGAGGGACGACACAGGGGTCCACTCCGAAAACTCTTTCTACAAAAGTTTTGTAACAACCGCGTGATAAATAGCCCGAACGGTTAAAGGTGGGAGTGAGTAACTTTTATTGCGGGCTAATGAGTAAATAGTAACAGAACCTACATATTGGGTGGTTTAGACGTGCTCCCTAAAGTTTAATGACTTTGGTTTAATTTATGTAGGTGTACCTTTAGTTTATTTATTTAATTACACTTGATAATAGCCTGCTCCCCACCTAGTGCGGGATTTCGCTTAGGTTAAATACACATATGCCATTTTTTTTTATTTATTGTCGAATGAGAGACCAGCTTTGTCATTCGACATGTGATCTGCATATATCAGCTATAGAAAGAACTTACTAGCTTCTGTCCGCAACTTCGCCCTAGTGAAATTACTTGTTCCCCAATTCACCTCGTTGCATCACATTGCCCGTTTGCGCTTTTACTTAATTTTCGTTTAGTGTTCTTTTCTTTTGCTCGGTTTTAAGAGGCAGCATAATGATAAATTAGCCTTCCTCAAAAGGCTATCAAATGCAAAAAAACTTTTCAATCTGACGCACAATTTTAGATATTAGCGCGTTCAAACATACAAACCCGATACAAGTACAGTTAGATTGCACGAGTACATACGAGACGTTATTTCCGGCAACATGCTTGTATTTATTTAACATGGCTGTGATTAATTCAACGATTCCTCAAGACTCAATGTATGTGGATCCACTTAGTTTTCCAAAGTAACTCTGAGCCGGAAATAGATTTCAAATGCACAGGTAAACCTTTCATGGTTTGAAGCTGAAAATAAATAACATTTTTTTGTACACAGCTTAGCATAAATTTAGTTTTAAAGGGCTGAAAATGTCGTCACTCCATTTTGGGTTACCACAGGAGTAATTACCAGTTGCCTACTTTGTTACCCTGTTTATTATTCAATAGATCGGCTTCAGCACATTTAAGGCGATATTGAGAGTAGTTACAAAGGATTATTATTCGAGGCTATCCGTTAATAAATTCAACAGTTTAATTTCCTTTGCGGTTGATTGGATGCCGCAGGGGATCGAGCTTGGTGCCGAATGCTCAAGAAAATTGTTTCTCCATGCTACACTTTGCTTTGACAACCAGTCCTGCCTTGTTTTACACTACTTGGTTGACTGAATACCTGTTTGTTTAACGGGAATTCTTGTGATTCAGGCAATCGGGAAATAGTTTAGCTGTAGAGTAGTAGATCCAGTTAACCAACTATTGTTTATATTTGCGAATGATTGTCTTAAAATCAAAGGAAATGATTCTTAATTAGGATGTAGGATTTCCTTTTCTTAAGTGACAAAGTATTCACTGTTACAGTCTGGGCGTCATCTAACCACATTCTATTTTCTTTTCGGTTTCGTTGCTTGGTGGTTTTTCATCATGCTTTAAATTACTTTTAATTTTTGCATATAGAAGAAAGCCTATGCCATTTTTGTACGTGAGAAACGGACCTTTTCAAGAATTTTGGGTCTGAACTCTGGAACGTACCACATGTTGTAAATAAGAAAGTAGGGGAATTTATTGCTGACAATGAAAGGAAATCGATCCTCAAGGGGCATAAGTGTGTGGGCCCAAATCGAAAACCTTCAGTCACATGCTGCAAAGTCAGAGGGTTTGTGCGAATTGACAGCTGTGTAGGTTTTAGGACGCGGTTCGTTTTATCACCAAGGTCGGGAATTCAATTTCCAGGTATGCGTGCCTAGGTATGTATTAAATTAGAACAGAAGTTTGGAAACTAAGTTTCAGTAAGTTTTTCTAAGTTTTCAGCAGAACAAATAGACATAAGTAAAAATTCGCTTAGGTAATCTCGTCGCCAAGTCTGCATCCCACATAACGACAAGGAACATGTAACAATTGTTAGTATAATAAGTAGTTAGCGTCGCATCTGCCTCCGGCGGATTCGGAGCCGACAATCAGCGCGGAGCAACTCCAGCGCCGAGTTAGCGCCGCGTCGTCTGCCAAGCGTTTGTCTAAGCTTAGGTAATTTCTGCGTCAACCGCGCGACGAGAAATGGCGTTCTATGACGCTCCGTGACGCTTTGTGCAGACTGCAGACTTATCAAAGGACTAAAGTGAATATATATAATCCGATTAGATACTAACTCATCTCAGGCATGGAGCTCCTTAGTTTGTTTCTGAATATCTATCTATATCTTCTATCTATATCTATATCTTCTATCTATATCTATATCTTCTATCTATATCTATATCTATACTTATAATAAAACTGTAGAGAGTCAATTCTGTCTGTCTGTATGTGCACGCACGGGTCAAAAAATACTGAAGGGATTTTAACCAAACTTGGTACGATTGTAGTCCATACTCCTGGGCAGGTTATAGGCTATATAACATAACGCTAAGACACATAGAAGCTGAGCAATGACGATATATTTGTGCCCTCTGGGTATGTGTCAGGTAGAAAACGCTTTATGGCGACGACGTACCAGGTTATCATAACTTTGCAGGAGCTTACCAAACAAAGGAGTGTCAGCTAGCTTTATGGCGACGACGTACCAGGTTATCATAACTTTGCAGGAGCTTACCTAAAAAGGGAGTGTCAGCTAGATAACGCTTTTTTGCCTTTGAAGTACCAGGTTATCATAACTTGGTAGAAGCTAACCAAACATGAGTTTCAGCTAGAAAACGCTTACCAGACCACCAACGCGTACCAGGTTGTCAAACTTGGTAGGGTTATTACAACGTTTATTGAACCTGAGGAGATACGAAGTTCGCTGGGTCAGCTAGTATCTATATAAAATACGAATGTATGTAGGTTAGATTTTTGATTTGCAAATTAGTTCTGGGAGGTGAGATTATTGTAAAATGCCGAAATTATTACCAAAACGTTCGTAACAAGAATTTCTAAATAGAAGTCTTTACTATATAGAACTACTAGCTTCTGCCCGCGACTTCATCCGCGTTAAATTTCTTGTTCCCGAAAAAGTTATACAAATCTTGCTCCATACAAACTGCCACCCCCCATTTTAGGGAAGTGGGGGGTTAGAAAGAGACAAAACTAGCCTATGTCACTCTCCATCCCTTCAACTATCTTCACCTAAAAAATCACGTCAATTCGTCGCTCCATTTTGCCGTGAAAGACGGACAAACAGACACACACACTTTCCCATTTATAATATTAGTATGGATGTAAGCATTCATTCCTATAAATTGTTGCTACGTTACTCGTACTCTCTATCTCGAAAACAATTTGGTTTCTGAGATTCCAGTAATAACTATGTCACGTTAATATCTACAGAGAAGTAATAATCAAACAATTTTAAACTCGAACGATCTAGATTTCGGGACAGTATTGTAAATTGCGGTATAAAATCCGAGTTTAAATTGCTTCGTTTTAATAATTGGAAAACTAAGGAACCATCTCCACTTGGAATTTTGTTTCGGATTTCCCTAAACAGGATTACATACGGATAACCTCGAAATGATGTTTTATAATACTGTTAATTGTTTGGCTTCAGGCGTTGAACACGTTTTCCGTGCTTGTGATATGTACGCACTTTTGTATTCTGTAGGTAACCTGTGGTTGTACAACAGTATTTGTAGGTTACAATAACAATCGTTAAGCGGCGCTGTGTCGGCCACGGATTTGGCCGGCACATCCGAACATACGTAATTAGCGAGTGCGCTAATGGTCGCAACCCGTCAGCTTTTACAATGCCTCCCGTTGCAAAAGCTCAGTATGAAAATCCGCGCAGGTTTGCACAGATGCAGGGCGAAACGCTTCGTAAATAGCGCTGTCGGTTTTGTTAGCGAGTTAAAATGTGGATAATGTCGATGTTGTTTATGGGCGCTGCACGCGGCTTAGTGGCCAGTGCGCGTTTCGGTGGAAAATAACAGAACCAGAAATAATTAAACGTTTTTGATTTCGAACATAAATCCTTAGTCGTATTTGTTTTATGGATAGCAACCCGCACATGCCTGATATTTGCGGTAATTGTTTTTATAAATAATCTCCAGAACAGTCGCCCTCAAAAATAATTTCAAAGCGTTTGTACTTACAAAGAAGCCTGCGGGGGACTTATCTATGATGAGAACAAGTCTGGAAATTTATCAAATAAATATCTAACCTCGGGAATATAAATAAGATATGTGGTGGGACTAGAATTATGAAGCGAGCGAGATCAAAGCGTTAGTAAAGCGAGCTAGAACTCCAAGGGCGACGGTTTGGATAATCCTTGACTCGATATGGGTGTGTTATACATACATACATATATAGCGTTCATTTCAAATTCACATGGAAATATAGTTAACAATGAATGTAGCGTCCATGTTGTGTTGCATATCACAAACGGGCGACGACGGGCGCATGCAGGTGCGGCGGGCGACGGGGGGCAACCATTGTACCGGGATTTATTAGGGGCTTTACACAACTATTACCATGTAGCAAACAGATCGAGCGACCAAGTCCTATTTGCAACCTTGTATACATGGCTTTAATATCAAATTCTATTAGTAAACTTCGTCGGCACACGTTTGCTGTAAACATTGGGCTCGGAGTACAGCGAAACTCAATTAGGTTATGGACAGGTCTATGAGTATTCTGGGGTTTATGAGTAAATCTCTGCGGAAATGTTCGAAGTGCTTGGAAATATGGCGGGTTGTCATGACGTCATGGTCGTATTTCGGAGAGTACTGTGTGTCACGTAGTGCGCACGTGTGTCAGTGTGTAGGTACTTTATGGCACGTGCTACGGAACACAATTTGCGCGATGCAGCGATGGTATAGCGGGACAATGCTCGTGTCCTGTGAGCGCTTCCTCTAATCAACGCATTTCACAAACTTATGTTTGCATTTGACAGTAACTATCAGAACTATTAGACGATGAAATGATATTTTGGTCAATATTCATTTTTATAAATGTTAAGCGGAAAAGTTAAATTAAAAAAAAAACCCCGACCAAAACAGAAACCACTTATAAGTAAAAACAGACTAAACGTAGTTGTTATACTTTAAGTTTAATAAGAAGTTGCAGGTAATATTTTGATCAAAGGATCGTCGTGTCGAAACGGCTGAACCGATTTTGATAAAGCATATTGTGTCTAAGAACCACCGCTGGAAAGCCTAATTTTAACCCTTTGTAGCCCAAAATCATAAAATTTTAAATTACTTTGGCATATGACAGGTTTACACAAATAATAAAACACATATTTGTCAAAAATTAAAAAAGTATTTATGATTACTTAACTATTTCTTTGACATTTTAGGGAGTGTAACTTTACTTGTAACATTGAGTTAAACTAAAACAAAATCTACTTATGTGGTATGAAAGGATCTAAAACAATTATTTTGTTTATTGTAGCATAACGCTACTCCGCATTTTTCGCAAATAGTTTGTGATACACCAGTAACTACATTTGGGAAACTTTATAAAATTCAAACTTTCAATGAGTTTCAACTTGTCACTTTCGTGTACACACGAAATTTAAACTCACTAAAATCAACAAGTTACGCTATCTATGATTTCTATTTGTTACTAAAATGTTCGGTGTAGTATGTTACAATGCAGTGACATTGATTTGAATGTACTAAAATGTTTAGTATCTATTTTAGCGGGATTATTGTGGTTTGTTACAGAAATGACACACGAGTCTACAAAGGGGTCAATTTAAAAAAAATACACCCTAATCGGTTTACCCGGTTAAGAGCTATGGTGCCACAGACAGACACACATATAAACACAATAGCAGTCAAACTTATAAGGCCCTTCTTTTTGCGTCGAGGGTTAATAAAATAGGTTTTGGACAAAAAATGGTACCTCGTTTGCACCTCGTAGCACTCACGTAGCACTCTCGTTGCATTATGTGATAATATTATCACTGTCAAAAAATCATACGTGAAAATAGGTAGGTTATGGTTTTTTATCTGTAAAATATTCAACAGCAATAAACAACTATCATCAGTTTCATTGCTACGTCGCAAAATGTCTACAATACCAATAACACGTAACACCATGTGAACCGCCCGGGCCAGCAACTCGTAAATAACATGAAACCTCTTATAGGCAGGCGGTCACCGCAGACGGCTTTCAAATAACTTTCAATAAACGACGCGTTGTTAGACTCAGTCCGCTGCTAACTGCGGCCTCGCTGCCCCCATATTATTGAATTTTCTTAGCTTTAGCTCGGATTTTCCAATAAGTGAAGTGCTTTGTTGCTTGAAAACGGCTTTACTCATACTTGTGTACGTTGCCGTACTTGTGTGCACGTTAATTAAACTTCATAAGGAACTCATTAGGAAACCTCGAACATATTTATAATTACTTTCTTATTGCGAGTCATTGTTCGCTAACGAGATATGTATACGTACGCAAAGAAGGTAGGTAGGTAATAATTTTAATCCTATTGAATATATAATAAACAAACACCTGAAACAGCGGCTGTAAACAAAATAACCTTTCATGTGTCTTGACGTCTCGCAAAACAATTCATGAATTTGGAAACAGATAAGGCAATCCTTTGTGCCCAAACGAAGGGCTTATAAATTGTCAGGGGGCGGCGGAAACAAACGGCAATGCTTCAAACACCGATTGTCACCTGATCCTCCCGCACGCACACATCCACACCCACACCTCGGCGGTACACAGAAGTTCAGACTGTACTTCCGGCTAACAGTAATTATTTACTAAGAGGAAACGTCTTACATAAGTACAGGCAACTAAATAGCTACCTGATTGAAGCATACGCTGAAACATTTATGAGAACATTTAGACAGATGTTATTGAAACATCAATCAAAGCGTGTAAGCTGACTCTAAATTATTCAGTCAGATGAAACGTGATACATGGTTCCACGAGAACTTCTTGACGTGAATGTTAACAGTACCTAACCGTTAAATATGTAATATTATATTTATTATATTTTTATTATTCCAGAAACAGTGCTGCATATTATTTTTAACCGACTTCAAAAAGGAGGAGGTGCTCAATTCGGATGTTTATATACAGGCTGATTGGAAGATGGGTGCAAAGCTGTAAGGTGAAGATAGTATAGACAATTTAGAACCATTTAAGCCATGGTTGTCTTAGACGAAGTCTTACCAAATTTTTTTAACCAAATTTTTTAGTTTTTTTTCGGAAATTCTCAAAATTTAATGTAAACTGCATAATTATGGCCAAATTGAATGATAAATCAATTAATTTTTTATTTATTTAATTAAAGTAATGTGTAAGCAACCAAGCAAAACATGTTTTAGGCTTCTGTGTCATTAGACATTTTTTTTACAGATATTTAAAGCTCAGAAAAAATAAAGAATTTGTACAATACGTCTTTTAAACCTTATTTTTTTTAAAAACGGAGGTTGCTTTTTTTGTTCAAACCTTTTTGAAGACATGCTTGATAATCGTTCTTTCTTTTGAGGTATCATTTATGCGGATATCTTACAAATTATTGAAATTAGGACCTACAAACCAATTCGAGGGAGAAATTTTAAATTTTAGGCAGTCTAACAAAACACAAAATGTTTGCTTACAAGAATACTTTATGTGCTCGAAATGATATCATTGTTCAATTCTAAGAATTGTTGGCACATGCAGGAACCAATTGAGGGGAACCCATTGAGGGGATTCTCTAAACAATGGCCACCGAGCGCGGTGCGACGGCATTTCCAGGTAGAACGCCCAATGAATAGCAAAAAGCGATAAGAGTTGGTTTTTACAGCAAAATGGTCTTAGTTACTGAGGCAACAAAGTCGTTTTTCTTTAGTCAGGGTCAGTCGGTCTGTGATGAAGCCGTTACATCTTTTACTTATTAGTCAAACTACTGCCCTTGTGAGTGGACGTTGTCGTGTTGATTCACAATTTACCGTGTTCAGTTGTAGCCCTTTGCGTTCCTGCACGTGTTGTTTGCGTTAGTTTTGAACTTTTTTGTTTCACCGTGTCCAGTCGTAGCCTCGCGCTCCTGCACGTGTTGATTTTTGACTTAATTGTGTTGAGTTGACATTTAGTGCGCTCCTACGCCGTTTTTCTTAATTGTTAAGTGACTATGGCTACTTTTTCCAATCAAGAATATGCGGATATCGTATTTATGTACGGTAGAGCAGACGGCAATGGATCTTTGGCGCGACGGATGTATCAAGAGCGCTATCCGAATCGCAGGATACCGAATGTCCGAGTGTTTTACAACACGTTTCGTCGTCTTGCCCAAGATGGGTTTCACCGCGTGGAACCTGGAGTCAACCCGGGCAGACATGAAACTGCCGTCGACGAAGACATTTTAGCATTATTTCAAGCGGATCCTACTACCAGTACTAGAGCAACAGCTCGAAATTTAAACATTTCTCAATGGAAGGTGTGGCATACAATGCACCAAAATGATAAGTATCCGTTCCATGGCAGGAGTGTGCAAGGTCTAGTAGAGCAAGATCCTCAAAGAAGAATTCAGTTCTGCCGTTTCCTCCTCAACAGAGACGTCGAAGATGCGTGGTTTCTGAAATCAATCTTGTGGACGGATGAAAGTAAATTTTCAAGGGAAGGTATTACAAACTTTCACAACATCCATGAATGGGCCGACGCAGACAACAATCCACATTTTAAGAAGCAGGTGTCATTTCAGATGAAATTCTCTGTGAATGTATGGGCTGGAATAATTGGCAGAACATTGATTGGGCCCCACTTTTTGCCTGATCCATTGAATGGCGAAAATTATTTGCAATTTCTGCAAATTGATTTATCACTGCTGGTAGAGGAATCAGGTGTCCCGATCTTCGAAAGAGACCGAACAGTCATCTTTCAGCAAGACGGCTGTCCAGCGCATTGGACTTTAAATGTAAGGGAACACCTCAACAATTGCTTTCCTGATAGCTGGATCGGCAGGGATGGACCCATCCCTTGGCCCGCTCGCTCCCCAGATCTGACCCCGTTGGACTTTTTCGTGTGGGGCCGGGCCAAGGTACTGGTGTATAACAACATAGAAATAAACACTAGAGAAGAATTGATACAAAGAATAAATTCAGCGTTTGAGACAATGAAGCAGGAGATGATGTTGAAAATAACGACTACAGAAGTTAGAAGACGGGGCCGTGCTTGTATTAGGAATCACGGCCGTCATTTTGAACATGAAAAATAAATAATTTTAATTCAAATGTTGTTTTAATTAATCTGCCTAAAATAAAAAAATTCTCCCTCAAATTGGTTTGTAGGCCCTAATTTCAATAATTTGTAAGATATCCGCATAAATGATACCTCAAAAGAAAGAGCGATTATCAAGCATGTCTTCAAAAAGTTTTGAACAAAAAAAGCACCCTCCGTTTTTTTTTTAATAAGGTTTAAAAGACGTATTGTACAATTTTTTTATTTTTTATGAGCTTTAAATGTCTGTAAAAAAAATGTCTAATGACACAGAAGCCTAAAACATGTTTTGCTTGATTGCTTACACATTACTTTAATTAAATAAATAAAAAATTAATTCATTTATCATTCAATTTGGCCATAATTATGCAGTTTACATTAAATTTTGAGAATTTCCGAAAAAAAACTAAAAAATTTGGTTAAAAATATTTGGTAAGACTTCGTCTAAGACAACCATGGCTTAAATGGTTCTAAATTGTCTGTACTATCTTCGCCTTAAAGCTTTGCACCCATCTTCCAATCACCCTGTATATAATTTTTCCACCAATTATTGATAAGAAACTACTGTACAATACAGTACATAACTTTAGTAGAAAAGATCACCTGTGTTCTGTACTAGTAAAAATAACTTATCCGAACAAACTATTTTCTTTTCGTTTATAAAACTTTTCGTATATTTTTGTCTCCTGTGATATATGACGGTGTGTGAAAAATGTTTTTGAATTTTTATAGAAAAATATTGCTTATGCACCTAATTTCCAGATAAATATTATTAATACAAGCACCGAAGTAGAAAGAGATATTACAATGAAATGCTGAGAATTAAATGCCTTTTAAATGAAAAACGTAACTTTCTGCATATAAATGGAGCTTTTATTTTGACATCTAAGTAAATGACACTTCACGAAAACAATGAGTGGTTAAGAAAATAATTAACTGAATGTTTGCGCTTCAGCTGGCACCCGTGATGTCGTACACTACACACTACAGACTACACAGCTCGCCGTCTGCCGACACCTGACGACTTACAAACTTTATTGCGTGCCGTCTTCATTAACTTCAGTTTTCTTGAAGTTTGCATACTGCGCTTTCACTACACACTTTGTCTGGCTCCCGCAGTAATTCTATTTTAAATAACTTCTATTCGGTGTCTGTGAGCGTCTTGCAAGGTAATTATAAATCTAGTTTACCCGCAAATAACTTTACTGTAACTTGAATTTGAGAGGATCGTATTAGGCAAAAGACGGGCGACGTGATCAGAATTTTAAAGCTTCTAGGTATTTATTTTGGTGCCGCAAAATAAATTGAAATGACGTCATTGAATACCGCCAGTGACTGGCTTTGTCAATAGTAATGTACAGACGCCACCAGGTCAAGCTACCCGAAACTGTCAATTTTTCCCAATGAACTTTGAACCTAATGCTCTAGAAATAAAGTCGAAAATCTATCAAAGAAATCTGACAGATTGTAGTAGCTTGATGTGTTGGCGTCTGTACTTTAACAGAAAACGACATGAAATACGTATACCTACCTACTTATGTGAGTTCGTATATACTGTAGAGTTGTAATGTAGAGAACCTAAAGTGGTCTCTGTCGGCCCAGGGGAAATCATCCAAAAAATCTCGTGTGATTCCCGAATACATGTGCGATTCATAACTAAGCACTGGTCCAGTACGAGTGTTATCGAAGCTGTAATACGGCTGATCACCGCAGTCTAGACACTAGCTAAGCACATTCTCATATCTGCGACACCATATTAATATAAAGCACCTAATTTCAATTTTAAATGCGCTGCACGATAGCTTGCTAACGATATTTTTGTTGTATTGATTTATTTAAGCCTCCATTAACTTTGCAAGACCATTCTGGCGTCTTATCCTACGCATAAACCTATTCTCTGATCCGCTTACCGAGTACCCGCGTCACGAGCTTAGCTAATGGACTAAAGTATACTTGTGAACATTATTATACATACCTACCAATAAATACGTACACTACATTGTTTACTTTCTTGTTGATAAATATAATTTATCTGAAAACACAAAACACCGGTGCCAGACGGATTTCAGACTAATAGGATCCTGTGTACTGTACAATAGATAGATGATGTGCTCAGGCATCTATTGTTTACGATTTCAATAGATGAACCTGATTTATGGTAATCGGATAGCGATTGATTGTACATTGTTTAATATACCTAGATGGCGTCTGAATTGGTAATAAAGTCATTCCACGCTACCTCCATATTGACCAAACCGATTCAGTTCACAATAATTCCCCGTGAATAATGTTCGTTCGATAAAAGTGATGTACGGCACTGATACGAACAATTTTAATTAAGGGAAAATTTCTGTTTCGGTGTCTGTGATGCGCCCGCCATGGAACTTGTTGAAATATGCATCAAAGGAAGCTGGCAAATTGAATGCATCATGAACAAGCGCGATTGGCGATCGGCCGTGAATATACACACGTTATATTATAGCACAAGCGAAAGCACTAACCAATCAATCAATCAGCCGATCACTAAAATAGGAAGCAAAAACTGTAGTGCTTCAAAGAACTGAAGTGTTGAGTAATAAAAGTGTTTTTGTGGGTATATTTTATGAGAGCATTTATTTATATAGCGTACGTAAAGCTCGTAGGGTACAAAAAGGTTAGCAAAAGGTTGTGTTTAACGCTCACGTTATCATAATAACGATACAACAAGTACGGAACGGTACGGTTTTCGATCGGAGTCGGAGATGGCGTGCATCCGGTTCCGGGAGTGAAGCGACTATTTCTGCGCCACGATACAGAACGCCAAACGACCTCCCCTCATTTCATACTTTACCATCTCATTATTTTTACACTGAAACATAACATTGAGTGACATGTACTTCATATGATTATTACTGTATGTTTTCTTCTGGCTGGTTTTACTTATGCATTTAAAATATTATGCTAAGTACTGTATACAGGATTGCTATAAAGTCTGCTTCGTGCCATGTTTAATTAATTGTATTTCAAATTTTAATCAGTGATTCTTTTTACTGACACAGCTTTCAGGACTTTTCTGGACTACAGAATTACAGAAACCTCATTTATGTATAAACGAAATTCAAATTACAATTTATTGTAAGCTAATTAGAGTAAAGACAATGAAGTAAACCGGCGAAAACAATAGAAGTTTCCCAGCACACGTGCGACCTAATTTAATATACACGAGTGAATAATATAATACAAATATTTCAAAACTTCCACACGTAGGAGCGTTACAAATATGTTTTGAAAGGAACACCCGTAACAAAGTTATTATTACAATCACTATGGCAATGTGTGGGGTGTTCCGAGACGCGGGACATACGCAACCTCGCTCGAGGGTTCATTCCTGTTATAATAACAACGAAATTGAGTTCAATTATTATCAGATTAAGAACGAAACGACAAAGGCTTTGTACCTCTAGATCTATTATTGTGTACAGACTCCCCTATTATCCGTATTTTCGCATTACAAAGTTTATTATTCCGTCGGTACCCGGCCATAGGGCGCGCTATTAAAAGATTTTCAAAGGAGCGGAGCTCTTTGTCCCTGGCGGCAGATAGAATGCCCATAGTTAGTAATAGGCGATTGTTATCTAGTCTAGTACATAGGTCATTTTTCTTAACAAGCTCTAAATGAAATGCGGGATCACGCTCCGCTCGTCCAGTCGCGATTCATCGGCAGGATATCGACGCTATTCTAGCAAATAGGCCGGAATGAGCACATCGAGCACGCATTCTCGTTTGTGAGCGCCTGCCTGGCGGCGAACTTCTCTCTATTACGTATTTCCCAAATAGGATAGCTCCGGTTATGATTGTGCCGACTATCGCCGGGATTTAGGAAAACTTGTTTCACCGGTCTACTACAACTTCTAACAATATCAAATTTTTATTTAAATCCAAAAGGATACGAAAAGAAAATTGGCCGTCCGCAGTACGCCAGCTTTAAGCTTATAGTTTCTCACTCAATTTTATATCCAAATTTCAACCTCAGGCCCGACTCGCTGATATGAACGTCACGTTCTCAGCTTATAAGCTAAGAATTTTGCAATTCAAACAAGTTCCATGTAGCTAACTTTATAAGTTACCTACCCAAGTTTTAATTAGAATTTATTAGACGTCCAGTACTTTGTTTATCAGCTAACGGGTAACTAATTTTAAACTTTCTTTGGTAACAAAGAAACCTTAGACAGACTGTTGCGTGCATGTGGGTACAATCGAAGTATATATGTGGAGAGCAATTTTAAAAGCGGTGAGTGTATAAATTGAAGAGTGTCGAGATAGACATCGTTCCCGACTTGACACAAAGATGTGGGTTTAGGGCGATCTGTTAGAGGCTCGTAGAGATAGTGCGCCGAATTGAATGCTGCCCGTTTGCTGGCTTATCCCAGTGTAACAGATACTTTGTTATTTTTTATTTGCGTTCTCCAGGCACTTGGTCGGTGATAACACTATTTTCCTTAATACAACCTTCCACATACTCCATAATATAGAACATTATATATTACACTACTTTTCGTTTTTGCTAACGTAAGCAATTGTGGAATAGAAACGTCACAATGGGAATTATTACCCGGGTAGGTAAGCTCATTCGAGTTATCTGATGTATTAACTCTAACACAAACAGGTATAATAAACTTATGTCATAAGACGGTTACGTCGCCATATTTTTATGGGTTTATGTAGTGACATTCAATAGGCATAAAATAGATGTCTGCGCGTTATCTTACAATGCTATTTTACGTTAATCAATAATTGGAATTTCAGTGTCGATACTACTGACAAAAAGAGGTATGTTTAATTTAATTTTGTCTTTGAAAGGAACGATGCTTTGATAGACTAAACGCTGGATATAGTTCATCATTACGTAGAGGGCTACGGAGCGTAGCACGGTGAAATAACAACGTGCGCCTCTGTGGAACAGAACACCGCCCGATGGCACTCTCGTAGCACTCGCAAAAACGCAAGGTAATGCGAGAATTTCCTTCAAGTGTTCACTGCTTTTGTATTCGTAGCAAGGATTACACATGTCGAGGAGACGCTTGTACGTTTTTCTAATAGTTACATAATAGTTTTGTTTAAAGAACTATTGTCAACCGAGAATTCTCGTAGCAAGCTGCTACGAATTTCGTAGCTGTTTATTTACTTTGTAAACTTTTTGAATCATTACGAATATTAAAGCTCAGCTTTATCTTGGATCAATTAATAGTTATTCTTATGTCTCGAAAACAGAGATATCTATCTAATTAAAAAGATTTTCGTCTTGTACACAAACGATTTTGGGACAATAACATAAAAATTAATGAAGGTTTTCTACGTGACCGGGACTTGCTATGTTCTGTTTATTGGACGGCCATCCCAACAAAATGACAATATAAAGTCATGAGCAGGCTTTATCAAGTCTGCTGAGTAATACTCGTCATATAATAAGAAAGGGTCTTACATAAAATGAATTTACTATGATATCAAGTGTGAAGGTAGATCATAAATTCTTATGAAAAGCCGCGTCTATTTATAAAGTAGGCGGGTCTAGCTTTATTACACGGCTTGTAACAGCTTAAACTGCTTTTAGCGAGCTCAGTACATGGTCGTGGAGTCTCGGGGGAGACGTGGAGGCTGTGCAGCGGGGTTGGCAGGTCTGCTGCTTATTTGTACAACAAACCAACAATGCCGCTGAGATCAAAGGTACAGGAATTCATTTGCGAACGCTATCTCTCGCCCCTCGGCATGCGCGTCCCCAGACCGTGATAAACCCTAAAAAATATTATCCTTTTTCGTATTCCTTTCCGTGTACTATGCCCCGGTGCTCGCCGGTGGAAGGATTAACGAATATTTCCTGTGTGAGTGCGGAACGGCTGACTGGCACGTCGATATCACAAAGATTTATCTTCTATCTACAATTCTGATTCATTAAACCAATATTGTTTCAAAAAATGTCCTAACATGATTTGGTTAATAAAGTTGTTTTATTGATATTGCTTAGTTATCGACATAAATAAATAACATTTTACCTTTGTGAAATTTTTCCATTCATTTGAAACTGTGATGTCCAAAACAGTAAACCAACAAACAAAATTATCAACTGATGTTTACATTTACCAAGTGAATGGATTTCATAAATAAATAATATAAATTCATTGCATTTTGATGGTAGGTAAACACAGTCGGAATACCGTGTATGCCTGTTTCAATTAAACGTTAAAAGTTATACAAACAAATGGTGAAATAAAAACGATGGCAAATTCATTGGACCTAATATATTATGTTTATCAATACAGACGCAGGTACAGCATGTTTAAACAAGATGCATTTCATTACGCAAGTCAATATCAACATGTTTACCACTCTGCATCTAAATACCAATTTGTAGCGAACTTTCAAGTCTGTTTTCATGCATGATAATACGACATAAACAGGCCATGGGGCACAGGGCATATAAAATATGAGTATGTGTATTTCCTTTTATAATAAAATTTTGTATTAAGTTGCCACGTCTTTTGCATATTTGGCAGGAAATCATATTCTGTTCTTCATATTCTCTATCGTACAAATTTGATTTTATAATTTTACTATTATAACAAGTATTTTACAAAACTGTATGACCACTCTGGCGACACGGCACAGCAAGGGATTTTTAGGCGATGAATAGAAATTTAACTTAATAGGATGGCAGTGAAATTAAAAATTCAGCGGGAACGATGCCGCAGTACCTATATTTAGGCATGCCACGAATAATTGAAAATGAAATGTTCTTGTCATAGTTTAAGTTATATTTCTATTCGTCTCATAAAAATCCCTTGTCGTACCGCACCAAGTGGCCACCGGCCCTTGTAGTTATGTAATTTCTAATCATTGCCCACTAGATTCAAAATACTCATTATATCGCTAGCCTACTGAACTGTCTAATTAGCGTGAAATACGCTACGCTGGATACTTACGTCAAAATAGATACCCGTTATCAATTTTACTAGAGAAAAGGTGCTTCAATTAAGGCTGATATTATTTCTCATAATTGTTATCAAAAAGTTTATTTTTAATCTCGTACTTATCAAGAAAAAGAATAGATAGACTTAATGTTTTGAAAGAATATTATATCCTTTTTTTCATAAAACTTCACAAACGATAAAAAAGAAGTTGAATTTTATTACCTAAACTAAAAAGGTCGTATATTTTTTTAGGGCTCTGTGTACAAAGCTAAGTAAAGTTAACAGTGTGTTTAAGGGCGATCCCTTGATTACTAATCTAGTGGAGTAGATAAATAAGATAGGTAACAAATTACCTCTTACTTGAGAGGAGAAAGGAGCCAGTTAGTTTAAGATGGTGTACACACTACACTGATTAACTGGGAAATTAGATTTAAGATAAATAGACCTTGTGGAAATGGAAGGAAAACGACATGTATATTGTAGTTGAGGTTATATATAAAGTATGTTATTAGCTTGTAAAAAATACGTTGTTTTATTTGACACATAGTTATGATTAAGACTAAATATTAATCAGTGGTATTGAATGTTCTTACTATCTATCTATAAAGTTGAACAAGCCACAAGAAAAATGTACCAGGTTTTTAAGAATTTTAAAACTGTCCATTCAACTTATCACATTTTTATAAAACGCCCTCACTATTCACTATAATCTTGACTTAGGCGTGTGTGCACATCATAAGCTGCAGAGGTGGAGCAGAACGTCGCTCGATGGAGGCAATATGTTAAGGTAATGGACCGGCCCTCGGAGTGCACTTGATTAAGTCGATCCGTGATAGCGACGCGATGAGCCTATCAACTAGCCACTCAGCCGGACCGCTAACAAAAGTAACTATGTGCCCAAATACAGCACTACCTATCAGATATTAATTGGACATTTACATAATTATACGATCTTCAGCGTCGCAGAATAGGACGCTATCGATGGGAATTAATTAAGACTTCAAACTGGAGAGCAGGACTAATTAACAGTTGTTCAGTTAAATAATCCATTGAAGTTTGTTAAGTTATAAGATCTTGTTTTGAGAGGTTATAACCGCCCTAATTAAGCACAAAAACATGAAACATGTAACCTTCTCATTATTAGACAAAACAGGTAAAACACGTACCTAATTAAACAGATAATAAGCTTTTCAAGGCGCTGAAAAAACATTGTTAGCTCAAATATCATAGACGAGGATAAAAGTTTATTTAAAAAAAATGGACGTCTATTTTCGAATAAAGTTCCAGCCTTGATAGAGTTTTTAATGAAAAATGGCGTCTTCCACTAGATCCCTTGGGTTAATCTGCGTAAATAGCCGACCATCCTGTTAAATAGCGGAGGCACATCGCGTGATGGCGCCGAGTGTTCTTCATTAAGTCGATATCCGGGGACCACTCCGCAGCCAAATGTGCTTTGGCTAACGTTTACTTTCAGTGCTTTTTGCTTCTAGCCCACTTTAATTTATAATATAATTGTTATGGCATGGTTATCTTTAGTTTTATATCTGATTGAATTGACTCTTTCGCATTCCATTGCATGGCGCTACGTAATTGCAGTATGTGTGTATTGCATGCGTTACATATCCCCAGGTTTGCAGGACACGGCCATTGTAAACACGAACTAGGCCAGTTAGGGGACAGCTTCGCTAAGAGATGTGGCCGATAGGGGCCGGCGGAGGTCCCTCACGCTCAATACGATTGATTTAGCTTTATTGCTGGTAATAAATTTACCCCTCACTAGCTATTTTATTATTTTACTTAGTCACATATATTTAGTGGAAACATGAAAACAACTTCATTTTTATTAGATTTCTTTGAATTTGTCTGTGATTAAATTTTCTTCGTCGCGTATTATACTCGTCTGGAATAAAGCATTTGTAGTAAACTTTGATGGCAGTCTCTGTTGTCTGGGTTTATACTGTCCCGGCGACATTGTTGCATGAAGAGACTTTTTACGGTCATTCCGCTGCGCAAGCAAAATGTTCCTTTAGTGCCGATATCATTCCGTAAAAGTAAATAACGTTTCAGCTCGCCCGATAATACTCTGAGCAGTTTAACGAGTCAGTGTGGAAGATTTACCTGTTCCAGTACATTGTAATGGTTGTAACGTTTAACATTCTTCTGGCCGTGTGCCAGCTGCCTATTATTGTAGCTATTATTTCGTGCTTCCGAGAGTAATGAATGTAAATTGTATTTATAGGGAGTAACCGTCCGCGGGCGTCTGTGAAGTTGTAGCAGAACAAAGGGCGTCGAAGACGGCGAGTAAACAAGTTGCAATAAGTTTCACGGCGAGCCTGACATTTACTCACTCCCTACCTTGCTACAGCTCGCCGCCTCTCTAAATGCCATTATTGCAGTCTACTCCAACTGTTGAACACAAGACTTTATTCCTTCACTGCTTAAATATACTTTGTGAAGAAGAAGTCACTTCGTTGTCTTCTTTAGAAAGCACTCTGTCTTTAAGCTCTGTTCATAAAGCTCTATTCAAAAATATAATATTGTAGTTTTATTTAAGATAGCTGTGAACTTTGAAGCTATACCTACCTACAACATTGTACTGTATAAAACAACTTTAATAAGATATTTAACATTCCACCTTATTTTCACTTTGATTAAAATCGTGTCTATAACACAAACGGAATCGCTTGAAGCGAGGAAACCTTTTTAGTATTCCACGATTCGGCACTTTATTTACTTCAACATTGACTGTACTCCACATGGACTGGACCTTTTGTGTTTGATACAAATAAAGCAGGAAACATTTAAGGTACGTGACGGAAAATTCCATAGGTGTTAGGGCCGGGGGCGCACGGGGGCGGAGCGGCAAGTCGTCGCGCGGAGATAAGGCCGGCCGGCGGAGGTTACAATTCAATTTTCCGGTGGAGCCGCGGCCGCCGCGAAAGGGTTCTCACTCTCGTTACGCTACGATAAGGAGCTGCACCCATCGATTGTACCTACACCCCTACTTTATCCTGGCTCTGTAATTTGGCGTTTTTGTGTAGGTATATATGGTATAGTAGGTATTATAGGACAATGTACAGGCTACATACACATCTGCATTTTAACACAATCAAATTTTAACAACCAGTTTAAAATTGTACCGTATTTTAATACCGTATTCGTAAAAAAAAAACATTGGCAATTTTATTTTCATGATGATGCAGGAAAAGTAAGTCTGTTGTTACATTTACTTTGAATAAGATTACCCTACGGCAATAACGTTATCTTACCTCAGCATTACAATTTAATTAAAGCAGCCATAATGGTCATGTAAACACATACTTTTGCTTACAAGATTATGTAGATATTTGGAATTGTTTTGCTCAGCAACCTGCGAAATGCGATTAAGGTAAAACCGTCGGAATCTGTACGAAAACAAAATCTCTTTAATTCCACAATAGTGTAATGTGGTGTCCTTAATCCGCGGAACGGTTCTAATGCAGACGATTTAGTAGACCACAATATGGTTTTGTCTGCCTTATCATATACCGTGCAGAATTGCAAATGCACGCGGCTCAGTATACGTCATACGCCCTTCAAATATGATTGTGTTTAGTATCGGGTGGGTTATGTCTTTAAAAGTTGTGAGTTTAATAGACAGAAAAAGAGGCAGTTCGGTGCATTCATTAAATTCTTAGTGAATAAATATTTTAAAAAAAATACTAAAAAAATGCTTAGTACTTCTTTTCTTATTTAAAATAACTTGAGGTCGCTAAGTGGTCGAAATTCACTTTAAGTTTCTACGTTTTATGATATAATCATACGTATTATATAATAATATCTGGTTGACCAAGCTTTGCTCGGTATTTTTTGGTAAATTGTGTTTAAAATAATAAGTTTATGTTCAAGTTGATTATCGATAAAGTTGGTCATTGAAAACACGAATAAAACGACATTTTATAAAAATGAATCCTAGCTAGATCGATTTATCGCCCCCGAAACCCCCTGTTTACTAAATTTCATGAAAACCGTTGGAGCCGTTTCCGAGATTCAGATTATATATATATATATATATATATATATATATATATATATATATATCTATATATATATATATATATATATATATATATACATATATATATATATATATACATATATACAAGAATTGCTCGTTTAAAGGTATAAGATAGATACCAGTCGCGAATTAATAGGTCCTTTTTATTCTGATACCTATGCCTACATAATTAAATCGGGAATGCTACTTAAATTATAACATTTTACGGTCTTTTTATTAGAGTTTAATTAGATCCCTATACCTAACCTGCTATTGACATATTGATACAGATATTAAAACTAACGTTTTATCACAACTAGCATCGAAAATTAAATTAAAGTTGTGTTCTGTAATTAATTAAACAATGCTAGCTGCGCGCAATGTAGTACAGTCGCTTCAATTTCCAATTTCGCGTTTCATTAACGAAGGCCTAATGTAATTCGAAGCCTTTTCTCCCCATTTTGTGCGTTTATAAGGATTGCTGGATAATTTGAAAACGTTATACATTTTAATTGGGCTGAGACGAAATAAGGCAAACAAGTCAGTTTAGTCTAGACATGCAGACGAGAGGGCGCGTCACTCGGGTTCACTTATATTTTATTAATACTGTCTCCTTATAGGTAAGTTGGTATGATATCTTGGAAGCAATAAGTTACACACTTTTTACGATTAATAAGACTGTGAAATTATTTTCAAATAATTTAATAATATTGGTCCTCTAATGGCAATTACTCTGTTCAAACTGTCGGTGGGACCGGCAGGAAATCAATGAGGTCCATTCCGCAACCGCTGTTGACTTTCTCTAATTGAAATCAAACTGCAATGGACTAATGAATTGAAACTGAATTTAATTACATATCCCTGTGGGTGTGTACTTTAACTATGTAATTAAACGTATTGTGTTCGTATTACACACTTCCTAACATGTAATTACATTGTTTTCGACGTTGCGATAAACATCGCCGTTGTTAGCGGCCGGTTCATAAGTTCTTTATTATCACTTTTATGAGTCTATCACAGCGCAAATTGCCGATAACTACTAAAGTTAATAGATATTGTAACATTACATTAATATACGATATCATCACCGTCACACTGGGGCTATAAATTCAGGCTACTATCAGGCCAATTGACCAACTTTGAATATAAACTCTCTCGCCAAAACTTTATTCGGCTATTTAACTAATGTTATGTTTATGTAACTACAAACGGCAGTTCGAGATGAAAAATAAGAGTAGATTGCAACGGACATTTTAGTTTTATGAACCATATAATTTTCAGTGATGTATAAATATAATATCAACCTGTATAAAATTTACACATAAAACTTCAAATAGGTATATAAAAGAGCACGCAAGAATTTGATGCGCTTCCATCCTTTTCGGAGGTATAACATTTCCACGCGATATAAATGGCACAAACCAACCGCAGTTCGGAGATTTGCGTTTATATCGCAGAGCTTTATTTAATAATCTGACTCAAGCTGCACGTTCCACGTTATATCCAGACAAGTACAATATGTGAAGTACACTTATGAATGAAGTTATAGATAGTCACTTCAGATTATGTAGATGTTAACATCATAATAAATAATATTCATTCTGTTATCATCCACTACGTCCACACGACAATGTGCTTCTCTTTGCTCGGTTCTTAGAAAATAAATCTACCTGTTTATTCTTTATAATTATTTCACCGTAAAAATTTAGGAGAAGTAAGCTGTCATTCTTGACAGCTCACTTTACACTCACTTAACCTAAGTTTTCACGGTGAGATTTTTCAGTATTGCTCGACTTACTATCATTTTGCAGTTACGCCTTTTTATTTCTTTGCCGTGAATCATTCTGTTGAATCAATGAATTAATACGTACATATACATAGGTATACATTGAACGTATATAACCCGATCAACATGACGTAAAATTCCCTTTTTAATTATTGAGTTTTAATACTATTATGGGTCCAACACCTTTTTATTGAACAAAAATTGTCATGGCATTATAAGGAAAATATTTTGTGAAAAATCTGAATTTTTCATCAACCAAATTATTTTATAATTAAAAATGTGAGAAATGTTTGGTCCGAATACCAGAGAGTTATTTATTGTTTTCAACATGTGGCGTTGCTAGTGGGTGTGTTATGTTTTATATCGCAGACGTGTATTTATCGTAGCTGTGTGCTATGTAAAGTGAACGCGGGTATGGCCACAATGCGCGGGGTGTACGGCTGTAGTGGGCACGGGGCTCCTGGTCACTAAAACTAGGTATAGGTGCAGAAAGTCCACTCCAAACACCGAGTGGTAACGTCAGCACACAAATACGGTCTACGTATAGCGAGTGCAATCGCGCTCGCGACGACCGTTCGTTTATGAAAGTCTTTTTTGTATCACAGCATCTGGCAAGTCAACCTAAGGGTCATCCGTGACCCTGGCACATGGGCAACTGAAGGAACACGGGTGGGTTTTAGTCAGTAAAAGTCTGACATGCCCTCCCGCTCCGCCCAGAGCGGGAGAAGTCATTTGATGATTTCCCATCCAGAAAAAAAAAAAAGTGTCATCCGCTGCTTAACTGGATTTGTCTGTGGCTGTTTCAATAAATGAAGGCCTCCAGCCAGGGCTTATAAACTTACAACTAGACAAAATATACGCTAAAGGCAACCCCTGTGGTACCCCTGGGTACGCACCTCGGCTTAGGGCGTCACTGGGGATACTAAGAGACTGGTTACATCGGAATTGTTCAGGAAATCCGTGATGCCTGTAAGCAGTTAAGTATGTTTGCCATACAGATGTGTGCTCCTGTTTTTGCGTGGTGAATCTGCGTGCCTTCTGTACATTTCCTGTTAGAGTGGGTGCGCACGGCAGACGGAGACGGGGCAATTACCACAATTTGCAATTAATTACAGCGCGGCAGTGACCGCCACCGGCCCTGTCGCTCGCCTACCTTGTTTATCCCTTCACCGTACCTACATAACAGCTAAATGTTATTAAATTCTATCAAGTATTGCTTTTTGTCGGCGTCAAAACTTGAAAGGTGTACTGTGACGTTTTCCTGTTTATAGCGCAAAGTGTATTGGTAGCTTTAGTCTATAACTTGCTTGTGTAGCGTTGTGCATAATAACATCGTTGTTATTCTACATACCGTAACAAGCAAACTGCTGGCTGTTAATTTGTAAGCTACTGTGTGCTTACTCTATGAAGGTGCTTGGCAACTTGGCATAATATTATGTAGCTCAGCTTGTGTTTTGTATAACAAACAGGAAATTATTTAATGTTTTACCTCTTAATTTGGAAAGATTATTTTGTAATCCCGGCAGCCTTAGGCTCCTGAAATTCGTATTCTATTCAAAAACTTCCGTTTCGTTAGGTAAAGCTGAAGTTGTTTGTCGTAACAAGAAAGCCTTATGCTACTTAGCTACCTTCGTACAGTTTCAAAACAATATTTGCGTGACCTTTATTTCATCTGGCAGTTCGCCTAGGTTTATATAAGAGTCGATCTTGTTACTGCGACTCAATCTCGACGTATTTGCTTTAGGCTCAGACTTGTCGGTTTCCACGAATGTGCTATCGCAAATATCTCATATGTTATTCCCATTCCAATAAGGCAACCTTCTCTAAATGTTATAATTAAATATCTGAGTTCTTGAAACGTATTACACGTATATTCTGAAGTCTGAAAGACTGTTGACGGCACCTGGAATAATGTTGCTAAGGAATTATTGCTACGTTTAAACCCAATTAAGATGCTCAAGTGAACGTTTATAAAGGCTTTGATCGTATCTCTAGTTTAAACGGACGGAGTGACGAACGGAATGGGTGCTCAGTAACAGTTTAAGTTGTATGTGTAGTGTCTCTACATAGTAACAATGTCGATCGAATAGATGGCGGCTCACAGCAAATAGGGGTCCTGGAGTTGGTGACACCAGAACAACTCGCGGCAATGTATCTAGTGTCTCCGAAACCAGTTAACGTGACTCGCCAAGTTATTCGACCGGGAAAGTCATTAGCAATTCAAATACCTAACCACCGCATGGCTACCCCGGCAGAGGAGGGGATCCTCTTTCACATGACCGCTTTTGTAAATTATTTATTACTGTTTGGCCAGTTCCAAAAACCGCTTTGTTTCATGGACTAATACGAACTTTGTAAATGGAAATAACTCTCTTAATATTTGGCTCAGTTCCGCTGTATACCGTTGTTCTATTTACAAGAGTTTATATTACAGAACTCCTTTTGCTTGCCGTTTGCACGGTCTGTTGGCGGGTTCTAGTTTTAAAAAAGAACCGATCTTTAACAAATGCATGGTGTCCTGTTTTGTCTCGACATAATAATATTTTAATATTCTCATTTTGAACAACACAGACGGCATTTTATAGGTACTAGTGATCGCCCATTGGTCGAAATTCGACCGTACTTCAATTGAATAGAAATACATTATTAAATGTTACAATGGTACATTATAATTATTTGACATTTAGTAACACTATAGACAAATTGTTGACGCTGTACTACTGTGGAGACGGTTCGCTGGCGGGATGGTGATGGCCAGGACCAGGACGTAGGCGTAATGAGTAAAGAATACTTCTTCAGGACACTCTTCTTTATTTTCTTAATACTTCTTAACTGCCGGATATGAAATGAATTATCACAGAAGTTTGCTCTGTTTTTATAGAATTTTCCCAATTATTTTTAATTAATTATGACAGTTCAAAATGTCATAATTTTAACCAGCCTGTACAATCGTGAGGCATACAACCTCTACAGTTTGCACACGTCACTAAGTTTTGTATGGGAAACTTACTAAAGCCATACTTGACACTCCCCATAAAACCACAAAAAATATTTCTTATAAATCTAAACTAAATTCCTATCGTCGCTAATACAAATAATATTAAAGACAAATATTCTCGATATGATCATAGATTTTAAAAATGAAATAGGTTATATACCTATAAAATTAATTTATTACCTATGGTTATACTTGACATTCAGTATGGGGGCGTCCATTAATTACGTGAGGTGTTCAAGGGGGGAGGGGATCAAGCTAAATCTTTCCAAATCTCACTTGGGGGGAGGGGGAGGTCTTGGCAAATATCACGTAATTATTTTTCTCGCAGAAAACGGTGTAAAATTGCGTGAAAAATTATTTCTACAATAAAATATGGCCAAATCTGAAACAAAAGTACACTGATAAAAAAATTTACTTGACTCAAGAGCCAAAATCTTGAACCAAGAATACCATTTTGAAGAAAATGATTTTCTTGAGTGAAGAGAATAAATTTTTGAGTTAAGAAATTATTCTTGGTCTAAGAAAATTCTCAATAATCCAACACGTTTACAGCCCAAATAGAAGTTTTGAAGAATCTCGCGTGAGATTAGGAGAGGGGGAGGGAGTTGAGGAAAATCTTACGATATCTCACCAAGAGGGGAGGGGGGGTCGAAAAATTCTCAAAAATGCCTCACGTAATTAATGGACGCCCCCTAAGACTATAGATACAAAATAATAATGACAGATGTTCTCGATTGGACCACAGATTTAGACCATAAACAAAAGAATATCTATGCATGTGTGTATTAAATACACGGTAATGAACAGTAGTGTGTGTAACGTGTTGTTTATTGAAAATAATGTATATTTACACATAATTTAAACAAATATTAGCATTCTTCACTTCTTCTCTGTATAAACTATAAGTGTGCGAAATTTCATACTCCTCCGTTCGCCCAATTTTCGTAAAAAGGGATCCAAAGTTTTCGCTTCACGTATTAATATACAACATTATTTTTAGTATATGCGAAACCTGAATATAGTTTGTTCAGAATCAGTAACTGAATCGATTCCAATAATTTTTACACCATGTTATATTTTGTCCCAAAAATATTTAATTACGCTTAAAAGTTAGTATCCGCAATCATCTGTTTGCACACGGGTCACGAGTTCACGACAGGTCATAGCGCGGGCTAGGCGGCGTGTACGCACTGCTGCGGGGCGGCGACGGCGCTCCTCAGTCGCCCGAATGCCATCGATCGATGCATACGTATCGCGAGCGCGCGACCGCCGTGAGCCCTGGCTAAAGTGTTTTGTTTAGATTTTAAAATTATCATGTCTCTCTCGTACTCAAACGTCCGTACACTCGCTGTTTGTGGTGGTGTGGCAGTGCGTCAGTGCTTATGAGAAAGACGGGCCCTTTTTTAACAGTTGCTTCAGTTTGTTTAAGTGAATAGTGATTACGCCAATTATTGTAGATAGTGATGATTAACATTTTTAAACACGCAAAGATAGTCAAGGGTACAAATTTATTATTTGTTTACAGCCTGCTGTGGTTCAGTAATGCGATGTTTAACAATTTTTATCCATTTTGAACTTTAAGTTGTTGACATAAGGTGCAACAAATGGCATTGATTACATTTTACTGCATTTACGAATAAATTACATAATAATATCTACCTACACTTGACCATTACGACAGTCCAAAGCCTGCAAGCGTGATGGAAAATGTTTATCACCAACTAATCATAAACAATCACTGTGGCAAATTATTATCAATGAGTGAGAGTGAGAGCCGCGCGCGCGGCTGGCGTGGTGCCCTCCGGTAGGCTGCATATGTTTTTGCGAGGACAATCAGGTACCGTAACAAGCTTATAACTTTGTGATTATTAATGATACAGTTTTGAAATTTTTTTCATAGATTCTTTACATAAAAATACTAGACCCGTGTTTCGGGTTTCGCATAAACAAAAACTAATGTTGTATAGATTTCAACTATTGAGCCGTTGGAACCTTTGAGCTTGAGGGGCTTGTGGCTAAGTAATAACAGCCGCACGAATCGATCGATCTGGTTAAGCTTCGTTTAAGTTACGTTCGTGGATGGGTCCAACTTTGCATACCAAGAGCCCACCGTGCCTCGGAAATCACGTTAAACTGTCAGTCCCGTCTGTCATTTGTGGATCGTTGACAGTTGTTACGGGTCGTCAGAAGCTTGAAAGTCTGACAACTAGTCTACCCAAGGGGTATTTTATTACACAGTAACTCCGTTGTGAAGGTCAGATAGGCAGTCGGTCCATGTAAAAAACTGGTGTTCACTTAGATTGGAAGCCGACCCCAACATAGGTAGGAAAAGGCTAGGATAATGATGAGCCGTTGGGACTTCTGTCCAGTAAACCCCTTAATTTTGACTGGCGTGTTAGTCCAGTGGTTCACTAACCACTTGACTAACAGGCCAGTCAAAATCAGCATCAAGACTGAGGTCGTGGGTTCGATTCCCACCCAGGACAAATCTTAGTGTGATGAGCACAATCATTTGTTCTGTATCTGCGTGTAATTTATGTATATTAAGTATGTATTTAGACATATATAAGTGTATTTATCAGTTGTCTGGTTGTCATAGTACAGGCTCTGCCTAGTTTGGGATCAGATAACGGTGTGTTGGTTGTCCTAAGATATTTATTTATTTATTTAATTTTCAAATTATACTACACTAGCTTTTGCCAGCGGTTTCGCCCGCGTGCTGGTCGGAAATTATCCCGCGGGAATATACTACCGAGATAAAAAGTAGCTTATGTCCTTTCTCAGGCTCTAAACTATCTGTGTACCAAATTTCATTTAAATCGGTTCAGTAGTTTTAGCAGGAAAGCGAGACAGACAGGCAGAGTTACTTTTGCATTTATAATATTAGTGTGGATGTGGATATATTAGTGTGGATTTAAGTAGCAGTTTACCATTGAATCAACTTCAGTTGCACAATACCACACACCTCAGTAAGGTTGCGACCACTCCAACTAATCTTATCTACTTCCGCAGCCAGCAGCATTCGTTACCGGTCTTAATAATCTTTGTCAAAGAGTCCTTCTATTATAATATAAATTAGATTACCTTCATACAAAATAAATAGTATTCCGTTTGCAAGAGAATATGCTAATTTAAATTTACTAATTACAACACTTCCATTTCTTAGGGTCCGGGCGGTTAATGCAAATCTCCGGCGTTCCAGTTAAAAAGCTTTTTAAGTATGTTACTGTGGCAAGTGAGGGTTGGTTCCGGGGTTTTACTTTACCTTTAATTTATTTGTATATATTGTAACTGCTATGTCACATTTGTATGTCTTTAGATTCGTAGAAGTTCACGTCGCATCGCAAAATTTCGAAACTCTTGATGTGACTGAGTATAACGCAAAATCTCCTAAATTTTTGAATTGCCATATCACACAAATAAATGGTTTACATTTTTAATCTGTTACTCAAAGGACAAAAGACACTCGTGTCCCAGTTATATCACAGCTTTTGTTTGAAAGAGCGATAAGAATTCCAATCATAACGCCCGGAGGTTCCTCGAGACAAATTGCAGACGAGTTTGTTACATACGTACCGCGTGCCGAGCCACAGCGCGCGTGCTAAACTTAGACACAGTGTGGCAGCTACCTTAGGATTTACAAAATCACTTCCTTGTCATGTTTTAAGCATATTTATTTGTGACAGTATCTAAGACGATTGTTTATTCTGCGAAAGGTCTATTTGCAAGTTTGCCGGTAAGCCCATGTTGTCTACTAACTTATAACTGAAATGTAAGCTGTTGTAACATCTGACCCAATTTTAGGACTCACTGACTTCATGTTGATTATGCGAGATCGAAATCGAACCTCCGATATTTACCTAATGGTACACCCTAATAACAAAGAGGAAAAGTTTCAATATCTTTGAAAGCGCATAATATCGTAACGTTCGAAGTTCTCTGCCTTTTTATTTTACCAGAAAGGAAAAGAATGTACGAGACTAAACAACGGCAATACTGGAAGAATATTACCCATAGATTTTTTTAATATTTGCGGAACTCGATACGTAAGACTTTTTCTACTTACCGACGGTTCTACTGTCGACTTTCAATGAAATTTTATTTTCCCTCTCTAGCGCATTGGAGACGTAGACGATGTGGAAGCACCTTACAGTTAACTTCAGTATGTTTTCATTTCGAAGGATGTGAGTAATTCCAACTGTAATGAAACATATTTTCTCTATTACTAACACAAAAATTCTACGCTACATGAAATTCTAAATAAGTACATTTGATACTACAGAAATACATACTTCAAGTTGAGGTTGTTTATTACTGTAATTTATAACCTCTTAAAAACTTTACACCGAATTTTGGAGAGGAACCTTCATTATAAGTTTTAAAGATATCGCTGCGTGCTTTTCCCTAAGGAAACAAATCAATTGAATATATCCGTCGACGTTAAAGGTACCGTGGTTACATAACGTATCGGATTACAATGGAGTTTGATCACGGGCGATACGTAACTGCAGGTTTGATAACACTTTTGGGAACTATTCACACAACGTGAACGGCGAGCGGAATATATTAGCTGGTTATCACGGCAGACGGATGTCTATCCGTCACACCATGATTAATTTACCTGAGAATCTAATCCAATCCCAGCCTTAAACTAGACACGGAGCACGGCTATGAATTAATTGTTATCACATAGGTATACACTCACGTGTAGTCTCGTGTATTCTAATCGAGATCCCCACATACATACCTGAGCAGTGAATATTTAGATTCGCTGTCATATTAATTTGTATCAATTCAGTTAGTATAATAGCAAATAGAAAGCCGTGTCGCTATTGAAGCGAGGATGCCCGCTGACGATATAATTGGAGATCCGTATAAGGGCATTAATAACAAAACAGATAACTATTAGAGGCGGGGGTTCTGGACCCCTGCCACTCGTTATGTTGGAAACAAGGAAATTGTAATAAAGTTACAGGATACGCCCGTTGCCCGGTAATATTGTTAAGGAAAATCGTTACAGGTTGTGATTGAGACCCGTAGCGGAGCGTGTGACAAGTCGGCCATGTCACAAACCAATCTGATTATGTTGCTCCTACAAATAGTTGTTGTTGGGGACCGGTCGAATAACATTTTATAGTTATTGTAGGTCAGTGTTACGGCCTGGATCAAAAGGCACAGGCATATAAATTTAAAGACACGGACCTAATTAATGTAGCTCATCCCGTAAACGTCTATGGATGAAATTGGGGTTTCTAATATTTGAATGCGGAGAGCGTACGTTATCTGTGATGACAATTACAGCGGCGCTTGACTTATACGTTGGTGTTATAGAGGCCGTATGCGAAATCGGCAATACAATATCTTGTTGTAATTTTTTATACCGTGTAGACATTAAAATTATTCGTAAATATGTGATATTCTAAACCTCTTACAAAAAAAAAAAATAACAACATATTCGCCGGTTTGAGGTCGATTAATCAAAATTGAGTGATTGTCATGCTGTGCATTAAAACCAGTATACCTATTAACTGTAAAATGAAGTCTATAAAATCACGTAAATCGGGAAAAAATCTAATACGGCCTGTTTAAAAGTATAAACGGATTTCTTCAACATCTCATGTTAATTTTCGAATATAAAAGGCAATATATAATTTTTATCACTTACATCTTGAATTATTGCGGTTTTATAGCAATCAATATAGACGGTTATTATTTTTTTGAGCGTTTATAACTGCGTAGTTGGCACGAACAAAGGGACAAGTATTGTTTGTCGCAGAGCCCAGTCGGACTCTCGGGACTTTTATTTTTGGGACATGTAATATCAAATATAAGAATTCTTTTTCACACTTTTTGTTGTGTCAGCACTTTTTTGTGCTCGGTGTTTGATGTACGGTCAACGGGTTAGTTAGCGCGCTTTCTATGTAAAGTTTTTTGTGGAATATTTGATAATAACGGTTTCTGCACTACCAAGCCTGAACTCGGTACAGGGTTAAACTACCTATTTTCAATAACTACATTGGTAAACCCTATGAATATTTTGTAAAAATCTATACTTCTATAGTAATAGTAAAATTATTCTGTTTTTGTCTTTGTAAGTGTGTTACTAACATAGTTTGTAAGCACATTGTTATTAACACTATGAGTCTTGTTGCTCGAATTAAATGATTAAATAAAATAAATAAATAAAACATTATAAATGCCGCAAAAACAAAACTAGCACAACTACAAATTTCACAGAATAAACTGATAAAAATGCTCTTCAACTATCCATACTTAACATCAACGACAAAAATATACAGAGACACAAAAATAATGAACATAAAGCAACTTTACATTTATAACACATGTCTCTTTATCAGAAAAGTTCTAAACAAAACCATCCACACAAATATCACACTTACGCAACATAGGCAAGTTAGCCAACGAAGCACACGACGACCGAGTCTATTAGTTTTACCAAAAACCCCAACTATGGCAAAAAATGCTTACATTTGAAGGAGCATAGCTATACAATAATCTACCCTCACGCATAAGAAACCTACACTCATTCAATGCATTTAGTGATGGGCAGTGGATAAATACTCGGAGGATAAATACTCGAGTTTTTATCCGAAACGGATAAATACTCAATTTTTACTCATTTTTACTGAGTATTTACTCAAAATGATGGATAAATATATTTTTTGTGCATTGTATGATTCTTTTTTGATGTTAATGACGTGTACTGTTATTTGAACTTTCCGAAATACTATCTTTTTACATTATTGAGTTCTAACATCGATTGCCAGGGCTGTAATTGTGTCAGGACTCAGGAGTCCCACTGTCTCTAATAGAACATACTATTAGATATTTTTTTACAACCTTTCTTTAATGAGAGTGTATAGAATCGCCACACAAGTGAATGTCTCCGTGTAGAAATTCTAAAAGACATTATAAACACGATGAAGAAAAGTTTGGTGTTATTGGTGCTAGAAACGCAGTTAGTAAAAGATGTTGACTCTTTAAACTGCGAAGCACGCGCTATTAATTTGCTGGGTCCGAAACATGTAGATTTCAACAATTTTATAAACTATGCAGATATAATAAAATCTATAAAAAAAAAATCAAATGAACTGGTTTTTTTTTGGATGGGAAATCATCAAATGACTTCTCCCGCTCTGGGCGGAGTGGGAGGGCTTGTCAGACTTTTACTGACTAAAACCCACCCGTGTTCCTTCAGTTGCCCATGTGCCAGGGTCACGGTATCTCTTTCGAACAATCACGCGACCCCGGCAATGAACTGGTATTAAACCAGTTATTATAAAACAAAGGAAATCGGGAGAGAAGTTAAAGCTGCCGTGCTGCACAAGATGGGGCACCTGATAAATACAAAAGCCGCTCTCTTAGTGTTAACAACAAAAGATACTGTCAAGTCAAATGACACAAGTAGCTTTCCTTGATGTTATTTTTGTGGGATTGCGTAGATCAATGCTTCTCTCTTTCAAATAGAGCCCAACAAGTGCCCACCTAGTGTGTATCATCTTCTACGATAAGAAATCTAAAATGAGGTTTATTTTGTTTAATTAAGGTTCTAGACAATAAAAACAAAAATCAAATTCTCTCAGCAGTGGCAAAAAGGGTAACATTGCCTATACATTTTTCCGCCTATCTGCTTGACTTAGAAGCTTGCTGCTTGGCGCGTGGTACGGGGGAATGAAGAAAATGTCGTGGGGTTAAGTTTTGACTATGAATGTCGATTACTAAAAGAGTAGGGGGGGGGGGACGAAAGAAACGATGGCTGAACTGTGTGAATAATATGGATAGAAAGGGTGTGAAGATGGCGACTAGTACCAAAGTGTGGAAGAAAGAGACAAGTTGCACCGAAACCAAATAAACTGGGATAAGGGCAGAAGAACGATAATAATGATGATGATGATCTGCTTCACCCAAAGACTAAAGGTCGAGTTAAATCAAGACAAAGAACTGGATGCCATAGACTTAATAAGTGGATAAGTGGAATGTCGAAATGGTTTTTTGGATGTGGAAGTAATGCCAACATTTGCTGCATAAGGCCAGGAAAGGTTGTTGGTGAAAACCTTTCATTTGTTCCTTTCAGTGTTCTTCACTAACGAAATAAGCCCCTTAGCCGAGCGAGACGGAGAGGCAATCTCTGCGCTCTCACGCCCCTAGCCACCGCAGGAGACCGTCGGAAGTCAATTGCGGACTCCCGTCCACCGTAGGCACGGGCCCGCGGGCGGCTAGCAATGGGTAGCTCGCCGCCCGGTATGGAGCAGGCTCGGCTCGACAGCGCGTTGTGTTCCGCGCGCACCTCAAAGAGATGTCAGCGTTTTTGATGGGGTCCGCTTGGACCGATGCCTGCCAGGGTCGCGAATTTTTTTGAAAGCGTGACCGTAGCCCTGGCATAGGCAACTAAAGGATCATGGGTAGGTTTTAGTCAGTAAGAGTCTGACACGTCCTTTTCATCCATCCAGAGTGGGAGACGTCATTTAATGACTCCCATCCAAAAAAAAAAAGCCTGGCTGAAAGAGATATGTTTTTTGACAAAGTTAACTAAACTAGCAGTGGGTATTCTTTCAACACCGTATACTTCTGTTGCAACAGAAAGGCCTTTTCCCCGGCCCTTCTGTGGATATTTGTGTGTGGTCTACACACAAATATCCACAGAAAAAAAAATGTGACGACAGAAAAAGCGGCAAAACTTACATTTATTATATATTATTGGTTTATTTTTAATGATTGATGTTATTATTTTCTGACGAACTCTATTCATGATTGAGTGAAATTATTGGAATACAGTCTTTTTAAGTGTTAATGTACGGTACACAACTTCTTTATAAAATTTTAATTATATTCAATCGTTTTCTTTCTAAAATGACAAAATTTTCGTTAATGAAACTTGAAATAGTATTTATCCGTTGTTTTGGATAAATACTCAGTAAAAACGGATATTTATCGAGTATTTATCCATTTTGAGTATTTATCCGGATAAAATCCCAACACTAAATGCATTCAAAACTCAGCTTAGCCAATATCTAATCGCAAACCAGACATTACTTGAAAAATTAATGCGTTGGGTGGGTCCGGTTTCGTGTAGTTTTTAATTCGTTTGTGACGGATGTAGGTGAACCTAATATTAGTATTAATTTAAGTAATAATTATTGTTCTCAAGTAAGCGACATGTTATGTTTTTATTGAGAATAAAGTTTCTTTAAACCTAAATGCGAAAGTAACTCTGTCTGTCTGATGGGCTCAGTGGTTTACTCGTGAGAGTGTAACCTCTCACGAGTAAACCACTGAGCCCATTTTGATGAAATTTGTTACGGGGTAAGTTTTAGCCCCAAGAAAGGAGATAGATAGGCCAATTTTTATTCCACGACTTCGTCTCCGTCCGCTATAACCAACATTTACGCGGATGGAGATGCATGCAAAAGCTAATATAAAGTAATGTGTAGATAGGATATGATGAACGTGTTTTATGTTTCTGCCATGAAAACTACGAAATATGTTTTTGAACGATGATTATATGACAATTGTGTATAAGTTTATTTCCTTATAACTATTTTAAATATTATTGCTTACTGAGTATCTCTTACCTACAACAACAAGTACACCATAAGTACGAAAGTACCTTCGTCAGTTAAAATAGATCGCTACCTATTCACTACGATAGAACGAACAACATTAATCCAAAGAGTAATCCTCAAGCGTTCGTATTGCATTTACAGGGCGACTAGTTTCGCGTTACGTTGCGTGTACGTTGCCACAAAGCTAAATCAAACGTCATTGCCATTGAAGCCCTTAATCACCCCACAACCCTTTGATAAACCGAGCTTGTTGCCGAAGTGAACGCGTAAACGACTCCACTATACGAACGTATTAATATTATTCAATTCAATGGGAAATATATTAAGAAACTTACCTGTGTACATTATACACTGCAGGTAGGTAAGTAACTAACTAACTAAGTAACTAAGTAACTAATCATAGACAGTTCCGACTGTAAAACTTAAACAGTAACTATGTTTCAAGTTCTATACCTAAGAGTTAGCGGAAGTGTTGACGTAGATATTTCGTAGCACTCTGCTACGGGAGTGCTACGAATATATTTTGCTGTAGCAGCTTAACTAACACAATAACTTAAGCAGCTGACTCTCACTTTCTTAGAACTTCCAGATCCTACCCCAAGATATCTAGAGATACACATCGTTTGAATTATTATTTAGTTGTATATTTAATTCCCGTAGTTAAGTAAACAAACAACATTAACAAAATCATATTTATGAGTAAACTTTATATCAAACGAATTCACTCAAAGGGCCCGCTGTTCAATATTGAATTTGTTTTATTTACTTAGGTAACGAGTAATCGAGACTAATTGTTATAGAGTAAATAAACTGAAATATGTAATGGTCGTTACGTGGCTTTAAAAAAATACAATTTTACTTTCACCTTCGGCTCGCAGCTCCACAAGAATTTAATTAACTCAACGGAGCGACCAGTTTCAACGTTTGTGAAAAGAAAATATTAATTGAATTTAATTTTAGCAACGATCGAGTGGCCGATCTATGTATATATATATATATAAAAGTGAATTCCTATTTCCCTTGGTCACGCCATCACGCGTGAACGGCTGGACCGATTTGACTTTTTTTTTGTTGTTGTGTTTGTTATTGTCAGGAGAAGGTTCTCATGGAAGAAAAAAATTTAAAAAATGTGCGGAAAATTTTAAAATTTAAGAACACTTATTTAAGAATACTTGGACAAATACTTTTGAATTTGATTAAATTCTTGAAGAAGGCTATAAGCTAATAAACATCACGCTAGGGCCGTTAGGAAAATATAAAGTAAGAAAGAACGCTAAGCTAAGAGATAGCGCAGGAAGACAATAGGATGCGATTAGGTGGGTCGGGGGAACAAGAAATTTCACGCGGACGAAGTCGCGGGCAGTAGCTAGTTGAATGATAAAAATTCGTTTAGCAGAGTTCGTAGACGTTCGTAAATAAACGAGAATGTATCACGATACAGACTACTTAAATTCAAATGGAGACATAAAACTCTAAGTATATGAATATATGTTGCTCATTTAATTGTTCAAAAGCAGTTAAGTTTCGTAGATGCTCATAAATGTACGTAACGACTGTTTCGAAGTTGATCCTCGATTATAAAGTTTCAATTGTGGAGCTTATTTGCGTGTAGGTAGTACTCGACATAATTTGCTGGCGTCGTCTAGCAGCCTCCGATGCCGACGATTGGAACAAGAGCTGTTCTGTCTGCCAACTTTGTCTTGATCTAGTATCATAAGTCGCTACAGGCATATTACATTTTATTAACAAACTGTGATGATTGTGTGTCTTCTTGCTGTTTTAGAACAACACTAGTGTGCAGTAGTTCAGCGTAACATACTTTTTTATAGTTAAGTGTTTTTTTTTTTCTAACTATTTAAATGCTAACGGTACGTGAATACATTAACTTTTGAATGTACAAAATAAAAATTTCAACAAAAAATGTACAGAGTGCGTGGTTCGATTTTATTGAACTGGACGGAGAAGCTGGATATAGGTTTGTGTCATGTAGGAATATTGCGTTTTATTATATGTAGGTACGAAGGATTACAGAGAGGTACACAGTTGGTATCACGTGTACATGAACGTTATGATCGCCCCAATATTTGATTCTGTTTATTTTTTTTCATTCCAAAAATTATTTAGACAGCCAAACCTACATGCAGTTAAAAGGGATAAATTTATTGTTAAATTAATTTTGACGGTGAAATATATTTTCTTAGGGGAAGCAGAGCGCGCGCTAATTGGATTAAAATTTTAGCACTTCTTGCGGCTCGCGTTATTGATTTTTGATGAACATCTTCGCAAATAAACTCAACGAGAACACTCAGGCTTTGTATAATATTCTCAGTCGAACTCAAAACATGTTTATTTATACTGTACAAGAATTTACTCGATATTTTGTATCAAAGATATTTTCAGCAATCCCCGAAGTACATTTAATCAGTCATTTAACTAAAGATGTGTTTGTTTGGGTAATATACAAAGCAATAATCCCATGCATATTTTAAACCACGAACAAAAATCAATATAAAATTGGATACAGTCAGCGAACAGTTTCAAAATGAATTTATAAAAAAAAATATGTATGTGCTCTATAGTCAGAAACCATTGTTAAAACATAAAGTAACATACGTAACGTTTGTCACGAAGTCAATGGGTACAAAGTTGAGGACTGCGTTACGTTTCATTGGGCATTTTCAATAGCTATTGTTAGCAGCCGTGATTGGACAAGTTCGTTTGGGATGTTTGACCGTAGTTTGTATGTTTCACGGGTTATTGACTGTCACTCACTGTACTAAAGAAACAATGTAACTTTTGAGCGTGTTTACTTATTAGATGTAAAGTCAAAGTCATAATAATAATAAATTCATGTCGAGTATGATTTTTGAATTTAAAAAAATATATTTAAATTTAGACGCCCCTTTCCAAAAGGTATTTTCGCATGGAGTAGAAGAATGGGTAACAAACTCCATACTTAGTTACTTATTAGATTTCGGACTACATCTTGTGAAACGAAACAGGCCATCTCCGCTGTTTCTGATACGGGTATCGTAACTTATGGCAAGGTGTTTTGGAGTCTCCGTGTAGTATCAAGCAGTTTCCGACTATAGGTAATACCTACAACGTTTTACGAGAAATTTAATTAGCACTTGGTTTGGTCATGTTGAAAGGATGAATGAAGGATGGCTTACAAAAGGTATTTAGAAGGCAGATGTGAGTGAAAACGCCGGGAGGGGACGCCCTAGGAGAATATTATACTGACCTTATTGGTTATGTTCTTCAGAAAGGTTAGGTGCATAGTACTCGCAATCGGCGTGTGTGTATGACCAGATGTAGGAACCTTAACGAGGCAAAAGGATCGTAAGAGATGACGTTCCGTAGTTTCTGCCTACCGCCATGGAAAAAAGGTGTGAGTTAATGTATGTATGTGAATTAGCGTTGTTGTACTAGGTACTTTAATTCTTAAAGACACTAATACTTGGCCTGTTCCTTTGATTAGTGTACTGTTATAGTGACAGTAGATAACATTTCCTATGATCGTTAGTAATTAAAGTAAAGCTAAAACTGCTATGTATGAGTCAACATTTAAATAAATCATTACAATATGCAGACGCCCGTTTCTTAATATAAACCATGTTCATGTAGGAGTAGTTCACAATGTTGTGGACAGATCGGGGCAAACAGCTTAATTTTGTTAGAAATATCAAAAAGAGCAGTATAACCAAATCATTATGTTTCATTAAAATATATAAAACCAATATTTGGTTGAAAAATAAATGTAATCAAATGTTAGTTGTAATTTCGTCCATCGGTGCAGGTGCCGTGAAAGCCACGTATAGCAATAATGTCCGGATGTGAAGATTGCTACAAAGCATTTGTAGGTAGCGGGTCAGCGAGCATTCTGAATCGCACCACTTTCCATTGTATGCTACAATTTAATTGATATTGTCGTTATCCTCCACAACTGAATTTAATTACAGATTACAGACCTTTTTCCTATCTTAGTGGCATCACGTACAATTGATTACAATGAAACAATAAGTTAACTCACAAAGTTGACAAAATACCTGAAAAGTATTTCCAGAATGAAGTATCACAATGTTGAAAAGCGTTCTGCGATAACCGAGCACTATTACAAAGCCGTAAATGCCACAACAAGAACGTGCCTGAAATATGGAAGTCATTGTAACAGTTTATTGTCACATGAACGTTCTCCCAGATTGTATTATTATACCGACAAATCAAGTTGTCAGGACGTATACAATGTAGGGCCTGCGTTGTAGGAGGAATGCTCGCGTATCCGCCGTCTGCTCTATTTGCACACGTTTTGAATGTCATTGTCACGGTGCTAATTGCCGGCGACTGCACGAGCTCGCGGCCTCGCCCACACCTCCCGCATCTACATACATTTACAATACCTCTCTATTTTCCCCTGAATATGCAATTTCGGCTTTTCATGCTACACCGCCAGCTGTTCTCATTAAAACTTTAATGAGGTATAAGGTAATATTTATTCGTATCTCGTCGAGATTATTGCAGTAATATTACAACGCGGGAGGAGGTGCCCCGCAGCGAGGGGTTACGAGTATGATATTTTAAAGTCTGTTTATTTCGTTTATGAGGAGCGAAAATGATCGTGAAAAGCGAAGGCCGCACGCAGTCGGTTCGGAGAGAGGGCGCCCTCGTCGCCGCCACAGCTTCGAATTAATTTTTCCAGGCAGTTGAGTTCGAATGCGCTTCCGGCTTGAGTTGCCTCAACTCGAAAGCAAACTTTTCGTGTTTACATTACTTTAAATTCTTTTACCTCTTAGCTTTGCTTGCAATACTTTACATAGTATCATTCGTAGTATATTTATTTCGTGTTCCACAGGGAAACTTCCTCGTTTTACTGCTGAATTAAATACTGTGAGAGCAAGTGTTTTTCTTTCGTTCTTAAAAAGTTTTTAATATTCAACATTTTACGCCAACGCAGACTCGCTAACGTTTGCTGGAGCAATAATAAATTGTAATGTATCTATTTGACCTTTAGTCTAACAAATTACCGTTAAGTTTCAGAAGTTCTTACTCAAATAAATTGCGAGAATGTTCAGCATAGTTGGCCTTCCAAAATCGCATTACTTTTGTGTCAGACAACTTATATACACGGTGTATTTTCAAAATAACTACGTTTCATCCAGTTTTATACAAAAACGTAGCAAATTAATCGTTTAAGTTCGACACACGGATCGAAATACGTGCAAAGTAAATTTCATTCACGTTTCGATATTGCCTGACTATATTGCCTTCAGCAGAGGAAACGCCATTGCAAATATGATTTAGCGACGAGCTGTATCAAAGGCTAATTGTTCAACGCTACAATGTGTCGCGTTTTAAACAATAAATACGCATAGGTTGTACTCCGCACATGAATAATTATAAACGTGATTTAATTAGTTTCACTATTGTTTGTGTGGGTGTATTGACACGGTACCTATTACTAATCCTTTCTTGGTGACTATAATGAAAACTATGGGTATATCAACCGCTTTATGTATTTTAACAATTGAATAATACTAGAATGAATCCATTCTAGTATTATTCATATTCTTGCGTTATCGTTTATAGAGTAACTTAAGTAATGATTGATAATTCATGGTACACAATACCTTTCAATACCTATGTTTATTTAAATATTTACTGTTCTGTAGGTAGGTACCAAAGGCATAACATGCAGTGCCGTATTTCGGCTTATATCGTAGTAATCCTCGCCAGAGACCTGTCGATAAATCCATCAACGCTATTAAGTACATACCTTAAAAGCCTCCAGGCATTATGAGCCTGACAAACGGAATATTAAACTGAATTTTGACTCGTATTAATACTGTTGTGAAAACTGCAGAATGTAGTAATAACTACGCAAATGTGATGCTTTTCGTAGTAATAAAACACATTTCTGTGTGAGAGCTTACTTCGAAATCCTGGTTGGGATGCTTTGAATGCGACTGGCAAACCCTCGCTCTGAACTTAATATATGGCGACAAGCACTCAGCGTGATTAGAGACGGTAGCACTACTATTACTTATTTATGTAAGCACATTATAGGAAAACAATCACATCTCTATTTTCACCGTCATCCGGAATTGGAAGAAAAACATTGAAAATACTTAGTTCAGTTTCTTTTTTTATTTCAAGAATGGCTTTGAATAAGGCTGTAGTCTAGTCTTCAAAAGGAAAGGAGCTAGAATGCTACCATTGTGTTTCTGAACAGACGGCCGAACTCTCACGGAGTTTTATGTCCTAATTATACTATATCATTTACATAACCATTTTGGATCATTACAAAACCAGCGTTAGATAACATTAGTCAAGCATTAATGCTCACTATTGTTGCTAAAAGTTTTATTTCAGTTTTTTATTTGTAAATATTTTATGTTTCACGAACATGTTATGTTATCCTGTAGTTTTTCTCTTTACATTACAATGAATTTGTATTATTGTTGTTTGAATTTTTATTGTTGAGTCTTGACGATGCCATTAACACATCATTAAGATTTTAACTGTTTCAATAAGACTGCCACTGCGTTACCACTCTATAAAGATTTTAATCTAATTATTTAACTCCATACATATTCATTATTTAAACAAAAAAGAAACATTCAAGTATATAGTATAACATGGTTTCATTTTTAATTTAAATGTAGTTTTTATAATACAGTCCCTGCAACTGTAGATTGAATATTGCATTTGATATTTTGTGGTAACAATATGAATCCATTGTATTAGCGACGACTCGCTCGAAGATAAAGCGGTTAATGAAGACGTCTCCAACTTACTTACGCCACATTATCCACAAGCAGACACTTTGTATGAATAAGGTAACTGTATCTGGTCGCCCTCTGATTTTCCGCCTTCCAATTAACTAGTAATCATACACGCCCCGGGAACCCTTTCATTACTGGTAATGAGTTTTCACCCTTCGCCGAATAGTGGACATCGGAGATTTGATAGACTGCGCCACCTTATTTTGTCTTTTGCTTTCATGCAGGCAAATTGGGCCCGAGTGACGCGTTCGCTCAATTAGCCGGAATTTAGATGCGGGGATCGCAGCCAATGTGTTCCACGATATTTAATTTTACTCGTCGACGAAACAGGAGCGGCGTTGATAAAAGTTTGCGTAGTTTTGTTTTCGTACTACGGGGCGCTGGAAAATAAAAAGGGCGACTTTTTCCTGTAAAAGTGTTACGTTTTGGCATTTGAGTTCTGTAAATTTGGGTACGGCGCCGGCTAGCTTGAGTAAACAATGGCCAATTATGAAGTTTTCAAATACATTCGTACGTTACTGTTTACACATGCTTAACGACGTCAGCTGTACATAACGCTGCATCGGAATTACCAAAGTAGGTAAGTACCCCGATTACTCCAAAAACTTAAATTCCAAAAAGTTAAATTCAGATTTTAAGTTTTATTTGGGCGCCGCTTTAAATACACATAGCGTTTAAATTGGCGCCCAAATAAAACATAAAATCTGAATTTAACATTTTTTAAACTGAATTAACACAAATACCCACATAATAACATTTCCGTTAAAGTTATAAAAATATGCAGGTTATTGTTTATAGAGTGGCTGACATATATTTTTACTTCCAAAATACTACTCGGGTAGCGGTACCAAGTCATCCTCATTAGTGTTAATGGTGGTCGGACGCAGCCGATATCTGAGACAGAACGGCTTAATTAATGCCAGAGCCAGACTCTTTGTCAGATAATCGATAAATCATTTGTGATGCTGTATGGCGCTCATTAATAATAAGTAGATTAATAAACGGCCTTTATGACGTCACTTTATAGGTTTATTTTAACAAAGGAACGATTTAGCTATGTAAGGAGGTTGCGTGAAAAAGAAAGCACACCGATTGATATAGATCGTTTAATGTGAACAATCGAAACGATTTTGAAAAAATACATACAAACTGTTATAATCGGTTACAAAAATTGTGTGTGTAGCATTACAGCCGCAATCTTATCAGTCTTGGCATTACACAATCCGACCGATTCATCGCATCGCTTGGGAATATCATTTACAAAGAAGTTTTCAGATTGACTGCAGTTACCGAATGAGGGTAGAATTAGCTTCAGATAACTACGACGGCATACCAAAATCTGAGCGTACCTATGCATAAATTTCAATTTATTTACATCTTAATATTCTAATGTTATGTACAACGGAGCTTTGCCTGTGCGGCGAAGCGCGTGAAGTTGGCATTTAACAGGAAAGACATTTCAGCGAAACATTCAACTATTACGTTATTAGTGTTGTTTCATTGGATGAATGTTTTTACGGAGCATGCTATGAGTCCTAGGAGTATGGTCCTTAGGACCCTTCCCCCATATTCCTAAACGCCCCCTGAAGTGGCACCCGATAGCAGTCGCGTAATGTCTGCCCCATATGCGATATTTTGCAAAGGGAAAAGTATCCTGTTCTCACGGAAAATATTCTGAAAAATCCAGGTTTTAAAAATATTCTTTGCCTCTGCCGTTATATTAGATAGATATAAAGTAATAAACAGTCGGTTTGAAGTCAATATCGAAGTGGATAATACCGTTCGGACCATGATATTATGTTTGATGTTCTGATATTAATAGACAGATACTTTACCAACTAGAGCTAAATTAATTTGAATTAATTTATACTAAGCTACATAACAACTGTACAAGATTTTGTGTAGTACGTAGATTTACTTACATTAATGAGAATGGTAAAATAGTTTAATTAATACCCGTCGTAAATGATTGAGTAAATAAATATCCAATATATTAATTTCAAATGTTGGTTGTTTATACGATTGGATTTTGATGTTGTTTTTTTTTTTTCAAAGTTGAGGTAATAAAGACAGTTATATACACACACGCTGTAAGACATATTTCAAAGTACGAATGTGAAATGGTAAACTTCCGTAAATTGTTTTCTTACACACAGAAAAATAACTTTTCGTAACTGATTTTTCTTCACAAAATCTTTGGCACGAGATTATTTTGTAATTTTAAATGTATGTTTCTTTTAAATTGAATATTATGAAGACACAAAGTTTTGAAAGCTTTATTTACAAAAATATATTCACATTAAAATAAAATATGAAATAAAATAACTGAAAACAATAATAAATCCGTATATCCTACTGAATACAGCTTTTATTTTAATACCGACAGTAACTACGCATTTAATACATAAGAAAAATATTTCACTAATAATGAGATTATTTGAATATACAGTACGAATCTTTGAGGCCAAAATATTGGTTAACTTATTACATTATTATAAAACGTTCTATAAAAATACTGTAGAATTATAGCCTAAATCATGGGTTTTTCAAAAACCTTATTATACTATTTAACATCAACATAACTCAGTCAAATAATAAGTCAATATTACTGTGAGTATTTATCAAACATAATAAGATAAAGATGAGTAATAGCCGTTTAACAATTAAACTATAATGGTTGTGACGAGTTAGAGTTTAGAGTTCAGTGCTCATCTCAGCGGCTCCAGCGGGCTTGTCGGTGTTGCCAGATGTGGGACAAGCACTGCCCGCGAGACCAGATGTTGCTTCATTTGGCGTACTCAGTTGCTCTGCAGCCTGGGTTCATATACAATCGACGTTTAAGTTTTTTTTTTACAAATAAATATTACCTTTAAAAATCATTTAACTTTATAACAAATGCAAAAATTGATTTTGGGTTTCGTATTAACAAACACCCTGTATATTCAGTTACGATAAAAACGGTTACAAAATTTTAATCACAACAAGGTGCAACACAAAAGTAACACAAATTAAAAACAAATTGGTAGGAGTAAACACAAAACATAAGCAGTTAGACATGTGTTAGTTAAGGGTTAGTCTACTAACACACCACTATCCGTCACCAACATGCAAAGACAAACAAAACAATGAACAAACCAAGGGGTGCGTGCAGCTACTCATTCCGCTAGTGTTGCGACACAAACATGGTGGATCGTCGGTGCGTGCCTTACTTACTGCGTGCTTTCTATGAGAGGCTTAAGGATAATGTCGAGGGTGTTGTCGTGGCGGTGGTGCGCGAGGCGCGCGTGCGTGCGCGCGATGTTCGCGTTGTGGTCGCGCGACTCGCGCGTCGGCCGCGCGTACCGCCGCGCCAGCGACCCGCTCGAGCCCACCATTATGTTGTTGTTGCTAGCATGTCTCTGCATCCCAATAATCATACACGCTAGACAAACTACCTGTGCACACCCTATAGCTTTATACATGGATTAAACAGTGGATATATATGCGTATTTATAAAAGACTCTCGTCAAGTTCCCGAATGATAGGCGCGTACAAAGTGCTAAAGTAGTGCCATTTGATCATCATTAAAAGACTAAGTACAAAAGTTTGTGATTGGCCATAAATGACGAACAATAGCACTCTGTAAAATTATAAGCCCCTTAAGCAAGTAGAAGGCTTGAGAATATCTTTGAAATATAAAAGAATAAATAAGTAGAACTACATATTTTCAAAGTTCGTCAGTGAAATTAGGCTAACCTACGCATGTCTGTTCTATGCTACGCTTATGTTGAATATTTGGTACTAAAATTATTTATTTGTTCGAAATGAGATGTACATAACTCTGTCCATAAAAATATTCTCGAATTACAGCCGCCTGTACACTGTTAGCTTTTTCAGCGACCCAGAAACAGGAGCTGCGGATTATTCCGAAGGCCCTTGTGAGCTTATTTAATTCCGGTTATATATTTTACTTATAGCAGTTTTCGGTTTCTACTTTTTTGGGAAAAAGAAGCGAGGAACGAAAATAAAATCTGTGCATATTGTGCAGGGTTATCACGTCGTACTAAGTTTAGGTCTTTTTTAATTCTCTACGGGCTCGTAACAAGGGCCAACGGTGAGCGGAAGACATGTTAGAAAGCAAAGCGCCCACTCACGAAGAGAGAAAAGCCGTCAGCAGGGTGAGGGTAACGCGGCGCGGGGTCGCGAGGTCGGCGCGCGGTGGCGGAGTCGCTGGCCACGGACAGCAGCGAGCGCTGCGAGCCCGAGGCGCGCCCCGGGGCCGCCGGCGGCCGCCGCGTCAGCGCGCCCCCGCCGCCCGCGCCCGCGCCGCGCGCCCCCAGCACCTCGCCCGCCGCCCACTGCCTACTCACAGGCGCCGTCCGCGACGAGCCCCCGGCGCCGCACTTGGCACTGTCGCTGGACCTGCACCCGACAGATTGCCTTACATCAGATTCCACTCGCCTGCTGCCAATAAAGTAATAATAGGATCACTGATGATGTTTTTTCTGGTGTCCGTTTCACCTTCAACCGCTGATGATCCATTTCACCCAGATGTTATGGCGAAAGTTTGAGGCAAATCGGGGCTGCTGCTTGACAGCTATTTGACTAAACATTAAGATCAGTTATCTAATCTAATGCTCTCCTACGTCTCCAAGATTGGATACAAATTGTGATCGCTTGATCACAATTCGAAACTAATCTATTACTTGATAACGGTCCCATTGCTTATGTTTGTTATAGAATAGAGTCCACTAAACATTCCACCTAGCATCCTGTGACTTATGTTTTAAAGGGTAATAAAGATAATACAAGGCTAGTCCTATATTGATCTGGCATAATAACGACAGCAACCGATCACGGGAGTCGCAATATAATCACCTCTCCGAAGAGTATGCGTAGTCCTGGTCGGCGCCGAGCCCCGAGTCCGTGTGCTCGTGCGAGACGCGCGCGCTGCCGATCAGCTCGCCGCTCGAACTGTTACTGTTGCTGTTGGTGACAGGGCTGTAGGGGTTGTTGTTGTTCGACACCGGCGTCACATTGCCTTTGTACCCGTTATTTGTCAAGAAATCATCGCCCGTCCGCCCAACCGGCTCATCGTAGCTTGGATAAACACGTCTGCAAAAACCCATAACGTAAATCATCCATATTTTGGCAATAAATCATAGTTTATGGGTTGCGGTGCGTACCTTCCATGTTTCTCGTGACCGGTCCGATGCGTGCTGAGTGTGCTAGAACTAGATCGAAGCGATCCTTGGGTGTTAGTATCGTGGATATTCTTGCCGTGAGATGACGAACTTTTATCTCGTCTTGCCAAAGATCCATTTTCCGCTCTACAAGAAAACAATCATCCATCGTAAATAAATTAGAGAAACAAAATACCAAATATACTGAGGTAGGTACTCGATTTTTATCGTATTAGATAAAGTTACGTTATTCTTACTGTCTGTGCTTTGATGAAGTTCGAAGCTTAGTCTGTCGCGCATTGCTGGTCTGAACAACGGTATATGGTATTTCCTTCAGCTGCTCCTCCGTCATACCCGTCGTATCCACTAATGAGAATTCCAGGTGTTGTTTCAACTCACTTGGCAACCATTTCTTCTCATTGGGAGATCCCGACCGAGATCTAAGAATTATAGAAGAAATGAGAATAATTCCTGCTGGAGAATGATTAGGTAATCAATATAATAATAAGGTAAAGGGAATTATTCTACCGATGTTTTCGGTGCCTTCGGTGTCTGTGAGAAGATCGATGTGTCCCAGTCTCGGGTTCCATTTGTGAACGACGAACGTTCGCTACCTACAAAACAATGTAAGTGGTAATACATCATTCACGCTAATTACTCATTATTTTATGCTGTATTTACAACACTTACTTGGACACCGCTTCCAACTGTAGTTTGCCGTAATACTTCTTTCCATTGTGACTCGGAATCAACCAGTTCATATTCTCTATAAATACAATTTTACAATTAACATCACATTTTAAATTTGTTGTGGGTACATTTGGTCCTTTTACCTAATATCGTAAAGAACTACTAACTTGGTATCTGGTTGTGAGTCATCCCTCTCCGAGCCAGAATCATTCTTGTGCCGGGACCGATGACGTCGATGACGCCGACCTGACCGGCCTGAACCCCGGGATAGTTCACTCTCAGCATCAGACTGCTGCCTTCGTGAGCGATGCTTGTGTCTACATTATACAAAACATTTTTAAATAGTCTATTTTACCTTCAAACTAAAATCATTATGCGAGCATTCCTACTAATCTCAAAAAGTCACTTTTTCCTAGCATGTATCAAAAAACTTTAGACAGCGAACACTGACGTTAAGAAATGGACACTGAAAAAGTTCCCGCGTGATAATAATGGATTTTGAATTTTAGTTGGAAAGTTAAAGAGAGGCCACCATTATTCACCGCGTAAGAACTTTTGAAGCGGTAACAAAGTCGTAAGACAGCAACGACTGCTACGTGCTTTGTGGAAAGCTACTGTGTGGAGCAAACATTGGTCCAATAAACATATAACTTAAGTGAAGATAGCTGCTCTGTTCGAAATGGTACTTATGGGAGTATGAGGCTATATAGTACTTGCATCATAAACAGATGAGTCTCGCAGTCATATCTCGCAGGACTTACTTGCGATTGGAACGTGAGTCATTAGAGCTTTGGGAGTCCACTGATGCGGAGCGATGTCGTGGTGCCGGCGGTGGCCTGGTGGCCGTCGGTGATGCCGAGTACAGGCCACGCCGTATTGGTGCTGAGCGAGTCGACCGCGGCGAACCACCCACCGTGGGGACTTCGCAGCCCAGAACTTCGCCACTGATTCTAAGCCTAAACATTGACATACAATTATAGACCATACGCCCCCTATAAAAAGATCCATTCTTCTCGTAAAAGTTCTCCAAAATCTTTTTTTGTTGAGCAGTGTTGTGGAAACATCTTTAATTAATTTACTGAAGTTAGCTAATAAACTTACGAGTTTGGTCGATGTACTGAGGTAGGTTGTTTGATTTCTGGGGGACAGTCTTTTATTCTCAAGTCTTCTAGTTTCGGCACTGAAACAAAATTTTCGCGGTATCATCACATGACATCTATACAATTATCCAAGACTGATGGCCGACAAAATATTCCAAAGTTAGAAATAATATACATGTTGGGTTAAAGAAACTTATCGTAAAGACAACTTGTCGTGTAAATCTATATTGTGAAAGAATATATTTATGAGTTTGTCGTAAGAATTATCATATCAATACCGTCATTTAGCGATGCGTGTGAAGCGTGTGGCGGTCGCGCGTTGCGTCGGGACGGCGTCCGCGTGAACGCAGGCGGAGGCCGGGGTCTTGATCCTCTACCACTGGACAAACACAATAAACAAAACTGTGAGTCAAAGTAGATTGGTGCTGACCACAACGCAACGCATTACAAAAATCCTCCTTCAGCATATTTGTACATTGTTTATGAACCAACGCACACTACAGACCGGCTACGGTGCAGTTTTAGGGAAGAAAATGCATTGCGTAGCGCTGCGACCTGTTGCGACTTTATTGTGCACTATTATCATAGCAAAGAAAAATAAGTGGGCTTATTTCCACGGTTGTAAAAATATCGTGGCGGAATTTTATCTTTTTGGATTTTTAACGCACTGCTTAGCGCCGAGAGTTCTAATTCCAACAGTGTTATTTCGACGTGCTGAGATTTATACTCTGTTAGATTCTTAATCTTCGGCTCAACACCGAGAATTTAAATTGAAATGCGTTAGTAAAAAACTTGGAGTAAGGTGAAGGATTTTTGTTTATCCATTGTGCCATTCTAAACGACACGATGACCAGCACATGATGATGACACATTGAATAACAGATGACGACCGTGAATCGCTCATTCACGTTCGATCGTCACTACCTAACCTTTTCTAAACAGTACTTTTGCAATATAGTTATTTAGCTGCCCAAGTTGTCCGACTTGGGCAGCTAAATATCTGTATTACATATGGATTATCCAAGTTCCATATTCTCGCAATATTAAACCAGTGTGCCAAATTTTCAACCCTCCGACGTAATGTCTCATCTCAGCATTTATTTTTCTTAATAAAATCTTCTTGGTACTTTTATATTTTTAACAACACCACTTCTATTTAGATAGAAAACATTTATTTCTATTCGCGAAATTCATCTTCGTACTTATGTATATATTTTTAGCGTCACCACTTCTAGTTATAGTAAGCATTTATTTCTCTTCATTAAATTCTTCTTGTTATTTATACTTCTCTGTAAAGAAAGTACCGGGAAAAGTTCAATAATACACAGAATATTAGTTATTCATCCAAATCCAACAAATTATCCAGTCATTAAAACATTTTTAAACACTTTTTCCGAAATCGAGTTCAGTTCTCGCTACGAATTCTCCTTTATGTCTTCTACCGAATGAAAACAGGTGCCACGAAGTGCTGATTTAAGTTTAGGAAAAGAAAGAAGTCAGCTGGAGCAATATCTGGTGAATGAGGTGGCTGCTCGATGGTATTTTTTGAGTTGTTGGTGAAAAATTCGTTTACAATGATGGCCTTGTGCGAAGACGCATTGCCGTGTGCAAAATCCAAGAATTTCCCTTCCACAAATCTGGCCTTTTTCTCCTAATTTCCTTTCTTAAAAAATATTCTTTATTTACCGTTTGAGGCAAGAATTCCGATCGCATAACACCGCGATAGTCAAAGAAAACAGTCAACATAACTTTGACTTTTGATCGACTTTGGCGTGTTTTTTTTTGGTTTCGGTTCAGTTGGAAGGCACCACTCCGAAGCTGGTTGACTAGTTTGCATGTCAAACTTGTAAACCCACGTCTCATCATCAGTAACAATGCGTTTCATGAATGTTAAGTCGCAATTGACTCGTTCTAGCATGTCGTCAGCGACTCTTATGCGATTGAGTTTTTGGAGAAAATTAAGGTCTTTTGTGACTAGCCGAGCGGCAACATGTTTCATACCCAAGCGATTTTATTTATAATGGTACGGACCGACTCGTGAGCCATAGAAAGTTTGGCGGCTATCTCTTTCAAACTTGAATGAGACTTTTCAGTCACTATTTCCTTCACTTTTGTGATGTTAACTTCAGTTGTAAGCCGGCTGTAACATTTTCAGTGACTCCGAACACAAAAATCCAGTGACGATGCAAAATTTGAGACAAACTCTTAGTTCGATGTTTTTGTCTATTATGAAATTCGCAATACGCACTAGATATGATATAACTAAAAACAGCACTGTATTTAATCTAAATGACAGATGTAACTGAAACTCCGAGCTAAAATGGAAATGGTTGTGCACATCTTGTTTAAAAAAAAAAAGAATTTGGAACCATAAACACATCATCCATTCCCGAAGCTTTTTTGATTGAATGTATGTTTTCGGCGACACCACTTCGACTTGTTCTTAACTAACCTTGTCCTCAACCTGGTTCCTAATGCGAAAATATCAGCAGAAGCTGGTGACGTCTGCTGCATCCTAAAGAAGGTGTGATGGTCGGAGCAGCATCGCCACAAATGGCGGCAGGCTGACCTCGTCGGGGACTCGAACCCGTAGGTTGACGTGTCATTCTACATCAAAATAAAATGTTAAAGTATCATAAATAATTCAGATGTAACCAGAAATACATTGGGTTGGCCCTGAAATAGATAAAAGCAAAACAGTTTCAAATTTTGTTCACGAAAGTGGATACAGAACCCCAAAGAAAGTGGTAAAGCTATCTCCTGGATTACTATTTCTCATAAGTTTTTCTAAATGTGTGCCTAATTTTATTTTCAAATTAATTTTAGGATCTTAAGCACATTTGGGCTATTTCAGTAAACGAAGGCTAAATTTTGTATTTTTATAACGTTAGGCAGGCCATATTTTACATTCTAGCCGTACCCTTGTTCCAGATAAGCCAGATTATGTCTAGATTTTGTTTAACAAGCAGCAGTAAACTCCAAAGCTTATCACCTTCTTTCACGTTCAAGATTTCTTTTACGATTCTGTGAATCTCGAAGTGCTCTATCTCTAAAGGCCATGAAAAGAATGTTCTTAAAATACGTTATATCCAGCGAAATTGAATGTTTAAGTATCGATCGTGTAATACCTTTAACTAACCGTTCAAGCGAGGGTACTATAAACATCTGCAAACTTCGACGGAGGTAGCTTTTATTATGAAACTTGTTTCATTTTGGCTGATGCTAGGAATCGTCACGAAGTAAGCACTGTTGAGTTTCATACCGGTTAATATAAACGTTTGAGCTCGGGTAAGGCTTTAAGGGCATGTACAGTTGAGTACCTATATTGTTATAGCCAAATAAGGAGTTACATTAGGTAGGTCCACGTAAGCACACAATACGTAGGCATTACTGACAAGCACTTTTAAACAAGTAAAATTATAATAATTGCGAGCGTCGTCGGTTATTACGGCCGTATTAACCATATCTTACTGCAACCCGGATGTTCGGAGCTTTGTGGGTGAAGCACATTTCAGCAATATATATTTACTGTCTATTGTGTTCACCGGTTATCTGCACATATGTATAGTTTTATTTGCCACTTGCTCACACCACAATATCGAGCTCCCAGTCAAACGATTGACAATATAACAAGCAATTGATTTCTCTGACATCATTTGATAAATGCTTTATGTTTAGAGAAATCCTTAATGTAGGTACAGAGTATAAACCATGGTCTTAAGGACTTAGTTAAAGAAATGTCGGCGTTGGCCAGCTTGCGGACGTATATTAACGCTGGCTGGCGCGGCCCGGCGCCGCACCGCGCCGCGCCGCGTTATCGCCGCGCCCACAGCGCTGTAAATACTGCGCTCAGTTCTACGCGACTTATCTGTAATTGCCTGCCTACGAATGTCTTTCAAGGAAGCGACGCAAGGTGGACTCTATCTTGCACCACTATTCAAAGTACGCCCGTTATCACTCTCCGCGATCCGAAACGAGAAATGGGTCAAGTGGAGCGCCCGATTTTAATGTTTACTTATTCGTCTAACTCACATTCTTTGTATTTTTTGTTACAAGAAGTTCTTACATTTTTATCCGCTACACGAAGCATGAAGTAGCGTCCCTTGTAATAAAGTTTGGAGACGCGCGGCCAATAATAGTTCGCAACTGTGTGTTTTCCGCGTAACAGTAAAAGACCGCTTGGCGCCAGCCCGAGGAAATACTCGACACTGTCTTCACCCTGTCATACAAAAAGAAACATTGAATGAACTATTAAACAGACATGTCTGTCATTCTTATATTGAGATTTATTTATTAAAGATAAATATTTACCAAAACTGGATGCAGATCTACGCCGTACATGTCGAGCCATTTTACTTTATCTAAGTAGCTCAATTCAGCTTGTGCCGGCGAAATTCCCCTGTGAATGAAGGCTGTTATTAATATTTTTTGAACGAAAAGAGAGTTAAAAGTCAATTAAACTGTTATCCTTAATTAATAAGAGGCATTAAGGACAAAAGGCCAAGCAACAATGAATAATCCGGGCGGCGCGGGCGGCGTGGCGAGCGGGTGTCGCCGCCCTAAGCCACGGCTCACTTGGTGTTAAGTAGGTAGGTACACATAATTTGCATGTAATTGCGGCTTTGTGACGCGCTGGCGACCGCAGACTGCATCTTTGCGCAGTTAAAAATTCATTCAATTAGGCGAGAAAGGCGACGAAGTTTAATTTCCGGGCGGGCGGCGACGCTTTCGGCGTGAAACTGCGCCTCTGAAAGCTTAATTTTTAGCAACTTGCCTTCTTCTTGGTTAATTAAGACAATAGTAGGTATAACAGGAAGGATTCCACTTCCTCGCCATGGGCGCATAAGTTCTTAATTAATGTGATGTCTATTCTGCGCCGGTGTTGATGGAAATATAAATGGCTCTACGCAGACATTCATATTTTACAGGGTATCTTATACCTTTAAACGAGCAATTCTTGTATATATGTATATATATATAATCTGAATCTCGGAAACGGCTCCAACGATTTCCAAGAAATTTAGTATACAGGGGGTTTCGGGGGCGATAAATCGATCTAGCTAGGATTCATTTTTAGAAAATGTCGTTTTATTCGTGTTTTCAATGACCAACTTTTCGATAATCAACTTGAACATAAACTTATTATTTTAAACACAATTTACGAAAAAATACCGAGCAAAGCTCGGTCATCCAGATATTGAGTTATAATTAGAGAACGAAGTGTTGATTGAGTTTTAAACATAATTATTTTGAAGAGATTGGTAATAAATAGTATAATAAAATTTGTATTAAGAAATAGTGCTGGTAGGTACTTACGTGAGTGTGCGATGTATTTCAGCGGCGCGCGCCTCTAGCTCGGGCGTCTGGTGCGCCAGCAAGCGGAACTCAGACACGTAGCCGGGCCCGTGTCGCCGCGGGTCGTAGTCCCCCAGCTCCGCTGCACAGACCAACCAATAACTACTATACATACAATGCATATTACTCAGATAATTTTATTACAGAGCCTACGGCAACATCGAGCTATAAAGTGCATAAAATAACGTACGACAAACATTGTCACTGTGGACTCATTTAGCTGACAGGATACTTCAAACAGAAGGTGGAAATAAACCGGGAGAGCGGAGCTTTTCCATTTTTGGAACAAACATCTCGTTTAAGCGCGTGCAGTTGACCAAAAATATCCTGAACAAATTCTCTATGCGCGGTTGTATCGCTATTATGATAGTCACTCGCTCTTTTACAATCGCAATTAACTCTGTAAAGGCGGGGTTTGTGTCCTAACCAAATATACGACGCAAGGTAAACACAATAAATGTATCTCCACGCGTTGATTACAAAATTGAGGTTAGCTTGCGGGTAACGTCGCGTTGGGGAGGAAGTATAGGTACGTATACCATTGTGATTACCTTCACTGGCAGATTTAAACTTTCTTTTCCGGAGAGGATCGAGACAATGTTTCCAAGAGACACATAAAAGAAAATAGTTGTCCATTCCACGTAGTTTACTAGACACGTTATGCAGGGTGAGAAAGAAATATCCACATACGGAGCGCGCTTAGAAAAACTATGACTAGTGAACGAGGCTGACAGTCATTTCCCGTCGTATATCTTTTTTTTTTGTCCTCGGAAATCGCAACATCTGGTACGCTAGCGGAGTACACACATAGATGCTCGGACCTTCCAAACATTACGTTCACGCTTGTCTGATGAATAAAACGTTGTCATTACTAATATCACGCGCTCAGTAATGTTTGATACACGTTGGTTTGTGCCTAACATTTTTGTATATCAGACATAGGTAATATGGGCAAAATACGCTCAACCCTTCTTAATATGTATTAACAAATTAGCTTGGAGAGTGTTTTCTTTATGTAGGTCCCCGTGTTATTTTTAATTATTGCTGCCTACATATCTACTGAATTATATATCAAGGGCCGAGAACCACAACCACCTGTGAATAAATAATATCGTGCTGACATTTCGCCTGCCGAGAAGATGGATGTGGCAGGATCGCCCCAATTAAAGGGCCACATCCTGTATCTAACTGTGCACGTCTCCCGCCAGCCATCAGTCAACATGCTGATTACAACTTGATGACTGTTTATCTGTGAAAGCTTGTGTAAAATATTATCTAGCGAAATATCTAATGGTTTTCTATTACTCTGAATTTCAGACGTTCCTTAGCTTCCATCTGTTGAAAGACAGCGCTCTCTTTATTTTTGTTTAAGTACATATTTATGCTTGTCGTTTAATTTCCGAGCAAGTAGCTAGGGGCGGCCATAAATCTGATTATTTTTAAACTCACTCGCTTCGGTTTATTTTATGGATGCTTTGAAAAGTCATGATACAAAGAGAATTACGTATATCTCTTTTAAAATATGTTTGTGAAAGATGTGTTTGCTTTGTGATTTATTAGTCTATTGTAGATATTAGTAGAATACTAGTTAGACGGTTATATTTCTTTCTAAAGATAGCGATATTTCACAAGGCATGTTCGCCGTTGTGAATGACTGAGTTATTACAACAAACATTCAAGTATACCCACCACCACTACATCACTATTTATTATTTGGACAAGTTCAAAGAATCTTATTGGCTATGGTTTCCATCAGATACCCGATCAGTATAAGTCAGAGTCGGAATCTGTTTTATGTTAGTAAGTGTGAATGATGTGTAAGAGACCATTTATCATTTGGCAAAGAGGCGAGCCGCCCACACGTCGCGCACGATAAATGAATGATACCCGCAAAACTTGCCACAGCCGCGTTTAGACACGCTAGTAAACGAACTATTGTACTGACCAATTTAAATGAGCTTTAGATAGTCACAAAGTCGTTAAGTTTCTAGACATAGTACTAGCCAATTTAAATGACTTTCATATTATTAAAAAATCGTTAAGTTTCTAGACATAATGACATTGAGAAAAGGCACTGTTATAGTTTTTTTGAAAATGTTTTATGTTCTCACGCAGTCACGTATAGTAGATAATTAAAACATAGAATGAAACAGATGTTTGCCATTTCACAAAATTAAGCTAGCAATCACTAATTGTATATTTTTTACTCGATACACATGTGCTAATGTGAATAAAAACAGTTAAATCTTCTAAAACAAAAAAAAAAAAACAATCTGGTGGGAAAGTTTAAAATGGATACAATATGTACAGCCAAGCACTAATGCCTGTATCTACCTTCATACCAACGCAATGATATCTACCTACTAGTTGAGAATTAAATGTAGATGGAGTTGTTATTAGTGCTACGTAAGTTCACTTGAGTAGAGCGACATGCCACAGCTTCTGAAGCCTGAAATTAATTTACAGTACACATGAAGTGTACGGTCTGGAATGATAATTCAACTTATAATTCTACAGTGTGGTGCTGCGGTTACATCTCAGTACGATTGTCTATCCACTTGATTAATGTGAACGCGTTACACGAGTCCGTTAACTTGTTGCGAGGGACAGATTGTTTCGCTTCATTCGTCTCTCCCAAACCGAGACTACGGACTAGACAAAATAAGAATACAATGTTGCCTGATTAATAGCATTTTAGTTTCGTTACTCAAATGTTTCTGAAGAAAGGTATTCTTTTGCGAAGATAGTGCACAGTGAAGTCACTTTAAATTTATCTTCCAGAATTTCTTAGTTTGTTTTCTTTGGTTTAAGCATGTTATTATATACCAAATAGAAAAGTTGATAAAACATGAAAGATTCACACGCAGTCACCAACTGAAAGTTGTTATTTTGCGTACTTACTTGCAGTTCTGTGCTTAACGTGCGAAATATTTTAATCATGTTAGTGCTGTAATAGACTTTCTGCGTTAACATCTGAACAAACAATAATGTGATTTTGATACCACGTGCACCGTACTGTTTATAAAAATACTCCACAATGTTGCCGCCATGACGGACGCTCTCATTTCGAATAATAATATGAAATTATTCGAAGAACGCTTTGAGAGCACGTAACAATACTTTATTCTTTCCTATGTATGAACAATCAAGTATATAATATAAAAGGGATGATTTCACGTGCAATTTATTACGAGGCATATAATAGGCATACCTTTAACATAACGATGGTAATGGGAGTGGATCATTTGGGTGTAAAGGGGCGGAAAAACGCAAATATTTTACATTCTTGTTTCATAAATATATGAACGAGCGTCGAGCGTTTCGAACGCTATATGAAAATTTAGTTTATGGCGATCCGCACGAATAGATTCAACCAAATGAAGCGAATTGACACTTTTAAATAGTTCTCTTCTGTAGGTGATTCGCACAAGTTATGTGGGCGAAACGACAATTCCGTAAATACATCTCACAGAAATCAAATAATTTAGGTATCACAGAAAAGCAAGTTATGGTTACATTTGGTTTATTTTCAGTCAAATGTCCTTTGTGCTGAACAAAGGCCCAAGTTGCTAATAATTAAGTAAACAAACATAATTGAATTTTTTTGCAGTAGTCTTCAGGGGCAGTTGAAAATAATTACCAGTTCAAAGTGACGCATTACGAAGTTCGGTTACACGTAAAAATATTGTTCCAGTGGTTGAGAACGGTTATAACGCCGGTATGTGTCCCCTGGGGTCGCGCGAGGGTCGCTGATGCCGGCAGATTAGATGCAAACGATGCTGCGCCGCTGATGGCTCATTTACCTCTTGAATAACGCATCGATATTAGACCTTCGCCGCCCGTTCTTTCAGCGGCAGCGAGATTACCCTACTAACATAAATGATACTTTGATGGTTCTTTTTTATCTTAGGGTCCTCCTAAGTAGCTTATAGAATATGCGAATAATATCTGCGGTCTAAATCTAAATTCTTTACCGGCACGCTTACAGCTTATGACTTACCTACCAACTAAATAAATCTTAATTAATATCGTTCATAAATATTTTAGTAAAACAATTCCTTGGTATGGAATCTTTCACTTTGAAGTTTCTCAATACAAAATATTTGTTTATACGTCGGTATTCTAACGTATATTAACACATCTCATGTTTTAATAAAATATTATTCAGAAATAACGAGATCATAAGCAAATAGCAATAAAATTAATTACCCTACGAAGTCAATTATAAATATTGAAGCGAATATCAAACTGGGAGACTAATTAATTACGTGAATCTTCAAAGGTAAGGTCGAGATGAGATGTAATTATCTCCTAATGTTTATAAAAATGAATTTGATTGCGTAAACTAGGTCGTAATAGGGAGTGTCTACACTTGCCGGCATTTATAAATAGTTGTTACTATGGAAATAGTTTCTTTTTTTCACTTTATGTGACAGAAATCATTGTAGCCCTGGCACTAGGAATTCTTACATAGATCACAAGAGCCAAAATAATATTATAAAAATCGCTTTTATGGCGTTGGATGAAACATTTTACATTTAAACTTGTCGCTTAAAACATTTGTATAATCCGCATAGTTATCGGGCGGGTGCAGTCTATTAGTCTGAGCCTGAAGTAGCGAAGCGGAATGCAGGATAAATTTTACTGCGTTTGCGGTAAGATAGCTTCTCGTCCCGCCGCTGCAGAATCTCAGAAGAATGGCACTAGCTATTACTGGGAGCGAAATTTAGTCCGACTCAATAGCATTCTATGTACCGCTGAGGCGATGAAGCGAAATCTATAAAAGATAGATTAAACACTTCAGCTTAGTTACCATTTCTGGGATTTATCTATGGTCCCTGAGAAGTGTCCTTTGCGTCATCACTTCTCATTACGAATTCTATTTAAATTCAGTGAGGTCAACTTACGAACCAGTGCAAAAATGACTATGCCTTATTAGCTTCAGTGACCACGACTTAAAATCATTCTGCATTCTGGACCATGCACTACATTTTCCATTTTTAAGTAAATAGGTATGTACGGATAGAATATAGATGAAATCTTAGCATAGTTTCTTAACTTAAAAGCTAGATGTTCTTTGTGCTCTACTCATGACGTGACTCATGAGAGAATATTCACGTTTATACCTGTTTGGTAAGGTTCAATTTGAACCACACAACTAACTTTTCAATGTGGAAAATTGATAACTTAACACATACTTAGGCTAGTGTGGGGCGCGCCTAGTGTGTTGTAGGTTTTGTACGAAAAACACTTGGGATGTTTAGTATAAACATTCCTGTTTTTCTGTTTTGTTGATATTTTTTTAGGCGTCCTTTTAGTAGGATATATTTTATTGCGCAATACATTTCGATTCATCCGCAGTCGTTTGTATGTAAGTGTTCATGCGTACAGTCGGCTATCATGTGCCCCTCTAGCGATGAGTCAACGTCCACATGACCGCACACGTTATTATTCCTTTGCGTGTACTAAACAATTTTATACAATGGTGATTACCTACTGCTTAAAATAGAAGTATAGGTAAGTTACCAAGTTATTATATCTATTGGGATCTTTTTGTGCCCTGTCTTGGGTAATCAATTACAGACTATTATTATATTAAATTATTATTGGTTTTTCTTTACAACAAAGTTATGGGTACAAAATGAAATGAAGATACTACCTAAGCAATTTCAAGCCTGTGCCTATTTCAAAGAATTATATTTCTCAAAGTCAACAGTAAATAAAAGAGTCAGTTTCCTGGAATCTCGGTTCGCAATCAAGTTAATAAAATAGGTGTGTTATTGCATGAAATAGTAAATGTGTGTGATGTGAGTGAGCATAGCGTGGCGACCGCAAGTGGTCAACACATTTATTATGTAGGTACTATAAACATATATACAGTAGATACCTATTATACATAACTGGCCCATAAACGTCCAATCTTGAACGTAGACCTCTGAACGTTTGTCAGCAGAACTATTACCGAAGTCAAAAAACCACGATTGGGGAAAGGTCTGGGTGCTCACAAGGTTATAGTGAACAATTAGGTTTTTTCCATTGTTTTTTCGCAAAGCTGACTCCTACTTTTTCAAAACCCATCGGTAGCTAGATCGATGTTTTACAATTTTCAGCCAGGATGTTTTGATACAATTGAACTGATCCACATTCGAATTTCGAAGCATAAATCTACGTGTAAAATGTTATTCGAACACAACTTTATCATTGAGTTTGCACTTACAAAACATATATAACCGAATAGGCACTAAAAGAATATCGGATTACAGCGCAATCAACCGAAAGGTTCAACATGGTCATTATGGCTGTTTCATACAATCGCCATTTAAACTGAAATTGAGCCGAGTTTCGCAAAAGGTTTCATCTGCAGTCGATAATAATATGACCGGGGATACAGATACAATCAGATCCCGGTCACAATGGGGATTGTGATTACTACAGGATTTGGTCACGAAAGTATTGATGAGAACTGTACTGGGGATCTAGTAAAGCAAAGTAATCTACCATCTACGTTGTTTTGGGAGCGTATTTTGATAAGGCGTATGATATTGATCTCATGCGAAGGTTGTGAATGCTGTATCGTATGGGCTAACTTAACTGAAAGATCTAAACCTCAGGAAAATCCTAGCATGTTGTGTGACGTCAGCAACACGTCAGTCGCCGCTATAGCTAAGCTAGCAAATCCTAGGCCAGTTACACAATAAGCCGGGCGGGTTAGTGGCCGCGCAGCCACTTTGTAACCGGAGCACGGGTCGCACTTGCGGATTTTACCGGCACTACTCGTACCACACCGAGAAACTCTAATTTGTCGCCGATGTTTACACAAATATACTCCTTAAGGGCCATCGGATTAAGTCCATGCCGCATTTCGTTATTGGTCTTACCCACAGTTTGGAGTCGTTTTCTTTAATGTGCCGACTTGTTTATTTGCTACCCACAGTAGTCTGAATGGATTTTACGGTGACTTTAAAGTTAATTTTATTTGGATGGATGGATAATACTTACTTTATTCGTTTTTGGCGTGGTTTTTTTGGACTATGAATTGTTTTTTTACTGGCTGAAGCGTAGGTACCTAGGTATACTTTTTCTAAAAAGTAATTTAATCAAACTATTTGCAGAACCAGTTATCACAGTACGATTTATAAAAAAGGAAGTTATTAATTAGCTTATGTGTCGAGAAACCCTTTCGTATAACTTGCGTGTTTCTACACCAAATACCAAAGGGATGTAGTAACACATCTTAGTTTTAAACCAGTTGCAGTGATTTAAACACATGCCGAATTAAAATGGCACATACACACGCGGCTTTTCATAACCATATATGACTTTTAATAACATAAAATGAAATAATCAAAAACTAGGACTTGTTTTTGATTCAACCTTTTAGTTGTTATAGTTTTGGCATCTCAAAACCATCCCAATCCAACTGCTCAGGGGGGTCAGACAGGGGCATGTGATATCCCCGAAACTATTCACCAATGCGCTGGAGAACGTATTTAAGACGCTGGACTGGACTGGACAGGTAATCAATGTAAGCGGCGAGTACATCTCACACCTTCGTTTTGCCAACGACATCGTCATAATGGCAGAGACGCTGGAACAGTTAGACCAGATGCTGCATAGCCTAAACGGAGCCTCTCGGCGGGTAGGCCTTGGCATGAACTTGGACAAGACGAAAGTCAAGTACAATTCGCATGTCTTGCCGAGTCCACTCCGCATCGAAGAGTCGCTTCTCGAGGTTGTGAAGGAGTATGTCTACCTTGGGCAAGTCATCCAGCTTGGTAGACACAGCTTAGAGAAAGAAGCCGACATGAGGATCCAGTTGGGTTGGGCAGCGTTTAGAAAAGTTCGTTAAGTCTTCTCGTCACCGATACCGCAATGTTTGAAGACCAAGGTCTTCAACCAGTGCGTCCTGCTCGTTATGACATACGCTACCGAAACGTGGACCCTGATGGTTGGCTGGTCCACACATTTAAGGTCGCTCAGCGCGCTATGGAGCGGGCTATGCTCAGAGTTTCTTTGATGGATAAGATCAGAAACGAAGTTATCCGGAAAATAACCGGAGTTACCGATAGCTTGCAGAGTAAGTAGGTTGAAATGGCAGTGGGCTGGCTATGTTTGTCGAAGGACCGATGGCCGGTGGAGCAGACGAGTCCTGGAGTGCAGACCAAGTATCGGCAAGCGTAGTGTTGGACGCCCCCCAGCTAGATGGACCGACGACCTCGAAAAGGTGGCTGGGGCAGACTGGATGTGGAAGGCGGAGGACAAGGTATTATGGCGCAGCATGGGCGACACCCATGTCCAGCAGTGGACTGCAATAGGCTGATTTGAGTTTTGGAATTGACTCCACAAGTTCGTTTGACTTTATAAGTATACCCCACTTTTTCACGTTGCTAAACTTTTTTATCCCAAGATATCTGAAATCCGCCATTTTGATTTTAAAAAACATAGCTTATAACGCGAACAGGACGAGTTGATAGACACCTTAGGTATTAAAATACACCCAGCCGTTACGTTGTACGCTTATGTATATATGTATATGGAATTATTTAAACTCGCAGTTTAAATAATTCCATATACCTACTAGTGATCGCCCATTGGTCGAAATTCGACCGTACTTCATTTGAATAGAAATACATTATTAAATGAAAAAAATGTATATATAATAATAAATATAAAAAAATAATATGGTTATATTTGACATTCAGTTACACTATAGACAAAATGTTGACGCTGTATTACTGTGGAGAGGGTTCGCTGGCGGGATGGTGATGGCCAGGACCAGGACGTAGGTGTAATGAGTAAAGAATACTTCTTCAGGACTCTCTTCTTTATTTTCTTAATACTTATTAACTGCTGGATATGGAATAAATTATCACAGAAAGCTCTGTTTTTATAGAATTTTCTCTATTATTTTTAATTAATTATGACAGTTCAAAATGTCATAATTATAACCAGCCTGTACAATCGTGAGGTATACAACCTCTACAGTTTGCACACGACACTAAATTTTGTATGCGAAACTTACTAATGCCATACTTGCCAATCCCCATAAAACCACAAAAAAAATTCTTATAAATTTTAAATATGAAATAGGTTATATATCTATAAAATTAATTTATTACCTATGGTTATACTTGACATTCAGTAAGATGTATTAAAGACAGATGTTCTCGATTGGACCACAGATTTGGACCATAAGCAAAAGAATATCTATGCATGTGTGTATTAAATACACGGTAATGAATAGTAGTGTGTGTAACGTGTTATTTATTGAAAATAATGTATTTTACGCATAATTAAAAAAAATATATTAGCATTGGTCACTTCTTCTCTGTATAAACTATAAGTGTGCGAAATTTCATACTCCTCCGTCCGCCCAATTTTCGTAAAAAGGGATCCAAAGTTTTCGCTTCACGTATTAATATATAGACTAGTGATCGCCCATTGGTCGAAATTCGACCGTACTTCATTTGAATAGAAAGACATTATTAAATGAAAAAAAATATATATTAATAAATATAAAGAAATAATATGGTTATATTTGACATTCAGTAAACTATAGACAAATTGTTGACGCTGTACTACTGTGGAGAGGGTTCGCTGGCGGGATGGTGATGGCCAGGACCAGGACGTAGGTGTAATGAGTAAAGAATACTTCTTCAGGACTCTCTTTTTTTGTTTTCTTAATACTTACTTCTTAACTGCTGGATATGGGACAATATGGAATGAATGATCAAAGTTTGTTCTGTTTTTATAGAATTTTCCCTATTATTTTTAATTAATTATGACGGTTCCAAATGTCATAATTATAACCAGTCTGTACAATCTATGACCAGCTTGTACAATCGTGAGGCATACAACCTCTACAGTTTGCACACGACACTAAGTTTTGTATGGAAAACTTACTAATGCCATACTTGACACTCCCCATAAAACCACAAAAAATATTTCTTATAAATCTAAACTAAATTCCTATCGTCGCTAATACAAATAATATTAAAGACAAAAATATTCTCTATATGATCATAGATTTTAAAAATGAAATAGGTTATACATCTGTAAAATTAATTTATTACCTATGGTTATACTTGACATTCAGTCTTTAGACACAAAATCAGGCTTACCAACTTAGGGGTTTTCCCAAATTTAGGGGGTAAATAAGAGGATTGAGATTTTTTAGGGGCGTTCCATTTTTAGGGGTATTCTTAGGGATTTTTTGCCATCTTATATTTCTCATTGAGTTTTTGATTACAATAAAAGTATTAGCGACTTCTAGTACGGTTCCTCGATACTAAGAAGTGAATGATTAACAAATGTCGCGTAATAAATATAGACAATTATTACTACTGTGTGCCGGTCTATGATTACTGAACATTGTTTGGTTATTTTCATTATAATGTTTTAGCAGATTTTTTTAGTAATAGTATTTTAGTAATTGTGGCAATTTTAGGGGTTTTTAACTTAAGCTTTTGGGGTAAATATTTCTGGGTGTTGGTAACACTGCACAAAATAATAAAGACAGATTTGGACCATAAACAAAAGAATATCTATGCATGTGTGTATTAGATACACGGTAATGAACATTAGTGTGTGTAACGTGTTATTTATTGAAAATAATATATTTTAACGCATAATTAAAAAAAAATATTAGCATTCGTCACTTCTTCTCTGTATAAACTATAAGTGTGCGAAATTTCATACTCCTCCGTCCGCCCAATTTTCGTAAAAAGGGATCCAAAGTTTTCGCTTCACGTATTAATATATAGATATACATACGCGTGAAAAACATAACTCTCACGGAAACGGTTTAAGGCCCTCTTGTAGTGCGGTGTGTAGGCATGAAAACGCTTCCTCACCCCCCGCATAATAGGTATGTATCGAGCGTATAGACGCAGCGAGCGAGCGCCCGGCAGCAAGCCGATGCAAGCGTTTGAACATGCCACAATGCAGCGTAAATGCAGAAGGTAAGGTATATTGGGTTCCTTTAAATTGACGTTAGAGATTTTTTTTGTGATTCTTCTTTTATTAATTTCTTAAACTTTGTTTGTAGCGCATGGGTGGAGAAAATGGGAATGTCGATTGCAAAAAACAGTTTTTCGAACTAGGAATGCCCGATGCCTGTAGCTATGGTGCCAGTCGTAGCCTCTATGTTTGAGTCCAAAGACTTTTTCTCTTCAGTATCAGCAACATTTTCTGAACTGACTGACACAATTTCTTGGCACATGTTGGATTGGAGCTTGAATTTTGCCATGAGCCCAAATTTTCTTTTGCCCATTATTTGAAAATGCCTTTTTTACATTCAAACAACGCGTTGTGCTATACTTTCTCTTGCAATTGACGTAAGAAATAATTCGCGACTATAGTTCGCCTACAAGCACTTTTTTCATCTGCGTTGTTATTCTTTACCTCAACAAACAAAGAATCGTCTCAATCGGTCCTAAAACAAGCGAATTTAATATATCAAAAATATTAAAAACTCAGATCGCTGGTAAAAATGGCAGTAATATAATAATTTTATTTGCTTACATTTAGTGGCTTCTATAATAAATCGATAATTATAAAGTATTATACACAAAATACATAATAATGTAAATCACAAACAGATTTTATTAGATTTTTTACCATTCAATCGATTATTCCAAGAGGAATGTTTACAGAAATATTTATGATTATTTGGGATATATTACCGAGAATAACCCTTGCGAATTGGGGTAGGTCGGCTGGTCTATTATAATAACGATAACTTTATTAGAAAACAACCTACTAAAGAAACACATAGTCACAGAAAGTTTATGGGAAACTTTAATGTCTGGGACTATATTATGCAATATCGTATGTGGAATATTTCCTTGTTCATTTAAAATATATCAAAATACAGATACATTCGTTATTTACTTATAATACATAACATAGTACGAGAGAATGTATCTATTAAATTATAGTGAACTCACTGTGACTAGTAGTTCGTTTTGAACAGAGACCATGTGACTAGATGGCGCTGGAAGTTGCAAATGTATTTCGTTGATTACTTAGTTAACTGATTACAAATGAAGGCCTTTCTTTTGAGTCACTCGAACATTATACTTTCTTATATTCATTTTTTCGATCCCCTCTTAGATCGTTACCCCTGCGACCGATTATGCTCAGATTCAAACTTAAAAATTGTATTTGACTCAACCACTCCTCAAACAAAACGAAGATTAATTGAAACTGTAACTGTTGTAATGTTTTTGTACATGTGTTAATTATGTTTTGTTTTTTGACGTCATACACTTTTAGTAAGTATGCGAACCACTAGTAATAAAGTTAAAGTACTTATGTGGGACTTTCGCATATTGCATTCAAATTTATCTAAGGAGTGACAACTACCCATGGCTTTTTTGTTCCCATTGAAGCGCTGCAAAATAAACTTCATGTAATCTGATACATTTTACGTCGTTAAATAATTTTAATGACGTGAAACGACGTTTATTTATGTATATTATATCGTATAGTATAATAATTTATTTTGAAAAATCTCGGTATAATTACCTAGATTTTTTAATATCAATTATTTTAGTATACGACATTTAAAGTTATTGAGCAACCATAAAAATAGCTTGAACAAATTCAATCTGTTCAGTAAATCTTTACCTACTGTACTTTTTTATATTGTGGCGCGTCTAAGCAATGATTGTAGGTAAATAATGTTTGGAACTGAACGTTATCAAACGAAATTATTTACCGTAAATAAGTAGATTATCTACTTAATTATTTATTTACAGTAAATTATTAGAAATTACGTAGGTACGAGTCAAGTACGAATTTTAGATATACCTTAGTATTCAACTTTCTGAATATCCTTTTATTCTTTTTATTACCCATTTTTGTTACAAACCAACACAAGTTTTTATTAAATTGTTTATCTATTACAAAGCGCAAGCGAGGGGGGAAGTCTGTGGAACAAACGGCGTGCGTCCAACCTCGAAGACGTCTCGGCGTGCACTGGCCGGTCGTTACGAGCGCTTGCACTGCTAGATTTCGTGTAAATTTGTTTAGTAGAAAAAAAATATAAGGAAATTATAAAATGTGTTCTCACCAAACCCTTAAAAACAATAAGCCCTATCTATTGGTATAAATTTTACATGGTTTGATGATGGAATCTCTTCAGGGCACACGTTTAAAATAGTGATTTAGTGTTATCTTTATGTTTTTTTTTTTATGGAGTCAATTGTTTTAATTCACGTTTCTATCTTCACACAACCCTGGCCAATATGTTCAATTTTCCTAAACTATTTTTGTTTTTACGGAATATTGTCATTTTGCACGATTTACAGAGGTTTGAAAAAGTTAAAAGTACTGCAACCTCGCCTTAAATATGGTTTTCATACGACATCTGGTGCACATTAAACTTACATAACTAGGTATGTCATAAGTGTAATAACATTGAAACAAGTAAGTATAAGATAAGTCATAAAGCATGACTCACATTGCAGCACATATGCGGCGAGCTCGGACGCGAGGTCGAAGTTGACGGGCAGGCGCCCGCGCAGCACGTCTTGCTTCAGTTGCAAGAACAACTGGTACCTGATACAAACAAACACATATTAGCTTACACTATACAGTTTACAATATTAATTAAATAAATATAAAATTAAAAGTCTGAGTGACTGACTGACTGGTATATCAACACTGGTAGTAGAGACGTGAAATTTGGAGGATGTGTTCTTTGTGAAGAGCAAGTATCCTCTAAGAAAGGGTTTTTTTGAAATTCTATCCCTAAGGGGGTGGAATGGGGGTTGAACGCAGATGAAGTTGCGGGCAGAAGCTAGTATTAAATTCCTAAATAACTACAAGAATGACCTATTGCAATATATACCAAAAGATCATAAATAAAGTATAAATTAGTTTGACACGACCCTTCACAAACGATTGACATTGAAACTTTAACCTTCTAACTCCCTAATTGAATTTTCCTGAAACATAAAATCTCTATTCACCCATTTCATTTTTCTTTCACTAGAAGAAACTCGTCAAACGCGTTGCGAAAAGATTGCCCTTAAAGGGAAATTAAATATTAAAAGACCATCAAGGCAAAGGTTTTCTAAGAATTTACGAGTATTAAACTGCGGCCCTTACCTAAAGGAAGACGTTTCCCCGTGTTGTACGTACTACGAAGGTACGAAGGTAGGTGGGACTGGTGGAGACGCGGATCTCTCCGGCGGGGTGCACCGTCAACACCGTAATAACGAAATTTTAATAAAACATCCCCGCACCCGCCCAACATTCACAACGAATAAAATAAAGAATAAAATGGAAACTCTTCAAAATTCCACTTAACTGACTTCAATTGTAGCCTTTGTTGTAAAGTTTAAAGGAAATACGAGTAGAAGAAACTTTCTCCGCGGTTTTCAAAAGATGTTTTAGGCAGGAATTAAATTGTATCTCTATAGAAAAAAATTAGCGAACTCTTGTTTCAGTGAATAGCAAATATTACACCGAGGGGCCTATTTTATAAAAAGTGTCCAATTAAAATTGTCCATGAAATGAAATTCCTGTTTTTACGTTTCACCATTGACAGTGGAGCGTAGTACGGAGCGCCACTGCACCGCCTGGTGGCGCCTGGCCCCATTCATTTCATCAGTGCGACGTCAGTTTACGAGCTCACCGCGTTTATTGCGAGAGCACTACACCTTCTTTTGTATCCTTACTAGACTTCACTCTCTTTTATGATTATGAAATTTTAATAGTTTGAAGTAAAAATATAGCATTACGTAATTTTGCTTCCAACCGCTCATGCATGAACACCGTATAGATTAAGGCTATTGTGTTCCAACAGTAATATGTCCAGTTATGTCACTCTCACCACAATAGAGCTCCTGCTTGTAAAGTACATAACCGAGTCATGTTGTTATTATTACAGCTAATGGCGTTATTTAGTTGCGTCCCATATATGGCACAAATGTACTTACGACCTCCATAAAAGTCAGACTACTGTCCTTGCAACGTTACACTAATTATGTCCCTCTATCTCTCAGCTTGATCTTGTTAAATGTGGGAATAATGGGCACTCTCGGAGCTCTATTTTCTTAATAATGTACAAACTTTTTACATGGGGTCATAGTTTAACGTGAGACACACTATAAAACATAGCCATGGATTGTCAAAGTAACAAGGCTAACATAAAGTTATTTGTAAAGCTCTGTAAAGCATTTGTCTATAAATAAGTCAGTGTCGTCATTTACGTCTTATGCTGTATTGAATATTAAAAAGGATATATCTGTGTCATTTTATAGCGTGTGTCGGTGACAGAAATGTGTCGGTGTGCCGCCGTGCCGCGGTGGAGAACAGGAGAATCGCTGACACGGCGCACGTTAAGAACACAGATGTGTTTTATTATCACTTCCTATTTCATCCCTCGCGCTCCTGAATTAATGTGCTATAATATGAATGATGTTGTGAAAGCGTTACTTACATTAGTGCCTACGTGTCGGGGCATGTGCGAGTTATACACACACCGCACTCAACGCTTTGATGGAAAACCACATTTATAAAAATCGCATAGTATAATTTGTTAATGTTCAACCATTAATTTGATTTTCACATGCAGTTAGCGGTTTTGCTGGAACTCATTATAATAACAGATTTTGTTTGTAGCGCCGTCATATGTAAACCTGTTTACGTCCCTTTACGTATGTGTATGACATTTCCTCTGATTTGGATACAGGTCAACAGTATATACTTATATGTTCTTATCAAAACTTGAACATACGAGTTCCATTAACAGCGGAAGACGGATAATAAAATCCACGTTATTGCCGAAGTATTAACAAGCTTTATAAACTTTTAAATGAGTTAGCATTCGAGTTGTAATGATGTATTTCAAAACGCGTATAATTATGTTTGACAGTAAAGACATGTTATATTGATACTCTATGCAGATACTGTCAGTATTATTGAACAGGTCATTTATTAATTTGTAGATACTAACGAGTCATTAACGTAAAAAAGAACCTTCACTGCAGGAAACGTTATAACGTTATTATATGAGGAAGATTTATAATAATTAAGGTTGTACTAAAGTATGATACATTGATAAACAATTGGCGATAGATTTGATGAGGATAACTGAAGGAATGATGTATGAAGTTAGAGTTTTAGATGCATTTCGCTACAATTTAAAATAAAGTGGCCTCGATGGTCTAATTAATACGGTACGGTATGGTTATGGTTGCAAGTGAACTAAAGTGAAATCTGTTTTGCAACCGACGAAAAAAACGGAGGAGGTTATCAATTCGACGCGTAATTTTTTTTTTTTTTTATGTATGACCACGCATAACTTTTTACATAGTAGTCCGATTGTGACAATTCTTCTTCTATTGGAAAGGATATACTCCCAAGGTGGTCCCATATCAATTTGGAAAACAAAATCGAACCCTAAGGGTCGGAAAACAGGGGATGATTGATTGTTCACTCACTGATTGTAATGTATAAACACGCATAACTTTATACAGAGTAGTCCGATTTTGATAGTTCTTTTTGTGTTGGATAGGGTATACCTTGCCAAGTATTATTAGTACATTAAAGCTACAAAAAATATAAAATAAAAACTTTTTAACTGTTTAAGTATTATTTTATGCTTTTCAGTTTTTCGGCGGTTTAATTTTTTGTTAAAAAGTTTTTATCTAATAAACCCTCTTGTAAGTTTTATTTGATATCATCCTTATACGTAACCTTATTGACTCACAATGATCTGACCGCGATTGTTTGGCACTAAAGCCAACAATATTCGAACACAGAACAGCTGTACGACAATAGATGACGCATATATTCCACACTCACCGGGTAATCTCCTCCAAGAGCTTGCATGGGTCTGCCGCGTAGAATTTCACTCCAAAGTAGAAAGTGTGGGGGTCGGAGCCACGAAGTTGACGACGCAGCCGCTTCCCAGCGTCCAGCCAATGCTGCACAAAAAACGCCATATAAGTATAAATGCGAAAGATCCATAAAAGTAATGGATTTCCTCAATGCCAAGGAAAGAAATATAGATACGAAATGTATTAACTTCTTATCTTTCGTAGTACTCATAAATTGATTGACTGAAATGACTTAGTATTTGGATGTTAATTTTGATTTTCTTCAATATATTGAATTGATAGGTTAATAAATGTCAGCAGAGTCTTAACGATGGGTTAAATGAGGGTTGGTTTTGTTTGTATACTTTTGATTTTCTTGTTATTAGTAAGAAAATCAAAATTGGAAACGGTCCATTTGAACCAGAAGAACAGTTCCTATCTAAAATAGTTTCCTATAAAGAAACAGGGACAACTTTTAAATAGGTAAGTCCTATCCATAACCAAAATCAAAAGTCATTTATTCAAACTAGGCTGAGAGTCAGCACTTTTTGAAAGTCAAAGTTACATAAGACAGTCCCCCAAAACGCCTACAGCATTAGGCTGCCTGTAAAATCGTTTGTAGCACAAGTGGTAAATAATATACTAATATGTGATATCTATGTCTATACCTACATATGTAATACATAAATACAAACGCTAAACCAGAGCAACTAAAATGAATAAACGTTTGAATAATTAATTAATATAGAAGCTTTTGATTTGAAATATGCTTTTAAAACTATGAATAAATGATTTGCGTTAATATGGGTGTGTCAATTTGTACAATTATCATTTCATCTAAATCATTTTCAGTTTTCATCGGTCTATTGTACTTATTGCGAGAGATATTTTGAAGCTTGAATTAATACATATATTTTGAAGCTCTTTCTTTCTTTAAATATACTTCTGAAAACTGTTATTCATTCTTACAAATATTTTTACCCGTTTTAAATCCTTCCTCACATTTCAAATCCGGAGACAGACAAGTAAAAAGATCTCGCAGATGGGATATAATCTCCTAATCCAATCCCACAACGTCATCTTTACAAAATGGCTCTACGTTGAAGAACTGAAAGTTTTAAAAATACCTGTCTTTGTTTGTTGCTGTTTTTATTTTGCTTTTTAGATATTGTTTCCTAGTTTGAACAGTCGTAACATTGTAAGATACATTTTTCTTTCTTCAGAAAACTTTTTCGAGCTCATTTGTTTCCCAAACGTATCCATGCAAACGGAAACTACAAACAATACTTTCAAAGTTTCAAACAAGAGACTACAGTTTCTAAGGTTTTATATAAAGGAAATAGGTATTTTTTGGCGAATACCTAAGTCTGGATAAAGTTTAATATTTATATATACTCATCACCATTTCAGCCGAAAAACGTCCACTACTGGAGATAGGCCTCCCTCAATTTGGGGAGGTTTGACATAATCGCCAACCTTGGCAGGCGGGCTGGCGATCGCAGAAGGGTGCTAAAATGTATTGAAAACGCTGCTGCACATTCTCTAATAAGTCCCTTATTCGCCTCTTACGAAATCCACGGGAAGAAATGAGATGATACTATTATTTTACGTCCGACACCACACGAAACATTTACTCACCGTTTGGCTATCTTGATCTACGTAGCGGAGTCCGAAATAAGCTGTTTCCAGGAGATCTAAATGACGAAAAACCACGTCCAATAACGCTTGACCGGTATTATTATCCTGAAACAAATAAACTTTATTAATTTTCTCAAACCGATCAGTGATTGGTTAACAGAGGATATTAAAGGGATGAGTAATCTAGACAAAATTAGTTAAACATTGGAATTTAATCGATTTTGTACACAGCGCAAGCTGTAACCATGAACTGAACAAACTCAGCACATAATTGTAGACCCCTTTAGCTAAGACATTTTTTCCTTGGTTATAAAAAAAAAAACTGTTGTATCATAGAAAAGTGCAATATCCGTTCAAAATGTGTACATAGAACAGCAATTCTTTCTTTTTAAATACCAACGAAAAAGTTCAATGCATGGGGGTACAGAAACATGTTCTGAATTCATGTGCTTTAGTAGCTCATGCATAGCTAAACTTAGTCACTGAAGTTGTCTGGAATGAACTAAAATACAGGTTGTAATCCTTCCTACATTACGTCGACGTATTTAATAACCGGCAAGCATTTCTAGGTTTGGTCGTCTAAAAACGTGTGCTGAATTCATTATAAAGTTTACATGTCGAAGTCCCTTACACCGTGTATACTTGATAACCCAATGAAGTATTATTATCTTGTTTCAGATTGACAAACGACATTGTAATCGTATCCTCAAAAACTAATCACTGACCGCCGCAGAACTAAACCCATTACAAAATCGTTTGAGCTCGATTACAAACCGCAAAGCGCAGGGTAACCTTAACCACAATGACAAAACAATCTTCTCTTCTTGTGTACCGTGTAGTCAAACTTACCTACCAACTAACTAAGCCACTGAAAGTTGGAATAAAAAAAACATTAATCAAGCAATCTAACGTGATTTCACAGAAATACGAAATAAATTGTAAGTCAATATTCCTATGAAATATGACTACTTATTTATTTATGTACAAACATAAATTTTCTTTTATTGGAAGTAAATTCATGTCACATGCAAAATTCAAGCTTTCACATGAATGTCTATTGGACAAAATAAATCAGAGTCACAACGCCAAATTCAATATTATTTTGTATTTGGGGTATCTTAATCATCATTAACCTGTCTAGGTATCTTAGTACCTAAACAGTGCTAATCCAATTAATTTAGGAACATTCATTTAAGGTCAAGTCTATGTTTCCATGTAGAAGAACCATTTGAATTTGGCATAACGGCGTAGTTACCTGAATTTATCGTCCGTTCTAATTTAATTTGGCGAAAATAAGCTCTCATTATTCGTTTATCGACAGAGGAATGCCTTCTTAGAAATTCTTGTCTGCTTGCAATTTAATTTTGCTTAGCCTCGCCTGAATCTTATGGGGTGCTTTGTTTTTATGTGAGGCTTAAATCAGTTTTAAAACACAATCTAGAAATGAAACGAGTGTTTTCTTCTTCAATTTATTAGTCCGTCCAATTTTATACATAAACAATTGAATCGCAAAAATTGTTCTACAAACAGAAGATTTGCAATGTAAATGAACCAATCGATGCTGCGGAATCGCCTGGCTTCTGAGAAGAAACTAGATACCGATACCGACTACTGTTAGAAATCAAATGCTATCGTGAGCAATAATGCAGTCGGGCTATCTCTGATTAGCATTTCTTGATGCTCAGGTTTCCACAATTAGGCTAATGCGCACGCGATGGGTCTGGACCAGTAACACCAGTAGTCGGCTTGGTAACATAATGAGCGGGTTGGACAGCAACAAGCGCACTGCGCGGCTCTCACGCGCATTTCACAGACCTTGCGTGTGCGCCTGTGACGTCGTAACTACTCCCCAAGGTGCTCGTTTACATTTTTCCCAAACAACTCAAAATGTTACAGGTTCTTTTATTTATAATGTGCTTTTTGTGGTTTTTGTTACAATTAGGTGGGAAAATAAATCTCTTTATATTATTAGTATGATGAATGTGTTTAATTGTGTATTGGTCGAAATAACAACAAACAATGATACAATGTATATTGAATAACTGAGGTGAGTTAATCATTTGTTTATAATGTGTTGTTACATACCTATAAATAAAATACTATCCCTTGTTCTAATTAACAAGTTGACAAACAGCTGATGTTATTTACTATTTAACAACATAGTGCAAATAGATCCAACAAACCGGATCTGATCTGTGATTTTTCAGAGCGTAATATATGATAGTTTAATGTCGTTGAATTAATAATGTGCACGTGCACATAATTAATTTTATTTGTATTCAATGGTAAAGCAAAACCTGATAAACTAATAAAACTGCCTAAATCAGTCAAGAGTGGTCAAACATTGTATGATAATCATAATTGAGGGCAAATAAAGTACAGAGACTGCAAAAATCCCATTTTCCATCAAATAATGACTCAAAATCCAACTGGCAAAATAAGTCGCAATTAAGAGAGCTACGTACGTTTGAAACAACATATCACTATAAGTGTACGGCTATAGGATCTCGGCAGGCTTGTGGGAAAATTGCGAAACAGTTCGTTGGGCTGAATAATAAATGATTTAATAACAGAGCGCGTTTGCTCCCAACGTACGTGAAGCTCGAAAAATAACAAACGATTTGAAAATCTGGCAGCACGGTGTAGATGTAGCGGCGACGAGCACGCGATCCGCCGCGGGCCGCCATCGAGCCTCGCCGCTGTGTCGTGTCATCGTGTGTCCACTGCCTACCGCCGCATATACATCAATTTACTTTTCACTACGTTTTAATAAACATAGAGCCACTATTTCTGTTTTATAGCCGAGATCAAAATACGGTTTTCCATTGCTACCGATGGCCTTGATAGAATATTTTGCTTCAAGACATCAGATCGGAAATTAGCGAATTTTTAATAGGATTATGTTAATATTTATCGTCAAATAAAAGAAAGTCGTTTCTCTTCATCATGTTTATCTAGATTAATTAGTATTCACGACAGCTTCCAATAAAACTGTGATTTATACGTTTTTTATAAAAACAGTTAAAAATACTTTCTGCTTAGCAATGAACACCTCAATGTGAGAGAAATTGGTTATTAACGTTGGACATGCTATGATATACGAATCGAATTTATACCTTACAGTCGCGCGTTGATCATTCATTCAATGTTGAAAGCACAGCCAGCAAAATACGTTAATTAACACGACAACCACGGATGGACAGGTAATTGGTTGCTCCATTGTGTTGGCTGATTGTCAAGGGACAGGCAATGAAGACGTCATCAATAAAGCAGAACTAGGAACGAGGTGCATCAGCGCAGTAGACCGTGAAATGCCGTCGAGTCAATTTGCCCGCGCGACAATACACGTCGAAGCCCGCACCACTTGCCGCCGACACTAGGCCCGCTTCATAAATTGCTGTGCAATTCCTTGTCTTCCCCTTTACTATCTGAGCCAAATAAAACGGCGCGCCCGCGTCGCTCGACACTCAATTGTCTCGACAAAAGAAAAGATTGTTGCTTTTAACAATTCAACACTCAATATTCTTTTAAAATAAGCTATTGTATTTTGGCTTTAATCAAACCTACTTATTGTTCTACATTTCTAAAAATTGTATTAATTAAATTTTATATTATAACAAATCTAACCAATACACATTTATGGGATTACGGTATTTTTCAGGTTTCCACAAGAGTGGTGTTGCGATGAGATCATCGCATCGAGTCGTCTACCTGTAATTTTCTATAATAAACTAAACTATAAGTCTCACCAATTACGGGCAACGGACGGACGCGGACGCTTCGACATTTCTCAATCTTTAAAAGACCAGTCTGTTAGATTCATCACGATTGGTCAGTTCTGAATCTTTGAAATGGTTGAATTTATGACATCAATACAATTTAGTTGAATGAAATCTCATTGGTGACAGAAATCCAATTCTCAGCCACTGCGGTCCTAAATCTGAATATTATTTTCATCTCTGGCATGGAAAAGTCCTCGCTAGATCCGTTAAAGACAAATGTTCCTTTGTAGACAGGGAAAACTTACGAAAGGACGGTGATTTATCTAAAATATCCATACAATTTAGCGAGAAACGTCGAACTCGTGTCGGTTCCACTTTACCCAAATTGGATGATTTTAGCCCAATATATCTTGAGAATTTGTTTCACGAACAAGTTGCGGGTCTTCATACAGACCGAACAAAAGCATTTCTGGCATAAACTCCTCGGCTGTTTACAGTTACGAGGGAGACTTATATGAGTATTATCTCAGAATGAGAGGCTTTAGTGACTACCATGATCTTTTGTGCTTCCAAGTTTAACATATGCTTTTCAAGTTAAGCAGTGGAGTTAACATGGGAGATATGGTGATTAGATGTGAAATGGTTATTGAAGTTTGTTTGAGGCCGATTCGTACAGTCATAGTGGTGAAGGTAAACAGTAGGGACACGTTGATAGGGCCCGCGCCCGAGGTAGGCGCGGTCCGCTCGTCGCTCGCGAGCCACTCTCACATTCACCACGCGGCGACAATGCGAGTCAAATAGAATTTAATATTCATAGAGCCGACGTACGATTCAGTGAATTCATCGCCCGCACCTTGGACCCGAGCTTCGCATATAAAAGACCTTCCTTGAGCCCCTGGGTGTACTTCAAATAATTCGTCTCGGAATAGCTGCATTTCACGAGTGCGGGTTGAGAAATGGGGAAAAATCCACGCGTTGTTTCATGTAAGAGAAAATTGAAAAATACTATCGGCATCCGCCGGGACTCCGGAGTGTCGGAGAGTCTATCGCGGTTATGGTTGGGTTTATAAAAACTCCCCCGTCGACATCCGCTATAAGAAACGTATTATCACCATCACTATTGAATCGAAACAAAAACTGTGTGGTTACGAACCACAGAGGTAATAGGCGGATAAAAAGCCAGGGTTCCTCCTGTGTGTATTAGAGTGGTATATAAAATGCACTGCCGTAAATAGTGTTGTACCTGTATTTCGTGCAGCAGTTCTCGTTCGTCGAGCAGCACCACGCGACAGGCCAGCGTGCGCGGCGCGGGGCACAGGCAGTCCATCATCCCGCCGCCGCAGCCGCCGCACCCGGCTGCCCAGCCGGTACGCGACTTCTTAAACAAATGACGTCACTTAAGAAACATACACGTAGTATTACACAAGTGGTTGTTTATAAAAAAATAAAACACTCTTTAAAATGACATGTAGCTATAAGACAGTTACTTTTAAACAAATTGCAAAGCATTATTCATCTGAAAACAAGTTTGACACTGATTTCAATTTGAGAACGAGATGAACAAATCTGAATGACGTTTGAGCGAAAACAAATCGAAACGTTGAAGTGGCACAATCACTTTAATATGGGTGACATTTAAAACTTTGATTGATATTTCCTCAAATGTCAATAGAGTCATTAAAAACACTTTACGTGATTACTCAATCTACACACGTAATTTGTTACATTATACAGCCATTGTATTTGGTTACGGTGTCTAACGATATTCAGGTGGACCGTAAATTCTAATACAAGAGGTAGAGTAACCTCGGTATTCTATCCACAAAGCCAGAAGTTGTTTGAAGTCAATTAAGGAGTTATTTGCAGTCAGACTCAATAGTAAAATCACCAAAGGGTTGGTCGAAACCAAATATATCCTCGTTAAAAGTTAGTCTGGTGTGGGGAGAGAGCGCGCACCCGCTTCTGTTTTAACAATTTTATTTTAATTAGTAGCAGCGCCCTCCCTAATAGGCGGATTTGATTCGGCTGGATTTTTCACGTACAGAAAAAGTAAATTCAGTTTTCGGTTATTCACTGTATTTAGGAGGATTTTACCTATGTTCATTCGCTGCCAACAGTAAGGGAGCAAACTTGAAAGTTTCGACAGCTCTGCCAGTATAACTGTTTGGTTACTTTATTACATCCTCATATTCGAGCATCAGTGTGTTATTTCAAAGTTGAATACAATTGTATGTACAATAATGTGTATCCGTGCATATTAAGAGCTGTAGGTTAAGTTCTATTCTATTCACAAAAAACAAATTATGCTTCACACAATTGACTTAACAAAACTGTTTCCACACAAATAAACAAGGAGTTTTAATTTCTGCTTCCACTTGTGTTAAATAAAATTCAGTTTGCCGTAGGATAAATTCTCGGTTCCCGCGTTGCGCTCTTTCCAAGTCGGTCAAGTGCGCTTGGACCCGCTCGATGGCTTTTCATTTTCATTGTTTTTCAATGTCGTAGTAAGTGTCCCGGGAACGTCGTAAATTAAGTGTCCCATCCTCTTTGTGGCAGTGATTGTAGGCAATGTCATTCATTCATGTAACATAGGCCAAACATTGCGGGGAGCCTTTGAGGATTTTCGTATATTAAAATATATTGAGTACTTTTTGGCGGGTTGATCATAGATTTAATTAGTGTTTGAGCACTTCTAGAAATTATATTTTAATAATCAAATTATGAATCTATGTTGGTACAGTCGTGAAGGTATCCAAACCAACCTGTCTTCTCTGTATTTTAATTCAATCAATCTGTTGTCAAATTTCGCGCCATATTCCCTATGTTGCAAACTTTTATTTTAAACTGTAGATTTCTGAAAACTCTAATTTTAATTAATAAAGCTATTTCAATGCACTCAAGATAAGAAGACACAAAAATAGAAAACATAGTGATTTATATTGCAAAAGTAAATTCACTCTAACGCCTGAAAGTTACAAGAAACTTGTAACAACTGGAAGGAAGAGGGACCAAGAATTGTGGAAACAAACAACAGACACGGCAATACGAGCCATTAATCCGAACGATCCCGACAGAGATTAGTGCTCCCGCTATTGACCCCACACCCCGCGCCTCGTCCCCACACGTAGAAAACATTTTCCCGCCATTGTCTGACTGAGCAGGAAGTAAAAAGAGGAGTTGCGATTGACATCGTGGCTGCGCGCGGCGACCCGGTACCCGGCCCGGCACCCAGCGTGCAGTGTGCACCCCGCTCTGCCGCGGTTGCACTCGATATTTGCGATTTTCCTTTGTTTTCTTGAGAAGATACACACGAGATAGACCGATAACATCGGCGACGAACATCAGACATCTAAATAACATGAGTGTCGGGCAATATTCTCGCGCACCGGTTTAATGTCTCTTCACAATAATCACGTTCTCACGTATAATATTTCCCATGTGCATCGAGGTAACGAGGTTTAACAGTTCTCAACAAAAAATGTTCCAGTACAATTTTTCCAACATTTATAGTAGAACACGGAGTCTGTTTAGAAATATGCCTTGTTGTTACGCATAACAAGCGATTTATAAAAAAACAGAATTTATAAGGCAGAGACAAAGGATTTATGAGACAAAGGAAGAGAGAATTTATTTATTCTAAGAAATTCCTCCCGGCGTTATGTTTTCTATTTTTAGAACAATTTTATTTCTGTAATTCCTGTGATTACGGAAATAAATATAATCTAGAGGACATCAAAGGGCGCATTTTTCATAAGTATCATGTAGCTTTTCATTCCACGGGGAGGAGAAACGACAGGCGAGGCAATTACAAAGTCGTTAGTGGCACTGCGGGATTATGTAATGCTAGTGTTTAAATCCTTTTGAGTAGTAAAGGAAGTCTGTTATCGTATTCATATGGGTCGAGTATGTGCTTAACAGCCTAACAAGATGCAATTAATCCCTTATTTTCAGTTAACAATAAATGCGACTCATGTGCGATAGGACATAGTGGGTGTTATGGTTTGGAATATGTTAGTATCAAAATGTTTCTTAGTTATTGGTGATACAAACAGAGTGTGCAAGCGGACGGCGCGGCGTCGCATGCCGACACGCACTCGCCGCGCGCATACTGATGGCGACGCGTGAGGCTTGTGACGCCTGCTGCCCGCCGACACTATCTAAACTGCTTTATAAATAGTAAATAATGCTTATCAATTCCACACTTGAAAAGTTTGTCAAGCCGGGCCTCTAATGTGTACACACAAGTCGATCTAATTGCTTTGTACACTTTAAAAGGGGACAAAGACATTTAAGCAGTTCCAGCAAGCCTTTTAGTTTTCTAGTAGATAAGCTTTGCCAGGGCTTTTAATACGGGCTTACCATTAATTTGTATATAGAGACATTCAGGAATTAGCACTGTCTTGGTTGAAATCATGGCGTCTTATCTAGTGTGTCGAAAAATTTTATTGATAAAAATATAAGTAATTGGAAAAATTACAAAGAGTGTTAACCTAGGGGTTCCTCAAGGTTGTGAGTTGAGACCAAATCTTTTTCTCGTATGTATTTATGAACTACTTCAAACAACGCTTTCGCCGATGACATTCCATTATTTCCCTGCCGCGAATGACGTTTTTAGTGAGAAAGCTCTTGTGACTGCAAACTGTGAATATACGTTAGGATATACAGTTTATTTAGGAGTCTCTAAAACGAACACTACAAGAAGGTGTAAAAAAGGACTTTCACAACTGAATGACTTAATTATGTTATGGATAAACATGTTTTTTTTTTCATTAATGATACAGCTTATGGTTGGCGAAGAGTCATATTTTTCACTGTAACGGTATTACGTATAAGTTACATTGAGTGTTATTTTTGACAACTATTTAATCTAATCCAATCCAACACAAATAATGTCAACAGGAAAAGTATCCAAAATTAACATTCAGTTGACCAGAGACAAATAAGTATGTAAAATGATCGAAACAGAAGATATAAACTCATATCAATAAGTAGTAAACAGGCGCCTACTCGTATGTAGTAGTTCGTTTGACTAACGGAACGTGAATATTTCGTCCGGATTCACTGCATGAATGAGTGGCTTTGTACCAACTGCTACTAAATGACGCCGAAACTACCTACGTTTTATGAATTTCAATGGAATGCGTTTGCAGAGTGCCTAGGTATTGAACGAGGACCCCTTAAAATTACATTGCTGTTCATCGATAGGGTTTAATTTGGTTTAAATAGTTCGAGATTTTTCATTGCAATATTGAATTAATTCCTCGTTTTTTAACCGACTTCAAAAAAAGGAGGAGGTTATCAATTCGACTGTGTTTTTTTTTTTTGTTTGTTACCTCATAACTTTGAACTGGGTGAACCGATTTTGATGATTCTTTTTTTATTTGAAAGCTGGTGCTTCCCAAATGGTCCCATTTTAATTTGGTTCCATTCGGACAATGGGGTCCATGTGAAAACCATATAAGTCTTAAATTTGCATTAAGTTTTTGCGCGACAAATGAACGAATAACGGGATTAGATTAGTGCGAGGTATCTACCATAACTAAAAAGTTAAAAATAAAAATTTTTACAAAAAAAAAAAGGACTTCCTTAAAAAAAACACTACAAAGTCAAAAATAACTTTAATTTCGGAAGTCGGTGGCAAAAAAAACCTTAAATACAATCCTAAGACACCGACTTCCGAAATTAAAATTATTTTTGACTTTGTAGTGTTTTTTTTAAGGAAGTCGGTTGTTTTTTTTAATTATTTATTTTTATAAAAGTATGTATTACCTACCTGGTATCAAACGCATTGAAAGGTAGGCCAAGGTGGAAAACAAATTACTTCTACGTCATTATTTTCCCCGAATTACGATATTCGGTGGGCTCATACGTATTCCTATTAAGTCAAATGATCCATCTCAATTTTATTCGGCAATAACTCGCACGCATTACTCACGAGTTCCATGTACCGTACGTGGCTGATGTTGAAACGTTGGCCCATGTTCCCACGGACGTAATAAAAACACGGTGGGGTTTTTTCACACATTGGCTCTACAAAACACTGTTTAGTACCGAGAGTTGAAAATCGCCCCAAATCACTCACTCGCGCGGCTCTCTGTTGGATTTTCTCGATTTAATTACGTCCGTGTATACGTCGACTTATGGAATAAATTGATCAGAGGCCGTATCTCGGCGGACGGACGTCGTAAACTTTGCACAACACCGGCTTCACTTTTCGCGCTTCGATAGGATAAACCTACAGCGCACGCAGAATTATTCCGATAAGGCAAGTTATCGCGAGTTTTCTTCATGGCACGCTTTATGTACGGTATATTTACTCTCCCCGTTCATTCAGGGAGATTACGGAAGTGATTATAGCATCGATTTTGTTCAGGCTGTTTCTTTTACATTGCTCAGAATGTGGTTGGCAGTTAAAACTACAAAACCCCATTATACACCCACTCAGTATTATTCAATAGCCAGTTCTGAATATAGAATGTAATGCATTAAGCACTATATCCTTGAAATAAACTTAACAGATGACTTGGATCCGAGTAGTTAGCTGGAAACAAGCCAAAAACAGGGTCGCGAAGAGCGTATAAGTAGGAACTTACACATATAAACCTAGGACTTGTGCGAATACACTTTGCTTGTGTAAAGCTATCCAATAAAATGCTAACAACATTCTTGCAATACGAAATAATCATGTAGACCTCCAAACGATCGGATTGGAGCTTAAAGTTATTCAAGCCTGACTCATAGTGTAATACGTTCCAAGTACTCCCAGCCTCTTCACCGAAAGGTTTTTTCTTTCTCTTGAAAATAAGTAGGTACATTTATTATTATGAGTAATTTCTGGAGTCTCAAATTAAGGCAGGTAGCCCGCGGCGGCCCGGGCCGCTCTCGGCAACAATCAGTGAGCGGCGGCGGCGCTTGCTAACGCATCCCATACGAAGGCTCACCTCGGTTTGCCTGCTCCGCCCACAGTTTAACATTTTTCAACTCGCCTGGGAATTAATACTAGTTCGTTGCATTGTTTATTATAGAGCACTCTAATTATACTGTCATTATTATTTTCGACTTAGCCGAAGCGCGATGCTGTGGTTTTATTTTGTCCGCCACTGATTACTATGAAAGGGTCAACGTCTTAAAATTGTTTTGTACAAAATTATCGGGTCACTTCTATTTTAACACAGCTCGTCAATACCAAAACTAATAAAGCTAGCATGTCGGTGAAACGCTGTTATTGTTAGCGAAGCAGTTTGGAAAAGCTCCCAACTAGTATTCAATTTTGTTTGAAATATTGGACGGGTTATATTTTCGAACAGCATACATTGGTTTTTTGATGAAGCAGCAGCTTGAAGTACTGTTTCATTTGTTATTTTTTCGTTTGAATAAAAAGCAAGCCCGTACCGTGTTCTCTACAATGTATTATTTCCCATAGGTAAAAAAAAAATTACCAGCCATCACGCAGCAGACAAATGACTCCATTCGAATCCCAAACAATAAAAAACAGAAAAAATGCATTGAAAACAAAACATTTGGCCTGTTTACGTCGCGAATGACGTCGAGCGTCTATACATTAGCATTAAAAACATAAAATTCGCACGTTCATAACTGCGCGGCTCATCCGCAAGCTCGGAAACCGTATGAACGAGGAAATTGTGAGATCGTTATTTTTTGTGGCGTCATAATAGAAGCGTTAATTAAAAAGCTGCAGTTATCACATAAGGATTCTTAGAGCGTAGCACTCTCTGTCCCGACCAAAGCGCTGACTTGGCAATTTAAGTAAATAAAACCTCTTTGAAGAATTATGGCCACGCATCTGACAACTTTATTTATTTTAACTTCGTAAATGTTTGTATCTGCAGAAACGTGTATAAGTTTGTGAATGTGAAGTATTAAATTGCATGTAGGTTAAGATGCTTCCTGTAAATTGATAAAATCATAACTTATACTTTCTCCCACAGCCCATACCGCTACTTTTTCCAACTGCACCGGTAAATATTTATAACTTCACATTTAACTCTGCTTTAGCGCCTTGAAGCAGCTTTTGGCTGCAGAGAGAGTCATAAATATGTGGGAGATGACACCGCTAAGTAGAACATAAACGGCCTCCGTGGCCTCACCTGGCTCATAACGTTACGTTACGTATCTCCTCATCACTTCTTTCTAACTTTATCGTGCTATAAACATTTAAGGCTCTCCTTGAGCTTGTTAAAGCTGTTCCTTATTGATGGCAAATCGAAATGTTTACATCCACCGACAGTTATCAAAATGTCCTTGCGTTTAGGTACTTCGAATCGATCTAAATTGTTAAGGCATTCAAAAGTATCGTTTAGTGATTTATTGCTAATCTGAAGTCTGGTATACCTTGAACAAGACTCGAGGTTGCTTGCTGCTCGGTTACTAGGCAAAGTTTGAGCTCATAACACACATAGGCGGTATATAAGAAGGAAGTTGAAACATGCTCGCGATTAACATACTCAGTGCGTTTCGACGTTGCGCGGCGCTTCTCCACCTTGTATGAGTGAGCAACTAACGAAGAACCCCTCTAAAACTTTGTTTTACGTTCGCACCGCACTCGCTTTGTGAATTAAAAGCGGTGCTCCTTTCGCACTAAAACGCCCCTTAATGAAACGCGATCGTCGCAAATTCGTCTAAATTTCCGCAACAATGAGTACGCCAGGCGTCGTTTCGCAGACTGCGCGTTACTCATCCGCCCGCATAACGAGAGGTTAAATTAAATAACAACGAAACTTTGAGAATCCTCGGAGTCGAGTGCTGTAACGATGGAGCTATATTATTAGTTCGATTCGTATTGGATGTTCCTGACCGCAAACAGCTCGTGACGGGTTCCACAGTTCCACTGTACGAACTAACTTACCTATTGCGCTCCAGTTTGCTAAACATTTAGAACTACTAAGCACTTGTGAACTCTGGCGCGGACTTCACATTTAATTCTGGTTTTTATTTGTGTCAATGAACTGCATTTACCCGAGAAAAGAGCCAAGTGTGAGTGGAACTTCCGCAGTCAGTGTCCCATATCTTGTACCTGATCAATATCTACGATTTCTTCTACACGGCTGCAAACCGGAAAGAATATCTTAATTTAACCTGTGTTTGTTTGCTCTGTCAACTTTTTTATGTATCGAAAAACTATTACTCTCACTTTTATAAGTTTTTATTTGATACTCAACGGAATGATTTTGCCTCCCCTATCCCAGCTACAAAACCAAACTTTTTCACTTTACGTTTGTTTCGACCTGTTCCGGCGTTGTTGTTGTTGTACCAACATAAGTATTCCCATTTGCCAGTTTTAATACGAACTTAAAGTTTCTCATTTTTTAGTAAACATGGTATTTTTGTGGGCGAGCGGTTCACCCTGTAAAATAATGCAGTTCAATATTCTGAAAAGTCTGTACAATGAAATATTGTACAAACTTTTCAGAACGCTGCTTATCTCTACAACAATTGCGTTAATTCTGCCGCGGCTATTGGAACGGGGGCGCTTTGACAGACACGATTCAATCTGGTAATCGGAAATGGGCATTGTTGCAACAAAGGTCCCATTGTCCTCCGGCAGTGTCGTCCTCCCGCGCCCGCGCCGCCTACATCATCGCCATGCCGCCGCCGAGCCGCTCGCCGCATGCCCGCGAATATTCATGCCGTGCCCAATAATACAGCAGCGCGCACACAGATTCCGACATGTCCGTTACAATAAATAGAACCTATTCGAACCTGCTACACGTGGACTATACATATACATATGAATACGATATTGAGTTACAAGTACAAATGAATGAACAATTATTGGACTTATATTATGTCCGATTATATACATAGTTGAGCGCAGTGATAGCCCATGGGTATCTGCCCTGACTTACCGAGTCATAGGTTGTGGGTTTGAACCCAGGCAAGCGGTTTACTTTGAGTAAATAATTTCCTGACCACTGCTCTCAAAACGGTGAAGGAAAACATCGTGATGAAACCGGCATGTCCTAGAACCAAAAAATCGAAGACCTGTGACATCTACCAATCCGCACTGGGCCCGCTTGGTGGATTACGACCCACTCCTTTTCACGGAGAGGAGGTCTATGTCCCAGCAGTGGGAACAATATAGGCTGATTGTGATATTTTGTTGCATAATCAATATAGACCTGTCTTTCGTAGATCTTAGAAATTCGTTACGGGCCGTCAGAGAAGCCCGAACGTCTGACAACCAGTCTTACCTAGGGGTATCGTATTACCCAGTAACTGAGTTGTGGAGGTCAGATAGGCAGACGCTCCATGTATAATACTAGTACTCAGCTTCATCCAGTGAAACCGGGAGCCGACCCCAACATAGTTGGGAAAAGGCTAGTCAGGTGATGATGAATCAATATAGACCCAAAACACTAATGCTGTTCAAAATATCCATACAATATACCAAAATCATCCTATTAATATTTGATTAAATAGATGTCAAAGTGCTTTTGAGATATAATTTTTTTGCGTAGGCCGTAGTCCGCAGGCTAACCTTAAGAAAACACTAATATTATAACGACATTATAAGTGGAATATTTTTTTACGTCCTTGCCATTCTAATATCTACCCTAAATGCTTGTAAAATGCGAAATAATAACTGAGTAAGAATCTAAGGATGACCTTTATAAAATGTGTTGGAGATTCCTCATTATATTAAAAAGCCATCCTAGATCCCCAACTTTATCTTGAAGAACCTACCTGATTGCTTCAATATGATTACTTTTCAATGATAATTTGGTTTCGATGTATGTTGGGTAAAAAAAAGTTTTCAATTCAATTTTGATCATCCACCTATATATATATATATTAATATTTTTGTGTATGCCTAAAAAGTTCGTAGTTTTTCGGAACAAAGATGTTTACGCATTTACTAGCTACCCGTGAGTTAGTTAATTACCTTATCCAACTCTGTAAACAAATTCCAACCAAATCAAGGTTGATTAGGGACTGAAATTGATTATTTCAGCACATCATTCTAATATTTTCTTCGGTTTAGGTTTACGACAGAAGAACAGCTCGCGATCAGCCTAGCTGTGCTGGTGGTGGGTTTTACTCACTTCCCTGGCTGTTAAGGGTCCCAGAAAACGATCAATTACAATTTTCAATATTTACTTGATTGATCTACATTGAGCGTCTACCAAATGCAATTGAAGCGATTGACAATTTTAGTACAATAGCAATAGGTCGCAATTAATCAATTACAATTGATCACCCTTTAGCCATATATCTAGTATCTACTCATTACTTGTCTACTTGATACCTAAATCATAATTATCATTTCCAAGACTGATATTATTCAAGTAGGCTTAAACTGTTCCCAAATACCAAGAAATAGTAACAAGGTCTGAGAATGATCAGTGTTACTTCGAAAACACTCTACTATAAAGGATTTCTCTGTTATAAAACCTACCTGGCAACCATTCTAAGATCTTTTTCTCGGAAAATAATATTAAGAGCAACTCTATATTACGCCGACGATCAAACATCAAAATTTAGCATACCTTTATGAAATTTTACGTTAATATGAAGGTAACTTTTACGTTAATTGCCCTGACTCAAGTTACGTTGCGGGATACTGGATAGGCACACGAAACAATAACAATTTGAAAGTAGGTAGGTACCTACCCTCGAAATATCTTAACAACCCGAGGACAAAAGAGTGGTATAAGTCAAGGGGTCGATTTTCGATGGTTTTGAAGTGGGTGGTCCGTCGAGTGGACCGCGATTTACAAATCTGCCGAGGACAAGAACCCTCTTGACCCTCTCGTAAGGTGCCCGAATTGCTCCCGAATCTACTACAGACTTTCTATAATTTATACAATTATTAAATATTGATATAGCTACACATTACGCTTTATCGCTGTAAATTATTAATGATTATGTATGCAAATTCACATTGTAACGTTTATCTGCTAATGACAGTGTTATTAAGTCGTCAATCTATTTCAATAGTTGTTAAGTAATAATTGAAAGAGGATGTCGTTAAATTTTAGGTCTAATAATGTTTATTAACTCGGCAATATTTCAAATAAGAAACTAATTGGTTTAGTCATTCGCACATATTATAAAAATGGTTTGAACACAAAGACATGGTTCCAAGCAAAAGCTATAAATGAGATCGACCTCGTTATCACTGACAGGGAAAGAAAGAAAGATGGCAGTCTCCCTGGAGACCGCCTTCATCCGAAGATACCAATATGTTACATGTAGGGTCACAGATGTAACACTTACGCCCAATACCAACTTTATCACATCAGGGTCTTACTAGAATGTGTCCGCACGAATATAAAATAGGCAATTTTGAAATTTATTATCACGTCTTCATTCTAGGATTAGACCCTTTTTAAAACTTTAAATGTGCCGCGGAAAAAGGACGCAGCGACTCCAGAAGTGGTGTCATCTCTGGTTTGTAATTTGAAAACTTTGTCGTAATAGGTTCCCAAAGTACATGAGGCTACTGTATAATCAGTTCCGCTACGAAACGAAATGAGATTATTGCCAAGGTGAGGTAAGTGCGGCCAGCGGTGGCTGCACGGCGCCGACGACCGCGGCCATTCAACTCAGCCGTGGCCTCGCGCTCTGCCGGCCTTCATGGACAACACTACCGCTGGAATATTGTCCAACACCACCCAAACTCACCAGAACATCATTCACCCAAAGAATGGCTGTACTGACCGCATTGCTATGCCCGTTAAATTCGATAATTGCCTCAAAACGAAAGAATGGTCACGCATCATAAAGTAATTAACTAAATGATTTCTAAGACTTAGTTTGTCGTGCTACCATTCATACCAGCCGTGACTATTTGCGTTATTACACCACCTGCATAGTTTTTCAATAAATAAACAGCAAACAAAGTTTATAAAAATATGCTCACCTTCTTATTACAAGTAAAAAAGTCCAAAGTAGTTCAGTAGACGGTTCAAGCTGAACAGAAACATACAGTATTGGTGGTCATCGTAAGTTTAAAAGTAAGATAATTTTTGCACTTAAATCGTACTTGACGACATGACTGACGGAGCCGGTATTTCTCCGAACACTTCACGACACTTTTGTAAAGTTCACATTTTACAATGTTAGATATAACATAAACTTGTCTTAAACTTATCAGTTAGTGAAGTTTACACCAAACCCGGGTCACAAGTGTTATGTACAAAAGGGATGATATCGCGAGCGCAAGTTGGTGCTAGAGTGTGACAGCGTGCCACCTGCCACTGTTAGCGAACACGAATCTACTGCCGCCGGCCGCTGGCTGCCGGTCCCGCGTTCACAACTCCAGCTCACCATGACACTACCGGTTTACACTCACGCACTATCATCTTGATTATACCTTATACATTGCTTCTTTAAGTGAAACTCCTCAAATACTATAAGAAATATAGGGAGCAATGGATATCACATACCGAAATTGTCGATCCCAGTTTTGTTCGTAGCGGCTTGAGCTTTGCGTGGGAGGAAAAAGCTCGCTCGGGTCGCTTCCTACGTTGTGAAGGATAAATGCAGCGCCCTCTGTGAAAGCTACAGCGAGTGACGGTGCCTTTGCCAGCGCCATCTACTGGAAATACATTGCTTTATAAACTTAGTATGATAGCACGTTGTTGCTTGTAGTCGTCGAAACCGTAAACCATCGGCGAAGTAAAACCAGTCCTGCACCACAGTAGTGCCGGCTATTTTCGATAGGTGACACTGTTGGAGTTACTTGAAATAATTTGTGTTGTGTAGTGTAGCTTTATTAATTACTAGCTTCTGCCCGCGACTTCGTCCGCGTAAATTTTTGCTCCCCTGACCCTAGCCGTCGCATCGAATTGTCAGTCGATCTGCCAGTTTTCGACCATATTTCGTTGCTGCTCCGCTCCTTTTGATCGTAGCGTGGTGTTATGTAGACTATAGCCTTCCTCAATAAATAGGCTACTCAACACAATTTTCTTTCAATTTCGATTACTAGTTCCTGAGATTACCACGTTCAACCAAACAAACAAAAAAACTCTTCAGCTTTATAATATTACTAGCTGACCGTACTGACGTTGTCCTGTTTCCTAGAACTCGATAGCAGCGCCACCTACCGGGTCCAATAGTGAATCTAAACCATCCAGGGTGCCACCCAAACGCATACAAAAAATCGGTCTATTTAAATCGGTCCAGCCGTTTCGGAGGAGTTCAGTGACATACATACGTACAGTAGAATTATATATATATAAAGATAGTAAGTATATATATACTTACTATAATATACTATATAGTATAGATATCGAAATAGTTTATATTTTATGGCGCTGAAATAGAGAAAAACCTTGCTACGAATGGCTACGAACATTTCCACGAAGGGTTACTTCCGTGGGCGTAGCAAGGGGGAGACCACGGCGTCCACCCTAGAAACTTCTTTTCCACCCAAAAAATTAATAAATATCTACCTGCGGTAAAAAATACCTTTCTCAGAATACCAATATCTTCATGCCAAAGTTTATCAAAGTCCGTTTAAGCGTGTAAAGGTTTCTACCAGTCAGACATACTAGAATTTATTTTGTATTTATATTTTAACTAGCTTCTGTCCGCGACTTCGTCCGTGTCAAATTTTTGCTCTCGTAACCCTTCCCGTCGCATCGAATTGCCTGCCAGTTTTCGTCCATTTTTCGTTGCTGCTGCGCTCCTTTTGATCGTAGCGTGATGTCATATAGCCTATAGCCTTTCTCAATAAATAGGCTACCTAACACAAAAATAATTTTTCAATTCAGACCAGTAGTTTCGGAGACTATTTAATACAAACAAACAATCAAATCTTTCATCTTTATAATATTATTGCGACTCCAAATTGAGATGTAAGCTATCCTATCTTTCAAGTTGGATCAAACTGCGCACGGTGTGCAAATTTTATTAAAATCAGTTAAGTAGTTTAGGAGTCCATCCCGGACAAACAACGTAACGCGTAATTTATATAATAGGTCTTTACCTATGAAAATGCCGTTTTGTATGAAAAAAATTAAACGAATTTTTTTCATGTATTTTTTATTTGTATTAATCGAAATAATGACCCATGCAATCAATGCATCTTTGCCAACGCAGTCGCAGTTTATTGATGCCCTTCTTAAAAAAATCAGCTGGACGGGAGGCAATAAAATCTTCAAAGGCATTTTGTACTGCCTCTCGGGTATTGAATTTTTTTCCCGCCAAGAAGTTATCCAAATTCTGGAAAAAGTAGTAGTCTGTAGGCGCAAGGTCTGGTGAGTAGGGCGGATGAAGGAGAGCTTCCAACCCCAGTTCTTGCAACTTGGAGACCGTCTGCTGTGCAGTATGAGGTCGCGCGTTGTCGTGCAGGAGCAGCGGAGACGAGCGATTGACCAATGCTGGTTGGAGTTGTGCCAGCTTCTCCATCATTGAGTTCAGTTCTTCACAGTACACATCTGCAGTAATGCTCACCCCGTTTGGTAAGAAGCTGTGATGAATCACACCGGCGCTAGACCACCAAACAGTGACCATCACTTTTCTAGGGGTAAGTTTTCGTTTAGGGCATTGTTTAGGTGCTGAACCAGGATCCAACCAACTTGCTGAGCGCTTGCGGTTATCAAACAGAATCCATTTTTCATCGCAGGTAACAATGTGGTTCAAAATTCCTTCATTTGTGTGTCTGTTGAGCAGTGCAAGGCAAATCTCGACGCGTACTTCGCGCTGGCGATCATTGAGTTCGTGGGGCACCCATTTGTCAAGCTTTTTTACCTTGCCAATTTGACGCAAATGGACCAATATTGTTTTGACGCTAACGTCGAAAGCTGCTGCTAATTCAGCCGTAAATTGTGTATCATCAGCTTCCACAATCGCCTTTAATTCGTCATTGTCGACCAAAGTCTTCGGACGACCGCGAGGTTCATTTTTCAGGTCGAAATTTCCAGAACGGAAGCGAGCAAACCAATAACAGGTGGTGCGTTGGTTTGTAGTGCTAGCTCCGTAAACGTCGTTGATGTTGCATGCCGCTTTTGCCACGTTGCTGCCACGACGGTACTCATATTCCATAATTACTCGAATTTTTAACGTATCCATGATGACGAAAAAGATTGAAATGCGATGAAAATGTAACACTAATCAATAAACAAATGACTACTTTTGGAAAAAGAATCCCATGTTTTTAAAATAAAATTAATTTGAAATTAGAATTCTTAGACAAACAAAAATTATTTTAATTTGAAATGGCCAGTACTGCAGAACGGCAATTTAACTTAACTTAGTAAAGTTTAAAGTGTCATACCTAGTTAAATCTATCTTAATATATATATTAAGATAGATTTAACTAGGTATGACACTTTAAACTTTACTAAGGATTTCCAATAGAATCCTTATGGTGATAAGCAGATCCGAGGCCGTGAGGGCATGCCAAGACGACCTAAAAAGAAAAAGTAAGGGCACCATGGGTGTCAGAAGCGGGGTGCAAGAGGGTGAACTTGCACCTCCCTGGACTTTTTTTTTCAGGATGGGAAATCATCATATGACTTCTCCCGCTGTGGGCGGAGTGGGAGGGCGTGTCAGACTTTTACTGACTAAAACCCACCCGTGTTCCATCAGTTGCCCATGTGCCAGGGTCACGGTATCTCTTTCGAACAATCACGCGACCGCGGCAGGCATCGGTCCTAGTAGACCCCTACACTGCTGCTGACATCTCTTTGAGGCACGCGTGGAACACTGCGCGCCGTCGACCCGAGCTTGGCCCTTACCGGGCGGCGAGCTACCCATTGCTCGCCACCCGCAAGCTCGCGCCTACGGTGGCCGGGTGTCCGCTATTGACTCCCGACGCCCGGGGCGACTCCTCCTGCGGCGGCTAGGGACGTGAGGGTGCAGAGACTGCCACTCCCTCACGCGCCCCGCTTCCTCCTTCGCGAGCATTAGTGCTTCGCAGAAGGAGGTGACGGCTTCCCATTCCCTCTCGGTCCGTACCATGGCTCACCTCCCTGGCCTCAAAATAAAATATGTATAAGTGTAAAAATATTGCAAACTAAAAAAAAAAAAATGCCGAAAGCACCTAATATAATAATAGAGAACTTAACCTGGCGAGATCCTAAAATTGTCTCTACCATTCTGCAAACTCTCAATTGTAAAGCTTTTTTACATTAGTTAACAAACTACGGAACTCCTATTTCCGAAAATCCAATCAACCTTACGCTCGGTCATTATCATTTCAGCAGTAAGACGTCCACTGTTGGAAATAAATCTCCCCTATTTTCGGCAGCTTATTTTGCAATAATCGCCACGCTTAGCAAGCTGGTTGGCGATCGCAGTATAGTGGTAAAATGCATAGAGACAGCTGCTGCCCATGCTCTAATAAGTCACTTAGTCGCCTTTTACTACAGCCACGGAAAGAAATGAGGTGCTAACATTTTATTGTTAAACTTTTCTGTTTATCGGTAACGTCCTGTAAACGATACCGTAACATACCCGAGGTGATGTGCAAAAATGATCGAACTCTATTTGTGGAGAAGATTCACAATCCTGAAAATTATCGTACACCGCTCATGATGGACACTTCCTACCTTTTCTGGAAGCGTTTTGTCGTATTTTCTTTTGCTTTGGCAAGCATAATGCTAGAGAGATCAAATTCTCTGGATAAGATGTTTTCAGTAGACGTATGAAACACAAAAAAAAATTGTAAAGGTTTTATAATTTGGATTTTACCTATTTATAGGTACCAGTCACTTAATTTCTTACCATGCGCTTATAGGAGTATCTGTGTGCCAGGCGGGAAAAGACCCAGCTGTACATTTAAACAGAATATAAGGTTCGTAGAGTTAGCCGTTTGGCTGCTTGGCTCTACATTCGATCTGATGCCTTTTTAACAGTAAAGTAGTTATTTAAGTCTTGCCAGCCTACTTTTCATGAAATATTTTTGGTGGGATTACACTTGCGGTCAAATAATATGGATCGATGACGAAAATCCTTGTAACTTGCAATTTAATAATGGCAAATGCATGAAAAATCTTTATATTACAGATAATTTTAATAAGATATTTAAAAAACACACAAGTACCTAATCAACACCGTAATTTATGAAATGAGCGGTAATTTTAAGTTTGCTTGTTTTCTCACTTTTGTTTTAAAAACGCGGTAATTGTCGTCTATCACAATCATTATTGAATTACTATCATGCCTCAAATCTCTCAGTGCAAAGGTTCCATTTTAAAGTAATTCAGTCTATCTTCATAGTTTTTAACTGTATTTCTTATCTTTCATCTTTAAACGAGCAATTCTTGTATATATAATCTGAATCTCGGAAACGGCTCCAACGATTTTCATGAAATTTAGTATACAGGGGGTTTCGGGGGCGATAAATCGATCTAGCTAGGATTCATTTTTAGGAAATGTCGTTTTATTCGTGTTTTCAATAATCAACTTTATCGATAACTAGCGACCCGCCCCGGCTTCGCACGGGTGAACATTTATTTTTTAAGCTCTCTGAAAAAAAAATTTTGTTTTGTATGTATGTTGTGCGACACCATCATTCATTTTAATACCAACTTACAATTTTAAATTCGTAATATCTTTTGAATGGATTGTCCGATTGGAATAAAATAAAAAGTTATTTATAGCTATTGAAACAATCTTGCTCAATAAATAGTTTATTTGGATAAGGATTAGTATTTGACGATAATATGATCAATAAACATAGGCCAATAATTTTAATTACTTTTATTCTATGGAAAAGTGGTTATAATGGCTAAAATATAAATGTTTGGTTTATACTATCGCGGACTTTTTTGTAGGCATTATTGAGTTCTACAACTTTTCTATAGAAGTCAACCATACATCTCTAACCATTTAGGCAGCGTTCGCGAGAATCGTTAACGTACGGCAGTTTTTTCGACGCCTTACTCCACAATTTTCACTACCACGAAAAATCCTATCTATTTTCCGGGATAAAATATAGCCTATACGGATTCAGAAAAATTCTTCTAAGTAATGGTAAAAGAAATTTTGAAATCGGTCCAGTAGTTTTTGAGCCTATTCAATACAAACATACAAAAATACAAAGGTTTCCTCTTTATAATATTAGTATAGATTAACTTACACATAAACTTTTGTTTTTTTTTTTATTGGAATAAAATTAACAAAATGTAATTTGTATTTTAATATAATTTCTAAAAAATACAATTTACCAAAAAGAAAAATACCGAGTAAAGCTCGGGTATTCAGGTACTACTAGGTTTAAACAAGAATCTTTTTATATATTTTATTTGAACTCTTTCAATGCGTTGATTGTGGATATTATGTTACGATAGACTACGATTAACTTTTCATGACAAAGCCCCATCCCATACCACTGTTTATAACTCGTTTTATGAGTTTAAACGTGGTCGAAGCATATCCGACTGATTATTCCTGAGAAGGACGTCCTTTCTACGGCGATAACTGAAGATAACGTGAGTCCTGTGCGGCTACGAAGAAGTCAAGGCATAAATACGATTGTCTCATTCTTTGGACGGACGGATAATTTCGCAACAATTGTCTTAGAAGATAAAAGGACTGTTACTTCAGATTGGTATGTCAGTCATTATTTACTTCAGGACAAAGCGGGAGGAAACGCCCGGGTGTTTCCATTGCGAGGTTCATCTGGAGGACACGGTGGAGCATACGATGGAGGTGTGCCCTACCTGGGCGGAGCACCACCGCCCGTGTCCTCGTGGAAGCGATCGGCAGCGGTGATCTCTCGTGTCCAGCCCTGGTTGGTGCGAGCCGTGATACGGAGCGAGAGGGCATGGGAAGCCGTCACCTCCTTCGGCGAAGCTGTAATGCTCGCGAAGAAGGACGCGGGGCGCGTGAGGGAGTGGCAGTCTCTGCGCCCTCACGTCCCTAACCGCCGCAGGAGGAGACGGCCCGGGCGTCGGGAGTCGATCGTGGTCTCCCGGCCACCGTAGGCGCGGGTTTGCGGGCGGTGAGCAATAGGTAGCTCGCCGCCCGGTAAGGAACAGGCCCGTGTCGACGGCGCGTAGTGTTCCACGCGCGCCTCAAAGGGATGTCAGCAGTACTGAAGGGGTCTGCTAGGACCGATGCCTGCCAGGGTTGCGAGACTTGTTCGAAAGAGATATCGTGGCTCTGGCACATGAGCAACTGAAGGAACACGGGTGGGTTTTAGTCAGTAAAAGTCTGACACGCACTTCCGTTCCACCCAGAGCGGGAGACGTCCTTTGATGATTTCCCACCCACAAAAAAAACGTCATTGTTTACCAGTTGTATTGGAAAATGTTAGACAGCACCGCCCAAGAAGTAGGATCCTCGTCCACCTCGGTGTGGAGTAAGTGAGTTATGCTCCTTACAGTCCCGACATGGCACTTTCTTACTTTTATTTATTTCCAAAAATAAAAGATAAACTTAGACGAATTCGTTTTATGAGCTCTGAAAATGTTTGGTTGGTCAAGAAGGGTGACACAAAATACATCCGTTTTTTTATTTTCCAAATAAGTAGTTTCAGTCTTACCATCTCATGTGTGACCTACGTTAAATTAGACTGGTACATTTTCAAATTGAAATAGTGTATCAGTAACATAATACTAAAACTTATACTACCCAATGAATAAGTAACGTCTTTATATAAAAAACTGGCTGAAATTGCATGAAGAAAGGAACAGCTATTTAAAAGAAAATTAAACAATATTAATAATTTTTAATTGTAATACCAATTTGCTAATGGCGTTTCTTTTTCTTTCCGGCCTGCATAGTTTTGTTTTTTATACAAAATCATAAAACAAATAAGATTAAGTAATGTAAGTTATGTCAACTTTAACTTGATTTTTATACGCAACGCTTTTGTGGCTTTAGTAACCGTAAGTCACCTGCTTTATTTATCGACAACAAGGAACTCCACCTAGTAAATCATAATTATTACTTGTGACATCATCGCCAACAGCTTTTTAAAAAGATCGTTACAATAACGTGTCAAAAAACATGACCATGTGCGAATTAGCTGCCTCGCGCTTAGATGACGCAACCTTAACTTTAAATGTTTGGACTATTTATTTATTTAATTAGCGCTGCTACTTTTTCGTGGTAAAATGAAGAAAAACAACTATTAAAAGTACCTCAGTATTAAGGTGATAATTATAATTTATTTTGAAGAAATAACTTCCTCCAAATTGTAATTGTCAAAACTTTTGCTTTCAACGAACATATCTACAAAATCTAATATTACCTGTTTTAATAGAGAACTTTTCGCTGCAATTTTACAGCAGCTGATTGGGCCGCCATTTACATAGAATAAAGTACAGTTATTTATCTAGGTACATAAAATAAGAATCGACTTATTTTTAACTGAATGCTATTAAATTCGGTTAGTGTTCCTAATTTCCTTTGCATGGTTTATTTTAATTACCTACTTAGTATTTCTTAAGTGTTGCTGAAAATCATAACATTCTTGTGTTTTTGTTTGAAAAGGTAAGTAATTATTAAAAGATTTAAAATCCCTTAATATTTTAGCTCCCTTATTAGTAAATACTGCATCGTCACAAACAATGACAATACAAATTCTAATAAAATTATTCAAAGGTATTTTATAAAGTCAGACGTAAATAATATAATGTGTACAAACGCACATGAAGCTACTACAATCTGTCAAATCTATATATATAAAATTCAAAGTCCTGAGTGACTGACTGACTGACTGACTGACTGACTGACTGATATATCAACGCACAGCCTAAACCGCTGGTCGTAGAAACATGAAATTTGGAGGATGTGTTCTTTGTAAAGAGTAGGTATCCACTAAGAAAGGGTTTTTAGAAATTCTACCCCTAAGAGGGTGAAATGGGGGGTTGAAGTTTCTATGAAACTTTTTATTCTCTGGGTCGATTGACACAAAAATTGGTACACATACTCTTCAAGTATAATTATGAGACACGTATATCACAGTTTTTCCAAAATCATCCCTTTACTGAGTTAAATAGGGCTTCGAATATCCAACGTGGCCTGGTAGACGGGCGCATGGCGTGCGGGGCAGCCCGGGGAGTGCGTTGTCATCACCGGTGTCCAATCTCAACCAAGGTAACGGGGATGTATCAAATATGTAACTGATATTAATATGAACTAATATTTGCAAGTAATAAGTAAGTAAATGTAAAAAACGCGTTTGTTTCTGTATTAAATAAAATAAAATTATTACAGTGACTATTGTTACCTATGCAACTTTATAAGTAAAAACTAATTGGGCACATACATCTGTACGTTCAGTGATTAATAATGCGACTTCAGTTTATTACATTAAAGTAAAACGTAACGACCAAGCCACAATCATCAATGATATTCTCTTGAGATCGTTCGAAAGAGTTGAAAATCATTATAAATCAGTGGACTCGAGTGATAAACCATGATGACGCCATACATTACCCACAACCAACTTTCTTAACACATTGAAGCCTCCCGTGCTCCCAACTTACATATTAAAATTTAGAGTTGGCGTCCCAGTTATGATGCTGCGTAATTTAAACCCGCCAAAATTATGCAATGACACCAGGTTGCGAGTGAAAATATTGCAACGAAATGTTATCGAGGTGACTATACTAACAGTTTGTTCAGAGAGGAGTTTGTGTTTATTCCGAGGATTCCTCTAACGCCATCGAACTACCCTTTCGAGTTCAAAAGAGTGCAGTTTCTCCTCAAAGTCTGCTTTGACATGACCATAAATAAATCTCAAGGCCAAACACTTAATTTAACAGGGGTAGACTTAAGGGAGAACTGCTTTTCACACGGTCTGGTGCAGACCAGCAGCCTGGTGATTCTAGCACCTGAAGTAAAAACAAAAAATATTGTTTACAAAGAAATACTGCGGTAGGCATAGTATTTCATTGTAAACAATATTAATTGTTTATTATCCACTTCTGGTTGTCTCCTAAATAAATCTTTTCACACACGCTTTGAGTTATACTACTCTCATCCCAGAGATTAGTTAAGTTTTACGAAGAACTTCGTCCTATTTGTTTGGGATATTGTCAGTTTGTATATTAATTTAAGAGGTAGTGAGACCGCGGAAGTTTGTTTCTGAAAAAAGAAAATGCCGCGGGCAGAAGCTATACAAAATAAACCAGTGATATAAACACAGGCAACAAAAATCGGTTGTAATTATATTACATGCATACGTGTCGAATTCATAAAGATGATGCTATACACTACCCTATGGAGCTCTTAAATTGATTCAACCCATCTGGTCCTACACACTTTTTCTCAAAGTGGGTGCTCCAGCAATGCTACCACGAAATCTCAATCCGGCCAAGTTGTGCAATGGGACCAAGTCACGTGTGAAAACCTCACATCAAAACGTGGTAGAGGCTCCGCCATTGTATTTACTGGCTGTGCTCAAGGTGAATCGGTGTACTATACCGCAGATACCACTAATACCGTCGGAGTACCCATTCGAGTTTAAAAGGCTGCAGTCCCCTTGTGGTATGTTCCGCAATGACGATTAATAAGTCTGGGGACAGTCACTTAAAACAGCGGAATATCATCTAAGAGGGGACTGCTTCTCGCACGGCCAGGTTTACGTTGCCTGCTCGAGAGTGAGCTCATCTAGCAGCCTGGTTGTATAAGCACCTGAAGGCAGAACTTCTAAAGTAGTGTATAAAGAGATACTTTAAGTATAAAACTAAAAAATAAATAGTCTTTAACCCCTCTGAACAGCAATGTAAGTAAAATCGTCATTTGAATAATTTAGGAAACAATTTTTTTTAGAAATTTCCAGGGAATAAAGAGAACTTATATTTTCGCTTTAAAGTTGCCTTCAAATTTGGCATGCAAGTAGGTAATTTGCCGTTCCGCCGTGCCGTGCCGTGCCGTGGGTTATATATTGCGTCAATATTGTTATGTTTTAGCAATATTTATCATACAACAATCATTTATCAATCCGAACGCTGCTCCTTGGATAATACAAAGCAAGCAGTGCAATAACCCATTGTTTACCTGGATAAACACAAAGGGTACTTTTAATCCCGGTAATACGTTCCTGTGGGATATTTTTCGACATCCACGCGGGCGAAGCCGCGGGCAGAAGCTAGTTTCTTTATAAGGTTTTCAACTTTATCGCTAAAGGATTAGGTTCAAGATTGATTGGCAAAATTTGACGTATTCGGGTAGCTCGATGTGCTGGCATCTGTACAAAAAAAAACAAATTCTGTAAATTTATACAAAAGGACCTTGATGGTAAGCAAACCATCAAGGTCCTTTTGCATAAATTTAAAAATAAAAGCAAATAACAGCAAGCGCACATCTTGAACCACAACACTGGTTACCTCTGACCACAATAGCCAGTCATGCTCAACGGTGTCATATCATTTATGTAAACGAATGACTCATTTGAACATTTCAATCATTTAATATTCTATCAACGGTTAACACTTCTGACTCACTCAGGTTGTTATTAGCGAACGTGATAGTATTCTAAGGGCCTATGTATTTAGTAAACGTAAGCTGAGCAAACTTTGCTGCTTTTCCCTACAGAACATTATTGTATTCATTTGCAAAGAATGCTAGAAATTCAATTGACCAAGCTAATAAATAATTATTAACTTTGATTTTCTTGTAACTAAATCAACTGCTTGTAATATGTCGGGGAAAAAGCTTTTTCGTATTTAAGAAATTCGATACATCTTGAAGCTTTTTTTCATCACAAGCCGCGACAAAATATGTGACATTTATGGACCTAAAATGCAGTGTCAGTAAGAGTACCACAAAGTTGGTTCAAGCATTTTAACTCCGGGAATATCGATGTCAAAGATGCAGGGCGCCCTGTTACGATGGTATAGGTACCTGTACTATAAAGGTGATGCCGTTTTTGAAAAACTGGAGAAAGTTTGGCTCCGGAAGATATTAGTAGTTCCAGCATTGCTGCAGGGAGTTTTCAACCATTTGGAAAAGTCTAGGTATACAAAAAATTATATTTGGGTGCCACAGGCGCTCACTGAAAGAAACCTAAAGAATCATGCACTCGTTTGCGATTCTGTATTGAAACGTAATGAATCGGAACCCTTTTTAAAAAGATTTGTCACTGGTGATGAAAAGTGGATCACCTACGACAAGAACGTCCGAAAAAGAATATGGTCAAAGAGTTGTCAAGTTCCACAGACTATAGCGAAACCCGGAGTACCTCGCAATAAGGTGATGCTGTGTTTATGGTGGATTGGAATCGCATCGTTCACTATGAGCTTTTATCAACGGACAAAACCATACATTCGGATCTCTACCAAGCAAGGAATTTAGAAAACACGGCTGTAATTGATTAACAGAAAGAGTGTGGTCTTTCGTCATGATAGCGTCAGACCACACACATCTACAGCCAGTCCACAAAATTGGAGAGAGTTTGGTTGGGAAGTGTTAATACGTACACACAGTAGCCCTGACCTTGCACCTTGATATTTCCAGTCAAAACTAGTTGTCGCAGTATTTTATCAAAACTCCCATTTCTACAGCAATAATGTCGCCACCTACAAAACGGCAACAAGTTATCGAACAAAATGGCACATATGTACATATATAATATTATCAAATGTAAATAAACTATTAAAAAATAATCTTGAACTTGTATATAAATTACGAAAAAACTTTTCATTTCAACGCATTCAGAATCATGTAGGTACTGTATAAAGCTGCTTGTTTACTAAACTGGATTTGGGCACACTTTAAAGTAGTTGTAGTGATATCCTAGATTAGCATGCATTTATAATCAGCCTATAATGTTCCCACTGCTGGGACATAGTCCTCCACATGTAAAAGAAAAACTAGAATACGTTTGAAAAGCGTTAGTTATGATTATTTAGAGCACTCTCAATCCTAACCTAACACATAACATTACTTAAAAATCTTCCCCTGTGTCTTCAGCTCGTTCAAACAATTGAACACTGGTACCGGGGCTCACAGCGGTTTACTAAACATAAACGTTTCCCCCGATGCGCATTTCGTTCACGCTTCAGTGAGTAACATTTACGCGATAGCTGCAGGCTTACATTATTTGCTTCTTGACTCCCCCAAAGGGCAACGTTAACGGGAGTGCTACAAGCTCTACAGTGTGCAGTAAGCCTTAAACTATGTTACACTTTAATAATCATGCTCAACTTTGAAGATTGATAGCATTTCACTACCCACGTATTTTTTATTTTATTTTTTGTATTTTTTACTACCCATAGGTACATAAGCAGATTGATGAGACGTAGGCAACAAGATCGACAGTTTTTCTACACTAGTAGTTGTAGGTCTTCAGCTCATGATTGAGTTCTAAATAGTTTTCTTGTTTTTAGTTTCATTTGCAAGAAAATGAAGACTGAAAAGTGTTGGTCTACGACTGTATGACGTCTCGTCTGTCAGTGCATCTAGTACGTATAAGTATGTATGTACAGACGCCAACACATCAAGCTACTACAATCTGTCAGATTTCTTTGATAGATTTTCGACTTTATTTCTAGAGCATTAGGTTCAAGGTTCATTGGGAAAAATTGACAGTTTCGGGTAGCTTGACCTGGTGGCGTCTGTACTAGGCATAAATGAAAGTAGTATATCGCATCGCAGCGCAGCCATCGCATTTACAATGGTTTCAGGAATTAGCAAGTGAATTCTTATTTATACACGTAAAAACCATTTCTTCCCGTGGTTGTCGTAAGAGTCCACTAAGGTACTAACCCGAGAATGGGCAGCAGCGTTCTTTATGGTTACCACCATACTGCGCTCGCCAATCCGCCTGCCAAGCTCGGCGATTATGGGAAACCCCCCCAATTGCGGGAAGCCTATGTCCAGCAGAGGACGTCTTATGGCTGAAATGATGATTGATGACACGTAACAATAATAAAAAGTATTGACTGCGGTATGTAAATATTATAATACACACGCAGGGAATCACGTTATCCACACTATCCACATCCACACTTCCACACTATCAAAAATCAAAAATCAAAATCAAAAGTCATTTATTCAAACTAGGCTGAGAGTCAGCACTTTTTGAACGTCAAAGTTACAAAAGACAGTCCCCCCAAAACGCCCGCCCTTCGACACTTCCTAGTGCTTTAGCTGGGAAGAAGAAGTGGCGGAACAAACTCCCCAGCAGCACAGCTGTCTGTTAAGTTAGAAGAACTTGATTCTATACAATTGTAAGGAGGTAACATTATGAGACACAAAACATTAAATTAAATGATTTGCCATCTGTCAGCTAGCCAACCCAATAATCCAGGAAATAAAATGAAATCTATACTCAAGCAAAAGCAAAAAATATTTTTATCATGTAAATAAAGGTACCAAAATAAAAGCCTCCTGGCATAAGGGCGTGACAGCTTACATATGCAATGCTGAATCACGTTCACATAGCTGTTACGACCCGAGTTACAACTCGAGGCCTCAAAATGATAAACTAGGACCATCGGCGTAAAAACAAATAAACAGGTAGGTAATTAACAACAATACCAACATCAAGGTCAGCAAGACGACCAGTCACCACAAGCAGCACCCGTTCACGAGCATAACGCAAAGATCAGCCATTACCCCCCTCGCCTTATTTGAGGGAAGGGGGTAACCCGACCCCTGACGCTACCGCAAGCATTGACATCTAAGGGAGCATGACGAACTTGCTGCCGGTTGCTCAGGCAAGAATTGAATGACAACTTGTCGAGGTCGCTAGCTAATCATTTTATGCAATACTAATCATTATAATATGTCAAAGCATAGAACATGTCAAAACCAATAAATACACAAAAAAAATTACTAACACAGTAAAAAAAATATATAATAAAAATTATATTACAGCTATATAACCTATCACTAGGTACGCTAGTACTGGAGAAAGAACACAAACATTGTCTTGAGTTAATCACAGCGACCAACTAGTTTTGTCATTTAAATAGTCGTTGATGGAATAATATGCCTTTAGACAAAGGTTGGATTTTACTTGAGCTTTAAACGCATTAAAAGGTAATTCTAGTAAATAAGGTGGTAGCTTGTTGTAAAATGTTATACCAAGCCCAACAAATGAGTTATGCACCTTATGAAGCCGGTGAAAGGGAACACGTAGTTTGTCCTTATTCCTAGTGTTAACAGTGTGAAAATCACTGTTTTTAGCGTGTAAGTGTAAATTTTGCCTAATATATAAGATGTTGGCGAAGATGAATTGTGATGCTACCGTAAGAATACCAATGTCTTTAAAAAAGTCCCTTAGAGAAACTCTGGCACCTAGCTGGTAAATTGCTCGAACAGCTCGTTTCTGAAGGACAAAAATATTTTGAATATCAGCGGCTTTGCCCCACAGTAGAATACCGTAAGACATGATGCTGTGAAAATAACTAAAATAGACTAACCGAGCTGTATCAACGTCAGTATATTGTCTTACTTTTTTGACGGCGTAGGCGGCTGAACTGAGCCTCCCCGCTAGACTTGAAATATGTGGGCCCCACTGTAGTTTGCCATCCACTGCTATGCCCAGGAAAACTGTCGAGTCTACAGTTTTAAGAACCTCTTTATTTAAGACGATTTCGGGACCTAGATTTCTAACATTCGGTAAGGCGAACTTTACACATTTCGTTTTCTTGGCATTGAGAACTAAGTTATTTGCCGTAAACCAATCCGTAACCATTGAGAGTGCACTGTTTACGTCTTCAAAATCTTGTCTGTTCCTATCTACTTTAAAAATAAGAGAAGTATCATCTGCAAACAGTACAACGTCACAAATACCCTTTAAAAAGAATGGTAAGTCATTGATATACACTAAGAACAATAATGAGCCGAGTATAGAGCCTTGAGGCACACCTAACTGAACCGGTAGCCCGGTAGATTTTACACCATTAATATCTACACATTGGAACCTATTATGTAAATAAGAATTTATTACGTTTAAAGCTTCGTTATGGACACCGTAATGACGTAGTTTACGCAAAAGCGTGTCATGGTGCACGCAATCAAAGGCTTTGGAGAGATCACAGAATACTCCGATAGCATTTTGCGAGTTCTCCCATGCGTTAAAAATGTGTTTGTGGAAATGCCCCAGAAATCACCAGTGTTTTTAGACTTAAGTGTGTTAAAAACATTAACTACATCACGAGGCGTTACATGTTCAAAATTGAATAGGCAACTACTTTTAGGCACACTACTATGCAAAAGGTTTTCAGCTTTAGACGGGGAGGAATTTAAGGAGCGAGTCGTAGTTATAGGTATGTTGGCAAAAAACTCATTAAATGCCTGTGCTACGTCAGCTGCTGTATTTACTAATTTGTTGTCGACCATAATTTCAAGTTGTTTTTCTTGTTTAATCGATTTACCCGTTTCATTGTTAATGATTTTCCAAGTGGTTTTTATTTTATTATTTGAATTTTTAATTTGATCGCTTAAAAATTTAGATTTACCAAAAGCACTAACCTGTTTAAATAATTTTGAATATTTTTTTACATACTCTAGGAAAGGAGTATCAAACCTGTATTTTTTTAAACCATATAACTCGTATAGCCTCGCTCTACTTTTATAAATACCTGGAGTAGCCCATTGGTTAAAGCCGACGGAGGTGCCATTAACGTCAATGGTTTTGGTCTTGAAAGTAGATTTGTACTCTTTTTGCACTACATTAAAGAGGGCTTCATAAATTGCATTAGGATTCTCGTTTTCTACTATGGATGGTGTAATTCTACGAGCTACATTATTTTTAAACTTGGTGCAACGACTAGCTGTATAAGGCCTGCATTCAAGTTTATGTGCCTTTTTAAACAATGACATAGGGAAGCTAGATAGCAAACCACAGTGGTCGGACGTTAAATCAGTTAGCACTAATTTATTTTTGGCATCACCATCACTAAATATATTATCAAGACAAGTTGACGAAGAAGCTGTGATCCTAGTTGGTTCAAAAAACAAGTTAAATAAATTAAAAGACCTGAAAAGATTGAGAAGTCTAATACTCAATGGAGTAACATCTAAAATATTAATATTAAAATCGCCACATACAATTATACTTTTATTACTTGATTTTAACTTATTGAGTAGATCCTCCATTACTGACTCGAAACAAACGAAATCCCCAGAGGGGGGTCGATAAACGCAAATTATAACGTATCGCTCGAGTTCAACACAAGACAACTCAATAGTGCGCTCAATAGAGAGATTTACTAAATCTGAACGTTGCTTACATTTTAGCTTGTTTGAAACAAGAACTAAAGAACCACCACGGATGGCCCTTTTTCTCGCAAATGCACTTTGTACAGTAAAATTATCATCATTGATAAACACTATTTCATGTTCTTTCAACCAGTGTTCAGTTAAACATAATACCTGAACATCATGGTTCTCTATAAATAAACTTAACTCTAACTCTTTGCCGGACAGACCCTGCATATTTTGATGAACAACATTCAACATATGCGGCTCATCCGTTGTCGCACCTAGTAGTTTAAACTACTAGGCGTATCAATAGTAGTGTTAGTATCACTACTAACACTAATTAAATAAGACTGTGACATACTACTTATGTCTGAGTTAATATAAGCTAATAGCCTCGCTATTTGATGTCTAAACCTAAGGGGAAGATACACTGTATTCCTTGTCGATTTTAACTTATCAACAAAAATGTTAGTGTCAAAAAATATAAGTTTATCATTGTAGTGACTGACCAAAAACTGCATATGATTATTAAGCATATGAATATGTTTGTTTTTCCTACTAGATAATTTCTCAAAATATGGAAATGCACACAAAATAATTTTGTTACAATTAATCTTTAAAAGCTGAGTAACACTGTCAGTTATATCATTTTGTTTGACCTTTGAACTATTACCTACAAATACAGTTATGTTGGTATTACAATCATATTGATATCTCATAATTGATGTCATTATTTCTGTAAAGGATTTCCCAGGCAAACAATTATTTTGATTCGAAATATTCAACTTGTTACTAACTAATTTCCCTAAACCTCTTCCTATACTATCTGAAAACATAACGGACTGAAAACCAAGTTGACTGCAACAAGGGGTAACACTACTAGCTACTACCTGTACCCCTTGAGATTGTTCATGCACAGTATCAGGTATATTTTGAATTGAGATAGAGTGCAGACTACTCACAACTTGGGACGGGTTCACCATTGCCTCAGGCTGGAGGGCATCAGGGTTGGATACCCTTCGACAAGTGCACTGAGTGTTACTGAGAGTCAGCAAATCCACTCTGTCTACCAATTCATTTGTAGCAAGGATATGTTCCTTAATTTGGTGCTTAGAGCATACATATTTATTATAAAGTGACTTAAGGGATTCATCAAGAACTTGAATTTCAGACTGTAAGCGCTGAGTGTCTACTTCATATATATTTATGCTATCTTCTAATTTAATTTGATAATTTTTCAATTTGTTGACAAGAGAAACACGTTCTTTCCTTAATTGAATATTTGTGGAATAATGTTTTTGATGTTTCTTGAATTTATTACATTTTTTAATAATTTTATTCAGTCGCGCATATAATCCATACTTAATATTATAAATGCAAAAGTAACTCTGTCTGTCTCTCTCGCTTTCCTGCTAAAACTACTGAACTGATTTATATGAAATTTGGTACTCAGATAGTTAAGAGCCTGAGAAAGGACATAGGCTACTTTTTATCCCGGTAGTACGTTCCCGCGAGATATTTTCCGACCTCCACGCGGGCGAAGCTGCTGGCAAAAGCTAGTTATAAATAATAATAACAAACCTTTTTAAAACAAATGCCGATATACGATTTCATTCTGTCGCCGTAGAAACGTATGCGTTGATATCTTAAACACGATCTTGTCCATGCCACAACGCAACATTTTGCGTAACGTTTAACAACATGCAGCACGAGGGCGAAAGTATGTATGAGAACAATGAATAGGCCATATCCTTTATGGTCCAGAAACTGCGTCCGGCCTAGATGTGCGTGGTCGTGGTACTTGGTCCAAGCCGTAGTGAAAGTCCGCCATTGTTGCGGTGACATACGTACTCATACATTGTAAGTGCAATACGATGTAATTGCCGCGTTGCAATACAACGCGAGTGTTACACTGCTAATGTTTTACTTCGCGGTTTGGCCGTGAGCTGTATAACCAACTTACTATTGAATCCTTAAATGCGACTAGATTTTAAGACGCTGTTAAGTCTCTACATAAAGTTATTCTTAAGAAGTTTTAGTATTCAGCGGTTTAATCTGTTATCGTAAAAGGGAAAGTTTAGATTATTTTCTTTGACACACCGTAATGTCTTAATGAGTTTATATATTTAGAACTGAAAATTGTATTTACACCCACATGGTAATTCATCTCGGTCAAGCAAAATAAATTGTCTATGTAATTAATCTATGTCAAATGTCTCAGTCAAAATGAAGTATACTTAAGTATACCTATTTGTAGTTTCATACGATATATGTATAGCAAATCATTACCAAGGTTATTTAGCAAGCAGACCAATAGACGAATGCCACTCATGGTACATGTTGGCACTTAGCGAGCCCACGACACTTTGGTATAAGACGTGACGAACAAGTGAGGTTCTATCAATTGTCCTTACCATATTAGAACACATTTAGCGTTGAATGTGTGGGCTTACCCAACTTATTATTACTATTCAACCTTAGACAAAGTTTACTGTTTTACCTATGATACCACATGTCGTTTATTTCCCAATGTACAAACGCCAACACAATCAGTCTTTCTTCAACAGGTTTTCAACTTTATTGCTAAAGTATGAGGTTCAAAATTGATTGGAAAAATGTGACAGTTTCGGATAGCTTGATGTGCTGGCGTCCTACATGTCTTTTCAGCCCAACATTACACAGGATTTTATCATTTTCACCTTTCACGATTCGTGTGTCAAGTAATTGCACATTTATCGACGTAAGTATCATTTCAACAAGTAACGGTAGTATTACAATTGTCGGCGAGTGATAGCGGGCTCGTTCAAGAGGAACAGAAGTCGGTTCCCATGATGAAACCGTATACGGTTGTCGAGACGAGACTTGTTCTTCACATGAGAACTTAAGAGGTGCTTATTAAAATATTGGTGACGAGGCCCGCGATGCTCGCAAACTTTTAAAAGTGTGTGATAGCCATTTATAAAATTTTAAATTAGTTATAATAATAAATAATGCTTAAACCTTCACTTGGTTTAGTTGTTTTAAATGAAATGAATGAAATTAAATTAAATGAATTGCACCGCTCCCAGCGTGGTTTGACCTGACTCGATTAATCGAATGAACCCCAAGATTTGCACTAGCCTTTGAAGCCTCATATTTCATGGTGCTACATGGGCCATTGTATATCAAGAAGTAGACCGGGGGGCGCTGTAATGGTAGGGAAGACGTGCCCATAGGATAGGAAAGGATTACGAGCCTACCGACTATGCAGCCTCACTTGGTTTAGTTGTTTTAAATACATTTAACTAAAAAGCGCTCTTTGTATTTTGTTTTTATCGACGTAGGCGCTCATAAAAAGTATGCTGTGCCTCTACGTCGCCTCTACGCCTCTTCTACGCCGCCTCTACGCAATTCTTCGCGCCTCCACGCCACTGCTAGTTTTGTCTAGGAATAGTTGACAAACCGCTGTTTTGTTGTAGACATTGTTTTTTCCGGTGAGCGTACCATCATTGCTTACATAGAGTGATAGTATGACTTCAGATAGTTTTGAATAGAGACGAAACGCGTTACGTTTTGAACGAAACATAGACCGTTCGCAAACGCGCAATGTCTATGTTTTGTTCTTCCTCAATCAGAAAAGATCGTTAGGTGCCCAATAGTTAATAATAACTACTATGTATTTACTTTTTTGGTCTTGGACGGCACACAAAAAGTTGTTTTTCGTCATTGAAGACGTCCGTCAGTTAGATATATGTATATACTTAATATGCAGAGCTGCAAGATTTAAATAAGCTAAACGTGTTTCAATATAAAAATCATTTCTATGTAAAATAAATGTAATAAATTATGATAGTGATTCAATAATTTAATTTCCGTGCTGTTTAGAACCAGCCAGATGAGTTTCATTTCCTTTTATCACGTCGTCATTTCCCGTGGCCACAATATCCACCAGCGTACAAAAAAACTAACATAGAGTGCATATTATTCTATTCAATACAATAACAAACTATAAAAGACGAATGACCTCCCAAGGTTACCTGCTGTCACAGGTTTACAATAAAAATGGGAAATTTACTAGCAGAAATGGTGACAGTTAATTTTTCAGACTGATCGGTATTCTAATAAGATTTTTTCAATGTAGAGAGTACTGATGCTTCTGCTATTGTATCCTGCAGTTTTCACCTTGAAGCAATTTGTGAAAATGTTGTTAAATTCATTAAAAAAAACTGCTACTTCATATTTCATAGTTGGCAACGTCAGTATAATCAAGGGACGAAACGAAAAAATAAAAATTGAACAAAACCCCATTATTCTGTCATATTTATTACTTTTGCATTAATTGTAGGTACTTACGATGTGTAACAATTGCCAACATAATCCGCAGTATGTCTGCGAATAACTACCGGAATATGTACCGTTTGTTTTTATAATTTTCTACATGTTTCTCACGGAAGTGCAGACTTCTCAGTAAATGAGTTGTTGCCTTCTTCACACGAATCATTCAGCGTAACGTTGAGCCACCCAGCGATAATGGAAAACTCTAGTTTACAGCTAGCAACACAAAGCGATATCATTTTAAACGACGTTACGACCTACTAACTAAATTACTTAGTACACATAACACTTAGATTGCGCAAAAAGTATTCAAAAGTAAACACGAGCGTCCTTTTTGCACTTGAGGAGAAGCTTTTGACATATCAATCTTAGATTTAGCTAGTTGATATTTAAATGGCAAAAACAATATCTAATTATAGAAAGACGCTTAAAAACGTTTAACAGCCAAGGCGACCCGGATCAAAGAGCAATGATATCATCCAGATCTAGTGTAGTGATTACATAGCTCACTTGTGGCCGTGGGACTCCGTCTTTCCCGCGCATAAATCGTTCTGATATTTCACATTGTTTCTTCAAAACTTCGAGTAATTAGCGTTATTTTTAATGTTCGCATTAATTAGGCTTGCCGAATATGCGTTCTATCCGCTGATATAATAAATGGTTATCGCTATACTTAGTTTACATCACATTTATTCTCAACAGACACATCATTTCAATTACAAAATCGATTTAGTCAACTATGTATTTAAGACATCTTGTTAGTCCTAGCTACTGAAGCCTGTTTAAGAAACTCCTTTGTTTCGCACAACGAGTTATCTATAATTTTGTTATCGGGTGTTACTTGCAACTACTACCTTTCCTTTGTTACATTATTAGCGAACTCAAGTCTAGTCATTAAGAAATATTTTTCTCAGGTAGGAATTATTTGATCATTGGGAGAATAGCGTATTAATAAGTAAAATTCTTCTTGTTAAGATAATCAGATGAAAAGTTAGTGAAAGTAGTACTTATATCAAAATTCCTATGTTAATTTTACTCTTAAAAAATCAACATCATCATCATCTCTTAAATGTAGAAATGTTCCTATGATCTTTTTTATTGTTTTATGTCCTGTGCGTGTCCCAAATAAAATATTTTTCTTTCTTTCTTTCTTTCTTTCTTTCTCTTTCCACCTACGTAAAAGAAAATCAAAGAGTCGTATGCTGTGTGGAAGTGATCGATGAATGTAACATGTCAAAACATCATATAACAAATAGTTTTCGATACCATCATCAATTTGTTTGGTGTGTAAGTACATTATTCTACTTAGTATTCGTTGTTCGTTTTTTAGGTCGCCTAGGCTGCTCGGATAGATATACATAGTGTCCTGTCGAAAACCTTGATCAGTACAAAGTTCAAGTGACACAAATAGCATTATTGGACAATGTGTCTAACCTTCGCAACGCCTGCCGCTCCTAGTCTGGGCCGCACATTGTGCACTAACTATGTAGGACCTATCTAACAACACTGGAAACATTTGTCGTGATGATGAAGTACTTACTATTATTTCAAGAATAATTTGTAAAAGCTAATCTATAGACATTCCATGGGAGTGGTACCTACGTAGAGAAATTCCAAGAACTTCTTGAACTGAGCGCTGTTTGTTGATGTATCTTTCGTTGTTCAACTTACAACAGAAATGACGAGTATGGGCGTCTGTCTGTGTGTATCAAAGCACGACCACCAAGCTTTTCCTGTCCAGTACAAAGAAACTTACATAAATCAATGCGGAAAGTATCTTTTGAAGTTTTTTGACATTTTAAGTTTGGCGTTCTGCTCTGTTGAAGGGGTTTTAAAGAATACAAAAGAAAATATGCTTGTCGTGGTTTACGAAAATGAAAATTTAATCAAAACTTAGATCAATTTCTAAAACCAGAAACCAAAACCGTAGTAGATCAGCATTTGATTTTAACACTGTTTTCATGTTCAACACAATTGGAACTATAAACGATACTTATTCGCTTAATCAAACAGGTATTACAGGGCACGTTCAATCCAATAATAATAAGCTTAGCAATGTTAACATACCAATGTTTGAAGTTTAGAACGCGTAATATGCTCCCAGCCTGTAATCGTGATTACGACCAAACGGCTTCCGTGCAACGCACCCGCCCGGAACAATAACACGACCGGCAAGTCTGAATTAAAACAAAGCTGATTACTCACACATGCGACGTAGAAAATTATTTATCAGCCGGTGTACTGTGTGTTCAGCCTCAACTTCAAGTTTAGTACATATCTAAGTCTTAAGAATATCCTTATCAATTCGCTACTCGTATCTTTGTTTGTGTTGACTTTTTTGGCAGTCGTTTTCGTAGAGTTCAGTAGTTATCAGTAACTTTAATGTTATCAGACAGGTATCTGAAAGTTTTCGGAATTAGTGTTTGATATCTTAATATAAACAGAAATTCATGGGCGCCATGTAGACGCCTTCAGTGTCTATTCCTTGTGTTTAGAAGGGTCTAAACAAAATAAACCACCCGCCCACACCTACAGGCGGGTTCAAAACCACAACACCATACAGTGTGCTCCTATCTGTTGATCTCACATGTGGGTCTACGTAATACATGATCGATTTCTATAAACTTTCCGTAATGTTCTTGAGGATCGATAATTGTCAAATTTTATTGAATGCGGATTGAAAATAGGCTTTTGTATTCAACTTCAGTCCTTAAGAAGTAATGTATCGGACGTGTTGTTTGGCATAACAGGACCTTTTGTTTATATAAAGTTGATATGTGTGTGTTATTGTATGGAACATGCTATATTTGTGAGTTAACATGGCTAGCAAGCGCTAACGACACGCATTCTGGAAGTCGTGCGCGTGCCCCCACCGAGTGACGCGGCGCGCACGCAGGATACACGCGCCACCGCGACCGCTACGTTCCCCAGTCAACACACGCTCGTTAAGCCCCTTACCTTTATGGACTTGACAAATACCTTATAAAGGTCATTCAGGTCAAGGAGGCCTGCTAAATATTAAACGCTGTTAATTTTATGTTAAGCATTCAATAAATATTTATACGTAGAGAATAGAGCTATAAAGTTATAACGACTGGTAATTGAATAGGTTTAAATGATTGGATTTAATTTGTTTTTGAAATTTTAAACCGTTGTCAGTACGATTACTGATTCTTTGATTAGAATTTAATGTGTTCACATTCTTTAGTAAAATAAACATGACCACATCGATGATAACGTCCGTAGAAAATAACTCAAGCAAATGTGACATAAGTGTGTACTATTTGATAATGAAGTCCCTTCCCATTCTGTGAAACGCGCTTTTGTTTGAGCTTAGATAAAATATTAGTCAGCCTTGCGGGCGCCGATGTGAGGTGCAAGACGGTGTGTCGATGTCGAGTGGGCTCTCCTCCCACGAACCTATTACAGACCTTGTGCTTATCTTTCACTCATCAATAATTAAAATGAATTATACAAATAAATATACTGCGCACTTTCCAGAGCCAATGACGGTATTTCATTGCTAGAATCCACTGATAAGTAGTTGCTATCCATTTAATAACGCCTAAAGCAAAAATGTTAACAAAATTGAAGTTAGATAAACAGGCTGGATTTACTTTTATCACGGCCCTAATAATTTTCTATGGAGAAATACATTTAACTGGCTTAATTCCAAACAAGGTAATAACAAAAACAATGGAACATAACAAAAAAGCCAATGCAGATTACAAATACAAAGAGTGGGAAGAATTTAAAGCGGGTATTTGTTTGTGGCTGTTTAAAATCATTCATTCCTCACGCTTCAATGGTTTCTATGGGATGGGAATGGGACCCTGGGGAGACGGTGCGTACTGCGCAGGTACCACCACCGCTACGCAATAAAAGATTTTTTGTAATCAACTTGTCTTGACGCTCAAGTGCCACTTGCCAAATATGTTGACTGCACATGTTTTTATTTAAACTTCAAAACCGTTACGCAAGAGTTCTATGGAAGTATATTTTTCTGTACGGTGGTATTCATTCATTCAGCGCGATATCAATATAGAATGTTATCAATATAGGTGTGTTGCTGTCAAGATACTGTGAATGTAGGACACGATGTCGGATTCGTGTTTACTAATTATAACGTAAATAACTTGTTTGACATTCTAGATTCCAAGAATGTCGCTGTTTTATTAACATCAAGTCCTCATCAGAATACACCTGTCGTTTAGAGTAAAATAAAGTGTAAACATATTGTTTTTATTTCAAATAGTAAAGGACGCCGCCGTTAACGAGAAACGCTATAGTAGTATAGTCAGCTCCCCCCATCATAATACACCTTTGTCGACATTCTGTCTTTGTCTCTCATGGGGTCCGTCGTATTTCCTTCTTTTTCACAACTGAACCCCATTTATGGGTGTACAGACAGCATAAACAATTTCTCGAGCGGCGCGCGTAATTTTGAGGTTATGTTAGTATTAATTCGACATTCGCTTTAGACGAACGTGCGACAGTGCAGCGCGCGTACCGGCTTGTGATCGTGTGCTTTTTCGTTACGTCACGATCGATATCTTGGTACAATCGAGTGCATTATTGCAGTGCCTGTGCAGACTGTGTATGTAAATTAATTTTCAAGTTTATTACCCGCCATGATATCGTTTTCAAAATTAACGTGCCCACCGGACGTACACAACTTGGATAAATTCAGCTATATTTTTTAAGGTAAGTCTTATTTTTAGTCGTTTATTTCGAAATAGTTAATTGTTTTACTTGAGTTTACATATTAAATTGATATCATTCTTTCTTATTAGCCAAATTGAACCTGTGTTCTTGAGCAATACCATTGACGCAATTTGATTTGTGGGTCATGTGGTTAAATGCAAACATTTACATACATAGGTATGTAAAAGATTGCATTTAAAAGAAAACGATATTCTAATTGCTTGATATATTTAAATTTAATCATTTTCTGGCTCTAAATATACAAAGTTATTTTGAATGGTAAACCTACTAAATTATTATTAAACTTACATTATTTCTACGGAAAACTATTTTATTAAAATGTATTTTATTTACTTTAAATAAAATGTAAACAATTTACAATTTCTCATTCAAAGTATCCCCAGTTCAGTCACCTGGAAAAAGATAAATAAATGCTTGAAAAATATTTGCACAAAAAATAACGTATAGTTCGTTGCTATTCTACGCTCCCTCATAGTTTGAACCCTCGCCCGTCACACTCCAGCAGACAAATGTACCAAAAACTGTGTACAGTTTTCAAAGCCCTTATTGCGTGGTTATAAGATTTATTCTCTGTTGATTAAACGGTATTGTTAATTGTGCACCGTCAGCGCCGTGCATTCATCCCGCACCCTCTTTTATTACCTATACCGTATGCATGTTGCGGTTCTTATTGTGACTTCCATCAAACCATTAGAGCGATTAATCTCTAGGAGGTATTTAAATGATATTGTTGTGCAAATGATATAGCAGATTATACCCATTAGTTTGGCAGCCTGCATTATACGACAGCTGGGCTCTATCGCGGATCATCTTAGGTGACACCTGATTATGTTGAACAATTGTTGTGTTCATTCATTTCATTCACAGGGTTTTACAGAATTTACCCGTTAAACAATGCTGCCACCACGACGATTTGATAAAATCTATAACAAAATCTAGTGTCTAGCGCTGAATAAACGGTCGAATACAATACAATATAAGGATTAAAAACCGTTACAACGATTAGCCAATCCGGATGTCTCTCAAGATTTATTTAAAAATTAAAACGTTGCATCTTTAAAACGGCAGTTATTGAATCTGCATCACCTAAAATGGAAACTGGGTTTTTTATCGTGGACACAAACAAGAATCACCAATTATAGCCAGCGAGTGTGGGCTAAAGAATTAGTAACGAATTCAAAAGGAAGCTACTTAATAAATTGCTCTTTTAAGTCTTTAATTCCAATGAAATCGACTCAATCTATTACTGAAGAGATAATATAGAAAAATCAGAGCTAAACGTGGGTGCAAAATTTGTATCGAGACAAAACTAAAAAGAAAGTGCAGTCTCTTAACCAACATCAATTGAAATCAATTGTTATGCAGCTGAAACTCGGCATTTATTTTTATTATTTTTCGATATCAGGAAGATCATTATGATAGCAATAAAGTTACTTAAGAACAGACAATAGAGATCATTTTGCATTTATTGGAATCCAAGCAATCAAATCACCGGTTCATTACTTCCATATTTCGAAAGTCCTTGATCTATACCAATCGCCGAGAGTGCAATGCGCAACATTTGACGGGCTTTATTATTCTGACATGAATTTTAACGTTTCTAACCTTTCGAGGCATCTGTAGTCACGCGCATCTGTAAGTACTTGTATGTAGGTACTTATTAAGAGACGTTCATTCAATAACTAGTGATCAGTCTCTAACCGCAATAGCATCATGACTTGTATTGTTTATGTCAGCTTTATATACACAATAACTGAAAATATAGCTATGAGTCGGTTCATCTGTGGTAATGAATAGTTAAAATTATTTTTCTTAAACAAACAACAAGTTAACAATAAAGGAAAACTGCCTAATGTCTTTTGTAGGTAGATCCCAAATGGCTATTGCCAGTTCCGGCTCAAAATAACCTTCAGTAAGGACTCTGGCGTCAATACTTCTACGCATACAATTACGTGGTCCAGGAAAATGTAAACAATAATAATATCTAACTAGGCAGTTCTGTACAAAACATGCATTTGTGATGAATAGGTACGCAAAAAGATTAAACACAAATATACTTATGTCATTTTCAATTTATCTAAAAACTATATGTGTTTAAAAACGCGAGAATAATTGTTCGGCATCGCTCATAGGAAGGTAATGCATTCGATCCATAAGATTAGTCGAATCATATCGAATTTTCCATTACAATGCCATTAAAACTAGTAGTAAAGAAGAAAATCAATGACGTCAAAATTATAAACACCTAAGGGCAATTTGAACGAGAGTTCCACCAATGAAATCGAGTATTGTACAATCCCTAAGTTATCCGTCTTACTACACATCATCATCTGCTCAGCCTTTTCCCAACTATGTTGGGGTCGGCTTCCAGTCTAACCGGATGCTGCTGAGTACCAGTATTTTTCATGGAGCGACTGCCTATCTGGCTCCACAACCCAGTTACGGGGTTCGACGATACCTCTTGGTAAGACTGGCTGTCAGACTTTTGGGCTTCTGACGACCCGTAACGACTGTCTAAAATCTACGAAAGACAGTCGGCTTAACGTGCTTTCCGAGGCACGGAAGGGTCTTGGTATAGAAAGATGGTCACCCATCCACGAAATAACCGCGGCAAGCGTAGCTAACCTGAACGCTTAACCTGAACGATCAACCCGTGTGGCTGTTATTACTTAGCCACAAGCCCTGCTCCGTTTCATTATCCGTCTTACTACACAATATGTAGGCTCGTCCTGATATTTTGACGCTGACTATATATGTTTTTAGAGGATGGGAAACTAATCTATTAATTTCTTGAGCATTATGAACTAACAAGCAAAAACGAAGAATTTTCGTACGACTGTTCATCCCTTATTTTACCTCTTTAGGAGTTTACTAGAGGATGATTTAAAAAATCTTTCCGTAGTGCTGATTTCCCTCTCACAGAGAAGACGCCTGTGTTCCAGCAGTGGACACAGTATACGTATAGGATGATTATGCTATAATGATTATGCTTTCGTCAACTCTTGTGCAAAACTTCGTGCTTCCAGAGCCAGCAGTATAGGATATACTTCGTGGCAGTGGATTTTTGTATTAAGAACATTGCGTTTTCCCTTTAATTCACAATCTAAAACTCACACGATATGATTGGCGGCAGATATGAGTGTAATAAACCCACATACAGTACGGTAGGTACAGTCCAGTATGATAAACACATCACCGTATATTCCGGGTCTCCCACGCCGATAATCTAGACAATGACGTCTTTGATTAACGAAGCTACATGTAAGTAGGGCTCTCATGGACCAATTACAGCTTGTAGAGATAACAATTGTAGATATGGAAATAGTAATTATATCTTCATTAAGACTCTGCTGGCGACTGATGACGAAAGAAAGTTACCTAGACACACATATCTATACATATTTGACGCCTAATGAATAGGTAGATGACACAGTATATGGCTATGTTAATGAACAGTAAAATCCATTTGGAGATTAAAAATATGTAGCTACATACCTTACCAACATAAGTTGATTGTGGGAATGTCATGTAGTGAATGGTAACTTTACACCAAAACATTTTATACTCATGTTACCCTGTCATTCTTTAAACAGTCGTCAAAAAATGTAATAACAAAAATCTCAGATGAACATTGCTCGTCACAGCGTGACAGCAATTGATTAATTTTAATAACAACATTTTTCCATTGGCTTTCTAAAAATATGCAAACTTACGCAAATCTCATCAAGGTTTAGTTCTGGCTATACCTATTAACTTAAAACGATTCGTGTTTCTATTTAAAAAAATCTGTGATAAGGCTGCATTTTATATAAGAATAGCTTTTGCCTGCAGCTTCGACCGCTTGGATATCAAAAAATATACCATGGGACTGTACTACGGAGATTTTCAGTACCCTATATTTTAATTCAGATTATAAACTGTTGTGCGCCAAACATCGAGTGTTTATGCGGTACACCGCGTCAGTATGCTGTTTTTTCCGAATTCTTCAACAATCATCGTCATATATCAGCCAATTTGCAAAACAAAACTTAATGAATTACACGAAACCATCCTCATGAATCACTCCGTCTATTGATGAAAATCGTATGAAAATCCGTTCGGTAACTTTTGAGACAATCGCACAGACAGACAGACGCGGCGATGGAGTTTGATTCATACTATGTAGTGAAACGTACGTTTTATAAACTCGAAATCAGGCGTGCAACAAATTAAAACATTTTGTTCTCATAAAAAAACTGACTTAAAACATCAGTGTTATAGACGCAGCACACACGAGTTCACCTGTTTATATAAATTTACTTTTACTGTGCTTTTACTCTTGCGAAACCCTGTACGGTGTCCTACATACCTACGACATCGTTACTGGCGGCGAAAATTGCGGCCGTCAGTCATCCATCAATTGAAACTTGAAACGGACTGACATACTATACGAGCACAGCATAGTACCCACATATGTATTTATAAAACAGTTTCACATGTTCAATAAAAAAAAATTGAGGTTTGCTTTTCCATTCACGTATATCTGGGAAAGCAGAAAGTATATTTATGCTGAAAAATAGAAATCAAAGTTCATTTTTACACATGTTAGTAAACTTTAGCCAAACGCTTATGGCATGTCAGAATAATCCTGTAAATCACATGTTATTATTCTGTGTTTATTGATCGATAAACTAAGTAATAAGGTCCACTTTTATATGTGTCCAGTTAAATGAAAAATTCATACCATAATATTCTTCGACTCATCATTTTAGATTCAGCTTATTTGTTATTTTAATGACACGGTTCCATTCAATGAGTGTGTCATATTAGGAAGTTCATACGTTTCAGCTCATGTCCATTGTCATGTAGAGTACTGTGAACACATTGAACATGTGACAAATACAGAACAAAGAGAGAAACTAGAAAGGCACACTTTGCACTTACTGAAAGGTAATTTTTTCTATGCTAATATTTCTATGACTGAAGATAGTTACCTATTTCAGACATGCCCTACCCTACACTTACCTTCTTGTTTAACTATAAGAGTAAAATGATCCCCATCTTCGTTTATATTTTCGTGTGATGCCTAATCATTAATCAATCACCTTAAGAGTCAAAGAGTCAATGACCAACCAAATATTATCATTATACAATTTCTAAGTAAAATCATTAGCATAACTTCAAAGGTTTGTATTAGCACATACTAACTTGATGTTATCACATCAATCAAAAGGATTTTTTAAATATTTTCTCACGCTCTTATATTGTTCTTTCTACTTCATGCAATCTACAAATGACTTAAGTATAAATCTTTATGAATACTTCGCATACCTACCTATTCTACAAACAATGAATATTCACGATATTATAATTAGAACCGGTTACGGTAAGTGTTTAATTTGTGTACATTTGTTCTGCTTCTATTGTCCGGAAAATGATTTGAAGGCGTATTGTACAACAATGAAATCAGAGCAAACGATTTCTCCTGAGAAAAAAAAATGTAATAGTAAATAACATGAACATCAGAATAGAAAGAGCGAGAAGCAATTTCCCAGATTCATTCGATGAGCTGAGATGTAGAGCGCGGGTAGATTCTTAATTCATCTGCAAACAATGTTACTGCGAACAACAGACCCGCCGTATTGCAATACCGTAGCCGGCCTACTTGTTCATACAAATTACAAATAACGCTATAAACTGCTTGAAAAGGTTATTCTTTTCAAACAACGCAGTGATCACCAGCGTCGGTTTGTCTTATTGTTTTTGTGCTAGTTGCGTTTATGACATCAATTTCATACCTATAAGTCTATTTTGAGAGTTCGTCGCGATGATTTTGTGGTAAACCATAATATTTTTCCAGTGAAAATATTGTTTTCATTAGATTATTACTGAGAAAAATACAGAGTGCCTTTTCATTTTTGTTAGGTAAATGTGTAATTAATAATAGCTCTATGTGTAGTTTTGACTCAACGCTAATCGGAAAAGCATCGCCTCAAGGACTTTTGTTTATATTATTCATTTTCGTATTCGTCAAAATCAGAATCAATACGAATCTAATCAAAAGTTTTTAAGACTATACAAATACCTATAAGTACTAACTTTTCGTTGGACGTAGGCACTATGTATATCTATAAATAAAAGAATTGTTGATTCACACCTTTTATGTATAGGCTTGATAACTATTACATCATGGTCCTTCATACTACGAATTGATTATATGAAAGGGGCGACGCTGATGTAGGTAACGAACAAAACGCGGGTCACATTCCTTAGGGCCTATTGTGACATGCACCAAACAGTAACGTTGTATTAGCCATAAATTCCAACAACAATATTGTACGGCCGAGTGACTTGTATCTGCCAATAAGTTGATAATCTAGGTCTAGAACAAACTACAGAACTATAACTCATAATAAAAGTATAACGATATCAGGTTTGCGTTATGTTCTTAACCTTGATGGTCAACCGCGATACTAATCTACTACATTTTAATAATAATAGCAAAACGAGAATATGATGACCACAATGATCGTGCAAATGAAAAATATTGAATGTTGACTGATTTAGAAACTGCAGTTTCATCGCAAACTTACCTTTTTAATTGATAAGAGAGCTGTCTCGCTTGAACCGATGTCCTGATAACGGATAAAGACTGTTATTTTGCCGGTTCACACATCGCATTGAGGCGGTCGAGAACACTTAAACTCCCGTGGAATGAACAACTAATGGATTCAGGCTTTAATGGCGGTCCACTTGAGTTCAAAGAAGGGCCGCAAGGGAACAATTGAGGCGCCCGCGTCCCCAGCCTCACCCATCTGCTGATGCTACGAATTCTGCTTTTGATTTTGTCACGTACTCATTTGGGGACAAGTGCTCATTTTGATTATGTGCTTTTATTGCAGAAACTGAATGGCTTTTCGAATTGATTGCTTATTTGTGTGCAATGTGTTGCAAAGTTGCAACGTATAGATATTCCATACATTCTGACTCTTTTAGGCCAAGGAATGTGCTGAGCAGAATAATCGTAATTATTTTATTAACGTAATATTCAGTTGAAAAGGATGCACACATTTGCCATGTTGTTTGCTATTTTGGAATTTATTACCACTTGTTACTCTTATAAGATTTAAGTATAGTAGGTACTCTGTATTATAAAAGAATAGTTTAAGAAACGACAAAACTCGCTCAATAGAAACCAAACTAAAAATAGGAAATAATTGAAAAAAAGCTAGGGTGCCGTATACTTTTTTTTTTGCTATCCTTGTAACCCTGGCGAGGATACTGGCACAAATTTATGAAATTATTGTATTTTCATCGGTCCTCGATAAGTCTACAGAGTTTAAATGAAATCTGACCGTTTAAAGTTGGTCAAAATAAAGTCTAAATGAGTCGGTTACTAACACAGTTACATACAAACAAACATACAGGTGAAACTAATAAAAGCGTGTTAAAAACATCACGCCATCCAACTTATAACGCACAAACAATACAGGAAACTACAGATTTAATAGATCTATTGTCGCTGAATGAAACTGTGGCTGGGTTTATAGAAAAAAGTATCCCAAACATCTCGTAACGAAAGCGTGGGAGTAACCTGTTACGATTTCAAAGCGTCTTCATTGATGCCTCTTTAACTATGTCAGCAAGGCGCCATTAAATACGTTATTTAATAAGAATATTATTATTTTAAGGAAAGCGTTAATGCTGCCACTTCCGTAACTGGCAATGGCAGTAGAGCGAGTCACCGGAAGATCAGTGACCAGCGACACGGCGCGCAAGCGCCGCCAAATTCGGCTCGCAACGGTACTACGCTGGCAAAATTAACGCCAATTTCCTCCACTGTACCTAACTAGATAAACTAGTCGCCTGTTATTGTTTTGTACAACAAAACTGTACTTTACTGTACTGTACAGCGCTTTTAGCACAGTAATTACCGTGCTTTTAGGCTGATATTGATAGCCACCAACAAGGCGAATTACTAGCAAATAACGTCCGGATCTGTTTGTAAACACAATTCCACAGTTTCGTGTGACACATAAGCTGTATTTATAATGAACTAGCCTTATTTTACGGAGAACATAATGAATCATTATCTTAATTAAATAAATATTTACGTCAGTCTCGAATTTGAGATTAGCGCAGTGTAATTAATTAAATATTACTGTAACGAGCTTGTATTAGTCATTGAAATATAATACAATAATATGTTTAGTATTGTAATTCGAGATATCTCAAACTCATGAATGAAACAACTGTTAGGTACGCCATTGTTCATTTGATATTCTGAATTAGAGTTCATTTCGAAGAGCTGGTCAAACTCAATATAAATACCGTCCCCTTGTTTTTTTTCCGACCGCAGAGCCCTTTATCGGTCGTAAAGTTCACCCTTGGGATCAGCTTCCCGGAATTTAATTACTTACCAGTGTCCTCACGTGTCTACAAGTCTACGCATCCCCTGAGATTAATATTATCCTGCTATCTACAAAAGTGCCCTTATGTATTTTTTTTACGTTATTACATTATGTACTCTTTACCTTTAAAGTAACTAAGCTCTATCATTCTTGTTTAGTTTTGAGACTAAGGATAAAGTGGCTTTGTAAAGTTTGCATCTTTCCTCAAAAGCAAATATTCCTGTGAAGCGGTTATGGGACAACGTCGTCCTAATTGAGCATGCATGTTTATAAATACTGACCTATCTGTAAGGGTTTATTAACATTGTTACATTAGAGGAACTCCTTGTTCTGGTATATATCCAAGGAATTCCTTTACTACGGTCCTTCTATATCACAGTCGGTCTAACAGAAATAGTCGGTACACTTATTGTTTTACTGCACAGTACACACTCTGATCACAAATCATAACTAGTCTTTAAACAACGTAGCGCACGCGAGCTGTGTTCAGCCAGCAATCAAATAAGCGGTTATAAATTATAATTACCTCATGGCCATAAAAAAATAAAACGATAGACAGCATAAAGTGCATCAAGTGCGCCCCACCTATTTAGTATGAGTGGTGGGTTAGCCTGGCGGAGCGGATATCCGCAAGAGGTACCGCTCCGCAGCTCCTACTTAAGTCAAACGAGACGTTGTTTGGGTTTGATTCTAATTACAATAACATCTGTCTAAGATAGTAAACGGCTTCATACGAGTCTATAATTAAGAAGTGGAAGGTATGAGTAATGGGCGTATTATTAGAACTAAAACGTAAAAGCAGTTCACGTGATTCACAGGACTATTTTATAAGACAAAAACACCGTAGCTAGACTTTCTAAGTGCGTAAATTGTTCAACGCCTAGATGAATGGACGACACATATTATTCTGAAGGAGAGAAAATCGTGACCTGGCCCTTGGTTTCGGCGTACCATAGTCGCGGGTAACGCATATTTTACTAACTATGTAGGTCACGACTAGACATAATTGTTGAAGTTATGCGACAGGGCTCCGGTGACCGGACGTCGTTGTTTGCCGACCTAAACCCACGCCGCGTGGGAGGCCCCGTGGTCAATGTTTACGCCTCTATAATCCTCAACTGCTACCAGTTTTAAAACATATTTAAACTTTTAATTCATACGAGCACATGCCTGTTAAGCTGGAAGTCTCTCTTAAGATGTAAGTCGGCATAAAGTCACATCTAATTATATCGAGCTTCTAATAAGCACAAGTGGTTACTTCCTATATTTAGCGGTGCGTGATGGCTCAAGTTTATTAAGTCCAACTACAGTAATCACGACTATGAGTACCCATCAACCTACTTTGTCCACGACTCCGCAATGGAATCTTATTGGGCTTCGCCTTTTACAATTTGTCCTAATAAAATACTTTACACTTACCGTTTAGTAATGAAACTTTAATGAGCATGGGAGAAAGGAAATCGATGGAAATTGAGTAAACATTTATAGCTGTTTCAAAAACATTGACATACCAATTAACGTGAATGAAAAGATGTAAATGAAAGTCAAAATAAAATTATTTTAAAGCTAGTTTAATGTATGTATGATAGACATGTATTGTTACGCTTTTTTAGGCAGATTTATAAAACAATTCCCTGCATCATTTTTTCAGGGGTTAGATGACAATGGGCGCTCCTGCGTGGGGTTCCCGCGGCGGCGGCGGCGACCGTCCCCGGCTGCTGCGCATGACGCCGCTGCGCCACAGCTTCGCTGCGCCTGCGTCGCCGCCCGCGCCGCCCCCGCGCGCGCACGACTACGCCTCCGACGCCGACACCAACAAGAAAGGTAATTTCCTTATGTGTCATCATAACACCATATATGTCTTTACTGTCATTTACATAAGCCATTCGCTCAGTTTATTTAGAACATTAACTGGAAGATGTAATAATGTTGAACTTGTACTTATGTATATCCGCAAGAGTAGAGCTGTCATATTCTTTACTACGTTATTTTGAAAACCTTTGTAACTGAAAAGGATTTCAAATTATTAAATATGGAATGTGTTATTGACTTTTCAGAAGAAGGATGGAACGCTAACTTGTCTCAAAGATGGCGAAAACTTCGTCGTCGGTGTTCACGATTACGGCCTGGCTCCGGGAACCGAGAACCAAGTCCTGTGCGCTGCTCACCTTCTCCACCAAGGCCACCACCGCATTGCTCCCCTGCACCGCCTTCCAAGTTATCATTCCGGCATCGAGGGAAAGTTTACACAACAGCGTCACTTCGTGTCACGAGTGGTGCTCCAGATTTGCTTCGTGCCTTAGGAAAGCTTGGCGGTGGACTTCGGCGGCGCGCACTATCCGCACACGACGTCCTGGCACCACCACCACAACAACCGTCCACTTTCTACGTTCCTAGTCCTACAGCAACACGGCATCCGCCATCACCGTCACCACCGCGCCAATCGGCGCAGTCAGTACGCAGGCGGTGTAGTTCACCAAACGTTTATAGAGCAGCTAAAGAAGCTGCAGCACAAAGAGACCGCACACCACTCATAAGTCAAGAAGACGAAAGTCGAGATGTGCTTGACTATACTTACGTGCCTGAAAGAAGGAAGAATAGCTCAGAGGGAAGAAGTCGTCGACCCTACAGCGAAAATGTAGAATTAGATGTCCCGTACAGAAATGGATACAATCGGCTTCCATGTGAAGCTTCCCAGAGGTTATGGGAGGAGCCGTATAGATTGCCACGGGTTCAATCACGGCAGGAGCCGATGCAGCAGTTGAGGAATGGTGTGGCAGAGTTGCGTGTGAGTGCGACTCCCAGATCGGCGCGGCCGCCTCCCGCGCCGCCAGCGTCTACACAGACGGGAAAGCGACCGCCAGCTCCTGAACCTCGAGACACACACACCTTTGAGGTATGTACTACATTATATGTAGGTATAGTATGACATTCATTATCGTGAACCAAATTCTTAATACCCTAGTAATTTGTAAGTGTCATGTTATCAAGCTGGCCTTTAATAATATTGCAGGTGCGGTTTACAAAGTCAGCCGGCGGTAAAGGTCTCGGGTTCAGCATCGTGGGTGGGCGGGACTCTCCGCGCGGAGACATGGGCATTTTTGTCAAAACCATTTTCAATAATGGCCAGGCAGCTGAATCTGCTCTCAGAGAAGGTACGTTTTATAATTACAACCATACTATTATTTACTTGACTTCAACGTTTACGATTTGGTGCCTTTGGTTAACACTTCATGACCAATCAATTGCAATCAACAACCTAATGTAAAACAAAAAATCTGTGTTTGCCTGAGTTACGTTAATAGTTTGTTTCTATGTTTTCTAGCTTTGAAGATGGAATCATCACTTAAATGTCACGATCATTAGTAAACCCATCAAGTTCTCATTTAAAAACAAACATGGTTTCGTCAAAACAAGGCTTAACCTTTTATGAATGCCATCCATCATTATTATACTTCATAGAAAGGTGCATAAAATTCCTCGGCGACTGTTGCACGACAGCTGCATGTTATATTACCTAACTGTTTCTTACACTTGCTGTTTGTACGCTATAAATAACATTTTAAGGTTATATTCATTTGAGCAAAGGGCCCTGTTCATTAGCGCTGGCACGTGGCAATTAGATCGCCCTTGTAGAATGGACGGTATTACTACCTTCAAATAAAAAAAAACACAAATTACGATGCAAGTGTTAAACGTTCGATTTCCTAGTTATTATGAGCATTCTAAGAGGTTTGCATTTAATTTAATAGGCTATATTTTAGAATAGTTCGACATTATATATAGTATGTGCCGGAAACTTAGGTAGGTACTAGCTAGAACAACCATTGTACCACATTAAGTACAATTTTAATACTCATGTCGTAAAGAAAGAGGACAAACGTGTTTTTAATGTGTCTCGAGTGTTCATTTACACTTAAAACATCAAAAACACGTTTGTCTTCAAACAGAAAATACAGATAAAATGTTTATTTTATTTCACGTTTCTTGAAAGGATATTTGGTTTTGGATGCTTTCATGTTTCGTTTAAATATTACCAGTTACATAGGCTGAACTGAGATCCAGGTGTAAATTCATGGAAACCCAGTCCAACGTACCCTGTCTACCAAAAATTATTAATATTGTTTATATAATAGGATTTTCAAAACCAAAGTCCAACGACGGACAATCAGTGCTGAATATCTACACTGATTTTGATTAAAACAAAAATACAGCAAATAGAATTCCTTGTAGAACTCCAACATTTTCCATACTTTTTAAATGTTATTATACATATTAGGCAATTAGTCAAACATATATATATCTATCCTAATTAAATAGATTTTAATGAACTGACGAATTTCTGGCATAAGTATCTTGATTCATTTGCATTTATGGCATCTGCACTCAGATAAGGACTGTGAAATTGGGGTAATGGCTTAGACATAATTAAAGCGTTTTTGCACATAAAAAAGTGTAGGAATGGCCATTATCATCCTTATCAGGAAAGTTACTGCAGACAGCGATTTACTGAATAACTAATGAGGTGTAATTTATAAGATGACTCCGTTACTGCTGTTTGATGATTCTTTCCAAATTCAGCACTAAGCCAGAAGCGATAAAGTTCTTCTGTATCTATTACATGATTTGATATTTTTACAGTACTTGAGTATTTATTTGATGTTGGTCTAGTGATGGCAAGCGCTACTGCTGAGTATGAGGTTCTGGGTTTGATTCCCAGGTCGGACAAAGTGTTCTTGATATTTATCAGTAACATGACGTGTATTTGTGCCCGTTTGATGAGGCCCACGCCCTATTATATGGGACTTAAACATAACTGCTAAAATGTAGATCAAACCTTAGGCCTGAACCTTTGTCCAGTCCTTCAGGAAAACAGGCGTGATCTTACATTACACACATGACAGTAACCATATTTCCTTGCATCCAAATGCACACACACTCACTGATACTCACTAGCACACATACACACTCATTCACTCGACTCACCACACCAATACATTGTAATTTGTTTTTGCTTTTGTGTTTTGTTTTATATTGTAGTAAGCTCCAAAAGCATAAAAAACATGATTATTCTGATACTCAAATGGGTAGTCGAAACTAACTCTCCTAAATATTGTTCCTCATTGATTCTACCTAGGAGAGCAACAATTCATCCAACAATTCGTTGTACACCTTGTAATTAACAGTGTAGGCATTGTTAAGTAAGTCTATGATATTTTTCAAAAATGTATTTTAAGTGCTGACCGTCTCTAATCTCCAGGTGACGAGATCCTGTCAGTGAACGGTCGCTGTACGGCGGGTCTGACCCACGGTGAAGCCATCCGTCTGTTCAAGGACGTGCGCGCCGGGCCTGTGCTGTTAAGGGTGACGCGTCGCCCGCCGCGCTGACTGCGCTGCGCCTGCTGCGACTTCACTCACGACCAGCAGGCGCTTGCTTACTCACCTGATATCTACTCCACCATGTAACTGCTACCACTAATGGTATGGTGGTTTAACTGTATACAGGAATGCATGACGTATTCTAAAGGTCTCCTCTATTAGTAGTTACCTACTTGGTACAAGATAATTGTTTTACATTAACAATTGCCAGCTCGTGTTTAAAGGCAGTGCCAAATCTGCTGCTACAACTAATCGTTTAAAGGTTGGCCTGTAAAGTCCTAAGGAGTTGCAAATGTTTTACGTACTATGAAGGTCTCCTTCATTAGCAGCTGCCTGATATAGTACGATAATATTAGAATATGCTTAAGAAACACTTACAATATGGCCAGCTCGTTTTTAATGGCACTGCAATATAGGTACTTCACCAAGTAGCTGTTACTAATCGCAAGAAAGTAAAGTTAGAATAGTAAGGAGTATTACGTGCTCCGAAGTTCTTCTCTTTACGTAACTACCAAGTACAATAATCAAGATGCATATTGTATGGTTCATTTTATGGAATCTCATACCAAGTTTACCCACGCATTTGACGTAGCCGGTAGAAGCACATTTACGCAGAACTGTCAAATATCTTATCGCTGATGAACGAATCACATGCATAGTATGAATATAATATTATACGTATCCATGTAGCCGGGAGACAGCCTTTGGTACACAAAGGAGACGCCAGATATAACTTAGCGTATAGTGACGCGCAAACGTCTAGACAGTAACGATTTCCTTGCTGTAGGCAGCACCTCTCTCATTACGCATTACATGGTGCAGACGGGGTATTCATTACCCACTTTCTCCTTTACAATGAGAGCGCAGAATTTTAATACGATGGTCGTGCCATTTAGACATTACTTGAGGCTGACGTGTGTCTTGGCAGAAACAATTGAAAATCAGACAAGAAAAGTTGCTTACGAATTTAGGGAACACATGGAACGAAAAAAAAATGCTCTATTCCAAGACAACAATATGATAGTTACTATAAACTGCCATCATAAACCAATCTGCCAATACTAATGGATACAGTAATAATCATAAACTAGTTTTTGCCAGTGGCTTCGCCCGCGTGGTGATCTTAAATTATCCTGCGGGGATTTTTTTTATCCCGGTAGTACGTACCGGGATAAAAAGCATATGTCTTAAAGCCAGGTTATAAACTATCTTTGTGCCAAATTTCGTCCAAACTCGTTAAGTAGATTTTGCGTGAAAGAGTAACAAACATCCATTCTAAAATCATATCTTCAGCAACATAGAAATATTGTTTTCGTACAATATAAAAATATGTATAATAAAAATTGGATGGGGACTGAAAACAAAATATGTGATTAAAATTTATATTTCCTAAACAAAAGTCATATAATGTATTTTGTAAAATATTTTTGGATTGTATATTAAAAAATTGTATTTTGGCAACTTGTATTTATATATAACTACATCCAAACAAGTATTTAAAATTTGTATAACATTACTAAACTTTATTAAAAAGTACCTACTGTAACATTGCATTTATTAGCTGCTGAAAGTGTATATCCGAGTATAATTAGAATACCCTACTAAATATATTTTTAAATAATAAGAAAGTAGGTAACTCTGTGAATGGCTTTATTGAATAATTTATATGCAATTGATATAACCGATCAAATATTTGGTTATAATTTGCATATAGATTTGTTAGTTTGTAGATTAAGACTAATGAAACTAACGAAGGCAAACGAAAAGTATAAAATACACACAGTTTGATACAATTTGATGAAAATTGTCTGTGATATTGATATTCAAAGCTGAGTGCAACATGTTGTGTTTTGTAATTATCTTAAATATAAGGCAACTAACTTATTTTTATATTCTAAAACGTATTCGACATCTACTTAGTATTTATTGTAAAGATGTTTGTAGTAAGTACATAAAACTATAATAAATTTATTTTGCTAAGAACTTAAATATTTTATAAGTATAGAATTAAGTCTACGTAAGTGCTTTTATTCGACTTGAATCGTTGCATGAATTCAGGTGAATTTTGAGAGCTTGAAATCCCAAGATATGAATTAAGGGACCATTCTTGTCTTCTAAGAGAATTTGATTGTATCAACGCAAAAATATACGTCCTTAACTCTCGTGTAATATTGTTGTTCTTTCTTTGTTTGCGTTGTTTTTTTACTTTCCTCTTAAATAACTCTTTGCATACTGCAAGTTAAGGCTTAACTCCACCTAAAATAAATATTGACATAATCATTTTTAGTATATCTGTATTTCCACAGTGCTTGTGTCTTTATTAATTTAAAACCATTGTTCAATATCAATGCATAATATAAAATAAAGTCATTTTTCGGATCTGTCTGTATGACGGCGTTTCTCTTCTTAACTACGAAACAGATTCTGATGCAGTTTTCAGTATAATTTTGAGAATTTATTCAAAAAAATGTGTGTATATACGTTAAATTACGTTAAATTTTAACATAGATATAGCACAGTTTCGAGTTTGTCATCTCGCCACATGAGTACATTGCACCCGTGCAAAGAGGGACGGGTCGCTACTTGATTATAAAGTATGTTTTTTTCGATTCCGATTTTTACAAGACTGTAACATATTGTATGACAGCATATTAATATTTTCATAATAATAATGTATCTAAAATATAAATAGAATTGTATATATTACAGTAAATATATTATTGTAGTTTTACACTAAGATAAGTATATTCGACCAATGAACTAGAAAACTTAACAATGATAGATATGGTGGCTAACTGAGTATTTTTGCATTTTAATATAGCATTTACTGTAGATACTTACGCAACAATATACTTATTTAAAAGGAAAACATTGTTTTATTTTTATTAGCTATTTAATGGATGGCTACGGCGTAGACCCGCGTAGACCTTTCGTAGACCTTCGTAGATCGGTTACCTACTTTAAAAAATATATAGGTCTGCGGTATTTGAGATGTCGTAACCCTTTACTTTCTTAAGTGGATCAAGCCTGTCCTGAAAACATATTGAAATCAATTGAGAATGTAATAGTAGCTTAAAACCGACGCTGTTGTAATAAATTATATTTAAAAGGATAGACCTTCTGCTTCGATGTTTGATCCGAAAGCTGTATAATGTTTGGTGCGTATTTAAATACTTACCCTCATGTCCTGTGAAAAAACCATGAATTATTACAACCACCACTATCTACTGTTATCCACCGATTGTTGCATAGATTATAATCTAACTAGCCTGTTTTATTTCCCACTGCAGGGCAAAGCCTCCCTCTCCCTTTTCCACAGAATTCTGTCTTTTGCTAGTGCTGGCCAGTCCTTTCGGTACGAGTCAAGCTCGTCCCGCCATCTTCGTCTCGGCCTGCCGATGCCGCGATGTCGTTAACGTTAATTGATCAAGAAAAATATTTCCATAATTATTCATCATGCATATGAGTTTGTTTTCACAGTTTTAAAATACTAGAGGTCGCTGTCATTCTTTCTCTATGTAATTTCCAAACCATCGTTGACGATATTCGCTTCGTTCACGATTCGCTCTGTAGATGTCGCTTATTTTTGTATCTGTTACCCTGTCGTTCTGCCATCGACGTTACAAAATGAAACCTTCCATTAGTTTTAATAATTTAAAGAAACGTGGTCCATTTTGAAAGTATTTACGTTATCCTATTAAAAAATCACACTAAAAGTGAGAATCTATAAATATCGATACAAAATATCAATAAAAAATTGCCAAGTGTGAGTTGAACTCCCGTGGAATGGGTTCCGTACGATGAATATGTTACACACGAAAAGCAATTTATATAAAGTAGGTTGGACTTACATAACATTTCCACTGTTAAAAAGTCAGTAATCAGATCTAATGTAGAGCAAAGCTCCTAACTGTGCTCACATTTCTTTTTGAGGGTGTTCTTCTATTTTAGCTGTTATATTATTGTAAGTGTAATATACACACATGTTAAAATCATAACCGTTGGGTAAAAAAAAAGTTGGGTAAAAAGGTATTTCTTACACGCCAGCAGTTACTTCATAGCCATCATCATCATCATCTTCCGAGCCTTTTCCCAATCATGTTGGGGTCGGCTTTCAGTCTAACCGGATGCAGCTGAGTACCAGTATTTTACGTGGAGCGACTGCCTATCTGACCTATACACTAATCTAGCCATTATAACAAATTTAAGTAGGTACCTGTAACTATTGTCCGTAAGAAATTATAGAGTTTCACCTACAGGGTTGGAGTAACCCTCCAACCCTGTAGGTGTTACAAATTCCTTATTTTTTTGTTGTTTTTATGCAAATCCTAGCCTGCTTTCCAAATGTCAGCTTTCTAGGAGGTCCTCCAGAAGGGGGGGGGGGGGGGGGGGTGTTCCCTTTTTATAAGTAAGTCAGTAATGACTAAATCGACGTATTTTAGGTATTTATATATCCAGAGTGAAAAAACTGGTCAAATGAAACATAATGTAATTTATAAGTCTGTTAACTATACATTTTATCCTGAGAACAGGCCGAAGTTATAAGGGTATGAAAATACGACGAAACGAATCCAGAAATGGCAGGTCGTAACCCTGTTTTTTGTTTTGGCTCGTCGTGGTGGGGTTACCACATCATCCCCAGATACCAAGGATTTAATTGCCATTGTACTGCCCTGGTAATCGAGAGGGCAGTAAGTCTAAGGTTGGCCACCTTCGACTTACTGCCCTCTCGATTACCGGGGCAGTGTAGTTGAAAAACATGTTCCCCATATATTCCAACCACAAATGTAAGTTCGTACTCACTATACTGAAAGATTTACCACCACGATATTTTTTGTCCATAGACTTCTCATAGGTTTTCTTGTAATCTGTACCTAAGTAAAGAACTAATTTCCGTATTTTTGATAAAAAAAAATTAAATCAGCAGTTGCGGTGATAAGCGGAGAATGATCAATATTCATATATTTCTTAAATACCTTCAAAAATATTTATTTTGCAATTAAAAGAACTATATATTTAATACTCTCACATAAAGCCCTTCCATTTGATGCCATACGGTACAGTTTGCAAAACATTTGTTTAAAATTTTCTAGTTGTCCCCGCCCTCCCCAAAGGTTGTCTGGGTATTCAAATAGACCAAACTGGTTGTGACAGATGGACACACAAATAGACACACGAGTGATCATATAAGGGTTCCATTTTCATTATGACGTTCGGAACGTTAAAAAAATATTATGGTAAAGTTAAATGTTTCAATAACTACTAATATTTAAAAATGTAAATGCTAAATTAAAACTACGGAATACCTTCATAGTAGGTACGATCTCAACGAGATATTAAAGAAATGAATAAGTGAATTTAATAAGACATCTAACAGAACGGTGCTGAAACTAATTTATTTTGTAGAAAGCAGCAGGGTGCAAGCACCAATTACTCACAAATATTCTACTTACGTAGGTAGATACAACATAAAATGTTGCTGAATGCATCGTCGTCGGTCCAAATAAAGAGAATTCATTTGCATCGCAGACAGATATGTACGGACGACATTCCGTAAAAGCGTGAATTCGTTGAACGAAGTGGATACATAATAGGTAGATAGGGACCTACGTGCATTTATGTTTCGGAATGAAGCGCTCGGTAGGTACAAGCAAACCTCATTACCTCGTGAATGTCGTCAACGCCATGACATTAATCGCCCGTGAACGCGAACGACGTGATTACACGACGAAATTTATTTCGGCTTAATTAACAATTGCAACCGTTCATATAGACGCACAATGGTTCGAAATCGACGCTCAGTGGACATTGAGATCAAAATTTCTGTAGGCGAGAAATAAAAATTGGAACGGCTTTATTTCAGTATTATTTATAATATTTGGGAATATGACAGATATAGACAGCACCATCTCCGAAAAAAAAATTATTTAATATTTTTTTGTTTGAAGAAAAACACAAAAGTCGTTTTTTCTCCCAACTTAATAAAACTTAAAGCCTGCGGCTTACATGGGTGTTGTCCTACATGAGGTGATTCCGAAATGCTATAACATGCACACCCATGCGCGCCGCTTCACTCACAGCAGAGTGTTGAATTTCGAGAAATCCAGTTAGAAATTTTTACGTTGATTTAGGTGTGATCTTGAAAAATATACAAAGCAATCGACTTTAGTGTGCTAATTTTATTCATTATAATGAGAAATAATGGAATATACAGTATAAAAAAAAAACTAAAAAACACCCATTTACAATACAAATAAATATTTTTTAAGATAATTTAATTAGTTATTAGTAGATTATGTCAGTTGTTTGACTTCTTAATTAACATAAAACAGAGCTATTTTTAGTACAAAAACTTATAACTAATACAGAAAAATACTAAGAATAGGCAATATTATAATTGAGAAATACATATATAAAATTTACACAAAAACATCAAACAATAAAATCTAATCTACTGAGTTTCGTCATCGCTATCAAAGAATTCAAAATCAGAATCCATCATACTTGGCACCTCAACAAATTCAATGTTTTCCTAACCCATGGTATCCGGGAAAATTAAAAGAAGAGACTTCATTTCTTCAGTTAAATCATTCCTACTCTTATTTGTCAGTTTAGGTCGAATGCCTGACAAATATGGGTCTGAAGATACGAAGAAACCATTAAAAATGTCTTGGTTTGTCGCTCTGCGACAAAATTTCCGCGTATGATGTTCCCTGAGTTTTCTAAAATCTTTGTTTCGAGCCTCCGATGCCTCTTCTGATAGCTTTCCTATAGGCAAAATGTTGAAATGTATTATTATTTCGACTCCATGCAGCAGAAGTTTGTGGATACTGGAATGCATGAAATACCAGCCATACAGTTCCACATACAGCTGCGCAGTTTCGTCGAGATAATTGGCAAACAAATCAATATTTAATACACTGTCCTGATGATACAACACGGAGAATAGTTGCAAATTTTTGGATGAGCTCCTGGCCTGTTAGTCTAGTGGTTAGTGATTCTGACTGTTAAGACTGAGATTGTGGGTTCGATTCCCACCCAGGAAATATCTTTGTGTGATGAGCAATCATTTGTTCTCTGTCTGGGTGTAGTTTATCTATAATATGTATGTGTTTAGAAATATTTAAGTATGTTTATCAGTTGTCTGGTTACCATAGTACAGGCTCTGCCTAGTTTGGGATCAGATAACGTTGTGTTGGTTGTCCTACGATATTATTATTATTTGCAGTCTTCTCAGGACACTGGAAAAAAATTCTAGCCGTGTTACCATCATTCGTAGTTCCAGCACCTTTATATAAAAATATTGATATGAGAACATTATTAGATAAGTTTTATAATATTACACTAACTAAAAAACCCTTTAATATTATACAAAATATATAAATCAACTTAGCTTGTTTTACGATATCCACTAGGAGTCCCATTTCCTCTCGAAATTTTCGCTGTATCGTCTGTTTGCGACTTTTCAAAGCTGCTTTACTAGCTTCATCTCTGGCTTGCCATTTTTTTAAATCTAATTGGTAAGCGATATGCAGCAGGCGTTCCATGGATCTAATCCATGCCTGCTAGTACTAACATAATCTACTAACAACGAATTAAATTATCATAAGAAATACTGCAGACTCTATTTAAGTATATTGTAAACGAGTCTCTATTTGAATGTTTTTTTTTTTAGTTTTTTTATACTATATATTCCATTATTTCTTATTATAATTAATAAAATTAGCACACTAAGGCTACTAGGCTTTAAGTTTTATTAAGTTGTGAGAAAAAACGACTTTAGTGTTTTTCTTCATACAAAAAAAATATTAAATATTTTTTTTTTCGGAGATGGTGCTGTCTATAGCTGTCATATTACCAAATATTATAAATAATGCTAAAATAAAGCCGTTCCAATTATTATTTCTCGCCTACAGAAATTTTGATTTCAATGTCCACTGAGCGTCGATTTCGAACCACTGTGAGACGGTGCCAGTGGTAGAACTAGTTATGCTCGTGACTCGGGCCCTATTTTATAGAAGGCTAGCTTTTGTCCGCGGCTTCGCCCGCGTGGAGGTCGGAAATTATCCCGCGGGAATATACTACCGGGATAAAAAGTAGCCTATGTCCTTTCTCAGGCTCTATACTATCTGTGTACCAAATTTCATTTGAATCGGTTCAGTAGTTTTAGCAGGAAAGCGAGACAGACAGACAGACAGAGTTACTTTTGCATTTATAATATTAGTGTGGATAATGAAGAAGGAACACGACGTAAACCATGGCAGTGATATCGACGCAAAAACTGAAATCATGGATTCAGAGCATGATTCTGAAAACCCCTGCTATAAAATTTTTGATAATTTTTTTTTTTAATGCTGCTGCATACATTTGACCGTGTACATATTGTACTTTTCTATACAACATCAGATTTTAGTTCTGGTAACCGGCGAAAAATTTCTACGCTAGAATCATGTGTTGAGTCCATGTTTTCGGTTTGCGCGTCCCACCCTGTTTGACAGACAGTTCCCCAATTTCCCTTTGGAGCAGTGGTGACCCAGTGGAGCAGTGGTGGCCCAGCGTTAACGGACGCGACTTACGAGTAGTTCATGAGTTCAAACCCAAGCAGGCGCATTACTTTGTGTAAATTATTTCATCGCCACTGCTCTCATAACGGTGAAGGAAAACATCGTGAGGAAACCGGCATGTCTTAGAACTAAAAATTCGAAGACATGTGACATCTACCAACCCGCACTGGGCCCGCGTGGTGGATTATGGCCCACTCCCTCTCACCAAGAGGAAGCCTGTGTCTCAGCAGTGGGAACATTATAGGCTGCTGATGATGACCCTGTTTGCAGGTAGGTAACTACGAGAAATGAGAAATTATTTGCTGTCACACTTAAAATGACGCAGCTGCAAGGCTATGATATATAGGTGTCCGAAGTCTGCATCGAGAGTTCTTGTCTTGGATATTATGCAGTCTAGAGTAGCTTCTGTAACTTACTTAGCCCTTAGAAATTCCGGAACCGTTCTTTGAAATATATATCTAGTGTTTGCACAGAATAACGTTAAGTCATCTTTACGATAAATCTCTTTCCAATGCTCCTGGCTTGGAGAACTTTTCACAAAGTGTAGCAACCAATATCACTATTTTCCACTGACTAAAGGTATTGAAAAGAAAACAACAATATTTATTACGGTGATTATATAATATATTATAGTAACATAAAAGATTAATAGTAACTAAGATAACATATATCACCTAATAAGTAAATAATGAATATTGTGTATATTCATCAAAGGGTATATAATCAGATGTTAATGATGAGAAAAGTTAAGTGTCTTATCCGCTCGTAAGTCATATTACCGACTGCAGCTTACTCTAGAACGATGCTCAAGCAAGAATCTCGATCGGTTATACTAGATATTCGCAGCGTTCTAGTAAAAACTAATTTCGTTTCTTCAATCGAGATTCATGATTCATCACTTTCTTAGAATACACTCCTTCTAAAAGTTACTAACAAATCAGTTTTTCTCAATGTTACTAGCAAGTACAAAAATAATATTCTATTTGTATCTATCTAGATAACTAAATGACATGCTGGCTCTTATGATTACAAAAAAAAACTTTTACCGATTTTTGTAGGTACATCACTGCACTCTATTACTAGTACCAACAATTAATTAGAGGACAGTGACATACGTAAAGTTAATTACGTCGAATTTAATAAAACTATATATATTTTCAGTTTGTCTCCACATTAAATTCCAAAACTTATTATAAAAGTAGTAGACGATGAGTGACAAGCGGCGACGGACTTAACATAACCCGCTAAATAAAACAGTTATGAATAAATAACAAAATATTTACAAGTCCTTAACTAAATAGTTCGATGCATTATAACTAAGCAATGGTATGATAGGTACCGCTATTGGCAATAAGTATCATGGCAAGTAAAGGTTTGCATAAGAATACATTAAACATTCAGCTTTCAAAAATGTTTATAGATTGAACTTTTTGTTTACGGCATTTGCAAGAGTAAAATTAAATGTTTACATTATTATATTTAGAAATACATTGCTGATTATGATTAGACAACATATAATGAAGCAAATAGTGGATAATAGACGTACACTCGATATTATCTACTCTTAAGTCACCATCTGTAGGGGTTATTGCATGTGAAAAAGTTAGATCTCCATCGAAAACGCACGCGTCCCTATTATTATGTTTACGTACTTATTCTGAAAGCTCTGCTTTATTATCGACGCTTCACAAGCTTAGATTATAGTTATTATGTCAATTATGTACATCACCGTGTGCGCATAATGATTCATGAAACTTAAAATGGCACTAATGACATCAATTTTGATCTTCGTTTTTTCGCACATGTACTTTAAGTACAATGCCTAATATTCAATGTTGTCTTCAACATTTCTACAGTCCAGACTAGTTAATTAAACCGAATTAATAAATAAACGATTTTAACAAAAATGAGACACAGTCTTAATAAACCTATCGTTACGAGAATTCGTTACAGACCGATAACATAAATTACCTATTTACAATCTTATAGAAACAGTGACTAATGAATGAGGCAAACTGTAAATAAAAGAAGAAAGAATAACCAGTCCCGAAACCCTACACTTTCATCGCACTTTCCTAAATTGAATGGTGTCAGTTAGCACCGTTTTACTCTCTCCTTTAGACGCAAGCTCGCAGATAAATGAATCTGTAAATCGGAATGCTAACCGGGCTTTGAGACACGCCACCAAACTCAATTATTCAAGGAGATCTTTATTACCAATTTGGTATCACTGTTGTAGGCGTAGGCTTTACTGTATTCAAACTTATTTTATAATATTTGTATTCAAATATCCATATTGCCTTTAGGGTTCCTAAGTACAAGGGTAACCGGGCCAGCAGGCAGCGCCTTGAGAGCCGCCCAGGCTTGTGTGCGTGTGAATCCTTCCATCGACTGTCCACCAGCTGATAGAAGTTCTGCACCGACTAGAACACGACCGCTTTGTGCTGCTGCTCCGCCTGTAATTCAATATCAAAATGTAAAGACTCACTTTAGGTGCTAATTTCAGTAAGGCAATGAAATTTTATTAATCATGTAAATGGCTTAACGAAGAAGTTTTACAAGCTGACCTGCGAAAAGTTTCTTAATGGTGAGTGGACGATCGCCTCGCGGCGAGTCGCGGCCGCCATCCAAGCCAAAGCCGAGCCCGGCTCCACCGCCAGCCTTCTCCAGCAGCACCGATACAACAGCACCGGTAGTTTTACTCTCGACTCCCAAATCTTTGTTTTCCACCTCATTTCGGACCTTCGACTCCGCTGTGGAACAAAATGATAAGTCAGAATATATTTTAATAAAAAATAAACCAAATTACAGTATGATTCTTGTAACTCGTTACAAACCTTTGTCAGAGCCGCATCCTACACCGTTTGCATTTTGTCGATTTTCGATCTCTATGTCGATTATAACTTCTGAACGTTGCTCCTGAAAAACAAAATTAGTTTCATGTTTTATTAAATACATATTTTGTTGTATGTAAGTATGACCTCAAACAGGATCTTATTATCTGTCCTTATATGGTGCAAAAAATACAATGTGCCTCTTAAAAAGAAAGCTTATTTGCGTGGCTTTGTTTCTTATGTAAGGCTTTCGAAGATTTTTACAGTATTGTTTGGTGTTCATTTGCAAAAAGAATATATACGTGCATATCATCATTCTAAAGGTACACTAAGTCGAATGCAGAATATAGAAACACTAGCTTCTACACGCGACGTTACCCGCATGCAATTTGAACCCCAGAGCCACCGAGCACCACCCGAGCTAGTACCTACTCCGTTTTCGCTTAGCGTTCTTTCTGTAATTTTAGCTTTTAACCTTCCGCAAGATTCAGGTTATCAAATAGAAGAAATATTTTCCAAAATAGTTCCAAAGATAAGTGCGTTCAAACAAACTTTTCAGCTTTATTATTAGTAACGATTATAACGGTGCTTACCTTAAGGATAGTAACAGATTGTGCATGTGTTAACCCTGCCATAGCGCAGCCGTTTATGCTTCTGACTTTGGCTCCCCTCTTCAGTCCTGCTTTGGCCGCCACACTATCTGCTAAAACTCTATGAACCTGAAATGAAAATCATTACTTAGTGAAACATACTGGGTACAACATAATAATCTGATTAACAGGTTCACTGTCCTTGAAGCAAACACAGTGGTTAAACAATCGCCGTGAATCATAATGATGTGATCTTGGGTCAGATAGAGAGAGAGGACTGGATAAAATTAGAGATATTAGAGTAATAATATATCCCTCATTTTATCCAGCCTTATTGCTTGGTGACTAAATTTTTATTCTTTTTAATTGTTGTATTGTCAAAAGCTTAAGATTAGACTATTCTAATAAACTAGCCTAATTTTAAGTTGAGAGCTCACAAGAACCATGCAAGGACTTTCGTAATTGTTTTAGTAAATCAATCAATTAATTAAGTATACGCACCGTAACCTCTTTCGCTTCACAGTCGATACCACCGGCCAAAATAAGTCCTACGCCTGTACCAGCTCCTCGTCTCAGTCGAATGGTTTGAGTCGGTACTTTAACTTCTTCTGCAGAACTAATATCAGTTTTGTCGCTCGTTGTATCGATTTCGATTTTATTAATAACTTCTAATGATTTTTCTTTTGTTTTCACGTTGTTGCAAATTCCATCAATGCTATCAATAGCTTTGTATTGTTCGATTACTTCAGGTTTACTAGTCTTCTCTTGTTTGTTGGATAGCCCACTTTCAACTTTTTTTACAACAAATTCATGTTTGTCAGTCAGACTTGATATTTTGTTATTGTCATAGTTATCAAGTCCGGCTTTTTTAATTTCCTTTATTATCTTTTCAGATATAACTTTAGGGGCATCTTCAACTTTAGGACTTTCTAAATTAATATCACATTGTTTGTTTTTATTAGCGGAACTGGAGTTTCGTTTCAGTCGTGTATTTTTTAAATCATTCTTCCTCTGCCAGACGTTAGCGTCGCTGTCACTATCAGAGTCAGTTTCGGCAATAACTTTGTTACGTCGTCTGTTTTCGCCTTTATTCGACATAACACTCACTGATGGCGTGAGTGTAGAAAGGCGCTCAGACGTTTTGTGTACTGGACTCGGGGACCTGTCGCAAGACTCGTGTGAGAACTTAGCTTCCACAACAGGTGATTTCAGTTTAGCATCTCTGCCACTCCTGCATTTTGCCGATGCCAAAATGTTTCGTCTGTTGATCGTATCGATATTATACGATTTCGAAACTTTTCTCTTATCGGAGTCAGCGACAGAGCTTTCAAGTGAACTACAACTCGCTTGCGATCCAGACGTAGCTGCCGAACCTGCCGACGAACTGAGTGACACGTTAGTATCAGAAGACACGGAACGACACACATTACGTTTCATGTAATCTTCCGGGTTCTTTTCCGTAGCATTTGCTTTATTCGATAACTCAGTCTTGAACACTGAATAAGCTGTATAGTGAGAAACTCGTGGTGAGAGACGTGAGCTGTCAGATTCTATATTTTCTATATTATGCATTGGAGAAGAAGCTGAAGACCGATAACTAGACTGTGTGGAACTCATTGCAGAGTCGTTGTCACTATCTACTACGTCAGTAGCAGTGCATATTTTTATATCTACGTTCTTATAGTCTCGGATGTAATTTAATATATTGTCTTTGTGGTCTCTTCTCGATGAGTTTAATTGATCTGATGATAAATTCTTGCTTGTTGTTAATGTAGCTGTAGGCACTCGACCTGTTAATCCATTTGTATCCATGGTTGACCTCAGAGACTTAGTTGTTTTGTAAGATGTTTTATTCATTAGGTCTAGTCTCTCATTGTAATTAGGCTCTGGAGTAGATTCTTTAGAAAGATTTGAAGGTGTGTACACTTGTAACGATTTACGTTTGAAAGCTGGAGAATATTTTGGTAGGTTGTTGGGCAGTAGGTCGGCTTTCCATTTTGTTTCATTTATGTTGACGGGTTTTGAATGATTTGGTTTGTTAACTTTCGTATTTACATTGCTTTGATTGTTCTTCAAAAGGAATGATTTAGAAAGCGCGTCTTGAACTTTAATTTCGGGAAGATCCACAATTGGAGTTTGTACTTCAGGTATAACTAAACATCTTAATTTAGACATTGATTTCTTCCTTTGTTCGATTAAATAGTCTAAATTAGATTTGTGCTTCGATATATTTTTATTGCCGTTGTCATCACTAACACTTCGTGCATGATACACCGTCTTAGCGAATGAAGGATCTATACTCGAAGGTAACGTAGTAGTGCTTCCATAAAATAAGGGTTTAGCCTCTGCATATAGGGACGTATTCATCGCTGAGACGTATGTCGAAGCAGTTGAAGCACGTTCCACGCTTCCCAAAACTTCCGGTCTCTCTGAATTCCTCTTGTACGAACGAGGTAGTTCATCAAGATTGTCTTGAGATTTCGTCAAACGTCTATCCAAAGAAGATACGTCGGTATAGCTGCTAGCATATGGGACCGTACTTTTTCTCACAGTTGAAGGGTTTCTAGTTGGCAATGTGCCACATTTATCCAAGCGATCTGAAGATGCCGCTCGATCATTTGAAAACATGGCAATTTTGTCTTTAACACTAGCCTCACTACGGGCATCTTGCGTCCTGGATGTATAAGAGAAGCGAGGTCGCGCGCCGGGCCAGCCTGCCGGCATGCGCAAAGGGAGGCGGGTCGTCTCCGGGGTCTTCTCCACAGCCTCGCAAGGAGTTTCTACTCCATCTGGAGGTTGTCTTGGGCATGATGGTAGAGGAGTCTCGTCATTAGACAAACTCTTGTCTTCAGCGTCGCTTTTGTTGACACGATCTGAAAAATTAAGGATAATCATATCATATACCATATCATAACAAATACCGGAAAACACAGCCCTAAAATTTAAATCAGGTAAACAGTTTTAAAGAACAGAGCTCCCTGTAGCCACTTGGTTTTCTCTGTGCCATTATCAGCACGCGAACTAATCTGAACGGTGTCTATAAGAACAGCTGATGCGATCGTGTTAAGATAACAGCAACCTTTTGATATGAACTAAAGCCGATACACGTTATTACGACATCATCAATTAATATATTCGCTAACGACATCGGTATGCGCGTGCAACACTTAAATGAAATATACCTAAGTGTGTAGTCAGCATCTTATGCTTATACATAAGTGAATAAACTAAATATTTGTATCCAGGTCAACTCTCGCCGCTGGTGTTATCGTAAATACCTCAACTTATACCAACCGCATGGTTATAACACTAAAATTTAAATGCATTTATTTGATTTCACAAGCAAGGGAAATATTTCAAGTGATGATGATGTGATAAACTGTCAGCTATCGTTGAAGGAACTTACACAAATAAGTTAGCACTATGAATCACTAGCAGTGTCCTATTACAGTTGACCAACACTGTATGAGCTAAGATGATGCGTCATGGTACGTACTCCATCACAAGTGATACTTACTCACTGATACTTGTGGTAATATGCAAATGATTTTAAGATATTGGCACAAACAAAGAAATTATATTAAGAGATCCCTCTTAATAAGCGAAAGATTGCCCGCGAAATTCAGATTTCCATAAATCATCAATACAATACTCTAATAATCATCAATCTAAATTATTTTAATGCCTTCGAATGATTTTTTCATGAAATAGACATTCAATGGAATTAAATGATCTTAGAGGGTATTCATGACTTTAATTAATATAACTCTGTAAAGAGATATTTGTAGCGAATTATATTTTAATCAACATACAACCTGCACCCTAATAGAGTATCTCACGATTTATGATAATCCGTTTCAATTAAACAGTTCAACAATATTCATTGCGTTATTTACGTTGCTGAGCAGACACATTTTTCGAACATACAAAGCAATGGTTTAACAATCTGTTTCAAAACGAAACAGATTATGATTAATCGTGAGTTACGTAATTATGGTGCTGGTAATTTCCAGTACTAACCCCACAAGATCAACATTAAGCCCAACTCGTATCATCAAAGATTTTTAACCCTTTTTTTTCATTTATAATTACGTAAGCATGCTTTTCAAATTCACATAAGACAATGGCTGATTAGTCGAAACGGCTTTGTTTGCCATAATAAAAAGTAGAATAGAATAACCTGCTACTACCAGCAATTGCAAAAAAAACGTTAGAAAATTTGAATTTATCAGGCTACCCTTACGCTTCCACCTTAATTGATCTGATTTGTTTCAGTTTTTTTTTTTTGAAATATTCAGTACACCATTGTCAAATCACAATAAGATGTTTACAGTAAAAGTACCTTCTTTCTCCTCTTCGATTCGGTGTAAACAACGAGAATGTCTGATTTTAACAACGCTATATGTTGTAGAGTCTAGCACTAACACTTTTTGAGTATACATCACATTAAAACAAGCCACTTGACACTGATTCTAATTCTTGCATTTATTTTTCGAACATTCTTGAACTTATCTATAGTAGATCACCATGACATTTATATGTATTTAATTTTTTTTTTAATTAAGACAAATGATTCAAAATGGGTTAATTTAAAGAGATATGTAATACAACTGACGTTTTCCATCTCGATATTCGTAGTAAAATTAATGTACATCAATTTTACAGACACGGCACGCTGCCACTTATTTACACAAGTGTAACTGAAATTCAGCCTTAGAATGGATAACCTCAAGGGTAGATACTAACAATATTATTAATTTCATATCGTCACTAAAAAGGAACAACAAAGACATTTGGATTCATTTATTCAGTTGCGTAAACTTTTGAATTACGTCGATGGTCACTACAGAAAACAAAAAGTAGGTACACACATGAAGTATTGCTGAAATATTCTTTGGGTATAAATTGTGATTTTAAAGTATTTAAACCTATAATAAAGTAACATCACACCATCACAAGTATGGATATATTATTTCCTACGTAAATAGTTTTAATATTAAACAGAACAGAACAGCAATATTTTTTCAGTTTGTTCAGTTGGTCACGATGTCCTTTTGTACGGATATATTTAAAAACACATTCCAACATACCATCTTATCAACACTGTTATCAAGAAATACATAATTGCTAGGTATATCGGTACCAGCATAATACCTACTCATTCATAACGGTTACATTATTATGAATATTATCTATTTTCCAGTATTATGGTTTTATATAATTTCTCAAAGTTTCCTATGCTAATTTTTATAAAGGTAGGAAATAAGTGCAACATAAACATTTTTGAAAATTTATCTTGGGTAACTAAATAAATAAGTATCTTCGTTTCATAAGTGCCCATGTAGATTTATGTGAAATAAAATATTTCGATTTGATTTTTACTTGATTGAATACAAAAATCGGCACTAAAAAACGGTTTTTATTTAATATTAATGAATTCATTCATCTTCTACGAATATAAACATGAGGATTTTGTTTTCTGAATTATAACTATGATTGATTAATTTACCATTTCTTTGTAACGAAGAAACCAAATAATTCCTCACCTTTTTCCACCATAAAATCAAAATATTTTTATTTCACATAAACATACATGCACTTATGAAATGTCAGAAGCTAGGTGCATAAGTGAGGCACTTATACAACCACAAATATCTACAGCCTTAACCAATCCTGCAAGGATAATTACTGTAACATTAATTTTCTTAAGAATGGAAAGCTCAATTCATATAGATATAATACCGAAACTATTTGCAATTGGACCAGAAAAGCTTGCCTCATTGAGTCGTTGGATTAAAACATGTTGTCGAATAAAGGCTATGTATGTGTCCTAGGAAGCGGCCTGAAGAAGGTGACCGCTAGGTCAACTCTACATACACACGTACATAGGCTGCGGCTTAGCTCGGCGCGCCAGATACAAAATATAACCTGGTGTTGTATATGTGACGATAATTTATAAATACTTTAATTAATTAATTTAGACCGCTAAGTTTATACACAAAGCTTTGTGAAAAAATAAATCCTTCATACAAACCATGAAGCGACACCGATCGCCTCGGCAGTTTCCTCGTGTCCAACATTATGAACAAAACAAAATATCACTTCCAAGGTGATCGTCATTTGAACCAATTCATAACACTACACTTTCATTCGTGAAACCAGTTTTTGAATCCTGTTCGTACTGAAAACTTACTTTCATTGTGCACTTCGGAAAATTAATCAGAAAAAAAAACTTCCGATACCGAAAACTCTTAACCAATTATTTGGCAACTGAATAATGTTACGGATCTCAAAAGTCCGAAGAATGAGGATCGAGTTAAGAATGCGGAACGTGTCCATTAACGACCGAAATAACAGTTATTTTACATAGGGCGGTGCGTGCAGTGGCGTGCGCCCACGGCGGTGTGCGAGCGCGAGCGGCGAGCGCGGAGCCGCCGCGACATGGCGCGATGCACTGACTGGCGGTGGACTTGCAGAAATTTGCAGCGTCGCCGCCCTTGACGGGGGCGTTGCTCCGAGCCAGGGACGGACACCGAGCTGCGCACGCGACGCTCCCCCGCGGCCCACCGCACACCCGTCACCCGACAGGCCGGCACACGGGCCCATCACCACCGACCGAAACTACCATTTATTATCAACCGCCCCGGCCGCGAACCTGACTAACACTGTGACCTAAAGACACGCGATTATTATCAAGATCACATCACACAACATTGGCTTACTGAAACCTCAGGAAGTCACTGAAGGAACGCTAAGTCTAGTGTTCTAACGTTGCTCGATAAGCAATAAGCATCGATCGGTATCGTGTGCTATTTTTAGCCAGTAGGCGCTGGAGGGCGGCGACCGTGAGCTCTCGCGCACAGCAGACGGCGCCCGCGCACCACAGATGTCAGGGTCGAGGCGCCCCAACTCTAACTTGATCTTTTATTTCCGTCCTCATGAGTCTTTCTAATATCGTTCCAAACTCTAATTTATTTTCCAATTTATATAAATGTAGCCCTTTAAATGCTGAACTGGTCCATAATAGCCGCTTTCTTTTGCTTTCTTTTCATATTTGCGGTGAAAGAACGACTGCCATCGTGGAATGCGCCTTGTAGGTATATAGGAGTGACGTCGCCGTGGCCACGGGAGGCTGGAATGCTGCCTGTGCCCTCCGCCGCCGCCGCCCCTCGCAATCCGGACGCGGCCTTTAAACCGCTCCGACGTGTTTGCAGAGTTGTTTGCACATTTTTTTACATTCCCGTCCTTTTATTAAGCCCTCCTGTAATACCTACCTCAATATAGGAATAGATATCTGTAGAGTCGTTGCTGGAGTTGAGAATTTTTTATATCTTTCATTTATAAATATTTTATAAGAAATTCTTTCAAAGTAAGCCAATTTTAACTTTAGAGAGGTACCGGAGCTTTATGTAAGAACTTTGCGGTAGGTATAAGGAACGATGACACAACGAACCTCACCGCGACTGCGGTGTTGTTGTGCAGCTAATTTACAGGGAACTGGGTTTCTTGTTCTTTGAATATAATCGACGGATCCAACAGCGAAACTATGAAATGGATAAGTGAAAGAAAGTGCAATCGATTTCACTTTCAAAACTAAATTAACTTTCTCTAGTGACATGTCTTACGTAATCTGAACAAAACAAGTCAATAATAACCGCAACATTTATATCTGTAAAGGTCGTCAGGCATTTACAACTTATCAAAGTTAGATTTATGTGTCGAACTAAACAGTCCTTCTAGCGCCAATGGATTGTCACCCAAGGCTTGCATTAGCTACACTTACCTACATGGTACATTCATGTGATAAATAAGGTTAATTAAGCAATTAATATCTGAGCTGCAGACTTTTTTACAATGAAGAATAAGCTAAAACAAGTTTTTCGCGCGTAGATGAAACTTAAAAGCTGCCGATTAAGGTACGATAGTTTTTGCGCCAAAACTTTCTTACAGTGAATGGCCAGCGACTACATTCGTACATCGCTGAGAACGTACCTATAGCACAATGAATAAAATACTTTTAACTCGGTATGTGGCCGGTTACCTTTCTGTATAGCAAGCCAAACAGTCCAAAGCATGCCCTGGGACCCGTCAGATATACACAAACCCTGTCTTGTAAATACAGACCTTATGCCCCTTAACCCTGAGACGTAAATCACCTTGATTGATAAATATTTTTTTTTGGACCTCAGAGGAAATGCCGAGACTTCCAACTTAAATGGCAACCGGATAAATGAATGTGCCACAAAATATTTGAGACTAAATCACTGTAATTTTGTTTTTTCTCATACCCAGAAAGTATTTGGTCGGACATAGTCTAAAGTCGTACGTAAGTGTGTGCCTGTACAGAATGCGGATCCCACCCCTATCCTGGTAATAAAGGAGATGGTACCTATCTGACCACAAATTGACAATCACTTTCAATCATAAAATGATGTTGGTGAGACGATATGCAAAGCGGTGGCTAAACAATGAAAGCCGACGGACAGGTCGTGGTCGTCACTTAATGATCGTGCGCGGGATTCCAGCTCACCTTACTTTCCTCTCGGGAATTTATTTGAAAGTACTTTTATGTAGTGTTCAGGCTTGAAAAAATACAATTGTTCTTTGCTTCATTGAAAGTCGTGATCATGCAGTTAAAATGTTTTCGAACATATTTCATGTATAGGTATGTGTTTCAAAGTTATGCGCACGCAACCGACACCTAAGGCTAAAGAAACTTCATACAGATGGGAGGTGTTCATAGCAAAGTCAATAATTAAAACATGGTGTAATCAATATTTAACGTATTGCAAAATCATGATTTGTAGAACTATAATGAAGAAGCTAAATTGGCGCAATTAAAGTCAATATTTTACAGGTGAAACAGCGGCTGATGATGAAGTCGTGAGGTTTTATTCCTAGGTTGATCAATCTACAGGGCTGGCACCAGCGCACAACCTGTTACCATGTATTCAGCACATGGCTCTGAATTTTTTCATCTCTTTGTAATGTAAAGTATGGAGCAATACGACCGCGTAGGTGCAATACCAACGCGGTCATAATGCTTGAAACAGTTTTTCTATGAAACCGTTTTTTTTTTTATAAACGACGAAAAATTTCTACATTAGGGTGCCGAGAATCATGTGCTGAATACATGGTCACAATGTGTGCCTTGATGTCTTTGCCATTCTGTATACTTTGCGCATCGATGTCTCAGCCAACCTGTAGATTGCTGAAATGCTTGTTTAGCATTTCTCGGTCGATTCATATAAATGACGCACACGCCCCTTTATTTCCACAATATATGAATGATTATTTTGATATCATAATTCTTATGTACGTGGAAATGTGTTTTATAGCAAAGTCAACGGAACAAACGTGCTATTAAGAATAATAGCTATCTGTTTGATCTATGACTCAAACCTTTCTTCTATTGTAATAGTTTTGTGTAGTATGGCAGAATTTAAGCAAGGCAATATCTCCATTGTGCAATGACGAACTATGATATTCAAATACTCGATCATGGTTGGCCTTTCAAAAAATTATGTTTGCACATGTTTCCTGCTAGAGGGATGTAAAAAACTAGTATCGCATAACTGGAACACTTGAAAAATTTGACTTTGTTGATATTCTATCTTGTGGCGCGCCAGCAATGCAGTTCAAGCCTTGCACCCAAACTGCATTACGCCATGTGCTGCGCCGGCGCAGGTGCGATAGCCGCCGCGCCTGCGCAAGGTGCACTTTCACGCCCCGGACAAGGATTCTTATATAACTACACTCAATACTTTGATAATTTTTTAACCATTAAGGATGCGATAAATAACAAGTTTCTCTATGAGTTCAACAACACTAGTCTGAGAAATTTACATAGATATATTTTAAACGATTATATTTTTCTAATATCGTTTAATAGAACGGGTTTCAGCACCACCGTGGGTAGTTATAAAATGATAATATGTGACCATATTAACCTCTATATTATCTCTAAATATTATTATTAACAGTAATTGTAAGCTGTTTACAAAATAAAGTTATTAAATTAAACGAAAAAGTCCATTAGCATATTTCTTAATTATTTAAACACAAACAAAAAATAATGGAACTTACAAGATAATTATTTACTGTTACGGCGACGATCCATCAAAACTTGTGAGGATTGCATGTCTACAAACAAGTTCGTTGAAATCACTTCAATTAAAACTTGATTACTTATAATTTTCCGATTAATTAAGCAGCAACTGTGCGCACGGGCAGCCTCCCTCAAACCGCGACTATTTGATATGCGCCCGAGTGGCTCAAGCTAACGCGTGCTGCATTTACTTCTTTATCACACAACTCTATCGGAATTCCTAATGCTAGTTTATTCTTGTAACATTTTTGCTGTCGATTAATCTTATTATGTAACACGGATTCTGAGAAATATACGGTAGCTATTCAGGTCATTACTTTTCATGATTAAGAACCATAACTTGCATTTCTCATTAATGTCATAGACTAGGATAAGTAATATTAATTTAAGTGAATAGGCAACTGTTATTTTACAAAAATGGTGGTTTTACAGAAATGTATGCTCTCCATCGGGGTAAGCAGAGCTCGTCTAGTGCTGTCAAGTATTTATAATACTTTGTCCAATCTCTCTCACAAGATTTGTAATAAATGATGAAATTACAATGGAAAACATGAATTAGAGATGCCTCAACTCACACCATTTGCCCGACTACAGCGAAACAAAAATAAGGGTTATTGCATTAAGATTGAAGATGAAGAGGCATGCGAAACTACGACCGGTATGGTCATAACACCATTAGCATTTATTAAAGCAACAGAATGCAGTGAAACTGAACGTGACTTTAGTGACCCACTGGTCGAAAAGTTGCATAAGTTGTGAGAGGTTGCTGATAGCCCATCACCTAATTGACTCACACGAGTCTTGCAATAACTGCTCTCGGTGTTTGTGCATCCGGATTTAGTCACTGACCAACGTAAGGGGAATACCAATCTAAAGGCCGGAATAAACGCCCAATTTAAAGAATAGAATTTCTCAGGTTGTCGTAGGGTCCATCATCGTGCATCAACATGAAATGACTACTCCTACCTGCCCTAGACTTGTGAGTAAAGGCTTTTTTACTTTTTGAGACTCGGGGAGCTACGCTTTGTGATGATAAACTTGACACTCAAGTTAAAATAAAAATGACTCACCTTCCCAAAAACTCCTCTCGAACGATGATTTTCGCTCTTTCTTTTTGATGACTTCAACTGATTTTCTGCAATAAAACAAAAGACAATGAACATCTAAACTAGAATACGAATGCAGCAATTAAGTCGAGACGCTCTACCGCGGATTACATGATAAATTGTAGTATTTCTCATAAAATATTAGATGAGTAGTGATAGTCAATCGCATTAAAATCAGGGTAAGTTACAGTCACGCTACGAAAACTAGCCGGTATGCGTACAATAATGAATAATAAAATGTTTTGCAACGAAATACGTGTGAGTGCACAGTTTATTTACAAAGCGGGCAAGTAATCGAATGAACGTCGGTTGTGCACGCTTTGAGCCCAGTGCCTACACAGCGGGTAGTGATTTATCGCGATTTAGTGTAAGTGACCAATTTCTGTAATAGTAACAATTAGTGGCGGCGGGTGGCGCCCGCTCCCGCCTTCTGCCTGACGCACCGCCCCGCCATTACAGCCGCTCAACCGCTCAACCGACACTGTTTTAGACCATTTATTAGTGGATACTGTGAATAGTGGATACTTTACACCACATTTAAGCGAAAAATTTAATTTTCCAGCATAAATATTAAAATGTGGGAACTTAAGGGTACAACTTTGCCTAATACTTCGTGGAAACAGGGCGTGATGTTATTTTATTTTATGTTTAACACATTTTTTTTTAACATTACTACGATATGATAACAATGGAAAACCTGACAACTACCAATTAATGAAAGCTGATAAAGATCATGGCATGACTTATGTAGCTTTGGAGCTTTTTACCCTCCTAAGTGAAATAAGGTGTTCTGTTTTAAAAGAGACCCTTCGATCACCATATTTATCAGTGATCGAAAAAGACACCAGTATTTTACAGGCAGCGACTGCTTATCTGTCCTCCACAACCCAGTTTAGCCGTACTCCCCAATACGGTTTTGGTAATACTGATTGTTAGACTTTCGGGCTTCTACGACCTATAACGATTGTCAAAAATCTACGAATGACAGCCGGGACCAACGGCTTTCTGAAGAACAATCGGGTGTGTAAAATGGTCACCCATCCACGGACCAACCGCGGCAAGCGTAGCTTAACCTGATCGATGGACCCATGCGTCTGTTAATACCACAAGCCCGTCTAAGAAATATCTCAAATTGGTGGTTCATAAAAGTTCTGTAGAATGTGTCAGAATCAATTAACAAATAACGAATGCAGTTTGATTTATCGTGGATTTATTAAATGCCAAAGTAACTCACTACACGGCTACCAATATTTTTCTCGAATAATATTGAAACTAAAACTAGTAAACTAGTTTAATGATATGAGATGCCACGTTACGAAACGATGAATAATTTCCGCAGCCTAAATCAACTTTAATTAGTCCGAACTAAATCAATTTCAATCAAATGCAATCATATAATTTGCAGCTCAGAATATTTCAACATTATTGGAATTCATTCTACAACATTTGACAACGAATAACATCGAAAACAGGTCATCGGCTGCCTTTATCGAAATGTCAGGGTCCACGGCGGCGACGAATGGAACAGAATGCCAACAGACTGGCGAAGTTGAATCATGAAGGCGACCGATATCATAGTACAGGAATTTCTTCAATGAATATAAATTTTAAATAGCTATGAGCTATTCAGAATTCTTAAATGTTTATTGTCACGTGAAGGCTTCGCAGTGCATAATATACATTTTCCAATTAGGTAAGTTATTTACGACTATAAATAAACGAGGTCGTTTTTAATAAATATTTATTATATTCTAGCGGTCACATATAGCAGTGTCAAATAAGACAAATAAATAAAATTTACTAAATATTGTATGCAATCTTTAACTAATACATAACCTACCTCGCTCCGCATTCCTCCATGGGCATTAAAAGTTCTTTTTACGATCAAACGATAACCTACACAGGAGAAATACAGATCGATCGCGAAAGGCAAAATGGAATCAAGCCTAACTTAACGTAGGCTAGGCTAACCACGTCGTGACTCCCCCCGCGGCCCCTCCGCGCGCCCCTGTCGCCCGGCGAGGCGGCGCAAGCACAACTGGCGTTCTCGTTCACCGGAAAGCCTTCACGATATTATTCAGTTACAAACATCGAACTACTTGATCACCTAAACCTTATTTAGACCGGTATCAGTCTGTAACCGCTTTTATATATGCTCTCATATGTTCAGTTTAAATGGCTTTAAGTGTTAAGGTCATGTCAAGTATGCATCTACGACGGCAATCGCTTTTTCAAGATCGGATTAATTGCTTTTAATTGATTTGTACCGATTTTAAATGGTTCCACAAAACTGTATGAATATTTATTGCCGTAGTTATCTAAATCCTAGAATGATTTTAGATTACTCTTGGCAGCACACTAATTGGTATGATCAATTAGGCATAACGAATTCTAAAATTAGAACCTACATTAGGTACGCTAAAATTACTTTGTTACAAGTAGACAGCGTGCAAGAAAATTTCGGCACTTTCAATTATGCATTTTTTTTAATCTGAACCTGAAAGCAAAATTTCTATTTCTAAAAAAATATTTTGTTCCTTTTTTCAAATCAACGTCAACTATGACGAGGTTCTGAATTCGACTTTTTTATTGCCACTGTTTTTTTTCTTGTCTCCAAGAAAGATTTGCATGCAATTTGGTAATTCGAATTCGAAATGCAATTAAAAATAAATTAAGTTTGTAGGAGTTTTTATTTCTCGTGTCACGTTAACGTCACTGGGACATTCAGAGCCTGTGGGTGAGGCACTGGAGAGTTTGAATTTGAGACTTTTAATAAATAATATATGTTAGGGTGTTGTTGCGAACCTTTTCTGGTATATCTTGCAAAAAGTTCAGACTCTAATAAAAAATGGTATTTTAATACTAGAAAACAGTATAATATCGATCGATATGTCAGTATGTAGTAGGTACATCATACCGAAATATCAAAAACTCGGTTCTGCGTTCAAATTAGGAAACTAAATGATATAGGAATATATTTGTAAGTGCGGAAATCTTTTTTTTTTTCAAGTTTTGTCAGTCATGTATGAATATCACCTGCATCTATTTATTTAGAAGGTTTAGTTGCATTCACAATTCTGAATGACAACTTAGAGCGACTAGCTACCTAAGCTATGTTTGTAAACTATTAAAATGAATATCAGTACTCGTCGGTAAACGCTATTAGCTTACGAAATTCCTGAACAACTAATAGCTAGTGAACTGGTATTCCTGAACGACTAGAACCTCTACTTGTTCAACACCAAAACAAACAACCACTTCAAAACGAATTGTACAACTCTATGTTTGTTTAACATTTTTATGTGTTTACTACGTCAGTAATGTTTTACGTACACTTATGATAAGTGAATAGGTAGGTAATCAAAGTTGACCAGACGCTTGTAAAAACGGTTAAGAAAATACATCGCAGTTTATTTAAAAGGTTTAATAAAATATAGCAGTTCGATAAGCAGGGTGGGCCGAGATCAGCCGACGACGGCGGTGTCGACGTTGCGGGTACCGTTAGCAGGCGCCCGAGCTACACTTCGCAGAATCACTGCAGCCTTCACTTCATTATCCGCAGATACATTACTACTAAGGGTTACCATAGCTGTATTTGATGGATCAGCCACGATGTAATAGAGTCACCTACATCCTGAGCCTGTTTTGAAGTCAATATTTGCATTGAAAAGATTGATGAAGCTTCGTTATCTAACAGTCCTACCAGCCTCTGAACTTGTTATATTTTCTGCGGTGAATAACCCGTAATACTCAATAAATCAAAATTCTAAGTGTTGGATTGAGTGACATTATCACAAAAAAAGCGTTTATTGAACTTGTGATTCTGAACGCTAACCTGAATGCCATTTTGGTTTGACGAATTGAATCCCACCAAAATAAGAAGAAATGCGTGTTCAATCTCAAGGACGCCTCGCGTTTTATTTATAATGGCATCCGTGTCTATTCGTAGATTTGCATGTAATGCTACCGCAAAAACTTAGCTTAAAAAAGTCTTGGCATTTTACTAACACTATGTTACAACAGCGTTGCAAGAATATAATCAACTAATACATAGTAGAATTCGTTTTAACTCTGAAAGGCATTCTAAAAAATCAGTTATGCAGGTAGTTCTTGTAAATTCAGTATAACCTCAATTCAAGTTATACTTTGAAATATTGCATCATTACATAACCAACCTTGCCTTTTCTTTGATTTTCTCTCCAACCGGATGCGGGATGACTTTCATAATATAAAATATTCAAAACATTAAAGGAACGCAAATTCACGTTCTGTTTGTATTGACAAAGCACTGAAGGCACAAGACAAAAGTTTTACTTGGAAGGGGAATTCTAAAAGGTTCGGTACTTCGTCCTCCTTTGTGTCCAAACACTTAGCAACTGTTAGCTGAAGATACAATTGTTTGTACATGTAAATGACTAAATAGCCTCCTTATAAACGGGGCAGCGAACAAGTCGATAAATGGAAAGTGGGAGAAGCGTGCGAACAGGGCCGAACGTGCTATTGTCACCGCAACGTCACTTTGCGATATTTCCTACTCATGAACGTAGTATACATAGGTACAGTGGCACACACATTATAGGTGAGTGTATATGAACAAGATCAAGGCGCCTCGTTCACCGCTTCCGCCTCTCCAGTTTGGAATTCCATACATTCGCCGCGTCGATACGGGTTACATTAAATGACAAAGTTAGAATGCGATGTTGTGCGCCGGGCCGCGTTATTGCAAATATTTCATTTATTAAAACCTACTTTCGAGAAAATAAGATTTCTCTAATAAAATGTTTCTGTTTATTACAGTTTTATACATTGTTTAATGTGCTGAGATTGGTGTCAGGCATCAACACGCTAATTGATAACTAATGCGTTGCGTTTCTTTAGAGAAAGGTATACATAAAATTCGGATTTATTACCTATACAAATTACCAATCATGTTTTGTGATTTTCCCCACGGAGGTATTTGATTACAGTTCAACGAGTTAAAGTCTCGAGCGAGACATAATTGTAAAAGCGCAGCCATCAGCAAACTTACATACATTAGTTACAGATAAAGCTTTACAATTGAGATATTGACACATGATTAGAGATTATAAATATTATCATCCAGACCCAGACTAATAAAATAATCACACAGTTTATCATACTCAACTGTACTGAAAGATATCTATAATTTGCAAATCATACTTAGCATTGTCTTAACGTACTCTTACGTGGGCGTAAAAATGCAAAGCGAACAAAAACTGTGTGTCGATAGCATCGCCGTGATCGATGCCTATGATTACCATCACACATGAGAGAAAGTATGGTCAGATACAAACATAAATTTAATAACAGTATTAGATGTATTGGATTGCAGAGACCGGCGTCTGAGAGTTGCAGGGCCAATCAGTGCGCCGGCGACGGAGACGCGGTACCGTTAGCGCGCCGGCCGCATGGTACCCACATCAGACCATTCAGCCTACTTAATAACTGATAATGGACCAGTCATGTGAGATAATGTTCCAATGACAAGATTTATAAATGCAACCGAACTCGAAACGATACCAGCGAAAAGAAATTCGTGTAAGTAGAACGCATTTTACGTTACGCTAAATCTCAATGAGCACTAACTGCGCTATTTGGAATTCAATGACAACAAAACCTAGTTGAAGTCGGCGGCCAACATTTGCGACCAATAAGTGTTACACGTACAGACGCTTACAGAATACGATTGTAAAACTGAGAAGATGGTCCGTTAGAGAGTACATGACTGAATGACCTCGAACGTCGTCTCGTCGCGAGCCTAGCCGCGGTGACTTGCACATCGATGTAAAACAAAGTTGCTCTAATAATAATAGATTATATGCAATGACCACGCCCAGTCGCATTCTGGGACAAGTCAATATTGTGTACCTACTGCGATCATTTACATTACACCTATCCATTATGAAGAGCGCGGTCGAAAGCTCTGTAAGTTCGCATTATTAAGGTATTCGTTATTGAGCATGTTTTCTCTTTCAAGCTAGTATGTGGGTCATATCGTGATCGTTATTGCTTTGATTATCTATAAAAGAACATTGCCTTTACAAATATGTAGGACTGGGACCAATTCTGTCAGAGATATTTATTGGTTAATAGTTTAAAATTCGGTTCCAATTATTTATTGACATCGATAAAAGTTCACTAAATTACATTCTCTTCAGTGCGGATACGTTTTATTGACGAAATATTTGACGATTCACCCAGTACGACCAAAAGGAACCATACTTAAATGAATGTGTGAAACATAATAAACTTGTACATACCTACAGGAAAACCAATTTAAATTTTACCTTTCTCGTGTAGTGTCTTCCTTCTGGTGTTACGTATTTACGACATCTTACACGGTTTGAAATAGTTCTTAAATTATATGTACTGTGAAATTTTCATTATTTTATTATCAACTACAAGTCTTGCAATTTATTTAATAAGCTTTTAAACTTCTATTCAAAATTACAGTCTTCTACTTCCTTACATTCAGGATGTAAGTGCGTGTTTAGCAATTCCTAAAACTATTTGTGTACTTACAAGTAATAAACCAAAATACTATAATCAAGTAAGTTTAAATTATGTGGAGAAAGTACTATAATTAGAAACGTTTTACTATTCATTAGGAATGATTAGACAGTAACAAACATACCTATAAATACCCACAAATCGTCAGTTTTCAGAGCTTTAGAATGTACTTTAATAACAGTTATTTGTACTAAGTTCCAATAACTATAAACTAGTAAAGTTCAGTTGTTATGAAGTAAGTTTGAGGGAGAAGTTACATCGTACGTAGCGGTTGTATGTACCGGGTTACATGGAGCTGGCACGTCTGTACGGCGCAGGGCAGGCGGCAGGCGCAATGCGGTAATTATTGCAGCCATATTCTAACCTACCATCTTTAGCAATTAAACAATCCATCATAGAAGACATTGGCTTGACCTAGCTTTCAAAGAAAATACTTGAAGACAACGTTTTCTTTGTTCAAAACCGGAACATAAAGCACAGATTGTCACTTGATAATAGATTGTATGATCATTCAGTCAAATAATACGCAGTTTGTAGAGCTTAATGAGCCTTAGTGAACGACATGTCGTTCCTGCATTTGCGAAAGCAATCAGCCCCGATTTGCATTTATTCTTTTAAATTTCGCCGCGACCCCAATTTGTGTCCAAAAGCCCAACCTGACCCATATAACTTGACCGACATTTTAAGGCAATACAGTCCCGAAAAAAAAAAATTTGAAAAAATATCTGTTTGTATTTTGCCGACACAGTCAAACGTCAATTCTTTAAAGAAATGATTTTCGCACAACAGAATAATTAAGTTTATTTTGCAGAATTAAGTTCACAGTTAAATTAGTTAGGTAAGTACCGTAAAATAGGTCAATAAGAAAATGTAAATAAGGTACATAATATTAATGGAAAACTAAAGTAGTCTTAAACTGGGCACGCCACTATTGCGGCGGTAAGTCCCCTCTTTGAGGAGTGGATAGAGAGGAGTCACGGCGTCCTCACCTTCCGCCTGACGCAGGTTCTCACCGGGCATGGGTGCTTCGGTGGGTTCCTGTTCAGGATAAAGCGGGAGGATACGTCCGGGTGTTTCAATTGCGAGGATCGTCTGGAGGACACGGTGGAGCATACGGTGGAGGTGTGCCCTGCCTGGGCGGAGCACCGCCGTGTCCTCGTGGAGGCGATCGGCGGCGGCGACCTCTCGCGTCCGGCCCTGGTGCGAGCCATGGTACGGAGCGAGAGGGAATGGGAAGCCGTCACCTCCTTCTGCGAAGCAGTGATGCTCGCGAAGGAGGAGGCGGGGCGCGTGAGGGAGTGGCAGTCTCTGTGCCCTCACGCCCCTAGCCGCCGCAGGAGGAGACGCCCCGGGCGTCGGGAGTCAATTGCGGACTCCCGGCCACCGTAGGCGCGAGCTTGCGGGTGGCGAGCAATGGGTGGCTCGCCGCCCGGTAAGGACCAGGCTCGGGTCGACGGCGCGCAGTGTTCCACGCGCGCCTCAAAGAGATGTCAGCAGCAGTGTAGGGGTCTACTAGGACCGATGCCTGCCGGGGTCGCGTGATTGTTCGAAAGAGATACCGTGACCCTGGCACATGGGCAACTGATGGAACACGGGTGGGTTTTAGTCAGTAAAAGTCTGACACGCCCTCCCGCTCCGCCCAGAGCGGGAGAAGTCATTTGATGATTTCCCATCCTGAAAAAAAAAAAAAAAAAAAATAAAGTAGTCTTAAACATTTAGTGAAACGACAGCCAAATATCTGTTCATAACGACAGTTCAAACAGGGACCTGTAATTCTGTATAATATCTTATGTGCCTAGGTACTCACTTTTAAGGGCCACTTTAAAATCTCATACATTTCTGCGTATCTCTCGTCCGTTGGTACAGCCTACGACGCTGCCTATCCGGTGATAGATAAAATCGTGAATAATGCATATAAATAGGGTGAGGTAGCGCAACCAATCAAATTCTATGAATATGTAGAGTGGCCGTTTATGGTGTTGAATTTATTTAGCGCTGGGCCGCTGCAGAGACCTAAGGACGTAAGTGTTTACTGGCTAGTTCCGCATAGAAAGCGTGAAGGTACTGTAATATATGTTTACTATCCACTATTGAACACTTTTATAGCTTGAGTTACAAAATGCCATTAAAACCCGTCGAGAGCTTTTCGGGTCGCGCTTGTAGTAGACGCATAGACAAACGAGACGAAAGAATATGATCGATGGTTTAAATCCACGTCAGCGTTCACGTGTTCACTAATTTACATAAAAATGCTTTCTTCGCTGTATCAAAAGTACCTATGTACTTAAGTATCTACAGCAGCGAAATGAGTTTACAAACAGAAAACACAATTGTGTTTTCTGTTGTAGATACTCATTAAGTAACTTACTTTTTATTAAAACCAAAACACACTTCAATTTAGTTCAGTGTTTGTAAAAGGTGCATAATAAAAAAATTGTTGTACTTATTCTTACGGTAAATTTATGGCCCTATAAATTATACGGTACACATTGCGTGGGAGGGCAACCGAATCTTTCTCATTCAAATTATAATAATAGGACGCCAATAAACATATCAATAATTAGCTTGGCCCGGAAATGGCTTCAATTTAAATAAATTAACATTTCTTTGTTATAAATGTTAAGGATACCAACATGACTTACCCTGCGTGACATCAGGTGATATAGAGGTATCATGTATTTTATGATGTCACATCTTAAATCTGCACATTGGAAACGACCGTCACATTACAGTAAACGACATGAGTCATTACCAAGACTTTATTAATGTCCACGCACGGACATTATTCTCGAAGGAAAAACGTAAATAATACGTACAAACTGACGAACTCAGGTCCACTTTTAAGCATGACTTCATTCATGATCAATATGTTAGAAAACAAAGCAATCTTTGTACTCACGTGTAAAATCAACGTTTTGCGAATGTTACCAGCACTTAGTCCTTGTTTACTTTGGAGTGCCTCTTGACAATAGATTACCTAATCTACATATAGTTGAGAGTTTACACACACAGCTAGATATAATAAGAATGTTGCACACTGCATTTGTTGCACAAAACACTTCAAAATGTAGACTCGAAACGTGAAATTCCAGTCCGAGATGACGCAACTTAAATGCAGTCGTATATTAGAACAGCTATTACACATTAAGATGTCTGTATAAATGATACCTTTCAAAGCATAATACACATCAGACGAACTTGACTTTTCATGTTACGTTTCTTTTCAATTGTAAAACACCGTATATAGAAACTCGCATGTAACATACGTAATAAAGGCTTTTTTAAGTAGCAAAATTTATAGCCTGCTGATTTGTTGCAGTCAGCAATATTCCTGCAACAGTATCACATATCCGAATCACGTTCTTATACTGTTTATACGAATTGAATTTCATAACAAGCTAGAAGGAATATATGCAATGATTAGCTGCTATTAAAGTAGAAACTCGATTCAGTTGCGATCTAAGAAAGGTAGAGTAATAAATAAAACAAGATAAATATTCTGTGAATGTCCATTACGGTTTTTTGACCTCTTAACACTGCAACGACAAAGGATCCATTTTCCTTATCTCTATTCTTGGCATGTAGATTGCCGATCGGTCTTTGTTTTTATTACTGCACAATCTACATTAGCATTTTACAGCTCATGCTTAAGACACAAAACCTTAACCACCTCTAGCGACACTTTCAGAAAAAATAAGACAGAAAAAAACTTTTTAACAAAAAATTAAACCGCCGAAAAACTGAAAAGCATAAAATAATAAACCTTAAAATTATGAGTCTGCGCTTTGGGTCATCCTTGTTCATTGATTTTTCAGCGCCGACTCAAAATTTTAAGGTTTATTATTTTATTCTTTTCAGATTTTCGGTTGTTTAATATTTTGTTAAAAAAAAATATTTTATATTTTTTTGTAGCTTTAATGTACTAATAATACTTGGCAAGGTATACCCTATCCAACAAAAAAAGAATTGTCACAATCGCACCACTATATAAAAAGTTATACATAAAAAAAAAATACGCGTCGAATTGAGAACCTCCTCCGTTTTTTTCGTCGGTTGAAAATGATTAGCTTTACATACCAAAATACACATCCTGAAGTTAGATTTGTATCACACGTAAATTTTCTTAATTGATCATTTATCACTGAATGGATCCTCATCATTTCAGCCGTAAGACGTCCACTACTGGACATAGGCCTCCCACAATTTGGGGGGCTTTGCCATAATCGCCACGCTTGGCAGGCGGGTTGGCGATCGCAGTATGGTGGTAAAATGCATAGAGAACGCTGCTGCCCATTCTCGAGTAAGTCCCTTAGTCGCCTTTTACGACACCCACGGGAAGAAATCGGGTGACGCTATTCTATACGTCCGGCACCACACGGCACTGAATGGATCTTAAACATTAATTTATTATGAGTTGTATACAAACAGAACTGTCTCTTTAAATCGTTGTGCGTGACAGTCCAGCTAATGAGGCTCGTTAGCAATACAGCAATAGAGTTAGATATCTCGAAGATTAATCAAATGTAGACTTGAACTACGCATGTTGCTCTAGCTGGAGTACTACCTACATAATAATATATACACGAGATAAAGTCCTACCCTAAGAGTCTCTCTACATGACATAGAAGTCTGTCGTCGACAAGGCTCTTAAAGGCTTAACAATCCGTATCAATACTCGTATGTTTTTGTGATGTTTGTGATGCTAAGAGATAATTCTCAGATGAGTGGTCAAACAATGATAGAGATCTACTTTCTATTTCATGTTCTGAAGCCATGACGCTTTGATTCATATTCCTCAACGATACGCCATTCAGTTATACAACACGCAAAATTGAATTGGAAATATTTGAGTTATCTTAAGCGCTTTGTTTATACGTAATATTTACAATATTGTGTCTAATCACGCGTCAGGTACAGTATGAGCACTTTTTGTCGAGTACGGCTTCATATTCCGTGTGTGAATTAAAAGTTAAAACAGAAGGAATCAAAATTACCTTAATTACTATGCAGGTAAAGTACATCTGGTTCAATAGAATAGGTCAAGTATCTATAATAGGATTTAAAAAAAAAATCTTTAGCACTGAGGAACCGGAACTCCTTGTTTCCTGATGCATCCATAACAAAACTATACAAAAGCCTTCAGCAGAAACCTAGAAGCCTGACTCGAGTATCAACCGAGTAATGGTTAAGATTTGAATAGGTCCAAATCCACGTTCATCCAATACAGTGTTTTAGTTAGAAGTTTTAACAAAATGTTAAACTCACTCTTGCAGTACAACCGAGTTCAAATAATATTTTTACGCTAATGTGAGCTTTGCCGGCGCGGTATGAAAACTATTCGAAACTGCAAAGTACTCTATGTTGCAGTTTCAGCGCGATTTGTACTAAACCTAACTCGAATTTGAATTTGTATGCGACATCTGGACTTGAACACCAGAATAAAGCATTCTTGTATTAACTCTTTGTTAGAATTAATATTATTTAAATATGTGTTACAAATTGAAATATTAAAACTTATACAGGTATCTAATTACAATAAAATACCTAATTTATATTCAATCACTGAAATAACTATTTACCGTTGCCATTAAAATTAAATATTCACTTAAGACTTTTAGAAAATGCTCCATAATTTTCGTAAATGTTAATGATTTCAGTAATTCACTTAATAGATGTAGGCACTATGTAGGTAATTTAGCATATCCGTTAATAATTTTCGAGTAAATTGTACAGAAACTAGTAAAGAACAGTTTCAAATTACAAGTTAGTTTCTGAGCAAAGCTATTTGACTCTAGGTCAAGACTCTCCCAACATAGTCTGAGTAAACTTATTTAACGATTAAGCTGCAAAAATTCTGTAAACATCAAGAATTTGCCAAATAACTGTACACATTTTGTGTACACATAGTCTTAATTGAAAAGTGTACTTAAATATACATAGATTTATGTACCTAAGCACTCAAACATTGTCAAAAGTGGGCCACAAATATTTGACCGAGCTCTTCATTTCGCTAATTTTACCGTTGACTCTGCTCTCTTATAGACAGTTTTAGCGTACAGTGGGCTGTAGCGAACATTTTGAACGCAAATCGTAGCGACGTGTAGTGGCCCGGGGCTGATGCAAGCAGGAGTATATGAGTCGTGTTATATCGGCGTGGCGTGGCGTGGCTGTGTCGGGGCTGCGACTAGCTATATGCACAAGTAGCTGCTCGGTGCACTTGGAGCGCGGTGAGGGCGAGGGCGCAGCTGGTCGGTGGCTCCCCCTACCACCCCGCTATTGTTACCCGCTAGTTTGCATGAAAATAGAGAAAACTCTCCATGTGTGTCTCCGTTCCGAATAAAATATTATTTTCTTTGTTTATAGCCGTTGTTCCTGTGCAACTAGTAAAAGTATTGTTTGCTGAGAAAACAATGAACTTAGGTATTTTATCATTTAGCGGAATCTTTATGAAACAATTTCGCTGGTTACGTAAAAAAGTTCACAGGTCTTTCTTAAAATTATACATTAAGTGCATAATGTCTTCCTGTTTCAACTCTCTTGCTTTCTTTACATTGCGATACAATTTATGATTTTATTAAGCATTTCATACATTTTCAAATACAGCAAGTGCGTGCACCACTAATAAATAAAAGCTAATTGACCAGTATCACAGTTTATGAAAGTTAATTAGTTCAACATAAAATAGATATTCAGAATTCCATGAAAAATTGCCAGTAATTAAGGTATATGTGAATCGCACATGCACATAGAGTTAACCGACCGGAATACATTAGAAGGAATCTAGTTCGCGTTTATCTATCTATGTACTTACTTACTTACATGAATCATTGTGTGCAAGCCAGTTTTCAGATATTCAGAGCACAAATGCGGTTCAACTAGGTACCTGTTTATTGTTACCTAATGCAAATATGGCGAACCCACGTGCATGCCTATGAAATAGACAAAGCATTAAATTAGTTGTAAACGTCAGTATTGTCCGGATAATGTCAATAAAAGGCAGCTAAACTGACGTGGACTAATTTATGACACGAGTATACAAGATATCGTGATGTGTGTTCGAATGGATATCGCAAAAACAAAGTAGGACTATCTATATACTAATCGATGTGTACGGTATTAGATGAATACAAATTAGAATAATCCTATCCATGCATTTGATTATAATATCTCCAAAGCGTCCGAGCAATCATGGCCGGCCGTAACAGACACAGCTGTGCCCGAGCGCGCCAGCCCGCCTGCCCGCCTGCCGCCCATCACAAGAAACTAGAGAAAACATAAAACTCTCTTCCAGTTCTGTTGGAAAACGTTAGCTTCATTACTAACCATTTGCTCGGCTCACTTGTAAATGGATATTTTCAATTGCAACCACTGATTACTTCCCCTTAGGTGAAAATTTACTTTCTTTCATTGATGACCGAGTTTCTGTGAAAACTGTTTTCCCTGCTCATGTAAAGTTCGTTGTACCCATGTTCGCACGTGCATCGGACTAAATAATTTTAATTAATGCAAAACAACTGTTTTGTATTTTTTTTAACATGTTTTTTATAAATTTGTGACTTGCAAATTTAGTTTTTTTATACCTACCTATTATCATTTTGAATGCCGTTATGTGCAGGTGTTACAATAGTAACTTCAGTATTTATAGCCAAAACTTTCCATAAGAAAATAAGGTTTTTTCTAAAGAATAAAACATGGAGTTAAAGACATTAAAATAAAATGGATATGTAAACTCTAATTCGCGTTTTATATGTCCCACACTAAAACTTATACACGTTGAGTGTATTTTACGAGATAGACCATCAACTCTCGTCGACGAATAGCCAGGTTTACGTCCAAATGGCTCGTATTTATTTTAACAAGCAAGCGGAGCCGGTGACGGATACGCGGAACAAATCTTTTGATGGTGCATTTGTCGCGCCACGAAAGGTTATTGTTCACCGACAAAGACATTTGCGGTACTTCATTTCTTCTAAGCAAATCTTAAATTTAATCCAGCGCGTTTTATTGAAAAATTTCACATTATTTACGCAAATTAAACCTGCACCTGCGCTTTGTATATTTTAATATTCATAAATTGTTACTTAACCTAAATTTTCACCTTGATCTTATTGTTGCAAAAGCTAATTCTTCAAAACGGCCAGAGTCTATTTCTACACAGTTAATTAAATTAAAATCATGCATATTCATAACTCGTAATTGATAAATTAAGTTTTTCCGATTGTTCGCATGAATGTTCGCGTGTTAAACTATGATTTGTTATGAATATAACGCTTAACAAATTCATTTGACCTACACTACTGAGACGTGAAATCTTTTAAAAATGTTCGATTTTTAAAAGATTTTCGATAAGTGTAATCAAACGTTATGGGGAAAACTTAAGTAATAGGTAACTGAGAGGTAATTCGTGAAAGGGAAAACTACAAACATGCCTACTATAAAACGATCTCCACATGACCTTTTCGAAATTATCACCTACCCTTCGTAACTTAACAGTTAATTTGCAAGTTCTGTTTTTTATTCTGAGATATGTAGAAAACCTAAATGAACAAAACCATAAATCAAAAATCTTAGCAAAAGTACTTACGCATTATCAGTGACGTCTGTCGATTCATCCAGTTCGCCAATAGTGTCGAGGGATGCTCCGGAGCCGTCTTCTCGCGTCTCGGTGGGGGGCGGCGGCGGCGCGGACGTCGGTCTAGTCAGTGGTGATTCGCTACTGCTCTCTTTAAACTGATGCTTGGGCACGAAATCTATCAAACGAGGTAATGCCTCAGGCAATGGAGCTTCCTCGACTTTCTCAACCGTTTTGTTATTCATTTCAGCTTCTGAACGCTGCAACCATGTTTCTATGCAGTTTTTCTTAGTTGGAGTCAGTAAAGAATCGGGTACTGGTGGTGGCGGAATTTCTGGCACGGGAATCTGTCTCGGCTTTTTCTCACTAACAGAACGCTCAATTTTCGTATTTCTAGGCATAGGCTTAGGTTTTTCGGCAGCATTTTCTGATTTATTATCACCTTTTTTTATTAGCGATTGTTGATTCACTTCAACATTATTTGTTACATTTGAAACTATTGTGTTGTTATTATTTTTGTCATTTTGTAGTAATTTTTGAGTTATGTTTTCCTGACTGTTATAGCCGTTTGTAAAGTTTTTCTCTGTCAATTTTGATTCAGTATTTATTTCCAATCGTTTTTCTAAAAATCTTTTACTAGTCATGTCTTTTAAAATGTTTGTGTCGATGTTTTCAATGCAATTCAGAACTTTCTGTATATCGATAGTTTTAGGTTGCATAGTTGGAGTTGACGGAATGCTGTTCTCTACAGAGCTTGTCATGGATCCCAATCTATCTACAACTGTGGAAATAGAACTGCTTGTGTCATCAGACTCAGCGTCAGCTAGTACAAGGCAGCGTTCCCACTCCGATGACAGTAGGTCTATGTATACTTCAGCGTCAGGCGGCATCGCTTTTCCGTCTGATAAACGCCGCACTAGACGTCGTACTTCTTCTGGAGACCCCTTTTTCAAGTAAGCAATACCACCTTCCTTGCTTTGCCGAAGAATATGACTGTCAAATGAAGACTTTCTTGATAATTTTGTAATTGTAGAAATGCCGTTATGTTTTCCATTCATTTGGCACTCGGATTGGCTCTCGTTATTAGAAAAGTTTTGCTCACCGACTGTTTGTAGAGTCTGTTTGTCTTTAAAAGAGTTCTTCTTACCTAGTTTTCTAGGTGGTACAGGTGGTGGTAATGTCGTAGGTCGCACTATTTCAGAAGAATGTTTTGAGTTTATAAGAGACTCTATCACGTCCATACCGTTACGCTCCATGTTATTGTCTTGTTCAAAATGTCGCACAAGCAAAGTTAATGTTTCATCTGAGTCTTTGAGTCGCCGAACACAATCTATTCTAGTTAAATTTGATACTGATTCACCGTCTATTGCTAATATTTCATCTCCAGGTATGAGTTTTCCCCAAGGAGCACTAGCATTAGCTGCAGGGCTGTCCTCTGCACAAGACTGCACGAGAAGTCTTCGTACGTTTTCAGCGGCGGCAGATCCACCTTCGAATTTGAGTCCCAGACCAAGACGTTCCCCGCGAGGTCTGCGCACAATGACCTCCGCTGCTCCGGCCGCTGCGCCCACCGTCAGCACAGTGACGAAAGAAGGATCTCGAGTGGAAGGTCGGCCTTCGCCAACCGGGACGATGGTGACGAAGTCCTCCGCAGCCGCGTCCGTCGCCATTCCGCGAGAAACGCGCCCGCGTAGTTTCAATCACCACTTTCGGATTCGAACCTGCAGACAAAAAATATTAATGAGCTTACGTAATAAAAATGCAATAGTTAATGTTTAGAGTTGCGCGCGCGACGAACGGCACGCAAGAACTGCGCGCAGCCTCTCTCTTTCACCGTTGCGCTGCACTTGAACGGTCTGAGATGAGCCAAGATCGGAAATGTCGATCTCCGTTATGGCCATTGATACAAACCACTCGACCAAATATGGAATTATGTACCAAAATAAAAGTTAAACTCCGTAATCACATATTGAACGTTTGAATCATCCATTATCGACGAATCATCATGTTCATCTGGTCATTAATAAGGTATGGCTACCGTTTACTAAACAAATTCCTTCACACCGAGCAGGTCTACGATGATGTTGATCATTCTCGCTAGTTAACTACGCACACCTACTTCCTACTCACGAGCGTCCGAAACTTTCGTTGATCGATATGAAAGTATAACGAGCGTGTTCGTGGCGAGCGAGGGAACGTGTTGACCACAAACAGTCGCATCATTGGCATGGGCGAGATGTGGGTTAGTAGCACCAGAGGCAGTGCAGGCGTCGTCGGCGGCATTCGCGGAGAATCGACGCATTAGCATATCGCCCGGGGCTGCGGCTGCGAAGTCCCGTTACTCCCGGGTCCCGTTCCGGAGGGCCACTCTTTCTCACGGCTCTCGACAATTTTCATACCAAATTGCTGTCTGCTTCCCAGCCGGCCACGCAATGTTTACTACAGTTGGTTTGGTCCTTACCGGTTTAATTTCGCATGTATTTAGATAGCGAGATAAGCTGATGTTTATTTAACTCGTTTAGTTCAACATACTATAATTTATAGATATATTATGTAGGAATGTAGGAACTGTAGGTACCTTTTCGTAGATAAGAGATTAAGTAAATCATTTTCACTTTAGTCGACGGCGTCAGGAAAAATAAATGAAAACGAAACTAAGTCATGTAAAGTGGTCTAACTAACAAATTCCTAGTAAGCAACAACACGCTGTACCTACTACAAATTAAAGTAGTTGCGATAATGGCGGTGAATTTACTGGTTGAATATTTCCGTTTTCGATTAGTTATTAAATTCCTCATTCTTAGCTATCAACATATTGCAACCTAAAAGGCAGTGAACGAAAGAACCAGTTTTTAATGTATTAAATCTGATAAAAACATATAATATCCTCAGTCGGTGGAGCCTAGTACGTGACCTTGGCTAACGAGACTCCAGGAGAATGGGAGCAAACACAAACACATCGGCAGAATCAACTTCGTTTCACTTTGTTACCGCGAAAACAAAGAAAGGTTGCTGCATCGTATGTGGTATTGTTTAGCGATATCTCATAATTGAATCTTTACACCGTAACCTACAATACAAAAGAAGATTTTATTTAGACATGTTCGACGACCAGTTATAAAAAATAATACACCTACGTATGGAAAGTAGGCAAATCTTGTTTAATAGTTTTACGAGTCGAGTTTGGAGAACGTATCTAAAAAACCGTTAGACAGTCATGAACTTGGAATATTATAACACATACCTAATCCATTCATAATGCAGTAGTAATGGTGTTATCCATGAATATTCATTGCGTTCACGACTCGCCGGTAATCTGGCGTAAGCGTGTTGTTTTAGACGGAATTTGGAAGATCGCTAATTACACAGCTTATGAACAAGTGGGTGAACGTTACGTTCTGCTATTGTTTCATCGTTTGTATACATGCTAATGTCGATAAATGTACAACTGTATACGATGTTAGCCAAGATTACACATTTGTTTTTATTTCATTGAACTTTGCAATATTTATGTTGAATGGTCATGCATGTATTGCTCCACGAAGCGAACAGAACTAATTTCATTGGTAGTGCAACAACAAGAAGTGGGTCGTCGGTAAGTACTCGGGTACACGCCTACCAGCAACAAAGAAACTCGTATTCCTAAGTTAACTTTTACAACTCGATCTTAAATCAACGTACAATCTTAAATAGTTTTCACCAACACTCTATCCGTTCCTAATGTCTTCACTCTTCAAGTTTGGTTTAATTTTAAGAGCGATGTTCATTCTTTATTTACTTTTGGTTTCTTTGATTACTGCATAATTTCAAAGTTTCAACACAAAACTTCATATTGCTACAGATCTCGAAAATGATTAATCACCGTGGCAGTTTAAGTAATTTTATAAACTGAGAACAAAGGATCTAACAACAATTATCATCTCCACCTTACCAAAAGTACAATAGGACGCCCACGGAAACCCAAACACAATAACCGACAGAAAAATTTACATAGAATCAACAATATCACTAACGAACGACGAGATCCGGCAGGTTGAACAACAACTGATCTACTAGACATAGCACAGTAGGGCTGGCAGCAGTACAGGTCAGCGATAGCAGCATGTTAACAGACTACAGACTGAGACAGCACAGCAACCCAAGCGAAGTCATCAGTGACAGTGACATAGTACAAACAAACACAGCAGTCACTGCACCCATGCGATTTGCAGGTAAATGTACCACTTATCAGTTATCAGATGTGCAAACATTGCTATCAGTTTGCATAGTTGTGCTCTTTATCACGCAATCAAGCCCGCAGAATCTAATTAACTGTAGAGGCCGCAGACAAACCATGACGTAAGTATCACTTTTTACACATTGGACACACTCATAACTCTCGATCATTGGATACAATAGCCTATAACACTGGTGTTAAATTTTTAATAACCAAATTGTATGAGCTACATAACATAAATCACAAATAACCTAAATTTCTGCGTATAAATCTTATACACTCGAGAGCAATGAATCCGGGTCACTTAAAGAATCCTAAAAATCTCGGAAACTAAAAATGCTAGGTTAATGCAATAAATTGTATTTAATAGACAATGTAATACTCCTTAAATGAAGGTATTAAAACTTCTTAGTTATTGTAAAGTTATATCATAAAAAAATCAAATTTGAAAAAGGGCCACTTTCGAAGATGGAACTACGAAATTACAGCATTTGGTTTTGCTTTTGTTTGTAATCTGTCATTTATGTGGGTACATAAACCATGTTGATAGTGCTCTATATTCATTATTCAAGCTGAAATTATGTCGCTTACGCCTGAAGAATGCACCAGAATACTTACAACGCTGGAAACCGGCCGGAGTCAGCGCGATACAGCCTGGACTGTCGGTGTGTCGCTGTCAACAGTACAAAGAGTTCTCCGACGTTACGAAGAAACTGGTTCTAACCTACGCAGACCAGGAACGGGCAGAACCAGGTGTACCACAGCACGAGAAGACCGATACTTGGTGAACACCATGCTTCGAAATCGCTTTCTCACAGGAACTGAACTCACAAATCAGTTTCGACGCCTCGGAGGAAGTAACCCAAGTGCATGGACAGTAAGACGTCGGCTTGCTGAATCTAACTTAAAACCCCTTAGACCTGCAAACGGCCCTAAACTGGAGCGTGGGCATCGTATTTCAAGACTAAGATATGCCCAGAGCCACGTAAATTGGAGTATTGAAGATTGGTCAAAAGTTATGTTCTCCGACGAATCAAAATTTATGCTCTACAAGCACGATGGAAGACACAGAGTGTATCGAAGACCAGGGGAAAGATTCAAGCAAGCATGCATCGAAGAAAAAGTAGCCTACGGTGGTGGGTCTGTACTTGTGTGGGCCGGAATTTCTTCTGAAAGTCGCACAGAGCTGGTGATCATAGAAAACGGCTCTTTAACTAGCGTAAGATATGTGGAAGAAATCCTCAATGATCACGTTGGTCCATTTATGGTCAATTTAGGTGAGGATGCTATATTTATGCATGACAATGCCCGACCTCATACAGGTAGGATTGTGAATGACTACCTTCAAGAGATGAACATTACTCGTATGGAGTGGCCAGCGCGCAGCCCGGATATCAACCCGATCGAGCATGCTTGGGACGAGCTAGGCAGATGCGTAAAACAACGAAACCCTCCCCCAATCACGCTTCGTGAGCTCAAAATTGCTCTCACAGAGGAATGGGAGAATATTCCCCAAAATCGTATAAGGAACTTGGTGTACAGCATGCCAAACCGCGTAAACGCAGTAATGGAAGCACGAGGAGGCAATACGAAGTATTAAAATTCAAGAAAATCGTAATAAAGTTCAAAAATTTCATGTTTCCTATTTTTGTTTTAAGGAGAGATCAGCAGTTTTTTTCTTTATGTAATTTTGTGTTAATAAAATGTATGGTGACTCATATTTTTTTTACTTTCATTTAAGGAGTATTACATTGTCTATTAAATACAATTTATTGCATTAACCTATCATTTTTAGTTTCCGAGATTTTTAACATTCTTTAAGTGACCCGGATTCATTGCTCTCGAGTGTATAACCTTTTCCTATTATTTTGTAACTAATGTTGGTCAACATCAGGGCTTCGAATCAGTGTCACAAGGTCTTCTTCACTTCTTTATGTCAGTTGGTAGCAGTTACTCATTCTTTCATGTATTCCCAATAGCATTGATAATATCTAAATAGTAGTAGGTATTGTCCATATCATGTAATTCCAACTCTTATCCGATCGATACAATTATCAGGTCTCGACTAGTACCTACTAGGAAGGTATACCTACGACAAGTCTACTTGAGTACTCCTTCAAAGTAAGGTATGTACGACTGTACGTATTACAGAAGGAAATCAAGCATTATCGTCTGTTTATAACTAGTTTTGAGTCTGGTTTAAATTTTAGAACTTTCCTCAAGCATAGATGCATTTTATTATATCAATATCATTCATTGACCATATTTCAGCTGATTTTCTCTCAGTTTGTGAATCAAACCCCAGCAGTGACTGCATTTTAAAGTTGTTTTTGTTGTGGAATTTTGATAGTAATACTTCTAGTATTACTATCACTAGCGATATAGCGAGAAGTAGATTAGGACAATACCTAATTTATTCAACAATGATTCAAAGAATTTAGAATGTATGTATACCTATTAGCAGGTTGTATTTCCAAAGGACTCGTATACTTTTTCGGTCCTGCCATAAAATAAGATTTAATCAATTGTGAAAATGGAATGAATTACAATACAAACCTACGTATTAAACTGGTATTTCGAGATGCTAATTTTTTTTTCTGATTAATTGAGGTTGACTTAATGCTAATAAATGCAACGCCAGAAAGTTATTTTGCCGCGTAGCCAAATTGCACTAAAATCACATTTTCTGAGAAATCTTTCTTCCTACACGCCCCCCTATCAATTTCATATTGGATCCTAAAGATGCTTATAATAGCTCCTTCCCACAGATGTTATATAAAATAACCATCGACGGACGCCATGCCCACGCATAGCAGTCCACCTGAAGAACTAGGTGCGAGAACCAAACTCACCCCAAACATAGAACATAGATAGACGGGTAAACATTGCATGACCTTTTAGCACTACAATAAATGTGCGATTTTACTATTCAGGACTGACTAAATAACGCAATTTCCAAAATATTTGAGTTCTTATGGCGCTGATAAAATTTCTAATCCTGTGAAATGCAGAGCAAAGTTGGTAAATAAAATAAATCTTAAATAAAAACAGGCAGATGCTTAGACAATACACATCTCTACTTGAGACTCTCTCTATATGAGTCTCAATTCAGCTGAGAAAAGATTGATTACCGTTCTGGAGTAATGAACATGTTCAAGTACCGATTCTATACTTAAACACTGATGTCAACTATTTGACGATCAAACTGGGCTTGAGGAATGTTGTGTGTAATACGGACCTTAATTGCTTAGGTACCTTTAAAAACCACATTACTCAATCGTTCCATTTAAGGATGCCATCGCCTCCTTTTATTGCTTAAAATTGCACCAAGAACCACATCAGGGTTTGCAATCCTTATCAGAATATGAAACGACCGACCTATTTAGACTAATGCAACGAACTTACATCTACGTTTGTAATTTCACGTAGGAATAATAAATAACCCCAGTAGATACTTAAGTATTTATTCTAATCCGCATTCATAATCAAAGTTATAGGTCTGTGCAGTTGTTGTGCATGTCGCAACAACTTTCAAAAACAACTACGTCTTAGCCGTGATCGATTAGTGCGCAACACTGTTAGCCATGCATATTAAGACATGAAAAATAAAAGGAAAAGTGTAACGCAACGCAATATTCGTGGTCGTAGCGCCCGGCGACGGCCAATCGCACCAACTCATCTAATTAGAGGATCCCCGGGTTGTGCAAGCGCAGTGTGCTGGTATGCAATACCAACGAACACGATACCGACACAATGCTAGCCTTATTTATTACTCCGCTCCGTGTTAAGTACGTTGCAACGCCATATATTCTGCTTATTTAAATGTAAGTAGAAGATTCTTGGGTGATACGTGACTAGAAAATAAAACACTGGGGATTTCTCAAAACAAATCCTTGATACCGTTTTAGGAGCAAAAGAATTGTTTTGAAAGCTTAACTATGTCTCAATTATAAACTGCCTCTGAAGGAAGATTCCTGTTAAGCCATTTCCAAAGTTAGCAAGTTGGTTCATCAATAAACTAGCGGGCTGTTACGCAACCTGCCTGCATAATTATTGCCTACTGAAAGCCTAATTAATGTGAACAGCAGGACAGTATCCATAACTTTCGTAACCGGATATTACGGAAACATTATCACGTGAAACATTAGTGACATCTACACATTAGGGACACAGCTTCTTGGTGCATAAAGTACAGAGTTCCAGAGTTCAAATTGACATCAGCATGCGTACAATCACACAGAATCACGAAATATAAATAATTATAGAGACACATCACGTAACTCCAAAATATGGTCAAGTTCATTGTAATTTACTACTAATTAACGTTCCATTTTCTTAAAACCAATCATAGAATTCAAACAATAATGGTTTGAAAATTACCCACTCATAGACGATCAATATTCCGCTATCGGAGTTACGCACCTACATCATTAGGAAGATTACTTTTACCCATATTCATGTATATTCCTCTCGTATATGTCACGTATCTTTTTGCTGTAATAATGTGACCGGAACTTGATGAATAAGAGGTGATAATGACTAGCATGATGTGTGATATCACGTACGTAACAGTGTGAACAGTTAGTGGTAAGAGTTTCCCAACCCAAAGTACTTTCTTTACAAGCACAGTATTTAGTAGCTTTGGATACATGTTTTCCTATTGACTTCTTTCATTGCTGCTACGATAACATATAGGTGCGCTACGCTTTTATTGCATTTCAAAACGTAGCGATCGACATATCAATATTATGCATTTTCTCTTCCAAGTAACTCTCTAAAGCTTTTATTGTCAATTTCCAATATCTGTTATTATGTAAAACACCGTTTTCTAAACAATTTTGCAATAAATATATTGGTTTCTGAACCTATGACTCCATCGGCACGCGACATTTACATAGCCAGCGGCGCAGCAAGCGGCAAGCGGCGCGTCATAACAGTCGACAACTAGCGAATAACATAAGCACAAGTATGGAGGCCTACAATAGAGTATCACGCAGCGCCCTCCTTCGCTTATCTCACACGAAATTGAAATAAGATTGATAAAATCTCCGCTTATAAAGAAGAAGCGGGCCGCAAAAGGCGAGTGGTTTGAACATTATCTAGATATGTGTCGCCAAAAAGAGCGGCCGGACAGGCGTAACAAACGAACACCGCGGATCACGAACTGTGATAGCCAAAATGAAATTCAAAAACATGCATTCCTCGAACAGACTTCAGCGAAAATAATAATTTATTTAAACTTAACCGCTGCATTGGAAAAACATTTCAACGAAGAATTAACCGATTCCAGAGATACCGCAAATAATAAATTGAAAACCCGCTCTCTTGTATTTTAATTAACTTTCATGCGCTGCTGTATCGAATAAAGCGTATTATTTTAATTTGTGCTGTCTTATTTACGACTGAATGTGCTGTCTATAAACTTTTATTGATTGTGTCAACCTACCACTTTAATAATCGGACATCCCCGATTCTTCTCATCCTCATCTGATCGACAAAACTATCTTAACTTGAAATATTATACATGGCAATGGCATTTATCACCAGCGATAATCAAATTAGCATGACAAAAGCATAATGAATGTCATGGAATTGATAGATTGTTAGCACAAGAATGTGTGTAAACAAATAATATTAATATCTACTATTTGTTGGAGTAAATATCCTCTTTGCTGAACTGCCACAGCGTGCAGCATGCAAATGTCCAACAACTAAAAACCGGCCAAGTGCGAGTCGGACTCGCGCACCGAGGGTTCCGTACAAACCTGTAGGTATTCTCGGTTTATGCACAAGGTTTATGTTTATGAAAACAAAAGTATTTAAAAAAATATATATATTTCAGCTGATTGAATGAAAGGTAAATTGCGGTTTACGATTTATGACGTTTTAAAAAATAACTACTTACTCGATCTCGTTCAAACGAATTTTCGGTGGTAGTTTACATGGTAATGTATATCATATATTTTTTTTAGTTTTATCATTCTCTTAGTTTAGAAGTTACGGGGGGGGGGGGCACATTTTACCACTTTGGAAGTGTATCTCGCGCAAACTGTTCAGTTTAGAAAAAAATGATATTAGAAACCTCAATACCATTTTTAAAGACCTATTCATAGATACCCCACACGTTTGGGTTTGATGAAAAAAAAACTTTTTGAGTTTCAGTTCTATGTATGGGGAACCCCAAAATTTTTTGTTTTTTTTTCTATTTTAGTGTAAACATCTTAATGTGGTTCACAGAATACATCTACTTACCAAGTTTCAACAGCATATCTCTTATAGTTTTGGAAAAAAGTGGCTGTGACATACGGACGGACGGACAGACAGACAGACAAACAGACATGACGAATCTATAAGGGTTCCGTTTTTTGCCATTTGGCAACGGAACCCTAAAAAGGTGAACGTTCCGTTTGGGTCGGGCACAAAACAAGAAACCTAATAAGTTGCTCCCCCGCTGAGCAATATCGCCCACCAGATTAAGTAGCAATTTAGTTATTAAAACGATTTAAACTTGCTTGATGCCAAATTTCAGAAATAAGTTAGTAAAACACACGTAGATAAAATTACTTAGAAGATATTTTGAGGAACAGTCAAGACTTCACAAATTCAATTAAACTGTAGCTGTAAATAATAAAGGCCGTCAGATTCAATATCAAATTAAGTATGTTCGTGATAAATGGGAGGATAATGTTCGTTTCATCAAGTCATTTTAACCTCGTTTATCTTTGAAATTGGTATTTGACAAAATTTGAAATTAGTTGAATGGCATATATCCAGCCTTAATTTAGTATGTAGGTACTTAAACTAAAAGCGAATAATATGCGATATTTTAAATATTTAATAAAATCTTCAATTTATTAAATTTTCTAGAAGAATGTATCTCCATTAAGTCGAAATTGTTGTTTCAAACTTGTATTTAATTCCAGTTTAAAACAATAGTGGTAATAAAAGACTTTCGACAAAATGGTTTTGTTGACATTCGACACGTGTTACCACTTTTTAAACAGACATCAAAACCGAATGCTACTTTTGCTAATACAATATTGAAAATTAATGCAAAACAGCATAAAATATTAAATGTTAGGAAATCGTAGGCGTTGTCACGGCGAGCATGACATCAGACGTTAGCGGTGTCGCAGCCGCCTCATGGACCAGCGGCTAGAGGTGAACATCCTATGAGCGTCCGAGCATAACCAATGGACGAATCAGCTTGCACACCCAAATACTATCGAAAAGCCTGTTCCACCTCGACACAAGGATTTTTATAACCGTATATAACTAGTTGCAACTTATCTGAGAGTCTCAGACACAAACACCGCTAATCGATATGAATGAATCTGTTAAATCGATACGTTTTTTTATACGCTACATTAAATGTGTCTCGTTTTTTATAGCTGAGATTTCGACGTTTTTTAATACGTTAGTGTTAATATGTGTAATTATGTATAACTTCCCCTCTAGATAAATAAAATGGTAGACCAAGTATACCTATGCTAGCTATGTAATATAATAATATGTAGGTATGCATACATTTTCTACATAGTTGTTATTCAAGAATAACTTAAATGTAAACTGAACAGAATGTTGTAAGTATGTCTGTGAAATCGCGAAAATATGCCATTTGTGCGGGAGCCAAACTTTACAAAACGTTTAACCTCTAAGTCCCTGAGATACCACATTTGGTATCGACACAATGGTTTTTTAATTGTGTCTGTAATTACGGTAATTGACTGGTTAAATCCTTATCCTGCCTGCCTCTTACATTTTAATTTATTTAAGTGATGTGACATCTACCAACCCGCACTGGGCCCGCGTGGTGGATTATGGCCCACTCCCTCTCACCGAGAGGAGGCCTGTGTCCCAGCAGTGGGAACATTATAGGCTTATGATGATGATGATGATGATGAAGTGAATAACTCAGAGATAAACAATTGTACATCGACAGTGATTGTTAACCAATCAATTTGCTAGAACGACCTCCTTTAAAAGACGGTATCATGAAATTCTATGACATACCTACATACAGACTAACTTAGATGTTAGATACTGTAATGTCTGTAATATTGCACATGTTTTTTTCTAAATAAATAAATAATACAGAATACAGTAAACCACGGTACTTAATACGAAAATATTCAACACTAGCTTTTGCCAGCGGCTTCGCCCGCGTGGAGGTAGGAATTCATCCCGCGGGAACATACTACCGGGATAAAAAGTAGCCTATGTCCTTTCTCAGGCTCTAAACTATCTGTGTACCAAATTTCATTTAAATCGGTTTAGTAGCTTTAGCAGGAAAGCGAGACAGACAGACAGACAGACAGACCGACAGACAGACAGACAGAGTTACTTTTGCATTTATAATATTCATCATATATAAATATATAATATATATATTATATATAATATATATATAAATATATAGTGTGGATAGTGTGGATGTGGATTTCATCGGTGTTTTAAAATTTAGCACGCTTGGTGTTGTTTACCTCTCGAGGCACAGATTTCAACAGCTGATATTACGTATATACTTACAGTACAGTTACTTTAATAACAAGAGAAAGCTCCTTCCGGAAATGCTCAGAAGAGCTATTCCCGTACCAACATTTAGTATCAATCTGATCATAGCGACAATCCACAAAGATGTAGGGAAATAAGAAGTATTTTATTTTGTATTTGACGTCAGACTGTGTACAGTCTTAAAGTTACAGGAATTGCCCTTTTGACGTGTATTGTCACACTTTACGGCCAATTTCTGTAACTACCCGTTACAGTTAACTTGTCTCAGCATCACTAGCGAGCCAATCCGCTGACTTGGTGTTATCTTGGTTAATTTAATGAACTTAATACGTTGATATTTTAAATTTACTACTTACCTATACTTTTCTGTTAAACTTCCAATATTATTTTAATGCAGTTTATCAGTAGGTAATAAATAAATAACCATTTTGTTATATTTAGGCCATACTTATTTCCTTAATCGTATGAGAAGTTTTTTTTTAAATTATTATTAACAAATTACTAAGCATTTTTTAATGTTATAGGATTTTTGTATATTTCTAAGTTTGAATAAATAAATCAATTGTAATAAATTAAATATAACTCGAGAGCTTTTCCCAGCTTTTCCATTTTTAATTAGAGTCTCAAAAATTGATTCAATTGACTTCAGCTAACTTAATAACATAATAAAAACAAGTTAGTTTTCCAACAAAACATTCGAAGTTGTTTTAATTCATACATGCAAAACGACTTGTTTATTTTTATAAACTAGTCGTTTTGCAGAAATGTATTTTTATACAATCTGCCTAAGCTTTTTCCTATGTTGAGATCGGCTTTCAATCCAAGAGGATGCAGCTCAACACCAGTATTTTACACTGCGACTGCCTACCTGACCACCACAACCCAGTGACTGGCCAACACTACACCCCTTGGTACGACTGGTTGTCAGGCTTTTGGGCTTCTAACTACCTGTAACGACTGTCAAAGATCTACGAATGACAGCGGGTTTCTGGAGTACGAGGAAATGCTTTTTCCAACTGATTAAAATAATATCGTTGCATATCTCACTACTACGAGTACCCAACAATATAAATAAAATACCTATTCCACTATTAAAACAAAAAAGTCGCATTAAATAATTAAAGAATTTATTGATAACTTAAGCTTAAATAAATGCCGTATCATTAGGGCGGGCGGGAAAATAGAACAAGGATTGCGGCGGGCGGCGCACGCGGTGTGTGCGGGGTGGCGCGGGACGCAGGGTGCGGGCCGCGGGGGAAGGCGCCAGGACGCGGGAGCGCGCGAGCCGCCCTCCCTAATCTCATTACCGCGCACACGGCCGCTCCGCTGACCTTAGCCCGCTACCCGACATGGGAACCCGCATAGTAATTGTGCTCGCACATCATTGTTTATATTACCCACGTCAATCCATACAACACTAACCCAAGGACTCCCCCGTGAACAAACCAAAATCTATTAAATAATACTCACCCTAACAATTTCCCTCGAATAGGCACCAATTTATTAAATAAATTTTCAGTCACTTAATTCAGCAAAGAAACATTCACTGTATCGAAACGTCCCACGGCACATAACAACGTTCAAAACATCGTAACTTCTGTCGTGCGTGGGTAGGTGTCTGTTGGTCCGCGATATTCGGTATAAAATCCTTCAGATTGTAGCGAAGCAGGGTCGGTAGAGCGCACACGGGCGCAGCGCGAGCGAGCGTCGCGACGTCGGCGGCTCAGAGCGGCGTGTGCGCGCGCGCACGGGCAGGCGGGGCCGACCGGTCGCAACCGGGCCGCGCTCTCACCACGCCGCGGCCGCCCTGCCACAATGTTCGCTATAATCGCACTTGACACCGTGCCGCGTTCGATCTACAAGAAAGTTTCACATTTCTATGTCACTATGCGAGGAAAGTCGCAGGAACATCAGTCCTACGCTCTTCTAATCACATCTGTCCCTTCGTGTCCATGTCTACGCGATATCACCTCGACTGGAAAATACATCGTCGAAGCCGACTTAATACGGTTCTAATTGAATTAGGTAATTCCACGACATTCAGATATCGTGAGTTTACAGTAGGTATATTGAATAGGCTTCACTTATTGACATAATGGGTGGGTCACTCTTACACAACGGACGTAACAAAAACTTTTTCTTTAGTTCGATCAACATCACTCAGTTAGACTTTGACGAACTGAAAGACAGTGAAAGTAATTGCCAATTCTCTCTGCGAGATAACACGAGAGATAAGTTTGCAACCACTTTTCCTTCTTGTCATGCAGACAATCAACCGCTAATTCAATTATTCGGCGCTCTAAGTGCTAACTCCCGTGATGAAACAAAAACTATAATTTATCTCTGAATGGTGTGTGCACATCAAAGTAAACCAAAACAATATAATGATTTCGTTAATAAAAGATACAGCTGGTACTTTTGCAATCGAAAAATCTTCAAGCTTTGCTGACTAAGCAGTTGATAAAACCCTATTTTCTGTTACTATGATGATGCAGTTATTTTATAATAACAATTATCTGTAGTAGTAGGTTCAAAGAAGTATTTCTTCAGAACGTTTGCTATCTTACCAAATAAAGAAAAATACCAATTAGGAGTCTATAAACGAGCATAGGCACAAAGGCCTGTCCTCTGCCCTAAAAAGGATTTACCCATCATCATCAGAAATCGTCACTTACAGAGAAAACGTTGTCGCTCTCACAGAGCTCAAGTTAAAGCCCTCATCAAACCCTTTCGAATGTTGCTGGAACTTACGTAAACATAGAACTTTAATATTTTTTAAGGTGTGGTGAGAAGCAGCTGTATTTCTGGCTTGTCATTTATTCCATTACGCCAAAATGTGCAACAAAAAACGAAGCGTTTCACGGTGTCCTATACGTTTGGGCAGCGCCTTAAAAGCTTAAGACTAATCTTAAATGTAAAAACAACTTTAACGCCCCAAGCTTTCTTCTATGTTTATTTCAGTTTTATAAGGTACTTTTTAACCTAGTGATATTAAAATTGTTGAAAAAAAACATTTTTTTTCTGTATGATATGAAGTTGTAGTTTATTCATTTCTATCTACTTTTTTTGACGTATTTCGGGACCATAGGCACCCGGTACATTGGCCATAAGGGACCGAAGCCCACTTACAGAAGCCCCCTAGACAATTTTAATGAAATGCAGCACCAACCGACGATTATCACTGTATTACTGCGCAGTGCACCCAAGGACACCCCCAGTTGCTTTAGGAGTATTGTCCAAAACTTGTCCAAAGTTTTGAACAATAAATTCTGGTTACCAAGACTTATGCTAGGAGTATGGCCCTTATCTGCTCAGTTTACATATACACGGATAAAATGGCAGGAGTTGACTTGAACATTCAACAATCGGCCCCCCGGAACTAGCCTGCAGGTTTCTGTATCTCTCTTGTTCTGAGTTCTCAACCTAAACCTGTTCCGACAAAGTAAACCACTGATAAAGACCTAGAGATCGGAGCACGTAAGCCCCAAAACGGGGTTATTTTTTCGTAACTATTATTTTTAGTATTTTAAACCAAGGTACTTGTCAAACCGAATCAAATGAATCCAAACTCGACGCCCGACGTGGACGAGTTTGGTTTAGACGAGTCGTCGAGTTTTGGTTAGTTTACAGTTCCCATGGCCACCTTCAGGCCCCATCATCAAATCACTTCCATGTCATAACAAACCATTCCCATCAGATTGACATCATCTGCCTAGGCTTTTCCCAACTATGTTAGGGTCGGCTTTTTTTTTTTTCAGGATGGGAAATCATCAAATGACTTCTCCCGCTCTGGGCGGAGCGGGAGGGCGTGTCAGACTTTTACTGACTAAAACCCACCCGTGTTCCATCAGTTGCCCATGTGCCAGGGTCACGGTATCTCTTTCGAACAATCACGCGACCCCGGCAGGCATCGGTCCTAGTAGACCCCTACACTGCTGCTGACATCTCTTTGAGGCGCGCGTGGAACACTGCGCGCCGTCGACCCGAGCTTGGTCCTTACCGGGCGGTGAGCTACCCACTGCTCGCCACCCGCAAGCTCGCGTCTACGGTGGCCGGGAGTCCGCTATTGACTCCCGACGCCCGGGGCGTCTCCTCCTGCGGCGGCTAGGGACGTGAGGGCGCAGAGACTGCCACTCCCTCACGCGCCCCGCCTCCTCCTTCGCGAACATTACTGCTTCGCAGAAGGAGGTGACGGCTTCCCATTCCCTCTCGCTCCGTACCATGGCTCGCACCAGGGCCGGACGCGAGAGGTCGCCGCCGCCAATCGCCTCCACGAGGACACGGCGGTGCTCCGCCCAGGCAGGGCACACTTCCACCGTATGCTCCACCGTGTCCTCCAGACGATCCTCGCAATGGAAACACCCGGACGTATCCTCCCGCTTTATCCTGAACAGGAACCCACCGAAGCACCCATGCCCGGTGAGAACCTGCGTCAGGCGGAAGGTGAGGACGCCGTGACGCCTCTCTATCCACTCCTCAAAGAGGGGACTTACCGCCGCAATTGTGGCGTGCCCAGCACTGGGTTGCGACAATCGTACCCGCCATGTCGCCATGAGATCACACCGGAGCTCTGTCCGCAGTGCCGCGATTTGTCGCGGCAGCGGAGTTTCGCCTCCTCGCGCCACTCCCACATGTGGGCGAGGACCTTTGCCTCCAGATCCCATGGCGGCACTCCGGCAAGGAGGCTCGCTGCCTCGCAGGAGACCGTGCGGTATCCCCGGATTAACCGGATGGCCATGACCCTCTGGGCCGCACTCAACCGGCGCGCTGGGCGCAGCCTCAATGAGGGCGCCCACACCGTAGGGTCGGCTTCCAGCGTAACCGGTAGCAGCTGAATACCAGTATGTTACATGAAGGGACTGCCTTTCGCACCTCTACAACCCAGTTACTGGGTAATACGACCCTTGGCTTGACCCTTTGGTAAGGTTGGTTGTCAGACATTTGGGCTTCTGCGAACCCGTAACGAGTACTCAAAGATCTACGGTTCAACAGCCAGGACCAACAGCTTAACTAGCTTTCCGAAGCACGGAGGTTTCTTGGAATTGTAAAATGGCCAACCATCCACCGGTAACCGCGGTAAGCGTAGCTTAACTTAATCGATGGGGTTGTGCGGCGGTTATTACTTAGCCTAAGATTGACATATGATCCAACATACGGTGAAGGTTGGGCGTTTTGGGGGACTGTTTTATGTAATGTTGACGTTCGAAAAGTGCTGATCCTCAACGTAATTTGAATTAACCCATTAACGCCGAGGTGATCAGAATTTTTACTAACTTTTCAACGTGTTTATTTATTATGTTATCGGGCCAAAAAAATAATGGTATATCTCTATTCCTACGCGAAATTTGATGTTCTTTCAGAATCTGATCTCAAAATTTCGATTAGATACCGAAAAAAAACAAATACGGCCGATTAAAACGTGAAAAACGTGAAAATTTTCAAGATATTTTTTTCGCGTAATACTTTTCTTCTTAATTTTTTTTCTAAGGTTTTAAGAAAACGGTAGATTTAGATTTTTCATTCTCGCCGCCATTTTGAAAAATTTCGTCGATGAAATTTTCTGAAAAAAATTCATCTTAATGTTCGAGTGTCATGATCACCTCTGATCATAGTAAAAAATTGATACATTTGCGGTATCATTGTGAAAAAAAATGCGAAAAAAATAAATATTTTGAAAATTTTCACGTTTTTCACTTTTTAATCAGCCGTTTCTCGGTGTCTAATCGACATTTTGAGCTCAGATTCTGAAAGAACATCAAATTTCGCGTAGGAATAGAGATATAGCATTATTTTTTTGGTCCGATAACATAATAAATAAACACGTTGAAAACTTAGTAAAAATTCTGATCACCTCGGTGTTAATGGGTTAATGACTTTTGATTTTGATACAAAATTTTAGCTCAATCGGAAACCGGGAAGTCGATAAAATTTAACTTGCAAGATTTGACTACAGACCGACAGAATCCAGGACAGGTGAAAATACATAATAATAGCTGGAAATAAAACATTTCCTTTTCTTTCTCTTAGTTTATATTTTTTCTTATCAGGTACTTAAGCTCTTGCCAACTAAATTAAAGAGTATCTCACGAAATATTAATTAATTCTTAATTAAATCAAACTTGTCTCGTCTTTACTAAGAAGTTGAAAGTTTAAACAACCCTAAAAGCTTTCAAGCGTCGGAAAAGGCACGAGCCCTGATAAACAGTGCCATCATCCCATGACTTTTGTAAGCAGAAATTCTCTGTTTTTTTACTGTTTGTACATCCATACTAATATTATAAATGGGAAAGTGTGTGTGTCTGTTTGTCCGTCTTTCACGGCAAAACGGAGCGACGAATTGACATGATTTTTTTAAGTGGAGAGAGTTGAAGGTATGGAGAGTGACATAGGCTACTTTTTTTCTTTTTTTAGGTGGCTGGGGTGAACTTAGAAAAGCCGTGCTTTTCCCAAGGCCAATTGTATGTAGCATGTTCCCGTGTGTCCAATGCCCAGAATCTTTACATTCTATCCCCAAATGGAAAGACATATAATATCGTCTACAATAGCGTGCTAAAATAACATTCTGTTCCGAGTTCTCTTCTGTGTTCTAAATCAGGAAACCGTGTTACCCCGAATTTAAAGCGAGCGAAGCCGTGGGCTCTATCTCTTTGCCTAGCCTTATCCTCCAATACCTGTTATTTGGAGTCGGTTCTCCCCGTCATTCTTCACCGGATGTTTCGGTTCTGGGTCGTCGAATCATTCACTTGGGCTTGCTTCAGATCGTTGTTAACTATAGACATCCAAGTGGGAACTCTACCTAGCTTCTTTGGACCTGAATTCATGTAGAGGACTTGCTTAGCCACGTGTTCCTACAGCCTTCTTATTACATGACCATACAACCTCGAGTGCGAAGTGGAATTGCCATGGAATGCTTGGTATTTTTTTCTGGAAAATTAAATAATTATACATTTCATTATAATACAATAAGTGACTCTCACTCACTCACATACACATACTCACCCACATATACACATACACACACACCCAATATACACACATACACCCACAGATACACACACATACCCAAACATACACACCGTTATAGATATAAGTTGAATTTATTTTATGTACACTCCTACATTATTATTGTTTCATTATTATTTGAAGAGCGGGGTCTCCTAGCACAGGTATTTTTATACTTAAAAGAGGGTCTCTATGTAAGATTCAATATTGTAGAAGTTAACTCAATTTTTTTTATCATTCAAACTTATTACAAGTGGCTGATTATAGTTGAATCCTATTTAATCCTAGCGTTGTTTTAGTCCACATTTTGAACTTCCAACATTCAAGTTTCATTTCTAATGTATTCAATATTAGCTAAGTCAACTCCAGTAATAAAATGAATGATTTTTCTAAATAAATAATAACAGAGAATTCTAAAAAGCATCATCAAACTTACTTCCTCACGTTACTAGCTACCGAACACCTCCCAATTAACGCTGACATGAAATGACAGATAACGACAGAAATAAATTGATAGGTAGGTACAACTTTTACTAAAGACAAGTTACTTATTTTCTTTTCGCTAAACGAGTGCCTTTTATGCACATAGATTTCAAGACCATAGTTAGTAAACTAATCAGAATTCAATGTTTATAGTCGTATCCGTTAGATACAGCTAATTTCATCTTGCTGCCTAACGGCTGTCCTAAATTATTGTGGCTGTCCAACATATAATCGCACATACATATCCACCGGAGTGTTAATTACCTAAACACTGTAGGCAAAGTATAAATTATATGTACGAGTATACCTGTATAGCTAATATTACGGTGCCCCGGCCAATTACGTGCGTCGAAAATTTAGATACCTTTAAAAGATTTAATTAAAAAACCAGTCAAGCGTGAACCGAACTTACGTGTTAAATGATCCGTATAATAATTTTACAGCTTTGGGTACTGAGTTTTATCCCAAAAGTTAAGAAATTCTGATCAAATAGTTCCAGATGTTGCTAGGATGATGTGAAACAGATGAAATTAAAGTAATTTAGATGTCGAATTGTCATTTATTACAATTCATTTTTAGTAGAGTATTGATAACTTTTCGCTGTCTTGATTATTTGATACGTATTATAGTAATCTTAAATCAACAGAAAACTAAGAAAACACATTCAAAGTACTCAAACGTCAAGTCAAAAGTTTCATCATGGCGAATATTCCGCAGTCGTTAAACAACACTCCTATCTGAGGAACAAACACGGCGACGGCATTTTTCTCATTTGAGGTTAATGAAAATCGCGCCGACTTCTTCCATAGCAGGCGTGAGACGCTCACCCAATTACACCCGGTAAGGCTCACACCGACGTACTCTCTACACGTGTGAGCTGGTACTTACGTACTTTGAGAACCACTAACATAATTGTAATGAACATACTCGACTATGCTCTTAATTGAACTCTATCCGCAGTTCGCCTTTCCGAATCTTATAATTCTAAAAAATTGGACGAAATTGATTTTGCACTTTTTGCCCACATTAGTTTTTTAAAACGGATGCAAAAAAGTAGGTACTGCAACTTTTAGGGCACTGACTACATTTTAAGTACGACGACCTAGAAATTTAAAAAATGTAGTATGTGTTATATCTTCATTCGCCGAAGTTGTAAAAGTCAGACGAGGAAAGCTGGTTTCCTTGCACGTAGCGACAGGCCAGCAATCATCATTACTTGCGACCCCATAACTAACATATTATCGGTGTACCTACATGGCTCATAAGGTACCCAACATGACGTGCGGTTAAACATACCTCATATTTGTTCCGCTTTGTCTGCTTACCCCTTTAGAGAAAAATCAATAAGTAAGTTACATACATACATAGACATAGGTACATACAGCTACAAATCATAGCTACGAATGTTTTCCCGTCACATAAAGGAAGGCTCTCAAAATGAAAGACTTCTTGTGCTATAAAACCATATGTCACCGTCAGACACATAACATTCCACAATTTGTCACGTGTTTCATATCCGGAACTCAGCGCTCCGAAGGCAAACATCCCAGTCACTTACCGTCGCTTCGATAAATCTGTCCTTAAGATATTCTCTTGGCACGTTTAAAATCTTATATTGTAGGAAATATTTAAAGACAATCTTTCAAAATATTATGTTCGTGATAGTTCTACGTAGTTTCCGCATAAAAGTGCACCGTGCACTTACAAAACTGTCGGTCGACCTAAAGACGTAGAAACGTCACGTAATAAATGTCTGCGGTAACACCCCTTCCTCTGTGTGCGGCTGTTTCTATTCGCTGTTTATTACGTTTGCAAGACTCCTAACATAGCACATAGCGGTCACGACCATAGTTTTGATATTAGAAAACTGTCACCAGCTACTTTCATATCACGTTCAGCACAAGCTTTTAAGTCGATATTTTAAATAGGTACCTTCCTACATTTTTCCACTTTTATTGTTTTACTTTGAAAATGACTTTTCTTACTCCGAGTTGCCAGAGAAAATTGGTATTCTTTTTCTGTTTGTTTATTGGAGCTCAATGATACAATTTGTTCCGGACAATATTTATCGGCGTTCGGGGGTTGGCAGGCCGTGGTCATTAATAAGTAATCAGTGCGACCAACCCGTCGCCCTCGCTCGCCCAATACAAACATATAAATATAATTTGGTACATTTCATAGTCCGTGCAATATTAACGACAGCCTTTCCGCAGCCATAAATCAAATGAAGCAATCATGAAAATAAAACACAATTTTTGTACCTACTGCTCCCACTTTCAGTCAAAACTTGCGCTAAGCTAACTCCCGCTGGAACTCATTCCGATCCAGCTCGTCCCTTGCTGCCCTCTACCACCCTCTACCAGCGATGCCTTAAGCCGAAGTCTGTACCAAACAGGGGGTGCCCTTAGCGAGTAGTCGCTCTAGTTTTAATCTAGTTTTAAGCCAAGTCTTAAAGCTTTGGCTGGAGGCCTTAATTGATTAAGGTGGCCACAGGCAATTCCAGATCAGTAGCCAAAAAGCTCATAGATTGACCTGCGAGAGGCCATCCCCGTTCACTACTCCCGCTGGTACAGTAACCGGGATGTCCCAGGACACAGCCGTGGTCATTGGAACTGCAGTTTCATTCCGGTCCTGCTGTCGAACTAAAGAAAGTGGCTGAAACAAAACTGGATAAGAAAGGTGGAGGACACGGTGTTATGGTGCAACATGCGAGAGGCCTATGTCCAACAGTGGAGTGCGATAGGCGTAGTTGATTGATATCTGGTCGCACCTCGTGTGTGTGTGGCCGATCGACATTGGCGAGCAAATCACTACTCGATTGGCATTCGTAGCTTCGGGAAGTATTGAGGCCAGTTCCTCTTCATTGCTGGATTCCACCTCTATTTTGGCAGGACGAACAGCGGCAAATTTGTCCCTAGCTCTCGCTAGGCGGCGTGCGGGACTAGACGACTTGTAATTGTTTTGACAGCCGCTACCCGAATTGTCGGTAACTCTGATAGCTTGCTGTTGATTAGCCGGAGCATAATCAGCAAATAAGCAGTGGTGGCCCAGTGGTATTGGCTGCGACTTACGAGGTCGTGATTTCGAACCCAAGCAGTCGCTCTACTTTGTGTAAATTATTTCATCACCACTGCTCTCAGAACGGTGAAGGAAAACATCGTGAGGAAACCGGCATGTCTTAGAATCAAAAATTTGAAGACATGTGACATCTACCAACCCGCACTAGGCCCGCGTGGTGGATTATGGCCCACTCCCTCTCACCGAGAGGAGGCCTGTGTCCCAGTAGTGGGAACATTTATAGGCTGCTGATGATGATGAATCCCGATGTATTCACGGTTTCTTCTGTGGCCGTCGTGGCTGCTACAGTAGTAACTTTTCTGTGTACTATTTCTCACATTTTGGGTCTAGCAACAGTACTCGCTACGCTTTTGCTTACTTAAAACGATTTAAATCACATTTGGTGCGGATAACAATGTCAACATAAAACAGTTTTTTTACGACAAACTATTAAAACGTTTTACTCAAAGAAATGATATTTTTATGTAAACAAATCTGCAGCATCTTCGTTTACACTGCCACTAAGAAACACATTTAGAAAATAATAAAACAAAGAATTTACTACGGCACTCGGCAATAAGCAGATACAATACGTGACCCAAAGTTCCCGCGCGTCATAGGGTCCATATCATCAGGATACTTTCTAAAAATGCTTTTATCTAAATGGTACCTATTTGTTTCCGAGAGGGGCTTGTGGCTAACTCATAACAGCCGCACGAGTCGATCGCTCAGGTTAAGATACGGTTGCCGCGGTTGACCCGTGGATGAAAGAAAGAGAAAGAAAAGAAAGAAATGATTTTATTTGAAACACGCACAGGACATAAAAGCAATGAGAAGAACATAGAAATATTTAACATTTAAGCTACAAATAACAAAATATTACAGCAAGATATAAAAAATAAAAGAGTACCTGTGCCTGTGACCATCTTTACATACCAAAACGCCTACGTACCTCGGAAAGCTCTGTTGCCCCCGGCTGTGATTCGTGGATCCTTGGCAGTCGTTATGGGTCGTCAGAAGCCCGAAAATATGACCACCAGTCTTACCAAGAGCTATCGTGTTACCCGGTAACCGGCTTGTGGCGGTCATATAGACTCACGCTCCATGTTAAATACTGGATTCCAGCTGCATCCAGTTTTACTGAAAGCTAACCCCAACATAGCTGGGCAGATGATGTCTACCTACCTACTTTAATTTTAGAGCACTACAGTATACAGTCCTATTCTGCTCTAAAATTAAAGTACCGACAAATATGTAGTCATCTTAGTGTCTTTCAAAACGAATTTCGCTAGTCTATAAAAAATGTTACCGTTTGACATGGTCGGTTTCGCTATGAAGTAATCTGCGGGAATGCACTAATGGTCGGTTGCAGGCCGAACGCGCCGTGTAATGTGCAATTTGCAGGCAGCCATCGAGCGGTCACGCGACGCCGTACCGCCGCGCCACAACGCCACACCGCCACGCCACACCAACGCCACACCAACGCCACACTAATTCAACACACGATCCACACATAAAACAAGGATAGCAATTTTATATCGACTTAAAAAACAATAAACTTAGATAGTTCTCAAATACACTATTACCAGTTTTTATGAGTAACGGTACCCATTAGCCACATTAAATAGAAACTTACGTTTCGATCAATATTTTAGCACCGACCGCGGGTACGTTCCGAATAAATGGCACGTGAAAATTACAAATTAGTTGTCAGAATAAGAAGGAAAAATTGCAAAAAATAAGTGACCTTATAAACTTTCAGACATTGATAAATTAGTATCTACTTATGTACCCATTCTGTAATGAACAATAGATCCAATTCTTTTTAATACTAACTGAATGCTTGATAAGTTTAGATCATAGGTGCATGATAATACTAAACAATAGTCCTATCTTCTCTAGAAGTCTCACACTAATATATGTAATTTGAGAACGAGCTATGGATTTCAGCTAAAATTACTTATTATTTTCCGGGAAATCTGGTTGAAATTCCAAACAGAGCACTCAGGGCTTTTTCAAAACTTAGAACTCATACAAGAATACGGCAAATAAAAGGGCTTTCGTGTCGTGCAGTTTGTGTCATTAGATACAACGTCAACACATTCGACATAATTATATCGAAAAGATTCCAAGTCTAGGTATGTACTCTTCACAAGAATTATTAGCACCTTGAGGGCTTGAAATCCATAGCTATGTTACTCACCAAGCAAAATGAGCGCTTCCTTATCCAAAGCCATAGGTTGGTAGTTATACTTATCTATAAGCTTAAAAAGTAGTGCTGCAATGAACTTCAAAGAGCATCACCTTTGATTTATGCAGGTCGTAGCGATGAACACTTTTCTTTCTTTGGACACTATAATATCAATTTCGAGAAGAGAAATGCGAGAACTTTTTGTGTGTTTTTACAGAGATGAATTAGTTCCATAAGATTAAACATGCATATTCGTATGCACCCAAAATGATGACTCAGCGACATATATACCTATTATACATGTATTTACATGGTACAATAAGTATAGGCACCGTAAAGAATTGAAGCTTTTGTAGGCTTTTAAAGTATCGAAGTGAGTACAGTGATGTTGGCACAAAGCTCACACATGGAAGCCTATGTGGGGGGCGATGAGTGCCTAATGCAGGCGAAGCTCCAGCGCCATACACCCGCGCCTATGCACTCGTAACTTTTAACCTTTACTTTTGACATTTCACTCAGGGAGTCAGGTATATGACGTTCATTATTTCGCCTAGTTTCTAGCAAGTGAACTGCTTTTGTTCTTACTGCGCCATTCAACTGTACGTACCTACTCCTTGGTCGCTTTCTCCGAGTTTCGCAAACTTCCTAGTTCTCAACACATTTGCCATTTACAAAACATATCCAACGCCTAATAAAGACTCGGTACTGGATCGTGAACTCCAACTATAGCATTGTTCCCGTCCTTACTTTGTTGTTGATAATTCATTGCCTGCACTTACGGTGCTAATTATCTCAAGGTACCAATTAATTCAAGGAGTGAATTAATGAGCCAGTCAATTATTTTATCTTGTTAGGAAAGTTTTAATCATTGGCGTTTACGTAATATAAGAACCTTCGTTCACGATGTTTTCAGAATATGAGTTTGAGTGAAGGGTAGGAATAAGTGTAGCGTGCGTAATATGAGTTTCTGAATATCTGCAAAGTGTTAAGTGTCGCTGAGCGGTGAGCGGTGAACGGTGAGCGCAGCCGCGTAGGAGCGTAAAGTGGTTGCGGTAATGAGCAAACACCCTTCATTATCAGGTTGTGCGACATTAGGCGCAGGCATGCTCGCAGTCGCACTCTCGCCGACACGCGAGCCTCCTTGTGTTCTATGTCTACTTACTACATACTCTGTCTCTAACATGTACTGTACTTTGCACATTTACTACATTTTTCAGTCACAGAAATAACATCGAAAGTTTGAGAACCAAGATTTTACTGGTTGCTGCGGTATCTGCAACTGTGATTTTTCTGTTAAACTTTTTCTGTTTTTTTTTCATTTAAATTCTAGGTATCAGACTTATTTATATTAATAATGATTTCCACTCCAATTATTTATTTTTAACGATCTTACTATAACTGTGATTCAAAATATAATTGCGGAGATTCCCAGGCGATGACAGAATTAGCGATCAAAAGCTCCGAAAGTCACCCCCTATAAACATTTTGGTAAACAATCCTCTTACGCCTGTGGAAATTATATTACGGCTTTGCAAACTGAAACAATAAAATGGGGTTTAATGGCACACGGTTATCAAGATTACCTTTTGAACATTATTCGACCCCGTGAAAAAAACTGTGTCAGCTAATATTTTTAAATTAATGTTCGAATTGGAAGTGCCATAGTCACGGGATGAATTCAGCATGGTAAGGGGAACGTGTGGGGAGCGCGGGGGGGAGGGAGGCTGGAGCAGGGAAGAGAGCGGCCTCATTGATCGCACGCGGCCCGCGCCCGAGCCGCGCCGCATCCCCGCACTGTCGCCGACTCACACAAAACTCATATTCGGGAAATCATGCAAAGACAATGACCAAACATAGACATACATACAATAATTACTAGATTTATATCCCCTTTGGACAACCAAAATATACGCTCGAGTCTCAGGTGCATAGGTATGCACTGGGTACATAAATTAAGAGAATCACACACAAAATTACGAACACTCACAATTATAAAAAAAAAACTTTAACGTAACAAAACAGGAATACCATTAGGTAGGTATTATTACTATTAGATATTCCTTTATCTTTAAATATATAAAAGTAAGTTGAAAAAAGTTTTTCTAATTCTAATCGAATCATACATGTAGAGACAGTTTGGATAGACAAATAATTGTGAGTAATAAGCATCAATGAGGGGTGTGTGATGTAGCGGAGTGGTGGAGCGGTGGAGCAGCGGCGTGGCGCGCGGTGTGCGTGGAGTGCGTGGAGTGCGTGGTGCGCGTGGAGCGCGTGGTGCGTGTGGTGCGCGTGGAGCGAGGACCTCGTGCAGGCGCGCGGCAAGGTCGGCAGCGCGCAGCGGCGCGGCGGCGGCTGGCGGTGAATGGGCGGCGGCGCGCGGCTGCGCGGCCGGCGCTCCGTCAGTCCGCACACCGGCGGCTCCGCTGCCCCACGGTCGGCCGCACTCCGCTAAACAACAATGCTCAAAAACACGCCGTGACAGAACACACACATCCCCTCGGCGCAGCAGGCGATGTTTGAGGATCGGCCGGCACGCGTAGCCGTCGGCGAGCGGTCGTGAACAAGTTGCATACATATGAAAACCGTAAAAAGATTTAATTTTAAGCCGATCGTGTTCGATAGATCCTAATAGAGAAGCGAGAGTGCGGCGCTTGGGAGGCGGGGGTCGGGTCGCGCGCTCGGGGAGGGATGGCGCGGCGCGGGGCGGCGGCGGCAGCGGCGCGCGGCGCGGCGGCGTCGCGGCGCTGACATGGGCGGGCGGGCGCGCCGCTCGCTGTTGGCGGCGCCCGCGGGCCTGCTGCTGCTGCTGTGCCTGCTCTGGCCGAGGGGTAAGCTACTAGTCATCACTACATCCTTTCCTTCCCGATCCATCTCACTTAACCGTCCGTTTGCCTCACAACAGACGTTTCTGTCTTGAATCTTCCCAAATTACGTTTACAACAACACAATAAAATTACAAAACATGTGTCATCCACATCATTACCAAATGAAGTAGAAGTCAATATTTTATTTATTAGAGCTTTATTCAGCTCTGCCGCGAGTAGAAAGTGATTGGAAAGAAAATGGCAGCCATGTCTGTATTTATGTTACAAAATCGAAATCTTTTAGCAGAGCACATGGCGATCCATTTTAATAAATAAACGTTTAGTACACAAGAATGTTTACTTCTCATCGTTCTGAAAGATAAGTCATCTATACTTAATTCAAGTGACAACATTGTCTTCGAAAGCAAAGCGATGAGATTTGATGGCTAACTCTTGAATAATCTCAAGAGTATCAAGTGTAAAGTAAAAAGCTCTCTTGACACACTACACTTCAAAGTGTTTGATCATTTTATATTGAAAAAGTATTATCTTTATTAAAATAAGATAACTTATCAACTTATTAATGAAGGTTTGTTAATAACCAAATCTTTTATATAATTTAAGATACAATTAAATGAGATGTGCTTTTCTAGATTCACTAGAACATAATAGACATAATTCCAACGCGTAACTGCGGCGAATAAAAATCCAAAATTGATCATCCAATATCGTGCGTAATGTGCAATTACTTGATAATAGGGTGGCATAATGTCCAGAGATATATCATAGCTGTACTAGAACAAATAACAGGCATTACTTACACGTGGAACAAAAAATGATATCGATTCAAATTGCCCAGTAAAATGGCAATACTTACCTATGACTACTTACGAAACCAATTTGCTCTCTGGCCACCAAACAGTACGAAATAACAGCATCGATAATGTTCACAAAAGATGAGGCAAACTAATAAATTCCAAGTAATTGCTTTTCTTGAAACAATTTTCAATCTATAATGTCCCCTTAACTGGCCTCGTTATTCATAACGGACAATTTACAAATGGATACCTCTATAGTTCACTTAAAATAATTAAACAAACACTAGAGGGATCTCTTAAGGTTATTAGCGTAGTTTATCACATAAATTACTGCAGTTTTATTGGCGATTAATGATATGATGAAACACATCGTGAGACTTTAATTTATTTATGTTAGCACCTACGTGCATTCAAACTAGACAGCCCTTGAGAGTTAATCTTAATGCTACCAATATTATAGATGTGATAGTTTGTAAGGATAGTTGGATGGATGAATGTATGGATAGGTGTTTGTTACTCTTTCACGCAAAAACTACTGAACGGATTCGGATGAAAGGCATTTGGCACAGATAGTTTATAACCTGAATTAAAAAATAGGGTAATTTTTATCCTGGTAGTACATTCCCGTGAGATAATTTCCGACCTCCACGAGGGCGAAGCCGCAGACAAAATCTAGTCAATATTCAATGGGCTGTCATTTTGATTCCTTACAGCAATTTTTATTTTTATTTTACTAATTTCCCAGGGGAAGCTACCTAACCGTTTTTACGGGCTGTTTAGAAAACACTGCAGTACGTGCAGCCAGAGCCCAAGATTTTTGCTTAACTGATTGACTGTATTAACTTTCAACTAACATCTTGCGCTCTATAAATTATTATAATTTAAAAGTAGGTATTGAACATCGGATCCATGCAAAAAATTTAAGAGCTTCCAGTCACATAATTAGTTCAATTATGTTTCTGCCGCGTGATATATGTCATATCCTATGTGAATTGTTATTTATTGGAACCATTTCCTTTTAATTGTTGTAATAGAATCACTGTTTTTTATTTAGGATCTTTGAAAGAAAGAAAAATATTCTATTTGAAATTGTCTTTTTATATTGGGATCTTTTAACCCTTTTAATTTAAGTCCCTGAGATACCACATTTGGTATAGACACAATGGTTTTTTAATTGTGTCTGTAATTACGGCATTCAATGGGTTAACAAACTGCATTGTTTATAAAGATTTGGACTATTCCTGGCGGTGGCTCCATGGTCATAAAAACTCATTTTAATACAATTCTCGAGCAAATCCCTTGCATTCTCGTAAAACAGACGTAATACAAAATGTAAATGAGTGGCGGTATGCCACATAAATCTTCTTTGTTTTTCTGTATTTCTGTTCACGAGGTAAATCCGCCCGAAGGAACCCGGACTTTCGGTTTTAGGGAACTTCAATGCAATTTATAGAATGTTATTTTCGACATGTTGTAGTAACATCATGTTGTAATTTTATGTTTTAGAAGAAAAGCCAGTATTATTACAACACATCAGAACAACAATCAACAAATAAAAGGTTTTTGAATGTTATAATTGATTTTATGTGTAAATATATAATGAATATATATATTTATGAATATATTTCATCAACATCCTTTTATTTGTTGGTTGTTCTAAGATATTATACTATACTAGCTTCTGCCCGCGACTTCGTCCGCGTTAAACTTCTTGTTCCCCCGACCCTTCCCGTCGCGTCGAATCGCCTACCCGTGCGATTTTCCCCGTTTTTGCAACATTTTTCATTACTGCTCAGCTCCTTTTGGTTGTAGCGTGGTGTTATATAACCTATAGCCTTTCTCGATAAATAGACTACCTAACAAAATATAATTTTTCAATTCTGACCAGTAGTTAGGTAGTTAGATTACCGCGTTCAAACAAACAAACTCTTTAGCTTTATAATATTATAGTATAGATTATATTATTTAAGAGAACGTCCATTTGGTAAGTATGCACAAAGTGGATAACGCAACTGTGATGAATGTAAAAATAACATAAACTTTACGCTACCTTTCCATTTAAATAGTAATAGTAATAGATGTTTATTTCTCTCTTCACAAAAGCTCACATAGCTATTAACACAGAGACAAGAATTATAGTGTTTTACAAAATGCCAAAAATATGATTTAAATGAAAGATGTTTAGAAAAAAAGGAATCTTTCGATATAAAACCTTAAAAAAAATACTTAAGACGTTTAATGCTTTCAAATCATCATCAAACTTCGAATATCCATTATTCTCAAATCACAGAGTAAAAACTCCCCTGTAATGTGGAATCACGGTCGATCCTTTAACTACATGAGGGTTTTCAATCGTACGTGAGGGACTCAAACATGCCGAGTACCTTTTTAAATCTTAAGATTGCACCATTTGCATACTGCGCATAGATACCTATAGATAGATGTAGGTTTTACTATTACAGATGTTTATGTTTTTTTTTCTCTTGAGTCTACAGTTTCTTGCCTATTATTAGTAAGTACAGCAGTGTAATGCGGAGTATTCTGTCCGCGCAGGGGCACGCTGCGGGTTGCACGAAAAGCGGCTACTGCACCACCTACTGGACCACTACAACGTGCTCGAGAGGCCCGTCGTCAACGAGAGCGACCCGCTGCAGCTCTCCTTCGGCCTCACGCTCATGCAGATCATCGACGTGGTCAGAACCCCCCTATACACACAAACTAACGAACTACTACATACTTCCACTACAAGATTGATAGAGTTCTCATGATTATCCAAATGTACCGTTCAATAAATAAACTACCACGAGACGAGCCGCTTCGAGAACGATTAAGCCAACTAACCAATCCAGTCTTCTAAATATGTCCTCACATTTTAAGTCCACACCAACACACAACTACATTCGTGTGCGCCAACACTTAAACATTATTGATAGTTTTTGTCTAAACGACGTCCTGGAACCAGTTCGAATACACGTTTTTCTATAATCCTTGTTGACCGACTCTCACAGTATAATAATGATTAATTTGAGTTCAATCAGACTATGAACAAACGGGACAGAGTAGAAGTAATAAAATACAAATTAATGTTCGCAGGACGAGAAGAACCAGCTTTTAATAACAAACATCTGGCTAAAACTAGTGAGTATAAGTTTTTATGTGTTCATGCGTGTAGAGTAGCAAGATAGTAATTAATGATTTTTGCATAACAATGAGATTTAAAAATTGTGTTACTGTGTATGCATTACATCATTTGCATCTCTATTTGTTACGTAAATGTACGGTTCTTACATTTGTTTGTTCAGGAATGGAATGATATGAACTTGAGGTGGAACACTTCGGATTTCGGCGGGGTCAAAGATTTAAGGGTACCACCACACAGACTATGGAAACCAGACGTCCTTATGTACAACAGGTACTTACACAACACACCTATTTACACATATATATATACAAACACAGTCGCCCACACTAATGAAACTTCCGAGAAACACTAGAACCAAAGGCGAGAGCAATATCAATCAAGACAATTAAGTCCGAAAATGGACTGCTGTGTTGCATAACTTTGACCGCCTTAGACCGAAATATAATAACAATCTATCTGAATATATCCACTGCAGCCCAGTCTATCACTGCTAGGTATATGTACCTACCAGTATTGATATTTCATCACAACACTGATGTAAATGAACTCTTTCTGTACCTTTATATTTTAACCTTACCTTTATTCTTTTAAACAAGTGATTACAAATCTTCAAGCACCAGCATCCGTTTCCTTGCTTTCAAACAAGCGTGCTAAGAATTCATTAATTTCGCGTGAGAATAAAAATCAAGTAGATAATTGTTGTTTATACCCAAAATATCTACTGGAGATTGGAAAGCGCCCATAAATTTAATTATTTCCAGCCACTGATGGAAAATAAAGATTAATATTATGTTTATAACTCACTAGTTTTATCAAGGAAATATTAATATGATTTTTATCGTTTCCAATCATTAAAGTATAAAGGTACTGTTAATTAAATTGTATATCCATCAAAGTTGAATCGAAAGTGCAAATCATTTTCCGTGATAATTGCTGTCTTAGTCAATTATACCAATAACCTGGTTCTATGACTAGAGAAACGTTTGATTTGTTATATAACAACCACATACAAAACTAAATACATAATTAAGTAAACAAATTCTTTGGTTCATAAGTCACTACTAATTTTAGTTTCCAAATAAATGTACAAAGGTCCATCAGGCTATTAGTCTCCCACATAGTCCGCCACAATGAGCCGTCATGGGCAGGCATGGGCATAATTAGGGACCACGCTTCTCTGGCAAATTAATGACCGAAGTTTGACGTTATTATTACATAGATGCCCCTTCTCTTGTTATAAATGATTAACTTAATTTATTTGCAACCTAGAATAAAACAGACAGAATAAAAAGTCCATTAGAAACTTTTTACTCTAAAGACTCGTAGCATCAACACTTGTTGTCTCTGTCGTAACATAGTACAGACTTTTGAGGACCTAAAGTGCTGTCGTCGACTTAAGCCCCAGACAAAATTTTCGACTTGAACTTATACACTTCGTAGACAGCGCTTTCCGAAACTTGTGAAACATCGGCAATTGTTTTCTGTTTCTCTTCTCATCATGAGGGGTCTCAAAATGGGTCAATACTAATGAAACGTAAATGCTTTACTGGTTCTTGAAGTATGTATTTTTTTCCATAGCGATAAAATACCAAGCAAGATACCAAGTGCTACGATTCGTATTTAAGATTAGCCGTTTCTTAGATTGATCGTAGAACGCCGCGTATTAGGAATGCTACAATGTTAGAACGCCATGTGCTACGAATGCTACGATTACAGAACGCCGCGTCCTACGAACGCTACGATCGTAGAACACCACGTGCTACAACCCTAGTATGCTACGTGCTACGAATGGTACGATCATAGAACGCCGCGTCCTACGTATGCCGCAGTCGAAATACGCAGTGTCCTACGTATCGTTCCATGAAGCAAAACGTTTTTTGTACATCTTGCCATACACATACGCTGTCAAAATATGTTTCTTTTCTTGTGCAGCGCGGACGAAGGATTCGACAGCACATATCCGACAAACGTAGTGGTGCGCAACAACGGCTCATGCCTGTACGTGCCACCTGGTATCTTCAAGAGCACCTGCAAGATCGACATCACCTGGTTTCCCTTCGACGACCAACGTTGCGAGATGAAGTTTGGCAGCTGGACTTATGATGGTTATCAGGTTCGCAATTGTAAAAGCACTAGCATTTAAGTATTGATATTTTTGAATAATTATTTAGTTATATTTACGATTTTCTCCTTACAGTTGGATCTACAACTACAAGATGAAGGAGGTGGAGATATAAGCAGTTTTGTCACGAATGGCGAATGGGAGCTAATAGGTTTTACATTTTACTAATTTTATTTTTGCATTTACACAATCTAATCTCTTCCAACGATCTTATCTTCGACAGGTTTCTTATACGTTATCTTTATGACTCCAACTTAATGGAATCCGACCTGTAATTCGACGTTAACGGATTGCCCATTAACTGTAAAACTGAGGTTAAAAACATTGAAATGTATTCGATTTAATAAGCATAAACTTGTCAAATAAAGCTTACTTAACAAGTCTATGCTTAGAGCAAAAACTCGTCATTAGTTATACTTATTTGTTATATTGATTTACCACTTACACTACAAATTCGTGATTCCTAATTAAATTGAGGTATTTTTTTATTATTCTATCATTCTTGTCGCATAGGAGTGCCCGGCAAGCGCAATGAGATCTACTACAATTGTTGTCCGGAGCCGTACATCGACATCACGTTTGCGGTGGTCATCCGACGCAAGACGCTCTACTACTTCTTCAACCTGATCGTGCCCTGCGTGCTTATTGCCTCCATGGCGTTGTTGGGGTTCACCTTGCCTCCAGACTCCGGAGAGAAGTTGTCTTTAGGTAAAATGTTTAAATATTCATGCACAAGTTTTTTTCTGAGGATTTTTTTTTCGTCTTTATCGTCAGTCGACTACTAGTGGGTGATGATAGACATTGGTGATGCCCTGACTTCTCTAATTACACACTACTTAAGTCGAACCTCGTGGAAGTTGTTTTCTGCCTGTACGCAAAACGGTTGTTGCTTCTGACATGTATTGTTGAAAAAGACTGACTAACAATTATTATGTTTTAAAAACTTTACCAACCCAAATAAGAAAGTTGGCCCTGGGCAGCAGCGTTATTCTGGCTCAAAACTATTTTCCCGACGTAAGTATATACATACTTACGTCGGAAAAATAGGCCCGCACTCTTTATTTTCTTACTCAGTTTATATCTAGTAAATGTTTTCGTGAATAAACCTGATCTAACGCTATATTTGTATAACAATACCCAGGTGTAACGATATTACTGTCGTTGACGGTGTTCCTCAACATGGTGGCGGAGACGATGCCAGCGACGTCGGACGCCGTGCCACTGCTCGGCACCTACTTCAACTGCATCATGTTCATGGTGGCTTCCTCCGTCGTCTCCACCATCCTCATTCTTAACTACCACCATAGGCACGCAGACACACACGAAATGAGTGATTGGGTTCGTATTTTTGTTGTGCTCATCCTTCGATAGCAATGAAAAGAAATGTTTAAGAAGATATGTAACGTGGCGCATTGTCCAGATTCGTTGCGTGTTCCTGTACTGGCTGCCGTGGGTGCTGCGCATGTCGCGGCCGGGCTCGGCGACGCCGCCGCCGGCGCGCGCGCCTCCGCCGCCCGACCTGGAGCTGCGCGAGCGCTCCTCTAAGTCGCTCCTCGCCAACGTGCTCGACATCGACGACGACTTCCGACATCCGCAAGCGCAGCAGCCGCAATGCTGCCGATACTACAGGTCCCTCGACGATCTACACGAACACTACTCGCCGTAAATAGCACGGTTACGATAATTCACCCCAGCCTCGAACGTTCCGCAGAACCTGACCCTAACAGCTAAATCACGAGTATTCAAACATTCAACATCAACATACTCTTTCACGGGCCATCACATAGTTTCACTTTTGATTGTACTTCTACTTCTGGGTCTGGTCTATAACATCTAGTCGGCATAACTCCTGTAGTGCCCTCCGTTCCTTGGCTCCACCTGTAGAGTAGAGTGCAGATGTAGCAGCTATCTACAGAGTGTACTCATTTCAGGCCGGGTGAGGAGAACGGCGCGGGCCTGGCCGCACACAGTTGCTTCGGTGTCGACTACGAGCTCTCCCTCATACTGAAGGAGATCCGAGTCATCACAGATCAGGTAACATGCCTATACAATAGTATATTCCATTTGAGAGTTGATTGGTATACGTTGCAAGTACCTAATAACACGATGAATATACTTTCCAGATGCGCAAGGACGACGAGGATGCGGACGTCTCGCGCGACTGGAAGTTCGCCGCCATGGTCGTGGACAGACTGTGCCTTATTATCTTTACCCTGTTCACAATCATCGCCACGCTAGCCGTGCTGCTGTCCGCGCCGCACATCATGGTGTCGTAGCGACCCGCCCGCTTGCGGATACGCATGCGAAAAGTTCTGTGATACCGCGAATATTTGTTAAGTTGTGATGAGCGAAGTGGCGCGGACGATGACGCCGCGGCGCCGGAGTTGCCGCCGCCTGCCTCGCCGCCCGCGCCCCCCTGTAGACATAAGTTACCGCTGAACTGCCAACCCTGTACGTTACAAAAAACTGCCCATCCGACTAACGTCTTCTAATCCCTTGAGAACTTCAGCGATTGTGTACCTTTTCTTCCAAAAATACAATGAAAAACGGTCGTCACGCTCAGTGGAATTAATTCCGTACTCTACACCCGATCGTTCCCAAGAGCGTATGGCGTGAGTTTCAATGAGCGGTTCCGTAGCAGCCGTCCCGTCCCCGGAACGGTCGCCCACAGCGATGCAGTGGCAGTACGTGCTATACAGGCACAGCCGCCACGCGCCGCGGCGCATACTCCCGCGCAGTCACCGCGGCATGTGGCCACCCACTAGACAAGACTGCGGCAGAAAATATTTGCACAAAAACGTCTTCCTTCTTACCGTTGAACGACCTGATTCGCATTTAAAAATTAAACTTTGTTAGAACTTCTTCGATTCTTGAAATCTATTGTACAGTTTAGAGTTTGGGCGGTGAAACAATGGCCCTTTGTTTCCTTCTTGTTCGATTCCATGAATCGTGGTTATAATCCCTAGTTTTATTTTCGGATATATTTGTGTCAGTAGCTAGTATAGAACTTTACAAACAATGTTGATTCAATTGGTACAGGTTGTGATATGCCTCGTTGTGAACGGGTCGATATTGTTATAAATGGTAATAAAATACCCATGGCTATAGCTTAATAAATCGTTCGTTAAAAGTTGTAGTTAAACAAATATTATTTTAATAAAGTCATATCTGGGTCTTTCGGAACGACTTTTACAAATAATAATTAAATTACATATTAATATCACGTTTGTACTTCTTTCCATACAGTTACAGTAATTCGTATGCTGAAAATAATATTAGCTTATATAAATTTTCTTCTTCGAAAATTAATTCAATACGATATGACCATCGTTTCAGACATGTACATGTAATATATAACTCATTTTATAAGATATACAACATTTTATAAGTACAAGACGTTGTAACATGAACCGGTTTTTCGTTACATAGAGGGTTTAACACAAAGGTGCCTATATTGACAGATGCGACGATCAGTTGACAAGTACAGGTTCACTATATCCTGAGATCTGACCAGTCCTGCCGCTCGTCTGCCACACTCCGAAACACTTCAACACGTTCAGTTTACTGCTCCGTCATGATCGATTGTTAAGTTTGTTGTTCTTACTCATCGACATTCATTTAATTCGGAAACATTGTAAGCCTCTCAAAAGGAAAACGTAGTGTAAGCAGTGAGAATGTGCGGGTACACCCGACAAGCGAATGTACCCTCGCTAAGCTCCTGTAATGTTTTCCTTTTCCGAGGTAGTGCTGTTGGTAATCTTAGACGGTCCGATGGAAGTTGCGGACCGGATGTGATTATAAGTCAATGTTTTTGTCATTAATTTATTTACTGTTATATCTTCTTACCATTCGCTAGAGGTTGTGTGACGACCCGGGCGGTGGAGGCCGCAGATCCGCACACGCGGGCTTCGTCTTTGTATTGGATGGAACTCTGTGCGGCATCCTTCCGTCGGCAATGGGGCAGCCCGTTGTCCCCGAGATTTGTTCAATTGTTAGGGTTAACTCTGAATTGCACTTTGTTTATTAAATATAAACGAATGAAACAAACCCTTGTTTAATTTATTTTTGTCTCCACATTTATTTACAGCTTACCATAGCTATAGAGCTCTCAAGCTCAATAATTATCTAATAGATTCTAAAAACAGTTTTTTTTACCTAACCTACTACCAAGATTAGAGCCATAATCACAATTTGGGTTCTAATCTCGCTAGTAGATGTTCCCTCGGATCGAATTCCCGTGAGTAATGTAAATCATCCCTGACCTACATTATATTCCCGCGGAGGCGTTTGGAACGGAGCAGAGTCACGGAGCAATCGATGATATCCCACGGGATAACTGCACATGCGCACATCACTAGCTAATTTTCACAAAAGCCACCTACAACATACCAACACACGTAAAATAGTGCCTTCCTCAAACTTATGAAACATTGTATCATAGTGGGTGGCAAGTGTACAAATTGGGAAAATACTATCCAATTGAAAATAAAACAGTATTGTAAATGTGAAAACGAAAACGAGGCTGTCCTGTTTCCAAATTTCACGGCTAAACTACTGAACCAATTTTGATGAAATTCAACAGCGAGAACTTAACTCTTGATTAATATATATTTTGGTATTTTCTAAAAATTATCTTTACGAAAAGTATTCCATCAAGAAGCATCCAAAAAGGTGAAAATTACTATTAGGTGTGTTATCACAAGCAAGCAACTCAGTTTTCATTTTCACGTTAAGTAACTGAAATTCAGCTAATGGAATACGAGTAATATGCAGCATGCATTAGTGCATAAGGGGGTTTGGGCGGGCGGGCGCCGGGCGCTCCGGGAGGACTCGGGAAAACGGCGGGGTGTGGCGCAGCGCGGCGGGTTGCGCCCGGCCGCGACCGACGGCAGTACGCGCCGCCATGTCGGGCGGGACGCGCGCCTGTTTGCTCGTCGCCGCGATCCTCACACTCCTCTACTCAGGTACTAAACACATCATAAACAAACATACCCCTCAATACGCAATGTACATAAAAAAATATATTTACATTATTTATTTATTTTTCTATTCATGTACTTCACGAAAGCCGCGCTACCGGCTAGCTATGTAAATAGTGGTATAAACAAAATATGTGCCTATTACATACACGTTATATACTAATATTTCAGGACACAAAATTAATAAAAGACACGCAGCTAAATTAATGTGATATATTCAATTAAGTTTTTAGATTTTAATTCAGCTTTTTGGTTAATTTTATTTAATTAATCGAGTTTATTTAAGTATGACACATTAATTACATAACAACAATCACAATTTTAAGTGAATTCTTACAAAAACCCATCGTTATATCTTCGAGAAGTGTGTTCCTCAACAACATTATCTCCGGTTGGCTCTTTATTGATCTGTCGTCGCAGCATCATCTCGGCTATGGGTGCTAATGTACACGTTTCTACACTTACGGGAAAACCATTATAAAGGAAATTCAACTAAACTTCGTAAATTCGATGCCAATATGCGTGTATTAAATCATAGATCAGCAGAATTCCTGCATAGCATAATAATTGCCATTTATTTTATAGCGAGCTTGTAAAATCTCGATTCATTTATAAACCTGAAAAATTAACAATACTTTTAATGATTCATAAACTGGAACAGAATTTGCTTATTTGTATGCGTGTGGTGAAGAGTAAAGCACAGAAAAGACCTGTGTACGTTATTAAATGAAATTTTATACGTAAAGAACAGAAGCTCGTAATTTTCTACCATGATAATAGGTATTCCGAGATCAAATATGATCCTGGCTTATTGCTTATTAAATCGCCATAGATATGTTTTGTTGATTGTCGAAAGTAAACTTGTAGCCGCGTCAATGAACTCTACGTAACATGCGTTTACAAGAAGGAAATGAATTAACACTCCCTTTTTGCCATTAATGTATTCAAATTCAATGAATGATGTTGATGTTCGAATGTGAAATTCAGTTCGGGAAATTATACCTATTGAAAGTAACTGGCTGCTGACACCTAAATATCTGTTCCAGGATGGTGTTCCGAAGACGAGGAGCGGTTGGTCCGCGACCTGTTCCGAGGTTACAACAAACTTATCCGCCCAGTACAAAATATGACACAGAAAGTGGATGTGCGGTTTGGACTAGCCTTCGTGCAGCTTATTAACGTCGTATGTACTAGTGTTTATATCTAAATATAAATATACTTAAATTGTTGACTTAGATTTTAGTCTTCTAGCCTTTCATTGCAGGGTATATCTAATCAAGGCCTCAGTGAAAGCATTGGTGACTACGTTTTTTGATCACTGTTTTGACCAAATCTAATATTTCTTCAGGATAAAAATAAAATAAAAAACTTGTACCTCTTGCAGAACGAAAAGAATCAAATCATGAAATCCAACGTGTGGCTCCGGTTGGTATGGATGGACTATCAGCTCATGTGGGATGAGGCTGATTATGGCGGCATAGGCGTGTTGCGCCTGCCGCCCGACAAAGTCTGGAAACCTGACATCGTACTTTTCAACAAGTTAGTATATTTCTCTAAGCACTATTAATATTTTTATAGTTTAATCTTAAATGCTAATTGGTCTTGTGTTGTTTCAGTGCTGACGGTAACTATGAGGTGCGATATAAATCGAACGTCCTGATTTATCCCAACGGAGAAGTACTGTGGGTACCTCCAGCTATTTACCAGGTAACGATTAATTCGTAGAATGACTATGAATGGCCCCATCATCACCATCGCTATAGATGGTAGTAGCACACATGTAAGCCTTATCTTTGACAGGATTATCGTTTATCTTTTGTTATGGTTTTCAGAGCTCGTGCACAATTGATGTTACATACTTCCCCTTCGATCAACAAACGTGCATCATGAAATTCGGATCGTGGACCTTCAATGGTGACCAAGTGTCCCTCGCCTTATACAACAACAAAAACTTTGTTGATCTGTCAGATTACTGGAAGTCGGGAACATGGGACATCATTGAAGTACCAGCATACCTGAATATTTATGAAGGGAACCATCCTACTGAAACTGATATTACATTCTACATAATAATTAGGAGAAAGACCTTATTCTATACAGTCAACTTGATCCTGCCCACTGTATTGATTTCATTCCTTTGTGTATTGGTATTCTATTTGCCTGCCGAAGCTGGTGAAAAGGTGAGAACCTATTTTCTTTTACTCTAATCTGCCTTCAATAGTACAGTTTCATTTAAAAATAACGTTATTTCTCGCAGGTAACATTGGGTATCAGCATTTTGCTGTCACTGGTTGTGTTCCTGCTACTGGTGTCAAAGATTCTACCGCCGACCTCCCTTGTGTTACCGCTCATCGCTAAGTACCTGCTCTTCACTTTCATCATGAATACCGTCAGTATTCTAGTCACGGTTATCATCATCAACTGGAATTTCAGAGGTCCAAGAACACACAGGTATGCTAATGTGGACTCTAGGATACCACAAATTTTACAATTACAATTTACAAAGGGTTCGAACGTATTTCTGTGGAAGCTGACATATCGACCCGCCGCGCATTTTGTTAATTTTTTTTTTTCATTTTTCGTTCATGATGAGAGTAGTACCTATTGTCAAGTAGATAAGTTAGCTTTACAATTATGTAAATCAAAGTGATTTTAATGTACCGAGATTTTAAGTGATAACTCATACATATTTATAATTTCTGTGATAAGATGCATTTTTTCTATAATTTAACAATTTTGGAAAGTTTTAGCCCTTTTTTTGTGGGTGAGAAATCATTTAATGAGGGCGTCTCAGACTTTTGCTGATTAAAACCCACCCGTGTTCCTTCAATTGCCTATATGCCAAGGCCACGGTAACTCTTTCGAACAAATCTCGCGACCCTGGCAGAAAGTTTTGGGCCTGATTTAATAATGCACTGCTTTTCCTCTTAGCGTTTCAATGGCAACGATAAATTCGGTTATAGTGACACTCCGAAACTGAACTTCTTGTTCAACAGAATGCCTCTGTGGATCCGAAGTGTCTTCCTCCACTACCTGCCTACAGGCCTGCTCATGCGTCGTCCGCGCAAGACGAGGCTACGGTGGATGATGGAAATGCCCGGCATGGGTGCCCCACCGCATGCAGCCGCCCCGCACGACCTGCCTAAACACATCAGGTACATTTACCTACTCACACAGCATTCACTAGATGCTAGTGAACCTCTCAAACCTGTGAACCTTGGGGATATACTAACTTCTTAGTGTGATTGGTGTCAAACAAAGCAAAATGGAGGCGATGGAGATGTCGGACCTGCACCATCCGAACTGTAAGATCAATCGAGCGGCCGGCGGCGGTGAGGTCGGCGCCCTGGGCGGACTCGGCGCGCTCGGCGGCCTGGGCCTCGGAGGAGAACGCAGGGAGTCGGAGAGCTCCGACTCGCTACTGCTATCGCCAGAAGCAGCGAAGGCTACAGAAGCAGTAGAATTCATCGCAGAGCATTTACGTAACGAAGATCTTTATATTCAGGTGTGTACAACTAACCATAGGTGCTTCAAGCAATATTCTGGTCTATTGGCTGTTATATAGTCAAAATATTTTCATCTCATAATGATGGTTAGGTACCATCTATGAAACCTACCTTCGAAAAACTCGATCTCACTTTGATAAATCAAACCAAGCGACTCCTTTTTTTTTTCTGGATGGGAAATCATCAAATGACTTCTCCCGCTCTGGGCGGAGCGGGAGGGCGTGTCAGACTTTTACTGACTAAGACCCACCCGTGTTCCTTCCTTAGTTGCCCATGTGCCAGGGTCACGGTATCTCTTTCGAACAATCACGCGACCCCGGCAGGAAGCGACCCCTTTAGGAGACATTACCTATTTAACCAAATATTTAGTGACGGGTACAGTCGTTTACCATAGTAAACCCCTTCTAAATATTTTACCAAATCCCTTCAGTTTTTATCTATATTTTTAAAACGACTTCGGTTTTCGACTATATTTTACAATAGATGGTGTAAGATGTTCCACAATTAATAGGCAATATTATTGATTTTACAGACACGTGAAGATTGGAAGTACGTAGCAATGGTGATCGACAGGCTGCAGCTGTACATATTCTTCATCGTGACCACCGCAGGCACGGTCGGCATCTTGATGGACGCGCCACACATCTTCGAGTACGTGGACCAGGACCGCATCATAGAAATATATCGAGGAAAATAACTTAGTAATAATAACAGAATTGCTTCAAGACGGCTTCCATAATAATCATTAGTTACCTATTTGTATTTCTTTTAATTAAGGTCATGTTTATAATAAGTGTTGCTCATAGGTAGACCGATAAAGCACATTTTACATAATAGATTATAGTAAAAGTTAATTTATCGTATAGGTGTCTGTCGCGGAAAAGACGGTGTGTTGCCGCAAATATAGATACCGATAATAATTTACCTATAAATAAATGATCTGGCTTAGTTTGTAAGTAATATTAATAAAATATAAATGGCTGTGTTCGAGGTTTATAAAAACACAATAAAGGTTTGTATTTTGTAATTGTCCTAATAAATAATAGTATGGTACCTATAGTAATGTAGATAGTAGATTTGTGGTCAATTTATTTATGTTCTCATCATATCGGTGGCTTAGAAAGTATCTAAGTACTTGTTAATTTATTGATCCTCCTGTTATTGAGATCTCGTAATAAACCCCAAATACATTTCGATGCCCCAAGTGTATTGTTACCATTTTTACACATTTGCGATTGTTAAGATTACTGTAGTATGTATGGGTACTGATAAAACTGGGTCAGTATTAATAAAATAAAACATTCGATATTTAAAGATTGTAATTTTATTTTTCCATAACTAAATGCTTAATTTATGTTTTACATAATTAATATTTCCATGTAGGGGCCGTACTTAATTCTAACATCAGATAAGACTACACACTGATATCATGTCAATAAAATTCAAAGTTATGCATAGAAATGGTGATGTATTAGCGACAAACACAACAACGTCACTAATCAAAAGCGACTACCTACTTAGTATAAACGTAGATTGGCTTACGTGTGGCAAATGTTGTTAAAATTTAATGAGTTGTGTAATCTTGCTTGATATAGACTTATATAACTATTATACATACTAATCTTAAAGTACTTTTTTTTTTTTGCTTTTTTGTATTTAATCTCCCAATTTAACAGGGGTGTTGAGACTATTTACAAATAGTATTATTAAATAAGAAGTAATAAAACAGGAATAAAAAAAAATAAGTATGTTAAAAAACTAATCGTCGCCGTCATCATAGCTAGGTGACGTAGGAGAATACGTTGGCGAAGTTGGAGAGTATGTGGAGGGTCCTGCCGACGACGGGGAGTATGCGGGGGACGATGGAGAATAGTTGGGTGAGGTCGGGGTGAAGGTCGGAGACGTCGGCGAATACTTTGTCGAAGATGGAGAATATCCCGGTGAGGAAGGAGAATAATTTGGAGATGGCGAATAATTTGGTGAGGATGGCGAGTAACGAGTGCTTCCCGGGTGTTGTGGGGACGAGGGCGAGTATGCCGGGCTCGTCGGCGAGTACTGTGGACTCGTAGGTGAGTATTGTGGACTCGTCGGTGAATAAGTAGGGCTCCTGCCTGCCACAGACGGCGATGTAGGGGAATAGTTAGGAGATGGCGAATATTTAGGCGAAGATGGTGAGTAACTAGGAGAAGTCGGTGAATACGCCGGTGATGTCGGCGAATATGAGGGGCTTGTTGGAGAATAAGCGGGCGACGTCGGCGTATAGTTCGGGGACGATGGCGAATAACTCGGAGAAGCAGGACTGTAGACAGGACTAGTCGGAGAGTAGCTCGGTGAAGACGGCGAATAGCCGGGCGAAGTCGGTGAATAAGCTGGGCTTGTCGGCGAGTACGACGGACTAGTCGGCGAATATGAAGGACTGGTTGGCGAGTAACTAGGTGATGTCGGCGAATAGCTCGGTGAAGTTGGTGAATACGCTGGACTCGTCGGAGAATAACTCGGTGAAGTAGGAGAGTAGCTCGGTGACGTAGGTGAATAAGAGGGCGATGTGGGAGAATAGCCAGGAGAAGTAGGAGAGTAGCTGGGTGAAGTTGGCGAGTATATGGGTGAGGTCGGTGAATAGTTCGGTGAAGTCGGTGAATACGACGGGCTCGTCGGGGAGTAGTGTGGCGATGTGGGCGTGAGGCTGGGCGAGGCGGGCGCGTACACGGGACTGGTAGGCGAGTAGGAGGGCGAGGCGCCGGCCGGCGACGTGTAGGGCGACAGCGGCGGGCCCGGCGAGCCCGGCGAGCCCGGCTGCGGCGACCACGCGCTGTAGGCCGGCGACAGGCCTGACGCGTCCGACGCGCCCGACGGCGAGAACGACGGCCCGCCCGGCGTCATACTGCTGCCCACTGTTACCAAATATTACATAGCGTCACAAAATATCTGATACTTGGAGTTATTTTGTTTAACTTATTTTCTTTGTTTGATTTTTGTATCCCTGGTATTTATATAAAAACGTCAATCAAAGTTAAGAGACGTTTAAACGTCAAATTACTACTATTATACTACAAATTATTTTTAAGCAACTATTAAAAATAAAATCACTTTTATTATTCATTGTTTACTGTAAATAAAGTCAGTTTTTTTACTGAAATTTTATTGTGCGTTAACTTAGATTTATATCAGTTAAGTAGTATTAGTACCTGTTACATGAAAATGTATTTTGTCTTTTCAAATGAATAATAATAATAATAGTGAAAAGTAATCTGTTCTTACCTTGGCCTGGAGACCATGCACTGCTGCCGTATCCAGGTGTGTTCTGTGTGGACCACGGCGTCATCAGCGGCGTCATGGAAGGAGTGCCGACGCCGAAGTACATGCCGCCGCCGACTCCTCCCACGCCGAGACCACCCATTTCCATACCCAGCTTACATTTCTCAGCGTCAAGTAGTAAGTCGAAGCAACCTAGCAAACAATTAAATGATTCATCAGAAATGATTATATTAAGGCTTCAGTATGATCAGAGTGTGAGTTTTTATTTTGTCGCCATTTGTGGCAGGTTTTGGACAATTCAGGTTAAAAATCTTACCAGTTCCCATACGCGGCAATTGACCCATGATGATATTCTCAGACACACCCCTCATAGGGTCCACTTCAGCGTGACTGGCGGCGTCTAGCAATACATCGACTGTTTCTTCGAACGAGCATCTCATGAGTGCACCAGTGTCTTGCCTGTTGATACCGTGACGAGTGATGGCCATGAGATGACCCTTAGCAGTCATTACGTCACAAAGCAAGGCAAGGTGACGGTAGTTCACGTATAGACCGTAGAACTGCAACACGGCGTTCATTTCTTTCTCTACTGACTTTCGCACAGCCTCAATACCCAGTACTTGGAATATCTCACAAATGTCGTTACTGAATGTCCTTATGGGGTCTACATCTCTCTCAGAAAGTACTTTCATCAATGAAGTACCATCAGTTTCCAACAACCATTCAGCAATAGCTTTGAATTCTCCTTGTTCAGTGATTATAATACGTTTCTTAGCTTCAGTCTGTGGTAAATGCATGTACACCTTTGCTATAGCCTCTATACCTTGTAGAGTCATGTCTGATAGCATGTTAGCTTCAATGCATCTCAAGAACATGTCATCTTCCATTTTGTCAACAGTTTCTTCGTCATTATCTTGGAATTTACTTTCTTCATTGTTCATAATCCTAATACGTAGCACAAGCTTTTCGGCGTTATCGTCGTTGAAGATACAATTCAAATCGTCTCCGAATCCAGCGTTTATCTTTTCAGCGATCTGTTCCATGGTTAGTTTCTTATCTGTCATCCTCTTGCGATCTAATTCAATACGCAGCAACCACGGAGAGATCTTTGTCGGGTCGAAATCAGGCATCTCATAGTAAACATTGACGAATTCTTGATCTTCGGCAATAACTGTATTTTGTGGGTCAGGGTCGTAATAAATCGCAGTGTTTGCGGTCACCTTGCGCAATGTTGTGTGTTCCAGTCTGCAGAGTACATTCTTAGCCTTTTCTGCATCTCTGGCCGCGCCGCCAGTCAAAAACACTGTTAGAGACGGAGCTTTAGGTTTCTTAGAAATATTGATGATTTCCTTAAGACGCGGCACTCCGAGAGTTACGTTTTTGGACGACACACCAGCAAAATGGAAAGTGTTCAATGTCATCTGCGTGGCAGGCTCGCCGAGAGACTGCGCGGCAAGGGCGCCCACCATCTCGCCAGGGTTCACCTGCGCTTGCTGGAAACGGGTTTCGATTTCCCCAATCAACCACTCAAAAGCTACTAATGAAAGTCTGTATTCCTCAGATACAAACTTTGTGCATAAAGTCGATCGCACTAAACATTGGAACAGTAAAGTAGCGTTTTCATTAGCCTGCTTCGACAGGCGGTCCTCGCCCGCTACAATAATGCATTTTTTGAGTAATTCTTTAACACCCGAAATTACTTTGATTGGACTGAGATCTGTTGGCATTCTTTTGTTGATATGGAAAGTCTTTTGTGCATTCCAAATCATCCTCTTAAAATTACAAGGCAGTACAACCTTGGATTCACCACTTGGGAAAATTTGACGCAAAACATCTCTGTCTTTGTTGAGTTGTTCCCATTCGCTCTCAAGATCGCTAATAACATATCCAGATTCTGTCAACTCCTTGATAATGTCTTCACTGAATATCCTCTTCAAATACCTCTCGTTTGAAGGGTCAAATTTGAATTTCTTTTCGAATGCCTTGTTCGAAAGTTTGACTGTTGGTAAATTTTGGAACTCTACAGTTTCTCCAGCCAGACCATCTTCACCATATCTCAACTGGATAAGCTGTCCAACTGAATTACGAACGGTACCGTCGTAGTGAACCATTACAGACTCCATAGCCTTTATCAGACGACGCTGGATGTATCCAGTCTCAGCAGTCTTTACGGCAGTATCAATAAGACCTTCACGACCTCCCATAGCGTGGAAATAAAACTCAGATGGAGTCAGACCGGCAAGATATGAATTTTCTACGAAACCTCTCGACTCGGGACCGTAATCGTCTTTTATGAAATGCGGCAATGTTCTTTTACGGAATCCGAATGGAATACGTTTACCTTCAACGTTCTGTTGACCTACACAGGCAATAACCTGAGAAATGTTAATGTTGGAACCTTTGGAACCAGCAACCACCATGGCCTTCAAGTTATTGTATTCAGTTAGAGATTTCTTAGCTGATCCACCAGTTTTGTCACGAGCGTCGTTCAGAATACGGTTTACTTGATTTTCGAATGTCTGCCTGAGAGTGTTACCAGGAGTAGGCTCCAACTCCATGTTGTGAGCTTTTTGAATTACTTCTATGACGTCCTCTTTGGCTTTCACGATGGCACGCTGAATTTCTTGGTAGGTCTGAGGATCAGCAATAGTATCACCAATACCGATAGAGTGACCTTCTAGCAGTAGCCAGTTGTTGATGACCGTCTGAATGTTGCCATAGAAGCGACCAGCAGTTTCGTGACCTAACTCTAACATGCAAATATGTAGCAAGGAACCTGCTGAAGCACCAAGTGACTTTTTACACAGGATACCCATGAGCAGTTCACCGTGTTCCACAACTACTTTCGTATCTCCGGGTGAGATCCACTTATAAGGACCATCGTCTTCTTCATCAGGATGTGTGGAATGAGTTCGAATCATATTAACGGGACCAGGAATAATGAGAGTAAATATTTGTTTGCCAGTCCACAGTGGTTGGGGTTTCAAAATGCAAGGCTGCGGGATCTTACCATCCCATGTCGGCAAAAACATGAGTAAATTCATTACTTGTTCTTTTGTGAGAAATACGTCACGCTTTGTCATTTTCCTTACAGCTGTCAGTGTATCCTGCACAATACCCATGACGGGCTTGTTTGCTTGGGGAGTGATAATTTGTCGCGGCGTTATGTGAATATTCTCCACCTCGGCTCTCGTTTCCATTGACTGAGGTACATGTAAGTTCATTTCGTCACCGTCGAAGTCAGCGTTATAGGGAGATGTGCAACTTAAATTCATACGGAATGTTGACCATGGAAGTACTTTCACCCTGTGCCCCATCATACTCATCTTGTGAAGTGTAGGCTGTCGGTTGAAAATTACGAGATCGTCGTCCCGCAGATGACGCTCTACTTTGTAGCCGTGTTGTAAATGCAAATCTGATGGTTTTGGGTGAAACCTTAAATCTATTCTTTCTCCATTGTCGCGAACAATGTACTTGGCGCCGGGATATTGCGCATTACCCCTACGGACAAGCTCCTGCATTCTGTCAATGTTGAATGGTGTTACTAGCTCAGGGAATGTCAAGTTTTGTGCAATAGATCTGGGAACTCCTACTTGGTCAATACGCAAGTTAGGATCGGGCGTGATGACAGTACGTGCAGAGAAATCGACTCGCTTTCCCATGAGGTTTCCTCTAATTCTTCCTTCCTTTCCCTTTAATCGAGCCTTGATTGCTTTGAGTGGTTTTCCTGATTTCTGCATGGCTCTGAAAAAGAAAATTATCACAATAATACTAGCAAATAATGTTTGTTGTCAAAGATAGATATTATTTTGAAAATCTTGAGAATTTATTGTATGAATATCAATTCATGAAAAATGTTCAAACTATAGCTATAATATGCTGATAATAACAAAAGTTACTTACTTCGGCATGCCGGGCATGTCATTATCTACAAATGTGGCGACATGAAACTGTAGTAGTCTAATGTTTTCGGCGAGCACGTGCGCCGCTGCACCAGACTGTTCATTTCTCATTAGTTCATTGTTTGATTTGATGATATCAGCAAGTTTGTGTGTCAAGTCATCCTGATTCTTGGCTGAACCAAACATCACTACAGCGGGTCTTACAGACAACGGTGGCACCGGTAGCACTGTCACTATCATCCAATCAGGTCGCGCGAATTTTGGGTCCATACCCAGTATAAAGGATTCTTCATCTATAAGGAAAATACATTTTTCAATCACAATCTTTTGTCTGTGGTTGTCAATTTTACTTGAATGTGAGCTCCTCTAGATTAGTGATAAGTAAAAGATCAGAATTGTGAATGACATCAAACAAGAATATCTGACAGACATTATGTAAAACCACCGTCTGGCTGCTAGGGATTTGTTGCGTCAGTTCTTCTTCCTAGATAAGGTACCAGGGTGTGGTGTAAGACTAGTGTTTTAGGGGCCTGTCTTCATTCAAAAAGTGCTAATTGTCAGTCTAATGGCAATAAACGACTTTTGGTTTTGAAAAAGTATGTAAATGTGGTTCAAATTAGATCAAATCTGTTTATTTTTGCACACAAAGACAGTTTGCCCACATATAATGTTTTTTACACAATAGACAATAATCATAAGTTATTTGTGTCTGCAAAGATAACCGAATTGAAGTTATTATAAAAAACTATCAGGAATTATCAGTAGATAATACTTAATGATTTCTGATAATTTTACACAGGCATAAACTTGTCTCAGTGGAGAACATTCATATCAGTCTATACAAAATATTATGTATATAAATGTTTACTACCGTGAGTGCCTATATTCCCGACTGAACTCATATATCTATACTATTTAATACTATACCATGATAGGATGTAATGAGTTCAAATAGGGAATAACAGGTCTATCCTTATCTACTGTCTGTACCTGTGATATGTTTAAGTATTTCCCACACCCTCTCTGCTGTTATAATGATTTTCTTTTCTTGTGTATCTTCATTAGCATGTTTCCACTCAGCTGTGAGATCAAGACCTTGTCTTCTTATGGAGGGCTGGTAATGACCACAACCACCATGCCCTGAGCCTCTTTTGCCTTCTTCACCTTCCTTTCCTATATCCATATCCTCACCACCCTCACAAATATTCTTGCCTTTACACAAGTCATACACATATGTCAGTCTCTTACGAGGTTGTCCTTTTGATTTCATCACAACTTCTTTTATCTTTGGGTTAGTCTAAAACACAAATGATTGACAATAAACCTCAACTATAATGTGAATATTATGATAGTAAAATAGTACAGAAACAAAACTTACTGGGCTGACGAGTAGCTTTGAGCAGTAAAAACATACACATCTCAGTATCTTTATTGTTTTTGTTATAAAACCAATGTGAAAAACTGGTTTCGCCAAATCAATGTGTCCAAAATGTCCAGGACACTCAGTCATATTTCCAGCACAAGTCTGACATCTGGAACTTCTGTCGATCACCCCTTGTCGTGGATCCATAAGTCCACCGAGCTTGGGTCTGCCACCTTCCATTGTTTCGGGGAACCGAATCCCCCCTTCGGTGACTGACATCCGTCGCTAAAAGTTTTATTTATAATTACGTTGTTGCCATTTCTTCAAATACATACATTTTTTTTTAATGACTTATATGATCCTATAGCTACATAAACTGCCTATACTAAACAACATGACAAGACATGTAACTACTAAACAATAATCTATCAATAGCCAATGATTAATGGCTGTTGATAGAATCCTGTAGGACCAAGACATGGATATTTATTCAGCCTCAAGCAAGCTATCGCTGGATATAGTGTACGTTACCCTAGCAAGAAAGTGTCTCCTAGAGTTATATGAGTAGAACATATAATGTGTGCCTTATCTGCTGTAAATGTGCCCCCAAATAAAAAATGTGTGCCCCCTGTCGTTTTGGAAAAAAACGGAAAAAACTATTCTTGCTGGGGTAACGTTTTTCTAGCAGGAAAATTCTAAACGAATGATCGGAGAGAGAAAAATTGTGCATGGCCAGAGAGCTTATATGTGTGCCAAAATGTGCCCCCAAAAATAAAATCTGTGCCCCTTCAGGTTTTCGAGATATTGCATTTCCTGCTGGAGTAATGTTTTGATGAATCGTATATCTCTAAAACCATTGCATGTGCCCCTGTAGAGTAAACATACACGAGTAGCTCTTTATGTGTGCCCCTTAGTGCCCCAATTAGATTCAAGAAAATATTTATAGCTTTCAAGTTATCGCGGTTTAATGAAAATCCGAAAAAACATCGCAGCGCCTAAATGAGACAAGGCACAAGTTCGCTGAAAACTGTATTCGGTCCTTCTTGACGCTAATAATAACCATACAAAGTTTCAAAACTGTTCATGCATGCGTTTTTTAATAATCTTGCTAAAAGTCAAAACGATGGTGTCATAACTTTAACGGCAAAATACAAGGAACCGGCTCAATCCCAGATGTGTACGTGTAAACCAAAATCTTGTGCCTTTAGTCAAAAATATATGGTGAAAATATTCAGCTTGGAATGTTTCGCATTAAGTAAATATAAACAAAAAACCAAAATATGTAAGCAACGGCTGGTTATCCGACCAAATTCCAATGACTACTAAAAAGCGACTGATTCATACATATCGATGACCTTCTTTATTGGACGTATTATACCTAAGCTGTTGTCCGTACAGTCGCGTTCAAAAGTTTTGGGGGCTGATTAAAAAATATATTAAATGCACCTTGTGACCATATTAAATGAAATAGCTTGTTGATATGGAAATTATTATTTTCATTCCCTTAAATTTTAATTCTTAAAGTAATTATTGCATCAAATCACAGATTACATTTCCTACCTATGAGTATTAGAAATTATTTGCACGTTGTGTAGTCATTATTATTTAAATCACAGATCAGTTTTTCATCTAACAAGAAGACCGCCAAGATTGTCCGCCTCCGATTTCAATGATTTTTATATATGTTGTTATGTTTGAGTAACTGAGTAATTACCCAAAAGGAATTCACGCAACGCTCAATAGTTTCAGAGTTGCTTCTACCGAGCAACTTAAATATAAGTTCAGTATACAAACTCAAAAACATTTGCAACTCTATTTGCAGAGATATAAGGTTCAAATTTCTTGCAATTTTGTATATTTCTTGATGAATAAATATGCAAATTTTATAAGAAAAAAAAAATGAAAAAAAAACGTTAGCAGGAATCGAACCCTGACCATCTGCGTGCCAGCCACGTCACCCTGCCTACTAGGCTACGCACCGCTATGCAATTTCAATTTAAATGATTTTTTTATAAAATTATCATCAAATCAAACAGTGCAAGTTTGAACCTTATATCTCTACAGATAGAGTTGCAATTGTTTTTGAGTTTTTATACTGAACTTATATTTAAGTTGCTCGGTAGAAGCAACTCTGAAACTATTGAGCGTTGCGTGAATTCCTTTTGGGTTATTACTCAGTTACTCAAACATAACAACATATATAAAAATCACTGAAATCGGAGGCGGACAATCTTGGCGGTCTCCTTGTAAGTCTAAAATATAATTATAAATCCCTCATAGGTACGTAATACGACATAAAAAATGGAAACACGTTGTTGAAACACAGATCATTGTGCGGTTGACTATAGGAATATTTAGTGAAATACAACTCTCAAAACTGTAGGTACCAAGATTTATTTGGTTAAGGTGAATGCTCCAACCAACCCGCGAAATTCAAATTTTATTACGTTTTTTGCAAGCCAGTGCTAGGTTGTACAACCTTACTACCTCTAGGTATTCATCACACATTTCATGAACTATATTTTTTTTAAACATCGGGAACAATCAAATTTTGAGTCAAAGACCTGGCAAATGGCAAATATCTGGATATTTGCCATATCTTTCGTTCACATATAAATTACTGGATGTATTTTAATGAAATTTAGAATGGAGAAGATAGCTTACCTTGGAATAGCACTTAGGCTACTATTTATAATGTACTTAATAATGTTTATGGTCATAGAAACAGCTAGTAGAATATAATCCCATTGCAACTTTATTTTATTACTTATTACTTTTCTACTTCAGTGTACTCAGGCACAAAACGTGTGAACCGGTTAGTGAGTAAAGTAAAGAAGGTCATCGATATGTATGAATCCATCGCTTTTTAGTAGTCATTGGAATTTGGTCGGATAACCAGCCGTTGCTTACATATTTTGGTTTTTTGTTTATATTTACTTAATGCGAAACATTCCAAGCTGAATATTTTCACCTTATATTTTTGACTAAAGGCACAAGATTTTGGTTTACACGTACACATCTGGGATTGAGCCGGTTCCTTGTATTTTGCTGTCAAAGTTATGACACCATCGTTTTGACTTTTAGCAAGATTATTCAAAAACGCATGCATGAACAGTTTTGAAACTTTGTATGGTTATTATTAGCGTCAAGAAGGACCGAATACAGTTTTCAGCGAACTTGTGCCTTGTCTCATTTAGGCGCTGCGATGTTTTTTCGGATTTTCATTAAACCGCGATAACTTGAAAACTATAAATATTTTCTTGAATCTAATTGGGGCACTAAGGACCACACATTAAGAGCTACTCGTGTATGTTTACTCTACAGGGGCACATGCAATGGTTTTAGAGATATAAGATTCATCAAAACATTACTCCAGCAGGAAATGCAATATCTCGAAAACCTGAAGGGGCACAGATTTTATTTTTGGGGGCACATTTTGGCACACATATAAGCTCTCTGGCCATGCAAAATTTTTCTCTCTCCGATCATTCGTTTAGAATTTTCCTGCTAGAAAAACGTTACCCCAGCAAGAATCGTTTTTTCCGTTTTTTTTCCAAAACGACAGGGGGCACACATTTTTTATTTGGGGGCACATTTACAGCAGATAAGGCACACATTATACGTTCTACTCATATAACTCTAGGAGACACTTTCTTGCTAGGGTAACGTACACCTGGATATACAAGTTGAAACAGCCTACAATCAATCAACTCAGCCATTCGCAGTCCACTGCTGGACATAGGCCTCTCCCATGTTGCGCCACAAGACCCTGAAATAGCCTTGCTGCTAGATAATAGCAGTTTGTTTACAGGAAACCTACTGTGTGAGTCCTGTAAGTAAACCTCTGTCCAACACTTCAGTGAAACAAGGAGTGATGTTATGTTAAACCCACTGATTGAATAATTACATTGCATTTCAAGTTAACAGTTTATGGTTTTCTAGATCTTAATATCGAGTCCATGAAATTAGAAGTTGAAGGTTGTGGAGTCTCAAAGTTATAAGCTAATTTTGTTGTGCAACAATTACTGACAATATTAGTCATTGATTGTTAGGTAAAAACAATTGTTCTGTACCAATATCCAAGCCCATCGTAACAAGATAAGAATAAATGCATATGCAAACTGATATTTGGAAGTTCTGAATAAGGAAACATAAGGCAAATATTTGTAAGCACAACCACAAACTGCGTGCCACTTTATCAATTCACATGAATCACGTTCTTGCGCGCTCCAAATCATGGAATGTATGTAATATTCTAACTGCTACCTAAACAAACAGTTTGAAAACAATACTTACGATTTCATCTGGAGACAATATACCAAATTGTACTCTTTTTACTTGGCGCACAGGCGCCTTCGAATCATTCGTGGTAGCCATTTTGTTGGCTACTAGAGCCTAGAGGTGCACACCCTACATATTTCGAAAAAAATGTATATAAATACCACGAACTAGGGATTTCCCAACATTTTGTCTATGACTAACTCAAAGAGCTTGAGTCGATTCATGATAAATCGATATTTGGCATAACCCTGAAAGGAATTGTAGTCGATTTTTAAGTAATGAACCAAGGGCTATAAAACATTAACAGTCTTATTCATAAACGACTCTTAAATTTTAATCAATTGCTAAGCAACTGATTAGTAAAATTCTTATTGATAAACGCTATTTAGCGCTAAGTAGTCGCTAACCATTTGATTAAACGCTGTCAAAATTAAACACCACTGGTAGCTTGTTACGAGGATGCTAAGAGGCAAGATGGCGGATTTTATTTGAATCAGCTGATCGGTTCAATAGGATTATTGTGTGCTTCAAGGTTATTTTGTCCCTAATATCTAATTGTGCCTTATTAAATATTGATTTTAACGATATTTACGGGATTTCGGAATAGTACAGGAGAATTAAATCGTTTTGAAATGCTACGCGCCGACGGGAAATAGACGGAGGAAGACCTACAAGGCTTGTTTACATCTGCGATGAGAATAATTCCATATTAGGTGCATATTCCTTATGCGAAGTAAACGTGATAAAGGATTTTTAGGGAAAGCTCAAACAGGAGGAGGCTCAGTAGGTTTTAGGCCCCTCACATTCTTTAACGCCAGTTCCAAGGCACAGAACTGAAGAAAAGCCATGTTGTGGCAGTCTTGCTCAAATAACATGAGACATTTCATAAGCAACAATTCTATCTATCTAATATAACTAGCCTATATTGTCCCACTGCAGCACAGTGTTCCAAAAGCCTCAAAAAATTTCCCACTTGGGTTTATTGCATTTATAAGTCAAGAAACGTATTTAAAAAGCACGAGTAGAACTCCCACGTATTTATCTCTTTTAGTTTTTTTTATATAAATTCACGAAAAAGACGTGACTTTTCCATGAAAAAAATGAATATCAGTTCTCAAAAAGTAGTTGTTCAAGATAATAATTTGAAATTAATATTATTAATAGAGCTCATTTGAGAGCATATTTACCACTACACGTTTTTATTTTTTTTTTATCTCTTTTAGTTTCGGAGTAAAAAAATATTTTCTTATTTTTGTTTTTATTTTTTTTCTCCGCAAAGACGCAAAAGTGCGACTTGAGACTAGAACTGAGATATTGTCCACAATAAGGTCTATTACTCATAAAAAAATCAAGTCGCACTATTGCGGCGTTTAGGAGAAACAGGTGTTTAAATCTTAAGGTCAAATAATACACTCCAGGGTTGTCACTCTGAGGTCAAATAAATAAATACATATTTTATTATGAAATGTGTATTGCATGGACGTCTCGCTCAAACTATAGATTTACAGAGCATATAATAATTATATATATATAGTGTTTTTTTTTATTTGGGACATAAGGAAATTCATAACCATATGAGATACAGAGAGACTGTCTTAGGAAACATTTATTTTTTATTTGGAAAAAATGGCATAAAAAAATTTTTGGTCAACCGCGAGTTGGCCATTGAGTAATTTTGATGAAAAAATGTTTTGATGATTGTATCGGAAGAAAAAAATCAGGACAACGGAAGTTAGTCAAATCTAATGAAAATATTTTTCCATACAAAACAGATTAGAACAGATAGACAGACTATACGAGTACTACCTACCGTGCTGCGGTGGTTAATAGTTTGACCGTGTCGAAAGGCTTTCCACGTTGTGTAACGATTACTATTTAGACCCGTTTTAAAAACCTGTATTATAAATATATATGTAAATTTCCCAGTATCACTACATATTATAAAACAAAGTCTCTCGCCGCCTCTGTCTGTCTGTCTGTCTGTTCGCGATAAACTCGGAAAGTACTGCACGGATTTTCATACGGTTTTCAACAATAGATAGAGCAATTCTTGTGGAAGGTTTTTGTGTATAGTAAGTTTAAGTTTTATACAAACTAACGACCTTTTGAGTTACAACAAAACAATGTATGGTAGGATTGTACCTCTTTAATAGATCTACAAAAAAGTCCGTGGTGGTATATGGTATATGTCTATCTTATAAGGAAAACCCGCAGTAACCATTTTTGCGTTTACTTAAAACAGTAAAATGATCGGTTGTTTACGAACCTATTTTTAACAATACCGTATTAATCCTCATTAAAATAAATTTAATAAAATAAAAAAATCTGCTTATTTATTGCCTCTAAGGCGGAACAAAGTTCGCTGGGTCAGCTAGTAAAACAACAAAAAAGAAACATTACTCATATAAATCGCACTTATTAGTTAGTGTTAATGTTAGATCATTTAAATCATCAACATCATTCGAAGGATTTTCGTCGTCCTCCTCTGCGGACTGTAATGTCTCCACATCAATTGCTTTTAAAAGTTCACAAACAGCAGACGGCAAAGGAGGCCGTTTTGAGAATCTTCGACGATCACTGAGATGAGCCATAGAAATTAGTGGATCAGACGATTCTAGTGCACGATGAAAAAGGTCGGTCATTGTACTAATCCTGTTCATTTTACGACAGTGATGTTCTCTATCTGAGCGCCAGAATTTGTTTCGTGACTCAGCTGCTTGTTCTGAAAGCATCCCAACAGGCAGTGAACAGGAATCAATAATCTCTTCACCGTGTACAAGTATTTTATGAACTGTCACCGTCATTGGGTGCCAATTATATGATTGAACGTACCGCTCTGCGAGAGACCGGCAAAAATGCCCGAATTTTTTGGCGTCAATAGAATACTCGCTAGATATTGTCACTAGAATAGTATGAAATCCATCAAGTAACCATGAAGGTAGACCTAAAATCTCACCAAATATGCCACGGTACTTGTCTGAAAGTGCAGTCCTAGCCGAGTTTCCATCATTCGTAGTGCCCGCATTCGGCTTCACTACGTCTACTAATAATCCAATCTTCTCCCTAATCTCTGCCTGGATTCTTTTTTTTCTTGCTTCAACAATATGGCTTTCGTTGCTGCCTTTAATGATTCGCCATTTTTGTACAAATGGATCATTTTTATAGCTAAGGTGCAATAAAAACTCAAAAATACGTATCCACGCATGAAGGGGATTGATACCATATCGCATATTTTCTTTTATAGTTTGTTTTGTATAAGACATTTCCAAATTATTGAATTGGGTAGCTGTAACTTTAAAAAACGGGCATCTTAACTGTGAAGTAGTTCCGGTAATTATATTTAGGACTTTGCCATCTATTACGCTCAATGTTAAATTATAAGAAAACGTTAAGTTGTGACCTTCTGAAGTTTGTATATTTATTGGTAACAAACTTTTAATTTGTTCTTCAACCCAGTTTTTTTTCGTAAAGAATAAGGTCACTTGTTTCTTTTTTAAACTGGATGTGCAGTGGGCGACAAAATCTGTACGATTGGGGTGTAGGATTTAACCAGGCAGTAAAATCGTTATCCATTACTATGCGTATGGGAATAAGGGTTGTGGCAAAAAGACTGTTTTCATTTATAAGCGTTTCTTCGGTTTCTTGTTGGAAGCTCTACTTATAAAATGAATGCCCAGTGCAACCATCAAATCCCCAGGACCCCTGAAATTCACACTTAACCTCCTGACTACCTTTTCTATGGCAATATGCAATAAAAGCAGCCTCGCAGCTTAGGACAATTCTTTGAATTGTTTGAGTGAGTAAACCTTGTAGTGACACTGATGCTTCCATTTCAGACACTTTTATTTCCTCTGTTGGATAGCATCCTTTTCTAGCAATAAGGACTTTATTGTAAGCGGGATATGCAGGGAATCCTCGGTTGTTTAAGTTCTTACGTAGTCCCCTGTATGTTTCCACACTCAACTTTCTGTCAATAATAACACCTAAGGCTTCATCTGGTGTGTAAGGTTCTTGCACCACAGAAATTCTTTGCCTTACAGTTGAAGCTCGTTTTGGTGATACTAAACATGTATTTATGATTTCTTCTAAATCTTTAGAAGCTTTGGGTGTTATTTTAGATCCTTTATCAGAAGAAGCTATAGAAGTAAAAGCCTTTATTACTTTTTTTTGAGGTTCACTCTCTAACGACTCCATAATGCGTTTCCTTACTTTAAGGTCTTGTTTATAGCTTACATTAGAAGAATTATCCATCAATGTACTGCACGGCGCGCCAAGAGTCGTATCGGCCCCAGTGGACTTCTTGAGGTCTTCTGGTACATCGTCGATGAACAATTTATTTAAAAAAACGCCATGTTTGTCTGTAAACCTCTTTTTATTTCTTTTACATCCTTTATAATAATTAGTAGCTTTTTGGAGAAAGGGTTTAACGATTTCATTCACAAGTCTGTCCTTTTCGCTGAATGTAAGATCTTTAAGGTGTTCACCTACTTCTCTGTAAACTATGATCATCAAGTCTGAGGATGTGAGATCTTCTGGTGAACCATTTTTCTTATATTTTTTGCTCTCCGCATAAAAAGATTCGAAAATCTTTAAACGTGTACAACCTCCTCGTGTATTTGCGGATACTTCCGGAGTTTGAGAAGTACCGGCTGTGGCGCAATTCACAGCATCACTTGCCACTCGTGTACCAACATGAGGGTTGGCGCCCTCATGCCCCCCTTGCAATAAGTCCTCCGATCGGGGCTTGGAAGGACATCCCCCAGCAGGTTGGGTAAGCCCCTGCTGAGGCAAAGTGGCGCCATGGGTCTGTAACGGCTCCATGGTGCCTCACCCCCGTTTCTCCAGGTTGCAAGTATAGCATGGGGTGTTAGCCTATGCCTCACGAGGGTGGACCCCTTCCCATGCTACGTGCAACCCTTCATTGAAAACACTCTCAATAAAAGTTCTACAAAAGCTATATATAAAAGGTCAAACAAAGTGACAGCCCTAGCATTAATTTTCAAAATTCTATTTCTCCTAAGCGCCGCAATAGTGCGACTTGATTTTTTTATGAGTAATAGACCTTATTGAGAACAATATCTCAGTTCTAGTCTCAAGTCGCACTTTTGCGTCTTTGCGGAGAAAAAAAAATAAAAACAAAAATAAGAAAATATTTTTTCCTCAGAAACTAAAAGAGATTAAAAAAAAATAAAAACGTGTAAATATACTCTCAAATGAGCTCTATTAATAATATTAGTTTCAAATTATTATCTTGAACAACTACTTTTTGAGAACTGATATTCATTTTTTTCATGGAAAGGTCACGTCTTTTTCATGAATTTATATAAAAAAAAACTAAAAGAGATAAATACGTGGGAGTTCTACTCGTGCTTTATAAATACGATCCTTGACTTATAAATGCAATAAACCCAAGTGGGAAATTTTTTGAGGCTTTTGGAACACTGTGTGCAGGGCAAAGGCCTCCCTCTCCCTTTTCCACACATTTCTGTCTTTTGCTAGTGTTGGCCAGCGTATGAGATGGACAAGATCCATCAATAAGTATGTCATGCGCTCATACTATGGGGCTACAGAGGGGGGAAACAATCTGACCCCGTACCATGTTCAGATGCTCTCTCTTTTTCAGGCGCTTGAGCCAACTGTCAATGTTTCAACCCAACGACTATCGGACCAGGTGCGGGTCATCCAGCGTCATCATATGTTGGATGACACCGTACTTAATCGCCTACGAAATGAAATGCAGAGTAGCCATGTTAGTTAGCCAAGCAACAATTACGTTTATTTTAATAAAGCTACATTTTTGCTATAAATTCGTATTTTTGATTTCCAATTATTCTTCCTCCTTAACAGTTATATGGGTGCTATTCTTTTCTCATGGCACTCTCATTCCTCATCTTATTCACGTAGCATGCTCTGCGCCCTCGCCGTCTTTCCGAGGTTATATAGTATTGGTGCTTCGTCAAACTTTCAACTGTAAACAAGATTTTTTAATTTTATTAAAATACACTGAAACCCCAGTACATAAGCAATAGGAAGTATTAAAGAATAGACACAAGTATAGCTTGGCAAAAAAGAGTCTGGAAAAAATGAGGGCGCCTGCTTAGCAGGTATGGCCACCCTGTATACTAGGACTAAAAGTGATAAGATACTTGTTGTTTTAATCCACAAACACGAGATCCCGGAAATTCTCATCAGTCAAGATTTCAAGACTTGATAGGCACACAGACTTTTATAGGTTGGCAAAAAAGAGTCTGTCGTGGTATCCATTGGAACTAAAATATTTTTGTGGTGGCAACACTGCTTTGTTTATCATCAACAAGTAGCTAATCTGTCATTGTGTTATGTTCCTAGTTGTATTTTAGTTATTTCTAATTAACTATCAATTATTAATGCTTTTGAACATATAAAAAATGAATAAGACAATAAGGAGTAGTGGTGTGAGCTGTGATATACTAGGTTTTCGTCAGAAATTTGGCGGAATCTGAAGCGGAACAAATTTTGTCTCCGATTGACAATGTTTACGAAAGAACTGCTGACACGACAGGTATTTATCCAAGAAATTTATCTTTTATTCAATGCCAGTCATTGTTTTTTCTTTCTAATACTAAGTTTTATCGGTATTATAAGTTTCAAGCCATTTTATTGTTTTATTTACTAATAGATTATTGAGGTTATGTTTTCTTGTTTGACAAATCACGTGTACGTTAACTCTTGATGTTTGATACTTGAAATTGAAAAATGTACCTACATGGAATTAATATGATTGTCTTTATGTTTTTTAGGTAAATCTCACAGTACAATTAGAGAAATTGTTAATGAAGGTGAAAAAAATTAAGGATTTTTTTCTACACGTGGAGGAACACCAAAACAGTTGGCGGAAGAAAGAATTAGACGATTTTTATCTGTGTGCAATTAGACAAAAAGTTCAACACTATAACGAAACAGGCAAGTATTTTTTTTTTTTTTTTGATGCTATTATCGCATACCACAGTAAAAAAAGCATAATTTATATTTATTATTTTTCAGGTGCCTATTCTACGTAATATATTACCTATAGTTTGAGGAGACGGGTTGTAATGGGAGCCGTAAACGTGTAAGAAAGATTTTTACACTATTTAGATTTCATAAATAAGAAATGTAAAACTGACACATCAGTGTTAATGGAAATCAGAGAGAGAGATCATAGCACCGAAAAGGAATACAAGAATGATGTTATGTCACGTTTTTCTTTTTAAATAAAATCTAAATTTTAGCGTGTTATTTCATTTTCATTGTCATGTGAATAGTGATAATGTTATGTACCCCACATAGACATACCTGACGCTTTCATTAGTCAACTGTTCAAGTTTATTCGATATTGCCTGTACCTTTCGAATGCGACATGTTATAGGTACTCTCTGACTTCCGATTAGTTTCCGAAAGTAAGCAGCTGTAAGTCGCCTTTTTGTCGATAAACTGTCAGCATTAACAGGATTCGTTCAGTATCATTCATGTCAAATTTGATACAGGCATACCAACCATCGAATGGTTGTGAATACCCTAGATGGTGGCCGCAAATGCGATTGCTGAACATTATGTCTTGTTCGGTTGTATCGGGTTCAATCAGCAATCCCTGAGTGTAATTTAATTAATTTTTAAACTGAACAAGTTCGCATTATGTTATTATGATGGCACTCTTAGATAAAAGGTTATTCCAGCGAAATAATGCGCAATCTACTAAATACAATGAAAGTAAAAGACTGTGTGCCTATCAAGTCTTGAAATCTTGATTGGTGAGAATTTCCGGGATCTCGTGTTTATGGATTAAAACAACAAGTATCTTATCACTTTTAGTCCTAGTATACAGGGTGGCCATACCTGCTAAGCAGGCGCCCTCATTTTTTCCAGACTCTTTTTTGCCAAGCTGTACTTTCATTGTATTTAGTAGATTGTAGATTATTTCGCTGGAATAACCTTTTATCTAAGAGTGCCATCATAACAACAAAATGAAAACTTATTTAGTTTAAAAATTAATTAAATTACACTCGGGGATTGCCGATTGAACCCGATACACGAGACATAATGTTCAGCAATCGCATTTGCGGCCACCATCTAGGGTATTCACAACCATTCGATGGTTGGTATGCCTGTATCAAATTTGGCATGAATGATACTGAACGAATCCTGTTAATGCTGACAGTTTATAGTCGACAAGAAGGCGACTTATAGCTGCTTACTGTCGGAAACTAATCGAAAGTCAGAGAGTACCTATAGCATGTCGCATTCGAAAGGTACGGGCAATATCGAATAAACTTGAACAGTTGACTAATGAAGGCGTCAGGTATGTCTATGCGGGGTACATAACATTATCACTATTCACATGACAATGAAAATGAAATAACACGCTAAAGTTTAGATTTTATTTAAAAATAAAAACGTGACGTAACATCATTCTTGTATTCCTTTTCGGTGCTATGATAGATTTTTTCCATTAACACTGATGTGTCAGTTTTACATTTCTTATTTATGAAAATAGTGTAAAAATCTTTCTTGCACGTTTACGGCTCCCATTACAACCCGTCTCCTCAAACTATGGGTAATATATTACGTAGAATAGGCACCTGAAAAATAATAAATATTAATTATACTTTTTTTCTGTGGTATGCGATAATAGCATTAACAAAAAAAAAAAATACTTGGCTGTTCCGTAGTGTTGAACTTTTTGTCTAATTGCACACAGATCAAAATCGTCTAATTCTTTCTTCCGCCAACTGTTTTGGTGTTCCTCCAGGTGTAGAAAAAATCCTTAATTGTTTTCTCCTTCATTAACAATTTCTCTAATTGTACTGTGAGATTTACCTTGAAAAAAATATAAAGACAATCATATTAATTCCATGTAGGTACATTTTTTAATTTCAAGTATCAAAGATCAAGAATTAACGTACACGCGGTTTGTTAAACTAGAAAACATAACCTCAATAATCTATTAGTAAACAAAACAATAAAATGGCTTGAAACTTATAATACCGATAAAACTTAGTATTAGAAAGGAAAAACAATGACTGGCATTGAATAAAAGATAAATTTCTTGGATAAATACCTGTCGTGTCGGCAGTTCTTTCGTAAACATTGTCAATCAGAGACAAAATTTGTTCCGCTTCAGATTCCGCCAAATTTCTTACGAAAACTTAGTATATCACAGCTCACACCACTACTCCTTATTGTTTTATTCATTTTTTATATGTTCAAAAGCATTAATAATTGATAGTTCATTAGAAATAAGTAAAATACAACTGGGAACATAACACAATGACAGATTAGCTACTTGTTGATGATAAACAAAGCAGTGCTGCCACCAGAAAAATATTTTAGTTCCAATGGTTACCACGACAGACTCTTTTTTGCCAACCTATACTTGTATGTTTTTAAAAGAGTATATTCATGCAAATAAGCTTAGGGGACATGCAAATACATAACTATTATAGGCTACGGCTTTTTAACATTAATTTGGTCAGTTTAAGGATATAAAATCAGAAATAAATACCTGTATCCTCTGTGAGGGATTTAATAATTAAAATATACGCATGTTCATAGACATTGTTTATTATTTGACACAACTATTATAGATTTAAAACAAACGACATGCAGTGTCAAACGGTACTGAATGGCCAGTACTCACACTCCTCTTCACTGCATGATCGTGGTCATAAGGAGTTCAGGAAACTCCTAAGCCGTTCCGCAATTTCACCAGCCGCGGTCCAGCTATAGCTTTTGTTAGTATATCTGCTTCCATGTCTTCGGTTCGCAGATACCTGACCTCTATCATTCCGTCCATTATGCAATTTCTAATGAAGTGCATTTTTAAATCAATGTGTTTGGACTTGGAATTGACCATAGTGTTTTGACTTAACTTAAGGGCAGCTTGGTTATCGGTAAATATTACTATGCTTTCATAGTTGGCCCCAAGATCTCTGAATACACTTTTTAGATGAATGGCCTCTTTCGCAGCTTCAGTCAATGCTACATATTCCGCTTCGGCAGTAGATAGCGCAACAGACTTTTGTTTCTTCGACATCCAGCTTATAGCCGTTCCAGCATATTTAAAACAAAAGCCCGAAAAAGACTTCCGGTCGAGCTTGCATGCGCCCCAATCTGCGTCAGCCATGCCATGTAGTTCTTGGCGAGTTTTCCTGAATATAAGACCAACGCCTTTGGTTCCTTTTAAATAACGCAGCACTCTTTTTGCGCACTTGAAATGCTCTTCGCCGTAATAGTCATTAAACTGAGAGAGATAGCTAATGGCATACATTATATCTGGTCGAGTTGCCACAGCCAGATACATGAGCGTACCAATCAAATTTTTGTACGGCAGATTGTTCTTTTCACCTCTTTCTCCTTTTTCTAGTTTAAGACCTGGTTCTATGGGCGTCGATGTGGCCTTGCAATCTTCCATTTTAAATTTTTTAAGAGTGTCTTCTATGAACTTCTCTTGGTTCAGTTTGATTTCATCGCCCTTATAGGTAACATCTATTCCTATTATCCGTTTAGGTGTTCCTAAGTCTTTTAATTCAAATTTGGCATTTAACATGTCTTTTATTTCTTGTAGCTTTCTGGGACATGAATAGGCAATTAACAAATCGTCGACATATATTATTATTATGACTTTTACTCCTCTTTTCTCTTGTATGTATAGACATGGGTCAGCTTCCGATGCTGTGAAACCTATGTTCTTTAATTCTGTGTCGAGTTTCTTGTACCATTGCCTCCCTGCCTGTTTGAGTCCATATAAAGCTTTTATAAGATGACATACTTTTCCTTTAGGATTGTTTTTTATGTCTTTTAGCATACTCATTGTTTTGTTGTACAAAGTTAAATTTTCCTGTTTACTTTCTTCAACCATGATTTCAGTCAGATATTCTTCTAAATAGTCAGGATACTTCATTACTATTTTTTCTTCTAGTTCACCATTCAGGTATGCCGTTGTAACATCCATCTGGTTCAATTTCAAGCCTTCTTCCATGGCTATTCCAACAACAGATCTTATTGAACTCAGTTTAGCTACGGGAGCGTATGTTTCATTGAAGTCAACGCCTGGTCGCTGAGTGAAGCCCCGTGCTACTAGTCTGGCTTTCTTTGTTATACTGTTGTCAGGTCCTATTTTATTTTTAAGAACCATTTTGTAGTCCACTTCTTTCATGTCTTTGTTCTTCTTTTCTATTTTCCAGGTTCCATTTTTAACATGTGCTCTAATTTCGGCTTTTATAGCATCGTGCCAGTATTCATCATCTTCATTCTCATCGGATATGTTGGATATCTCTGAAAGTAGTTGACATTCTTCAGGGTGGTCTAATATAAAATCTCTGGTCCACGCGGGTGGACGCCTCTCTCTTTGCGGCCTCCCATTTTCAGGTATTTCTATAACCTCTGATGCGTCATCGTAAGACTCTGTGTCTTCTACCGAAGAAACTTCATGTTCTTGCTCATTGAAATTTTGTAAGGTATTTTCCTTTTCATTCTCGGTTATTTCAATTTCTATGGGTTGTATTCTTTCATTTTTCATATCATTACCTTTAATCTTATTTTCTTTTTTCAGGTATCCTAGAGTGTTCTCTTTCGTTAATAAGTTTATCATAGCTCTGACTGTCTTCTTCGAAGTACATCTTGTCTATGACTTTTATGTCCCTGCTTATCACTACATCATCTTCTTCGGGTATGTACACTCTGTAAGCCTTTGAGGTCAGTGAGTACCCCATGAATACGCCTTCTTTGGCATTTTGGGTCAGTTTGCCTCGTTTGTTCTTTTTCAAAACAAAGGTCTTCCTGCCGTACACGTAAAGATGATGCCCACATGGTTTTCGGCCAAGCCATTTCATGAACGGTGTTTCGCCATCCAGTGCTTTGGAAGGGCTACGATTTATAAGGTAGTTTGCGGTTGCTACCGCTTCCGCCCAGAGTTTTTTAGGTGCCTTGGCCTCGATTAACAGACATCTGGCTTTATCTAATAACGATCTGTTCTTTCTCTCGCTGATCCCATTTTGTTGAGGGGTGTAAACTGTGGTCAACCTTCTTTGGATGCCATGCGATTTGAGAAAAGCATCGAATTCCTTGTTGCGGTATTCCGTGCCATTGTCTGTCTGCAGGTTCTTTATTTTCTTGTTGTGGAACGTCTCAACTTCATTTTTATATTCTTTGAAAACTTTGAAAACGTCACTCTTCCTTTTTATAAAATAGACGTGACAATAGCGACTAAAGTCGTCTGTAAAAGTAACATAATACTTTGATCCTGCAAGTGTATCGCATTCAAACGGTCCACAAACGTCACTATGGATTATCTCCAGGTGATCAGTTGTGTATAGATCATGTCTTATAAAAGGTAACCTGGACAATTTGCCTTTGATGCAGGTCTCACATGTTTCCATGTTTTCATCATTTAAGTTTAAACCATGCATTAGGTTATCCTTAGCCATCTTCTTTAAGTCTCTTTCATTTATGTGGCCGAGTTTGCGATGCCATTCCATAATGTCACTGTCATTTTTTGCTGTGTAATTTGTAGTCTCTTTTTGTCCAGATTCAAAATAGTAAAGCCCATTTCTCTTTCGAGCAGTCAGTGTTATTTCACCGGTTTTGTCTACGACGTAGGCTTTCTCTTTTTCAAAAACAACCTTATTTCCTCTGTCCGTTATTTTAGCGACGGATAAAAGGTTTCCAGAAATATCCGGAACATATAGTGTGTCATGGAAATTGTAGCCGTGTTTAGCGGTGTTTATAGTTACTTTCCCTTTGCCTTGAATTTTGCTGGTATATTTGTTTGATGCCAACTTTAGAGTGCCAATTTCAGGGGTCATAGTGGAAAACATTGATTCGTCACCGCACATGTGCGATGAGCAGCCGCTGTCTAGACACCAGGCATTTTCACCAGCGTCTGTATTTACGGTGCTCAGACAAACGTTAAAATTGTATTTGCTTCCGTTGTCTTTTTCATTCGGGTTTTTCTTCTTGCCCCAACATGTCTCGATAGTGTGACCTTTCTTTTTACAGGTCTTGCAGTACAACCTTTTCCTATTTTTCTTAACGTGATAGGCTTCTGAGCTTTCAGGCTGTTCATTTCCACTCCTTGCTTGGTATTCTTCCAGAATCTTTACTTTTAAATCTTCAGGATTAGGCAGGGTGTCTCGAGATTCAATGGCTATTCTAAAATTTTCAAAAGTTGTCGGCAAACTGTAGAGGAGCATTATGCTAAGCAGTTCTGGAGGTACCTTTATATCCATATCTGCGAGTTTGTCCACGATGTCCATGAAGTTATTTATGTGGTCACGTATATCTTCTCCTGTGGTCATTCGCTTTAAAACCAACTGTTTTAATAAGGTAGCTTTTCTTGCAGGCCCAGTGCTTTGGTAAGTAGCCTTCAACTTGTCCCATACAGCTTTAGATGTCGCGCAGACTTTAATTTGTTTTAATTCCGACGGTGACAACAAAAGTAGAATTTCAGCCCTTGCCTTCAAATCCTGTTTGTTGAACGCCAATCTCGCCGCCGCATCCGCAACTGGTGGTAACGTTTTTTCGCCGCTTACGATATCCCAAAAGTCATTTTTGATCAGGACCGCCTGTGCTTGCAAACACCAAGTATCATAATTTGACTTGGTCAAAGGTTCTATATTTCGATAACTCGTAGTTGATGCCATTTTTTCATATTTATAAACAACCACGCTCTGCTATCAATTTGTGAGGGATTTAATAATTAAAATATACGCATGTTCATAGACATTGTTTATTATTTGACACAACTATTATAGATTTAAAACAAACGACATGCAGTGTCAAACGGTACTGAATGGCCAGTACTCACATCCTCCAGCCATTAGAGCTAATTATATTGTATTGCTACCATCGCAAAAACAATGAAATAATTATGATATATACATATTAAATTATTTTATTCAAATTGAAATATCCGATGACATTGTTGACTTTGGTCTGTCAAAGGCACCACAGATACAAATATCGTGGTTATGACAACTTTATACTTTTAATTCAGTTTTTTAGTCAACTATATTGATTATAATCTGTGCTGCACGCATAATTTCCCCTCTATTTCGTGTCGTAACTAATCATCTGCTAACTAGCGTTTATGAATACAGAAAAGTTAATCATTACTTAAGGGCTAACCATTTGCTTAACTAAACAGTGGCTAATCAGTGATTAGCGAGATTTTTATGAATAAGGCTGTACAGTCTTATTCATAAACGCATCTTAAATTTTAATCAATTGCTAAGCAACTGATTAGTGAAATTCTTATTCATAAACGCTATTTAGCGCTAAGTAGTCGCTAACCATTTGATTAAAAGCTGTCAAAGTTAAACACCACCGGTAGCTTGTTAAGAGGATGCTAAGAGGCAAGATGGCGGATTTTATTTGAATCAGCTGATCGGTTCAATAGGATTATTGTGTGCTTCAAGGTTATTTTGTCCCTAATAACTAATTATGCCTTAGTAAATATTGATTTCAACAATATTTACGGGATTTCGGAATAGTACAGGAGAATTAAATAATTTTGAAACGCTACGCGCCGACGGGAAATAGACGGAGGAAGACCTACAAGGCTTGTTTACATCTGCGATGAGAATAAGTCCATATTAGGTACATATTCTTCATGCGAAGTAAACGTGATAAAGGATTTTTAGGGAAAGCTCAAACAGGAGGAGGCTGAGTAGGTTTTAGGCCCCTCACATTCTTTGACGCCAGTTCCAAGGCACAGAACTGAAGAAAAGCCATGTTGTGGCAGTCTTGCTCAAATAACAAGAGACATTTCATAAGCAACAATTCTATCTATCTAATCTAACTAGCCTATATTGTCCCACTGCAGGGCAAAGGCCTCCCTCTCCCTTTTCCAAACATTTCTGTCTTTTGCTAGTCGTGGCCAGAGCATGAGATGGACAAGATCTATCAATGAGAATGTCATGCGCTCATACTATGGGGCTACAGAGGGGGGGAAACAATCTGACCGCATACTGTGTTCGGTTGCTCTCTCTTTTTCAGGTGCTTGAGGCAACCCGTCAACGTTTCAACCCAACAACTATCGGATCAGGTGCGGGTCATCCAGCATAATCATATGTTGGATGACACTGCACTTGATCGCCTACGAAATAAAATGCAGAGTAGCTATGTTAGTTAGCCAAGCAACAATTACGTTTATTTTAATAAAGCTACATTTTTGTTATAAATTAATATGTTTGATTTCCAATTATTCTTCCTCCGTAACATATGTATGGGTGCTACTCTATTCTCATGGCACTCTCATTCCTCATCTTATTCACGTAGCATTCTCTGCGCCCTCGCCGTCTTTCTGAGGTTATATAGTATTGGTGCTTCGTCAAACTTTCAACTGTAAACAAGATTTTTTAATTTTATTAAAATACACAGAAACACCAGTGCATAAGCAATAGGAAGTAATATAAAAAAGACAAAAGTACCTATGTTTTTAAAAGAGTATATTCATGTAAACAAGCATAGGGGACATGCAAATACATAGCTATAAATACGGCTTTTTAACATTAATTTGGTCAGTTTAAGGTTAGCGGATATAAAATCAGAAATAAATACCTGTATCTTCCAGCCTTTCCAGCTAATTACATTGTAGTTTACCATCGGAAAAACAATGAAATAATTATGATATAAACGTATTAAATTATTTTATACAAATTGAAATATCCGATGACATTGTTGACTTTGATCTGTCAAAGGAACCACAGATACAAATACCGTGGTTCTGACTAGGGATGAGACGTATTTACCATACGAGGTTTGTAAACCAGGGCTTTGCTTCAAAGTACGGCGCCCTGGTACGGGCAGGAAAAACTTGCAAGTGTGAAAGTATTTGCTACCTAGCATCGAGCGCAGGCAGGGCTTGAAAATACTTGCATATGAAATCGATTCATGTTCCTATATAAATAAGGAGCACAATCGTATTTGCAAATAAAAAAACTTTTAACTTCCAAGTATTTTTATCTTGACACGATTTTGCTCTTTATTCGTAAGGCAACACGAATCAATTTCCTATGAAAGTATTTTGGCAGCGACGCGCGCGGAAGCCAACGCCGCGAGTCCCTCGCTGCCCGCGGCCGCGCCTTTAGCGTCCGAGTTAAAAATACTTGTATAGGAAATTGATTCGTGTGGTCTTATGAATAAGGAGCATAATCGAATCAGCGAAAAATACTTGATAGTTCAGTTTTTTATTTGCAAATACGATTATGATTCTTATTTGTATATCATCACAGACCGATTTCCTATGCAAGTATTTCCAACTCTGGGTACTGCAAGAAGCAAGTTCGGGGTTCATCGGTGGCCTTGGCAGCCATGCGAAATATTCCGATGCTTTCCGAATCCGAGTGCTGCAACAATGGCCGCATTCCGAGTTACGCTAAAAGTGATAATATCGTAAATAAAAAAAAACACAAAATCATATTCATAAATTAATTAAATGAAATCTTTTAACTACGCCTGCTAATACTAAGTTTCTAAAACCAGCTCATGACAAAATACCATACATAAATAATTCTCTTAGCAGACAGTCCTAAGCCTGTGATTAACGAAGTAGGACGGAAAGATTTCATTTCATCTACAAAAAACTCTACAAGATTGTGGAACGGTACGAAAGACTATACCCTATACCGAATGCTACTAAATACTTTAAAGTATTTTTATACCTGGTTTTCGACCCTGGTATTTTTACATACTCGTACTTGGAAGCCCTGGTATTGAATTTTGCAAGTATATCCCATCCCTAGTTCTGACAACTTTATACTTTTAATTCGGTTTTTTAGTCAACTATATTGATTATAATCTGTGCTGCACGCATAATTTCCCCTCTATTTCGTGTCGTAACTAATCATCTGCTAACTAGCGTTTATGAATTAAGAAAAGTTAATCATTACTTAAGAGCTAACCATTTGCTTAACTAAACAGTGGCTAATCAGTGATTAGCGAGATTTTTATGAATAAGGCTGTTAGTTACTCTGTGCTTAAAAACAATGACAGTAAACCAGGTTTGCCAACCGTACGAGGTTCCTCGTACAAATACGAGATTTGTGGTCTTCCGTACGAGGTACGAGGACACTATCAACCTCGTACAATTATGTACGAGATTTTGATAATATGGTCATACGAACATTTTACATCACCATTATCTTAAAATATATAAATTACGCGTCACGTTGTTTGTCCGGGATGGACTCTTAAACTACTTAACCGATTTTAATAAAATTTGCGCACCGTGTGCAGTTTGATCCAACTTGAAAGATAGGATAGCTTACATCTCAATTTAAAGTCGCAATATTACTTTATTGCAAATTATTTGTTTATTATTTGACAATCACAATTATCTGTTAGCTCCAAACGATTTGAGCAAAAATTTGACGCGGACGAAGTCGCGGACAGAAGCTAATAAAATAGTAAAAACTAGTGCCATAGGCAAACTCGATGACGGTGAGGATGTTCCTGACATAATATTTGGAGAGATGTAAATGTTACCTTGCAAATTTTCGTAACAATTTTCGTTTTTCATACACATTTCGTTTTATTTTACATGAGTTTTATTAAATATTTTTTTTAAATACAACATAAAGTGATGTTTTATTAAGTAGGAAACTTGCGATAGTTTATTTCATTTAGTAAAAAGTCCTAAATCCAGTAGTTCAATATGCCTTAATTTTGGTTTTGCACGTTTTCAATGCTTAGTAAATGTACGAGGTTTGAAAGTCAAAATACGAGATTTTTAGCTGCATATGTACGAGGTATTTTTTCTTACAGTTGGCAACCCTGCAGTAAACCATAGATCGACCATTGATCATTGAAAGAGAACTGTCAGCTGTCACAACAGTGTCAGTTACTCGGCTTGTATTGTAAGGACTACGATTTTCTCGTGTGGTTTGGACTGCGTTCTTTCGATATAAAATCAACTGATTCATCATTTCATCGTCAGGTAAACAATTTACTTTTCAATTACTATTGTACACATACCATAATTTCCACGTGCCAAGATATTTTTGTAGCATCATTGCGTTCTTCAGCCTTATTCATAAAAATCTCGCTAATCACTGATTAGCCACTGTTTAGTTAAGCAAATGGTTAGCTCTTAAGTAATGATTAACTTTTCTTTATTCGTAAGCGCTAGTTAGCAGATGATTAGTTACGACACGAAATAGAGGGGAAATTATGCGTGCACCACAGATTATAATCAATATAGTTGACTAAAAAACCGAATTAAAAGTATAAAGTTGTCATAACCACTAGTAATGTCAATTAATGCGATTTCGCATAAATTTCATTAGCATGTGAATTCTTGAGTCTTAGCATGCTAATTGCTATTGCTATGCTATTTGCTAATATGACGATAATTGATAATAATGAAGTATGTGATTTTTGTTAATATGCGAATTAAAAAACGCGTTCGCTTTATAATGTCGTCGCCTAGCGTGCGTTTATTTTACTCGCCGATGTTTTATTAATGCTGGTACACATACCTTTTTAATGTGATCCGTTCAACAGTTTACACCAAAATATTTATATACAAAATTTAAAATTATTATTTACACTTTTATAGGTATATGACCACTTCTCACTACTTTTTACTTCCTCCTATTACACTATGTTCACACTATGATCTATTTAAATACAATAATAAGCACAAGACGAAAAAATTTAATTACTGTAAGTTCGAATAGGTACCTACGTAAACTAAACTCTCACTATCACTTGCCAAAACGTAATGAAATTTGACACAAAAAGACGCGCGCCACGCACGTGCCAAACAAATTATTATTAAATAAACAATCACGCATTCATTCAATCAAAACATACCCAACATACCCTAAGTACGAGTAAAACAAAGACAATAAGATAATAATTGCCAAACATCATTCTTCGCACCACCCTGCTAATGCTAATAATTTAAATAAATTAAACAATCACAAGCGTTCATTCAATATACAACCCTAAGTACGCGCAAATCAAAGTTAATAAGATAATAATTGCTTAACCCATTCTTCGCAAGTTCGCAGGACCTGCTAATAATTTTCACGCGCGAAAAGTCTCGTTCACGTAAAACCGATAGATTTAGTATTCCGGACTTCCCGTGGGTGCGACGGAGAGCGAACACTACCGCTGCGTGCGTCGATGCTTTGACGTAATATGATAGTATGAAATACGAAGCGATAAATTCACTTCGCACTTCACAAAATTTCGCAACTACATTTAATTTGCTAAATGCTAAATGAGCATTCGCATGCTAACAATGAATGCGAATGCTAATTAATCCATCACTAATAACCACGATATTTGTATCTGTGGTGCCTTTGACAGACCAAAGTCAACAATGTCATCGGATATTTCATTTGATTAAAATAATTTAATACGTTTAAATCATCATTATTTCCAATTATTTCATTGTTTTACCGATGGTACATTACAATATAATTAGCTCTAAAGGCTGGAGGATCTGCTAGGGTCTCGAGATTGTTCGAAAGAGACACCGTGACCCTGGCACATGGGCAACTGAAGGAACACGGGTGGGTTTTAGTCAGTAAAAGTCTGACACGCACTCCGCCCCTAAGACGAACCACTGACCCGCTCTCCCGCTCCACCCAAGAGCGGGAGACGTCATTTGATGATTTCCCATCCAAAAAAAAAAGGCTGGAGGATACAGGTATTTATTTCTGATATTATATCCGCTAACCTTAGACTGACCAAATTAATATTAAAAAGCCGTAGCCGATAATAGCTATGTGTTTGCATGTCCCATAAGCTTGTTTACATGAATATACTCTTTCAAAAACATAAAGGTACTTGTCTCTATTACTTCCTATTGCTTATGTACTGGGGTTTCAGTTTATTTTAATAAAATTAAATAATCTTGTTTACAGTTGAAAGTTTGATGAAGCACCAATACTATATAACCTCGGAAAGACGGCGAGGGCGCAGACCATGCTACGTGAATAAGATGAGGAATGAGAGTGGCAAGAGAAAAGAATAGCACCCATACATATGTTACGGAGGAAGAAAAATTGGAAATCAAAAATACGAATTTATGACAAAAATGTAGCTTTATTAAAATAAATGTAATTGTTGCTCGGCTAACTAACATGGGTACTCGCATTTCATTTCATAGGCGATCAAGTACAGTGTCATCCAACATATGATTACGCTGGATGACCCGCACCTGATCCGATAGTCATTGGGTTGAAACATTGACAGTTGGCTCAAGCGCCTGAAAAGAGAGAGCATTGGAACACGGTACACGGTCAGATTGTTTCCCCTCTCTGTAGCCCCATAGTATGAGCGCATGACATTCTCATTGATGGATCTTGTCCATCTCATATGCTGGCCAACACTAGCAAAAGACGGAAATGTGTGGAAAAGGGAGAGGGAGGCATTTGCCTTGCAGTGGGACAATATAGGCTAGTTAGATTAGATAGAAAGAATTGTTGCTTATGAAATGTCTCTTGTTATTTGAGCAAGACTGCCACAACATGGCTTTACTTCAGTTCTGTGCCTTGGACCTAGCGTTAAAGAATGTGAGGGGCCTAAAACCTACTGAGCCTCCTCCTGTTTGAGCTTTCTCTAAAAATCCTTTATCAAGTTTACTTCGCATGAAGAATATGTACCTAATACGGAATTATTCTCATCGCAGATGTAAACAAGCCTTGTAGGTCTTCCTCCATCTATTTCCCGACCGCGTCGGCGCGTAGCGTTTCAAAATTATTTAATTCTCCTGTACTATTCCAAAATCCCGTAAATATTGTTGAAATCAATATTTACTAAGGCACAATTAGTTATTAGGGACAAAATAACCTTGAAGCACACAATAATCCTATTGAACCGATCAGCTGATTCAAATAAAATCCGCCATCTTGCCTCTTAGCATCCTCATAACAAGCTACCGGTGGTGTTTAATTTTGACAGCTTTTAATCAAATGGTTAGCGACTACTTAGCGCTAAATAGCGTTTATGAATAAGAATTTCACTAATCAGTTGCTTAGCAATTGATTAAAATTTAAGAGTCGTTTATGAATAAGACTGCTTATGTGCAGTCCTAATTCAGAAAAATAATTCGACTCGCTTGGCTTACCTACATACAGATAAAAGTTAGGCCACGATCGTACCTAGGCACATCAGTATTGGACCTAACTAATATTATTATACTTACGACAATTATTTGTTTTAGGTGATATGACAATGGTGTCCTGTGCTTTGTTCTTCTGTAACTAATGAAAATGGCCAATATTATACATTTGGTAATATGGGTACTGTCCTGACATCATTTCTATAATTGAAAACGACCTTCGCCATGAGGTGAGAACTTCAATTGTTTAGAATTACTGTTTTGTTTTTGAATTTGAAATAATTACAGAACTAATATTCCTTTTTAGGTGGATGAAAATGGTACCATGTGTGCAAATTGTTTTGCAAACATAATGCACAAAGTGTCTGTTCCTGTTCCGGCTGACACAATGACATATCACATAGAGACGGCTTCTCCTCATGAAGAATATGAGCTTCAGCATGCTTGTGATACAAATGTTTGTGTATGGTGTCGACGCTCTTCACATATGAGGCGTGCTCACGCCCTTCCAGATGGCTCTTAAAGGCACCTGATCTCTGAGAGAATTTCACCACAAGACGTATTAGGTTACCTACATTGACTTGATGACACTCAACCCCCTACAGGATAAATAAATAATGGATATTTCATTTAATAGGTAATATTGTCATTCGTTAATACAGTAATTTTTTATAGATACTGGATGTTAGCCTAGTATGTTATTCATGTTGGGTTCGAGCAAGAAGCATTCTGCAGCGACAAGATGAAGTAATTTGTGAAGAAAGTGCTTCCTCAGCAGTTTTGAATACTTGTGTATGGTGCTTTTGCTCTCTTAACCGAAGACGGAGGCACTCAATACTAGAAGGACCTGAGCGGAATGAAATTATCACAAGAATTTATCCCAGAGAGGTAGAATCTCCTCTTTTTTTTTGAGGTTTATTTATAGTTAGCATTACTACTGAATTAATTTATTATGGATAAATCATTAATAATATTATTTTTTTGTTTGCCCCAGATTCCATCAGGTGGACTTGCATGTTATGCATACTGGGTCTCTGCACGCTGATGGGACAATGGGCAAGATGGGATGAAAAAATAATTAGTTATTACTGCAGCTGTATCTCTGGACAGCGAACAGTAGGTTGCTGTGCGCATACTATGACCATTGTTTGGTTTTTGGATTGGGCTCGGCATCAGGCGACTGTTGCAGCACCAGCTTCATTTCTGGATGACATATTAGTGAGAAAAGATTTGTAAAATGAATAAATAGTATATAAATGGATATAAAACATAAATTGCTGTTTTATTTAGTAAGTACCTACATGTCTTTGTTTACATAAGTAATATATTTATGTACCTACACATGATATATTTGAAGTCTAGTTTTACTCTCTTTTGTACCAATGTAGATAGTTGAAATCAAAAGATCGCTACATTACTTCTGTCAAAGTTCTCTTCAAATACTGCTATATGGATTATGGTCAGGTTTTATTTTTATGGTTAGCCAATAGGCAATAAAAAAATCATTCTGAATAATCCAGATTTGTCAACGCACCGGGGCGGGTCTTTATTTATTTACATTCATCAAAGAGAATCACTAGGGTTATGTTAGTCATTTGAGACTTTCACAGAGAGAGTAAGAGTACAGCACGGCCGATTTATCTTGGCGAAGAAGGCTGCGCAGTAACATTTTTTAGGAACCAAAGGTGACATGAGGCGAAGTGAGAGAACATGCGCGAAAGTTCGTAGCGCTTATGTTTAGACTGCAAGTTATTTCGGCCCTAGTGACACTCAATCGCCATCGTCGCTTGGTCCCATACTATTGTAGTCTTTGCTTGGTCCGTATTACATTTTCACAGCTGCTCATATGGTACCATCTTTTGTTTAGTATTCCACATTTCCAACTCCAAAGCCAACAAAGCGGCTAATACAGTGTATTATAACGTACTCTGTGGCTAATACTAATAGCCGGGACCGGGAGTCAACCTTCAATCTCCACAGAAATAAACATGTCAAACGTCATTAATCAATCAAAATGACAGCTTACCGCCATGACGGGTTTTTGTCGTGTGTTGCAATTTCAAGTGTAATTTCTTATGTTTACCAGCAAACCAAGCCATTTTAAAGTAATTGGACAGTTGAGAACTGCTTTAAATGAAATTCCCTATTTTTAAGTATAGTGTACAGGGACCTGGCCCGGGCTCCATACATTTTGGAACATCTCCTTTCTGAAATTTGGCTACAGAATGCTCAGTATACATTTTATTGGTAGGTTTGGCAAAACTTAAAACTTTATTTGTTGAAAGTTAATTCGACGGTTATAACAAAAATATCCCATATAGTGTCGTCGACCAACCGGCGAGAAAATTCCTAAAGGAGGACGTGCATTGGAGCCCCATGGCCGGAACGTTTCGACCTCAAACAGCCCAAAACTGTAGTTACCCATAATGTTAGAGTAGGTATTTGCGCCAATTGAGGGTCTCAGCAGCCGCAACAGTGATGCCAGTCATGCTAGGAACATGAGATGTCACAGGGGTATCGACAGAAGTTGTCCCACACACACACACACAGAGAACTACGCACCTTCAAAAGAAATAACATCATGCCAGTGGTGTCTTCCCAACGTCACGTAACAAGCCGTTTAGTTCTATTACCGCTGGTACGCCGGCGATGAAAAGGGCTTGATGAATAATATCGTTGATGCTGGCGTGGTGTGCTACGCCACCTGCGCTCCTGCAGAAGGGCAGGCTATGGTTCCCTTCCCAAGATTGTTGACAGCTTCACCGTAGTGACAACGATGCGGGACAACCAGTATACTATAGTAGTCTTTGGGGACAACACAAGGTGCGACCAAGCGGACACACGTAGCGAGCCGAAACGATGAGTCATCCATCGTACTACCTATGGAAGTACCTGCCACAAGCTTGACTCTGATTCTCTGACAGATTCTTCTACTTCCCGCAGATGGGGACAGTAGTATTAGGTAATATAACCAGAACCACCAGAATACTGACCTTCTACCATCTCTGGAACACGGGTTGTCAGGCAAAACCATATTGGGACAAGCCATTTTCCAAGCGTTCAACGCATCAGTCAAACACTGTACTTCAAAATCGACCAGTGAGAAAGATAAAATGTTCGTGGTTAATGTATTAGTACTGTGAACCGAGGAAAGGACGGCCGGTTAACTTATACTTGAAATTTTGCGGACGCCGTAACCACCCAGGCGAATGAGAAGTGTGGCTTGCTACCAAGCTCGTTCGTCCTCGTCCATGATGTTTCTAAGTGACTTAACATCAAAGTTACTTAGAAACATCTTTGAATACTTGAAACCTTAAATTTGTAAAAAGAAAGTAGTTTCGGAATATTTACACTTGAAATCAGAAAATGTCGGCTCTTAACATTTTATCCAACGGCAGCTTGCTACATAAGCTACTTCGTCCCGCAACCTTGCACTGCGAAAACGCCCGCGTTAACCCTCGGAGGCCTGGACTGTGCAAATTGGTTAAAATCAGGATTTTACGAGGTTGTGACAGAGACAGACCGACATGCCAAAGACTTGCGGCAATGACGACATTATAAGGAATTCGGAAGACGATGCAGACCCTTTTTTTTTTTTTTTTTTTTTCAGGATGGAAATCATCAAATGACTTCTCCCGCTCTGGGCGGAGCGGGAGGGCGTGTCAGACTTTTACTGACTAAAACCCACCCGTGTTCCATCAGTTGCCCATATGCCAGGGTCACGGTATCTCTTTCGAACAATCACGCGACCCCGGCAGGTCACGCGACCCCGGCAGGGCACGCGACCCCGCAGACCCTAAAACGTCATTTCGGTTCATATCTACCCCTCCCTTCTCTTATCTTCGAAACGACTGAACCTAATGGTATATTATTATCTATATTCTTAAACTAGCTTCTGCCAGCGACTTCGTACGCGTTAAATTATTTCTTGCTGCCCCGACCCTCCCCGTCACATCGAATCACCTGCCCGTGCGAGGTCTTCATATTCGTGAGTTTCTTCTTTTTGCACGGCTCCTACGGGTCCAAGCGTGATGTTAAACATCCCGAGTATTCCCGAGACGCAGTATTACAGAGAACGCTCGAACTTATACTCGTGATAACTTCTAAACGAAATGTCGGATTCGAATGAATTAAAATGGAATTTGAACTGGTGATTAAATACGAGTAATTTATTTGGATAAGGGTTGAACCATGACACGAATGGAGCCAACGTTTGTTTCTACCAGAGGGGTAATTGCGTAACTTGCTATCAGTAGGAATTTGTTTCATATTGATAGTTAAACATTCATTGCGTTATTTACGTTGCTGAGCCGACAATTTATTCGAACAAATGACGCAATGGTTTAGAAATAATCTTCAATCCGATTCAGATTCTGATAGATAGTAGCCATATTCCACCTGCGACATGTCTTTGACCCTGGCCAACCGCTATTGGGTTTGATGTTATGGTGATAATGATAAGCGAACCACCATGGGTTTACGTTTGCCGAAATTATTCGGTTTCCTTTTAATAACATAAAAAAAAAACAACTAAGTTTATTATTACTATTTTTATTGCAAAGTCATGTTAATAAATATACTTTGGCAGAACAAAAAGATCCTAGCTTTCACAAATATTATACAAATGTGTTGACATACAGTACCTATTTATTAAATCTTGAAGATCGTGATATTATTATACTTTACTGCTTGAGGCGCTAGTCGTATGGAATTCCAGAAAATCTTTGAGTAATGTAGTTCGTCTTTTCTCTGCAATGTCCATTTGGTTTTCTAAGTCTCCTCTATCAGTCGTTTCTGCCCTCTCTACCTTCCATGATAAATTTTCAATTTCAGCTTCTAACTGGGCCTGGAATTGAAAGAATTATAATAAATATATGAGTAGCGTAATTTATAAAATCTTTTTCATGAACTTTCTAGATAAGATAATCATTTATTGAATCACGCATTGATGAGAACAGCATTAAAATCTGAAGCGTAGTTTAAAAGATCTAATCGTAAAAGCGCGAAAAGCAACTTTGTAACTATATTCTAACTAACCTGCTGATATTCAAATAGCTCTTTTCGAGGGCCATTTTCCATATAGTAGGCATAGGGATATGTATACTGCAAAGTGTATCGACACCTCTTCAATAACTTTGCCGAATCCCAAAGATATTGCCAATCTATCCAAGTGCCTTCACCAGCCATAACCTTAAAATAAAAATGACAGCTTTTAGACATACTATTAATCAAAGTCGCATTATTGAGCAAAATCGGAACAGTAGTAAGTGATGATAAACTTTAGGACAAAGTGGCCAACTACGCCTTTCAGATGAGATAGAGGTAGTCTAAGTAGGCCTCTCTCAAATGGAGTGGTTTGCCATAATCGCCACGCTTGGCAGGCGGGTTGGCGATCGCAGTATGATGATAAAATTTATAGAGAACGCTGCTCTGCTCTCATTCTTTAGTAAGTTTCTTAGTCGCATTTTACGACACCCACAGGATGGGATAGAGCTATTCTTTTTTACTCATTAATCACTAATGGTTATTAGGCTATTTATATAACAAGCAGAAATTGAAGATCTCATTGTATCAAGTAATCATTTAAATACCATTCATTATCTTTTGTTTAACCTTCACCTCTTGGAGCATCTTAATACCTTACCTTTTGATTAATTCGCATTTTCAAACTAGCTAAAGTTTGTTCTTCCAATTTAAGAGATCGAGCGTGATTTTCCCATCTTTCATAGTAATGTAAATACTTTTTTAAAGCTTCCCTAGCCTGCAAAAAGAAAAAAATTAAATTAGTGTATTGTGCTAGCACCGAAAATAAATAGAATAAAGTAAAATAGTACAATAATTACATGAGTGCTTACTTGAGCATGTTGGCTATCAGAGGTCAAATTGGGATCCTCTTTATAGCGACTACATTCATAATATTCCGAGCCATGCGATTTCCAGTCTCCCAGGCAAACCCAACAAAAATCATGTCTACATGCACCACACTGCATATGGTTGCAACCTCCATTTTTCTCTATGCAGATCTGGCACTTAGGGCAGTCCTGTAACCATGAATAAAACTTCACATTAATTCTTTTTATTAAAAGCTATACCAAAATTTTCAACAGAAGATTTTGATGAAACCTTTTTTGTCTATCACTTCAGTGTGACATAAATAAATCTATACTAATATTATAAAGCTGAAGAGTTTGTTTGTTCAGTTGAATGCAGTAATCTTAGGAACTACTGGTCCAAATTGAAAAATTTCATTTTGTGTTGAGGAAGTTATTGAGGAAGGCTATAGGCTATATAACATCACGCTACGATCAAAAGGAGCGGATCAGCAACGAAAAATGAACGAAAACTGGCAGGCAATTCGATGCGACGGGAAGGGGAGAAAAAATTTGACGCCGACGAAGTCGCAGGCAGAAGCTAGTAATATATAAAGCTGTACATATAAATAGTAATATCTAAACTTAATTCTTTACTACACCTCCACTTTATCATAACAATATAAATATACTGACATTATTATTATCTAGATAAAGATAAATTTTGTAGGCAAATATGATAACTTTACCTTAGTATGAGCACTAATGTAGTTGGCAGTTTCAGAATCATCAGCGCATTTTGTGAGCCATCGGCGAATAGTAGGGCAGTCTGTAGGCGCGTGATGTGGAGCTCCACATGAAAAGCATGTCAATAGCTCACACCCCTGGCATTCCACACGACGTGCGCCCTCACGAACCCATGCCCGAAATATCCACTAAAATAATAATGATTCATGAATAAATGATTAAATTAAATTAGTATTAAATCTTAGTTTAAATTATTTAATGAATTTAGTCGTATGTTAGTTTATTATTATGTAATTGTCTTTATTATTATTTGATTTTATGAATGTTTAATTAATTTTTATTCAATTATTTACTATTTGATTTTATCTTAACGGTCTTGATGTATGTTTACTCATTTTTAATTACAATGTGCAAGCTGTGGTTGCCTATAATTTAATGTGCATTTAGTGTATGTTATATTGCTGTTATCTAATCTGTGTAATTGTTGAATGTAACATTTGTTGGCGATCCTTAAATAAATAAATAAATTACAAGAACAGTAACAATTGTAGCTGAAAAAGTACTGAAGAATTGTCATTTTCAAGTGCTTTTAACAGGAATGTGCTAACCTGGCAGTTAGGACCTGGGCAGAATCTAAGCTCTGGGTGTGATTTCACATGATCCTTGAACATAAACTGCTGGTATCTTTCCCGCAGCACAGGCTTGGTCACATGTGATAGCACAAAGTCTTCAGGGGCTCTCAGTTCACAGTCTTGTGCCATACATAGAATGGTGTTTGATACTCCTGAAACACGATAGATCATTTGGAATTTATTATCCATTTCATCACCCTGTAAAAACAAACCAATGAAGAAGAAGACCATCAAACTATTCACTTAACTGCCAAAATTAAATAGGTATGCTATGTTATAACTTATAACAGAAATTGGTCTGTTGACTCACATCAAAAATTTTGATTAAAATCCAAATAGAAAAAATATTGATTACATAGTACAAAAATGACTAACTGAGATATACATCAAATACCCTAATGTGAAGCAAACAATGAACATGCTTATATTTTATGGGTCTCTATTTCCTAAGCAAACCAATCATTTTTGTTTGATGATTGTGATGAGCAAAAATAATTGTTATGTAGTTTGATGGCTCGTAGCAGCAATGAATGGCCACACATTTTCATGCCACACATAAAGGATTTCAGATAATTATGTACAAATTGAAGTAGTAATAACAAATCAGTCGGTTATAAATTGCAGAGAGTAGGTAGGTTGCTTTTAGTCATAAACATGTAACATATAAGCAAGGCTTCATAATGTCATCTTTTAAGTGATGTCTGCTGTTTCATTTCCAACAACTCAGTCTATGGGTCCCGGTATTGACTGAATATCCTTAGCCCATTCAACAATAAAGCATATCATAGTGATAGATAATAAATGACGTATACAATAACATAATCAGTGTAACCTGACATGTTCTATGAAACAGAATTAATAATATTGATGTTATATTTACCTTGCATAATTTGTACTTCAAAATGCATCGCCCAGCAGTCATTACAGAAGTAGTGTCCACAAGCAAGTGCACTGTATTTGTGTATAGGTGGAGTGTTGGCACACACTGCACAGCTGGACCGACTGGAGCCCCCCTGCGACACCGGCGAGCGCGACTTAACGCGACTGTACACCAACACCTCATTCGCATTCTCCTTATACTTATTTATAATCTCTTGAGCATTCCATTCATACGCATGGAGTGTTACCTACAAAAAAACATAAATTGACCACACTGATCTAGGCCTGTTATCATTCATAATCAACATTATAGAAAACAAACCTTGGCCAGTGAAGGCGTTATCTGAAGGCTATTGCTGAGCAATTCTATCGATTCATTTAACAACTTTTCTACTTCTTCCACCTTTAGGCAGGTATATAAAAAATATTCAGGGTCCGATTTAGTTCGATCCACAGCTTCCATGTCACAGTCATCCTGCTCTCCATAGTAATCATAGTCGTCTCCATCGTTGTCAGAATATTCCATATCAGATTCCGCAGACATTTTGTTGGTTATTGTACGGTTGCTGGATTTCAAGATGAAACGAGGATGACGGAAAACACTGCAAAATTGATTTTAATTTCAAAAATGTCTCAAAAATTTTACAGTATATAAATATCGTGGAAGACTAATCCCGTACTTGTTTAGTTAGAAAGCCAAGGATTCTGTATGATAATAACAACAACAACTTATATTATGTACTTTTGAATACAATACAACACCGTTTCGTTCCCTAGTCTTTTTTTCTTTTCTTGTTCTCGCAGGCTCTGTGGGAGATTAAAATAGAGTACAAGAAAGTTCGATGAGTTTCTATCGATATAATTTGCTACTTAGGCGATTTATCTCAGTCCGAATGACAAAGATCACGGCTCCATACAAGTATAGGTTGGCAAAAAAGAGTCTGTCGTGGTAACCATTGGAACTAAAATATTTTTTTGGTGGCAGCACTGCTTTGTTTATCATCAACAAGTAGCTAATCTGTCATTGTGTTATGTTCCCAGTTGTATTTTACTTATTTCTAATTAACTATCAATTATTAATGCTTTTGAACATATATAAAATGAATAAAACGATAAGGAGTAGTGGGTGAGCTGTGATATACTAAGTTTTCGTATAAAATTTGGCGGAATCTGAAGCGGAACAAATTTTGTCTCCGATTGACAATGTTTACGAAAGAACTGCCGACACGAAAGGTATTTATCCAAGAAATTTATCTTTTATTCAATGCTATTCATTGCTTTTCCTTTCTAATACTAAGTTTTATCGGTATTATAAGTTTCAAGCCATTTTATTGTTTTATTTACTAATAGATTATTGAGGTTATGTTTTCTAGTTTGACAAATCGCGTGTACGTTAACTCTTGATGTTTGATACTTGAAATTGAAAAATGTACCTACATGGAATTAATATGATTGTCTTTATGTTTTTTTCAAGGTAAATCTCACAGTACAATTAGAGAAATTGTAAATGAAGGTGAAAAAAATTAAGGATTTTTTCTACACCTGGTCTACACCTGGAGGAACACCAAAACAGTTGGCGGAAGAAAACATTAGACGATTTTGTGTGTGCAATTAGACAAAAAGTTCAACACTATAACGAAACCGGCAAGTATTTTTTTTTTTTTTTTTTTGTTAATCGCGTACCACAGTAATAAAAGTATAATTAATATTTATTATTTTTCAGGTGCCTATTCTACGTAATATATTACCTATAGTTTGAGGAGACAGATTGTAATGGAAGCCGTAAACGTGTAAGAAAGATTTTTACACTATTTAGATTTCATAAATAAGAAATGTAAAACTGACACATCAGTGTTAATGGAAAAAATCTATCATATATCACTGAAAAGGAATACAAGAATGATGTTATGTCACGTTTTTCTTTTTAAATAAAATCTAAATTTTAGCGTGTTATTTCATTTTCATTGTCATGTGAATAGTGATAATGTTATGTACCCCACATAGACATACCTGACGCCTTCATTAGTCAACTGTTCAAGTTTATTCGATTTTTCCTGTACCTTTCGAATGCGACATGTTATAGGTACTCTCTGACTTCCGATTAGTTTCCGACAGTAAGCAGCTGTAAGTCGCCTTCTTGTCGACTATAAACTGTCAGCATTAAAAGGACTCGTTCAGTACCATTCATGTCAAATTTGATACAGGCATACCAACCATCGAATGGTTGTGAATACCCTAGATGGTGGCCGCAAATGCGATAGCTGAATATTATGTCTTGTGTATCGGGTTCAATCGTCAATCCCTGAGTGTAATTTAATTAATTTTTAAACTGAATAGGTTTGCATTATGTTATTATGATGGCACTCTTAGATAAAAGGTTATTCTAGCGAAATAATGTGAAATCTACTAAATACAATGAAAGTAAAAGACTGTGTGCCTATCAAGTCTTGAAATCTTGACTGATGAGAATTTCCGGGATCTCGTGTTTGTGGATTAAAACAACAAATATCTTATCACTTTTAGTCCTAGTATACAGGGTGGCCATACCTGCTAAGCAGGCGCCCTCATTTTTTCCAGACTCTTTTTTGCCAAGCTGTAATGACAGCCGGGAGCCATACCGATTCGACTTAGTAAATTTTAGTGACAGTTTTTGTGCACACATCGGGAAGATAATAATTGTTTTGTAAATTCATTAAAAAATAACTTTTATAACTACATCTTTACTTAAATTAGGTGAGATTGTCAGGTTGGTGAAAGCTAGCTCGCGACGAGTACTTGCAACGCATTCACGCGTGTGTGCGTGTAGTAAAGAATATACCCGTATTTTAGGTTTTATTTAACAAAATTCAACATAATGTTATAATGGCACATTAATCCTGACAATTCAGTTTCTTCTTTATTTAAGACGTTCAATGTTGACCGAGGAGTTTATAATATATTACTACATTCTCCTAGGCTTATTTATTGTGCCACGTATGACGTAGCCAACTAGATGAGCAGGCGGACGTCGTACTCTTTCAGAACGACGCAGAGTCTCTGGCGTGATGTTCTGTGGCTGGACCAATTCGTTCTGGGAATCTCGCTGGCCATCTGTGTTATGATCATCGCCATCGACTGCATCGATGAATTCATCGTCATCATTGGAATCAGCTTCATCCGTTTCTAAAGATACTCCAGCAGGAGCTAGGTGTCGATTAGATACGACAACTTCTCTACCACTGCTCAAACGCACACGAGAATGTTGAGGGTTACTTTCCAGAGTCTCTACTTCTTCAACCAGTGGATCATATTTGCTGGTTCGATTATGGTTTCGCATTAATACTTTTCCTGGGACGTTTAGCCATGTAGGCATCGACTGACCACTTGAGGATCTCCTGGCATGAGAGAACATCCGCTCATGGGGCGTGCTGTTTGTAGCCGTGCAAAGAAGTGACCTTACAGAATGCAGAGCCTGAGTTAAAACTGACTCCCATTTAGTTATAGGCAGATCTCGGCTTTATGGCGATGATCCTAACACAGATGGCCAGCGAGATTCCCAGAACGAATTGGTCCAGCCACAGAACATCACGCCAGAGACTCTGCGTCGTTCTGAAAGAGTACGACGTCCGCCTGCTCATCTAGCTGACTACGTGGCACAATAAATAAGCCTAGGAGAATGTAGTAATATATTATAAACTCCTCGGTCAACATTGAACGTCTTAAATAAAGAAGAAACTGAATTGTCAGGATTAATGTGCCATTATAACATTATGTTGAATTTTGTTAAATAAAACCTAAAATACGGGTATATTCTTTACTATAATTTTGTTAAATAAATTGTAGTAAAGAATATACCCGTATTTTAGGTTTTATTTAACAAAATTCAACATAATGTTATAATGGCACATTAATCCTGACAATTCAGTTTCTTCTTTATTTAAGACGTTCAATGTTGACCGAGGAGTTTATAATATATTACTACAGTGCGCTTGTATTTTGTGGGAAGTACATTTTGTATTCCCTTCAACAATAATTTGTTTTTTTTTTTATTATAATTGAATGGGGTTTAAAGCCAAAAGCTCGTCATCGGTGGCAGAACAGATCAAAGTCTACTATGTAATTGGTATTTTCTGTTTACTTTTGTGTGTGTATCACAAATTAAGCTCGCCCGTTAATCGCATGCGAATTTTGCTGTGAATGAACTTCATGTGAAAATGTGTCCCTACACAATTGCAAAGTTTCGTTCGTTATCTTCGGCGAAACGGAGAACGATGTGGCTGCAGCTGTTGCTGTGACGCTATACTGTAGCATACAGTTTGGCAAAAAAGAGTCTGACGCGGTGACAATTGGAACTGAAATATATTTTTTGTGGCAGCAATGCTTTGTTTATCAACTACAAGTAGCTTCTCTGTCATTGTGTTAAGTTCCCAGTTGTATTTCACTTATTTCTAATTAAATATCAATTATTATGGCTTTTGTATAAAAGCAAAATGAATAAAACAATAAGGAGTACTGATATTAGCTGTGATATACCAAGTTTTTGTAAGGTATTTGGTGAAATCGGAAGCGGAACAAATTTTGTCTCCGATTGACAATGTTTTCGGAAGAACTGCCAACATGACAGGTATTTATCCAAGAAATTTATCTTTTAGTGAATGCGAGTCATTGTTAGGGTTCCGTTGCCAAATGGCAAAAAACGGAACCCTTATAGATTCGTCATGTCTGTCTGTCCGTCTGTCTGTCTGTCTGTCTGTCCGTCCGTATGTCACAGCCACTTTTCTCCGAAACTATAAGAGCTACGCTGTTGAAACTTGGTAAGTAGATGTATTCTGTAAACCGCATCAAGATTTTTACACTAAAATAGAAAAAAAATAATAAGTTTTGGGGTTCCCCATACTTAGAACTGAAACTCATTTTTTTTTTTTCATCAAACCCATACGTGTCGGGTATCTATGAATAGGTCTTCAAAAATGGTATAGAGGTTTCTAATATCATTTTTTTCTAAACTGAATAGTTTGCGCGAGAAACGCTTCCAAAGTGGTAAAATGTGTCCCCCCCCCCCGTAACTTCTAAATTAAGAGAATGATAAAACTCAAAAAAAATATATAATGTACATAAGCATGTAAACTTCCACCGAAAATTGGTTTGAACGAGATCCAGTTAGTAGTTTTTTTTTAATACGTCATAAATCGTAAACCGCAATTTACCTTTCATTCAATCTACTCAAATATAAAAATTAAAAAAAAAACATTTTATTTCATAAGCATAAACCTTATACATAAACCGAGGATACCTACAGGTTTGTACGGAACCCTCGGTGCGCGAGTCCAACTCGCACTTGGCCGGTTTTTTTTTGTTTCTTATACTTATTTTTATTGGTACTATGAGTTTCAAGCCATTTTGTAGTTTTATTGGATTAAGTGAGGTTATGTTTCCTACTTTGACAAATCGCGTGTACGTCGACTCTTCATGTTTGATACTCGAAATTGAAAAATGTACATGGAATTAACACGATTGTCTTTATAATTTCTTTAAGGTAACTTTGTCAATACAATTAGAAAATTTGTTGATGAAGGTGAAAGAATAATGGACTTTTTCTACACCTGGAAAACACCAAAAAGGTCGCTCAAAGCAGGACTTTAATGATTTGTGTGCAATGAGATAAAAAAATTACCTTCTGTACACTGTAAAGAAACAGGCAAGTATTTTTTTGTCAATGCTATTATCGCATACCACACTCCACAGTGAAAAAAGTATAAGTAATTAACACTTTTTATTTTTCAGGTGCCTACTTTACGTAATTTATTACCTATAGTTTGAGAGGCCTTGGGTTATAATGGGAGCCGTGAACCTTTTAGAAGATTTTACACTCTTTAAGTTTCATAAATAAGAAATGTAAAACTGACAGATCAGTGTTAATGGAAAAATCTATTAAAGCAGTGAAAAGGAATACACGAATGATGTTATGTCACTCTTTTCTTTTTAAATAAAACCTACATTTTAGCGTGTTCTTTCATTTTCGTCATTTTCGACCAAACTGATCCAAATTATACAGGATAATTTTATAAGCAGTGCGCAAATTTTTTTTTGGTGGTTCAGTATCAGTAATAGAACACATTTCAACCATTTTTTCAATACTTTTTTTTTAATTTTTATCCGACCTTAAATCAGTAAATGATAAATGATAAATGACTTTATTTTTGCAAGTAGGTTTGTACAAACACTTTTACACGTCAATCATATTTTTTAAAACTAGATGAGGTCGGCGTTTCCTATCTGACTACTCTGAGAAGAAAAGCCGAAACAAACTAGAGGTCACTGAGTAGTAGTGATTCGCGGATTCTGGCGCAAGCGCCAGAGCCCGCGCTTGCGCCAGAGCCCGCGAATCTGTAGCACCCATCGTAAAAAAAAAAAAAAAAAAAAAAAAAAAAAAAAAAAAAAAAAAAAAAAGGTTTTGGTGTGCTCTGATCTCAAATCTGTGGTCCATTTTAGCGTAGGATGCGTGGTTCTGGAGTTATGCAAATCAATTAACTGTTATCTCATTGATTTCCGGTGGTCCTGCACCCTCATTAGCATTCCATTGTTCGCCTAATCCTTTTATCTATTATACTTCGAACACCTCATTACGTTGCGCCAGAACCCACGAATCTGTTGCCCTACGGTTGATTTGGCGTTCTTATCTATTACTCATTGTATGTCTGCTTTTCTATGTCATCAATAAAACACATTCATTTTTATTTCAATATTTTATTACTTTTTTCTACAAAATATGAGCGGAAGATCTCATCCACAAAAATATCATTGTGCAGTGTGTTCCCTGTAAATATGTTCGTAAAACTATGCATTGAACATCCCTGAAACTTAAATAGCAAATACATTAAGCAATATTCACCACAAACTGAAGTCCAATCATTCTGAATCCTATCAACATTCCAGTCCCATCTCTTACAATTCCTTTTCAAAAACTGGAGATGATATCGCTCAGGTGTTCGTCCATATGAATCAAAATATTGACCGATACCATTCGTATCGATATGTACAGCTACCCAGTGTGAACCTGGTTTATCATCCGCATCCAAATTGCATATTATATACGTTGGTACATGTGTATACATAGGTAGTCTATTAGCAGCATAAACATTATTTTCTAGACTGGGATGAATCTTTTTCATATGTTTTTGTAATTCTAGTGTATCCATGATATTACTGTTATTAGCAGATTATTACAGTACCAATCTATTCAATGGTTGTCATAGGAATGTTCAATTATAGTGATTTGTAAATATTAAATCGCATTCTTTGTGGGAGTCACAAAGCTTAGGATTATCATTTTGCTGCAGCTAATTTAAAGTTTGTTATATGGGTCTGATTATATTAAATAAAACACTTTGAGTACATAGACATTTTTAATTAACTGATCAACACAATAATTATTAAATAAATAAATTAAATACAGACATATTATTATCAAAATACCATTTTCTAATACACACAGCATTATTCAATGCACAATTCAATTTATGGTTCACACAATTAAAATCAGTTTTATTTTTACAGAACTTTTTTTTTAATGTCGCAAAATTAGGACATCCCTTCTCACCTATGTCAATCACTTCACAGTTTGCACATAACTCTTTAATCCACGTAATCTTTTCCAAACCCTTTGTCATAATTTTTTTATTTTCTAAATATGGTAAAATAACACGTTTAAACTCTTTGTAGTCTATGTAGCCTTCACTCCAGTAAATTCCTCGATTTCTTTCTAACCATCTCACCTGCTTTTTTTCTTCTAGTGTTAGGTAATGGAATGAATATGGTGGTTTCACCAAGAACGTCTGTGTATGATCATGACTCGCAATGGCCAATTCTTTGATAATAAAATGATTTAAAGAATCTTTAAATCCTTGATAGTATATTGCATACAATTTGTTTTATTTAATTTTATAATGTTATCTTTAGTTACACACACACAAAATGCATTAAACATAACACATATATCTAAAACACAACACACATTATAATCCTAACTACTATAGTCTACAGTAACATTTCTATTTTTATCTATTTCAATAATATTATCAAACTCAGCATAAACAATACAGTTAATTGTTTGTATTAGTGAGGATTCAAATCGTACTTCTAATCTTACACTACCATGCTTTATGAGATTCCAATGGGCTGATGAGTTAGCTGATAAATCAGGAGTTAAATCAAATGCTAAAAGACAGTAACCTTTGGCATACTGTTCACGAGAGATTGCATTTCCTTCATTAAGAAAGTGAATACCAGTCCCCGAGAATAGAGTATGATATGCTGATGTAAATATATTATTATTAAAAGATGGTTGCAAAGCTTTGGAAGGTATTTGTTGACCATCAATATATAAGCTGAAAGAGTTAATACCATAGTTTTCAAAGTTAAATGGATTTTTAGTAAGTGAACCATTAAATGCAGAATTATTCACAAAACCAATAATACATCTTTTGGGTACCTGTCCTAAGAATATATTATCAAGAGTTTTTCCTTGAACACCCGATGCAATTGTTAAAACTTTAACTTCAGCACGAGTAATAGGATATTTAGCAGTGGTAGAAGCTAAAACTTTCTGATGTGCGAGTAATACACTTGGATTAATTCGTGCTCTTCGAACAATAAGAGTTGCGTCCGTAATGCAAACTTTAAACTTTACATCATTTGACCCAGCAATTAAATTAAAACTCTCTCTTGACCGAACTAATTTTACACTCATTTCAACGCCATTAATTAAAAATTTATCTTGATTGAAAATGTCACCATGAAGATGACCAATCATTTCTATTTCCCTGCTTTCATTAGCTAATTCCTGTCTTTTAACAAATCCTATGTTTTTACCATCTGTGGAATCCATTTTTCCTGCTGTATCATCATACCAAAGACTACAAGTAAGATGAGATTGTTTAGCAGCAGGAGCATAGTTTAAAAGGGTTTCCATGTATGCTCGATAGGCATAGGTATTATTAGGTGGTGATACAAGTTTTTGGTTTAAATAAACATCGAGTTGACTAAAAAGTGAATGCAACCAATTATTTACAGGTGCTACTGCTGTAGCTGATATCAAGTTTGTTGAATCTTGATTTAATACTTTTGCCTTTATGTGGAGTAATGTATGAGACAAATCTATGTAGTCATCGCCTGTTCCAGGAACTTGAAACTCGATAGGTCCATCATCAGCAAGAGATGAAATTGGTTTATAGTGAATCCACAATCCATTTTCAATGCTTGTTTGTGTAGACGGTAATGCAAACAAATCTAATTCTGACTTAACGCACTCACAAGAATGATTATGAAGGAAAGACATACTTAATTTGAAAATATATCTTTGATGTTTTTTGGTTTTAGACCAAGTTTTTTCGTAGCTTTCACTTTAGCTGTTAGTGGTGGAATGAACGAGGCCAATCGTTTTCTTTTACTTATATACCCAGATCCTGTCATGTTAAATCGATCAATTTTGTCATCAGCCTTTCGTTTTAAGTTTGTACTAACTTGCTTTAGACGATCTTTTATTGAGGCTTCCATAGGACGGGCTTGAACCATATCCGATAAAAGTCCTACTCCAGCGTTTAATGCCTCCTTACCAACCACTCGAGCACCACTTGAAAGTAAAGGTAAAACTGATCTAAATAACCCTCCTAAGAAGCTCCCAATACCATGACCGCGTTGGTATGGTGAACCCTTATAAATTACTCCAACTCCTGATCCAGCTTGATGTGAATAATAATTTTCATATGGACATTTATGATGATCATGAGGAGAATACATTATTATAATTTGCGGAAATGTAGTTTAACACACACGGTTCCAAACTGGAATGGTATTTTTTGTCCTGTGCTCGATCTTATATCTATTTCCAGCGTATCGAACTCTCTTCGCATAACAGGTAAGTAGTGAGGTGGAGAGAAAATGTACATTTTATTCGCACCATAAATGTATTTTGAAGGATCTAATGAAATGACTCTTAATAGTGGAGTCATAACATCACCCACAATCTGAGGATCGATAATGTCGCAATATAGAAATAGTTGAGATGGTAACCCTAAGTGTAAATTAGCAGGACACTTCCCAAAATTTCTGTCTAGGAGATTTGTATTTGGTTCATAACCTAGTTGTAAACTTAATTTGGGTGATAATGTTACGGATGTTATATTTTTATCCAAAACAGAAATAGACACAAATTTTGTTATTTCATCATAACGAAATTTCAAGCTCTCTCTGATACCATTTAACGCTCTTAAAATATGTTCAACGTTATCGTAGTTGGTAGCGGGAATATGTTTTTTGTAGTACACTGTTGATGGTTTATCTTCATTAGGCATTAACATGGTTTTTGTGATGTATACAACATTTTCATGATCTTGAACAGTAAACATGGTGCATGGATATTGAAACTCGACAACTCCAACCGCCCATTCACCTTCTAATTTCATAGCTTTTGGTAATTTTGTTGAAAAATTTGTGGGCTTGTTATCATGAAAGTATTCCATTGAACTATTGCTGAGCAAAGTTAAATAAAAACTTTCTTTATTCATATTTCTTTTAAACTAGAAGCTAAAATCCAACTGTTAAATTTATCTGGATAACCTTTCCACTTCACTAATACTTCTTTTCTGTTACCCGAATAACGAGTGCCAATTATTTTATCTATTTTATATTGTGAGGTGGGGTTGTAAGTGACCTTCTGTAATTCTCTTTCATAAAAAGTACCAACTATTGGTTCATTTTGTAAATCTGTTATTGTATAAACAACCCATGGAGATCTATCAATTATTGAAGATATAATAAATATTTCATCACTCCAATTTGATTCATATCCTTTTTGGAAAACATGTTTATATTTAGTTATTCGAACATAATCACCCACGTTGAAATTTGGTTTTGGATTTTCTAGAGAAAGTTTGTTTGACCCTCTATCATAAAGATTAGTCCAAACTGTCATAATATTGTTGGAACTTACATCACATGGGCACATCTTAATACTCGAGTGAATGCTGTGATTATAAGAGTATATTAAATCTTGTAAAACATCTATATATCTATAAGTATTATTATGAGTGAAATAACGCCACATTTTCATTTTTAGAGTTCTTTGAAATCGTTCAACAATACTAGCCTTAATATCAGGATTGTTAGTGGTATAGTAATTTATCTTTTTGGATTTAAAGTATTTTTGTACATCTTTTGAAACAAATTCTGTACCTTTATCAGATTGTATGTGAGTAGGTGTTGTATTACTTTCAGTAAATATACTTTCAAAACATTCTTTAGTTGTTTCTGAGTTTTTCTTTTTCATTGGTCTTGCAAAAGCATATTTACTAAATACATCAATAACACAAAGTATGTAGTTGAAACCATCATTATATTGAGAATAAGTTCGCATATCACTTAAATCAGCTTGCCACAGCTCATTAATATTTGATAGAATGTACTTATTACGCGGGAATTTTTTCCGAATGGGTTTATGTAATGTATATGTTTCTTGTGATTGTAACCATTCCTTTGCTTGCTTTTTATCCATTATACCCTTCATAGCTTTTGATAATTTATCAATACTACCAAAACCAGCGGGGTTAGATGGATCATAATAAATCCTGTTAATTTCTTCTAGTACGGGGTCCATTTTTCCCAATCGATCTTTTTATGTATTTTAGTTATAGATCTTTTATCTCCACTGCTCGGTGTAGAAAACTCTTGAACTTCAATCTCAGAGGTTTTGTTCAGATCTTTTACTTGAAGTTGGTTAATAAACTCACATCTCTTTGGATTTCCAATATAAGTAAGTGGTACTTTAATATCTTTTAATGCTTTAGCAAATCTATCCCACCCTATCGGATCACTTTTTTTTAAGGGTCTAAGTGAATCATTTATTAAATCAACAATATTACTTCCTGGAATTTTTTCATTATCAATTATGACTGTGCCTTCATTATCCCAACGTATTTTACTTTTACTTGTTCCAATTAAGTTTAATAATGACTCACCTTTTTTATTATAAGTTTTTGGTATTAAACTGAGTATTTGTGTTGATGAATACAGTGGATTTGCCTCACTTTCTATACTTTTAATAGATCCTTTCTCCTCCAACAAAGATTCAGCATCAACTGAACTTTTTAGATCTCTATCTTTATTTTTAAAACCAATTTTAGACCCATTTGAATATTCATTAGATGTATCAGAATAAATTGGTAATCTGAGTGGTTGACGATCCTCTTCGGTAAAGTGAAGGTATCTTTGTAGTGTTTGTAAATATAACATCCACTTCTTTCGGTCTTCCGTCTTACTATTCATAATATTTTGCATTTCAATATCTAATCGAGACAAATTACTAGTAACCTTATTTTCTTGTTTTAATTTTTCAATCAATCCCGGTTCAATAAGTATCATTTTCTTAGCATTTTCCATGTTAACTGGCTAGTCCACTTACTAATCCACTCAATATTGCACCTAATATTATTGGTAAGAAAGCCCCTCCTTTTTGTATAATAATATTTTTTCTTAGTTTATGTTTACACTTATGCACCAGTTTACGGAGTATATTTTTGTGTTTATTCAATTTTTGTTTATCTTGATCTTTAAGAGGTATCTTTCCTTGTAAAACGTTATGAATACATTCACAAATACAATTTATTTCTTCTTCATCACACGTTTTAAGTAACGCTCTTTGATATTTTGGTTTAAGCGTATGCAAAGCGTTTAGCAAATGTTTATGCGTTGTGAGTCGACGATGCATCATTTAGAAATGATTTGAATTGTTTGATTCTTGGTGTATTTAAACTGCAAAGCGTTTAGCAAATGTTTATGCGTTGTGAGTCGACGATGTATCATTTAGAAATGATTTGAATTGTTTGATTCTTGGTGTATTTAAACTCTTTCGTGGGGACGTAGACTGTGCAGTAACCATTAAATGGGAATACATTTGTCTTGATACGACAAAAATCATTTGTATTCTGTTTTAAATCTACCATTAAATATCCATGCGCTTCTAAAGTTGCATCCCTGTAGGCGTCTTCAATGAATTTTGGGTTATCTGGTGACACTTGTCGTGCTAAATATCTTATTTGAGTTTTATCTCGAGGGTTTTTAAAATAAATTATATAACTTGAGTTTAAAGAAATGTCTCTTTGACCTTTACCTTGATGAAATAAATTTTGTGTTAAATAAAATACACTAAGATTCCTGTGATGACTACCTTTTGTAAATATATCCACAATTCTTCCATCAGACTCTCTCATTAGATCATCAATAATAATAAGGTGTGGGTTTTCACCATCAAACATATTAAGATTTGGAATTCCTTGATGATAGTTAACATTTGGTAAATTATTTAAAGCCTGCATTTCATCAAAGCACCATGTGATCTGATTAAAATCACAATTACATATTTCTTTAACTGATTTTATGAAATTTGTTACAAAATTTGACTTCCCACATCCACTTGGTCCTGCCACAATAGCAGTAAACGGATGGATAAAGTGAAACATTTCACACGTCTAGAGTTTTAAAGGGATGAAATAAAAATGAAAATTTTGGTGTAAAAATTAAATATATATATATATATTGCTAAAATTATATAAAACATGTAATTTGTGAAAAACAGAATGATCTGTATACTATTTCTAACACAATTAGTACTTATCAGAATTTCACAATCACCTCAACGTCAAATTTAAGCACACAAATAAAAACTACAATTATTTTACATTATTTACAATCAAACAATAAATTTTAAATATGTAATAAACTATTATATAACATTACAGTAATATCATAATTTTACAATCAATACAAAATTTGTATATACACACAGAAATAAAAGTAAAAAGTATTACACTTAGCGTAATTTATAATGTCCCCAAGCCAATGTATCAATGTTGTTGTTCATAATACATCGTTTGGTATCATTATATGATAAAGATGTTTTATTTATTTTTTGTGTAAAAATAGTGTGTTTGATTGACTTAAATCGAAGCATACTACAATATAATACATTTTTATTAAACAAACACGATTTGTAATTTTCCATATTCATTTTTTTGGTAACACTTTTGTTAACCCCTTTTGCCTTTGCTATAAATTTATCTTCTATTTCTAAGGCATACATTTTTGATCGCAACCCTACAAATTCCTTCAATACTTTACCATTATTCTCATCTTTAAAAAAACCTAACTTTTTTTTATTTATTTTTGGATATCCGTAAATATTATTTTCCGGGTAATCTGATGTATCGAAATAGTGAAGTAGATCTGGTTTTATATCCTCATAAAAATTGTCTGTAAAAATTTGATATATCAAACTATCGGTATCGGTGTACAATAACTTAATTTTATTATGAAACTTTTTAATCATGTAGTTATAATGAAATTCATACATAAGGGTCTTAGATATATCTAAAATACAAAATCCTAAATAAATCGGCTTATCATAAATTAATTTTGTTTTGTGTAATTGTATTGCAACTAAATGTTCTGAAAATATTGATAAACTATGGAATTCTGGTTTTGCAATCCAATCCTGAGCACCTAAAACTTTACCACGATTATCCCAGTGAGTTAGTAGTTTAACGTTTACTCTTTTTTCAATATTTTCCATAGTCTTACCGAAGACAGAATTGTTCATTAATTTAAAAAAGTCTTTTTCAAAGTTTGATGTAGCTAACGTTCTCAAACTAGTATTTAAGTCTATGTATTTCTTTAACCAAGAACTCTGTTTAAATTTTAAAATTCTATGTACTTTAATTAATTTAATCCCCATTTCAATGCATTGTTTTAAATTCCTGTAGTGAATGATGTATTTATTTTTATTATTTAAATTAGGAACTAATTTAGTTTCTTTAGTATTACCCACACATATGTTTTCAGGACATAACGGAAAGTCAGAATGCAAATTATGAAGTTCATCAGGATATTCCAAATCAACTTCTAAAACATAACCGAAATCAGAGTTATCCGACACATTATAATCTGTATTAGAATCTATCCATTCGAAACCACCAACAGGAAGAGATTGAGACATTGCCCAACCATATAAATTATTCGCATCAAAATATGTTAGATATGAATTAGGTTTTTCACTATCATAATCTTCCATGAATTTATTATTTGCTCTAGCAAAACGATTGCTACACTGAGATACACCCCCTCTAATACCAGCTTTAAAAAAAGCAATTTTGTCATAGTCCGTTAACAATTCTAATTCTATTTTGGTAAATTTTAACATTGCATCCCAACTTAAACCTGGGGCAGTATAGTAATGAGCAGGATCTAATCCATAAGTTTTAATACAAAGCTTTCTAAAGTTTTCGAATACATCAGTCAAAAGTAAAACATCAGTTTTTAAATATAAATTGGAATAATCAGACATACTACTACACTTAAAATGTTGCCAAATATCTTTTGCGTGATTATAATCATCATTTGAAATATTTGAATCTGTGAGTGAACTATAAAATTGGTGTTAATCAGGAAGTGATGGATGTTTCAAGCAATCACTATTACACATAAATTCATAAGGATAAATACCTTTCCGTCTTAAACGTGAAAAATCTTCATTATTAGGATAGTTCCTTTTTAGTTCTGTAAACTGATCATCATTAAGATTTTTAGCTAGTTGATCTAAACTACACGATAAAAATTTCAATGAATCTATGAATCTTAAACTTACTGGTTGATTATTTATTGTTAACTGTTTTGAAAATGATATGTATCGTTCTTTATTTTGTGGAATAACTTCAACTTTGTCATCATCGAGGTTTAATGCATGGATAATGAAATGAGCATCGTAATGACTGAGGTTATGTAAAAATATTGGAATATGACGAGGGGTTCTGTACTTAGAACTACACACTTGATGTGCAACACCCCTAAAACTGCCAGTGTGCCAATCAAAATCGTAAAAAAGATCTTCATTTAACTCAGTTTCACAAATATGACATATGTTTGAATTTGAAATTTTAATTTTATCTTCATCTGATAATGGAACGAGACATTTTTGGAAACTATTTTTTTTAAATATTGTTTTCACATCTTCACAAAGGCGATTCATAAACACTTGTGCACAGTTTGACCCACTATACGTCTCATATTTTGATAATCTGTTATCATATGAACATTTAATGTAATATCCAAAACTATACACTTCATGTTTTTGAATATTAATTGTACTAGGCTTGGATGGATCGTTACTACATGATTCTATTGGGTTCAAAAATGCCTCAAAGTCTGCATAAACCACAAAGGGCATTTTCAACTTTTTCACGAATTTATCAAATTTTAATTTATTATTTGAGGTTGCTTTACCAAACCAATCCTTTTTGGAATCCTCACCGTTTGGTAATTCCGTACAAATGTGAGCGCAATCATATTGTTGATGGTTATTAAGTCTTTCCTCCGATGGGAAATGAAGTAAACATGAATCACATATATAAACTGCACAATGATGTCTTGATATTTGTGAACTAACTAATCGCGATAAGTTTTTAATATAACAGTAATGATTGTTAGTACCATTCGATATATATAGTAGGTTAATATGATTAGGTGTACGACATTTTGTTAAATATAAAGGACCTACAACAGAATTACACTTTTTTTCTTTATTATACTCTAAGCCAAAAACATTAATACTAATATTGTTTAATTTCTCTACTTTTGATATATCTGCAATTATAACCGGAAAAGAAATACCAGTAAATTTTAGTTTATTTCCATGAATTGCGTAAGATGCTACCCGATCTACACTTTTACATACAGGATATAAACCAGAGAGTAATGCCCATTTGAAACACATATTATCATTATTTTTAACATTGATTACAGCTTTTTTTGATTTAATATCTTGAGGAAGGTCGATATATGAACTACCACGTAGGGGGTTGAATTTGTTAACATTCATATCTATGTATTTAATTTGATTAAGACTCCAACCACTATCTTTTTTTTCAAATTGACAAATTTTACCGACTACAGTGTCTATTAATGATGAATAAAAAATATTTAAGTCATCTCCCTGACAAATTATGTAATTAAACGTTTGAAAATCAAACGTATTTTTAATATCTTTAGTTTGTTGTATGAAATCAGCATGCAATATGAAGTTTATTTTAAAAATTGTATGTTGTTGAATACATTCATTTATCAAAAATAAGATATCAATTTATAGCGAATTTAAAAACGATTCCGGTGTTTCAAAATATTGTCCCGATTGAAGTGTTTTACTATTAATTCTATATGTTAAAATTCGATTGCCAAAAGCGGTTTCAACAACTGTAACATTTGTTAATGAATTATGTGATTTTAAAAGATTATTTTTATGTGAATTGCTTTTTAAATGGTTGTTTAGATACCTTTTATTAATATAAACATGACATGTATCACATTCCACCTTATTGTTGTCCACATCATTGGTTTCAATTGATGATGTAGAAGCTCCTTCATCAAATTTTGCTTTCTTGGTAACCTTATTTTCATCAGTAGTGATACCTCGTTTGATACCTCTTCCAACTTGTTGTTGACTGTAACAAAAAGAAAATTATTAGACAAATCTTAAAATAAAACATTACTACAATAATATTTCTTATTGAGTTTGTACTTCTAATACTTACATCAACTTTGTTTCAACCATCAAACATTGATTATACAACTCATCATCATACGATGAATCGAACAGTTCATGCTTCTCTATTTCATCACAAACTTTAGACAGCTCCTGATTGAATTCGCTGTTGGATTGTTCTATATTCTCTTCAATGGGCGCGGAAAAGAAAGCACTGGTGCACATTTCACTGAAGTTTTCCATCTTTATAATAAAGAAGAAAGTATGTAGCACAGTAAGTAACAGTTAAGTGTTGGTAGAGCAACTGATACCCAATTTCAAATAATGTCCAATATTCATAGTCTAACAAAGGATTAGGAAAGTCATGTAAAATCTAATGAGTACACAGAAGTACTTTAAGTAAACAGAATCACATTCACTAATCCACTAATGAGTGTCATTGTTAAAAAAGTATTTTTTAACTTTTTCACTTTCTGCTATTGTCTTTGTAATATTGTATACGAGGCCGTTTGTGTTGTCGTAGATGCTATCCTTATTATTCTTTATGTAATATTTAATCCTCGTGGTAGCGTGCTTCCAGTGATCACTAGTTGGAATCTTGGATAGTTTCTTCATATCATACATTTCAATTTTTATGAGATGCGTCGCTTGGTCTCCGTCGTCAGAATTTGTAGAGATGTATGATACGCCATCTCTAGCAGCTCGTGTCACAGTCGAGGATAGCAGCTTCTTCCTTTTTATTTTTGGTACCACTTCAAAAAATTGATCAATCGGTTGCGATTTCCTTTTTCCACCATCGTCTGTGTTATTAACGACGATGTCATCACTCTCTTCTTCGTGTTGAGGAGAGAGTGGCGAGTAGTAATACTGTTTATAGGTATTTTCATTATCGTCTGCGAAGCTGAATGATCTCTGCAACAACAGAGTTATCACGTTAATATCAATTTGTTTACACTTAATCACACACGTTAGGAAACAACAACAGAAATACAAGTAAGTTTGTCAATAGAATAAACACTTACCTCCATGGCCATTGATGCGTTGAAGTAACACAAACGTAGTATTGGTAGACGTAGACAATCCACTGTGGTCAAACGACCATAGACTGACTGCATGACTGCAACTGTTCGATCTTATATAGCACCATTCTTATCTAAAGCAAATTACTAAGTACAACGAAACTGATTGTAACTCTATGAGTCAACAAACTTATCTCACGTTCCTTATTCTTATCTAAAGCAAATTACTAAGTACAACGAAACTGATTGTAACTCTATGAGTCAACAAACTTATCTCACGTTCCTTCGCAACAGGCATCAACCTGCTTTGTGACTCCCACAAAGAATGCGATTTAATATTTACAACGAGCAATACACCAGATTTCAACAGTCGTATTACGGACGTCGACCGGAACCCATATTAAGCGAAAAACAGTTTAGAGATTTAGCACCGCTGTTTGTCATTGATTGCTCTAGACAAGTGGATAATCTAAAGACAGGGCCAGTTGTGGACGTGAGAGTAGAAATTGAAAGTGATTCGGAGATACCAGATCAAACTTCAGCATATTGTCTCATTCTGAACGATTGCATTGTTGAATACAAACCATTAAGTAACATTGTTAAGAAGATATCATGAAGACGGACACCCTTATAGTGGAACTCCAAGGATTTAAAGATTCTTTAAATCATTTTATTATCAAAGAATTGGCCATTGCGAGTCATGATCATACACAGACGTTCTTGGTGAAACCACCATATTCATTCCATTACCTAACACTAGAAGAAAAAAAGCAGGTGAGATGGTTAGAAAGAAATCGAGGAATTTACTGGAGTGAAGGCTACATAGACTACAAAGAGTTTAAACGTGTTATTTTACCATATTTAGAAAATAAAAAAATTATGACAAAGGGTTTGGAAAAGATTACGTGGATTAAAGAGTTATGTGCAAACTGTGAAGTGATTGACATAGGTGAGAAGGGATGTCCTAATTTTGCGACATTAAAAAAAAAGTTCTGTAAAAATAAAACTGATTTTAATTGTGTGAACCATAAATTGAATTGTGCATTGAATAATGCTGTGTGTATTAGAAAATGGTATTTTGATAATAATATGTCTGTATTTAATTTATTTATTTAATAATTATTGTGTTGATCAGTTAATTAAAAATGTCTATGTACTCAAAGTGTTTTATTTAATATAATCAGACCCATATAACAAACTTTAAATTAGCTGCAGCAAAATGATAATCCTAAGCTTTGTGACTCCCACAAAGAATGCGATTTAATATTTACAAATCACTATAATTGAACATTCCTATGACAACCATTGAATAGATTGGTACTGTAATAATCTGCTAATAACAGTAATATCATGGATACACTAGAATTACAAAAACATATGAAAAAGATTCATCCCAGTCTAGAAAATAATGTTTATGCTGCTAATAGACTACCTATGTATACACATGTACCAACGTATATAATATGCAATTTGGATGCGGATGATAAACCAGGTTCACACTGGGTAGCTGTACATATCGATACGAATGGTATCGGTCAATATTTTGATTCATATGGACGAACACCTGAGCGATATCATCTCCAGTTTTTGAAAAGGAATTGTAAGAGATGGGACTGGAATGTTGATAGGATTCAGAATGATTGGACTTCAGTTTGTGGTGAATATTGCTTAATGTATTTGCTATTTAAGTTTCAGGGATGTTCAATGCATAGTTTTACGAACATATTTACAGGGAACACACTGCACAATGATATTTTTGTGGATGAGATCTTCCGCTCATATTTTGTAGAAAAAAGTAATAAAATATTGAAATAAAAATGAATGTGTTTTATTGATGACATAGAAAAGCAGACATACAATGAGTAATAGATAAGAACGCCAAATCAACCGTAGGGCAACAGATTCGTGGGTTCTGGCGCAACGTAATGAGGTGTTCGAAGTATAATAGATAAAAGGATTAGGCGAACAATGGAATGCTAATGAGGGTGCAGGACCACCGGAAATCAATGAGATAACAGTTAATTGATTTGCATAACTCCAGAACCACGCATCCTACGCTAAAATGGACCGCAGATTTGAGATCAGAGCACACCAAAACCTTTTTTTTTTTTTTTTTTTTTTTTTTTTTTTTTTTTTTTTTTTTTACGATGGGTGCTACAGATTCGCGGGCTCTGGTGCAAGCGCGGGCTCTGGCGCTTGCGCCAGAATCCGCGAATCACTACTACTTCACTGTCTCTTTTAAAGTCCAGACATAATTTGGTTAGATCATGTGAAGACCATGTGGACTGGTGTCTGAAGTGGTTTTTTAAGTAAGTAAACTGTGGACACCCTACATATTTCGTACCTAATAAGATATCGACAATATCTGACTTATTTCGTTGTGAACAGACGTGTCAAAGATTTATTAAAAATAAATAAATAATTACTTGCTGAATCGTGACCTAGTTTTCACCAAATAGCCGGTAGTAACGCAAACTGTGCCATGCGTAAGCATATTATGTTAGGTATGTGTTAATTGTTAATGTGAAAATGTGTAAAAGTTTTTAACAAGTAAATAACTTGTATCCAAATGGCAACCAGCCCCTTCAGCCGGGGTGGCAGATGTGCTCGGAGCCCGCCTCCTACACCCGGGCCCGTGCCCGCAACTGCACCTGCACCCGAGCCCGCACCCACTTCTCCTCCTAAACCGCCCAGCCAAAGAGTCGATGACGGGATTGAAGTGATAGCAACGCCGGAAATCCAGAACTGGATGTCATCCATTGAGCAGTGCCTCAATGAAGTATGCTCTATTACATCTGAGGGCAAATTGAACATGGAGCAAAAACTGCGGATAAGTACCCTATGCCGAAAAGTTAGTCACGGAACATCGCAGATGGCAGTCCAGTACCAGTCCTTAAAAATGAGAGCCGTCCGGGCCCACTCCACCGTCCAAACACTCGAGGACCAAATTGATCTGTCTCAACAATTACAAGACCTGAAGCTGAAAATCGGAGCCTCAATTAAACCAGTGACGGAAAATTCCTTTCCCGACATGGTAAAAAAAGGTACCAACAATTTTATACAGCCAATAAATTTAAGCTCTGTTGCTATTTATCCTAATGATAAACTGAAGTCTAGTGAAGAGACCAAATCACTTGTCCAAAAAATTATTTGCCCCGAGCAAATGAAACTCCAAATAAGAGGACTACGTAAAACAAAAAATGGCGGTGTTATTATCAGCACAGAATCAAAAGACGACATTGAGAAGGTCAAAAAATCGATGGAATTATCAAACTCAGGCCTTACAGTAGACTAGCCCCCAAAAAGGAAGCCAAGAGTAGTGGTAATCGGAGCGCCCTCATCTATGCAAGAGAATGAAGTTTTCACCTGTTTATTTAACCAAAATCTAGCCGAGAACCTTAACAATTGCAGCCTCGAGACATTTCTGACCTCCATTAAGTTGAGTCACAAGTCAGGTAAGAAGGACGCTGAAACCTGAAAATTATATAATTGAAGTATCTGCAGAAATACGTAAAGCCCTGATAACTAAAGACAGAGTGTTTGTAAATTGGTCATCATGCCCCTCAGAGACTTTACACTTGTTACACGTTGTTATAACTGCCAGCAGTACGGAGATGCGGCCAAATCATGTCGGGAAACCACCAATACCTGTGGCCACTGTGGTGATCAGGGTCACTCAATCAAAGATTGCACAAAGAAGGCTGAGACACCTAAATGCGCTACTTGCTTGAAATTCAAAAAGCCGAGCAACCACAAGACAAGTGCTGATGATTGTCCAGCGAAAATAATGGCAGAAAAGAGGTACATAAAGTCTATCGAATATGGTGGTGCCTAAGAGCGCCGTTAATTAAGTATTTTTCTAGCCCTTGTTATTGTTATTTTATAATTATGATTAGTAATTTAATTAATGACATAGATAAATTCTCTGTAGCTGAATCCCATGCTTGGGACGTTGAACATTGTAAACAATATCTCTCCTCCTACTCTAGTCCACTAACCATACTAACCCAAAATATTCGGAGTATTTCTAAGAATTATGACACTTTTTGCATTTTCCTACAACGTCTAGACATAAACTGTGACGTTATTGTCTTAACCGAATGTTGGCTTTCAAAACAATATAACATACCACTAATGCCGGGATATAATATGTACAAAAGTAACACAACCCACAATCAGAACGATGGAGTGATTGTTTATGTAAGAAACCATCTCAATGTGTCTGTCGAGGAACCGAATATGCACGACTGTAGCAGATTGATAATTAAAATTGGTTCAGAATTCACGATACTAGCCTTATATCGCTCCCCTTCTTTTAGAAATATAAGCAATTTCACTGTCTCTCTAAACGAAGCCTTACAGAATATATCATCTTTCAAAAATATCATTTTGATTGGAGATATTAACATCAACATTCGTCCAGAAAGTGCTGACGCATCCGCTGAGGAATACCTTAACCTGTGCGCCTTCCATGGTTTGCTTCCCACTCACACGCTTCCTACCCATCAAAGTGGCTCCTGCTTGGACCATATAATACTCAAATCGCATTTCCCTGCTCTTGCCCTTGTAATTAACTCAACAATAACCGATCACAGTGCTTCCCTATTCATTTTAAATTGCCTAAAGTGGTCACTCGCACGATTACTCGTTTAAACGTAAATAAACTTGAAGAAGACTTACACAATATCGACTTTGACCCAGTCTACGATTCCGCTGATCCACAGTTTTGTACATTGTACCTAATAAAAAAGGTGCAACATGCAATTCAGAAAAACACTGTCGAACCCCGGCTAAGTAACAAAAACTGCAACATAAAACCATGGGTCACGGCAGGACTCATACGTTGTATGAAACATAGAGATAAACTGCATATGAAAACTAAATCTAGCTCAGATAATTTAATTCTACAACAGTTGTACAAACGATATCGTAACTTTTGTAACGATCTCTTAAAAAAAGTAAAACGCAGCTACGATAAAATTGCACTTGAAAAGGCTGGTACGAATAGCAAAAAATCTGGAATATTATTAAAAGTGTAACGTACAGCTCAAAACAAAATCAGTCATCTTCAGGTTTATTACAAGCACACTCATCACAGTTAACATCTGCCAACATTGCAAATAATTTATTTGTGAAAGTTGGGAAGTGTTTAGCTGAAAAAGTTCGGGGCCAATCACAATATCTAACAAGCACACCATTTCAATGTAGCACTATTTTATCATCCTTTGCGTTGTTAGACACTGACGAGGCTGAGGTAGAGACGATAATTATGAGTTTGAAAGACGACTCTGCAGTAGGCTGGGATAACATACCAAATAAGATTATTAAACAGTTCAGGCACATTTTGATACCACCACTTACATATATCTTCCAAAAATGTTTATCTACAGGTATTTTTCCTGACTGCCTAAAAAAGGCTGTTGTTGTCCCTGTTTATAAATCGGGCAACAAAGAACAAGTAACAAATTATAGACCTATTTCCTTACTGCCTTCTATGTCTAAAATATTAGAAAAAAATATTAATAAAAGGCTATACAAATACTTGGAGGATAAATTAATTTTATCGAAACGGCAGTTTGGATTTAGGCCAAAAATGTCAACAGATGATGCCGTACACCATCTGACTGACTATTTATCAAAAGAACTTGATAATGGTAACCATGCAGTAGGAATCTTCCTGGACCTCGCGAAAGCTTTTGACACGGTTTCTATTTCTGTTCTGTTGCGCAAGCTTGAAGCCATAGGTATGAGAGGGACCCAGCTGAAACTATTTAAGAGCTACCTAGAAAACCGTACCCAATGTGTAAGGATTGGTAATGTTCTCAGTAATGATCAAAAAAACACGTCCTTCGGAATTCCCCAAGGAAGTATTTTGGGTCCTACACTTTTTTTGATTTACATAAACGATCTTTGTAATCTAAACTTAGAGCACGGCCAAATTGTTTCTTATGCTGACGATACTGCCCTACTATTCTCAGCTGACTCAGAAAACAATGTCTACAAATTTGCGCAACACGGATTTAATGTTGTTAATAAATGGCTTCAATATAATTCACTCACACTTAATGCAGACAAAACAAATTACATTAAGTTTTCAATGCGTAAGCAAACATCAACTTGCCCTACCTCGACAATATATGCTCATTATTGCGCTATGCCTACAGATAACCAATGTGTTTGTCCTGTCATCAAAATGGCAAATACAACAAAATACCTTGGTGTTATAATGGATGAAACACTTTCGTTCAAAAAACATAATTATTGAAACTTTAAATAGCAGAATTCGCAAGTTGATATTTGTTTTTAAAAAGTTACGCCATATTGCTGACCCAAAAATAATTAGACAAGTTTACTTTGCTCTATGTCAATCGATATTAACTTACTGTATTACCACATGGGGTGGAGCGGGTAAAACATTGTTATTAACTATCGAGAGAGCTCAGAGAGCGATACTCAAAGTGTCTACTTTCCGCCCTTTCCTTTTCCCTACTAACCCACTATACAAATCTTGTGAAGTATTAACAGTTCGACAGCTATTTATAATGGGCATTGTATTAAAACAACACGCAGCTCTACCCTACAGCACTGAATTTACTAATAAAAGACGTAAAGATAGTCTGTCCACAAAACAGAGAAAAACATGCTTTTATGTCCAAATTTTATGTGTACCTCGGCCTCCTCCTCTATAATAGATTAAACTCTATAGCAGAAATTTATTCACTGAACTACACAAATTGTAAGAGAACTCTCAATGATGCTCTCCAATGTATGTCTTACGAAGAAACAGAGAATTTATTAACTGTGCTAAAGTAATTATTCACTTATGTACGTTAGGTATTTAATTCTATTAAACTTTACTAACTAAGATATAAACTACGATAATTAACATTTATATAATAATTTGACTACTCTCAACTTTTGATTATTTATTTATTTTATTAGACTATTTAGCCTCTTCTTGCCTGAAACACAGGATTGCCTAGTTCAGGCACGTAAATCTTAGAATATAATTTACATATTAGCAAAACTGTACATATTTTTAAGCCTTTTAGTTTTGAATAAATATTATGTTATGTTTAAGGTTATGTTATGTTAATAGGAATAGGCCAGTAACCGCGTGGTAGGTGGGTACTTCGAACTTCTTAGAATTTTGACCGATTGAACATTTGGTAGGTACTAATGGGACAGTAACCGCGCGCCGGCGTAGGTAATTCGAAATTCTTAGAATTTTGACCGATTGAACAGGTGGTCGGCCATTCACCTTCGCTGCCGCGCCGGCGCCGGCACCGCCGCCGCGCCGCGCCGCGCGCATGTTACCCTAAAAAACCAGTTTCAAAATAGACATCTTTCGTTAACGATAACTTATTTTTTTTGTACTAAGATATATCAAAATAAAAATTGCATGATCATATAACTCGTTTAAGTTTCATTTGTTAAAATTTGCGCACTGGATAAAAACTAGCTTGTACCTTTTTTATTTGGTCTGAGCTTGTATATGTCACCGGAAAATAACAAGAACCGTAAATTTATAAATTTACTAGGAAATTTATAAACTTTCGTAGGATTCTAAACGAGAGATAAATTGTATTATTTTACGGCCACATTTTCGTAAATTGATAAACTTACCGAAGTCACTGTTAAAATTTGCGCACTGGATAAAAACTAGCTTGTATATGTCACCGGAAAATAACAAGAACCGTAAATTTATAAATTTACTAGGAAATTTATAAACTTTCGTAGGATTCTAAACGAAAGATAAATTGTATTATTTTACGGCCACATTTTCGTAAATTGATAAACTTACCGAAGTCACGCGTAAAATAATAAGTACACAATAACGCGCTCTGATTGGTTGAATAAGTCACGTGTTCCTTCTCGTTCCTCTCCACCGCCATTGTTCGCCAAAAAATATTATTTATGGTAAAATGTTTGAAACGCTTACTTATTTAACAGTCGCTCGCTTCGCTCGCGTTCATAAGGTCACAATGTAACCTAACGTAACCTAACATCTGAGTAAGACAATTAGGTACATTGTCAAATAAAATAAAATACATTTTATAGGGACACGAGCATTGCCACTGTCAGCATCGACCAATCAGAGAGCAGTGTGTTATTTCCGTAGTCTAAAGAAGCGTAAAATTAAAAGCTCTTCTGTGATTGGTCGAACCGTTAAGAATCTGAAATAGATATCTGTTAGTTTATAAATTTACCACGAGACGTCGCAAATTGATAAATTTGCGAAAATGTGGCCGTAAAATAATACAATTTATCTCTCGTTTAGAATCCTACGAAGGTTTATAAATTTCCTAGGAAATTTATAAACTTGCGGATCTTGTTATCTAACGGTGACATATATACTACGAGTTAAAGAAAGCGATCCAGCTAAAAATAGCTTTATTTTTCGTATATTTAAAGTTTAGAACCAATGGTACGGTACGTCTTATTTATTTTTTTCAGGATAATCAAATTTCTGGTTTTTAACTAGTATTATACTCATAAAAACAAAACGTGTTGATATTCCACTGACAAAATAAAAATAAAAAAATACCTTTTGAGCTTCAAATGACAATTTCTCAAAAGTAACTGGGCGTGGATTGGATCCTTTTCGCTTAAATAAACCCAATTAAAAAAGAAAATTTAATACAAACGAGATGGAGAAAAAGAAGAGGTAAAAAAAAAATAAAAAAATAAATAATATTCCACAACTATCACACAACGCCATCTAGTCCCACGCTAAGCAGAGCTTGTGTTATAGGTACTAGACAACTGATAAACATACTAATATATTTCTAAAGACATACATATTATAGATAAACTAGCTTCTGCCCGCGACTTCGTCCGCGTCAAATTTTTGCTCCCCTGACCCTTCCCGTCGCATCGATTTGCCTGCTAGTTTTTGTCCATTTTTCGTTGCTGCTCGCTCCTTTTGAGTTATAGTGAGGCAACCTTAAAAGATAGACATATGCTCTCCCGGACTTTTTTTTAGAACTTTTTAAAAGAAACAATTCCGTCATACATGACTTTTGCGTTACTTTAACCGTTTACGCAGCGCACGCAACGGAAACTCTCAAAAGGAATAAATTTTCCCCGTTTTTGCAACATTTTTCATTACTGCTCCGCTCCTCTTAGTTGTAGCGTGATGTTATATAGCCTATAGCCTCCCACGATAAACAGGCTACCCAAAACAAAAATAATTTTTCAATTCGGACCAGTAGTTCCTGAGATTAGCGCGTTCAATCAAACAAACAAACAAACAAACAAACAAACAAACTAACTCTTCAGCTTTATAATATTAGTATAGATTACACCCAGGCACAGAACAAATGATCGTGCTCATCACACAAACATTTGTCCTGGGTGGGAATCGAACCCACGACCTCCGGCACAGCAGTCAGGGTCACTAACCACTAGACCAACAGGCCTGTCAGTAAAATCAGAGTTAGCTCAACTTCATCATTCCACAACATTGCAACAATTTTTCCAATAGTTAAATTAAAAAAAATACTTGGGATCACTTCTGATTCGTCCCATGTGGTGACGGACGTAAAGAATAGTACCATCCCATTTCTTCCTGTGCGTGTCGTAATGGCCGACTAAAGAGACTTGCTAGAGAATGGGCAGCAGCGTTGCCTATGCATTTTATCACCATACTGCGATCGCCAACCCGCCTGTCAAGCGTGGCGATTATGGCAAACCCTCCCAAATTGGGGGAGGCCTATGTCCAGCAGTGGACGCCTTTTAGCTGAAATAATGATGATGACTTCTGATTAAGTTCGTTTCGTGCGCTACAGCGAAAAGCTGCGAGTTTAGATGGGCATTCGAACATTTTGTCGTGGCACAAAAATCCGACACCGATCTAGGAATAGTGTGAAGCGCGTCCTCGAAGGACATCATCATCAGGTCATCATCTACACTCAAGTTTGACGAGTTTTTGGGTCATCGCGCCGCGCTTTACTAAATACATATGTATGAGACTTAAACTCGGTGTGCCGGATCGGCTCGTGCACGTGTTACGAGACTTTTTTCCGGATCGCAACTTCCGCTATCGCATCGAAGGCCCCCAGGGTATCCTCCTCTATCATACTCATGTAGGAGTCCCTCAGGGCACTGAAGTATTTCCCTGCATATTCACTCTATTTACCAGTGATATCCCTAAAAGTAAAAAGGTGCAGTGCAGTGGGTATTTTTCGCACACAGCCATTTACTTCATCTGCCGCGGTCAAGACTCGATGGCTCTCACAGTCCAAACCAGAGTTGCTAAGCTTGGCACCTGGTTCAAAATTGGTGAATTTTCAAAGTCGATAAGTAATTCATGTCAAAATCGATACAGGCATACCAACTATCGAATGGTTGTGAATACCCTATATGGTGGCCGCAAATGCCATTGATGAACATTATTTCTTGGGTGTCAGGTTCAATCGGCAATTCCTGAGTGTGATTTAATTATTTTTTTATTCTGAATAAGTTTTCATTAGGTTATTATGATGGCACTCGCATCTCTTTGATAAAAGATTATTCCAGTGAAATAATGCGCAATCTACTAAATACAATAAAAGTAAAAGCCTATGTGCCTATCAAGTCTTGAAATCTTGACTGTTGAGAATTCCTGGGATCTTGTGTTTCACTTTAGTCCTAGTATACAGTGTGACCATAGCTGCAAAATAAGCGCTTTAATTTTTTAAGGATCCGTACCCAAAGGGTAAAACGAGACCCTATTACTAAACAAGACTCCGCTGTCCGTCCGCCTGTCACAAGGTTGTATCTCATGAACTGTGAGAGTTAGACAGGTGAAATTTTCACAGATGATGTATTTTTGTTGCCGCTGTAACAACAAAGACTAAAAAATAGAATACAATAAATATTTAAGGGGGCTCCCATAGAACAAACGTGATAGATTTTGCCGTTTTTATAGATAACTAGCTTTTGCCAGCGGCTTCGCCCGCGTGGTGGTCGAAAATTATCCCGCGGGAACATACTACCGGGATAAAAAGTAGCCTATGTCCTTTCTCAAGCTCTAAACTATCTGTGTACCAAATTTCATTTAAATCGGTTCAGTAGTTTTAGCAGGAAAGCGAGACAGACAGACAGACAGACAGACCGACAGACAGACTTTTTTTTTTTTTTTTTTTTTTTTGTGGGGCATCTCGTAGTTAATCCTGAAAAGATTGTGACTACTTAAACGGATTGGGGCCCGGCGAGTTCTAAAAAGTTACCTTTTTAGGCCTCCAGCCGGGGCTTATTATACTTAAAAACTAAAGCGAAAGCTCTAAGGGTTACCCCGAGGGGGGTACGAACCTCGGCTTAGGCAATCGCTGATAGAGGGGCAGCAAGGGACTGGCTGGATCTGGGTTAAATTATTTAGGGACTAATTTAAAGCTAACGGCGCAGCATCGCGGGCTGGCTCTTGCAAGGGTCGGGAGGGACTGTTAAGTCGGGGTCGCGACGACGGACCTCGGCGGCGAGGTCGGTACGGTTTGTTTCTGTGTGCTGGTCTAGCTGTACTGGTCTCTTTTCGACTCTCCTGGAGGAGAGTAGTGGGATCATCAGGATCGGTAAGAACGTGCCGCGAGCGGCGGACTTTGCTAATACGGGAGGGGGTGTAAGTAGCTGCCGCCACAACCAGAGGGTTGCGGTGGGCTACGGCCCTATCGAAGAAACGCTTCGAAGCGCGTTTTATGTATTGATGGATAGTCGGGAGTTTCATGTCTAAATGAAGATTGATATTCCGAACAAACCAAGGCGAGCCTGTGGCTTGACGGAGAAAACGGTTCTGGAGAGTCTGCATCCTATGGATGAATCGGGGCTTGGCATGTGCCCAGACTGGGCTTGCGTATGTCATAATCGGCCTGATACAAGCGGTGTAAAGCCGCTTCTTACACAGAAGAGACAATTTACTCCGCTTGTTCAGGACGCAATGGAGCCTACTGAGAGCGAAAGCGGCCCGCGAGCGAGCCTGCTTTATGTGCTCGGAAAAGGTGAGGTGTTCGTCGAGGATGACACCTAGATATTTGGCTTGCTTCGCCCAAGGGATCTGCTTGCCGAACATTGAGATGGGTCGGGGAGGGGGGTGATTACGTCGCGGTCGGGTGTAAAAGACCGCCTGACTTTTATCTGGGTTGACCTCGATTCGCCACTTCCTGAACCAATCGCCGAGCTCGTCGACTGCGGTTTGGAGGTAGCGAACCAGCGCTGTGTCACTAAATCCCGAGAAGAAGATGGCAGTGTCGTCTGCGAACAGAGCTAACCTTGCCTTCTTGCTTCTGGGGATATCGCTAGTGAACAGCGTGAAAATGAGGGGGGCTAGTACAGAGCCTTGAGGGACTCCTGCACGGATCGGGTGAGGGGAGGAAAGTGCCCCTTCGATGCGATAGCGAAAGGTACGGTTCGCAAGAAAGTCTCGTAAGATGAGCACGAGACGGTCTGGCACTCCGAGTTGGTACAGCTTATATAATAAGCCGTTGTGCCAGACTTTGTCGAACGCTTTCGCTATATCGAAGTATACAGCGCCCGTGAACATACCACGCTGAAAACCAGCATTGATATGTTCGACGATGCGGTGTACCTGATGGACACACGAGTGTTGGGTTCGGAAACCGAACTGCTCGTTGGGGATGAGGCCCTTGGTTTCGGCATAATCCCTGAGTCGCTTATAAATAAGTCTCTCATAGATTTTGCCGAGAACTTTGAGCAAACTAATGGGGCGGTAGCTCGTGGGCTCGGTTTTGGGCTTACCGGGCTTAGGGATGCCAATGACGGCGGCTTCCTTCCACGCTTGGGGGAAAATATTATTACTCAAGGCACCATTGAAGATGGTACACATGAGCATAATCAAGTGAGCGGGGAACAGCTTGATCACTCTGTTGGTGATGCCGTCTGATCCGGGGGCTTTACGAGACTTCAGACCCTTGATGATCTCGTGCACCTCGTCAGGTGTGACAGGGGGCAGGGGATCATCAGGGTCTTCAACGGGCGGGAGTGAGGCTTTGCGTTCGACTTCCGCGTTTACCTTATCGACAAACGCTTGGTCTACTGGCTGCGAACTGGGTGTGCATTGGGCTTCGAGGCTATCGGCTAGGCATTCAGCCCTGTCGATATCCTCGAATGCAATGGTCGCATCGGGGCGGGTCAGGGGGGGCATAGTGGAAAACTCAGAGGATTTCAGTTTCCTCTGAAGTTCCCAGAAGGCGAGATGAGTCGGCTCTAGTTCGCTCACCATCTTGTCCCAGTTAGCGTCACGCAGCTCAGTCACACGTGTCCTTACAGCGCGCTGTAAGTAACGCATGTGAGCTTTGTTAGCATCACAGGGAAAGATGCTGTAAGCACGAACGGCCGCGTTCTTCTCTGTCAGCAGATCACGTACATCGTCGGGGAGTTTCCATTTACGGTCACCCGTATCTGGAACCTCCCGTGAGCTTTCGCTCACGATCGATTGTACGTGTTCCGTGAGAGAGTCGATCGCGGCCGTTGTGGCGGCGACAGAGTCAAACTGATCTGGGATAGAGTCTAAGTGATGTGACGTGTTAGATTGTAAGCGTTCGCTTACTTTCTTCCAGTCAGTGATCACTTTAGTGGCGGGGGGTTGGGAGGGGTCGCGAATACCTAATCGGGGGGCCAGGTTCATGGCTACTGGTCGATGGTCAGAATCGAGTTCGTGAATAGTCTCTATAGAATCCAACCTTAAGTTGATATTCTTAAGGAGCGCTATGTCAAGAACGTCGGGTAGCTGATCGACATCGAAGGGGAAGTGAGTGGGAGTCATCGGGGCGATGACATCGAAGTTCATGGTAGAACAGAGGTTGAAAAGTTGCCTACCTCTAGTCGAGGTCCTGGTGCTATTCCAGGCGGGATGTTTGGCGTTGAGATCGCCCGCTATGATAACGGAGTCACTCATGCCGAAGAGATCGGAAAGGTCGTTAGCGAGGAGTTGAGGGTCCTCTGACTCATGTGTGGGAGGAAGGTAAGCCGACACAATAGTGATCGGCTGGTGACCTGTCAGTGCTAACCGACAGGCCGAAACTTCTAATCGGGAGAGTTGGGGGGGATCCATAGGTATGCAGTACAGGGACTTCCTATAGTATATGAGGGTGCCGCCTCTGTGACAACGTGACCTGTCGTTGCGAACTAAACGATAGTTTGCAATTTTCGGGTCACGATGATGAGGCTTTAAGAACGACTCTTGTATGAGTAAAATGTCTACGTGATGGTCGCGGAGGAACGTGGCGATCTCATCACGTTGGCCGTGAATGCCGTTGGCATTAAAGAAGCCTAGCTTTAGGGAACGGGGTTTAAGTCTAGTTAATACTCCTCGACTATCCATAATAGGGGCGTTGGGAGTTCATAACGTGGAGTGCTTGCGTGATCTCTGGATACGCAGCATATATAGATTGGATACGGAACAGGTTGCCGCCGGCGGCAACTAGTTCCTGGGCCATCTGTTGGGCACGCGGGGAGAGGAACGTGCTATAGGTGTTAAAGGTCCCGGCAATGACGTTAAACGCATTGAGGGGAGCCTGACCTTTCCTCTGAACTGGGGTGGGTCCTGCCATAGGGGCAGTGGGAGGGGCCGCGGCGCGGGCGGGGGGAGCGGTCGCGGGAAAACCGGGGGGCGTAAGGGGCGCGGGGGCGCGGGTACGCGGGTCCACTAAGGGAGGGATGGGGGCGGGCTTTGGCCTGGAGGAGGCCAGTGCGGGGAACTCCTTCTGGGAACTCAAAAGAGGCCATTGGGAGGGACGTTGAGGGGCCAATCTCGCGGGGAGTTTGGCCGAGGGGGATTCCCTTTTCTGGCGAGCGTCGAAACGTTGCGCCAATTTAGGGGACGAGGACTTGGGGGCTTTCGGGCAGCCCCGGTAGTTTGCCGGATGACCGGACTCTTTACAGAGCACACAACTAGGTGGCTCGGTGCAGAGAGTGCGGTCTTTGGGCCGGGTACAATCTGCTGTACCATGTTCTCCCAGGCACTTGACGCACCTGGGAGTGGCGTAGCAGTTGTACGCTGAGTGCCCGTAAAGTTGACATCTATGGCACTGGCCAATGATGTTCGACTTACGGGGCTTTTCTATGATGAGACCAGACAGATTACAGACTGCCTTGACCTTGAAAATGGGGTGGTGACCCTCCGTGGGAGGGCACACCACCAGGACCATATCAAAGGCAATGCCTTGTCTGGATCTGTGCATCCTATGGACCTCTGTGACAGGCACGTTCTGTCTTTCGAGGTCCGCTTTGATTTCGCTGGTGGGGATCTCGCAGGGGATCCTGCGGATCACCACCCTGGTCAGACGCTCCTCGGGCAAGGAATACGTGTGGAAGGACACGTTCCTGGCAGAGAGGAGCCTGGTCAGCTCGCGGTAATCGGTCGAGGTCGGTACCGATACCTTAATGCCCTGCTGGGTGGCACGGGCACTGGTATAGTTGACCCTCTGGTCAACGCACCATTTGGACACCTCCGTCCACTTAGCCTTGTCCTGTATAAATACAGGGGGCGGTGGAGGGAGTTTCCTGGCGGTGGTTGAGCCAGAGTTAGCGGTCGGGGCGCTACCGTTAGCGCGGGGCGCGGCAACCTTCGCGGAGGTTGAAGGCGAGGGACGGGAAGGGGACGCGGTGGCGGCGGTCGCCGGCGGCGTGGGGGGGATGGACGCGGTCGCGGTGGCGGGGGTCGCCTGCGTATCGGGGAGGGGGTCGGACGCGTTGGCGGAGGTCGCCTGCGGGGTGGGGGCGCGGGACGGAGGAGCGGAGTCCTCAGCCGCTATGATTTTAGCGGCTGGGGCTGAGCTGCTGTCCTTGCTCTTTTTCCTCTTGCTCCCTTTGCCCTTTGTATGGGAGACTAACTCATACGCCTCCGTGTCCGAGGACGAGGAGGGGTTTGAGTCAGCCTGGGGAGCGGTTGAGGCGGTATCGGGATGATCTTCCGTGTCCATGGACACCGGAAGATCGTCTACTGGGGCGATGGGGGAGGGGATAGCCGGAGTCTCAAGTGCGTCACTGAAAACAGTGACTAGCTTGTTGGCTCTGGCCTTCCTCTCCCTGTTCGCCTTCCAGCGTTTCTTAAAAGAGATGACGAACTCTCGGTCATCATCCACAAGCTCGAAGAAAGCCTCCGAGAGGGCTTCCCTCTCCTCGGGAGATATGGGTTTAACCATGTTTCCCGGGGAGAAAAACTAAGGGGTGGGGGGGACCTAATCACTCATGAGAGTGATCCTGATCAAAAACCCTACTCCTACGTAGCCTAATCCCCGGTGGGATGCCGGGGGTGAGTGTTACACTCCCTGTCGGGTATAGACAGGGAGGTGATCCTGGTGAGCCCTAAGAGTGACTCCCGTCGCCAATCTTATTGTGCGAACGGGTTCCTAACCGGTCATGCGATGGGTACTGAAGGTACCCGACCAGTCTAGTGCGGGGGGTATAGATATACCCGCGGCACTAGTACGCGGCTGTGGAGGGAAGACTGTCACCGGGGCTGACGAGGGAAGCCCCCAAGGCCAGCGATCCGGGACCCGTCCAACTTTCGTCTAGCCCTGAAGGGGATAGACGGGTGCGTTGGGTCTGCACCCACTCGGCTTCGTTGGCACCGTTAAGGTATCCACCGAGTGACCACGAAACTGTGGATTTGCCCTGAAGGGGCCACAACACAACACACGTTTTTGACGATTTTCTGACGAATCAGAAATACCACTGTCTTGCGAACAAGACAGTACGGTTTTAGACTGAATCTGAAGAAACAGGAAATTCCGAATTTTGCGATTTAAATAAATTTAAATCGCAAAATAGCGGAGAGTAGTCGGGGCGACTACGCAGCGTGGCGCACGGAGCACAACTGACGGGCGAGCGAGCGGCGAGCGGTGGAGGGGATACGCGCAGCGGAGCGGCAGCGTAACGACCTTCCAAGGCGGGCGTCGAGCGTAGAATCGATGGACAGACAGACAGAGTTACTTTTGCATTTATAATATTAAAGTAAGTAGTAAGTAATATTAGTAAGTAAGTAAGTATTAGTAAGTAAATTAGTATGGAAGTATGGATGGTACGGACGAGTCCGACTCGCACTTAGCCGGTTTTTCCAGACTCTTTTTTGCCAAGCTATAGCTGTTCAATGCTTGGATTTTGGATAAAAGTGACATCTGAAGTGAACAAGTTGTACCTTTAATGCCCATTAGTAGAGTCTTGAAAGTCGAGGTAAAAATGTGGGTTGTTCTCTACTCTATCTCCAAAAATACAATGACACTTGTCATGTCATTCACCAAAGGTCACCTTGGTGAAGTTCAGGATTTTGAATTCGGTGATTTTATTAATATTTTTCGGTACGTAGATATTAATATTGCAGCCGGTAAAAAACGTTATTTAATAAGTGCAGTGATAAGATATGAATAGTGATAAAATATATGTGTTGTGTTATGTAATATCAGTACAAATGGCATTATTATTATTTGTAGGAGTTGGGATAAATTAAAATTTTAAACGATGGAGTCGACTCAAAGATTTATCGGGCGCGGTTCCCACAAGGGGAAAGGCCTGGCAGTGTTCACCAGTGGTGGTGACTCCCAGGGTATGAATGCCGCCGTGCGCTCAGTGGTGCGAATGGGTATTTACCTAGGCTGCAAGGTATACTTCATCCGTGAAGGATATCAAGGCATGGTCGACGGAGGTGATAATATTGAAGAGGCAAACTGGTCTTCTGTCAGCTCCATCATTCACAAAGGTGGCACTATTATTGGATCAGCACGTTGCATGGAGTTCATGTAGGTTCTATTTATTTACTATTTTATCTATAGGTAAAAAACAAAAAAGTGTTCCTTATGTAAATATAGAAAACAAATGTTAAATGTTAAATATTTAATAAAGTTTCATTCATCACTTCTCAAATATTGTAACTTAATTACTTATATTTTTTTATTTTTAAACAATATTTCATTGTTTTATACAGAAAGCGAGAAGGTCGCCTTAAAGCTGCCTACAACTTAGTAAATCGTGGTATCACAAATTTAGTAGTAATCGGTGGAGACGGTTCTCTAACTGGTGCTAATTTATTCCGTGAAGAGTGGTCAAGCTTACTTGATGAATTGCTTGCAAACAACAGGATCACTAAAGACCAGAGAGAGAAATATAAGTTCCTGCACATTGCTGGCATGGTAACTATTAATTACTTTGCTCATGTTCCTAAATATTGACATAAGTATTTAATCCAAATGAAATATTACATTTTATTTATTGACAATTGCACCAACAACTCTTATTTTGTAAGTGGCATATTAATTTATCCACAAAAGAGAAATCTTGCTCAGTAAATACCAAAACAATTATAATATGCTTCTCTTGTAGGTGGGCTCCATTGACAATGACTTTTGTGGTACAGACATGACTATAGGTACAGACTCTGCCTTGCACCGCATCATTGAAGCTATTGATGCTATTGTGAGCACAGCATACTCCCATCAAAGAACATTTATTATGGAGGTCATGGGCAGGCACTGCGGGTAAGATGTTCTTCTGACTCTTTCATGTGTTATACTGTGTTTTACTCTGCCGTATAACAAGTAAACTTTCTATATTTACGTATCATTGGATCACAGGTACATGCTTATTGTCTCAACAGTTATAATATACCAGTTATAATGGATGTGTGCCAATTCAGTATCACTTTGTAATATTCTTATAATTCTTTATTCATTTAGATACCTTGCTGTGGTCACTTCTTTGGCATCTGAAGCGGATTTTGTGTTTATCCCTGAAGCTCCGCCAGCTACTGACTGGAGAGATAAACTTTGTGATAAATTAGAACAGGCAAGCTCTGGCTCCTTCTTTGTGTCCTTTCCGCACATCAACTTAGAAAGTCCTCGACAACATTACATTAACTTTTATCCTATAATTCAAATATCCCTTTAGTTTTCTTGCAGTTTACACGACACTCTGTTGCGACGCTACTTATAGTTTTATTTGCGAAGACCCAGCGCCTCAAAATTGGGAACAAAAATTGTGTGCAAAAATAGTTGAGGCAAGGACTTAATTTTTATTTTTAATGGGAGCAGGAACACTTCAACTTTAAGGTTTTATCATTCATCAGTATGAATTGGCAGATCCATTGGCAAGATAATGATATTGAAATTCAAAATATTTTCCATTATATCCATCATTTGTTGAGTATAAGTTGGGAGCATTTGCATGAACCATTTCGGGCACTGGTTGTTGCAGTTATCTGGCATTAGTGGCCGCTCTGGCGAGCGAAGCAGATCAAGTATTCATTCCTGAGGACCCTGTTCCCAATAATTGGGTCGAAAAGCTTTGCAAAAGATTGGCTCAGGTATGCAGGCTGAATTGAGAGGCTGTGTATATTGATAACACACAATGCTCATAATAAGCTTTTTATATGATTTTTTGCATAATGGTTGAATGATTCAATGTATTAGATGAAAATATTCTAAGAAGTGTCTCGGCGTCGTTACTGTAAAGCTAAGAATTTATGATGTAACAATGTTCACTATAGTGAATGTACAAGATCAGCCAGAGGTCAAACTAATTTGACTGAATTCTTTAAACTGACTAATATTAGGTTTCAGCAAATTAGGTTTAGCAAATTAATGAGGTATAAAGTCTCTACCTTATACTATATTTAAACCAAAAAGAATGGGTTATTTTCATTTAATTCATTGCAACAGTAAATATTTGTGATGAATAAACTTCTCCAAGCTTTAATTTGTATAAACTCTTACAATTAATTCAAATTGACTAATTTCAGCCATTTGCGCGTACTGGTTGATAAGTAATTAATTTCAATTAACTTTTTAAATGGAAATGCTTCGGTTATGTGTTATTTATTTATGTAATCAGCTTATAAATTCTTTGATATATGTCATACTTAGAATCCCCTCACACTATACAGATTTCATATTCACGGCCATAATATTCCTATGTACTAATCATAGTAATCATGCATGCTTACCTCTTTCTTATTGCTTTACTTTTATATGTGTGTCTATCAAGTAAGTGTATGTATGTATGTCTTTGTAAATATGATACGAGCTATTTCTAATATCTACTTTTATTTCATGATAGGAAAGGAAATCAGGCCAGCGTCTGAACATTATTATAGTAGCGGAAGGTGCTATTGATCGCGAAGGTAAGCCTATCACAGCCGAGCTGGTGAAGAATGTCGTCGTGGAGAACCTGCAGCAGGACACGCGTATCACTGTGCTGGGTCACGTGCAGCGAGGAGGATCGCCCTCAGCGTTCGACAGGATCCTGGTGAGAACTTGTATAATGAATTGCTGCTACAGTATTAATGTTTTAGCAGAAAACGCTAATCATTTAAATTACATTAGTATCTCGAGCACAGTTAAGCCATTCAGCCTTGTACTTGATACAATAATGTAAGGACATGTATGCAACGATGCGTTGAAATAGTAGTATTCAATGTAATTTCATATGCAAGTCTTATATTACTTAACTGTTGTCTAGGGTTGCCGTATGGGTGCGGAGGCAGTTATGGCTCTGATGGAAGCTTCTCCGGATACGGAGGCGTGTGTGGTGACCCTGGACGGTAACCAAGCTGTGCGTCTGCCTCTCATGGAGTGTGTGAGACGTACTAAGGCCGTCGCTCAGGTAAACAGTTCTGATCATCTATGTCGCTTTTTGTGTCTGTAAACCATGCTACGAATGCTGGTTTCACTGTCATTCTATTCCGGAGGGTTTAAAAGTTTAATAAATTAGATAATATTAAACATTAATCTGCCGAGCCTTTTCCTAACTATGTTGGGTCGGCTTCCAGTCTAACCGGATGCAGCTAAATACCAGTATTTTACAGGGAGCGACTGCCTATCTAACGTCCACAACCCAGTTACTGGGCAATACGATATCCCTTGGTAAGACTGATTGTCAGACTTTCAGGGTTCCAACTATCCGTAACAACTGTCAAAAATATACAAATGACAAACGGAACCAGCAGCTTAACGTACTTTCCAAGGCACAGAGTCTCTGTATGCAATGGATGATCGCCCATCCATGAAGCGATCTCGGTAAGCGATGCTTAACCTCGAAGATCGACCGTGCGGCGGTTGTTATGAAACATATTACATACATTATAGTAAAGAAATCTCTATGTATGTCGTCTTAAAAACCATGCTAAGCAGGTACAGGTCGGTAGTACTTAGGTACCTACTTACTCGCATAATACACAATACCTATGTCACTCACCTTTGAAGCGAGCGCTGTGCAATCATGTTGCGTAAAAAGCGCAGCCGAAGCGTTATGTTTGGCGAATAAAAATAAAATGAAAACGATTTTGGCATTAAGTTGAAACTGTTAATTGAAACATTTTTGGCATCTAGTCAATCGGGTAATTTAAACATTTTAGGCTATGGCCGACAAAAATTGGGAATTGGCCGTGCAACTACGTGGACGTAGCTTTGCACGCAACTTGGAAACTTACAAGATGTTGACCCGGCTGAAGCCACCCAAGGAGGCTTTCGATGCAGCTGGCAAACCTGCTGTAAGTATAAACCTTCATAATATTAATATCAGATAAGCTTACAGTTCTCTACAGGTTGGCACAGGATTCTCATAAATCGTTTTCGATGTCCTGTCTTAACATTATCATAACATATAACACCATTATTCCCCGAAGAGGTATGGTCACCAAAAGAGATAATTACCAGGGTCATCGGATATAGTTGAAGTTTAGTAAGAAACCGATGCATGTTTTCGAATGAATTTAATTTTAAATAATAGAAAACAAACAGTTTATTTATCAAATTTCCAACGATCTTGGGTAATTATCTAATTTGGTAACTATACATAGACAATTAGACACAGGTGTGAAGTACAGCCACTTTACACTAGTTATGCATTACATAGCTCTCCCCATAGAAGGCAAGCCTATTCCTAAACATTGAAGCATAAGATCTGGAATCAAATGATCTGGAAAACACAAGGCGCATTTGTTATAGTTTGCAGAAATGCAGAGTTAGCAAGCTATGAAGTGGGAATGGGTGATGTCTGTCAAAGACCAGATGGTTAGTTAAACATGCGAGTCCCAAGTTGAGGCCGTGATTCTGTAAACGTAGCATTCTGAATGCTGAAACCGGAAAAGCTAGCAGTGAACTGCGACAGGCTGAGTTGATCGTCATGATTAAGCAATAATGGCGATCAACTCAGCAAAGCATTAACACTCGGTTCCTACAAGGCTTATCAAAAATAAAAATAAAAAGCCGTCATTTCAGTCAGCCAATCAAAACGGTCAACAGAGTTTGAAATCTGTCTACTTAATACTGGGTGTAAGGGACAGCCCTCCACAAACTAATGGGGTGGATTCAGTATATCATACTAAGATGACCAGTACAAGAAATTATTTCAGGACCGTTATGGGAATCCAATAAACCTGATCTGTTTTATTTTCTCACACGCAATGTATCTCGGATCAATTCGGAAACCGCCTTTGTGCAATCGCCGACGACGAGTTCGATGAACTCTGTAGTTAGAAGAGAAGTAAACAGCTGATTTTATGCGTCGTTCGTTACATTATTTCAACATCCATTACTGCTTTTTTTTATTTTAGCCTTATTGTTTACATAAATGGAGTGCTGCTTTCAGACAATGTAATTTTACATTAAAATAAAACTGAAAAAGCTGAAAAAAAGTCATAAGAAAATGAAAAATCCGGAGAAAAATTCCGGTGGAATATGATTCAAAATAAGGAGCTGAATGCACTCTGTCAGTTTGTGGAGGGCTGTCCCTTACACCCGGTATTGTCTTGATTGATCTTCCAGAAATCAGAGATACTTAAATATATGTTATGTCAGGATTTGACGAACAGAAAATAGCTTCTGAACCATTAAAGTTTAGAGGTTCAAAAGCTATTTTCTTTTAAAGCACTGATAGATATTTATGGTGTGAGGGTAAAAACATGCCGAAGATGCCTCAATCGATACCTCACGATCTGATAGCTCGCTACCTCGATGTCACCTCCATGTAAAACAAATGCATGCTGAAGTATAGTGTAATGCATCCTGATGAAAAATACCTTACTGCGACGGATAAATCGCGGTTGACGGTAAGCATCAATGTAATCTGGCTCGTTATTGGCCAAATCGGTTCAATATTTTCGTCTGGTGTACGTAGAGTACCTACAGCACAAACAGGAACAACTGAGCTTTCAGGTGCGGCTAATTGACGTGTTCGCACCGTCATCCATGTCCCTATATGTACCTATAGAAATAGTGAGTGTCGACATCGAGGTATCGTATCCAGATATCGACCGCGATTGCAAACATAAAATACCTATATTCCATAATGAACACCTACATAGGTGTTCATTATGGAATATAGGTATTTTATCGAACCAGCCACTTTTTACACTACTTAACTATTCTTTTGTTTTTCTGTGTATTCTGCAGGAAGGTTTAACCCTGGCAGTGATGCACGTCGGTGCGCCCGCATGCGGTATGAACGCGGCCGTGCGTTCGTTCGTACGTAACTGTATCTACCGCGGCGACACCGTGCTCGGCATTCATGACGGCATGGAGGGCTTCATCAGCGGAAACATCGTTAATATGGAATGGTTCGTGTGTTTATCAATAGTATTGGCTGTTCATTGTCAAAGCTACCATTACTGGGTTTAAGGATTATTGCAAGTAATGGCAACGACACTCCAAAAGCATGGTCTTCGAAGCTTTATCGAAATACAATATATCTATTCATGCATAATGCATTAATTTGGTAGGTACCCTGTTTTCTAAGTCGTGAGGGCTACTCGATCAATCAAACCAAACATGAAAATTCATGCTAATTACCGTGCAAGCCTCGCTGTAGTGATTATTACTTACCAAAAAGCTCTTTTTAAAACCCTAGTTTACCTACAGTGTACCATACCTACAGTAATGTACCTGAAATAAAATCCAATTATAATAAACTAGCTTTTGCCAGCGGCTTCGCCCGCGTGGAGGTCGGAAATTATCCCGCGGGAACATACTACCGGGATAAAAAGTAGCCTATGTCCTTTCTCAGGCTCTAAACTATCTGTGTACCAAATTTCATTTAAATCGGTTCAGTAGTTTTAGCAGGAAAGCGAGACAGACAGACAGACAGACAGACAGACAGACAGACAGACCGACAGACAGACAGAGTTACTTTTGCATTTATAATATTAGTATGGATATGGATATGGAAGTATGGATTAGTATGGAAGTATGGATTTACAAAAATAAAAAATAAAAACTACTGAAAGTTGCATACAATTCTTATTCTGCCTTTAAGAAAAAAAAAGTAAAGAAGAACACAGGCAGCGGCTTTCGGCGTGTGACATACTTAATGTTTTTTTTTTTTTTTCTTAATTTACTGATCGTAATTATATTGCTGTCTAGGTCTGATGTAACAGGATGGGTGGGTCAAGGAGGAGCCTTCCTGGGCACTAAGCGTACTCTGCCCGGCGACAAGAAGGCAGAAATAGCGGCTCGCATCAAGCAGTTTAACATTCAAGGCTTGCTCATTATCGGTGGATTCGAGGTAAGTTATAGCCGAAACAAGTCATTAGCGCGCATCATGAGACACTTTATGAACAATGATTGACGCGCTTTCGTGAAATACAACAACTTACTATTATACCCACACTCAGTGTTGCCAACCTTAACAAACCAAACTGCAAATCAAACAAAAGAAAAACAATAGAAAACCGTAAATAGTTATTTCTGAACTTTTAATTATTCTGTCAAGCATAAGATAAAAAATCAAAAGTTGAAAAACCAGAAATTGCATACCTTCAGCACTTACTTTAAAAAAATGGTTTAGAAACCAGAACCGATAGGCCTTGTTTGTACCCGAAAACCAAGAAACGAGCATTTTGGATTTTTTGATTCAGTTGGCAACTAAAAACAATAGTTATCGACTAAAAAGGAAACCGAGAATACCATTGAAACAACAGTAGATCTACTGTGAAAACTGAAAATTTAATTCTCTATTGTGTGTGGCAGGTACACAAAACATAGTTAAATCGTACTGCTGGCACTGGTGAGCTTAACAACAATTATTCTTTAAATTCATACTGACCCTTATACCAATTTATTTGGGGTCGGCGCAACATGTGTTTTTCTTCCACACTTCTACTAGCCCATATTATTTGCATTAATATCAAAACTTTCATTTTCTTAGGCTTACCAAGCTGGCCTGGAGATCTACGAGGGTCGCGCGCAGTTCCCGGAATTCTGCATCCCGTTGGTGGTGATTCCGTCCACCATTAGTAACAACGTGCCCGGTACCGACTTCTCGCTTGGATCGGATACCGCGCTCAATGAGATCACTGAGATCTGCGACCGTATCCGACAGTCGGCTCAGGTATGTGGATTATTTACATACGTTTTTTTTGAATACTTAGAGTATGTTAGACTTGGCAGGCTATTCACAAGGATGTGTACAACCAGAGAGCTGTACCATAGTCAGCCAATAATGTGTCCATGGCCGGAACACAGGCCTCCTCTCTGTTAGAGAGAGTGGGCTGTAATCTACCAGTAGGGCCTAGTGCAGGTTGGTAGAAGTCACATGTCTTCGAATTTTCTAGAACAAGCTTCCTTCATCGTTTAGAGAGCAGTGGTGATGAAATAATTTACACAAAATAAAACCCAGTAAACCCAGACAAGCGAGTGAGGACCTACTACTCGTAAGTCACAGCCACTGCTCTCAAGTGCACCGCAGACTCAGTGTGAAATATTGGATATTGTAATATTCAACACTGACTAAAAAACGTGTATATAGTTTCATGTGAAATCAATACAAGCATAATCTTTTCTCCTTGACTTTTTTTTCTCAGGGAACTAAACGCCGTGTCTTCGTCATTGAGACCATGGGAGGCTACTGCGGCTACTTATCTACTTTAGCAGGTATATATGACATGCGCACGCATAAAAGTACCAATGTGTAATTAAATAATCGAAATCAAAACATCCACATAAATACCGTACCAGACAAACATAAACGCCATCCACTTCGTTATAGTACTTACCATATTTATTTTTTTTTTCACCAGGATTGGCTGGTGGCGCCGACGCAGCCTACATATACGAAGAGAAATTCTCCATCAAGGACTTACAGCAAGATGTATACCACATGGCGTCTAAGATGACCGGCGGGATCCAGCGCGGGCTCATCCTACGTAACGAGAAGGCGAATGATAACTATAACACCGACTTCATCTACCGTTTGTACTCTGAAGAGGGCAAGGGACTGTTCACTGCTAGGATGAATGTGCTTGGTATGTATTGCAATGAGGTTTTTTACAGTGAATTTATCATTATGAACCGAAGAAGACAACTGGTAGGGAAGCGGATACGTTGCCAACTTACTACCTAAAGTCTCGCATTCTACTTAATATGTTATCCGTACTCGAGTCACATTTAAAGTATCGTTAAAATAAGAACTGAGGGCGAATTCCTTGCGTAGTTATCTTTTCTTATTTCAACACCTTTCGGCTGCTAAAGTCCACTTTTATTAGTATAATACAAAGTGACTTCGGTCCAAGAGTTGTTTCTTATTATAGTATATCGCAGCACTCTTATCGCAACTGGATGAACTGTAAATCCACATGAAAATCCAGAACATACATGACATTATGACATTATTATTCATACGCTCAGACACTGAACTAGGTTGCAAGTACTACTTTTAAACCGTGCTTTCATTGTATTATTGTATTTTATATTTGATTAACTATTATTGATTAATAATTACTTTGAAATAATGATTCATTGTCCAATGTATGCACTAACACTAGTGGTTAAGTTGTTTATGTAATTGCAAACAAAATGCATTGTACTTTCTGGGAAATAAATTATTTTAATTATTTGCCAGGTCACATGCAACAAGGTGGCTGCCCCACCCCGTTCGACCGCAACATGGGCACCAAGATGGCCGCCAAGTGTCTGCACTGGCTGGTCGAGACCATCCAGAAGGGGCCCGCCAACTCGCCCGACTCTGCCTGTCTGCTCGGCATCGTCAAGAGGCAGTACAAGTTCTCGCCTCTTGAAGACTTGAAGGCGCATCAGACTAACTTTGCGTAAGTAAAATTAAGAAATGACACGTCTTCTACCTCTTCTGGCCCCGTTCACGTAGATCACGATTACAAACTGCAAGGAATCCGGAATCTCGAACTCACTGAACGTCTTAAATTCCTTTCTTGCTATGAGTTACCAATATTATGAAGTTTTGGGCCAACACTTTTAAAATACTGTCTTTCCATCGACACGAAGACGAAGGAGATGATGTTATCAATATTTCGTTTGTAGGTTTAGTGTACCCAACTAAACTCCGTTAATTAATCAATTTCAAAGAGATCGATCAAATTAAAAAAAAATGTATATCTTCTCACCCAGAAGGTGGATCGACGAACTAGCGAAGGTCGGTGGATGCGTGAGGCAAATGATCGGTAGTTATAAAAATGCTTGGGGGAAGTCTATGACACATAGACTTTCCCGATGGATTGTCACAACGACCGGTCTTCTATAACCAGCAGTGAACGATTTTTGGTTAAATTTTGATGATGATAAATTCTAAACGGGACAGTAAGTTTACCTTCATTGTTTCAGTCAAAGAATACCAAAGCAGCAGTGGTGGATGAAACTGCGCCCATTGCTCCGTATCCTGGCCAAGCATGAGTCGACTTACGAGGAAGAAGGCATGTACATGACTGTGGAACAGGGAGAAATTGATTCTGAAAACGTTATATAAAATTCTTATGTAACATGCGTCTATCAAACGTTGATAATAGTGTAATTATATATTCAACCATTTGAGGGTTCAATCTACTATCTATCTTCCGTTGTTTGAAGTGGAGTGCTTTATCTACTTAGACCTGTCCATTTGGTCTATGTACTTTTGGATATAATCAAACTTATGGTTTATTTATTTTTCTAATCAAACATTACAAAGGTGCATAATTTCATATAATTTTGATAGATGTCGTTATTATTGTAATCTCTAGTAGACAAGTGTTTTATTTAGCGAATGGCACAGAATTTACGTTCTAAATTAATTTTAAATTATAATTATAGTTGATTTCAAAAAAGTATTAGGAATGATTATAGACTTTATATAAAAGACGAAATTTTTAGTCTGCCATTTTAGTTTGTAGGGTAACCATAATTTATAATGTTCATGACACTCATTTGATTTAATCTAACATATAGGACTACTGTGTTAACTGCGGCTTATTTCCACCGTCGTTGTGTGATCACTGCTTTATGTATCAGTTACCACAGGCCAATGTAGATAATAGATCAGAGAACTATGTGCTATAACAAATATAGCTAATATTCTATTTTAAAAACATTAAACTACAACGTACAATATACCACTGAGTGGCTGTGGACTGACTGTTAATTTTGTGCAAATACCTAATGGTGTTAATTTATTTTATTAGAATCACTTTAATGACTTATTTAGAGGAGATGTTAATGAGATTTTATTTTAAGAATATTTCTTTCAAAAATTTTTTATTCTTTTTGTTTAGCAATCACAACTTGATTATGTTTAACCGAGATTATGTTGTAAGAATATATTATAAACTAAGCGAAAATTGGTAGAAAAAATACTATTCTCGACAGTATAGAATAAGAAAAAAAAAATATACATATAACTGTTCATGTAATCAAATTAATATCAAAAATAAATTATGTAATACGAACATTTATATAACGAAAATATTGTTGAATACATTTTGAAACTTGTAATAAATTTTTGTCGTAGTTTTGTTTGATTATTTTAAATACATTTTGACGTCCCGCTAAAAACAGCCCTATAAAAACAAATATAACCCACAAGCTTCTGCCCACGACGTCGTCCGTGTCAAGTTTTTGCTCCCCTGACCCTTCCCGACGCATCGAATTGCCTGCCAGCTTTCGTCCATTTTTCGTTGCTGCTCCGCTCCTTTTGCCCGTAGCGTGATGCTAAGCCTTCCTCAATAAATAGGCTAACCAACACAAAAAGATTTTTTTTCAATTCGGACCAGTAGTTCCTGAGATTACCGCGTTCAACCAAACAAACTCTTCAGCTTTATAATATTAGTATAGATTTCTCCAACTCACAAGGTGTAAATGGAACACACCTATTGCTGAGCATGAGTTCCTGGGTTAAATTCCCAGGTCGAGTCTTGTTGGGAAATTATATCAGGAATTTCTCAGCAGGCGGGACTCTGGATTCGTGTTCGGTTGGTGTGACTGACACTGGCTAGTCCATCATCAGGGATTTTAATTTTGATAACACAAACAATTTTTCGCCTAATATCAGAATTAGTCGGTCACTCATTCAAAAGTTACAAGGGTTTATTGGTAGCCGATCTAGAGAGAACCTTCCCCAGTTTGGCCATTTGAATCTCGAAAACTAGGGCACCTAGCGAAGATCTGTTTTCTCCCAAATTTAGGCGATTATCACACTGCACCGCGCACCGTCGGGGAGGGCGGTGGCGGTAAAGCGGATTGACCGCGCGGTCGGTTGGTGTACGTGTGTTAGGCATCAACGGATTTAATAGAGGGCAATGCGACATGAGATCCGCTTCACCGCCTACTGCAGCGGTGCGCGGTGCCGTGTATTAATCGCCTTAGTCGGAACTAGTCGCCAAGTCACAGATTTAATCGGGTCTTAGTTTAAAAATATAATGAGTTCAATTTTTAAGTTAAACAGGATACATTTTAACCAGTGCGCAAAAAAAATAAGTTATCGTTAACGAAAGATGTTTATTTTGAAACTAGTTTTTATGGTAACTTGTAGAGGTGAGGCGTATATACTGGTACAGGTATATATACCAAGTATGTGCTTCCCAGTACGCAGCCCGGGTACAGACCGGAATACTGGGTAAATACCTTGAAGGTATGACGTCATGATACGCATAGGCAAAGAACTCAGACGTACATAGAAGCACAGTTCTTAAGGATTATTCGTGCCGATTCTACTGGGGACATGTCCCCACGGTTAGTTCTCGCTTAGTGGCGCTGACGGCAGAATCATTCTCGCGCTCACTCACTCTCGTATTCTCGCGCTCACTCACTCTCGTAGGCTCAAGCAACGAATTCAGATGCCGGCCCGTACCCCGCACCGCAGCGCGACTGCAGCGCTGCCCAAGCGGCTGTTTGGGCCGCCTTAAGTTTGTCTTCAAACCGGCCATAAGAACTGTGCTTCTATGTACGTCTGAGTTCTTTGGCATAGGCTAGTACGAAACGGACCGCTACCACAAGGTATCAGCCAGTTCGTGCAACATCGGTCCGCCGAAACCTCCCGAAGCTACCCGACCGCTTACGGCAGAACCCGAAGCGTCATTCGTGCTTTAGGAACGTTCGGACGATCTAATTCACTTAGAAAAAAAAATACATATGCCTACGTCCTTTCGGAATATAATTCCGTAACAATGTTATTGCATAAAAAATATTATGAATTACTTTTTTATCATATCAAAGAGCTCCCTAAAACATAATAAAGTAATTTTTAACAACGCAGCTACTCTAGTTAGTCAGTTTAAATAAAATTAATGTTATTTTGCATATAATATTTAGCACTCACTAGTAATGTCAATTAATGCGATTTCGCATAAATTTCATTAGCATGTGAATTCTTGAGTCTTAGCATGCTAATTGCTATTGCTATGCTATTTGCTAATATGACGATAATTGATAATAATGAAGTATGTGATTTTTGTTAATATGCGAATTAAAAAACGCGTTCGCTTTATAATGTCGTCGCCTAGCGTGCGTTTATTTTACTCGCCGATGTTTTATTAATGCTGGTACACATACCTTTTTAATGTGATCCGTTCAACAGTTTACACCAAAATATTTATATACAAAATTTAAAATTATTATTTACACTTTTATAGGTATATGACCACTTCTCACTACTTTTTACTTCCTCCTATTACACTATGTTCACACTATGATCTATTTAAATACAATAATAAGCACAAGACGAAAAAATTTAATTACTGTAAGTTCGAATAGGTACCTACGTAAACTAAACTCTCACTATCACTTGCCAAAACGTAATGAAATTTGACACAAAAAGACGCGCGCCACGCACGTGCCAAACAAATTATTATTAAATAAACAATCACGCATTCATTCAATCAAAACTTACCCAACATACCCTAATTACGAGTAAAACAAAGACAATAAGATAATAATTGCCAAACATCATTCTTCGCACCACCTTGCTAATGCTAATAATTTAAATAAATTAAACAATCACAAGCGTTCATTCAATATACAACCCTAAGTACGCGCAAATCAAAGTTAATAAGATAATAATTGCTTAACCCATTCTTCGCAAGTTCGCAGGACCTGCTAATAATTTTCACGCGCGAAAAGTCTCGTTCACGTGAAACCGATAGATTTAGTATTCCGGACTTCCCGTGGGTGCGACGGAGAGCGAACACTACCGCTGCGTGCGTCGATGCTTTGACGTAATATGATAGTATGAAATACGAAGCGATAAATTCACTTCGCACTTCACAGAATTTCGCAACTACATTTAATTTGCTAAATGCTAAATGAGCATTCGCATGCTAACAATGAATGCGAATGCTAATTAATCCATCACTAGCACTCACTAATAACCATCTTCATATCTCTTAATTGAAACGTCATACCTACATAATATTGGAGGTATGCCATACTTATCGCATACGTTTACTTATCGAAATCATAACACACCCAAATACTTACAGGTATTTTGAAACCCTGTTTTTATACCAGGTATTTGGCGATACCCATACCTTGCAGGCCGGGTATGGAGATTGGCAGGTATATCTCATCTCTAGTAACTTGCGCGTGGCGCCGGCGGGCGCGGCAGCGGCAGTGAACGACCGAGCGTAGCTCTAGTACCTACCAGCTGTTCGATCGATCAAAATTCTAAGAAGTTAGAAGTACGTAGGTACTTCTAACTTCTTAGAATTTGCCGGCATGTGTTTGCTGACCTATTACTATTTCGATATCATATTACGAAATATGTAGGGTGCCCACAGTTTACTGATTTAAGGTCGGATAAAAATTAAAAAAAAAGTATTGAAAAAATTATTGAAATGTGTTCTATTACTGATACTGAACGACCAAAAAAATTTGCGCACTGGTTAATATCCTGTATAGTCTAAGAGCTAGATCGAAGATTTTACAAAAAATTGCCAAGAAAAAATATTTATATTATACTTTTATTTTTATCGGTCTAAAGTCATAAGAAATGTCAGAGAAATATAAATTCTCAATTTAATAAAAAATAATAATAACTCGTATTAAAAAAATACTCAGCTTTTCGAAGTAGGTATCCATGTTTTCCGTCTAAGCTGAATAAAAAAATAATTTGTGTGGCGAACCAAACAATATTTCAGGTTGGCACAAAGTAATGACGCACTTGATTTACGTTTTTTTTATTTTTTATTTTCTTACATATTAAGTATATTTTACATAAACATTTAAAAATATAAAAAAAAATAGTGACCCATTGGCATCGGGAGTAGGCTCAAAGCTGCTGGTGGTCAGGGCTCTAGAGAGAGGAACCTCCTGACTGCGTGCCGTGTCCAGGAGTGCTACCTTTTGAATCGAGCCCTTGACCCAGCCGCGCAATGAGAGCCTCCTGAGGTGTTAGTTGAGGCTCTTTGCTATTAGGCCATTTACTGTAATGATTATCGGTTCAATGATTGCAGAGTCCACATACCACATGTCGACAACCTCGTGTGCTAAGTCAAGATACTTGATTTTTTTATCTTGTTCAGCTTTCACGAGATTCTCGTCATGAGATACAACGATATCAACAATCATTGCACGACGCTCTCGTCGATCTATCACCACAATATCAGGCTTATTGGCTACAACAGTCCTGTCAGTGATGATAGATCGATCCCAGTACAATGAGGCATGGCCAGTCTCGAGCACTGGGTCGGGCTCATACCTGTAGTATGGTACTTCAGATTCCACAAGGTTGTACTGCAAAGCAAGTTGCTAGTGGATGGTCCTAGCTACTAGATTGTGTCTGTGCAAGTATATTGTGTATATTTTTACCTACTTAAAAAAGGAGGAGGTTCTCAATTCGACTGTTTTTTTATGTTTGTTAGCTTATAACTTTTGACTGGGTGAACCGATTTTGATGATTCTTTTTTATTAGAAAGCTGGTGCTTCCCATGTGGTTCCATTTTAATTTGGTTCCATTCTGACAACGGGATTCATGTGCAAACCATATGTCTTAAATTTGCATTAAGTATTTGCGCGACAAATGAACGAATAACGCGATTAGATTAGTGCGGGGTACATACCATAACTAAAAAAATAAAAGCACCACGCCCTAGCACCAGCTCATGCAGGTGGGCGCTTCCGCTAATTCACGAGTGGTAGCATTCGGATTCGACTGCAGTTCGCGGCGTAAATCGTCATCATTTACTGCGGGTGGTCTTCGTGAGCGTGGCTATCTTTCAAGACTCCTGGCTCCTGATTTATAACGGTCAAAACCATAGGGACACCGTCACATGGCTTGTACTTCCAGCGCCCAATGCAGTGTTGAAATTGTTAGCCGCAGACCGCGCACTGTGGCCTAACAAGTACTCATGTAAGTATAGTATAGTGTTCGAACTTATCACTCGTCCATTTTTTTTCAATCAGACTAAACCGGTTTTTTTTAAAATGAAATGTCATCAATGACTGATCGGTCGGACTGTTTAACCGGGTTTGCCTGCGATTTCCTTAATGAATGAAGGCCTTCAGTAATAAAGTTAAAAACTAAAGCGACTACTGGCTAAGGTCACCCCCTGTGGGGTACGGGCTTCGCTGATAGAGGGGAGCAAGAGACGGGCTGGATCTGAATGATTATTATTAAGGGACGAATTTAAAGCCACAGGCTCAGCTACGGCATGGGCTGGCACTTCGTCGAGCAGGGCTCGGGGGGGACTATTTAGTCAGGAGCGTCACGAAGGACCTCGGTGTCGAGGTCGGAAAGATAGACTATGCCCGAAAACGTTATGGGCCGAAACTGGCAGGCAATTCGATGCGATGGGAAGAGTTAGGGGAGCAAAAACTTGACGTGGACGAAGTCGTGGGCAGAAGCTAGTCATAATTAACTACCGACTTGATAGCCTCATTTTCCGCAATTTTCCGGCCGACCGCAAATATTATTCGATCACATCCGAATCCGATCACATACACATCCGTAGTTCGTAAATTAAAATCACAATTGTATACGAAAATAAAATATACAGTTAAAAAGCTGAAATAAATGAGTTTTTTTTTTATTAATTTTGAGGGTAGATGTTAGTTATGTTCGTTCTGGGTACTACAGTACCCCTTGGCGCTCTACAGGCTACAACTTTTGTATTCTGTATTTACCTACTGACTTTTCTATATATTTCCGTTGCTGTCGTATGGATACTGTTGGTGAAACAAATTTACACCTTACTATTACGGAACCTATAATATATATAGTTTCATTCCAGCAAACAGGGCGCTATAACGCGCCTAAAATTGAAAATCGAAAAGACAATGTTGCACATTTTTTAATAGAAAAATCTCATAGGTATACTGTAAACAAAGTTTCACTCGGATACTCGGATATCTTACACCACGAAGGTTTAATTTCAATTCAAAGTATCCATTATAAAACGGCAATTTCATACTTAAGCCCCTATTTTATTCTTAAAGTATATTTGGATAATTATCTATTCTTTTAGACACTAAAATATTGAGCGAATTCACTATGTTCCCAAGACACCCGTCACTAAAGATATCGAGAATATCAATTCTAAAAGTTTAAAAACACGATGGAAATATTTCAATCTATGGTTGAGTTTATCCGGTGCGTGACGATAGAACTGAAAAGCTCGAAATAAAACCCTGCTAAGTAACTTATTAGAAAATATTTATTAATATAAAGTATATTCATAGCTGTTCAACATGTTAATTATTTGAAAATAAAATAAAAAAGTTGTTGGACTTGTAGTTGATACTTCCAAGTGCCAACACAACAACTGTCGTGTTTCCGTAATCAACAAACGACGTTGACGTTTCACCGCGTAGCAAGTGAAAGTGTCACGTCGATTGGATTCCTGTCAGAAATATTATTATTCTGGTATATTTCACTCCGCCTGCCTAGAGGTACGATATTTTCAACGTTTTCTATTATCAATCAATCATGTTATCAATTTTTAATTTATGAAACACATGTTACAGTCAAATTTGTTTTAACAAATAGTACATTTTCAGAAAGGTTATCGCCGGGAAAAATGGGTGTTAAACCTGCAATTGGAAGAAAATCTAACAAAAACCCACCTATTTTTAGTCATGAATTTGTGATCCAGAATCATGCGGACATTGTTTCGTGTGTGGTGATGGTGTTTTTGGTCGGGCTTATGGTACAGGTGAGTGACAAGTCTGCCACGTAAGCTAGGTACCTCCGTAAATATGTTTTCCATATAATAGTATTCGTTTAACTCTATTTATGAAACAGCTGTTATATTAATCTTGCAGTCTACGACTCCCATAGCGAGTTTATTCATCAGCCTGCATCATAATGTCAGTGGTGTTGAGCCCACCAGAGAAGCGCCAAAAGGAGAGCCATTCTTCTACGAAGCAGGATGGAAAGACGCCTGTGCAGTATTCTTTTACTCGTTGGTGTGCATTGTAATGCATGCCATCCTCCAGGAGTATTTCTTGGATGTAAGTATAACATGGTTCAAACATATGTTTAAGTCAGCAAACATCATAAAAGTCTGTTATTGTGATCTATTAGACTGAAAATGGTTTATTTTTAACTGTGATTTTCATTTGTAGAAAATATCAAAGAAGTTTCATCTGTCCAAATCAAGACTGAGTGCCCTGAATGAGTCGGGTCAACTGGTTGTGTTCCATCTTGTGACTCTTGTGTGGGGTGGGGATGCCATTTTCCGTGAAGGATTTGTCTTCAATATTTCACAGTTGTGGGATGGTAAATATTTCATATTAAATACTACAAATCTTTTTTTTACACTTATGTTATGGATAATTTGTGCATTATTATTTAGAATTCTAAAAATAACGAGACCACAGGTAGTACGGGCTGGTGTCCACAACTCCACGTCTGAGCCCGTATTATGCATATGGTAACGAGACCCTAGAATATTAAATAACTGGACCAGTTTTGATATTCAAATTCACATCTAAAGTAAAGAAAATTTTAATAAACTTTACTGTTAAGTTACTTTAGAATAAATTAACCATTGGTACTTTATGACGTATTATGAATTTTTTGATGATTTCTCTTAAAAAATGCATATTTATGTAATGATACATGATATTAATTATAACAGTAAGGAACTACATCATTATTTCAATGATACGGTACCATTCTTACTATCATAGTTTTATAATGTCCTGCGAATTGGAGAAAAATACTAATCATCTTTTTTAAGTTTTTATGCAATTGTCAAGTTAAGATAATAAATTTGCTTACAAAGTTATTAAAAAAATGGTTAGTGCATACCTGGAAATCAACTTAAGTAAATCCAATCATTTTGTCATTTTAGTAAAAATGCTGACACTGGAAATGTATGTTTATTTAGCATACTTAGAGGCAAACTTTCTCCAATATGAGTGATAAAGTATCAAAGTATTTAGGGCACTATAGTTTGACATTACCTTCTCTTTGCTCAGGCTACCCCAACCATCCAATGAGTTTCCTGCTCAAGCTTTGGTGGATTGTGCAAGCAGCGTACTGGATCCACACCGTCCCCGAGTTGTACTTCCAACGCATCAAGAAAGACGAATGGCTTGCCCGTATTAGACACGCATCTGCTGCATTTGCTTTTGTTGCACTGGCTTATGGATTCAAGTAAGTGCATTTTTATTTGAGGTGGTAAGATAGAGAGAAATAAACTAATATTTTGGAGTTATGTTTAAATAATTATAAATTGAATAAATACAAGAAAACCAATATGGGCCACCTATACAGTAAGATATGTTGTTTGTTGATACTATTGTTAAGAAAAAATGAGATAAGTACATCTATCTCTCGTATAAGTATTATAATCAACTACTTGTGTTATTGATACCAAAATAATGGATAAAACCAATTACTTTTGCAATTGAAATTATCACTGTTCAACATAGTAATCCTAGTTATCTGGTAGGTTGAACTTATCCATTTTCATTTTATAAAACCTTTCATAATCAGAATCGATTTTTATTACGTAAATAAATCAAATGCTACTGGTCCCTACTGGTAGGTGGCATGTTTTATTTTGTCAGCAATTAATGCTCATGACTTATATAATGGCTGAGATAAGCACTTGTATAATTATACCTACCAACAAGTGAATGTTTTCAATAACATAACTCATGATTTTAAAACATTACTCTGGGATATCTAAGTATATATCTGGGTACAGGCAGAACTATACTGTCATTTTCTTACAAAGAATTTACTAACAGATGAAGTCAGTTATAGTTTGCCTTATGTAGGCTGCACCAAAATAGCACGTTTTTAGGGTTCCGTTGCCAAATGGCAAAAAACGGAACCCTTATAGATTCGTCATGTCTGTCTGTCTGTCTGTCCGTCCGTCCGTATGTCACAGCCACTTTTCTCCGAAACTATAAGAGCTACGCTGTTGAAATTTGGTTAGTAGATGTATTCTGTGAAACAAATCAAGATTTTAACACTAAAATAGAAAAAAAAAAAAATTTGGGGTTCCCCATACTTAGAACTGAAACTCAAATTTTTTTTTCATCAAACCCATACGTGTATATGTGTATAATAGGTCTTCAAAAATGGTATTGAGGTTTCTAATATCATTTTTTTCTAAAATGAATAGTTTGCGCGAGAGACGCTTCCAAAGTGGTAAAAAGTGCCCCCCCCCCCGTAACTTCTAAAATAAGAGAATGATAAAACTCAAAAAAATAATAAAATACATAACCATGTAAACTTCCACCGAAAATTGGTTTGAACGAGATCCAGTAAGTAGTTTTTTTTTAATACGTCATAAATCGTAAACCGCAATTTACCTTTCATTTAATCAACTCAAATATAAAAATTAAAAAAAAAAAACATTTAATTTCATATACATAAACCGAGGATACCTACAGGTTTGTACGGAACCCTCGGTGCGCGAGTCCGACTCGCACTTGGCCGGTTTTTTATTTATAACAAACAAAGAAAAGAACGAATAAATATAAATAGCAAATAAATGCATTTATTTGCGGTAAACATGACACAAAGAAATACCAAACAAAAAAATAAAAGAAAAAGCTGGGGAAAACATACGTCACATCCACGCAAAACGGCCATCGCTCAGCATAATAGTGCAACCTTATGCGAGGCAGAGTCCTAAAGCTGGGTTCAGCGACAGCCGGCGCTGAGCAGATAACGTCGGTCGGTTCAACAAACAATGGGTTAAATAAGAACAAATCATCATCATCATTTCAGCCGTATGACGTCCACTGCTGGACATAGGCCTCCCCCAATTTGGGGGGGTTTGCCATAATCGCCACGCTTGGCAGGCGGGTTGGCGATCGCAGTATGGTGGTATAATGCATAAAGAACGCTGCTGCCCATTCTCTAGTTAGTCCCTTAATCGCCTTTTACGACACCCTCGGGAAGAAATGGGATGATGCTATTCTTTACGTCTGGCATCACACGGTACCAAACTAAATAAGAACAAATAATAAATCCTAAATGTAAAAAATATATTATTAAAAAGTAAGGTAGTATAACTGACATTAGCTTTGTTCTTCTGTTGTGATAAATATTTTTATTCTATCAGGTTCCAACGTGTGGGTGTCTGCTTGGTTGTGCTGCACTCTCTGGCCGAGTTTGTGGCTCACAGCTACCGACTGAACACCATCCTCAGGGGAGAACGTGAAGACTGGTTAGACAAATGTAAGTACAAAATCACATTAATAATTTTCAACTTTGGGTTCATCATGATCACCATGGTTGTGTATTTTTGTGAAACAAAACATATATAAATAGTAATATAAAAAAGCAAATCTTTAATTTGAGTAACTGACATGCCTGCATGCATGCATTTAGACTGGCCTGTTAGTCTAGTGGTTAGTGACCCTGACTGCTAAGACTGAGGTCGTGGGTTCGATTCCCACCCAGGACAAATCTTTGTGTGATGAGCACAATCATTTGTTCTGTGTCTGGGTGTAATTTATCTATAATATGTATGTATTTAGAAATATATAAGTATGTTTATCAGTTGTCTGGTTACCATAGTACAGGCTCTGCCTAGTTTGGGATCAGATGACGTTGTGTAGGTTGTCCTAAAGATATTTATTTATTTATGCTGATATATACTGGTTTTTTTGCCATGTATTCAGTTTTTAAAGGGTAATGCTTCATTTAAAATGTGTCGCAAATTGATTACTGTTAGGCATACAAGATTATTCTGCTAACAGTTCTTTATTTTATTCTCAGTAAAAGTGCCAGAGATAAAAACTAAAGTATCGTAGTGATGATGTGATTTATTTGCTCCTATTCTAACGTGTACTCTTCCGCAGTCTTGGGCCTGATCAACGGCGCCGTGTTCGTGACAGTTCGGCTGTGCTCGCTGGTGCTCGGCGTGCTCACGTTCTACTTCGGGCTGGCGGGCGCCGCCCAGCTGGTGCTCCGCGTCGCTGCCTTGTCTCTGCTCGTCTCCTTCCAGGTAAGACACACGTGTTTTTGTCTCATATTAGCCTCATCTCCAAGCTGTCTGACAATTTGTTCTCTATTTAACTTGGTCAGCAAACATTTTATTCGCATCTGTGTACATCATACGATTTTAAACACTGTTTTATTATTTGCTGACCTTGTTGAATTGTGTTTTGCACTTATTGAAGCTGTTTAACTTGTCATGTATAATACTTTGATGTATGTGCAGTTTACTAGTTGTTATACTGGGAAGTAGTTACAATACAATAGTCTGATTTATTGTCAGCGTTTATGATGTACATTAATTCTTTTTTGTTTTGGAACAGGTTTACCTAATGTTCAACTTCATCTCTGAAGCCATCAAGCAGAGACAGGAGATCCGTCAACAGTCGCAAGCTAAGCCCAAGAAAGAGAAAAAAGAAAAGCCTAAGAAGGAAAAAGGTAAATAAACTCCTAACAATCCCTTGCCGTTTTCGACATATTTCTGCAAGAGTTGTGAATTTGATTATACCTCCGCAAAGTACATGTTATTTTCAGAACGATGTTTATATTACGTTGTTGTTTTTGTGAACAGTAAAGAAAGCCCCGGTTGAGGAATCGGACCTGCCCGAGGTGGACCAGAACACAAACAAGACGCTGCGACAGCGACAGAGCGCCGTCAAGGCGAAGTGAACTGCACTCACTCATACAATACTTTGACATTTACTGTAATAATAGGTTGTCGTCATCCCGTTGTAACTGAGTCTTTCCACTACTACACTTTAGTTACATTCTCTTCCCCTTTAGGTATCAATGTTCTAGCACAAAACCGTACTTTTGTATTGTGAGATTCGTAGCGGACTCTGGTACATGTAATCGATGTCGATGTTAATTGATGTTAATTAAATAAGTATCAAGCACGTACGTGACAAGACTTACTTTATCGTAGTTAATAATATTGTATTTTCTTTTTACGAAACATTAATTTAGACTGTGGAACATTATCGTCATTAAAAGTATAGTGGATACAGGGTTGTAAAAATATCTTGCTAAAGTGTAAAAAAAATGATGTCTAGGTTAAACTGTTGTTTATATGAATATATTGATAAGAATATTGAAGTACTGTGTGTTCATACACATTAAATGATGAAAATTCCATTTTTATTTTGCATTTCAATATTTAAAGAAATTATTTTTTTGTTGTAATATGTTGAATTCCAGTACGAGTTTACATTTTAAATTATATTTTTATATTTACAGTATACTTTTACTATAATTAACAGTTTCTATATTTTAACGAGATTGATGTTTTTCTTTGAGATTGTAATCAGGTGTGCTGTTCAGTTAATATTATTCTTTCTACATATTCATTGCATTTGGTACGAACGTTTTGCCTCGTGTTACACTTTGAGATTGAATCCGTGATTATTGTTATACTTTAATGTGAAAGTAAAGAAATAATGAAATTATTCTTCCTAATGTGAAATTGTGCTCATAAATTATTATATAATTTTCATGAGAATTGTCAATTTTAAAAGCTTGATGTTATTTTTATTTCTAATAAAATTTTGTAAGAAATCATGTGAAATTTTTGATTTTGCTATCCTGGCATCAAGATCGAATTAAAAATGTACAGTGAGAAAGTTTTTGCCTGTTTTTAGAGCTGCGAAACCGGGCATACGTGCCAAAAAAAGAAGAAGTTTAAAACCTTTGTAAAAAAGAAGTGAAAGCCGTAAAGATCACTACACCTTAGGATTTTTTTTTAAGTTCTTACAATAGCCATGAATTGCGAATCTATTTTGTTTCTATTCATACTCCGAATAAGTTAGGACTGGTTTAGATACGAACCCATAGCACCCATCTATATGCCATCTACATAACTATAATGGTCTGAAATGCACGTGTGGAGTACCGACACGTCGGTCCAATTCTTGAAGCGAATATCATGCAACGGGTGTATTAATATTACACAGGTGTTTCGTTAGCACCTCGAGGCACCGTCACAGAACACATATACTCAAGAGGGCACCGTACTGCGTATTTCGCGTCATATCGATAAGGCCTCGAAAGTAGGCTTCCGCCGTTTAGTAGGTAGTGGTATATCATGTAATACTATTCTCCAGAGTAGCCCGCGAAATTTGAATTTCGTAGGCTACCCTCGACCCTTTGAAAAACCTTGTTTTTCTACGTTAAAATAGCAGCGTTTTACCTTCAATAAAATGCTTGTTGTGTCGGAGACTCATTTGGGGTCATAATTATGTTTATACTAGCTTTTGCCAGCGGCTTCGCCCGCGTCGAGGTCGGAATTATCCCGCGGGAACGTACTACCGGGATAAAAAGTAGCCTATGAGCGAATCCAGGTTATAAACTAACTGTGTTCCAAATGTCATCCAAATCCGTTCAGTAGTTTTTGCGTGAAAGAGTAACAATCATCCACACATCCACATCCATACAAACTAACTTTCGCATTTATAATATTAGTAGGAAAGGATGATCCCGAATGAGGTCGAAATACACAATAATAGAGATAAGAACTATTTTTTATATTAACATTGTTCTAGCATAGAAAATAATTTCTATTACGATTTTCCAACTCGATTACCTACTCGAGACTCGCGTTTTGTTTTGTACACTAAACCCTCTCAGAGAATCCACGCGCTTTATTTTAAATACAATACACAGATTACATCACTAGACCATCCATGGAATGATTGATACAAGAAATACCTAAAGGGGTTTAATTATAGTGACCAACGTTAAGACTAATTAATGGCTAAAGTAAATTAACAATGTTATAGTTAATTAACTGCTCAATAAAAAATAGCAATAAAATGTAATACTTAACTTCGGTTATGGATTATCCTTAGACAATTCATACACTGGTTTATACCTATATTAATAGATCTGTAGTAAATGATCGAATATCATAAGGTATATCATAGGCACCTAACGTTATTTCATTAAATAGGTACAGTCAGCATCAGTAGGTAGGTACCTGGATATTTACTTCGTAGTAGGAAGGTGATGCATTAATGCTAATGTGCTACTTTTTTGCCGATAATATTATGTACCAAAATACTCCAAAACTAGAATCGTTATGATGACAATATAAAAACTAGATAGTTTTAGCAATATCAATCTTTGTAATTCCTGAATAACAAAGATTGATAATGCTAAAACCATTTCTTTGAAACAGTGTTAGCCGTTATCATAATTCGTAAAATAAATATTGCAAGTTGTTAAATATAACATTATTTTGGACCATTTAAAACTTTTTTGTGATGTTGACTGTACTAGAACTAATTGTTTCCTACCATGTTAACAATGGGTAAGTATGTTTAATGACGCTGTACCTACCTACTTATTAAGAACTGAGCATTTTATGTTTATTTTATCACTTAAGTGGTTATCTCGTCAAAATCATAAACATCGCTTTATTATTTTTGAGGTACTTCGATATGTAGCTAGGTACTATTTGTGATTGACATGGACATGCAATGTGGTGGAAATGACTAGGTAGCTATACGAAAGCAAAACCCACCCTGCATGGAATGGGAAACTTTATAATTAGAAATGTTGTGCACACATGTCTCTAGGCTGTTAGAACGTATAGGAATTTAATACATAATATGCATTCTAACACAAGAAGGGCTTGTGGCTAAGTTACAACAGCCGCACAGGTCAATCGCTCAGGTTAAGCTACGCTTGCCGCGGTTGGTCTGTGGATGGGTGACCATCTTTACATACCAAGACCCTTCCGTGCCTCGGAAAGCACGTTAAGCCGTTGGTCCCGGCTGTCTTTCATAGATCTTAGACAGTTGTTACGGGTCGTCAGAAGCCCGAAAGTCTGACAACCAGTCTTACCAAGGGGTTATCGTATTACCCAGTAACTGGGTTGTGGAGGTCAGATAGGCAGTCGCTCCATGTAAAATACTGCTACTCAGCTACATCCGGTTAGACTGGAAAGCCGACCCCAACATAGTTGGGAAAAGGCTAAGCAGATGATGATGATGCATTCTAACATTCATTTCAAGAGTTCCCGAAAGTGACCACTAAGGAAGGATGAGAGAATTCGCTCCGCAATGGGTTTAATAGGGGATGAAAATTTGTATGACAGTTTGTCAATTTCACCGATGGGAAATCCCGTCGATATGGCTTGTTGCGGCTGTCATTGTTAAGGCCTACCTAAAGGAGGACAGTCCATGTTCCACACATGGCCTACCTGATCCATACCCCGCAGAAGCATAAGGACTTGTGGTCTCATATGAAAAGTCTACTCACATAGGTAATAAATAGGTTGGTTAATAAATTAGGAGCACGAAAGCTACGTAGCGAAAACTACTCAAGGAAACTGAATTGCGGAGCGTCATTCCAAACAGAAAAATGCGAAAACATTGATGATCGAAAGTTTGTGTTGGCGCTTCGTAACTTCTCAGTGTTTAATTGAGTATAGTTACCTATCCAGGTCATTTTCTGCAATTGTAAATCCAGAATAAAGATTTTATATAAACTTACTTGAGGTTTAGTTCACTCAAAAAAAGCTGAGTAAAGCGTCGATTGTGTCAAGCCACAAGAAAAAGTTAGATCTAGTTGACCAAAATTGATCTAGCTCCAGATTGATAAAAAATACAGGCTTATTCTAGGAAATCTAAATATTTTTGAAAGCTCTTACTTTGCCTTTTTTCCGTAGGTACTGTTATTTTATCTTTGTATAAACTTTAAAGTTGAAATACTCTAGGGCTTCAGCAAGTAAGAGATATGAAGAACTGGGATCCGTATATACCTATATATTGTAATAATTTAAGCTCATAGGCTGACGTATTTAATGTCCGTATCCACCGCGCGGCCAACTCTTAAAATTTGATGAAATTTTGCCAGGAATTAGTTGTAAGGCTAATGTGTATGGACAATATGTTGCTAATTTGTTGCAGCAAATAAACAAGAAAAATACTAGAAAATATTTTTAATAATTTTTTTAGAGTTTATTTTAGTTGGCCGCTCGGACGGCAATATGCCTAAATTACAATGGAGTTTATTTCGTTATTAAAAGTAGATTCAAGCTTAGTTCTAGTACTAATTGACATGTAACGTAACCTTGTTTGGATAAATGTGGCGTAAATAAAATTACTATATTCTAAAGTTATTCTAAAATTGAAATAAGTACCTGTAAGAAAATGTGTCTACATTCTGTGTCTTACATTAGTTTCAGTTAATTTATAAATGCTATGGTAGTTTATTAAAAAAAAATTATAATAATATTTTGTTTACTTTATATTACTTGATTTTTGCCTGTATGCTGATTTTGAATAAAGAAATTTTTATCGATTTGTGAATTTCACTTTTATAAGGTATGCTATAGGATGTCTTAAAGAGTTTCACCTTAAAAAAATAAGATAAGACTACCGAACATTCCAATAATGGCGATTCAGTCTCACTTTATTATGAAAATGTATCGTCACTCTACTCTAATACAGTTTCATACTACTTTATTTTAGTGAATATCGCCTAAAATATAAAGCCTGTAGTTATATTCGCCACATTTATACAAACTAGGCTACGATACCTGTCGATTAGTACCTACTAGAACTAAGCTTGAACCCACTATTAATAACGAAATAAACGCCATTGTATTTTAGGCATATTGCGGCCAACTAAAATCGACTGTAAAAAAATATTGAACCTATTTTCTAGTATTTTTCTTGTTTATTTGCTGCAAAAAATTAGCAACTAATTGTCCATACACATTAACCTCTATTAATTTGATTTAATAGTGAGATACGTACCTACACTTAACCTGAAAACTAGATATAGCATAACTTTTTGTATATTTAAGTTTTGATGATTTTTATTTTTGTAACAAATACAACAAATTAAGACCTTTCTTTTGATGTATCATTCGTCTATCTGCATTATTTAGATTCTGTGTAATCACGGGCGATCACTACGGCAAGTGGCGGTTCTAGCGGCCAACGTGGAAACGGACGTCGTATTTAGGGAGTCCTCTTGCATCTCTGATTGGAAGCCGTATCTCGTCAGAAAGTGGTCACGTCGATCTTCCCACGCCACTTTAATTAATCTTTTAGTGATCTAATTAATTTCCTGACACACTTTGCATACCTACACATTGAAAAATCGCGGAGCCATTTTTTTCTATAATTTTATGCAAAATATCTGGGTTATGCGGTTTAGATTTTGGATGGGTGTGACAAAATAAGAAGTTATATTACACCGGCTTGAGAACACACCTGAGAGTTCCGTTCATATCTAGAATACGGATCAAGTCACTTGTAATCTATGTAACTAATAATTAGGAGCATATCTAAAACATTTATTTTTGGGTTTAAGGCTCTAAACATGTAGTTGGTACCCTAAAACTAATTGCCTACTTACTTTCATTTCGGAACTCAGGTTTTTATCAAAGCAAATTGGCGTTTTTTGGTATCCATTCAATTTGATGATAGGTTTTTGCCGATGACGACCGTTATTGCGGCCCGTGCATCTAGATGCGCGTGAGTTTTCGTCGAGACGCTGCCAATGTCGCGATATATATAAGGCTTATAAAGTGTGTGAGCGAGTAGGGAGAAGCCAGTTGTTGTTCGACATTTGTGGAGTCTACACGTTGAAAATGCATAAGATTACTCTGTTCATCTTGGCGGCAGTGTTTGCCGTAGCCCTCGCAGGTTAGTGCCCCCCCGGTTTTTACCGCCACAGCGTCCGAGCTGACTCGTAATTTACTTTTCTAAGTGTCATTTCATGTAATTTCCGATTGGATTCAGACAAAGATCAATGATCTTGCATGTAATTGAATTTACTTTGATGATTCACTTTTTGGTTTGTTGAATCAGGAGGGTCAATCATCCCTGGGATGATTACCCAATGCAAAGGTTGGAGACAACTTATTACAAAGTGTCCAATATGTAGTTTATGAATAATACTTCGAATTGCGTCTATACCTAGACCTAGACTACTTGGTTTAGCTTTATCTAGGACAATTACCCAGTAAGCTGTTGTGTCTCAAATCGTATTATTTTTGTTAATTAACATGTATTGAGAAGAAGACTTAGGTTCATAAGAGGAACTTAAAGGATTGTTTTCAATTTTCCAAGCATATACATTGTTAACAGCTTTGTAGAGTCTTGTCGAGTCGCAAGTGCTGAAATATTACTTATTCTCGCTCGTTTCTACTATTGTTTTGTAGACTTGATACGACATGGGTTGATATCATTCAAACACTCATACATCTTACGAACAGTCAGAAATCAATGGATTCGTAGCTGCATAGCTTCTATCAAAAGCTCTTTTCCAGAAGTCTAAAAGTATTCGTAATAACGTTATAGCTCGATATGTTCCTTCGTGTTATAAGAACATCATATTTTTTGCAATTTTCACGTTTAGCATGATGATGTACTCGAAAATCGAATCTTGTTGGTCACGATTTGCTGAGGTCATGGATAAAAAGCAAACGCTTCGTGCGTTTAACTACAGCGATTAGCGATGATCTCAGCTTATAATGGTGAATAGCTTCCTGATTCATTGATACCTGCTTACATTCTTCCTTTAATTGTTACTTTAGGTTCAAGGTTTTCTAAATTGGCTAGAATTTAAGCCAGTCATGAAACATCTGTTTTTATAACAGTTCCGGTTTAATAAAAAAATTTAACGACGGGAAGAGTCATTAGATTTGAAGTACATTTTTAGAGAAAGCTATATCTGTAGGTCATAATTCTTGTACCTTTAGGCTTCTTATTATTAGGTTCCACTTTCAACTAGCTAGAAACCGAACCTGATTCATCAAAGTTCAGTTTTACCTATGCTGAAACCTACTTGGCTACTAGATATGTATAAAGGACTCACTAGTATGAGCACGAATGACATATATGTGCATTGTGCACATTCCAGAAGGACAGTACTATGTTCCCCGCGCCTACTACACTATAGACGCGGAGGGCCACGAGTCTGCACGGGTGCCGCTGCGCCGCCTGCGCCGCTCCCTGCAGCCCTACCCCTATGCGTCCGGAGGCGCCAATGCCAACGCCAACGCCAACGCTGAAGCATGTAAGTCATTTTCATTATAAACCTACTAATATTATCGATGCGAAAATTTGTTTGTTGTGTTGTCCTTCGTTTAGGCACGGAATGACGTTTATTTTTATAGGGATGGTAGTCACTAAGGGCCGTATAATCACTTTGCTTTTTATATCACAAAATATGAATTCCGGGATCAAATCCGCTAACGAAATCCAGTACAGTTTTAAATAAAAAAATCGACTGGCGTAGCGATCATACCGCGACCATTTCGTATAAGCAAGCCAGTATATTGTGGGCGTATAATTGGCCAATCGCGATTTTTGATTACATGTTCACCTTACCCTACGTTACTGATCAATTCGCTTCGTGTAAATACTTCTTTGTTATATAAATCTGAAAAAACCTTATCTTTCAGAGGTTTTCAGGTTAGTGTTGAAGCATGTTGGCGTAGTAGACACGCATAATCCTTCTTTCTATTGTGCTTCAGTGCCATTCATATTATGTGAAGTGCATAAACTCTTGTAACTAAATATAACGGTCTCAGCCATGATAATGTGTTGTGTCGTTATACGTAAGTACAGTAATGTGCATCTTTTACTCTTCACTAGAAGCCGCAATACGTTAATGGGCACTGAAAACTACACGCAACAGTAAAGTTTCTAACGACCGTGCGCATAAATTGTGAAAAGAAAAGCGCTCATGCAGCTTTATATGCGACACAATAACCCATAACTGAATAATCTATTGTTGAAACGTGCGGGACATGTTTTATGTCGAGCTACTGAGAGGGACACTGGGACACTCACATATTTCCATAATTCTCACAGCAATTTGAAAAGTTTATGTAGGCTTTATACACAGCCTGCATAGAGAATATATAATAAGTAGCTGGGTTAATTAATACATGCCTTGAAAAAAAGGCTTTGTTTTTTATAACTTCTGAAAATTAACTTCTTTGTTCATACTAAAAACAGTATATACGGGAGTGCAAGATTCAAGTGTTTTGGGACGATACTAACAGACAGTATCATCTGTTTGCTACTACACTGTAACTGACTGCAAGTCGCCATACCAAAAAGCATTTTTTTTACTAAAGCTATTATACATTTATATAAATGATATGAATAAACCGGTCATGTGGTTTACCACAAAATGGTGATTCACCTAAACCACTTTCCTAGCTGGAAAAATATTAGAATGACGAGGCAGAAAAGACTAGGCTGGTACATACCTAAGTTCAACATTTCGCAGTTAGGAACTTCACCTCTTCAGAATCAGAAGTATTTGTCAAAAGTAGTAAGTACTTACTTAGCTCTTCAGAGAGAGCTTCGTAAATCCATTAGCTTATTTATAAAAGACATGTTCAATGAGGCTCATCGTGTTTTATGAACTTTACTATTGAAAACTGACTTGACAAGAGTGTAAAATATACAAGCAAATAAAAATACAGTTACGCCGATATGATGTTCAGACTTCACGGTAATATATCAAGGCTGTGTGTAGTCACACGAATAATTAGCAAATAGAGTTTATGATGGATGGGACAATGTGTAGTTTATGGTACTAACAATGATTCTTTACTCATGTTAGGTGCTGTTCCGTAATTACGTCATTCATGATTAATTACGCGTTTGTTCTTGAACAAGTGAAGATTATTAAGAAAAGTTATACCTAATAATTTACTTCAAGTGAAGGCTTTTCACGAACAAATATTATTAATGCCAAGGTTGCAATAATTTGGAGAAGTATCTTCCTATTATATTGCTTACTATGCAGTCTAAGTCAAAATAAGCGTAACCAAAATGTAGCTTTATTTAGCATTTGAACTTAAGTATCAATTCATTCCGTACCGTGAATTTTGCATAGGATTTATTTCTTGGTCACGAATTTCTACAGATTTATTATTTCATATTACATTTAATCGTGCGTAATCGAGCATCATTGTAAGCGTATCCTTTGTTGTATTAAAACTACTTTATTTTTTACATGATTTTATACTTTTACCGCCTTAATTTTTTATTTACCTATTTATTTATTTAAGGATCGCCAACAAATGTTACATTCAACAGTTACACAGATTAGATTAATAAAGAATGCAATTAAACAAACCTGTTGAATTCATAATCAGATGTTTCTATAATCTTGAATCAATGGTTCTACAACAGCCTCTAACTAACCGAATCGAATGGCCGACTCGGGTCAATCGCAAGTTCAACCCGTTAAAGCCCATTGTTATGCACTAACTGCATTTCCCGACTTGGTATGCACAACCTCAGTACATGCTGTAGATACGCGGTACATATAATTGTCGTCGAATGTAGAACGGGGACGTGTCGAGTGAGCTTAAAAGTGTTGCGGCTGCGTCGCCGTCCGTTCATCTAACGGTCTCGAAATTCTCCAGGCGACTCGACGACGCCGGTCACTCGGTCTATATGCACAAAAAGTGATCGATAAACATCACTCAGAGGCCGAAAAATAAGTGGAGTAGTTACCGTTTGCTCATAAATTTATTTTTTAATGTCTATTATTGCGATCCACATCATTTTATTTGATTGATAGTAGGTCGGTTTATTAACAGGTTTACGCTTGTGCTCCTTTCTATGACCGCTGTTCTGCGTCTCAATTTGAGATAGAATTGGGTTTCATACTTGTAAAGTTATAAATTTCGCCTTTCTATTATGGACTAGGTTTTGCCAGTGGCTTCGCCCGCAGGGTGGTCAGAAATTATGCCACGGGAACGGACTACCGGAATAAAAGCATTATATGTGTTAAGCCAAGTTATAAAGTATATGCGTACCAAATTTCATCCAAATCCGTTCAGTCGTTTTTGCGTGAAAGGGTAACAAAAATTCATACATCCTCACAAACTTCACATTTATTACGTTGTCGGAAACCTAATACCGTTATATGGAGCGCAGTTGAAGCTAGGTACCTACTAAAACATTGCGAACTAGTCGTAATAACTATAATGGAGTCCAAACGAACGCACCATGCCCCACAAACCTTATCTAGTGTCGATCACACGGTTATCACCTTTATTACACGGGCTGGCCTTACGTTCAACTGCTGAACTTTGATAAACTAGCTACTGACTACAATGTAAGGGCCTAAGATATTATTGGCACAGTCACCAGATTGGTGATCATGGGGTACCTATACCTGCATAGTACCTGGTACTTGTTGGCAAGCCCACCCTGTTCTCCCATACCTATTCCCTTTTAATCTCTGGTTTTTGAAAACATTAGTAAAAGCCTTTTTATGAGTAATTGTGGATTTTATTGTCGGCTCTTCTCCATAGGAATCCAATAATCGAAACCTTGCACCTAACTTCTGACGTTTCATAAGGTGCCCATGTAGGATAACGTGAAATCAAATATTTTGAATTCAATACATATCGTAAGACTGAACACATAATTGTTTTTTTGCTATAGTTAGTTCATGGGAAGACAGACATGTTATGCTCCCGCCTGGTATACCTAGGTTGATCTACCTACGTTTTGTTGGTAAAATATAAAAGTTTACCAATTTTCGCTCGGATTAGTTCCACTATTTGACATTAATTTTATTACTACAGTTTTCGAACATTGTCTAATGTTCTTTCTTACCTGTGTTTTCAGATGGTGGTGGTTCAGCGACCGCGAACGCGAATGCCCGCGCTTCCTCCGGCGGTTGGGGTGGCGGCCGCGGTGGAAGCAACGGAGGCGGCAACGGTGGCTGGGGACTCCCCGCCGGCGGATATGGCGCATCCAACCCTGCACTAAAGTAATAATAATGAAAGAGTATCTAGTTAGAATGTACATAATGCACACAAAGCTACTACAATCTGTCAAATTTCCTTAATAGGTTTTCAGCTTTATCGCTAAAGTATTAGGTTCAAGATTGATTGGGAAAATTTGACAGTTTTGGAGGTTGATGTGCTGGCGTCCGTACAAGATTATTAAAAAGACTAGTATAAATTTGCCAGTCAGGAAGGTTGAAACCGTGATTGCGGGACGTATGTACGCACAGCGACAAATCAAGCTATACAAATCCAGTATAAGCTGACTTGTCATTGTACTAAAAGCCTATACAATGCGAGGCCTGCTAAAACGGGACATGTATCACTTAATATGTAGCCTTGTGTACTTAAATATTCATAGACGTGTAGGTTTTTTAATGTACACTGAGAATGAAAGACCCACGTGAACACACAGTGTCCTTCATATTTCTAAGAATAATGAAAGATATTAGCTTCATTTGACACTTATTTTGGCCAAGCGAGATTCACGAAAGATGTCAAGTCTATTCTCACGGTGATTCCGTCCGTTTTTGTAAATTAAATTAAGTTCACAAACTTCACTGAGTTCCCATGCAAATTAAAGTGGCATGTGAACATCAAAAAGTTCGTTCCATTTTTAACTTAGAGCTTTCACATACGACCGGCATGTTGCCAACGGCAAAGGTAACTGCTACCGTCGATACGCAACGGCCGCGGCAGTCGACGGCAGCCATGCCGCTCGTGTGTAAGAGCTCTTACCTGCATTTCATGAAACAATTCATTTTATGTGCTGCCCTAATCTCTATTAAAAAATATTGATTGAATGTGAAATAACCATCAACTAACTTGTATAATTTTGTGTGTTCCTAGGCACTAGTTCGGCGGCAGTGAATAACTTGTAGACTAACTCCATGGTGTCGGCCCATCCATCCTGAACGCGTATTTTCCACCAGTTGCACGCCCGCTCGCTAAGCGCACGCGCACCGCTGTGCAACTGCCGGAAGATTCTTTCCTATTTATTGTAATTAATTAATAATACATTAGTCTAATAAATGTTTTAAGCAATACCATTTGATTAATATTTTAATAACATCACATCCTGTGAGTCTTCATCTAAAAATCTTAAATCTTTTGTAAAGACTGATTTGGTGAAAGCATTTTCATTTCGTAACTGAAAGATAATTTACTATTCAATAATATTGCACAAGTTCCAAGTACAAAGATAATAATATGCCAGTGGATTCACTTTAGTAACCAATTTCAATATTTACTTTAATCAAACACCGATGTCGTAGCTGTTTGCACAGTTGCATTCAAAAGACATCAACGCGTTTAATTTGTCTGCACCTTTGTGAACCGCCATGAGAGTATTTAAATAGTTACAAAAAAACTTTTTACACAAAAAAACAACCGACTTCCTTAAAAAAAAACACTACAAAGTCAAAAATAACTTTAATTTCGAAAGTCGGTGTCTTAGGCTCTGTATTTAAGGTTTTTGCCACCGACTTCCGAAATTAAAGTTATTTTTGACTTTGTAGTGTTTTTTTTTAAGGAAGTCGGTTGTTTTTTTGTGTAAAAAGTTTTTATTTTTTAACTTTTTAGTTGTGGTAGATACTCCGCACTAATCTAATCGCGTTATTCGTTCATTTGTCGCGCAATACATAATGCAAATTTAAGACTTATATGGTTTTCACATGGACCCCATTGTCCAAATGGAACCAAATTAAAATGGGACCATTCGGGAAGCACCAGCTTTCAAATAAAAAAAGAATCATCAAAATCGGTTCACCCAGTCAAAAGTAATGAGGTAACAAACATAAAAAAAAAAAATTAAAAAAAAAAAATACAGTCGAATTGATAACCTCCTCCTTTTTTTGAAGTCGGTTAAAAACCGAATTCACAGTATTGTCGGACTATCATAATGTATTATTGGAAATGTTTATGATTATTGTTCATTTATACAAAACAGTTACTGTTAACATTTTAAGTTAATTTCATTAATCGGCATTTAGAAGCGGTAAAGTACAGTTATTTATTGATAATACTATTGGCCTACTTAATTTTTACCCATATTATGTTATTGACCATAGTGAATGAAATACAACTACAAGATAATGATGGACGACTAACCGAAAAATTCTAAAATCATTGGAAACTATTTTTAATACTGGACTATGAAATATATCAGCCCCCCAAATAGATGGCGGGACGAGCTAAACACAACGGCGATCAAAAGGGCTACTCAGTTGCAATCTGTTAAAAATACTCCGAGTTTCCCTACATTTTTTGACAAGTTTTGATTTCGTCATTTGATTGGGGCCGAGAAGAGACTGTGACTAGATTTTGAACGTTTTTAATTAAGAGAATATTGGTCTTTAGTAGTCGTAAGAGCTGGAAGTCGTGAGTTGTTAACCATTGCCCAGCAGAAGGGTGAGATTGATGTTTAAAATACCTTCATTGCTCTTGGTTATGTTAAGTTTATCATGTTACAGAAGGATCATGTTCTAATTGTAAGTATCACCCATTCATAACATTCATCTATCGACTCTTCTTCAGCTATATCGTGGGCAGGTTCTGTGTAAATAGATTGTGCAGTCGTTCGATGGCAGCAACTGTTAAGATCAATCAGTGTGGTGCATGTTATCAGGATCAAGTTACGTTCGTCGATCGACCATACAGTGCTTCTGTGGTCTTGAGATGAGAGAAGTTTTAGTTTGACACTATACCCTACTATAGTACAACACATAATTTTTAGCTGGTTATATTTATCTGACTACGGCGAAGCAAAAAGGAAGGCTTTATTGTGACCGGTATGCATTTTTGTCATCTGTTCCCGCATAACTTCTACTTATCATAATTACGACAACTACTTCCACTTTTTAATTGCCGTTTTCATATTTCAATGAAATACACTATTTAACTGTACTACATAATATAACAGCCAGGGCAATACAGCTTTTTGTGTCTTGATGTGAAAATAAATAAAGTAAAGCCATATATGACAAAAAATGTAGACCTTTTATCACTTGAGGCGATAATATCGCCTGGTCAACATCGATTGACCACAATCTAGTTCCACTTAACCGCATTGTTATATGTTGACCATTTAGTAATATCACATTTACTTACTGAAAAATGCGTGCACTGACTGGACAGAACCATTTCAGCGGATTCGGAATGTGTGGTTCTTTCCATGAAAGACCATCTCATCCCCAAATCATTGACCAAGATTTTGGCTCGACTTAAAAAGACCTCTGAGTTTTTAAGGTTTTTCTTTTCAGAGTAGTCCAAATTGAAAAATCGAACTTTTAAACACAAATTCATTTTTGACGTGTATACGACTTTTTATAATTTCTTTAACCATTTTACAGAAATTAAAATAAGACATAATTTATCATTTATTTCCACAGTTCTGGAATGACTCGTCGTCAGTTCGGGCCGGTGGTTGGGCGCTCGGTGACAGCCAGCACGTCCGTAGGTCTGGATGAGTCCGGAGCTGGATACTACGATCAGTCTGCATCAGTTAACTAATGACTATTGTTCTCCCCTAGTTCAACCACTGCATAAGCTATAGGCATTGTAGATTTATAGGTATGCTTTCAGTTCCTGCAAGCCTGATCAAGTCTTAATTCAGGTAATGCACGTAAACTCTCATATTTAGTTTTGACTACCTATAGTTCTTTGTGGTCATTGGATGGATCCAATTGAAGGTATTTTCAAACCCCTGTTGGTTTATAAGCGTATGCACCAATTAACAATATTAAGAACCTAAATAGGAATGATTAATAATAGCCTAAATAGGAATCTACTGTTGGATTTTCTACTTTATGCACTGAGTTGAGCGTTGGAACTCCAACAGCGCGTTTTCATTTAGCTGACGTCTAGTGTTACTCAAAACAGGCATAACATGTGTGCTAGAACTTAGGTAATAGCCTTCTGCCTATTACCACTTACTACGTGATAGAATTTCGAGAAACATTTCTGTTTTAGAGTCCTCGATACAAATACGATACGATACGGTACGAGAAATGAGTGTTAAATGCCGTGATAAACATAACTTATAGCTTATGTAGTTGTTACTGATACCCAAATACATACCTAATGAAATAGCCTCTATGTAAGTATATATTTGTCTGTCATAGTTTAACCTGCTTTAATTTACGGCTACCTATATAATTATGTATAACTTTATATGTGCAATAAATAGGAATAATTAGGTAAAAACGTTTCAGGATGGTAAAAATTAAAAATAAAACTTTGAACTTAATTTATTTTAATTTATTGCCTTTACAAAAATTTTTGTTGTTATTTTACTTATAGAGCGTAAATTGTGCTATATAATTACATTATTTTGTCATCAAACCCGTATTCGACGTATATAATCTGGTGCGTTTAATTTGTAATTGGACGAAATAAATCTCAGCGCCACCCTGATTTTGAAGAAGACTGCTTTAAAATAACCAGACGTAAAGGGCAGGCTATGAAGGCAGATGCAGCTCATAATTTATACAGTACAAACTCCGTGTGACCAAAAGCAGGTGTACTGCTCGTAAGTACGACATAGCCCAGACTTAACGTTCATGTCAAGATATAATTTTTGCTAATTTAATACTGTTTCTAAAAACCGAACTGAACCGATTATGGTGTAAATTTACCTAACTTATAATATTTGCCAAGCACAAGTTGTTCTTCACACGCCGTAGACAATGTCAACATTTGCCAAAAGAAAACAGAAATTTAAAAACAAAAAGTGCAATAACTTAACTACTTATTCTTTACGGTCAGTCAGTTGCTAAAATGACATAATTTCGGCTTATTTGTAAGGTAGTTCCAACCTGTTCTGTGGCCTGTTGTACGTGTATCCTTGGTCCTGGGTGGGCTCAGGTGCGGGTATCGGGACCGGCGCTGGCGCAGGCACGGGGGAGGGGAACGGTGCGGGCTGTAGTGGAGGCACGAAAGGAGGAGTCACTATCACTGCGTCGTCGGTAATCCCCACGTCCCGAGTCGACGGGACAAAGCGCTGACCGAACTGTTGAGGGAACTGCTGTTGGAACTGTTGAGGGTACTGCTGTTGGAACTGTTGAGGGAACTGCTGTGGAAACTGCTGCCTAAATTGCTGGGGACCCTGCTGAGGCACCTGTTGGTAAACCTGCTGCTGACCCGGATAGAAGTTTCCAGGAGCTCCGTACTGTGGGGACACATCGTACTGATTGGGCACTCCATATTGCGTAGGCAATTCCATACGACCGAACATTGATCCCAGGAACGGGAATTTGTTAGTCAATGTTGCCCATAGTCCAGTACCACCAACTTGGTTGCTGCCCTGGTTGCCCCAGAAGAGTCTTTGCGACGGCTCCTGGATAGAGTTCGGGAGCTGGTTGACGCCTGCTGAATATGGCTCGTTTGGGCCGGAGTAGTAGGGTGCTTCTCTTTGCGGGTAGTACGCTACACTACTCCCTATAAAAAGAAAACACACCGTTAGATTTGTAACAAATAAAATAAAACGATCGATTGTTAATTAATTTCACTGCACGTACCGACTAAAAAGCACATTACAAAACCGATGTACGCATACATTTTCGAACGAGTTGCTGAACTCCAACTGTGAGCTATTGTTGCTCGTCTTTCCATTTATACCTCCTCTATTTGCTCCTAAACGAAGACCTTGAAGAAAAATTCTCGTAACCCAGTATTGAAAGTGTGAGGTAATGGCGGCTCACCCAGCGGTGGACGCGGCGTGGACAATAGGTGGGACATCTAGGTGACTCGTGCGCCGCCGCCCGCCGGCCGCACGCACAGGTTGTATCTAAATCATTCCACATGTGTCCACGAAAAACAACAATGGATATTTCACAATATGTAAATGAACTTTACTTAAACTTTTATCAAATGCTGCAAGTTACGTAATCTTATAAGCACGGAAAGTAAAACGATTCGGATTCAATCATGCTGCATTGTTATCCGCATATCCCAACTGCCAATCTGACATTACAACATAATAAATAGAAGAGAGAATTTAGTAGAGAGTACTTAGATATCACCTGAGACTAGTCAGAGTTGAGTTCAGTACCTAACACTTTTCAAAATGAAATAATGCCACCTTAATGCCGTCTTTTCTTGTATGCGTGTGTCAGAACAGCATTATTTATAATATTTTCTGATAAATGATAAATGGTTTTATTTCTTGAAGTAGGTTTGTACAAACACTTTTACACGTCAATTAAATATTTTTAAACTAGATGAGGTCGGCGTTTCCTGACTACTCTGAGAAGAAAGGCCGAAACAAACTCAGAGGTCACAGTCTCTTTTAAAGTCCAGACATAATCTTGGTCACAACATGTGAAGACAATGTAGATTGGTGACTGAAATAGTCATTTGAAAATGAACCACACAGATTGAGTGGACCTGTTCAGTCAGTACAAGCATTTGTCACTAATCGTTTGGCTCAACTCGGAACTTAAGGAGCCCAACGACGACGAACTTTGACGAACAATACCAAAGAAAGGACATTTGGGTAGGCCATATAAATTTCTCAATTCTGAAAGCTCAATTCCATCGCTGATCAGTCAACCTGCTGTCAAAACGAATGTTTACTTGGCACACACATGACACTGTAATGGATAAATTTACTTGACCAAAAAAGAAACAACCAACCAATCATATTTAATCAAGACAGAATTGACTGCAGATTAAGTCTTCAAGTTTTCAGAAAGTGGCAAAAGAAATGCGTTTAAAACTTTTGAGCAAAGCAAAAATAAAATTGAAGAGATTATCCAAAATTAACACACACTGTATACGATAAAGATTCGTGAAAAATGCATTGAGTCGCGTGTGCGTGTGTTTACTCAACATAATCGGCATTATTCATAAGATAACAAGGTAGGTGTTTGTCTTCGCTTGTCATGGTATTGTCGCCCGCAGAAGCGTTTTGCGAAACGTTGCTCAACACCTCACCCGAAGAAACAGACTTCATACGGAATAGATAAGGATGTTTACACGGTCGCACCTCACGATTGTCCACGTTCGTGATGACTTATTCATCGTATCCGGTGTGTAGTTGGCTTAATTTAAGTGCTCCAATTATTGTAATTGTCACTACTCCATAGCAAGTACTAGCAAGCACTGGTTTTAAAAGTTCCCATCAGATCTTTAATCTGTTTGCTCTCAGTCAGCGCCTGCCCAATGATTGCTTAAGAGTATCCACTTCATGCGATTTGAAGTACTCTGAATATTAAGCACTTGCTAGGCGCTATGATTTGCACATCTATCTAAATAGTACCTACCTAAGAAGTAAATTAAATATTTACGTTGAAACATCTTAAAAACGTTCCTACTACCAACATAATCTGAAAACGGTTTCTATCTTTTACGCAGCTTTTAATTCTTGCACAAATCTTATTCGCCGCATAATGGCTTCATAAAATATTGTTCTGTTAAAATATTATAATATATTTGGTTTATTCATCTTTATTAATCTTATCTTAGAATCTGCCCAGCTTAAAGTTCAAGCTTTGTGCAGGGAAAGCGAAGCGGACATCAGTTGACCCGCGCCGAGTTTCGCGACACCGCGACCGCGTCGTGTGCGGTCAGTGGTCATGTTATTGTTGACATAGATTAAGCTACTGGCTATTACGATGACTTCTTTTGTAATGTCTAATATTAAAAGCAAAAACTAATATTTATCTATTAGGAATATGTTAGCTGTTTCGTCATAGATTTCTGTAGTTCAAACTTCATTGAGATGTCATTTCATTTCATTCAATCGTTAATCGCTCTCACTGTATTTTTTTTTAATTTCAACCTGGTGTTCGATATCTTTTAGGTTGGTGACATCCGTAAAGGTGCCTTCCTAACCTATTGTACCTTGATTTCCATAAAAAGCTGTTGTTTAATTCAGAAATGAATTTTAGATAGGAACTGATGCCACTATCCAGTTTTCAGTTTATACTTCTGTTCGTCTTAATATCTTTTTCTACAAGAACATAAATGGAATACTTAAACTAGTTTATTATAATAATCGTGACGGCATTAGACGACGCATGCTTGATAAATAAGTTACGAGTACTGTTGAATGAGGAAGTCCATCTAGGTTTAGCTTAAGACTCTTCTAGAGATAGATTTGATAAACTCAACTGAGTTCCGTATGTTGGTAAAGAAAACAGAAATCTACTAAAAAGATGAATAACTCTTTTTTTTAACAAACGTATTATACAAGATGACGCGCAACGCAAATTGTTCCTACAACCCTAGTGTAAAAAAAAAAATCGTCGGTTATTAAAGAAACTCTCCTTTCTTCCACACATTTTGACCGCGTAAGTATTGTACTTTTCAATTAAACAACTGATTTTTAATCAGACATTAGTCTAGAATCTAGACATAAGCTCAATTGCTGGTTACAGTTTGCGTACCGAATTAAAAATTGGAAACAAATAACAGTTTAAAAAACATACTTTAATAGAAAACCGTACTAAAAATTTGAAATTATTTTCTATTAAATTCAAATTAAAGATAGAGTGATTATTAAATGAAATCATTTTAATGTGAATAAATAATAGTTAAAAACACGCTTCCATAGAAAACCAAACTAAAAAGTAGAATAATGTGTAATCTATACTTATATACTTATAATATTATAAAGCTGAAGAGTTTGTTTGTTTGAACGCGCTAATCTCAGGAACTGCTGGTCGGAATTGAAAAAATCTTTTTGTGTTGAGTAGCCCATTTATTGCGGAAGGCTATAGGTTATATAACATCACGCTACAATTAAAAGGAGCGGAGCAGCAAACGAAAAATGGATGAAAACTGACAGACAATTCGATGCGACGACGGGAAGGGGAGCGAAATTTTGACGCGGACGAAGTCGAAATTTTGACGTGTGTGCTTGATATCAATGAAAAAATACCACAAAAAGCACCTCACGCTTTTAGTTTTAGTTAGTTAGTTTTATAACTTTTATTTATTTTCTATTTTTTAAGGTGTTTCGTATTTTGTGACGTATGTCAGCGTAGTTTTGAAGACAGTTTTTTGCTATCCTGGTAAACCCGGCAAGGATAATGGCACAAAATAAAACGATTGTATTGTCTTATCATCGGTCCTTGATAAGTAGGTATCTCAAATTTCGAGTTAATCAGACGTTTTAAAGGGGGTCAAAATCATGTTCAAACTTCATTACTCCTTATTGTGAATTGTTTATAATTTATTTTTTTAGTTGGGTTTTCTATTAAAGCATGTTTTTTTTAACCATTATTTTTTGCTGCAATGTTCGATGCCTAGATAGTGGCGGTTTCAAAAACCCATAATAGAAGGTGTAGGTTATCTAACTGAAATAACGTTAAGAAAGTTGAATACAATAAACAAAATTTCAGGCTTACAGTTATTCAGTCACACCTAGAAGGTAGGTATGTAGGTTTGTAAGTTGAAACTCGTATGGTAGGTCTGATTTTAATAACAATATTATTCTAAAATCGCGGCTACCTAATGTCAATAATGGAAATGTGAGACTTGTTGTTTTTTTTGTGGCATCCGCTATGCTAGTTAATAAATGGTGCCGATTCCCTTATTCACAAACTAAACTAAATTTAAGTTCAGTGCATCTTTTTCTTTCTATTGCATTAAGGAAAGGACAGAAGATAAATTTTAGTTTAGTACTGTCAAATTAATCAGCGCATGACGTAAATTGACGTAATTTTAGTAGGCAAGTTTTTAATCACGTCTAAACTTGTATGGAGTAATGACAGGCGCTGATTAATTTTACAGGACTAAACTAAAATTTTTCTTTTGTCCTCTTCTTAATGAAATAGAATGAAAAAGATGCACTGAACTTAAATTTAGTTTAGTTTGTGAACAAGGGAATCGGTACCATTGACTGATGTTTTCTTCGCTTGTTTAGGGATACAAACGTAAGATGTAATGTAATGTGATGTGTGTGTGTGTGTGTGTGATGTGCGGGTAATGTAATGTAATGTGTTTTGGTACAAGCGGAGACAGTGGCGGTGTATCACTTATAACCCCCATGCCGTGCCGAGGGCTATAAGGTTGAAAATAGTCAATTACCAGTGTTCGCGATGCTACCTACATACTCGTCTCCCATATAAATGTTATTAATTGAGTTTGATAATTTATTAGGTACCTATCTAACGGGTGACACAATAACTTTGTTAGGGTTGTCAGTCTTGCGGATAAAATTAAAGATTCATTTCTTATTTTAGTTGACTGCAGATAGCAGTGGTGTTTTTGAAATAGTAATCTAAAGTACCTATATATAAACGGGTAGGAGAAGAAAGGAAGGTTAGACGATTGCTGTAGGTACGAAGCCATTTTAAGGAATCGGAAGAGGAAGCTCTTCATACCTCCCCTTTTGGTCAACTTACGACGGTGTCCACGTTACACTGTTTTAGCAAGGAAAATGTGTTTTTCCATGTTCTGATGTAGAACAGTATAGTTTGCTTTAGAACAATAAGGTCATAATGTTCACACTGCTGGAACACAGGCCTCCCTTAATTTAAATAAGTTTAAAATGAGAATAAAGGACTAGCAAAAAAAAAAATTCGTCGTAAAAAGTGTGCGGTGTTTTTACGGGACGATATTTTATTTCTTGTCAATACAAAATTTATAAGAACTGGTTTTTCTTACGAAAAAAGTTTTTTTTTTTTGTTGATCAATCTTTTCTTATTTTAACAATTACCGTAATTACAGACATAATTAAAAAACGATTGTGTCTATACCAAATGTGGTATCTCAGGGACTTAGAGGTTAAACTTACTGAAGAAAATTTTCTACCTAGGTTTTCAATTAAAGCGTGTTGTTAGTTTATAAACTACTATTTTATACTTGTTTTTTTAGTTCGATTGATCGTGAAAGAGCCGGGAGTGAGTAATTAGCGCAACTGCTGCCTTCCTTGGATATGGTAGCCGTTTCTTGAGCTCTCTCTTCGGCTACTGTTATAAAAATCGCTAATCCTGAAGATCCTGATCAGGATAATGACAAAGTTATTAAATTGTACTGCCATCGGTCCCAGTTAAGTGTGCTAAATTTCTATTTGATCTGACCTTTTGAAGTGGGTAAAAATTACGTTAAAAAATTCAGTTTACTTAGATATTTAGATAGATGAAGCTAATAAGAGCATGTTTAAAAAAAAAAACAATCGTTTATCCGGCGAGGAAAACATGTTTTGAGAATCAAGTGGGGGTAGGTCCAATGACCAGCTTTCCTCTTATGGGTACATTTCTGCTTGTGCCGCTTGTATAGAAGATGATCAGGCAGTATTTCTCTGCAAAAAAAAAAATGTTCTGACAGCATTTTTATGAAAGTCCATTTTGCCTTCTCGTGTGAACCGTTGTACCTAGTTTTTGAAGATAAAATAAATGGACGGCTTAAGATTTTCAAAAACATCTAATATCTTAATTATCTATAAAAATATATTTAAATCTTATTAATAAGCAGCGTAGACTAAATGTTGTTCATTATTTTTACCATCGAATAGTTATTTTTCTACATTAATTCTTGCATATGTGATCTGTTCTGCCTTTCCTTCCCCTACAGTATTTAAGAAAAGTATGCGAACAAGAATAATTTGTATTTATATTGAAATCAAATATAGGTGCCTACTGACTGATTTAAACAGTATTGATAGCGCAAAGTTAATCCCATGGCCAACTTCAGATGAATAACAAGCAGTTTGTAGATAAATTTACAATACCTATAGGTACTTACTAATACGTAACCTTCCTAATACTTACCTAATAATAGAATATGTTTACTTTGTCTTGGAAATAGTGCCTACCTCGGCAGACTACCGGCATACACTTTTGAAACGAAAGAAAAAGCAAAACGACTTTGGAAATTATGTAACCCTTCGGCCATTCCACTGTGCTTCGAACTCACCAATCAGGCTTTACTCCCTAAGGGCTTAAAGCCTTATATAGTATAGTCTGCCTATGTGTTCGGACTCCGGATACAGGAAACTATCTGCACAAAATGAACAATTTCATTCTTACTGAGGCTTTCATTATTATTATTTTTAATATATAACATCATATTTATAATTTATTCCATAGTGGCATCCTTACAAAGCTACAATAAAGATTATAATTATGTACAAAAAGCTAGCGGTCATCGCTCGGTGACACAAGGTGACTGGCTGAGATGATGAGCCTGATATTATTATTTTTTTAACTAAAAACACCATATACTCATATAGCACTGCATGACGTGGCTACCAGCAAAAAAGTCGTTGGTTATTCTACACATGAGTGTTTACTTAAATGTTAACGACATGTCATGCAACACAATGGCAAGGCAATTGAATTTTCTAAGTTTTATTTTCTTCTAAGTATTTCGTAATTCAATGTGAGATCATTCATCTACTATCTCTCGTCCTCGAGGACATCAAACGATCGGAGGACATAAAGATTCCTGCCAAGGAATGAGCAGCACTGCAGCAGCTTCAACCAACATACGCTGTTAAAAATCCAGAACACTATCTATGTATTTTCCATACAAAACCTTAATAAAAGTAATTTTGTAGGTATCTTCTTGGTTCGCCATGGCTAACGTAATAACAATATGAAAGCGAAAACTTATAAGACACTTCTCATCAAAAATATATTAAGAAAAAATCTACTATGGCATTTTTGTTAACGTTGCAGCACAACCTACCCTAATAGAGAATCGTTAACATTTTACTTAAAATGTCGTGTAAATAACTTACTAAACGTATGTGTTATGTAAATAAGTAATAACATACATACATAAATGCTAAACATGCTTGTAATAATTTACAACAAGAAATGTAGCAGGTCCGCATTTTTTAGACTTGGCTGGCATCGCAATTGAATTAAATAAAAGCGTAAAAAATGCTGTAAAAAACAATTCAAGTAATGGATGCGTAGTGTTTATTTACTGATACATACAGTACCTTTTACGGATGTAATGTTGTATGACAGGATACGGCCCTGACCAACCTTAGTCGATATCGAGTGGGTGTGGAGCGACGAACTATATGAACTCAACAACAACATCGCAGTGAAGGTATTCGCTTAAATCGGTTCATTCTAGGAATGTTGCAGGTGGCCTGTCGGCTCTAGTGTATAGTCCCTTTTATATAAACTATAAATTAACATAGACTTTTATCAGTGGGTGCATATCAACCTCGTTTCCGACAATTCACTTTTTGATGACGACGTGCTCAAATACCGGAGTGACTCACACGTCTAATCACTACTTACATTAAACCATTACTTGTTACTTTTCGAAGCCGGATATTTTGATCACGTTTTGTGGAACGCTGTTTTGCTGACGTAGCACTTACTTATAGTGATAAAACATAAGGATACAAGAACATTGAACCACGGGATTTACGAGACGTAGCGGCTGTTTGCTGAGACTTTCGAAGAAATACTTACAAAGCATCCAATACATTGCACGATTACCATTAAATTAATTACATCATCAAAACCAACTTGAATTTATATTTATGAATGGAATTTTAATGAAGTAGGTAGAATCACACATTCATTAGATAGGTACTGTAGAGTTCATTTCTGATGACAGAGATGACCAAAAATATTTTTCCTTGTTTTGTAACATTATGGCCACAACAAGTTGGTGCCTGATGATATTACTCATTTAAATGGCGAACTTCCATAGAAACTCATTCCCTATTTAACGATTTTAGGAGGTTACATAGATTAAGCGATATTCCATTTATTGGTCAATTATCTATACTTAAATAACAATATAATATACAAACTAACACTTAAATAAATATATTATGTACAATTAAATAAAAGGGAAAAAAAAAAGAAGAAAAGAGCTCACTGGGCATCAAAGAATTCGTCCGCATCGCTGTCGGTGGGAAAAGTGCCCAGAAGACTGGCAGCATTGCCACGTTGGATGGCAATGCTGATTCTTTGACCTAAAAATAGGCCAGCCTTCTGGTCACGTGAAGATTCGGCCAACCGCTTGGCGATATCCCGGAATACTCGATGAGCACTCGGACCCCACGGCCCTAGTGTTTCAACCCCAAACGGCTCACACATATAACTCCCAATAAGGTTGTTATATTTGCGCCGTTTGAGGTTTTCTGCACCTGCAGCAGCCGCCCCAGCACAGCCTGCCGTGCTAAGAAGATGGGATGGCGCGAGGGTGTCGACACAGGTTGCATCCCACACCAAAGGCCTACCCAACTTCCAAGGCATTATGGTCATTCCGTCTGGCCTCTTCCCATCGTCGCGTGCCAAGCCATTGGGTTCTAAGACTGCTGGCACCCCGGCGGTGACAAGAGCTCGACGGATGATGTCATTAATGCTGGCGTACCGTGCCAGCCGACCAGCGCTCTTGCTGCAAGCAAAGCCATGGTGTCCGAGACGGTCAACCGCTTCACCGCACTGACACCGATGCGGAGCCACGCAAGGAGCACCCAGACGCAGACTTGTAGCGAGGCGGAAAGTAGAGTCACCCAACATAGTTCCTATATTAGGTGACGGTAGCGCCTGAAGCCATAAGCCCGACTCCCATTCTCCCACAGCCAGCAGGCGAGCACGCTCAGCAGTATTGGTGGACGTATTAATGAGATTATTCCGTACCAACCTGCAGAGCGGCTCATCCCACTGTCTCTGGGAAGACAGGTTCTCGGGCTGAGCCGTATCCGGACAAGCCACCTTCCAGGCATTCATGGCATCAGTCAAGCACGGCACTTCCGAGTGAACCTGAGAAGAAGCTAAGATTTAAGATTTAATCTTCACGTGACCGGAGGTTACTAAACATAACATAATAAGCCTATTATGTTCCCACTGCTGGGACACAGGCCTCCTCTCGGTGGGAGGGAGTAGGCCGTAATCCATCACATGGGCCCGGTGGAGATTGGTAGCTGTCATGTGTTTTCGAATTGTTGGTTCTAGGACATGCCGGTTTCCTCACGATGATAAGCTCCGCCGTTTGGAGAGAAGTGGATATTAAATAATTTACACAAAGTAAAAGCGCCTGTCCGGGCTCGAACCTACGACCTACAACTCGTAAGTCGCGGCCGTTAGGGGGATCTAGGGGCTCATCATCATCATCATCATTTCAACCGAAAGACGTCCACTGCTGGAGCCGGGGAGCCCAAGCACCGCCACTTCGACCTGTTCAAGACAAAAGTCTTTGACCAGTGTGTGTTGCCAGTGATGACATATGGTACTGAGACGTGTTCGCTCACAATGGACCTCATAAGAAGGCTAAAAGTCACCCAAAGAGCTATGGAGAGGGCAATGCTTGGAGTTTCCCTACGTGATCAAATCAGAAATGATGAGACCCGTAGGAAAACCAAGGTTACCGACATAGCCCGAAGAATTGCCAAAATTAAGTGGCAGTGGGCAGGGCACATTGCTCTAGGGGGTTAGTTTTAAATAATTCTTTCTTACTACTGCTTTCTTAACTATGAAAGAAAGTAGTTTACAACATTTCACGCTTCTAGGGCAAGTGGTTTAAGCGGTGCGTTGTGCTTGTGTGCCAGTAACTAAATGAATTTAAGATTTTCATAAAGGGTCTGTTCTACGGATACGGATATAAATCGCCGAATAGCGCGCGACCGTCGCGTCGCGCTAGTCTGTATGACTCTTAATGAATATCTTAAAAAACTACGCCCGATGGGACTTCCCATCGTGCATCGTTAAAAATGATTGAAAGATGTTTAAGTGAAATTAAATGTTTATTTTTATTTTTTTCATTTATGCTTCACCTGTTCTTAGTCTTGAAGGAGAGTTCACATATACTAAAATACTTAATTGCTGCTCTCGACACCGACGCTACCATAATATCGTAGAATCAAATACCACTCGGTAGGTGCATTAAGGCTTTAAAAACTGTATTTTACGATAATTGAAAGTCATTCGAGCCGGTAAAAATGTATGAAAAGGAAATTGTAAATGCCCATATCAACTATGGTATTGTATGAGTGTTTGAAAATTTTTAACCCGTTCCCACTGACGTTATAAGGAAAGTTTTGATTATGAATGTCGATAGCTATCTGGCATGTGTGAATGATGATATAAACTGATGACTGGGACTACCGAGATGAGGACTAATAGTGTGGAAGAAAAAAATATGTTGTGCGGTGTGCCGATCCCAAACAAATTGGAGGCAGGAGAATGTTAACGATGTTTCCGCGGACGTAATAAAATGGCGGGTAGATTATTTTGCGGACTGGATCTTCTACCACTGCAAAGCCCCGAGGGTCGAAATCCAACAACGTGTTTTTTCGACGAGTTGAGACTCACTCGCGATAGACTCCGTTGGAATCTCAATTCTCGGTTCTACACGGAGAGTTGAAAAGCCAGTGCACAAAAAGAATCCTGCCGCGGTTTTATTATGTCCTTGTGAAAGGTTGGCATATTATAATCAGAGGTCGGAATTAGGTTGAGTTATTTATGTACTTACACTGATTTCATACAACGAAAGAAGAAGAAGTGGATATGCCCCAAATCCCGGGATTAATTTTGAAGAGCAGAAAAATCCCGTGATCTATTTATAAAAAAGGCAAAGTATAAGTATGAGAATTGGCAGACTATTAATAATTTGTATTGTGAATTTAATACTAATAAAAAAATTATGTTAATTATGTTTGTTTTATTTGTCTTATCTCTGAGATTTTTATTATTATTTATTTGTAATATTGTTGGTCACACGGGATTGTCTATTAGAAATCCCGGGAAGATCCATATTAATATCAACATTTCGATGCAAGTATGTACATGATTACCTAATTCCGACCTCTGATTATAATGCAGCCAGTATGTACCAGTGACCGTAATACCATAATAGTACATTATGGTACAAGTGTGTAATGTTGGTGATTACCGCTGAGGCGCCATTGAGACCCGAGCCGTCAGGTGAGGGTCTTAAGAGAGCCGAGGACGGTAATCATCAATACACACGTGTATCATACGACGTTTTTCAACACACTTGCGAGGAAAAAACAAATATGTATTGCATAAATCGTTTAATTATTAAAACAATTGGTGAATGTACAATTTTCAAAACGATATTGGATTGTTTTTGATGGCAATTTCACAGTTTGTGTTACATTGGTACTTGCCACTTCTTTAGTAACTTCATTTACTTCTTGTGTAAATGTCGGCGACAAAGGTAAATCATACAAATTACTGGAAGGAGAGGGCACCAAATAACTCACGCTAGTAGATGTACATGGTTGTGGTTCGGGGCAAAACTTTTTTGCCTTTGGCTCCAAATTAATGGCTTGCGTTATTTTGTCATTGATTTTTGCTTTGTTATGAATTGAGTCTTCTATGTACGATTCAGCGATTGCGTCAGAACGCCATCCACCATGTCGCTTCAAAGTTAGTATATCAGCCCCCGAATCAGCCAACATTGTAGCCGACGTTCTTCTAAAACTGTGTCCAGTGTAAAAATCGGCCTCAGGCAAACCTAAATACTTCGCTATTTCTCTTGGCATATTACCAAATTTGTTAATACCGATTGTTTGTGCAGTACATTTTCCTTTCTGAAAGTTTTGGAAAAAGCGGTCATTCTTTGTTTTTGTTGAACGGAGATCTTGGTATTTTTTCACTATTTCACGAAACGTTCCTTGGATTGTAAAAGATCGTGGAATCTTGGTTTTAGTCTGGGTAATTTTGACAAGAAGCATATCTCCGTGGATTTCTACATCTTTTGTTGTAATATTGTACAGCTCTTGTCGTCTACAAGCACCAGTAACACCGAATATTAAGGCAACCTGCAAAGAAATCAATTAATTAGTTCTAAGAAATTATGCTAAAGTTACACACTTGTATATTGTAGATTCGTTTCGATTAAAAATATGAAACGTACCTTTGTTGCTAGATACTGACTATCCGGAGCCTCATTCAAAAACTTTTCAACGTCGGCTGGTGACAAAACTTTAGATTTCCGACCAATATATCCATCCGAGCGTCTCTTCAAAAATGCCATCAGGTTACAGTACGTTTTGATATCAACACCATGTTTGAGCTTAACCATGCTTCTTAACATGGAATAGATGCACCACAGGGAGCTAGGTTTGTATGTATTGGCGAGTTCAGAGAAATACGCCAAAAACACATTTTCAGAAAATGACTGGGTTTTTTTGTTGCTCTTCCATTGCAGGAAACTATCGTAAGCAGCTAAATACTTTTCTCTAGATTTTGCAGGTATTAGGCTTTCGTTTGCATTTTGTGCTGCATTTAGTATTTCTGGCGGGGTTAAATCAATCAATTGTTCATCTTCTGTACTAAAACCTGACATTTTTATAATTATTTACCACACAGCAACAAATGCGATACAAACAAAATATGAAAATTAGGGGAAAATTGGGAAATGGCGCGCAATTTTTTTTTTTTACACGCGCCCAATGTAAGTTGATTGATTACAGCCATACAGCCTACTTCAAAATGATAATTTTTGTGATAAAATGCAAATATTTTATAAGAAATTATTGTGAATTATAAATAATTTGATAATAATAAATGTTTTTTCGTCTTAATTAGGGACACATTTATTTATTTCAAAAATGTAAATAGATTTTCGGTGGCATAAAACCTCTTTGTTGTTACAAAAAAAAACTGTATTACCCGGTTAAATTGAAAATGCTCTGTTTACTCGCATATAATTTGCAGTTAGGTACTAACTTAACTTTGTAGGGATCATTCTATTATGCACTAGTGTGTAATATTATTATGCACGTGTATGTTATAGTTCGGTTTATGGCCCTAAGAACGATATAATAAGGCTCACTTTACGAGCAAGTGTGTTGAAAATCCATTTACATAATAAAATGGATGAGTATGGTATATGACCGCCTCGTTGGTGTAGTAGTCGCAAGTGCTACTGCTAAGCATGGAGGTACTGGGTTCAATTCCCTGGTCGAGCAAAGGGTTATTGGCGTTTTAATCAGGAATTTCTCAGTAGCAGTCCGGCCTCCAGATTTGTGCCGGCAACAGCCTCGCCCTCTATTGCATGAGACTTAAACATTAACTGGCTAAACGTGGTTATACTCTGGTTACGCCTCTGCCTAAGCTTTTGTGCATAACAAACATCATCTGTAGCTATGATATTGTAGCTTTTTTTGCGACGTTAGGAACGCCTGTTGTAAGTTCAGGTTTTTCTTTTAATTAACTACACTTATCTGAGCTCACCATGACCATAACACAAGTTGGTTAAGGTAAATTAACCGTTTAGAGTAATTTGCCAATTTTCCGAGAACCGGATTTGTCTAGATGAACCATGTAATAAAAATTATTTCCGCGGATTAGTGCGGGACGAAAACGAACACTGATAACTTAAGCTCACTCAGCAACCTGACGGAGCTATGTTATCAAATAGGATCTAGGGTACCTTTTTTGTGTTTTCTGGCTAGGAAAGGATCTAGAATCTACGCCTTAATTTACCGATGACTGTTCGAGCAGACGAAGTCTTGAGTGGTGACTGTGAACCGGCAGCAAATGCAGCAACGAAACCATGTCAACCAATTACCTAAATGGACAGACGTCCTGAAGAAGTTTACAGGTGCAAATATAATATAATTCTGTGGGAGGCGGAGTGAGGACCGATGTTGTGGTGAAACTAAGGAGATAGAGACCTAAGTAAAACTAAGATCGGTTGTTTAATTTTGTACCTATGCGCTTGAAAATCTCCTTAGCTTAATATACAACGACATAGTTGATTAGAACAAACTATACTAAATATATTATTATACTATATTATACTATCTATACTAATATTATAAAGCTTAAGAGTTTGTTAGTTTGCTTGGTTGAACGCGCTAACCTCAGGAACTACTAGTCCGACTTGAAAAAATATTTTTGTGTCGGGTAGCCTATTTACTGAGGAAGGCTATATAACATTACGCTTCAGTCAAAAGAAGCGGAGCAGAAACGAAAAATGGACGAAAACTAGCAGGCAAATCGATGCGACGGGAAGGGTCATGGGAGCAAAAATTTGACGCGGACCAAGTCGCGGGCAGAAGCTAGTTTTAGATATGACTCGACAAAAAGAAGGTATGTGTTGACATGTTGGAATTGTTTTTGCTGATCAGGGTCAGCGCGTCACGCATGTCGCTCACTTTAGTATGTGTGTTCTCAGTATAGAGTACAGACAACAGTAAGTAAATAAGTAGTTGCAAAACATAACGTTGAATGTTAAAATGTTAAATGTTGTGTTAAAATGTATCTTAATACCTAGGTCTACGCTTTAGTTCCGTGTGGTGACAGACGTAAAGAATAGCACCATCCCATTTTTTACATACAGTGGGTGTCGTAAGACGCGATTGAAGGACTTACTAGAGAATGGGCAGCAGCGTTCTCTTTGCATTTTACCACCATACTGCGATTGCCAACCCACCTGCCAAGTGGGGCGATAATAGCAAACCTGCCAAATTGGGGCCTATGTCCAGCAATGGACATCTTCCGGTTGTTATTTTATTGGAGCCAAAAAAGGAGCCATTAAATAAGAAATCATGAAAGGACTCTAAAACTATAAACGATTTCAATCACAATTTGAAACCATGTTTTGTTCTGGTAGGTAGGATAGTTTAATATGGTCTAAGTACATTAATACGGTTACCATGAAAAACAAGACTAAGACGCATTAGAAGCATTTTGTTTATGAACTTCACACTAGGTTATTATCTCGTTTATTATGAGTTGTTATAAATACCTAGGTAGTTATAAGCAATTTTACCGCTTAGGTATTCATAGATAGTAGGTATACCTACCTGCTGATTGTGAGCTAACAGTAAATTAAGTCTAACAGTATTTGTAGTAATAACACGTTCGTAATTTCCTATAATAAAGTAAGCAAATGTTAAATGAAAACTCAGAAGGTAATGGTAAGTATGCACATAAGTAACTAGACTAGGTAGTAGGTATCTAAGGAAAAGTATTGTAAGTTGGTAATAGTTATAAAAATTGTAATAAATAACTCTGTCTACTTGTAATCACAGTAAGTGCCTAACATTGATGCTACGCCTTATGATGACATTCCTAATTAATTCTTAATCATTAAACGAATTCCAATTAGAATGGCGACAAAGCATATTAAGTAGGTATGTAGGTTTTAGTACCTACCGACTCACATCATAGTTGAAAAGACAGGGATTATAGTTATGAATACTAATTAGTTAAATTCGATTAGAATGAATACAAACTTTATTTCGTTTATTTATTTATATGCATATTCATTAAAAATTTTAATATTTTTAGAAAATAAACTTCCAACAAACATTAAAAAATATAAAAATTGTGGATCACCGGTATCGGGAGCAGAGTCCAAGCTACTGGTGGTTAGGGCTCCAAAGACAGTAACCTCCTCACGCTGCGAGTCGTATCAAGGAGTACTGCCTTCTGAATCAGGCTCTTGATCCACCCGCCTAGCGAGAGGCTAGATAGATGTTGATCAAGGGCCATCAGCCCATTGGCTGATACGACAATCGGCACAATGACAGCCGAGTCAACATTCCACATGTCAACAACCTCGTGTGCTAATTCGAGATATTTAATCTGTTTCTCTTTCTCAGCTATCACGATGTTGCCGTTATGTGGAAATATAAGGTTTTATTATTATTTCATTGCTGTTTAATTTATGCTATTTTTAATTTACTCTAAAATTTTCATAAAATACAAATCCATATTTTTTTAGGATATAACCGACGCAGACACATTCCTTAAAGTAATATGTTAGTAAATTATATATATGTAAGACATAAAGCACCAAGACCTTCATATAAATAAGATTGACAACGAGGTGCTGACGGCAGATGCACCTACGTCGAACGTTTATGAATAATTTATTTGCACAGCATCCGTGAACTAGTCGTGAACAATGGATAAAAGAAGTGGATGATTATATCAGCAAACATATGACACAGATCGAGTGATTTACGATTAGAACAAGATGAGTCCTCCGTTTAACTCCTTAGAAGGCTACACTTATAGGTACATAATTATTGCAATCATTGTTATTCTCTCGTGTTAAAGTACATAATGATAGGATATAAAATAATTTAACATTTATCATATTAATATCAATGTATCATAATTATTTTACCTACAGCTGGATATGTAATTCCTGCTGATGTACCGAGATCTTCAGGTGTGTGTGGTATAGTAGGTAAATGGTGGTGGGCATTATTGGTCAGGGTCGGCGTACAAAGGTACCAACCGTATGTATTGGTGTGGATTTCCTCATGGTCCTGTTAGCCGTCTACTGACAAAACCACACGGTACCACCCTCAGCATATTTGGATGGAGTGTCCTGGATCTTGAATACTTGATGTGATCAGCTACATCCGGTCATGTAGTTGGGAGAAAGCTAGGTAGATAATTATTACCTGGACCTTGTGTTACGCCCTAGCACCTCCTTATGTCACAGGGGACACAAATTAGTTACTCCTAATAATTCATAGTATGTGCCCATTGTAGGCTGTTACGGTCTGAGTACCTACCGCAGCCAAGTCCTATCTCAATAGGTAGATTCACATTAATAATGCTCATAGCCGCAAAAAGCAGGTGGTATACCTCGTTAGCGATTCACGTACCGTGTTAAATGTTTAGGTGGTCATATATTCTTATAAAAAATAACTAAACACTGTCGTAGTGTTATAAAAAAAACACTTCCTACGATTTTCGTGGGAAGAAACATAGAATGACGTAATTTTTTCCCAAACATTGGATTGATTAGATCTGCAATACAAATGGTTATTGAAATAATAAATACACAAAGTAATAAAAAACCTAAATGTGATTTGCCTTTTGTGTGTTTAAAAAACGGGGAGTGGCTGAACACGATGCTTTTTTGTTATTTATGCATATTTGAATACCCTGCTACGTCTTCACTGTTATTTTGATTTAGATGATTCGATACGATAAGTAATAAGGAAATAAATTATTCTTGTTTGTTTTTCATAGAGCATTTCATTTCTGTTTAGTTGGTGAATGCAACATACACAGAAACTTCCTGTCATTGATTGAATTGTAATTGCGTAACACAGTAAAAGTAGGAATGGCTTTTATTTTGACAATTCAATAAAATTCATTGTTATTTACATTGCTGAGAAGACAATTTTTTCGAACATGTAGCAATGGATGAGAAATATACAACAAAAGCCCTTTAAAATTATTGAGATTGTAATGAATAGTGTTGTGTAATTAGGGCGTAGGTCATATTAATTCGATCATATAAAGATTTTTTTATATATATAATATATTACTTGAAAGAATGTTGATTGTTGCATCTAGCTACAATTAACCCTTGAACCATTCAGCTATAACACAAAAAGCAATCGTGTAGCTTTTTACAAAACTACTATTTACTAAACAATATTAGAAGATTTTTTTATTAATTCGATTCAGATATTAGGTACTTAGATATACATAGGTACTGGTTTATTAAAAGATTTTAAATATGCTTCATTCTTTTTATTCGCTTTTAACATAATGCTTTAACAATAATCGTTTTTATCTCAATAAGCTAGTTTAATTCATGCATACCAGAATCACTATTTGTAATAGTCTTTAGATATAACGGTAGGTACTTCATTACAATTGAGTTGTGAGTCATGTTGACCCAAGGACTTGAGGAAACCTCGTGGGACTGCAAATTAATGCGAATCCTTTATTTGTTTATTTAACGAATGTCCGTTAATTTTATCACATTGTTATCACAATATCTATCGACTATTGTACTTAAAAGGTAAAAGTTACATTAAATAAGTCTTCGTTTTCATTACAGTAGTAAGTACGTTTTTAATACAGTTCGGCATTTTATCGTTTTCCGTAACCTGAAACAAAGGAATGAAAATGTAAGAAATTAATATGTACTTAGATGTGAAATCACGAGTCTAACCGTTGGGACTCGATATCCGTGGTGGGGACAGACTCCCTATTCTTGTTAGATATGCCTATTTTCTTTTTCATCATTTGCTTAGTGTAGGAATTATGTTTATAATCGACGCACATAATAAGTAAGTTAAATCCCATCAAAAACATAAATGTGAAATGAGAGCCAAGTTCAATATATGCCTTGGTTGTTGACTTCAACGACAAAAGCAGTGAGATCTAAATGGGTGCCAAGTGCAATGGTCAGTCCTGAAATTTATTTGTAACTACATAAAATATCATTTCTTCTTATAACTTAGGATAATATATTGTAGCCTAAGGTCTGACTTGGCTAGTGACCTATATTATTAGTAGGTACTTATTTATAACAAAATTAATACCAAATGGTTTTTGTAATAAGTGTTCCTAATAGAATCAATTAAGTGAAAAATTATAATAAAATGACAAAAATTTACCAGTTTCTGATTTATTCCTTGGTATTCATTTAATTACCTATCTGCATGCCAAATTTGAACTTTCTAGATCATCTGGAACTGGGTTAGAGTTTTGATCTATAGGTCAGTCAGTGATAAAAATTACGATTTTTGGACGTTAATATCTAAATAACCGTTTGAGATGTGTTTATGAAATTTGGAGCACATATGTATCTTGCAAGTTTCACTATATGAGCCAAATTTGACACGTTTATGTGAAACAGTTTTTCAGTTATGGGGGGGTCAAAAGTGGCTCCAAATGGTTCGTGTACGAACTATTAAATTTTCGGAATAATAAAATAAGAACCGACAAGTAACAGGCCTAGAACTTGCGAAGGCTATAATATAATTCGTATATGAAAACTAGCCAAGTCAGACCTTAGGCTACAATATATTATCCTAAGTTATAAGAAGAAATGATATTTTATGTAGTTACAAATAAATTTCAGGACTGACCATTGCACTTGGCACCCATTTAGATCTCACTGCTTTTGTCGTTGAAGTCAACAACCAAGGCATATATTGAACTTGGCTCTCATTTCACATTTATGTTTTTGATGGGATATCATTACTTTTTGTACCTATATTATTAGTAGGTACTTATTTATAACAAAATTAATACCAAATGGTTTTTGTAATAAGTGTTCCTAATAGAATCAATTAAGTGAAAAATTATAATAAAATGACAAAAATTTACCAGTTTCTGATTTATTCCTTGGTATTCATTTAATTACCTATCTGCATGCCAAATTTGAACTTTCTAGATCATCTGGAACTGGGTTAGAGTTTTGATCTATAGGTCAGTCAGTGATAAAAATTACGATTTTCGGACGTTAATATCTAAATAACCGTTTGAGATGTGTTTATGAAATTTGGAGCACATATGTATCTTGCAAGTTTCACTATATGAGCCAAATTTGACACGTTTATGTGAAACAGTTTTTCAGTTATGGGGGGGTCAAAAGTGGCTCCAAATGGTTCGTGTAATATAACACACGGTGCTGCTCGCCAGTTCTGTTACTTGAACTTGGCTTGACACGCTACCGCGTGTCTAGATACCTATACGAATTAAGAGTAGGTCAGGTAATCTAATATTAAACAATCATGGTGAATGAATGAATTGCACCGATCCCAGCGTGGTGGGTAGAAAAATAACAGATTCAAAATTCTTACCTCCTTTGGTGTATGCTCCGGCAGAAGCGTGTGCGCTTGCTGAGCTGCTGGCAAAGCTGCCTCCCGCTCCAAACGCATTGGCACCTGAGAGACTCTTTGCGGCAGCGCCCGATGTGCTTCCAGCTCCACTTAGCCCGTCAGAAAACACAAGCTTGGGGAACCCATGCCCTCCACTAACATCTAAGGTGGAACCGCCATTATAAGCGCCTCCGCCTTTAACATTTCCTGCATGATTGTAATTTGATCCATGCGGATTGTATCCATGTGCACCAGCTGAAGCACCAGCCGCGGCTCCAGCATATGCCGTAGCACCCGCGTTACTGCCTGCATGAGCACCTGTGCTTCCATGGGCTCCTGTAAGTCCTGTGGGGCTACCAGTAGCACCAGTAATGGCGCCATGTTGTGAATTTATGTTAGCATTGTGAGAACCATGTGCACCGCCTATTTGTGGCCCATGACCTTGTCCTCCACTGGATGGTAAAGCTCCAATTTTGCCATCATCATAGGGTGTGAGGACACCAGGTGGTCCTCCAAATCCACCAGTGTATGCAACAGCATTAGCTTCAGCGCCCGCTGCTGCCGTAGCATGAGTTCCGCTCGATGCACCATTTTGTGAGTGCGGCGCAGAGCCATGGGGCGTTTGAGGATTGCATTTCCCAGAAGTGCAAGCGGGTGTTGAAGCCCCTGTTGGATTTTTAACAGGTGTGGTGGGGCTTACAACTGGCATTGTGTATTCATTAGGCTTTAACAAACCGGCAGCTCCTCCAAAACCACCCTGATAGATTGGCTTTTCGTCGGAAGGATTGTTCCCGGAACTAGGCTTTGTGATACCATACGATCCAGATATCGCATCAGCGCTAGATGTAGCTGAACCATCGCAGTTTGGCGTTTTACAATTTGTTGGAAAACTACCAGTGGAAGGTGTAACATACGTTTGTTCGTTAGGTTTAAATGTTCCAGAAGGTCCACCGAATCCGCCCGTATATTGTGGATAATTTGGACTCCCAGGGTTTAAATCTGTATTAGGCTTGGTAACACCAAATGATCCGGCTTGCGCATTGGCACCAGCTGACGGCCCGCTTGTGGGATAATTCGCACAGTTTCCTGTTTTACAACCAGGTGAGGTATGTTCATTAGGGTTGAAGGTACCAGAAGGTCCACCAAAGCCGCTCGTATATTGTGGATGAGTCGAACCCGCGGGTTTTACATCTGTATTAGGCTTGGTAACACCAAATGATCCGGCTTGCGCATTGGCACCAGCTGACGGCCCGGTTGTGGGATAATTGGCACAGTTTCCTGTTTTACAACCAGGTGAAGTATGTTCGTTTGGGTTGAAGGTACCAGAAGGCCCGCCAAAGCCACCCGTATATTGTGGATGAGTCGAACCGGCGGGTTTTACATCTGTATTAGGCTTGGTAACACCAAATGATCCGGCTTGCGCATTGGCATCAGCTGACGGCCCGCTTGTGGGATAATTGGCACAGTTTCCTGTTTTACAACCAGGTGAGGTATGTTCGTTAGCGTTGAAGGTACCAGAAGGCCCACCAAAGCCGCCTGTATATTGTGGATGAGTCGAACCCGCGGGTTTTACATCTGTATTAGGCTTGGTAACACCAAATGATCCGGCTTGCGCATTGGCACCAGCTGACGGTCCGCTTGTGGGATAATTGGCACAGTTTCCTGCTTTACAACCAGGTGAGGTATGTTCGTTAGCGTTAAAGGTATCAGAAGGCCCGCCAAAGCCGCCCGTATATTGTGGATGAGTCGAACCGGGGGGTTTTACATCTGTATTAGGCTTGGTAACACCAAATGATCCGGCTTGCGCATTGGCACCAGCTGACGGCCCGCTTGTGGGATAATTGGCACAGTTTCCTGTTTTACAACCAGGTGAGGTATGTTCGTTAGCGTTGAAGGAACCAGAGGGCCCACCAAAGCCGCCCGTATATTGTGGATGAGTCGAACCGGCGGGTTTTACATCTGTATTAGGCTTGGTAACACCAAATGATCCGGCTTGCGCATTGGCATCAGCTGACGGCCCGCTTGTGGGATAATTGGCACAGTTTCCTGTTTTACAACCAGGTGAGGTATGTTCGTTAGCGTTGAAGGTACCAGAAGGCCCACCAAAGCCGCCTGTATATTGTGGATGAGTCGAACCGGCGGGTTTTACATCTGTATTAGGCTTGGTAACACCAAATGATCCGGCTTGCGCATTGGCACCAGCTGACGGCCCGCTCGTGGGGTGATTGGCACAATTTCCTGTTTTACAACCAGATGAGGTATATTCGTTAAGGTTGAAGGTTCCAGCAGGTCCATCTAAGCCGCCTGTATATTGTGGATGCGTTAGACCCGCGGGCTTTACATCTGTATTAGGCTTGATAGTGACATATGATCCGGGTTGCGCAGTAGCACCAACTGATGGTCCACTTGAAGGATAAGTGGCACAGTTTCCTGTTTTACAACCAGGTGTGTAACTGCCTGGAGAAGATGGTACTTGTGTATGGGTATAGCTCGGTATTGATGCGGGACCGCTGATTTCATTAGGGCTGTGAACTGCGGAAGGTCTATCATAACCACTTGGATAAGCAGGCGATGTTACGCTTGAGAGATGGGGACCTGTACTAGGTTTAGTGACACCAAATGATTCGGAGTGTGCATTAGCTGCAGCTGTACTACCCAATGAAGGAGAGCAGTTTGGTGTTTTGCAGACTCCAGGATTACCACTAGAGGCAGGGGAGTTGTATGTTCCTGAGGGGGAATAGCTAGGGCTACTAGGCCCGGTTGAGTGAATGTTATGTTTATCAGGATTGAAAAGTCCTGGCCCACCAAAACCACCTGTATACGTTGGCTGTTTATCATTAGGAGAAGTTATGCCACTGGTAGGTTTCGTAGGTCCATAATATCCGGATGGCGCTGACGCCCCAGTCGTAGCACTCGCAGTAGGTGAGTATCCACCGCAATTCCCTCCCGCCTGACAACCCTGCGTGCCAATGTTACCAACTGGTGATTGTGTATTGTATGATGGACTTCCGGGATGCGCATAGGTTGGTTTATTTGTAACTGTTGCATGAACATCAAATTCATTTGGTTTAAGCATCCCAGTGGGGCCTCCGAAGCCACCTGTATATAATGGCAGTTTTTCACTAGAGATGTCACCACTAGGTCGGTGATTATATGTACCTGTCGGTACAGGCCCCCCTGTAGGTCCAGAAGTTGAAGGAAATCCAGAACAGCTAGGCGAATTACAACCTGTTGAAACACTTGCGAATGGTTTTACATTTTGTGGTGTGCTTACATGACCGTTGCTTGGATTAGCAGTTGGTGCATGAAAATTATATTCATTGGGCGTCAGTATTCCGGCGGGGCCGCCAAAACCTCCTGTATACGGTGGTAGTTTGTCATTTGGCAGTTTGTTGTTGGCATCACTCGATTTGTCATGTCCAGGCGCTGCATTCGATCCAGCAGGCACAGTATGTGGGTTAGATGGTGAGTTTCCAAAATTAACGTTACCAGGCCTTACCGTAAGAGAAGGTCCACCCGTAGCCGTATTTGCTGGTGTACCAAAATTAATGCTACCAGGGCTTGCGGTAAAAGATGGTCTGCCCGATACTTGATTAGCTGGAATTCCAAAACAGCTTGAACCTGCGCAATTTATAGAGCTTGGATAATCAAGTGACGATGGTCCCTTTGTTACGGAGTTGCTTGTAGGGGAATATGCCCCTTTTGGTTGGTTTTCACATTTGACGCCATCACACGAAGGCTTTGGTTCACCTTTATCGTATGCTCCATGGATAGGTACATTGTAACTTGTGGGTGAAGTTTCATGTCCAGGCTCATTTGGTCCGGCATTACAGTTTCCGGAGTTACATTTTGAACCTATTTTAGGGGTTTCCAAATGTGTAGAAGGTTTCTGGTAATGGGAACTTATTTCCGTGTCCGAGCTAGATGCTTGTTGATTATTCGAAACACTGGATCCCTGATAAGAACTTCCTGAATCATGACCATAGTAACCGGGTTTTGAGCTTGACGGCCCTGAAGGACACCATTTTCCATGAGAACAATCAGAACCGGCGCCGTTATATGCTGATGACGTTTTGTCAATACCCGAAGACTGATGATTGGCATTGTGAGTAGAGTCTGATGATTCGGTAACAGCACGAATATCATTAGAACCATAGTCTGTTAAAGAAGCGCCATTTCCTAAGGCAGATCCACATTGACCCGATGTGCATTTGGTGGAATCAGAATCAATTGATGGAGTTCCCGTTGGGAGATCTGGTTTGCACTGTCCAGATTTGCATTTTTCAGAATTGCCATCACAGCTTAATCCTTGACATCCTGATCCTAATACAGCGCCGGCTCCTGCTGCAGCTGCAGCATTAGCAGAACTATATCCTTGAGCAGATGAGCCATGAAGCGCTGGTATTCCATTACCGCCATCAGTCTTACAGTCTCCAGATGAGCACCCTCCATGGCCTGGTGCGCCACCATTTAGTCCAAAACCACCAGCTCCGGAGCCGCTATAGCTAAATGCGCTAGAGCTAGAACTCGAGCTGGCACTTGAAGAAGCCGAACTGGATGAAGAAGATTTGGAAAAACTTCCAGAATAGCCAGCTCCTAGTGGCACAGCAACGGGTATGCCACCAAAGGCCCCTGCAGAGGCACTAGATTCCGCTGGAATAAATAAAAAGGAAAGCGTTAAAAACAAACCATACCGAATAATTCGTGATTACCTACTTATTACAGATCCCTAAACGATCGTGATCGTGTGTTGTGATTTGCATGCCCATGTGATGGTACAACATGGAGGACTCATAAATTTAAACATCTGTGTATTATATCCTACTTCCTACTTAATATTATAAATGCGAAAGTTTGTATGTATGGATGTGTGGATGTTTGTTCCTCTTTCACGCAAAAACTACTGAATGGCAACTGAAACTAACTGTGTTCCAAACATCCAAATGATGAAATTTGGAACACAGTTAGTTTATAACTTGGATTAACACATAAGCTACTTTTTATCCCGGTAGTACGTTCCCGCGGGATATTTTCCGACCTCCACGCGGGCGAAGCCGCAGGCAAAAGCTAGTTACCCATGTTTGCAAACCAATAAATGATTTGATTTGATCGTTCAACAGCTTTCATTTCTTAACTAATAGGTACGTACACTCTCATATCAATACATATGTTCCAGTTCACGTATTCTTTTATTAATTTTAATGTGTATGACCAATTGTATGAACCTAAACGAAGCAAAAGGAGTATCTATGTAGGGATCTTAGCAGGTGGCGTTCCGTAGTTTCTGCCTACCCCCATGGGAAAAAGGCGTGACTGTATGTATGTAATTTTAACATAATGGTCACAATTTAAGAAATGGTCGTCATTACTACTCTCATAAAAATATTATTAGCTAGACACGATACTCAAGGTACATTCAGAATCGTTAGAGCTTTGTACCAGGAAATAATGTGTTATGATTTTATAAATTAAAAACATGCTCATTTGAAATGTTTTCGTAACACATCAAGGTTTACAATCATCAGTAGCAACAATGACAATAATTATTTATAAATTAAAAGGTATTAAAAAACTTAAGTGAGAAGTTCCTACTTATTAAGTTATTAATTAATATGCTGAGTTTATTTCATTAAAAGTAACAAACAGTAGGTAGATATAAAGTACTTATTTGAGAGGATGTCCAGAATTTCGAATAACTTATAGCTATTCAACCACCATACACAGCACTACAATTCAAATTTATAAATAAGTACTCTGTAGTTAAAGATAAATTGGCACCAATTATTTAATCACTTCATTACTATTGTTATATTGCTTACAATTAGCTTTAAACCATTGTAAGATCTATAGACACTATCGAAAGCAAATAAAAATATGAATACTTAAATGTATGTAGAATGCTAAATAAATTGAAAAAATATTACGTTATGAAATAATTATTTAAATACCTTCGTTAATTAATAGATAACAATTATCTAATTGATTACTAATTTATGGTAATTCAACCATAATGGTTTATGCACTGTTATTATTATTTACCTACGTCGAGTAAACACCAAATAAATAAATGAAACACCTACCTCTTGCGGATGCTCCACCCTTGACACCATATCCCCCATATCCGTGCGGGGTAGCGAGCACTAAGCTCGCCGATATCAGTAAGAAGGCACAGGTGAGCTCCATCATTGTGAAGCTTCTCACTCACAATGTTTTTGTTCTGCAGCCGCTTGCTTTTATAAAGCGATACACAAATAGACGCTAGTGTATTATAGCAAAAAACCTGTTGGTGTTACCGCGAATCGGAGGCTGTATTAGCGTAGGCAGTGAGTATTGTTTCCCGTGTTCTTAAAGCGCTGTACAGCGCATTGTAGATGCGGTTCATAGCATTCATATCAAGTTAACTATCTAACAATAAGTATTACTCACTCAATCATATGTCATCCAAAAACGAAACATAGCCGGGAAAACACGCTGACATAACCATAATGTGTATGTTCTCCGGCTTGGTATTTTTATTGTTGTATGCAGCAGTAGGTATGTCTGCGATGAGATGTGAGCGAGATACTAATTGGTAAACAAATAGCTTTTGTTGTGTGAGTAATAATGTGAGCTTCTGTCAACGGCGGCCTATCTATATGTAGATTCCGACCCGTTCAAGTTCATACACCTCATCCATCTATTTATGTTAACTGCTTGCTTAAATATACCCAAAAACCGGTAAAAGCTGTATAAACCTAAAATAGCTAGGAGGAACCTACAATGTAACCATGGAAATAAGCACACTTACCTACTTACTCGTATGATACCGAAGCATAAATAATAACAAATTAAGGGGAAGCGCCAGGGTAGTCCGGGAAATATAAATTTTCTTACGTTTTTTTGCAATTTGCAAGTGTTAGGCTGTATGTTGAACAAATAAGATTCGTAGGCTACGTTAAAGCATCCACCTGAAATAAATCAGCCTGTGGTATCGGCAAGGCAGGACTAAAAAAAATAACCGATAAAAAGTTATTGATGCAAAACAAGTAATTTATGAAATCTGCTTTCGTCTATTAGCCGGTTATTTTGGAATCAGGAAATATAGCTCATCCTTACATAGCTCATTAGCCGCACCACTCAGTTAGTGAACAGAATAAATCGCGGCGTAAGAGTTAGATGAACATATCCACATTTTCTCAATATTACAGGAGAGCTTTTATTTAATTCACCTCTTCAGGTTTTACCAGCTTTTTATAAGAGATAATTTTCTTTAGACAATTGTATTATCTCTTCTAAAAGTCTGGATTCGCTTTAAAATTCGATAAAAGTGTAGCTTTCTTGTGACGAAGAGAAAAGACGAATAAAGTAATTAAGAGACTCGAAATTCTTGCGAGACACAGTGGAATATGAGATTACATGAAGACTGTATTTCATGAAGCAGTATCAACATATATTTCTTCTCTCTAGTCTCTAGACTTCTAGATACTCTTTCTATATCTCTGTATGATATTGTCTCTAGTTTTATCCTGAAAGAGTAATTTTGAATTTTTGCACTACGAAAATGGTCCTTTCTGCTATTACTAAAAGGCGCGTTAATGTCTTTATTTCTTTATCTAGTTACATCTACCATTGCAGAATAAGTATAACCCAATGCAATAAATGCGCCTATCCTAACTCTATATTGCCATCCGTGTATAACAAATTACAAACAATACATACCTTCTTCATTATTCACTTAGAGAAAAACAGAATAAGTCCAGTAATAAATTGTTATCACTGATGAAGTTGTCTGTAGTCTACAACTGCCAACCGACTGCTGAACCAACTACCTGCCAGGAAAATGGATAGTCAACATCACGCTTTGTTTCCTCAAAAGATTGGGCAGAAGTGTAACTATAGTACCTATACCCACATTTAGCCAGTTATAGTCCCATGTAACCACAATGGGCAAGCTTATTGCCATCAACCGGGCACAAATTCAGACTCCGGGCTGCGACTGAGAAATTCCAGATAGAAAAACCCATTAACACTTTGCCCGACCAGGAATCGAACCCAGGATCTCATACTCAGTAGCGCTTGCTACCACTAGCCATCGAGGCAATCAGTCAAGGAAAATGGACAGCTACTATTTTTAAATCAGGTACTCTAAGTAATGAGAGCTGTGTGTCCTACTCCATACCTGTGAATCGTAGCAATTTCTGCAATAGGGATAGGTACTTACTTTCCATACTTGCATAATATTTACAAAAATATTACCTAGTAACGTTTTATGGAGTTGCATACTTGACAGGTAAGTACTACAATTTCTATTCATGGATGACGACACTGCGGTACCCCATAGCGGTGCGAGCGAGCGGCACTTGTACCTAGTGTCCACAGTTAGGTCTATCAAAGCTCTCGTAGAGGCTGCCGACCTCTACCTGGGATAGTTGAAATGCTGACAGTAATTTGCATAGGATAAGTGTTGTTACTTAGCGATCGTGTGTTGACAAAGCTGCTTTATTTTGTTTTCTATAGACGGGGTTCCAATATACAGGTAATGTAACAGGTAGCTGATAGTATTTAAAATTCGTTGAACCACTACATTCGTTTGTCAGCAAGTTTTGGTTCCCAAAAACAGTCCAACATAAATCAGCTCTTCCAGAATCTTTGGCTTACGAGAATGGTGGTTTAACCTAGATGTTTAGTGGTCATGATTAAAAAAGGTTTAGATTTATCTGTTGCTAGATTATCTAAAGTGTAATCGCCAGGACCTATACATAAATTATGTAAATGACGTAAGCGAGGGCTGACAAGCGGCGAAGGTAGTCGCGTCGCTTCTGTCGTGTGACCGCAAGCGTGCATCCCGCACACATCCGGGTGACGCGTCGCATGCATGGTCTCACCGCAAATTCTCCACATTACCTACTATACGGGGTCAAATTAAATTAACTGGTAATACTTTATCCACGTTTTAGGTATCGATATCGAACCCTAATATACCTTCGATACTCATCGTTCGATGGGAGAAGGTCAAAGCCAGTAAAAATTACCATGAATGTCAATGATCAACTGCTTTTGTGATTTTTCGTGGAACATAGATATTTATTTTTTTGGCTGGCCTGTTAGTCTAGTGGTTAGTGACCCTGACTGATAAGACTGAGGTCGTGGGTTCGATTCCCACCCAGGACAAATCTTTGTGTGATGAGCACAATCATTTGTTCTGTGTCTGGGTGTAGGTAATTTATCTATAATATGTACATTATTTATTTACAGATATATAAGTACCTATATTTATCAGTTGTCTGGTTACCATAGTACAGGCACCGCCTAGTTTGAGATCAGATAACGATGTGTTGGTTGTCCTAAGATATTATTATTTATTTATAACGAATTTCAAAAACCATAACATAACAGTCGTTTGGTTCCCTTAATGTACAGACGCCAACACATCAAGCTACTACAATCTGTCAGATTTCTTTGATAGATTTTCGACTTTATTTCTAGAGCATTAGGTTCAAGGTTCATTGGGAAAAATTGACAGTTTCGGGTAGCTTGACCTGGTGGCGTCTGTACCTGGCATGTCAGGGTCATTTAAAGTTGGCTGAAATTACGATTATTTTCTTTCAATACCTCTGTTAGGTGTTGGGAGCTAATTTATATTTCCAATCATACATGCGTACAAAGACGTGCACTCGTCATTGACTTACACGGAATATAAAAATACCAATCACGTAATGGACAGTCCTGTTATGGCTTAATTTATTTATTTATCCTTAAGATGTAATGGAAATATGATACATTACCAATGTAGTTATGTGATCTCTTGTAGAAATATCAGTATGTTAGAATGACGTTCCTGCCTAATGTACGGACCAAGGTAAACAGAGGTCAAGGTATATAATAGCTTACCTTGTAGAGGATACAGCATTATTTATGTGACGATTTAACTTGGACACATTTAAAAGGTTTATTCTTAGATAATACCTACACATCTCATGTAAAATTATAAATATTTTCCTGTTCAAACCTAATTTCGAAGAACCGCTCTAAAAGGTCATTACAACAACGAATGGTTCTCAATGCTATTAGAAAGAACTCCATGATGTTGATTCCGTGTCCGCCACTTATGACATCACAATTCCATTCCAATACGTCATGTTATATATGTAGGTAATGCTCGCATTTCAGTACTGCTTTTGTTGTTTATGAATAAGAACATTCCAATGTGTCTTCATAACAGCATTTTTAACCTATCTATGTATGTACATCATCTGACTAGCCTTTTCCCAACTATGTTGGGGTTGGCTTCCAGTCTAACCGGATGTAGCTGAGTACAAGTATTTTACATGGAACGACTGCCTATCTGACCTCCACAACCCAGTTACTGGGTATTACGATACCCCTTAATTATTTGTATAATTCCCATAAATTCGTTCGGAATGATTAAGTATTCGACGCAATACTTACCATTTTTTCGCCAATCACAATTTTACTTAGTATGCAATAATCAATTATTTGAATGTACTCTGACATCATCGCTCTTCATAAAACGGACCGTATAATCCACGCTACACACAACGCAAGCGTATAAGAAAATAATTCTGCATTTTATTCTCTAATTTTGCCTGCATTCATCATTCCTATTCCCTTATCCCCATTTATTCGGGGTCGGCGCAACGTGTTTTTCTTCCACACTTCTCTATTATTCGTCATCTCAGTATCTCTTTCTATCCATATCATAATTCACACAGTCCATCCATCGTTTAATTTTGCCTGCATTGTGACCACAAAACTATATTACAATGTCGTCGAATGTTGGCCCTGAACTACAGCTGACTGTATCAAATAATACACATAAACTTATATATTAAGAATGTCTATCTACTGCTTGATGCAAATAAAATATCAAACATAGAAAATCATTTATGTATTCGAAAAATACACATAACATGTGAAATATTTTTTTTCACAGAATTAGCTTATATTCTAAGACAAGTAACCGCCCGATGCATTTAGCTTTACTGGTAAGACAAAACTATTTACAACGATTATTTCAAATGTCTAGTCAGTTCCAACAAGATGATAAAATCTAAGGTGCTCAAATGTGACCGTATCCTTTTGGCTAGTCGTTGTTGCGAGGCTCCGCGTTAAATAAACTCGTCGGGTTCGCGTGGGGCGTCCAAGTCGCGGTAGTGTATCACCGGACGGAATTCGGCGCCGCCGCCCCTTTAACAACAATCAACCACATTTTACTTCGTTAGAGGAAACTCACCCAGCACACAATAAAGAATTGCACTCTCAAACACTAATATTTTTTCTAAATAACACCACACTGCATGAACTACTATAATTTTATTAAAAATCTCAGCTTCCCGGGACGTTATCATTGATGATACAGTGAATTGGGAATGTTATAAGTACAGGAATTAGAATAAAAAGATGGTAAGTTAGAATTTCGGACAGTTTATTAAAAATCGTACAATAAATACAATTGTAAAAGGCAACATTGTAAACATAACTAGTTGACCCTTTTGAAGAATATTGTTAAGATGCCTGCATTATATAATTTTCGAGTTTTTAAGACGGTAAATTAATTAAAATGTCAACCAAACATTCAATATTAAAATGTAAAAAACATTTCAACAAATAACGTTTTTTTTTGTATGTACAAAGGACATTGGTCAAAAATGTATAGGGCTCGGAATAAATGTCCACCACTAACGAGACCTATGTAATTGACTACTAAATACTTTTTATTAAAACAACACACAAAATCTCTGTAAGTAAAAACAAAAAAAATATTATTTAATAGACATTCAATTCAGCGACAGATGTCTTATTGGTAATTTGACCAATTCTGACCATTGTTTATTTGACGAGTTTATTTATAATTATAAATTTGGAATTGCATGTAACACCTACATCATCATTTATATACAAAAAATATTTTCACGATAATTGGATAAAGTAAAATGCAATATTTTTCATAAATTGAATATATCTATATGTTATTTGAAAGTAGCAAAATTGTTGGTTTCCAGAATAAAATAGTTTTTCTAAAAAAATATAATGCAAACTTGTATCTATACTGATAGAGAGACGATTTATTTGAATACTTCACATGTTTGATCAACTTAACTATATCTATAGTAAAACAGTAATAGTAAAAGTTGTCTGTGTGATAGTTTTTCTAAAATACAAAATGAATTTTGATACGGTTTTCACCGTTATTTCCATAATTTATTCCTAAAGGTTTATATGTACTTATAATTTAATAATATTTAACTTGGATGTAGCACAAAAATCTCGCCACATCGGTACATTGCACCCGTGAGAAGCATGAGCGGGTCGGTTGTCAACTAATAAAATGAAACGGAATGCTTATTTTAACAATATAAAACTATGAACAAGATATATTTTGTCATTTACACACATATGTTTAGAATATGTCACCAGTGTCCGGGAAGTCAAGATCGTTGTACGCAATAATAGGCCGGGACCGGTCCACATTTTCCCTGGAAATTATTTCTCATAACTTATGAAAATGTTCATCTCAAATTGTCAAAGACTATGTTAAAGAATGCACAACAATGAATAGTAATGAGATGAAAAACCCAGATCATACCATAGCCAAATTAATAATGAAGCAATAAATATAATGTATGTAGATAGGCAACATTATAAATCAAAATGTTAAGGTCATGCAAACATATAATATGAATGAATTAGTCATATCGATCTAGATATTTAGTTATGCTTGAATGAGTTTTATATTCTTACAACTCTGAGTCGTCGCAATTAGTAGGTATATGATTTATTCAAGGAGTTTATATACGGAGTTATTATTCTAGAAGTCGTAGAATATACCGGTTTTGGTTTGGATTCAGGTAAAAAGTTAAAAATGCATAATTTTGCTAAAACTAAAGAACATGACGATAAAGGAGCGAACAGTCCTTAAAATCTTATTTATTTTCGGTAGTGTGAACACCGTTTCGAATGTATAAATTGCCATACTGTGAATAACACAATTAACTTTTTATTTGTGTAGTTCATGCAAGGATGGTGTGAAAAGCATGTCATATAAAATCGAAGTATAAATAAGATACCTATTCAAAAGATTTAGTAGATATTTAACATAATTTTTGAAGAATATTGAGTTTAACTGAAGGAGATATGATATTTTCGAGGTTTGACCGCGCGCACTGGTGGCACTGGATTTCTTTTGTGTTTTTTGATACGGTCGACAGTAGGAGGCTCTTTGTACCTTTTTTTTTGCAAACATTACACCTTTAATTATTCTCATCTAAATCGTGTACGTGATTACGTCACAGAATCGTTAAAATCACAAAAAATATGTTTTTTATCGCAATCTTTTTAATAGTAGGTAAATTAAACTTAAAAAGAGAAAAATAGTCAAAAGTACTTAGAGACATCGATATTGGTAAATCGTGTCTACCAATGATCTAAAAGATATATATCTTATTATCATTCAATGTTGCGATTGTTACACTGCATCTATGCAGCATGAATTTAAATCTGCATATTTTTACTAACGACCGGTGTAGCTAGGACTTAAGAAATCAACAGGTAGTTACTCTTTTGATTCTTGGTTTGTATTTTATTGACATTGGGTTTTGTCTTTAAACTTAAGATAAGTATTATTTTAACCCCCCATAACAGTCTGTTTAAAAATATATATACATTTCTTTATCGTTACGCAAAGGATTTTAATGCGGTTTTCATCAATAGACAGATTGATTCAAGAGGAAGAATTATATGTATTATACGTGGACGAAACTGCTGGCAAAAGCTAGTTTTCAATTACATAATTAACAATCTGATTGATGAATACTGGAAACTTGGAAAATCATCCTTAGAGTAAGAAACTAATAAGCAGGATGCAGTAATTATGAATGGAAAGGTAACATTGCGTTTCATGAACTTTTGATTTTGATTTTTGATTCAAGGATGATGCGCTAATTAATTCCGCGATATTCAAATTTTCTTAATTTTTTTTGAATAATTATCAGTTTGTACGGTAATAAGAAATTATACGTGCCAGCAATAAATATTTATTTCTAGAATACGCTATCGGACATAAAATGTCTTTTCATCCCACCATCTCGGAAAGAGTATTTTTAATCTTCAATATCTGAGTGGAAAAGCCGTTTTTATTCTCTAGAGGATAAAGTAAATTGAATTTAGAACATCGTGTGCACTATCACCAACTATCACAAACTTAGTGCACACGATGTTCTAAATTCAATTTACTTTATCCTCTAGAGAATAAAAACGGCTTTTTAGAAGATTAAAAAATACTCTTTCCTCGCTGAGGTGGAATGAAAAGTTACGTGTTGCACTCGAGTGCAAAGATTTTTCACCTCGTGCTCTTTTGATTCCCTCGCTAACGCTCAGGATTCTAATTTTGAATCACTCGCTGCGCTCGTGATTCAATTTTAGAATCCTTCGCTTGCTCGGTCATCAAAATTGAACACGCGGTTAAAAAGCAACTTTGCACTCTTGTATAACAAATAACTGTTTTTTTGGGGTAATAAAATCGTCAAATGACCTCTCCCGCACTGGGTGGAGCGGAAGGGCGTGTCGGACTTTTACTGAGTAAAACCCACCCATGTTCCTTCAGTTGCCTGTGCCAGGGCCACGGTAACTCTTTCGAACAAGTCCGCGACCGTGCCAAGCGTCGGCATGTCCCGAGGATGCGCGGCATTTTTTAGAAATATACAAATAGCATAATCAGCCTATAATGTTCCCACTGCTGGGACACAGACCTCTTCTCTGTAAGACGGAGTGGACCATAATCCACCACGCGGACCCAGTGCGGGTTGATGGATGGTGCGGCGACAATTAGGCATAGTGTTTGGCATTTATAAAGCTTTATTTCTGAAACGTTACATTTTTCATGGTTATATCCATTTATGATCATTCATTGTGGTTAATTTTAAGTACTTTCAGAAAAAAAATTGGTCCCCTATCATAATCATTAGAATGGGCTTCAAATGTCGTCATTACGATAGTCATTTATTCGGACAATTTGAGTTTAGTTGTACTGATGATTTTAATGATAGTTCGTAATATTTATTTATATTGTTTGTATGATTACGTCACCTTCGGAGGGCGCACGTATGAATCAAAAACAAGTTAGAAATTATTTTTGTTTTTCTATTGAAGGTTCGACTTCTTTGGTCGCTTTAGGTTAAATTTGCTATTGGCGAGAATACGAACACAAAACAGAAAGATTTATTGACTAAATTTTGAGTTATTTCCTCTAATTTGTTAATGTTTATTTTTTGAGGCAAATTACACTAAATTGCAATTTATCTTTTTTTGTTACCTTATTCATCATAGTCTTTTTATTTCTTCGGATTTGATGGCAGAGATAGTAATAAGTTCATGAAATGGAATGTAGTTGTAATAGGGCTTTAGCGAACATCTGATGTCCAAAAAATATACTTCCCTGTAAATTGACTCTGGATGGCGTCACTATATCTAATTGAGTTGGTACCGTACTTAGCGACTACATTTGTGAAACAAACTCAGTGGAGCTCGTTAAAGCCCTATGAAATAATGTGGTGAAGCACAAGCTCATACTAATAAATGGCAGTGCAGTTACCTGGGTCTCGAGAAGCGCGGATGTCTCGGAGCGTATGCGGCGGGCGGGGCCCATGCGCCCCAGCCCCAGCCGCGCGCGCCGCCGGGTACCGCGCCCGGGCCCCCTGGTCCCCCCGGTCCGCCGCCATACCTACTGAGGGACATAATATCTAATACAGTCAAACTGTACATTTTTATTTTCCAAAGCCTCCATTTATAATTTGGTCTTTTTTTTATCAATTATTAATTGTCAAATAAAAGGAACTAGTCTTCAGTAACTGCACTTTTAATCAGTCCCAAGTTGGCAATGCAGTTGCAGTACCGGTGGTCTGTCTTTTGATCGACACCGTTGGCACAGTTTACAGCCGCCAAATTAAAAAGTGCCGCGGAGGGCAACGAAGGCAATAGGGGACGAAAGCCAAAAAAATTGGGTTCAAATAAGGTTTATGATTACTATCAAAATTATACATAACTTATTTTCAAGATTTTTACAAAAAAGGACGATTTGAAGTTACGTTTTTACTGTAGTAGTCACATGTTTGTTCTAAATGTCGTGAAATTACTATGGAATTCCTGTGTTGTGACGTCAGACGTTAGTAATGCTGTCACTGTCTATCATATACTATAAAACGCATACAATTTCGCCATTATTAGAGAAATTTCAAGGCTTTTTAAAATGGCTTAATTATTTTCTAGGTTATGAAAAAACAAACAGCAAAATCCAGACGAATATTTTCTGAGAGTCGGGCACACAAAAGCAAAGACTTTAAAAGCCTTATCACACTAACGGTTAACGAGCATCTTCAGAGCGGAACGGGCGCGTGGTGATTACGCAACGTTTTCGACTCATGTTCGCGGCAAGTTCATGATGTACACTAAATATAATAACAATAAAGAATACACTCAGTATCGGTTCTATCCGCGGCGATCCCGTTGCGCGTTCTCGACGTATTCGCGGCCAGTGGTCTCGAACCTACCGATTTTTCGGTAGGTTCGAGACCACTGGCTCTGTTCTACCGAAATACCGAAATATAAAGAATATTCTACGATTTCACAGTACACATGGAAATGTCATTTACCGATTTTGGGTACAAATATACCGTTTTAATTGGCAATTCTACCGATCTCGCTCTATGACGTTCGAGACCACTGTTCGCGGCACATGCGTGGCGTATTCGATCCGCGTCCGCGACGTATTCAGTGCGCACTCGCTCCGCTTTGAAGACGCTCGTTAACCGCTAGTGTAATAATAATAACCCACAGGGCAGCATGTGGCGTGCTGTTGGGCAGTAGCGACCCCACGGACCCTATCTCCCGGGAGCATTCTTGTTCTTCGTCTCTGGCTTGCCTTTATTGGCGGGCTGGAGTGAACACTGAAGAGGTTCAGAGCTCCCACCTCATTCTTGCCTTTATTGGCCGGCTTGAGTGGAGATTCGCAAGAGCAAACATGTTCGGGGAAAGGAGGTATTCCAGTAAGTGCTCGTAGGGATCTTGACCATCTTCCGGGCTCTGGGATTGTTCTGAAAGCCGTGGAATACCTCTCCACTTCTTAAGCACCTCAGGAAGTGTTGCCCCCTTGTCACTGCGTAACTATGTGCCAGCGACGGTTTCCGGGGGCCCATTATTGAGTGTGCAAGTCACCCTCTGCTATTTAATCCATGTTTATACAAAACATTGATGCGGCAGGGGCCATAGGCCTTCCTATTTCTTGGTAACCAGTCCATTTTAGCCATCCAAATACATAATCCAACTTGGTTTCCATATCTTGCAATAGTCCAACACCAACCGGGGGTTGTCCTTGGACGCACTTGCACAGTGCATACGGGGATAATCGTCGGTTAGTGCCTCACGTCATCTAAATTTACTAAGGGGCCTCTGCGAGTTGGCTTCGGCCCCTCGCACGCCTTCCAAACGACCGGGATCCTAGGGTCCCGAGATATGTTAACATATAAAAAATAAAAAATAAATAATAGTAATAGTAGTGTGTGTACTGACGGCGCGGGCGGCGGCGCGTGTGAAGGCGCGGGCGGCGCGCGGCCGGGCGGCTCGGCCTGCTGCGGCCGCCGCACGTCGCGCACGTACGCGTTGAAGTACGACACCTCGCGACGCACCTCGTCCACCTGCGGAGGAAACACTCTAATGTTCTTTATCTACGTCATCAAAATCTTAGATACATTCCAATGGTCCCTATTAACAATGTCGGTTCAGCAAAAAGACTACTGTTCAGAAGAGCAGTTCAAAGTTTGTTTTACTACGAACACTGTTGCGCGGACAACTGACAATATTATCTTTAAAACTGGCTAAACATTATGTATATTTTTTTTAAAAAAAAACGTGCTATAGATCTTTTTATTGTGACTCTATTTATGTAAAGAACTGAATATTGGTTAAAAATGCATATCCGACATTGTTAATAGGGACCATCGATTCATTCTCTGTCAGACAACGCACATCCTAAACTGCTGGGTCTACGAGAGTGAAATTTTATTTCATGTAAATAAAATAATTTTAATAAGAGTTTCTCAAACTAGGTGGAGACAACATTACAACCATAATATAAAGAAAGCACTAAAGAAGGATTTTTGGAAATTCACCTCCTAGAGAGATTAAATAAAGGATGGAAGCATGTATGAAGTCAGTATATATTGAATTGCTGGCTTAAATAAGGGCCAAGTTCGCATCAACACGATGCAATCTTTTTGTACTTTTCACTACTGAATATATTTGTGAAAACCTACCACTCCCTAGATTACGTCGACTTATGCAAACACAAATGTATAGAGCAGCTGGTTTTTTTTTTCGAGGTTTCAGCGAGTCTCAAAGCAAAATTTGTTGATGATGACGCCCCCTAAAAGCTAACGTAGATTGGGGCGAGACTCTCTGCAACGCAATACATTGCAAAAAAACCTCTTTCATCACTTTCACACAGATTAATATCAAAACAACGAAAAAAAATCTTCAGGCGGATCGCACCTGACTTTTTTGTATGAATATTTGCGATGCAGCCTGTTGCGACTACAATGTGTGCTTGGATTTAACAAGTTTCCTGTTATTTAAATAACACCTTATAGATCTACATCTTTTATCTCTTTTCGACACTATTTCCATTTTGTATAAATCAATTGATTACCTTTTCACCATGCTTGTTGAAGATATGTTTTCTGATGAAGTCGGGACCTTTGAACTTCTTACCGCTGAGAGGACACAACCATTTGTCTTTCGCCAGCTCTTGTGTATTGGCCTGAATAAACTTTTCAACTTCGGCGTCCGTATCCTGAGAGAACAACATTATTAATATATTACGGAATATTGATTTATTTCTCATTATGGGGAATATGTAGTAAAACTCTATACCTTTATTCCAAGTTTATGCAACTCTTCGTCAGAAAGTGGTTTTACATCTTGTAAGAATGCAGACATTTTGCGTTCAAATACTTTGACGTAGTCCTGTATTTCTTGCTGGGTTGGCTGTAACGAAAATAATAAAATGTGTGATCTACGCAACTTCTTGACAAAAATATGTACAGTTTGTAAGATTCGTACCTTATTAGCAGGAGGGCCAGACCTCGCATGCATGATGCCACAACGGTTGGGCATTTCATCTTCGTAAGGATACTCGCAATGGTTGTAATAGTCCACTGAGTGTACAATACGCAGGTATAATACGAGACGGTCCAACACTTTCGTAAGCTCTGGGTCCGGTTGGTCATTAACCACAGGTTCTGCTGACGCTTCGAGACCTAGTAATTCATCCTCTTCAGTTGATGCTTCTTCTATTAAATGTTCCGTTATCTTATGGAGCACCGGGTTCTTTGAATTTAAGCTGAAGCTCTGGAGAAAAATATAAATACAATGTAACATAACCAACCAGCTATTAAATATAGTTACAAAAGGTTTGAAGTGATATTAGTACCTCAGTCTGGTTCCCATGCTCATTGTCTTTTTCTTGTTCGTCAGAGCTGTCGTGCCACAGTTTCGTGCGTGTATCGAGTAGATGTGCGAGGCGGGCCGCTAACCTAGCGTCAGCACGTAATACCGGCCGTTCTAGAGTGATGCCCGAAACTGGCCGTATGCGACGTTGCAGGTCACGATTCACTATAGCACCCAATTCACACTCGCGTAACTAAAAAAACAGGTAAAATAAGTTTAAACTCCCGCATATTGTAGATCATTTTATTAAAAACTAGCTTCTGCCCGCGACTTCGTCCGCATTAAATTTCGTGTTCCCCCGACCCTTCCCGTCGCGTCGAATCGCCTACCCGTGCGATTTTCCCCGTTTTTGCAACATTTTTCATTACTGCTCCGCTCCTCTTGATTGTAGCGTAATGTTATATAGCGTATAGCCTTCCTCGATAAATAGGCAACACAAAAATAATTTTTCAATTCGGACTGGTAGTTCCTGAGATTAGCTCGTTCAATCAAACAAACAAACTCTTCAGCTTTATAATATTAAAGTATAGATTAAAACCTGGTAAAAATTAACCATACAACACATTATGGCCCTGTTCACACGGTGATGAGAAGAATATTATATTTTACTATTTTGGGATCATATATGGTAGTACTGTTATTGTTAACTGTATGTACACTGCGATGTTGACGTCTGGTCCAAAATTTTGTCCGTAAAGTATTGTACAGGATAGCGTCATATGAATGGCCGTCTAAGCGCGCGCCATTCGCATAGCCCGAAAAAATATAACAACTTATGAAAATTGCTTACCCTTATATTATTAAGGTTCCAACAGATATCTTTGATGTTAACGTCACGTCGGAAGGTGACCCATCCACGACGGAACCAGCGACGCTCCGGCAGCGGGTCGGCTAGAGCTACGCGTAGGAAGCCGCCATAACGTTTGCACATCTAAGAAACAGGACACTTCGTTACCTATTCTGCTTAAAACTTAGTACAGAAGCTAATGTTTTATACTTTGTAAACGTGGGTAAGAACCTCAATAAGATGGAAGGTAGTGAGACTAATTAAAGAATCTTAACTTATGTTACTTTATAGGCAAGCGTTTAGTATTTTATTGTCTAGTACTCACAGCTTCAACTTCAGCTTTGGTGATGGTAGGTGCTAAATTCCTTAAAAATATGGAAGTAGTTTTGTGTAAGGCGCGGCATTCTTTCTTCTCAATAACGACGTCACTGACTGACTCAGCTTTCTCATCACCGCTGTTTTCTTTTTCCTTGTCTTTTGCGGTGTTGTTCTCAACAGCTTTCTCCACACTTGGAGACTTTGATTTGGGCTTTTCCTTAAGTTTAGGGGACTTGTCGGGAGTTTTAGATTTGGACTTTGATTTCCGGCGGCTGGTAACTTCACCTTCGTCTTCTGAACTAGATGACGATGAACTTGATGATGACGAACTGGATGATGATCCTGGTGGTGCTGTTAATGTAAAAGAGAACTTTCTTTACTCATTTGAATCTCGTTGTTCTTTTGTATGATAAATCACACTGTATTACATATGGGACTTCAAAAAGGAACTGTTGTTAAACAAAAGGATCATAGCATAGAATCAAGCTATGTGCAGATATTATATCTGTAGAACAAAAAACTAACGATTGTCCCTGCAGCGGAAAGTGGACATCACAGAAGTCAATTGTGCGAGACTATGCAAGAGAATAGGCAAATTTTAGAGCTGACGTCTACCCACAAATTAACACTACTATACAGTTCGCCACGTGAAAGGATAACGATATATCATTAATACAAGTGAAACTTACGGGGTTCCTTCTCCTTTTCTTTTTTCTCTTCCATTTCTGGTTCAGTTCCTGTCGAGTTAAACCGAGAGAACAATTTGGCCTGCTCCTGAAGATGACGCAAATGGGGATCGATCTCCATCGTAAGGGGCGCCGTCGGTTTTGGAGACTCTGGCTTTTTGTTCTCCTCTATCTGTTTATCAGAAAATGTAATACTTATTAATTTCCACATAAATATTATCTAATAAAAACTTTCCTCTTCCATTTTCTGTTTCGCTGCCCCCTTGGCTACAAATTAGGAAGTTGTACACTAGCTTAATGCATGGTTCACATTTAATTTTACAAAAGTAGGATTTCAAGCAAACCTTCTTTTCATTTTCTTCTTTTTCGTCCTTCACCTTTATGTCATCAACATCTATAACAACTGGCTTGTCAGCATCAATTTTCTCTGGAAAGACCATAATAAAAATTTATTTTCAGAAGACAGTCATAAAGAATGACAAAAAAAACTAAGTTTTCTGGAGATTTGCAGTACCTGAATTGTCATTTGTGTTAGTAACTTCCTGTGGTGGGGGTTCATCAAGCTCCTTTAAATCTTCTTCAGTGCCACCCTCGAGTTTAATTACCACAGTATCCAGAAGCTTAATCAACTTTTCAGACTTCTCAACATCAACGGAGACCTTGTCCAGTTCCCCTTTCTCCAATAATTCGAGGAACACGTTAAGTCGATTCTGCAATATTTGCGATTTACAATGAAATTGGAAAATATTAAGAATTTTTCTAATATCATAAAGAAGTCATATTCAAATGATCAGTATAAAGTGTTTTTCTATACCTTCAAAGCACCTAGCTGCTCCTCTTTGCGTTTTACTGATTCTTCAGGGTGGTATTTGATCTTGAACCTAAGAAACAAAATATCTACATTAGTTGTGTTTTATTTAAAGTCAACAAGTCCATACAACACTAAAGAAACAAAGTGAATAGACTCAATGTTCGTCCAATAAAGAATTTGAACCCAGTTTACAGCGATTAATACATCTACGACATTTTTTATGCAGTAGGTGGTTTAGTTATGTGAACTTAACAATTAGATATGTGAAAACATACCAAATATATAAAAAAAAAGATTTAAACAAAACCCAAAAAATGTTTTAGCGCTTATACATACATAATTAATAAGTTTAGATGCAAACAATAAAAATAGAAGATTGCATTTAAAATTCAATCCTCCTGTTAACTACATACGCAAAGAAATAAACGACCTTTTGAGACAAATCCAGAATGGTTGAACTTTAGTTTTCTGTTAACATAAAGTCACAGAAAACTAAAATTTCTTAGTATACATTTCTTAGTATATATTTAAAAAATCTCATAATCTCACCTGTACCACACAGTGGAATATATTACCCTACCCCTAACAGAAACGAAACCTGTAGCATTGCGCGCTACAGGTCAACGCGAAATAAACTAGCTACACACAGCATTTTAATCATTTGCAAAAGTTTGATTAAATTTTTCTTAATGATGTCCAGCAATCCACGCGAATACACTGTAGACTGTAGGAAAAAAGGTAACTGTTAACATTTGCATAGCATCTTTGAAAAATTCTAAGCATAACTGAATCTTATAGATAATCTATACTTATCTATTGGTAACTTTTGACTTTATTGAATTTTTTGTATGCTTAGAATTTCTCGATAACCAGCAAATTATACAAAGAGTAGACAAGTAGAAGAGATATGGTAGTAGTCAAATTCCCCATTTTAATTTATTCATGCAAATTTAATTTTGTTTCCCCATATTATTGAAGATTTTAGGTTGCATCTAGTTGATTATAATACATAGTTAAATATTGAGCATACCATTCTTCATCTTTATGAGCAACGAAAAACTCATTTAGTTGTTGCCTCCTAAATTCGAGCTTGTATTCATTGTACTTCTGAATGGCGTCATCTACTGAGATGGAGTCATCTTGGGCTGCAAGGAATGCCTTGAAGGACATCATAGTGGGGGGGCCATCTGTAGCTCCCAACGGTAATACTGTGTCCCTGCAAAGTTAGTGGTCACAAAATAAGAATAATAAAATTACATTTTGTTATTTAATATGCAAAAAAAGTATCTACTCTAACCTTGCAGGCACTGGTGCCATAGGCTGTCCATAGCCTTGATGTGCAGGATGTGGGCCGAAGTGATCGTGGGGCCAACCATACCCGTAAGAGTCATGCGGCATCCCCCCATATCTTCTTTCATCTATAGGCCAGTCAGGTCTTATGCGCTTGCTGGGTGGACCTTCCCCTCTGACTGGAGAGTACCCTCGGCTAGCACTGGCTCCACCACGGTAATCCCTATAGTCAGGACCAGCACGACCTCCTCGAGCTCTGCCAGTTCAAAGAACATTAATGAATTATGTTCAATAACTTCTAATTTGATTTGTCAATACTAAATCTGGCAAATTTATTCCTCAGTTCAGAAATCATTTAACTTAACATCGCAGTCAAAGCATTTATTTCAATTAAACCATTTACAGGTTTACTTTTGGGTTGTGAAAGGGTTAGACTGAACGAGTTGTAAAGTTTGGTCACGTTCAGGGTTACAGAGACATTGATACTTGAGAATTTTTTGTTGGTTTTTAAAACAAAATTTTGATGTACCATATCATATTGTAAGGTTAGTGTAAAGTTTCGTATGCAAAGGCGGATCATTTGTGATAATCGACAAAAAAAATCAATACAGGGAGTTCAGAATAATGTCCTTATTCCATAGTGACAGTTTGACGTCAATGTCCCAGCTACCCTATATAGATAAAAAGGCAAATTTGTTCAAGGTCATAACTAAAAGATGACCATGGCAGGCTGGACTTAATTTAGTAGGTCATCTGTAGGTGTGTGTATGTGTGCATCTTTGTGCACCAGTCAAAAGGACAATCAGAGGAATAAAGTACCATTTATCATAGTTGATGGAACTATTTATGGTGATTTAAGTTAGTTCTACAAAAAAATGGTGACCTAAATGGAACATTAATAACTAAGAAGGTACAACTTTTTACATTATATGGGAAGGTGCAACTTATCAAATCAATTGGAGTCAACTCCTGGCTGATCCTACGTAAAACAATGTTGAGACGGCCTACATCTCAATATAATAATACCTTATAATAACAGCCACGGAACGTTTTGTAGGTTTAACTCGGATAGGAAGTTTTGGAAGTTCAAAGGATTGAGGTTGGGATCTGGAAGGAATGCATAACACAGATTGTTGGTATCCAAACACAGGTTAAATGATATCATTTCACTATAACAACAATAATTACCTCTCAGACCAGTCTTCGCGACCACGACTCCTTTCCTCGCGTCGGTCACTACTACGGTAACTGCTGCCTTCGGCGGTTCCTCGTTCGCCCCGGAATTTATCCCGCCTTTTACGATCATATTCGTCGTCACTGTCAGCCATTATTTAAGTTTACTGACCTTATTTAAAAGAATAAGTCTACTTTAATATTAATTTGAGATTTCGGACTAACTCGGAACTAAAAAGAAAGCGAAAGAAACTTAATCCATAGACTTTTTTTTTTTTTGGTTCTTTTCGTCCCTCTTTGGGACAGGCAATTAATCCATAGACTTTTTTTGGTTCTTTTCGTCCCTCTTTGGGACATAATCCATAGACTACACATATATGTAGACTGACAGCTTGTCAGGTATTCATTCATAGACTTTACGCGTAACGAACGAATAGAGATGTGATAAAACCATAAGCAAGTGATAAATCAAAAAGGTAGGTTCGGACTCGATATTTCTTATTAATTTAAGTGTTACTATAAAATAACCCTATCTCGTACCTTATGTGCAGTATGCCTACAGCATTATTGACATATTTAGATAGCATGTTAGTTTAATTAATTATTTTAAAAAAAACTTCTTAATCATAGTCATTAAAAATAATGTGTCTGAAGTTACAGAAAAATGTTGAATTAAGACCGTAATGGCGTGAATCGAGGACGTATTCCGTCAGTATTTATAATATGCATAAACTTTGACATTCATGACCGTGATCAAAAGACTTATAGCTAAATGCATATAAACCGAAAAAAAAAGAAAAAGTGTCTATGATGTGAGTTTTGACTTTTGCGCGGTAAGTAAATTGACTTACCCAAGTCTGAAACCCACCAACCGTCATTAATAAGCTGGTAGGTATTATTTTAGTAACTATTTACTGTTTTTTATTAAAGTTTGATTTGAACCATTTGATAAGTTATTTTATCTAGAGATACCTACCTAACCTACATTAGGAATCTAGGGACCTTCTGTATTCAACGTTCTTTCGGTGGCCAGGCAGTAAGTTTTTATTTCAACTAGTGGGACTGGCAATAGATTTTTAGTTACAAAATTTAATGTCTTTGATAGCTTGACCTACCCCAAGTTCACGTTTATAAGTATAATTTTAGGGAATTGTTTTTCCAACCCAACTGATTGAAAAATACGTAGGTACTTGGTCGAATGTTACTTTGAGCTCATCAGTTTCGTTGAATCGGAAGAAAAACAAATAACTCTGATTGGACTTATAATAAATATAAAACTAGCCTAATGGTTTCTAAGACAGTTTCCGGCATCTGCTATAGATTCGGATACCCCCTTAATGTCCCAGTAAAAAATAACTTTGTATTATATCTTTAATTTCATCGGAGGTAGCAGAAATTGGAAAAAAATCAAAGAAAACGGTGTAAGTTATTAAAAAATGCTTCTACACAACACAACCCATAAATAAGAAAAGCCGGTTTTCTGAGTGCTGCTAAAATAGACGCAAAGATACGTGGTGTGTACGGTTTATGTATTTTATGGGGGTTGCGTCAGCGTTTATGATATAAAAAGTACAGACAACTGTTCTAGTATGAGAAAAAATTAAATGGAAAAGAATTATGTATAAAAATCTTTTTATTCAATTTTTTTTCATTTATCTGATAAATTGTATTCAATCGGCAAAGTGGTTACAGTCAATCGCCCATCAGATTTGACATTTGGATATTGACAGGGCATTAAAGCCGTAAGATGTAGTAGTAAGATGTTAAAGATGTATGTACCTATGTAGGTAACATTCATAATTTACGTGTAACTGATGTGCCGTTGACTGCTACTATTTATAATGACTGGAACCGCTGTGAAATAGTGGATTAAACTATTTAGAACAATGCAACTCGTCAGTGAGGTCACCACAGTTGTCATGACCATCGCATTGCACAGCGCGCGGCACGCAACGTTGATTCTTGCAACGTGTTTCATGCGCACCGCAGCTACCGCCACAGCCGTCGGGTTCGTCACTACGGTCTGCACAATCCGCCAGCCCGTCACAGAATCTTGAACTCACAATGCACTGGCCGTCAGTGCACGTAAATTGGTCAGCAGGACATTCTATAATTAAAACATAATCCGTTATCAAGATAATTTTCTAGAGGCATGGCAGTCAGCGTGCTTCATAGTCTTACAAGAACTCCGTACACGTTACAGTAGGTAGGTAACTTCGTAAAATAATGTACGTGACGTCTCATGTATAAATTGTTTTTTGTTTTGTAGTTTTCTATGTAGGAAGTGGATGCTAAACGACTAAGTATTGCTATGAATGAGCACATTCATAATAGCCCACATAAAAACTTGCGATATTTTTTTAGGTTTAGTTATTGGAATAGTTTTGTAAGTAAAAAATTAAAAGAAGAAGTTATACGCCCTTACCAGTGGTGCAATTGACTTCATCGTATCCGTCCCAGCAATCAATAACCCCGTCGCATAATTTGGTGTGTGCGAAACAAGATATAGAGTGCCCGCAGCGAAACTGCTTCGTTAAATCACATTCTGTTAAGGTATAGTAAATGTTAATTTATTTTATAAGTCTAGCTGCAGCATAGTTCTATATGTATTTACCTAAGGCAGCTTACCACAGTACATTTCATCAGATCGGTCATAACATTGAATAGAACCATCGCATCGGGCTTCCGCAGGCACACAGAGACCATTACGACATCGCCATTCATCTGCTGAGCACGTCACAAGTGTCAACAAGCGACACACGCGCACTCCCCGAGCTTTATCCACAAGTTGGCAAGCTTCCGTCTCTAGGGCGCACAATCCTCCACAACCTAGAGTACAATAATGAAATTCATGATCACAAATATATCTTCAAAAACCTAAGATTGGTAATTGTTGATAAATCTTGCTGTTTTTAGAATGAGAATACAGCTTGTAAAATGCTGATCAGCGATTTAAAACGCTCGGGCTGCAATTAAAAGTGGTTGTTTGGGAATATTGTTAAAATCTCCATTGTTCCAAGTGGAAGTCGAATGTGAATTAAAGGGTGGTTATTAAATTTAACGTACCTGTTGGGTCATCATTATCTGTTGGCTCTTTACACAGGGATGTGCCACTGTTTTCATCTAACATACAGATTTCGTTTTTTTGGCACGAGCAAAATTTTTGAGATAAATCTCTGTTGTTGATATCTTTAGGTTTCGAACTTTCATCTGCCTGCTTACTTGAATGTTTTGGATATGCTCTTATATTCTTACGTATTTTTAATATAACGTTTATTAATGTAGAGTTCTCAGTGCTGAAAGTGTCGGCAGACTGTGTAGTAATAAAATATTCTTCTGTAGAATTGATCTCCGTCACTGCCGGCAGGTCCAAATAAACATTAGTAATAGCTGCCGCTGTTTCATTGATATCTATATTTTTTGTTGGCACTACGGTTGTACTAATTTTGTTGGTCATACCTTTAAAATTAGGGTTAGTAAAATTGACCAAAATAAAACTTATTATCACGATAGCTACAATCATCACACTTATTGAGCAGGCTTGTATTTGAGTTCTCTTTTTTACTGGGCTATCAGCCGAAGCAAAATTAACTATACACCCAAAACCTCTCAGGCCTTTTCTCAGTCTCTGTCGCCTTGAATTACTTGAATCCATTTCGTAAGAAGTGTATTTTTGTCTAAAGCTGGAATCAATATGTTGTGATATGGAAGGAATGCGTAGTTTATTTTCCACATTTGTGGGCTCTGAGTCTCTTGAAAAGCTTTTTTTATATGAACAAACCGCTTGACTTATATTTACATCAATGGGTCGTTCTTGTTGTACATTTACAAATGTTTCATCTTTTTCTATTGTTATGTCTTTATTCGGAGTGGAATGATTATGTGGCGTGAAGTTTTTTGATGGCTTCAGTTCATATTTTCTTATTTTTCCTTTACATGTATAACAGTATGTTATCACATTTCTATCTTTAGCCGGTGCTGTAATAATTTCACTACGTAAATAACTATTCGTCCAAAGATGAGAACAGTACAGCGAGTTCAAATTAATCGAACTCTCGACGTTACCAGAAGTTGTTACGGAATCATCAAAACTCCCTGATAATATCATTATGTCCTATAAAAAGAGCTTGTTTGTCATTACTTTTATAAATAAACATTATTTAAATCCTGAAACAAAAAAAGGTATCATGAACTCATTTCTAGCTAGAGTGTGTGTTACTAATTAGAGGGATGTGTTTATGTATATCATAGGTTTTTTAGTATCTAGCATTACTTCATCGTAGAGAACACAAGTGAAGTAAACTCCTATCTACAAAGACATTCTGTTTTGTCTGAAGAAATATAGGCTTAGACATATTTGTAGTTACTTGGATCATGCAAAGTGGCGTGCGGAAAAGCGTTAGTGCTATCGCTTACAAAAAAGAAATGCTTACAGAACATTATTTATGTAGCTAGCCTATAGTATAGGCGTAGCGTATGTAGATAAAATATTTTATATCCTATAAACTGCGTTAAGCAATTGACGTAAGTATAACTCTAAACGTAGGCTAATTAACTTTAAACACGATGTGGACTTTCATGTTTCAAGTTCTTTACGCAGTTCTTAGGATACTTACTAACGTAATTTGAAGCGAGGAAGACCTAACTTTAACTAAAGGGGTTTGTCCAATTAGATAGAAGTAACATAATACGGGGTACTGAAGAGTGAAGTGTGTAAATGATATCGTTTTCAGTCAACTGAACTCTGCCTTAATTTATTATTATGATAAGGTAAAGTCAGCAGCATTAACAAGGTTAACTTTAGTGCAATTCTCCTCTCCTTTCTTCAATCACTTCCATTAAACGAGTCGTTCATCACGTTTGTAACTTAAAAGGCTAGGAAGTTTCCCAATTTCGTTAAAGACTAATTAATTACTGTATCTGACGCAATTTTTGGGGATCGGTATCGAACGCAACCCCATATAATTGAGATTCGCCTAAAGTATAAATAGAACTCAGGACATCAAGATCCTAAAGGCACTTGTTACCGCTGGATCGATTCGACGGTTTACTATCTTATGTAAGTAAGTTTTTGGTAGAAACAAGCGAAATTGCTAAGCAGCTCTTATGATTGCTTATTAAAGGCTTTTGCAGTGATAAACACTACTGGCTGTATAGACTGGAGAGTCAATTTAATTTGATCGTAAGATTTCTGTTATCGTAGACATAAATTAATCCATCAGCAGCGAGTCTTCTATAAAGCGATCCCTTTCGGCTTCCTTTGTAATGGGAATTTAAATGACTAACGACTATACATTTCTGCAGACGTTTATGTAACGATTTCCCCTACTTCCTAGAGAAAACTTTCATCCTTGACCGCTGTGCACGTGAACTACAGACAAGTGTTACATAATTTGGGTTAGCGTGGTGCATTTAACCCCCTTAAAATTGGTAGGTACACAGCTCTTATTAGAGAGAGATTATTTGTTTTAATCATTAAGTATATTTTTAGGGACGGTTGGTATTATAGAAAATTCATAACTTCTAGTAGGAAATACGATTAGTAGTTATCGAGTCTGAAATAACAGATTCAATTATTTAATATAACAGAAAGTAAGTAAATTACTATTCATAAATCTAGTTAACATAATCAAACGGCCACTGCATGTTTTTTCTAACAAATAGTTTTTATTTAATTTATCTGGCGTCTAGCTCAAAAAACATTATCAAGGTTCACCTTAAACTAGGTTGTATTAACCTCCATTTATAAATTAAAAAAAGGACATAAATATTTGTTTTAATCTAATTTAATTATGATATCTAACAAACATTTAGTGGGTAGGTACACAAACAAGCTGGTTAAATGTTTGCAGTACAGTTCTAAACATAATTCTAAATAAATAAAGAAGATAACTGGTAGGTCAAGAACAATTTCTAGGTCAAACTAGTATTTCAACACCGACTAGATACTACTTTAACTAGCCCAGCTGATTTATGTAAACACTAACTTTAAAACAATTTAACTGATAAGTTACACTTACATGGAGTGATGAAGCTCATGTTGTTTTCAAAACACTTCTCAATACTTAACTATGAATTTAAAATATTGTCAAGTGGAAGTTATTGAACACGTCAGGTCGCTATGCAGCCGCGTGCCGTGTATCGGACTACCGTTGCCGGTGACAACGTCTAACAACCTTACACCAACACCAGCACCCCGTACGTCGTACCAGTGTGCGAAAGGGATTAATAATACAGCTGCAAGGCTGGTAGAAAGGGATGAAATAATAGGGTTGGTGTACCAGCGGCCAAGGTCCGTGCTCGTTCAAGAGTGACACGTGCTACGTGCAACTGAACGAACATCTGTTCTCCCATGTTGTCAGTAATTTAACGGTAGAGGCATTGTTAGGTAATTTTGCTTGACTTATTCTTGTTCAGGCGATGACATTTTCATTTTACAAGAAACTACCTATTTTGTACCAATTATTATCATAAACCTTTATTAAGGTGCTTTGTAAATGGCGCGTTATCCTTATCATTGATACATAAATTATAAGCACGATAATCCGAACGATGAACTTGAAGCTTTTAAATATTAACTTACTTGACTAGGTATTTACAGGGTTCAGTTCATGCATGTTTTTAAAAATACTGAGATACTCTCGGTGCAGACCATCACTACATAGTATAAAACAAAGTCGCTTCCTTCTGTCTGTCCCTATGTATGCTTCATCATCATCATCATCATCATTTCAGCCGTAAGACGTCCACTGCTGGACTTAGGCCTCCCCTATTTGGGGGGCTTTGCCATAATCGCCACGCTTGGCAGGCGGGTTGGCGATCGCAGTATGGTGGTAACAGGCGCGGTCGCAGCCTATGATTTTGGGGGGGGTCACCTCATGGTGACCCCCCCCAAAATCATGTACTGAAGAATATTTTTAGGAAGGTGCATCTACTCGTTGGTCTAGTAGTAGGGTTCGATTCTCAGGTCGGGAGTATTATTGGGTTTTTCAGGCAAATCGTTCAGAGTCTCGGCAGCATGGCTGACTTTGGGGGGGGTCATGACCCCTAGGACCCCCCCTCTCGGACCGCGCCTGGGTGGTAAAATGCATAGAGAACGCTGCTGCCCATTCTCTAGTAAGCTATGTATGCTTAGATCTTTAAAACTACGCAAATAATTTTTATGCGTCTCTTTTTAACCGACTTCAAAAAAAGGAGGAGTTTATCAATTCGACTGTATTTTTTAAATTTTGATTGATTTTTTATTTGAAAGCTGGTGCTTCCCGAATGGTCCCATTTTAATTTGGTTCCATTCGGACAATTTAAGACTTATATGGTTTTCACATGGATCCCCCATGTGAAAACCATATAAGTCTTAAATTTGCGCGACAAATGAATGAATTACGCGATTAGATTAGTGCGGGGTATCTACCTTAACTAAAAAGTTAGAAATAAAAACTTTTTACCAAAAATAACAACCGACTTCCTTAAAAAAAAACTACGAAGTCAAAAATAACTTTTATTTCGGAAGTCGGTGGCAAAAAGAACCTTAAATACAGATCCTAAGACACCGACTTCCAAAATTCAAAAAAATTAAGTTATTTTTGGCTTTGTAGTGTTTTTTTAAAGGAAGTCGGTTGTTATTCAAAAGGAACGTTCATATGTATACCACGTGGGCGAAGCCGCTGGCAAAAGCTAGAACAGTTATATACCTAGGAAGGTATACAATTTTAAGGTTGCAAAATCTCACTATTATTTTTGTTAAACTATGAAGGTATAAATAATTGCTAAACATAAATGGGGGTGTTCTGGAAGCCTACGGAGAGAGGTCTTAATAATCGTTTTTTGGAACAGGCAATAATGAAAATGACCACAGTAGGTAGATAAGGTACCTCCATCCTCAATAAAATTGAGCAAGGTAGAATAAAGAGAGTATAGATTTTTTTTTCTATTGTGTTCGTACTTCGGTAGCGTTCGAAACTTCGATTCCATTCCATGTTACGGTATTGTATAGTATTAAATAAAGTAGGTAAGTACTGACTGGTGTATTGATGATTGTTGTTGATATTATCAATTCATCACATGTTTATGCCGTATGAACTAATAATAAAATAAACGATAACTTCACTCTTTGCAACCGAGCAATGACCGCAGGATACATCATGCATCTACATAAGTAGGTAGGTATTTAGAATGCAGAATAATTGACACGAAAGTTTTATGTGGATGCTGGTTGTTGGACGGTTGCTAAAATGATTGTATATACGCTCGCTAGTCCCGTGACTAATGTTGTGAGTGCCGCGATCGAGATGCGGTCCAATATGTGCGGTGCTGGTGGGACACGCGTGCATATGCAGCATCTCGCGGATGCAACCACGGCCTTCAACACTCTGCGTAGTGCCTGCGACACGCAACTGGAGGAAGGCACAACTCTCACTGCGCGCGCCGCGTGCGGTTGTGGTCACTCGCCCACCTCCTTGCCTCGTTCGCTCGGACGTGCTGCGGATCCGACACACACCTCAGTGTTCTGTCACGCAGCTATCCGTATGCGCGTTATACCGTACGTCGCGCAGTTTCTCTCGAAAATTAATTAGTATGTGAATGCGACGTTTTTATTTGTTCAACACGAAAACGAGTGAAATGTTATTCGCTCACTGATCAACACACATTTGCTTCGCCTTTGGACAGACTTCATGAGAGGGACTGACCACTTCTTTTCAGTTACGGTGAGTCTGATATAAAACATTTTATCATTGCAAATTATTCACAAAGTTACTGCAAACTTTCACAATGCGCAAGAAAAACTATTGCTACTGGCCGCCTCATAACTTCTTTTTTATTTCATTGAATACAAAGTCACTCAAAATTGCCCGGTACCTCGAATATCCAAGAATACCGTGTGTAGGTCAGAAAGTCAGATGTCCCACTTCTCACCGAAACGACATCGAGTTACCAAGAGGCGGACTGTTATTTTGTTCGCTTATTGGATACGATTTTCGCTACTGATCTGATTTACTTGAACCAGTTGAGATAGGATGAGAGCCATTTTTGTTAATTCGATTCTGTGATTCGTAGCTGTAGGTAGGTAGGTATTCCCTTTTGTTTAGTTTACTCATACGCTTAAACAGTGCAGCAGCCGTTTCCTTCTAAAACCTTTTTAATAAAATAATAAAAGGGTTCTTTTAAGTAAATACCCTCTACAGTAGAAACTGAAAGGTGCCACTGAACCACTTAAAAATATGGTCGAGGAACTTTCTTAGGTATCTACTTATGCCATATCTTTTTCCTGGCAGTAGACATAGCATAAACAATAACAACTTATTTCGAATTTTCTATGAAGACAATTTGGTGTCGTTTCAGGCCAAATTTATTATAAAGAATAGGTACTTACAAAGACAATAATATTAGAAATAGGTAGCCTATCCTACCTACCTACTATTTCAAGAGAGTGAAAGTATAAGATGAGATTTATTTATAATTTTTAGATTAATTAATTTAGCCCCGATTTGGTTGCTACTCACTGATAAGTAAGTGATGCCTAGGTAATAAGTAAATAACAGTCGTAGTTAATAAAAATCATGTGGTGTTTTTTTTTTTGACAAATTGATAACATACTCATATTTGCGCGCTTGAAAATGCTTTACATAGGTATAAACGTCTTCAGGATAACAGCAGTACACAAACATATAAATATGGTTAAAGTGGAAAGAGTTTTTAAAGTTGTTGAATTATCTTTGGACAGAGCGTAAATAGGTAGGTAACAGTAACGCTAAAGCCTGCTGTTTTAGCCGTAACCGTTTATCTTTGTTTAGTATCGAAAAAGTGAAACCCATTTGTTTACAGATTCTCACCGTTTCTTTCTTGAGTCACGTTTGTACTCATTTATGCGTATTTGTTTGCAAATGATGATGCTGTGATGAATCCAATTAATTTGCCGAACTGAATGTAGGTAGCCCTGCTTATGATGTGATCGGTTGTAGTGTGACTTTCTCGTAAACCGTCTCTACCAGCCTTATGTAAGTGTAAAAGGCAATAAGATGAATACTAAAACATAACTTAGTCATACTTACTCAATCTTAAAGAATTTTTGTCTCTTCCAAAATTATATTTTTACTCCAAGAAAATATTCAGAAACTCTAAGTAGGTGAGTAATACCACCCTCCTCGGGCATGCTAACTAAATTATGTATTGCTCTACATAAGTAATACGTTTATGAGCTTACTTTTACCCTATATAAAAGTATATCGCGTTCTTTTGTTAAATAGTATTCCTAAGTCCCTAGCTTCCTAGTCTGATATTAGCTTAGGTACTAGCTTAGTGTACCCGTTATAAAAATATTCAAAATACATGTTACGCAAGTAGGTATGTATATTAATATTTTGGCGAATAGCTCACTTAAAATTTTGGCGAATCATGTCATCGAATCCAAAGTGATTGCAATGCAACTACTTTCTTTCTGGCAAGCCAAAGGAGGTTAACGGCGATTCTCAACGTGTTCAGAATTAATAAGTTTATTGGAACGTTTTGTATAAACCCCTATAGAATATAAATAGCAGTAACAATTTCCACGATGCGTTATTTTATTTTTGACTAACACTTCGCACACGACTTCGTACGCGTGAGAGAGTTCATAAGCTCATGTTCATAAATCAGCCTATATTGTTCCCTCTACACAGGCCTCCTTTCTTCGAGAGGGATTGGACCGCAATCTACCACGCTGGCCCAGTGCGGGTTGGTAGATGTCTAGTGTGTGTTGGTAGATGTCTAATGTGGTTCTAGGGCATGCCGGTTACCTAACTATGTTTTCCTTCACCGTTTTGAGAGCAGTGGTGATGAAATAATTTACACAAAGTAAAGCGCTTGCCTAGGTTCGAACCTACGACCTACAATTAGTAAGTCGGGGCCGGTACACCTGGGCCACCACTGCTCTACTAGCCCCTTAATAATTTAGCTTTCCGAAGGTGAATGTTTAAAATCGATTAAGTAGTTGAGATTATCCATTAAAAATCATCAAATCGTTCTCTTAATAATATTAGTGTAAATGTGCAGTGGTGGCCCAGTGGTAACGGCCTTTAACATCGAGTAGTCGTAAGTTTGAACCCAGGTGGGCATTTTACTTAGTGTAATTTATTTCATCACCACTGCTTTCAAAATTGTGAGCTGAGCATATGAGTAAACGAGTAAACTGGCATGTTCTAGAATCAAAAATTCGAAAATATGTGACATGTACCAATCCGCACCATTCCTAGATGAAGGATTATAGCTCACTCCATCGCGAGGCCTCAGAGAGGCCTTTGTCTCAACGGGTAGGAAAGTTATAGACTGATAATGCATATGCTATTTTTATCGTAATCCAGTTGTTCGGCAGGTATGGTCTATCTGAACACAATTTAAGCCCTGGTTGACACTTCAAAGTGCACAAACAATGCCCCAGATTAGACTCAATCAAACCAACCTATTTGAGCAGTGTTTAATTTTTCATGCCTTATTCTTGATTATTGTTTTTTGCAGTTCTTGCAAAATGCTTAGATGAAATGACCATATTTTTAAGAAACTCAACCTTAGTAGGTACGATGTCTTTCTTTACCAAAATAAACCACAGTCACAATGGCCAGGCACAAATAAGAATAGATTCGGCAATTAAATAACAATTACTAGAATAATTAGTCAAGTTTACGGAATTCTAATTTTCTACAAAGTAGGTAAGTGTTTACTGTAATAAGTTATGTCCATCATTAAACAAGATATTTATAACAATTAAAATGATTAATTACAAGACGTCAATTAAAACAAGTTTTCCATCTTTTATGGAAGGGTGTCTAGGGTAGAGCAAATTGTGGTTTGACACCTAGCGGTAGCGTCCTCGAGAGTGCCGTTATACTAATTATTATAGAAATAACATTATTGCAGAATAGTAAACTATCAAGATAAGCTGAGTAGTAGGTACATCCTGGTAAAGATTGCCTATAATCTTCACATCCATGACTAGATGGTGGCAGAATCGCAGATGTTTAACCAACAAACAATCAAGCTAATCATTGCTTAAAAGAAAAGTAAATAAGGCTTCGATTTCATACTCTTCTAGAGAAAGACCGAGTTTTACTGGAATTCACAAACTGGTCTTTGTCTAGGTATATCGTCGCAATATTTGAGCATCCAATACCTACTGTAATGTGAGTCCGAGTATAATTCGTGACATTAGAAAAAACATAATTAAGCTCATACAGAATTATCGAATTAGCAGCGTAATGCTCGTAATTACTTATTCAAATTCATGTTTTAGCTTCCATGGACCGCGAACCACAGAAGCAGATTAGTCCAGTAAATAAAAGGAAAATCCAGTATATTATGGGGCGTACCTGAGCAAAGTTGATGAATTGGTATCTCGTAGGTCAACTTAAGAGGTTGTCGGTTACTTAACCGGACTTGCCTTTGGCTGCCTTTATAAATTTAGGCCTCCAGCCAGGGCTTTTTTTTTTGGATGGGAAATCATCAAATGACTTCTCCCGCTCTGGGCGGAGCGGGAGGGCATGTCAGACTGTTATTGACTAAAACCCACCCGTGTTCCTTCAGTTGCCCATGTGCCAGGGTCACGGTATCTCTTTCGAACAATCACGCGACCCCGGCAGGCATCGGTCCTAGCTAGCAGACCCCTTTAGTTTTGCTGACATCTCTTTGGGGCGTGCGTGGAACACTACGCGCCGTCGACCCGAGCTTGGTCCTTACCGGGCGGCGAGCTACCCATTGCTCGCCACCCGCAAGCTCGCGCCTATGGTGCCGGGAGTCCGCTATGGACTCCCGACGCCCGGGGCGTCTCCTCCTGCGGCGGCTAGGTACGTGAGGGCGCTAAGACTGCCACTCCCTCACGCGCCCCGCCTCCTCCTTCGCGAGCATTACTGCTTCGCAGAAGGAGGTGACGGCTACCCATTCCCTCTCGCTCCGTACCATGGCTCGCACCAGGGCCGGACGCGAGAGGTCGCCGCCGTTGATCGCCTCCACGAGGACACGGCGGTGCTCCACCCAGGTAGGGCAAACTTCCACCGTATGCTCCACCGTGTCCTCTAGACGATCCTCGCAATGGAAACACCCGGGCGTATCCTCCCGCTTTATCCGGAACAGGAACCCACCGAAGCACCCATGCCCGGTGAGAACCTGCGTCAGGCGTAAGGTGAGGACGCCGTGGCGCCTCTCTATCCACTCCTCAAAGAGGGGACTTACCGCCGCAATTGTGGCGTGCCCAGCACTGGGTTGCGACAATCGTACCCGCCATGTCGCCATGAGATCACACCGGAGCTCTGTCCGCCGTGCCGCGATTTGTCGCGGCAGCGGAGTTTCGCCCCGGCGTTTCGCCTCCTCGCGCCACTCCCACATGTGCGCGAGGACCTTTGCCTCCAGATCCCATGGCGGCACTCCGGCAAGGAGGCTCGCCGCCTCGCAGGAGACCGTGCGGTATCCCCGGAGGAGACCGTGCGGTATCCCCGGATCCAGCCAGGGCTTGATAACATAAAACTAAGCCAAGGCTCGTCCCTGCAGCGACGGCCTATACCTACTGAGGTCTAATTGGAATTATATTGCTGCGAAACCTGGGACATTCCTAAGACAAGGTAATCGGTCACCAAACTTGATGTTCAAAAGAAAGATGACTACGGGTAGTCGTTCGTATAAGGATACGTTTAAGAGCTTGCGTCACACATGAAAAGCAAGAGCCTCGCCTTGAGTCAAGCTGTAATAAAACACTTGTATGCATCGGATCAGGAGGCCGCGACATAATGTTGAAATATCAACGTACGTTGTGACCAGTCGTCGCCAAAGCATCGATAACGCAAACCTGTGTGCGGTGTGCCTAATAAATCTTATCCTAGCTTGGTTTTTTATTTTCAAATTGTAAAGTAACTTTATATTCAGTTAATTGTTTAAAAAAATATCTTCTTGCCAAGTGGCCATGTGCAAATATGGAGTTCTGTGTTCAACGAAACAAATACAAACTAGATTTTTGTCTTGAAAATCTCCTTTTCAAGTAAAACAAGCGTTATACACTAGTAATTGTACTTTCACTATAGAGCAGTGGCACCCAAGAGGACCGGCTGCAACTAGGTGTAGGTAGTAGACTCGAAACAAGACGGGCACGTTAATTTGTGTAAATTATTTCATCACCATTGCTCTCACAATGCTGATAGAAAACATGAGGCAACCGACCGAAAATTAGAAGACATGTGACAACGACCAATTCGCACTCAATGGGGTGTATGGCCCCGACCCTCTCACTTGGAGAAGGCTTGTGTTTCAGAATTGGGAATATTTTAGGCAGGTTATGCTATACTTCTACTAAACTTTTACAGAGTTATCAACGTACGTAAGTTTACTATTGCAAAATTACTTCCAAATCGTAGTTAAGGCTATTTGTAAATAAGTAGGTAGTTCGTGTTAAAAATAATTAAATAGGTACGATGTGAGTCCCACAGAGTGGCCTTCTTTCAAAACAAAGGAATTAATCAATCCGTCCACGTCCACCACAGAACAAAGAATTTATTGTTCATTTCAGTTCATCATTTATATTTCCGCTATCCTGCATCATCTCTGAGGTACCTCTGTTCTGTGTATGAAGGAAGGAACCTAGCTATTCATTGCGTGTCTTCAACTACTTATCTACTTCAGGCAGGTATGTTTTACATGTTTGTAAGTGTTATAGCTACACACTGAGAGATGGGCGGTAGGAAAAAGCCCATTCCCAGGTTTTTACCCATTTGGGTGGGTTTTACCCATCAAAAACATAAATGTGAAATGAGAGCCAAGTTCAATATTATGATATATGCCTTGGTTGTTGACTTCAGCGACAAAAGAAGTGAGATCTAAATGGGTGCCAAGTTCAATGATCAGTCCTAAAATTCATTTATAACTACATTAAATATCATTTCTTCTTATAACTTAGGATAATATAGTGTAGCCTAAGGTCTGACTTGGCTAGTTCTCATATACGAATTATCATGTTCGATGGCTAGTTTCTATCATCAAGCCAAATTTTCGAGATAATAAAATAAGAACCGACAAGTAACAGGTTTAGAACTTGCGAAAGCTATAATATAATTCTTATATGAAAACGATGTACTATTTAATGTATTTGTATCTAAATATTACATAAGCTAAATTTAAAAAATCCCTAATACTTTCCCAATCGGGTTTTCATCGTGTATTTTCCCTCCAATTTGGGGTTTTCACTGGGTAAAATCACATCACTAATTGGCACAATTCATGAAACTTTTTTTGTTATGTCTTTTTTTGTTATGATTTTATTAATAATTCAAAATAAGCTTTTTACGTGAAACTATAGCAAAAAGAATAAGCAATTTAATTTATAAACATTTCAATCCTACAAGAAATAGTAAGCCACACTATCCACACTAATATTATAAATGCAAAAGTAACTCTTTCTGTCTCGCTTTCCTGCTAAAACTACTGAACCGATTTAAATGATATTTGGTACACAGATAGTTTAGAGCCTGAGAAAGGACATAGGCTACTTTTTATTCCGTGACTTTGTCTGCGTCCGCGATAACCGACATTTACGCAGACGAAGTCGCGGGCAGAAGCTAGTAAGCTGTAAGGCAATAAATGCGAAAAAGATTTGAAACTCCTCTCTTGTAAAAATAAAAACGAGCTGTTGTGCCTTTGTTGCACCGAAGATGCGATATTAGGCATATTTAAGTATATTATATGAAGTACATCTGCCACCTACATGATAAGTGTATTTTATTGTAAAACTAGTTTTTGCCAGCGGCTTCGCCCGCGTAATAAAGCTTCCTCTTTAATCACTCTATCTATTGAAGAGAACCACATTAAAATTCGCCGCGTAGTTTTAATGAGGTATTCCATGAAGCACACCCAAACGAAGCACACCCAGACGAAGCACACCTAAAGTATTCCACTAAGCTCACCCGTAGGCGGGCTTCAAATAAAAATTTAAAATAATTAATTTCCTATTCCACGAAGCACACCTACGAATATCACTCGCATAGTGCGGAGACTAAGAAATAAAAATGTCGATAGAAGAAAATATTTATTATTTAAAAGACTAACTTCTAACATCATTCAGTTACATTATAATAATGTGACACAATATTTGTCATTTTTGTAATCTTACTATTTAAAATCACAGATTGTTTCATAATTATCTTTCCAAAAAAATAATTACTTTTTATTTTTTAACTATTTTTCTATTATTTTCCTTTTTTGTGCTCTTAATAAAATCATAGATTGTTTCATAATTATGCAATAAAACGTTGGTCAAATATTAAAAACATTGTAAATATAGTTTTCCATAGAGATCTATGTTGAAGTTTTCTTATAGCTACCTGATTAGTGAATAATAAAAATACTCTACTTTAACATAAAAAATCACAGATTGTTTCATAATTACAATAAAAACTTGGACAAATATCAAAAACATTGTAAATATAGTTTTCCATAGAGATCTATGATGAAGTTTTCTTATAGCGTAAACTTGGACAAATATCAAAAACATTCAATCAATCAATCAATCAAATCATTTATTTGCAACGAATGTAGGTACATTGTAAATATAGTTTTCCATAGAGATCTATGTTGAAGTTTTCTTACTGTTTTTCTTACCTGTTTAGTGAATAAAAAAAATTTGTCGAAGTTTTTATTGCATAATTATGAAACAATCTGCGAATTTTTATGTTAAAGTAGAGTATTTTTATTATTCACTAAACAGGTAGCTATAAGAAAACGTCAACATGGATCTCTGTGGAAAATTATATTTACAATGTTATTGATATTTGTCCAAGTTTTATTGCATACTTAGAAAACAATCTGTGATTTTTTTAAGAGCACAAAAAAGGAAAATAATAGAAAAATAGTTAAAAAATTTTTTTTTTTTTGGAAAGATAATTATGAATCAATCTGTGATTTTAAATAGTAAGATTACAAAAATGACAAAAATTGTGTCACATTATTATAATGAAACTGAATGATGTTAGAAGTTAGTCTTTTAAATAATAAATATTTTCTTCTATCGACATTTTTATTTCTTAGTCCCCGCACTATGCGAGTGATATTCGTAGGTGTGCTTCGTGGAATAGGAAATTAATTATTTCAAATTTTCATTTGAAGCCCACCTACGGGTGTGCTTAGTGGAATACTTTAGGTGTGCTTCGTCTGGGTGTGCTTCGTTTGGGTGGGCTTCATGGAATACCTCGTTTTAATAGATCTAACTGGAATGTAACAAAAGTTGCTAATAATGTTGATGACTTCTGTGTGATTTCTATTATTATATACATTATAGGTATAAATACCTAGTACCTAGTCGTTATAAAGGAAAACAACATAGTATTAGGTAATTATATTACGCTTTCAACCTTTTCCTCATTAGTCATTACAGTACAGTAACTAGTACCTACAGCATGTTACAAATAAGTGGTTACTATTATTTGATTAAAACGACTACTCAGTAGGTATGCTTGAATTTGAAATTCGAATCTTTTTCTCAGTAAATATTGTACTTCCTAAAAGTTGATACAGAATTGCATTGATAAAATTGTTCGTTTTAAACAAATTAGTCCGTGTTTTGAAGGATATTATATATCCTAATAATATACTTATTCTAATTTATTTAGTTACTAATTTATTTGGGGTCGCGCAACATTTGTTTTTCTTCCACGCTTCTCTATTAGTTGTCATAAGGATGACTTCAAGAAAAAAACTTTTTAACAAAAAAACTTGTTAAAAAGTTTTTATTTTATATTTTTTTTGTGGCTTTAATGTACTTATAATACTTGGCAAGGTATACCCTATCCAACACAAAAAGAATTATCAAAATCGGACTACTCTGTATAAAGTTATGCGTGTTTATACATTACAATCAGTGAGTGAACAATCAATCATCCCCTGTTTTCCGACCCTTAGGGTTCGATTTTGTTTTCCAAATTGATATGGGACCACCTTGGGAGTATACCCTTTCCAATAGAAGAAGAATTGTCACAACCGGACCACTATGTAAAAAGTTATGCGTAGTCATACATAAAATAAAAAAAATAAAAAAATAAAATACGCGTCTAATTGATAACCTCCTCCGTTTTTTTTCGTCGGTTGAAAATGTATTGAGGAGAGACTATCGGATCATCCGCTTCAACCCTAGCGGTAGAGTTGAGTGTGCCACTACTAGATAAATAAGGACCAGAGGAGTTATTGCGTAACAATTACAGTATAGTAGGAATGGCTTTCATTTTGACAGTTCAACAACATTTATTACCTTATTTCTGTTGTTGAGCAAACACATTTTTGGGATATATGATACATGGATCAGCAATATCATTCAAAATGATTCAGATTCTGATTGATAGTTTGTTGCGCAATTAGGGTGCTGGATCGTGTGGACATTAAGTCGGTAGTTGGATACGCACTGATTGTGCCGACTTGTAGAAGTCTTACAAACCACATAAAAGTCAAAGTGTAGGTACCTACGAAACTAATAATGCTGATATTATAAAAAGGCAAAAGTGTGTTTGTATGTCTTGGGAACTACTGATCTGAGAAGCTAAGCTTCAGTAGGTATTGCCCAGAGTGCCCAGATTTCAGGCGTCGAAGTTGCGGGCAGAAACCTGTATATATTTATAATTCATTCTGCCCGCGACTTCGTCCGCGTCAAATTTTTGCACCCCTGACTCTTCCCGTCGCCTCAAATTGCCTGCCAGTTTTAGAACATTTTTCGTTGCTGCTCCGCTCCTTTTGATCGTAGCGTGATGTTATATAGCCTATAGCCTTTCGCAATAAATAGGCTTTCCCAGCACAAAAATAATTTTCCAATTCAAACCAGTGGTTCCTGAGCGAGTTAGCGCGTTAGCGCGTTCAACCAAACAAACAAACAAACTCTGCAGCTTTATAATATTAGTATAGATTCGTGTCGTCTTAGTTTCGTCGTCGTTTATCGTTATGCATTTCATTCACCTACTGAACCAGAACGACTCTGCTACATGAATATATATTTGTTCTTATTAACTAGCATAGTCTTAGTTGACCTGCAGTCTTATTTCGAAATCCGATCGAACTATTAATTATCGATTCGTATGATTTTGTATATTTTATACACAGTTACCTATCTAGTGGGTACTTGACAATCTTTTAATATCGGTGAACTAAACCTTTAAAGTAAGAGCAATAGTGGCCCAGTGATATTGACCTCGAATATTCGAACCCAAGCACTTTATGTAATTTATTTGATAAACAACCCCCCCCCCCCTCTGCCCAACCCTTCGGGGAAACAAGGCGGGATGTTATGTGTTATGTGTTATAAATTACCACTGCCAATGATGTAAAATGTATAACTTCATTGACCCCTACTCTCAAAACAGGGAAGGAAAACGTTGTGTGTAAATCGTCAATTCCTTGAACCGAAAATTCGAAAACATGTGATATCCACCAACCCGCACACCGAACCTTTTTCACAGAGAGGAGGCTTGTGTTTCAGCAGTGGGAACATTTTAGGCTAATTATGCTAAACTTAGATATTAGTAGACATACATATATGTCCGTATACATTAGCTCACGCCTTTTTCCTATGGTGGCAGGCATAAACTACAGAACCTACGATTCTAACATAACTTTGCTCAGCCTAACATCCTTATTCCCATTGGTAGAGTGATCTTTGAAAAGAAAATAGAGCCACAAAATAAAAGATCGAGTAGTCAAATTAAAGAGCGTTTGGGATGAGCGTCTAACAAATTAGGTAATCTTCAGAAATCTGAATAGAAATTAATTTTACGCAATGAAGTTTATTATTGTAATTGTAAGTAGGTAGGTACGCATCGTAGTCACAAGTATCAATATCTCATCGTAGTCACAAGTATACTCAGGATCACAAGTTCACGATCATTAACGACTCTATGACGATGACATGTTAACTTGTGATCCTAATCGTAAGACTAATAATATTTTAACTAGATGTGAAAGATTTTATGTTTGGACGATTGTTACACAAACGGCCTAATAGAGTTCGATGAAATTTGGCACATAGATAGCTTATCACCTGGATTTACATACAGGATATGTTTTTTCCCGGTAGTACGTTTGGATGTGATACTTTCCGACCTCCATGTGGGCCAATCCGGCGGCAAAAGCGTGAATTTAATTTAAAAAAAAACATGAAAAAGCCCACTTAAAAGTTTAAACACTTTCAGCCAGTTTAATTCAGTTCTGAGCAATCTTTTGAGTTCAATCTTAGGTTTGATGCCACAAACTGCATCCGATTGCTCGAAAAGTGAACTTGAAAGTGAAATTGAACTTGTTTTTTCAGTTGTAGTCGGATTTTTTCCAACCTTTTAGTGTGTCATATTTTTAACATCGTCTCCTCAAGCTCTTTATTTGAAAGACCAAATAGTGATGTTACAAAAAAAAACACTTTAAGTACATAATATATAATATCATTCAAAATCTGCCATTTTAAGTTTGTTAAAAACAAAACCTAGCTTAGATCCATCGCGCATCCCAGACGAGTTCGAGGCTATAAAGTGTCCACATTCCAAAGATACGCGTACAAACCCTGTCTTGCTGTCGCGCAGTCGGGTAAGAACATAGAACATGAATAGAGGGCTAAAACAAGCACCGAGGGAATTAATTACTATCAGCTTCTAGGTACCGCAGTTAGTACCTACTTGACGAACGTAATTGGAACGCGACACCTATCAATTCGCTGAATGATCTTTGACAGTCGTTACGGGTCGTCAGAAGCCCATAAATCTGACAACCAGTCTTACCAAGGAGAATCATATTATCCAGTAACTGTGTAGAAGAAAAGTATTGGTATTGGTATTCAGCTGTATCTGGTTTGAGTGAAAGCCGACCCCAATACAGTCGTGAAAAGGTGAGTTTTGATGATTGCAATTTAAATATTTACAGAGCTAGCCAGAATACCTCACCCAGTGTTCTAATTACAAAATTTTAATTTATTTATGGGACATGGTAATAAAATAAATGTTTCTTTGTATCATTATTATAGATCTACCTACGTAACATGCTTTGATGCATTACTAATACAATGCAGTGCTGATGGCATAAAACAACAATACCTAGTAATTTCTATTGATATCAAACAAACCAATCTTTGATAAACAGCATTCTTAGGTAACTAGAAGCGACCTATGTACAGACGCCAGCAGGTCAAGCCACCCCAATCTGTCAAATTTTACCAATCGAAAATTAACCTTCCACTACTGTGTTATAAGGTTGAAAATCTATTAAAGAAATTTGACAGATTGAGGTAAGTTGATGTGCTGGCGTCTGTACCTATTGTGTTTACGGAATTAATATTGTAGATTAACTTCTGTTTTATAATGAAATCTCACAACAATTAAACTGTATTTTATTTATGCTAATGATATAACTGGTAAAAAAATGAAAAAGTGTTTATTCACAATGTTATGGTTGTTTTTACAAAATATATTACTTACCCCTTATCTCTACCTAACCCTCAGGGATTGAAGGCGTTATTGTTACCTAATTAACGCACAATGTGAAAGTAATTTGTCCACACGATCACTGAAGCGATTTCTGGCATGTCTAAAAAATATGTGAGTGTTTACTGTTTTTTTTTTTAATATTTATAAGGTTTAATACAAAAAAAATACGTAAACTACAGTCACACTTTCGCTGTACCGTCAAAACAAAGCAAAATGTATGAAGTACAGCCGTATTCGCTAAAACTAATTTAATAAATAACAATGTATTTTTACATAATAATTAAAAAATCAGTGTGTGTATTAGGTATGATTACCACCATAACAATTGGGGTTTTTGTTTGTGCGTTAATTCCGGGACATGTACATTTTTGCTGTGCTAAGCTAATGGATGAAGCTAATGGTAATTTGTAAAACACGTGAGCATCGTGTAACTGTCATCGAATCAAGGGTAACACTAGCCTGGTTAAGAGCGCCTACTCAGGTGCTCAAGTCTGGTTTTTAGGGTTCCGTTGCCAAATGGCAAAAAACGGAACCCTTATAGATTCGTCATGTCTGTCTGTCTGTCCGTCCGTCCGTATGTCACAGCCACTTTTTTCCAAAACTATAAGAGCTATGCTGTTGAAACTTGGTAAGTAGATGTATTCTGTGAACCGCATTAAGATTTTCACACTAAAATAGAAAAAAAAACAATACATTTTGGGGTTCCCCATACATAGAACTGAATCTTTTTTTCTTCATCAAACCCATATTTAAGAATAGGTCTTCAAAAATGGTAATGAGGTTTCTATTATCATTTTTTTCTAAACTGAATAGTTTGCGCGAGAGACACTTCCAAAGTGGTAAAATATGTGTCGGGCCCCTGTAACTTCTATAATAAGAGAATGATAAAACTATAAAAAAATATATGATGTACATTACCATGTAAACTACCACCAAAAATTGGTTTGAACGAGATCGAGTGAGTACTTTTTTTTAAAACGTCATAAATCGTAAACCGCAATTTAGTTTACATTCAATCAACTGAAATATAAAATAAAAAAAAAAACATTTATTTTTAAACCGAGAATACCTACAGGTTTATACGGAACCCTCGGTGCGCGAGTCCGACTCGCACTTGGCCGGTTTTTTGTCTTTGTGTCAGTCGCTCGCCTGGGATACGTCCCATCTTTGTCAGGTTTCCCTTGCCTCTATTCATCAGCAAAGAAACAAAATATCAAATAAAAACAGCTGTTTGACTTCGACCTTTTCGAAAAGAATTGGCTGGTTATCATTTAATTTATGACTGTGAGAAATGAGAAAAAATCGCTATAGTGCGGCATGAAATATTAGATCAAAGAAGTTACGGTACATTATTTGACCTAGATATTATACCAACTGCGTCCAACTGTACTTCTTTCAGTAGTTAAATTCCTATTTATACCTACCCAATTTATCGAAATTGCCAATGCATGTAATCAGTTTATTTAAGAAGATTTAAATAACGGTTCATATTTTTCTAGCATGCCTCGTTTTTAGGGTTACATACGTCAAAAGGAAAAAATGGAACCCACCAAGGATTACTTTATTGTCCGTCTGTCAAGAAAGAGTTGAGAAACAGTATCAAGTCGACATTAATATTAAATAATAACGCTTGCTCATTGTGATTGTCCCAGAGTGATTAAAGCATTTAAGTCAACGCAATCAGAAGATATGGCCATTTATGTCACATTTTGCTCGTCGCAAAACCTACCAGTGTAGGTACACTAGGTACTTATGCTGACCTAGAATTACTAAATTTGGGTAGAAGCAAAGTGCACAAGTGAAGGGAAAAGTCCGAAACCTGTTACTTTGTAAATAATTAAATGATTTGAGTTTGTAACACGTTACTTTTAACTACTTTTAAGTAGCGTCGTGAACAATAGGCCTAATTGTATGAGACAGACTCTATCTTGGCACTTTTTAATGCAAAATACGTTACAGTATTTTAATATTCATAACAAAATGTTGGAAAAATACATAGATAACGGATTTACATTGGTACACAGACACACAACACAAAAAGTAGAAGGTAAAAATAAAATCAAATAAGTAGGTAGGTACTACATATTTGTGTCAATGAACTGTTGTTAAGTGATCGTAAAAATAAGTTACTTACCTGCTTACTAACATATTTTCCCAAGCGAAATGATTCATAACATAAATTCATAAACTAACGTCCTGTAAGTAATATAAGTATGCCACTATAAGCTTTTTTCATGAAATTCGTAAGGAATGATTTTCATTGACATATTTTTCTTGTCTTCCGTGTTATCCTACATTGTGTCCCACTGCTGGGCAAAGGTTTCCTCTTTTTCTATCCAAACCTCCCCGTCTCGTCTTGTGCGTCCTCTGGCCATGTTGGCCCTGCAAACATTATTAGATTTATAACACCACTGTCGCCGCGGTCTACCTCACCGCGGTGATGTCTTCCCTCAGGCGTCCAGTGAGTGACGATCTTTGCCGATCTCTCCTGTTGCTACCGTGAGATTTATCCGGCCTACTCACACCACAACCTGGCAATTTTTTCTCCAAAATCCGCTACTTGAGTTATGTAACGCAGGGTGGTGTTTCTAACTCGATCTGTACCTAAGCTTGAACCATGAGTATGCTGCGATCCATTGCCCGTTGGCAAATATTGAGTTTAAACATCTGTTGTTCATGTGACAATATTCAGTAAGTTTTTCGTACCAAATCAACTACATAGTGAAATTATTATCTACTAGCTTCTGCTCGCGACTTCGTTCGCGTGAAAATTTGGCCCCCAACCCGTTGTACCGTTTAGACTTACCTAATGTTCTTTCCGACTTTTTTTTATTTTTGTTGGTTCCTAAGGCAATGCAAAAAGATTTTCTCGAAACCGACTGATAGTTCCCAAGATTACTTCCTACAAACAAACTCACAAACTATACCTCTTTATAATTTTTGTGTAGATTTATAATTAAGTAACTCCTTATGCCTGCGACCTCGTCCGCTACCTACGACACTCAGCATTACTTCAGATTGCCATTAGTTAAAGAATTTTTAAAATCGGATTTATGGTGTCGAATATAACTTAAGACTACAAACAAACTCACAAATATTACCCCTTTATAATTTTAGTATTACCAAACCAACCCTTATTTACAGAGCTCTACATGGGTCTACTGCAATTACTGGGATCCCGTATCTGTCTATCCAAACAGTAATATTAATAAAATATGTATTTATCTGTCATAAAGAAGTACACAGATGCAGGGTGACACTCAATTTAACGTGCAAATGGTCTGGTGCAAATTTATGATCAATGACCCATGCTAGGTAAGGTAGGTGCTCCATCCGTCCACTGTGATGTGATGTAATAATACCTAATTATTAATTAGTTATGTGCATTGGCATAGGTGTTTGTTTTGGGTTTGTGTTCGTGAAGTTTATTTAGGTCATCAAACGCCAAGAATATTCCTTATCATGAAAATTTGTCCCATTTATGAAGGTTAGTTGTGCGAAAACAATAAATATTTGTTTTGGAACAGACGTATCATTATCTGTTTTTAAAGTATTAGCTTATGGCAGCGTTTGCGTAATCGCACGGGTCGAAGCGACACAAGAGGTCAGTCTTTTTATCGGAATCGCCATACAGCGCTAGCGTCGGGTCAATTGTCGTCTGATTTTCACAAGTGCTTTATTAACGCAATCGTCTAATAACGGTACATTCATTTTATTCATAAACATTAAAGTAATATACGGTGTGTGCACGATCGTGAAGGTCAAATATTTACTACTTGCGTAAAACTAAATAAAAACAAGATAACTGTTTCAGGGATCAGTGTTATTTGTTTGTACAGCGGAAGCGTTTTTCCATTTCCCAGCAATCAAACAGCGACCTAGTTGATAAAAAATAACTTGAAGGTACGTAATTTCCATTCATTTCATGGTTTTAGTGGTAGAAATAATCTTTTGAACGATATAATCTACCTTGCGTTTATATTCATCTGTCTTCCACATTTACATAGATAATATTATGAAAACCGAGATTATATGTAGATGTATAGGCCGCTTTTTATAGGTTAGCTGCCTTTGTTTTGTGTTCATGTTTTTTTTTGTCTGTCATTAAAGTTTCACCGGTTATATTATAAGACACTTTTATGAGCTTTACACAGAAAATTACACGTAGGACTCACCCCAAAACCAAATTTGATTTAACACAAGATGGCAATTAGTTATTTGACGAAAACACCAAGTCGTCAATATTAATCTAATTGTTTAGATATGCGTACACGTTTTCCGGCGTCCAGGCCGGCTACTCACACTATTTATACTTCACTATAGATAGCTTGGGCAGCGCGACACGGACACTGAATGGCAAATGAGAAAAATCTGAGCGATGACCACGTCGCGCCCTCAACCTCGACCAGCAGACGCTCAATTCTGCTTAATTTGCATTAAATATGGTCTACGTTACACGTACTACTGTCTCACGTTAATGAATTTAAGAATGAAAGTATAAAATAACATCACCTCACTCAATCGCGAGAGTTGCGTGCCAAGAATTAAGAGAATTTTGCAAATGAAAGCAGTTTCAGCAATTCGTTATACTATACCATTAGGTGTCCGGGTTGTCCCGCTATTTACATAAACTTCTGAATAAATTCCAAGATACACACGTGAGCCATCGTAGATTTTATAGATGTGTGAAGCGCTCAGATCTTTATGAAATGAAAGCTAATTTCCATTTCCAGCGAGAAGCACTAATATCTAATACATAACACAGGTATTATATCTAATACGTGGGACATGCTAACAAATATAATTGAAGTGCATTCCGATGAGAGCATTTGTGCTTACAATAGGTGAAAGTAAGTTCGATGAACCAAACGAGAGTTTTTACAAAGGGATTCTGGATGCTAGCTGGGACAGTGCGTGTGAATGCACTCTCCAGAAAGTAAAATGTGCAATTGTTCATAGGACAACAATGTTAGATACTTGATAATTTTATCACCGTATTATTCTATAGACTCAATTTAGCATAACATCTACGTTTACTGCTGTTACTTAAATGGCAAAAATATTTATATGCCCAAAAATCCTAATCTTTTCTGCCAAAAAATTAAGAAAGGTATTGCAAGCTCGTCAGCCCACGAAAAATATTCCTTAGGTGGGAAAGCGATTTATGATAACAGACTCTAACCATGAAATCGGACCATAAAATCGAACAACAAAACAATAGTGTAAAGTGACTAAAACTAATAATCCAAATAAAATACGCACTTAAATAGAGTCATATTTTCAGTTTACCCATGAATCGTTGAAATAAAAACGCAAGTAAAAATAAAGGCCAGTGCATAAACATGACTGCCATTTATAGCGATAAAATGTGTATTCAAATAATGTACGTGCAACGACAATCTTGACGAATCAGAATAGCAGGGACTGAAGCATCGATGTTACCGGTGACAGTCTCGAGACACTGTCGACGTCGCGTCGAGCGTTTACATCATGATTATGATGCATCGCGAATCCGCGATCGAGTGTTGGGGGAAAGCGAAGCATTGATGATGTTTTATTTGACCGGCTATCGTAAGTGTGCGATGTCCACATAGGTAGACAAATTTGTTGTGTTGCGTTTGTGATCAAATCGCTGCAAACACCCATCTCACCCAAATCTGTACACGTCAAGTAAAGACTTAAGCTTACGTACCCACGGACGTCATCAAATCGCGGCGGGTTTCATGTTCAAATCTTGGTGTTGAAACGAGCATTGGGAATCTAACAAAGTAAATTGTGTCTCAGCGCACCTAAAAACACAGGTGTTCGATTTTACAACTCTCCACGCTGAGCAGTGCGTTAAAAAATCCTGTCGAGATTGTATTACGTACGTCCGTGATTTCGACTTAGAGTTGGCCTGTGCAACTTTTTACCGAAACAATAAAAAACCGGCCAAGTGCGAGTCGGACTCGCGCACCGAGGGTTCCGTACAAACCTGTAGGTATTCTCGGTTTAAAAATAAATGTTTTTTTTATTTTATATTTCAGTTGATTGAATGTAAGGTAAATTGCGGTTTACGATTTATGACGTTTTAAAAAAAAACTACTCACTCGATCTCGTTCAAACCAATTTTCGGTGGTAGTTTACATGGTAATGTACATCATATATTTTTTTAGTTTTAGCATTCTATTATTTTAGAAGTTACGGGGGGGACACACACATTTTACCACTTTGGAAGTGTCTCTCGCGCAAACTATTCAGTTTAGAAAAAAATGATAATAGAAACCTCATCACCATTTTTGAAGACCTATTCATAGATACCCCACACGTATGGGTTTGATGAAAAAAACCATTTTTGAGTTTTAGTTCTATGTATGGGGAACCCCAAAATTTATAGTTTTTTTTCTATTTTAGTGTGAAAATCTTAATGCGGTTCACAGAATACATCTACTTACCAAGTTTCAACAGCATAGCTCTTATAGTTTCGGAAAAAAGTGGCTGTGACATACGGACGGACGGACAGACAGACAGACAGACAGACAGACAGACATGACGAATCTATAAGGGTTCCGTTTTTTGCCATTTGGCAATGGAACCCTAAAAATGGTGATGGATATTGAAGATAATAAGTCAAAAGTCCACAGTAAATAAAATGATGATTCATAAAAAATAATAAGATTACAGTAGACGTAAACCACAAGATGTGAAGGAGCAATTTAGAGAAAGCTTATCGAGAAAGCTTGGCACTAGTCCAGAACACGTAAGCCGAGCTATACAAGAAAAAGAAGTCGCTATGTTGAAGGAATAAGTATCATAAAGCCTACCTACATTGTGTTTAATGGAATTTAATTTTATGATGCGGGATAGAATGCAGTTGCATAAGAATAAACCCGCATGTTATTATCATAACGGATAACAATTTCATTCGGTATATGGTCTATTGACCTGGAATTGGTTTTTATATCGTCAATGTTTAGTAGAAAAGGGAGATTTTATATTTTTGCCTTAGTAAATCAGATGTTTTGAATATCACATTATCTAAGATCTTGGTTATGTCGCCGACTACCTAATAGTTAGTTCAGTTATTCATCGATTCAGCAAGCATATTGACCGAGTCTGTTTGCGGCCTCATTCGCATGGCCTTCTTGATTAGGCAAAGATTGGTAACGCTGCATGCCCTCCAAAACTAACGCACTTAGTTGAAATATGATACTTAATGCATTTAGTAACATAAAAAGGTACCTACCTTTTATGTTACTAAATGAAAACTAAATACTTTTGTACACACTCTGCTCTCATTTTTCAATTGGGTTTGTTACGAACTAAAATGATAAAAAACCGGCCAAGTGCGAGTCGGACTCGCGCACCGAGGGTTCCGTACAAACCTGTAGGTATTTTTGGTTTAAAAATATATATATTTTTTAATTTTTATATTTCATTTGATTGAATGTAAGGTAAATTGCGGTTTACGATTTATGACGTTTTAAAAAAAAACTACTCACTCGATCTCGTTCAAACCAATTTTCGTTGGTAGTTTACATGGTAATGTACATCATATATTTTTTTTAGTTTTGTCATTCTCTTATTTTAGAAGTTACGGGGGGGGGGGGGGGGGGACACATTTTACCACTTTGGAAGTGTCTCTCGCGCAAACTATTCAGTTTAGAAAAAAATGATAAAAGAAACCTCATTACCATTTTTGAAGACCTATTCATAGATACCCCACACGTATGGGTTTGATGAAAAAAAACATTTTTGAGTTTCAGTTCTATGTATGGGGAACCCCAAAATTTATTGTTTTTTTTCTATTTTAGTGTGAAAATCTTAATGCGGTTCACAGAATACACCTACTTACCAAGTTTCAACAGCATAGCTCTTATAGTTTCGGAATAAAATGGCTGTGACATACGGACGGACAGACAGACAGACAGACAGACAGACAGACAGACAGACAGACAGACAGACAGACATGACGAATCTATAAGGGTTCCGTTTTTTGCCATTTGGCAACGGAACCCTAAATACCTAATTGCTTCCAATGAATGAGGCCTTATTATTATTTATGTATATTTTTTTAATGCCCAGGTATACGAACATGTTCAAAACGTATGAAGCAGCTAATTTTTTAATAACGACGACAAATGTCAACTACGGTTGGGTCCAGAATCATGAACTCAATCTAATACGGTAAAAATTTGTACGTCGATGTCCCTGCCATATGGCAAACTAGCTTCTGCCCGCGACTTCGTCCGCGTCAAATTTTTGCTTCCCTGACCCTTCCCGTCGCATCGATTTGCCTGTTAGTTTTCGTCCATTTTTCGTTGCTGATCGCTCCTTTTGAGTTATAGTGAGTCAACCTTAAAAGATAGACATATGCTCTCGCGGACTTTTTTTTATAACTTTTTAAAAGGAACAATTCCGTCATACATAACTTTTGCGTTACTTTAACCGTTTTCAACGGAAACTCTCAAAAGGAATAAATTTTCCCCGTTTTTGCAACATTTTTCATTACTGCTCCGCTCCTCTTAGTCGTAGCGTGATGTTATATAGCCTATAGCCTGCCTCAATAAATAGGCTATCCAACACAAAAAGAATTTTTCAATTTGGACCAGTAGTTCCTGAGATTAGCGCGTTCAATCAAACAAACAAACAAACTTTTCAGCTTTATAATATTATATAAGTATAGATAGATATAAAAAAGGCATAGAACGTGATCTGATGATATGACCGTCATCTTTAAATACATACATAGGGTGACTACGCTAGTTCGCCGACCACTGCTGGTTCTCGACCATTAAGCGTAAATCACGTAAAAATTGTCAAATCGAAGCGCGACAAATGTTTGAATTGTATGCAAACGTACGGTCATTCTGTCTCCTTCCCCTGTGCCATCGTTTGTCCCCATAAGACAGTTTGATGCCGCTCAGTGAGGTAATAAACATGAGCTACAGTACTCGGGTCACCAAATTATAGCGAAAAGTAGTGAGCGGACAGTTTTTCAAACGTAAGAAAAACATGTTATTAATTAGTTTTGAAAGTAGATATTATTCTTTGTGTGTCAAAATATCTTTGTATTTACTTATTAACTAATAATAAATTGGAAATTAAGAGTGTTTTATTAAAATAATGGGTGGTCGGTCAACTGACTTACAAAATTACGCATCCGTTAGCTTACGACCACCTGGTCGGGAACTAGCTTTATTAGACTAGTTATTTTTTAAAGATTGTGCACTTACTGCGTTATATGACGTGAAAAACTTCGATTATTTGTATTCATTTCGGCATGGCTAATTTGCTCTTCAGATTGCGACCGGCTAATTGTACAATATAATCGAAATTTTAAGCATTTAAAAATTATCAAATCATGATGGTCGACAACTGATCGGTTGTCGACCATTGAGTTTACTCTGAACAAAATCTACCCGTTTTGGGAAACAAGTAATAAGAGGAGAGGAAAATGAATGAAAAAATAAGGGGCGAGATAAAGAAAATATTAAGAAAGAAAAAAACAGTAGGGAAAACCACAAAGAAGTCGTTTTTAAAATGCAACTAATGTTCCGAAAATTTGAAAAGCGATGTCAAAGATGACTCAGAAAAGAACATTGGTTGTGATAATTATATGCGCTGGTTTCATCTAAGATGTACTAATATAAAAATATTCTTTACATAGAAGCAGCTCAATTAGATTATACCTGCCAGTTTTGAACCCTAATATTAAATAAACATGATTATTCAAAACATTTGTTTAATGATTTTATTTTCGACTTTAATCCGACAATCCTAGAGTTGTTTTTACAGTGGCTTTCTAGTGGTTGAGAACTAACGAAAAAAACCAGCCAAGTGCGAGTCGGACTCGCGCACCGAGGGTTCCGTACAAACCTGTAGGTATTCTCGGTTTATACATAAGGTTTATGGTTATGAAAATAAATGTTTTTTTTTATTTTTATATTTCAGCTGATTGAATGAACGGTAAATTGCGGTTTACGATTTATGACGTTTTAAAAAAAAACTACTTGCTCGATCTCGTTCAAACCAATTTTCGGTGGTAGTTTATATGGTAATTTACATCATATATTTTTTTAAGTTTTATCATTCTCTTATTTTAGAAGTTACGGGGGGGGGGGGACACACATTTTACCACTTTGGAAGCGTCTCTCGCGCAAACTATTCAGTTTAGAAAAAAATTATATTAGAAACCTCAATACCATTTTTGAAGACCTATTCATAGATACCCCACACGTATGGGTTTGATGAAAAAAAAAAATTTGAGTTTCAGTTCTATATATGGGGAACCCCAAAATTTATTGTTTTTTTTTTCTATTTTAGTGTAAAAATCTTGATGCGGTTCACAGAATACATCTACTTACCAAGTTTCAACAGCGTAGCTCTTATAGTTTCGGAGAAAAGTGGCTGTGACATACGGACGGACGGACGGACAGACAGACAGACAGACAGACAGACGGACAGACAGACATGACGAATCTATAAGGGTTCCGTTTTTTGCCATTTGGCAACGGAACCCTAAAAATGGTTGTAAACTGACTGTAGGTGTCCGGGAACTAAAAAAATAGCACTTTTTGATATATCTTTAAATTGTAAAATAATACGTTAATATAATGCAATAAAATATATACCATCGTGTAGTTTAAACATTCTTCTTTCGAATGTAGGCCCAATTTCAAAATATTAACACTTACTACAATAATAATGTGATTTTAAAGATTGCAAGTCGACTAAGTGGTCGTAAACCGGCCTAATCACTCTACCTACCTGCCGCAAAAAGGTCACAGGAGAAAACAGTACTTTTTCTGCCATATACTATAAATTAACGCCTAAGTATATCTTTGTTAACTGCTACGCGAAACAGGTTCAGAACCGAAGACATGTTTATTAGATTCTGTGGCCTTGGATTTTGTATCGCATAATAGTTGTAGGTTTGTGTATTCTTTGTTGGGCGTACTATGGCCTTAGTTAGTAACACAATTGGCGCCCTCGTATGGTATTAATTTCTTAAATCTTTATGGTGTGGAATACACTGAAAGAATGAAGAAATTAATACCATACAAAGTTTCGAAATTATCCCTGCTCAATCACACTTTTTTCTTTGGTCGATCAACACTACATCTTCCGGCACGCGGTTGCTGTTCCAGAACCTTTCTCTGTTCAGCGAACAACATGCACTGCCCATTGCCGGTTTAGCGATTGTTCGGATTATATCGGTTATCTTTTTAACCGACGAAAAAAAAAAGGAGGAGGTTATCAATTCGACGCGTATTTTTTTTTTTTTTTATATATTATCACGCATAACTTTGTACATGGTAGTCCGATTGTGACAATTCTTTTATTATTGGAAAAAGTATACTCCCAAGGTGGTCCCATATAAATTTGGAAAACTAAATCGAACCCTAAGGGTCGGAAAACAGGGGATGATTGATTGGTCACTCACTGATTGTAATGTATAACACGCATAACTTTATACAGAGTAGTCCGATTTTGATAATTCTTTTTTTGTTGGATATACCTTGCCAAGTATTATTAGTACATTAAAGTCACAAAAAATTATAAAATAAAAACTTTTTAACAAAAAATTAAACCGCTTTGAGTGATCTTTGTTCATTGATTTTTCAGCGCCGACTCAAAATTTTAAGGTTTATTATTTTATGCTTTTCAGTTTTTTCGGCGGTTTAATTTTTTGTTAAAAAGTTTTTTTCTCTTGAGATCTCTACATTTCTTCGATCACGTAGGGAAACTCCAACCATAGCCCTCTCAATTAAACTTTGGGTGACTTTTAGTGTTCTAATGTGAGGCCCATTGTGAGCGTTTGCTCCCATTTGAGGTATACTGGTGAATCATGGCAAGAGGTGTAAAAAAGATCGAAGGATTGGCCTAATTTTCTAAAGGAAAAGCTAAAGCTAAAGAATCAGCTTGCCATTCAACGTAGCAATGCTGTCAGCGTTAATGTTCGATTCCCTATTATTCTTTGCCCTTCTCTTTTTTTTAAGACTTTCGGATTACATTATGTAAATACCTACCTATGTAAATTTTTAACAAATCTCTACAACAATATGAACGCCGCTGTTAATAAAATTAAAGAATTCGTTTCGAATCGTTACTGCATTGAACAAAATTGTTGCGTAAGTTTTCTCTCCGCAGATGGCAGTTAACGTTCAAGGATTATTCATCCAGGCCGCTTTCTTTCGACTGCCAGCAGCTTGGTACAAATGTCCGTCCACTTTCACTGCCCACACTGCGTGTTCTCCCTTTACGGCTGTAATTTGGATATTCGTGAGATGACCTAATCAACATCATCGCGCCTTTATAATTTTTATTCAGTAGACATTTTGAATGACTTGTCCAGTTTTCGGCACCGCATATTACTTGAATGGTAAATAACCAACCAATTACAAGTATTATAATGCGTAAATTATACAGAGAATAAAATAGATAATTGTATCAGAGAACCTTTTCTGTTACAGCGCTAAAAGTAAAATGATTATTTCTAACATGATAAAAAATCATAAAATATGTAGAATTGTAGATATAGCTTTGTCTATGAGCGTTTAGCAATGCGCTGTAATTTTCTATTTTATTCTAGATTCGTAAACGGGTCTATAGATTTCTTGTTTAGGCATGTGAGTGGAACCAGTAATGTTTCTACCGATGCTATGGTGGTGGTAGGGAGCTGGAACACAGACATTCACCGTCTCACTCTGCTACACCGGTTCCGTCGCGAACGGAACATTGCACTTGCTTGCATAACGACTGCCTTCCGTAGGGTTTCAATTACAACTAATACCTATTTGTTATGAAACACTCATTCATTAGCCCTCCATGGATGTATTACAATCTCATGTCTAATGCATACTGTAAGTATCTATTACGACGGTTCTCTTTCCTCATTTATTAAGTAGGTGACTTAATTGTATTGTTATAAAATAAAGCTCTACGCCCTGTTCTGCGCAGCGTTTATTTGAATCCAGCTTTGATTTGAAATCGGGGGGATCAGATAAATCAGATGAATACTTCAGAAGTGTTGTAAATTGTTACAATCTCTTTTGAGAAGAAGATTCCTAAAATATGTAAATAGAGATAGAGAATCGATTAACGTAGCATGCGGTAGCACGATAGCTGCCAGAAAAATGTTGGCATGAAAACCAAAGAAAAAGGATTTCATTAATGTCATCGCTTTGTCTCCATGTTCCTTTTTATTGTATAAATAGCGGGGTAATTGCGTAACACATTATCAGTAGGAATCGCTTTTATTTTGACAGTTCAACATAGATTGCGTGGTTGAGTTATTTACATTATTGAGGAGACAAGTTTTTCAAGCTGTTCGAAAACTTGTCTTCAGCAATGGATTAGAAATAATCTTCAAAATGATTCAGATTCTGATTGATAGTGCAGGTATTATTTATTTTGAAGTACGTTCATTATTTATAAGGGATTTTATGTAACAAATTGAACATCTTCCTACCTAAGTAAGTATTTAAACAGTAGTTTTTTTTTTGTTTTTTTTTTTCTGGATGGGATATCATCAAATGACTTCTCACGCTCTTCAAAGTCTGACACTTTTACTGACTAAAACCCACCCGTGTTCCTTCAGTTGCCCATGTGCCAGGATCACGGTATCTCTTTCGAACAATCTCGCGACCCTGACAGGCGTCGGTCCTAGGCGTCCTAGCAGACCCCTTCAGTATTGCTGACATCTCTTTGAGCCGCGCGTGGAACACAACTCGCCGTCGTCGACCCGAGCCTGGTCCTTACCGGGCGGCGAGCTACCCATTGCTCGCCACCCGCAAGCTCGCGCCTACGGTGGCCGGAAGTCCGCTATCGACTCCCGACGCCCGGGGCGTCTCCTCCTGCGGCCGCTAGGGACGTGAGGGCGCAGTGACTGCCTCTCCCTCACGCGCCCCGCCTCCTCCTTCGCGAGCATTACTGCTTCGCAGAAGGAGGTGACGGCTTCCCATGCCCTCTCGCTCCGTACCATGGCTCGCACCAGGGCCGGACGCGAGAGGTCGCCGCCGCCGATCACCTCCACGAGGACACGGCGGTGCTCCGCGGCACACTACCACCGTATGCTCCACCGTGTCCTCTAGACGATCCTCACCATGGAAACACCCGGGCGTATCCTCCCGCTTTATCTTGAACAGGAACCCACCGAAGAACCCATGCCCGGTGAGAACCCGCGTCAGGCGAAAGGTGAGGACGCCGTGGCGCTTCTCTATCCACTCCTCAAAGAGGGGACTTACCGCCGCAATTGTGGCGTGCCGAGCGCTGGGTTGCGACAATCGTACCCGCCATGTCGTAATGTGATCCTGCCGGTGCTCTGTCCGCCGTGCCGCGATTTGTCGCGGCAGCGGAGTTTCGCCCCGGCGGCGGCAGCGGCGCGCGGCGTTTCGCCTCCTCGCGCCACTCCCACATGTGTGCGAGGACCTTTGCCTCCAGGTCCCATGGCGGCACTCCGGCAAGGAGGCTCGCCGCCTCGCACGAGATCGTGCGGTATCCTCGGATTAGCCGTATGGCCATGACCCTCTGGGCTGCACTCAACCGGCGCGCTGGGCGCAGCCTCAATGAGGGCGCCCACACCGTTGCCCCGTAGAGGGCCATGGACCGCACGACCCCCGTGTAGAGCCTCCGGCAGGAGGCGTTTGGACCCCCAGATTGGGCAGGAGCCGCTTTAATGCAGCCCCAGCCCGCTCCAGTCTGGGAGCCAAACGTCGGAAATGCTACAGTAGTATTTATGCTGTTTGCAATCCGATTTTGTATGTAAGTAGTTAGTTATTGTCACGGTAACTGTAGTAAACCTACCAGTGACCGTACACTGATCCTCTCCATAGGAATACATAAAAACAGATCTCGTCTCGATCTCGAGTCGATTGTAGATAGCCTGTCATCATAATTGTTATTATGTAAGTAACCTGGCACCTTAATCCATACTAATTTATGTAATAAATTCGACTAATAAAACTCTGCCTTTTCCTTTTCACGCCTAAGCAACTAAACGGATTTCGATAACATTTCGCAAGGGAGAAAGTCTTGCTACGTTTTGTCTCCGTACCGCGTGCCCGTTGGATAATTTCCACCATCCACGCGGGCGAAGCCGAGGGCAGGTGCTAGTCTTACTTGTTTGAAAACAGAAAGATTTCAGATGTCTGTTATTGTAAAGAAAATAGGCTTTCTGGCGAAAATTTTAGGTACAGCCCTACAACTGCAGTAGGCAAATAGTACCTATATAAACTTAGGACATGCTCAAAGTACGATATATTTAAGAAATCTCAAAACTCAGAAAAGAATAAAAGCATTCTGCAGTATTACATTGCATGTCAACAAGTGCTCATGTACAAGTAGTTCACATAGCGTGTGCAAACATGATAGTGATCATCATGATATCCTCCGGCTCACACAAATGACTGTTCCTATGTGAAATTCATTTCTTTGTTACAACTACAATGCAAATCGAATTAAAGGTAAACCAGCTTTGGAATTTAGAGAAAGGTGTGCCAACAAGGCTTCCAAAATAAAGCCCAGCTTTTAAATACATCTATTTAAGTTCCTTAGGTGCTCTGTAACTTGCATCCTAGAATTGAGACTAGCATAAAAGTATTAGCAGGTAGCTCGCTTATCATCTACCTTCTTTATAAAGTCGCCCATAACCATCAGACATAGACTAAACAATAAAGAAGTAGGTACATACTAAGAAATTGTATAGGATTAACGAACACACATCAATTCTTACAACTGTTTACAAAGCTTGGTGGTGTTGCGATCATAATACGTAACACTATGTTAAGATGTATGAAGCTGATTATTATAACAATAAAGCATTGAGCAATTGCATTGTTGTCGAGGAGTTATGATAGGTGAGCAAACGCATCGTGCTATACGACCGTCACTTTCCAACAAAGTCAATGAAGCGCGGAGAAAGTGGCGACCTCCACGTCCGTATACAACTGCCGACTGCCGTCTGTAGAATCCGCTGACTCATAAAACATTCACATATCACGCGTGAATATAACAGCATTAGCAGAAGTAGTATTTATATAGGTTCCATAAGAAAATTACGATCATATTACACAGCTTTTTTCCATTCATAGAGTGACTCTATAGCGTCTTGGTTAGGTTAGTAGGTAACATCATGTCCTTATCAATAATTCATTATCATAAATACGGCTTTATGTAAATTAAATACCATAAGTTTACTAATAGTATTTGTATAAAATTAACCTACGAAGTTACCTAGTGACCCACTAAAACAAAAAAAAAACCCGCAGAATTACCTATGTATGCAAAACGATTACCTACCTGCGTATGAATTCAATTATATAAAACCGCCTTTAGTTACAGCTTGAGAAATGCAAAAGTTTGCGACAATATTTGAGAAATCTTTAAAAAGTGAAACTTTTGTTTAAACTTGAAATGTCGCACACAAACAGCTCTACAGCTTCTCGGAGGATATAAGACAGATAAATGTATGTAGAATCACGCTTCCATGAGAAACGGAACTTATTGGAGTCACTTACATATGCCTATAAATAGTAGATGAGGCGACAGTAATTGACCTTTGCTTATATTTTTTTCATATATTTTATGGCTAAGAAAGGTGTTAGTATTTTGATTCGAAAGCTTCGTATAGAATTTTAATTTGTTTACAAGTTATTTACTACATAATGGCTAGTTTAACGGATCTTTATGAACAACTATACACAGGATATCGTATACTAAGAAAGAGAGAGCGCTTTTATGGCTTTCACGATTTAAGCGAGGAACGCTTTGTCATAATAATCTATGTCTAGCTTAGCTACGAGTACCTAGCTACTTATTTACACACATGTATATCGTTGGAGCTTTGTGTTTTTCAAAGTATTTATTTTCTAGAAGCGTCTACAGGTTTGCTCCATTTGTGGTGTTCAACACGTATATTCGTCTCCTCCGACGTGATGGCCAGAAGAAGAATGAAAGAAAACAGATATCGATCGACAATACTAATCATCAATCTGAACACCTACCCGGTGTTGTACCAGCTCCTAATAGTGTTTTTTTTAGCCGACTGCCTCAGAAGCAAGATAACGCTTTGAATGGAAAAGGTGATACTTTATTACAGTAATTAAAGTAAAACAATGTACCAATAGTACGATGTTGCAACTCTACCGGTGCTGGTGTGTAGGTAGTGTTAATTTAACTGGCGCCAGAATACTGTTACACACTGTTTATTTATTTATTAAGGTATCATAATAAAACGTGCGAATGTGTATTATGGGTACTTAGTTACATAAATGGTAAACTGCGGCGTGATCTAGTTCGTTCTCGATTACATCACTGACATCATGCATGATACAACACAGGACAGGACTCAACTGTCGCAATGAGTATTGGGTGATCAAAATAATAAGCGTCCTAAAAATAAAGTAGGTACTTACCACAGCAAAAAAATACTAGTATGAATATACTCCAGAGTGGAAGCAACGCGAAGTGTTAAGAGTATACCTATCTGACGAGGGGGACATCGAGGCTGGTTGCCTATATTTACGTAGAGATAGGTTGACTAACTGCCAAAAATGCGTCAGTAGCAGGTAGGTACTCTACTTTTGGGTAATTTTATCACACTCGAAGATGCTTCTCTGTACCACCCACGTTTGTGCGAAACGTGGCATAGCAATCGCATTCTGTAGTGATGATGTTTTTTATACATAATGCAAGTTACATTTTACTATGGTCTACTTTTGTTGTGCAGCCTGCAGATTTTTGGTGTACTACTTTTCTAGAAATACAAAAATGTACTTTAGTTTGCTGTCGTGGAACATACAATAACAGTGTTAATTTAATAAGTTATTTTAATAGTCATAAGTTCAGCGTTAAGGTTAGTTAGGTCAACAGAGAGGCCTTTTGGGCCTGGTTGACTTGCAAGAGATGTTATAAAAAAGTTTGAAACGTAAGTTATTTTTGACGGAAGAAGCATTAAACCGAGGGGCACAGCATTTGGTTTGGTATTCATAAATATAAATATTTTAAGAAATAAGAAAAATAAGAAGTACCTAAATACTCAAAATTAGAATATGTTTTACAATATTCTGTATAAGTAGGTACTAAATTTATATATGAAGACTGATATTGTGAACGTTCTAATTTAGAATCGGTTAAAGTTGTTTAGTATTTGAAGCTTTTTAAATATAAATATTATTTTTATAAATTACTAGCTTCTGCCCGCGACTTCGTCCGCGTCAAATTTTTGCTCCCGTGACCCTTCCCGTCGCATCGAATTGCCTGCCAGTTTTCATCCATTTTTCGTTGCTGCTCCGCTCCTTTTGACTGTAGCGTTATATTATATAACCTTTAGCCTTCCTCAATAAATAGGCTACCCAACCCAAAAAGATTTTTTCAATTCGGACCAGTAGTTTCGGAGCCTATTCAATACCAACAAACAATAAAATCTTTCCTCTTTATAGTCGAACGGGAAAACAAAGTATCCTATGTCCGTCTCCTGGTTCAAAGCTACCTCCCCACCAATTTTCAGCCAAATCGGTTAGCCGTTCTTGAGTTATAAATAGTGTAACTAACACAAATTTCTTTTATATATATAGTTTTATCGTTTCTCATAATTTGCCAGTTAATTAGTGTATAGGTTGACTACAACCTATCCCAAACCTGAGGTCAATCTACCCCGGTCTTGGGGTAGGTTGACAATAAGTGAATACTTAACAATAACTATGATACATTATTATGATATAAATGGTCATTAGTTATAATTATGCTCTAATAGTGTAACGGGTATAATAAATACTTTTAGTATTCGTTTGGGACCACAAGTAAAATAAACAAAGTTATGTCTTGGAAAAGTACAGTCAACCAAAAAATTAGAAGTTATACAAATAAAATTATTTTTATAAAATGATATAATATTTATTTTATTTCAAAAGTTTATAAGAATTAAACCTAAAAAAGAATACAAAATACCTACTATTAAAAAAAAAGTAATCTTAAGTATTTAAATCACCTATCGTCCCCCTAATCACCCATCGAAACATAACAATAAACTTTTAAAAAACTTCACTATCGTAATTAGACACGTCAGCAGTAGTCATAATTACTATTTTTATAAATTAAACATAATCAATTGACATTAAAAAAAAAAGATCTTTACCTCTAAGTCCCTGAGTTATCACATTTGGTATAGACACAATCGTTTTATAATTGTGTCTGTAATTACGGTAATTGACTGGTAATAAACTAGCTAACCCAGGGAACTTTGTACTGCCTTAGAATCAATAAATGATGTGTTAACTTATTAGGCTCCTACCAAGTTATGACAACCTGGTACTTCGAAGGCATGAAGCGTTTTTAGGGTTCCGTTGCCAAATGGCAAAAAACGGAACCGTTATAGATTCGTCATGTCTGTCTGTCTGTCTGTCTGTCCGTGTATGTCACAGCCACTTTTCTCCGAAACTATAAGAGCTATGTTGTTGAAACTTGGTAAGTAGATGTATTTTGTGAACCGCATTAAGATTTTTGCACTAAAATAGAAAAAAAAAACAATAAATTTTGGGGTTCCCCATACTAAGAACTGATACTCAAAAAAAATATTTTCATTAATGGTATTGAGGTTTCTAATATCATTTTTTTCCAAACTGAATAGTTTGCGTGAGAGACACTTCCAAAGTGGTAAAATGGGTCCCCCCCCCCCCGTAACTTCTAAAATACGAGAATGATAAAACTAAAAAAAATATATGATGTACATAACCATATAAACTTCCACCGAAAATTGGTTTGACCGAAATCCAGTAAGTAGTTTTTTTTTAATACTGCATAAATCGTAAACCGCAATTTACCTTTAATTCAATCAACTCAAATATAAAAATAAAAAAAAAAACATTTAATGTCATAAACATAAACCTACATAAACCGAGGATACCTACAGGTTTGTACGGAACCCTCGGTGCGCGAGTCCGACTCGCACTTGGCCGGTTTTTTAGCTAATACATACCCACTCTTGTTAGTTGAGCTCTTACCAAGTTATGACCATCTGGTACTTCGAAGGCATAAAGCAATTTCTAGCTGACACTCCTGTGTTTGGTAAGCTCCTCCTAAGTCATGACTACCTGTTACTTCAAAGATATAACGCGTTTTGTAGCTGACACACAAAATGTATGAAAATATGAAAAATTTGTTTTGTTCACTGTACTTTAACTTAATTTTTCTTGTGGTCCCAAAATACTACTGCAAAATAATTATTGTATGTTAGGCGGAATCTAGGACCGCTGTCCCGGTCCCGAAAGCCCCACGACCCTTACTATCAAATTAAACCACACATACAAAACATTATAAAAAAATACTACAGTGACTGAAAAGTTGGTCAAAAAGCCCTGATATCCCTTACCAGCAGACAGCAATTGAAAAACTAATTTTATGCGCAATAAATTAACTACTCACCTCAACCATTGATTCATCTATATATATAAAAATGAATCCCTATTTCCCTTGGTCACGCCATCACGCGTGAACGGCTGGACCGATTTCACTTATTTTTTTTTTGTTGTGTTTGTTATTGTCAGAAGGTTTTTATGAAAGAAAAAATTAAAAAAATTGCGCGGAAAATTAGAAAACTTAAGAACACTTATTTAACCAGTCAATTACCGTAATTACAGACGCAATTAAAAACCATTGTGTCTATACCAAATGTGGTATCTCAGGGACTCAGAGGTTAAAAATACAAAGTCACCTAACATGAGTGTTTGATAGCTAGAAAACGCTTTGTCTTCGAAGTACCAGGTTGGCATAACTTGGTAGGAGCTCAACTAACATGGGTGTGTGTGTGGTAGCTAGAAAACGCTTTATGTCTTCGAAGTACCAGGTTGGCATAACTTGGTAGGAGCTCACCTAACATGGGTGTGTGGTAGCTAGAAAACGCTTTATGTCTTGGAAGTACTAGGTTGGCATAATTTGGTAGGAGCTCACCTATCATGGGTGTGTGGTAGCTAGAAAACGCTTTATGTCTTCAAAGTACCAGTTTGTCATAACTTGGTCTAACATGGTTATATGGTACTTGGTGCTCTTTGCTTTGTTGGTGGGATCTGATAAGTCAACACAACATTTATTGATTCTGAGGCGGTACGAAGTTCGCTGGGTCAGCTAATCCATACTTATAATATTACTAGCTTTTGCCAGCTGCTTCGCCCGCGTGGAGGTCGGTAAATATCCCGCGGGAAGGTACTACCGGGATAAAAAGTAGCCTATGTGTTAATCCAGGTTATAAACTAACTGTGTTCCAAATTAGTAACAAAATTGGGTAACAAACATACATATACACATAAATCCATCCTCACAAACTTTCGCATTTATAATATTAGTAGGATAAATGCAAAAGTAACTCTGTCTGTCTGTCTCGCTTTCCTGCTAAAACTACTGTACCGATTTAAATGAAATTTGGTACACAGATAGTTTAGAGCCTGAGAAAGGACATAGGCTACTTTTTATCCCGGTAGTATGTTCCCGCGGGATATTTTCCGACCTCCACGCGGGCGAAGCCGCTGGCAAAAGCTAGTCCTTTATAAAAAAAATAAGAAAGAAAGAAGAAAGTAATGTTTAAGTTCAAAGTATATATCAAAACCACTAAACATACATGAAAAAGAGTCAGTAGGTAGTGTAGTAAGGTACTGAACTTATTTACAACGAATTCTGTCAGTGCCTAAGGCAATAAAAAATTTTGGTAGATCGATCACCTCGACCAAAACCTTGCCAAGGTCGACGAACGAGCTATTTTCGGAGTTCATAAAAAACAACATCTTTAAAAAAGAAAGATACCGCCATCGCCCTAACTATAGCCCTATAAGCCAGGTTTAATTTATTGAACTCAACCTAAACTGTAATGAGCGACTTTTAACGGCAGTCATTATTTTACTCCATTTTTATATTTTTACGTAGGTACATTGTTCTGCGTAGTTCTTTGTACTTACTTGCTACAAGTATAAATTGATAATGAACTCGTGCGTAAGTTGGACCTAACCCATTTAAAATGGTTGATAACTTATTAACCTCATTTGTTTGTTTTGTTTCAGATACTTCCTTCTTCTACGATTCTTAGATATGATTATAAGGATACGATGGCTCGTGCAATGGATCGCCACTCTTTCTCTAAGTGTGATGATGACTTCAGGTAAGAACTTGAGTAGCTACGCTACGTAGGTAATCGTAGTTTAATTCTGCAATCACTTTAACAATTCAAGTTCAACCTTTAATATTAACCAAGGGATTTCTTATCATCACAGGTAACCCCATATTTCTACAACAATCAGGAAGAAGTAATCGACCGGTGATAAAATGGATGCCACCTAACGACGATTGGAATTGGAGACTGACCCCACGCAACGAGGAACCATTCTTCCTTCCTTCTAATTTTAATCACACCCTACCGCCATCTGCTAATGAGACTGAACTAATTGCACATATGACAGCTTTAAAACGAAATTACTCTCGTCTCCTATGGGATAGCGATAAGAGCAGTAACCTTCCAGTATTTGTGGAAAAGGCTCTCAAACTTCTCAATTTGAAACAAGTATATTACGAAGTAGAGCACTCTGTTATGTCTAAGGTGTCGTGCACAGCCTGCAAAGCTGGCGCCGGGTTACTACAACATTACATACGACTAGGCAAGAGCAAAGACGACATCAATAAGATGATTTACCAATTTTGTGTTTCGTTAAAAATTCAATCAGCTCGCGTTTGCGAGGGCATCACGAGATTGTTCGGGGTAAGAAACGCGGTCGCATCGACACAAAAATATGACCTGTTTGTCTGTGATATCGTTATTTACCTAAAGTTTTCATATTTCAGAGTGAAGTAGTTTACGTATTAAAACGTATTACGATAGGTCCCGACGAGATCTGCAGTTTTGTCATAGGAGACGCGTGTGGCGACGTTTACAACCCTTATCACGAGTGGGAAGTGGCTTTCCCTCCCGTACCGAAGCCTACTCTGCGGGAACTTGAAGCTCCCGTGGATAAAGCTCCAACGTTCAAAGTTCTGCAGATTTCTGATACACATTTCGACCCCTACTATGCTGAAGGTAAGCTTTTCTTAAGATATAAATCTGATCACTTAGCCAGAAACTCAACAGAGCATAAATTTTTCCTCAGCAGAGTTATATATTGTTGTGGTGTACTAACATCAGTATTCTCTTCGCCTATAAACCACTTTATTATTCTTAAAGACAGGGCTTAGGAAACCGACGGTACACTGTAATGTTTGTTATCAAATTCCAGGTGCCAATGCTGAATGTAACGAGCCTCTTTGCTGTCGAGCGTCTAATGGCCCAGCGCTGACGCCGGGTGGAGGGGCCGGCCGCTGGGGAGACTACCGCAAGTGCGACACACCCAAACGAACCATAGACCACATGTTGAAACACATAGCAGACACTCACACTGTACGTATGTCCGATCAATAAATGTGACCTGCACTATTTATTTATTTATATATGCTTTATTGTACACCATAAAACAATTTCTACAAAGAACATTTAACAATAAAAACATACAATGGGCGGCCTTATTGCTTTCTGCGATCTCTTCCAGGCAACCTTGGAATGGACAGTGATTGCGTGGACATAAAAATGGGGTTGTCACTGGTGCAAATACAATTTACTTTAATAAATACATATAATAATCATATATATCCTGTATAATAGATACTTATATACATACATAAGTACTATATATATACACTATGTAGGGAAAGAGGGGACAGTATATCCACCGTAAAGAACAATTGCTCTACGAGCTACTGCAATTTCATGATTGGATAAAAACCGTTTAATGGTCGAGACCCATCTGCTCCACAAATTCTTTCTATACGCGGTCCGAATGTTAAGGATATAAAAATAAGATTCCATTTTTTAAGATCCCAACTTCATGACTAATATAACAATCTAAGAACGTACTATTACACTGTTCCAGGACATAGACTACATTTTATGGACGGGAGATCTACCACCGCATGATGTATGGAACCAAACCAAAGAGGAGAATTTGAAAGTGCTACAAGAGACGGTAGCTCAGATGTCGGATATGTTCCCCGGTGTGCCGATATTCCCGGCCCTTGGCAACCATGAGTCATCGCCAGTCAATAGGTACGAATGAACCGTGTAGCTACGTATGTCAATTATCAACGTACGTCGGGGTCATTTTAATTAAAGACAATCCCTTTCAAGATCGTTTATTCTTGGTATGTAGGTACCGGTGCGACGTTTGATTGAGTTGTGGATGCGGATGTATTACCACAGATCTATTACTCAGGAATTGCATAGAGGTCGGAAATACTTGTCGTGTGGCACAAACTGCAATTACTTTTATTTGTATTCGATACACATATCATGTGCTTCTACATGATGTTACTGTTCCGCGAATTGGAATTAGATTTGAGGTTTTAAAAGAGGTTGGAATATTATGTATTAACTATTTAGAGTCATTTATAATGACTAGTCGAGGTCGAAATTTGACCACCATTCCTTAAAATTTTAATCAACAGTTTCATACGCGTCCGCTTAATTTTCGTAATAAGGGGTAAACAGATTTTGCTTCATGTAATACATAGATAAAGAGTGAGTGACATCATCTCAAGTTATGCGACGGATTTTTATTAGCTACATAGTGAAGGTACTTCTCCCTACAATGTGTAGACAATTCTATCAAAATCCAAGATATCTAAAACAACTGAATGCCGCCAGAATTCAGTTGCACATCACGCTTCCCTAACTTTAAGGAAAGACCCCCGTTTTCGAATTTTCATCTAGTAAAAACCTATAGAACATTGATTACTGAGTTGCATCCCTTTGCCTTACTTCCAGTTTCCCGCCGCCGTACATAGCGTCGTCGGAGCTGAACATCGCGTGGCTGTACGACGAGCTGGACGCGCAGTGGCGGCGCTGGCTGCCGGCCGGCGTGTCGCACACGGTGCGGCGCGGCGCCTTCTACTCCGTGCTCGTGCGGCCCGGCTTCCGCATCATATCACTCAATATGAACTACTGCAATAATAAGAACTGGTGAGAAATATTATTTGATTTCTATATTTTGAATAGGTTGAAAATTTTCCAGTTAAGTAGGAGTTACGACTTTCGTTCTAGAGTCCTGTTTGAACTACCCTCATTTATGTCAAACATGTGCATTCTATCTAATACGAGTTATTCTCCTAACTTTTCAGGTGGCTGTTAATGAACAGCACAGATCCAGCAACGGAACTTCAGTGGTTGATTTATGAACTACAATCCGCGGAGTTCAGTGGCGAAAAGGTCCACATCATTGGCCACATTCCGCCGGGCCATTCCGATTGTTTGAAAGTATGGAGCCGAAATTACTACGCTATAGTTAACCGATATGAATCAACGATAACGGCACAATTTTTCGGACATACTCATTTCGATGAATTTGAAGTTTTTTATGATCCGAACGACCTTGGTAGGTGAACCTTGTCAATTTGATTGAGCTATATAAGACCGTATTAAATTTTCATGTTGGGTTTTATATGTGACCGTCATTTGTTATATTTTTCGCAGGTAGAGCCACAAGTATTGCGTACGTTGGTCCCTCAGTTACACCGTACTACGATTTGAATTTAGGTTATCGAATATATTATGTAGATGGTGACCATGAAGCCACAACTCGGGTAATTATTAAATTATTTACTACATAAACAAGCAAATTAACCTGAATATAGGCAGAATTATAAAATAACTTACCTGAATAATTTTTTCAGCAAGTGGTCGACCATGAGACTTGGATCATGAACCTGAAAGAGGCCAACCTGTTTGGGTACCCTATCTGGTACAAGTTGTACTCAGCTCGGTCTGCATACATGATGCCGGCGCTTCGGCCGCAGGACTGGGACAAGTTCATCGACGATATGACTACCAAAGAAGACGTTTTTAACTTATACTACAAGTAATCAATTGATTTGTTTATACTTACTACTTCATTGCGGCTTAAAGGTACAAGTTGGTAGCCGACTGCACGCAGCAGCAGCAGACGACATGTCGTCGCTTCATGTCGTCACGACACGTCGTTGCGTCATGTCACTGCAGTCATGATTTCGAACCCAGCTGCAGACGGCAACAGCAGATGGCATCCAGTTGGTTCCGAGTGCTCCGTGAAACAAGATGTCTGACGTGTTCGAGAGTAGTGATCGCATTTTTTTATATCTTTTATTAGAAGAGGAAGAAGACGATGATCACTTGTTTTTATTATACAGAAAAAGACGAAAAGCCACACGTCCTATGCTTAAATGCAGGCACTACTGATCTGCGGTAGGACGACACTGCCGTCAGCCGCTCGACGACGCGTTGCTAGCTTTATGTCGCTAACTACGGAGGGAATTTCATAGAAATACGTAGAAACCAGTAGTGTCACTGCGACACGTCATTTGCTGCAGCTTCATGTCGTCAGCTACCAACTTGTACCTTTAAAGTCACACAACGTGGTATTTGCATGAATTTTAGCGAATATTCCCAGTCACACGGATCGCCAACCCTCTCATTGCGGCCGTAAGACATAGCGATGAGAGGTTTGTCGAACCACGTCGTAGTGTACAGCGATTTGAGTGAAGTCGAAGTGGGGGCAATAACTTCCCAGTCACCACCTGGTGGCAACTAGGAATTTTATGACCTATTGCCACTTCGTGGCAATCCATGTGGGGGCGACTGGGAAAATTATCAGGTTGGCAATAAAGTAATGAAACACTTGAAACAATTTTAATTTTCTTTTTTTATTTAATAATTACTCACGTTTAATCTACAATGTAGTCACCTTGTGTATCAATGACTTGTGACCACCTTAAGGGCAGATACTGAATGCCATCGGACCAAAACTTTTGAGTCTGAGAGTTAAAAAATAGATCGAGGTTACATTTAATATCATTAAAATCGCGGAACCTTTTTTTGCGTAGGAAATACTTTAGAGCTCGGAAGAGATGGTAGTCCGATGGAGCTAGGTCTGGAGAATATGCTGGGTGTGGTACCACGTCCCAGCCTAATTGTTCCAGTTGACAACGAGAAACAGAAGCAACATGCGGCCTGGCGTTGTCGTGTAGTAAGTGAACCTCGATACGTCTTGGCCGCTTCTCTTGGATAGCAGTGGCAAGGCGACGCAGTTGTTCAGCGTAGAGCTCGGCGGTGACAGTTTGCTTGTCGTGGAGAAACTCCCAGAAGAGTATGCCTTGCGCATCCCAGAAACAGCTAAGAAGAATTTTACGGCGATGGGGGTTCGACTTTGACTGAACTGGCGGGTCATCCCCACGAGGAATCCAAAAAGCGTGCCGCGTATCGTTTTCGTAAAGAATGTAACTCTCATCTCCGGTCACTAAGTGTGATAAAAAATCTTTGCGATGGGAACGCAGTAGGAGAGATTGACATATTGATACCCGGGCCGTTCGGGTAGCCTCAGTCAGAACATGGGGGATCCATCGCGCTATAACTTTTCTATAGCCAAGCACATGCAGATGATTTTCAATAGTTGTATGGCTACAATTTTGTCGCTCAGCCAATTCTCGTGTAGTTGCATCTGGATACAATTGCAGTTCGTAACGCAGGGTGTCATCGTCGAGCTCACACGGTCGGCCACTGCGAGTTCGATCTTCGAGGCTGATATCTCCGTCAGCAAAGCGTTTGTACCAACGGCTTACAGTCACGTGGCTAACGGTGCCCTGGCCAAATGCAGCGTTGATGTTTTCAGCTGCCTGTCGTGCGCTGTTGTTTTTTTTTAAACTCGTATAACATTAACAGACGAATTTGTTTTTCCTCCATTTTGATCACTATTGCTTTAGTGCGGAACCGTGCGCGTTTATATACCTCTCAGCCGATACGTTCCAGAACGTTCTACAATTTACTAGTATTTTCTTGTAGTTAAATATTTTAAAACTTTCAAAACATAAAAGTGTTTCAGTATTTATTTGCCAACCCAATAGTTTTATTGTACGAAAAGACCACTGATGATTTCCTCACATATTTTCTGTCTGACTGGACAGTTCCACTCAATCTGTTTGGTTCTTTCCTCAAAAGACCATTTCAGATACAAAATGTACATGGTCCTCAGATGATCTGACCAACTTATACTTACAGAAATAAAATCATTTAGGTATAATTTAATCGGCGAAATGTAAATAAAGCTGACCGTATCGTCCAGACACTACTGGAAGAACAGTCCGCGGCGCGGCATGTGCTCGGGCGAGTGCCGCAAGCGGCTGGCGTGCGACGCGCGCTCGGGCCGCTCGCACGACCGCCGCGCGCTCTGCGGACACATCGAGGCGCGCATCGACGGCGCGCAGCCCACGCCGCAGACCTGGCGCGCCTGGCTCTACAACGGCCTGTCCGCCTCGTGAGTACACTCTCCTTAACCACTCATCATCATCATCATCATCATTTCAGCCGTAAGACGTCCACTGCTGGACTTAGGCCTCCCCCAATTTGAGGGGCTTTGCCATAATCGCCACGCTTGGCAGGCGGGTTGGCGATCGCAGTATGGTGGTAAAATGCATAGAGAACGCTGTTGCCCATTCTCTAGTAAGTCCCTTAGTCGCCTTTTACGACACCCACGGGAAGAAATGGAGTGGTGTTACTCTTTAACCCCTCCATTCCCATTTATTCTCGTAGGTATCGTAAGAGGCAACTAAAGAACTAGAGAATCCTGCCAGGGTCGCGAGATTTGTTCGAAAGAGATACCGTGGCCCTGGCATATGGGCAACTGAAGGAACACGGGTGGGTTTTAGTCAGTAAAAGTCTGACACGCCCTTCCGCTCCACCCTAGTTAGTGTTGCAAAGGACTCGAGTCCTCGAGTCGTTATTTGAAAGACTCAACTCAATTATGCAAGACTCAGTGTGCTCAAAAGGCTCGCAGTCTAGACTCAAGCCGAGCCCGAGTCATTTAACAGCCACTCGAGTCGTAAAAAGGACTCGAGTTTTAAAAAGGAATCGAGTCTTAAAAAGGACTCGAGTCTTAAAATGAACTCGAGTCTTGTAGCTCATCATTCGAAAAAACTCGAATAACTCGTCAGATTTTATTGTACACATATTTAGTTACATCATAACCACTAATTTGAACGTATTGCCTTCTATTCGAGTCTTTTCGAATAATGAGCTACAAGTCTCATCTTCATGTTCCGAGTTTTTCTTTGAGACTCGGGTTAATTTTAAGACTCGAGTCCTTTTTAAGACTCGAGCCCTTTTTCTGACTCGAGTCCTTTCTAAGACTTGAGTCCTTTCTAAGACTTGAGTCCTTTTTAAGACTCTAGTACTTGCCTCTAGACTCCAAGCCTTTTGAGTACATTGAGCCTTGCATAATTGAGTCGAGTCTTTAAAATTACGATTCGAGGACTCGAGTCCTTTGCAACACTAACCCTAGTGTGGGAGACGTCATTTGACGATTATCCCACCCACAAAGGACTAGGGAATGGGCAGCAGCGTTCTCTCTGCATTTATACCACCATACTGCGATCGGCAACTACTCCATACCCATTTCTTCCCGTGGGTGTCGTAAGAGGCGAATAAAGGCATCAGCGTTCTCTATGCATTTTAGCGTGGCGATTATGGAAGCCCTGCCAAAATTGGGACAGGCCAATGTTCAGCAGTGGACGTCTTTTGGCTGAAATGATGAATGAATGACTTAATCACTGCTTTGTAATTACGCCTTGTATATATCGATGTCGATAGCGGTAGAGTAGAGATACTCGGGACGAAAACTTACAATCATTATTTTTATCGATATGAAAACAGTGTTCCTCTACTTTACAAGGCATAATAATAATGGTCCTTCCACTAATATTTCTTCTGGTTCCACATAATATTTCATCTTGTTTTTGGCCCGAGTATAGAATTTTTTTAGGTATCTGGAGTTTTGGACAGACAATCAGACATCCCTTTTAATCTATCTCACTAAAATAATTTGTTCGCTAATTTTATACCAATCTGCTGGTTAAAGAACGAGTTTTTACAAGTCTATTTTCTTCCATTTCCTGCTTGATTATTAACGGTAAAAGCGAGCACCTGCAGAAGTGCTTAAAAATGCTACCAATATGAAAATATATGCCACTCACAAAGCAATAGTGCCTTGCGTGTTATTGTAATGGCCAAACATAACGCACATATTGTCAAAATATGCAAATATTGGCACGTAAGCTTGAGAAACAACGATTTGAGCCGAGTCATCAATGTCGGCCATTTGTTCACTACTTTCTTTAAGTAGAACATAGCGGTATAGGAGAACGATAAAATTGTCGCATTCCAATACTTACTGTTAGTCGCCAAACAATTTGTTTTTGTGCAGTCCTTCATAAATAATAACAATAAATACTAAAATTTACTCTCTTCTCTCTCTCTCTATCTCTCGCTTTTTTCTAACCTTTTTGACAACTTACCTAAATAAACTTGATGGAGAAGTGGGTCAGCGTCTATTGTGCAACAATTGGGGTTCGAATCCACGACCTCACGTACGGCAGTCGGATGCCTTACCCGTTGAGCTGGATAGGTGCAGCTGATTTGATATTGTAACCTTTATAATGTCAAAGGATTAAAATATCGAAGGACTGTGAATGAATGATTATGTAAATATATTCTTATTCTTATACCTATGCAGAGACCCTCCTTCTGTACAGCAAGTATAACTGGTGGTGGAATTAGCCTTAAATTTCCTGCACAACAATACTAAGGTCAGTATAATCTATACTTAGTGTAAATATTGATAGCATGATAACATAGTTCTTAGTAAGGTAAGTACCTGCTTGTGCATTTGAGGACGAATGCACAGCAACGTAACGCAAAGTCCAGAGTTTATGTAAATAAAAGGGACATACGCTGCCCATGACCCTTTGATTTACATCGATGCTTTTACATGTTGATACATGTAAAAGTATCGATTCGTGGCTATTAGGGTTAGTATGTAATGGTGATGGTACTTACATCATTTTAACACTCAAATACTCCTAATTTTTTTTTTAGCCACGTTTTTGTAGAAATTTATCTCACGGGAACGGACCCACTACCGGTATTAAAAGTACCCTACCCAACTGTTTTTGCGCTAATCCGGAAAATACATCCTGACAAATCTACATAAATATCGACATTTGACCTTTACAAAAAATATTCAATGCACAGTTTTGACTTCGTTACTATTAGTATGAACTTCATTTATAATACCTATGTATAGGTAGATATAGATTGAGCAGTGTAAATATTTTTATTGAACCTAATATTTTTACAACGTGGTTCGTTGATTCGATCTAAATCCCATTTAGAAACATCACAATATTTACCTCTAAAAATCTAACCTTTTTGTATTATTCTCTCCAAATACCGAAAAAAGAAATGTTCCAGTATTTTATTTTGTATTTACGATTACTCACTATTTTTATTACAGAGTGTCCATGATAATGCAAATACCTCAAGTGGCGTATCAAATACCAAAGTTCGTGATGGGACTCGGCTGAAAAGGTCTATAATAAAGAATGTGCAAAAGTTAGCATACCACCGGGCTTAGTCATGACGACATACACTGCTACAATGATCGTCGATCGCCACCAATTACCATAGACACAGCTATTTATTTCATTATATCAATTAAAACAAGTGCCTTATCAGTTTTATTTTAAACTATTCTAAGGTTTTAAATGTATCAAGAATACTTTAAGTGATCAAAATAATTTCGGTGGTTTTTAATAAAGACCACTTACTTGCTTCTAGTACTAAATGCGTGTAAATATTAATTTTAATTGTATAATAAAATAGTTTGGCTATAATTATGTTGTTTTATTTTTACATATTCTTTTTAGGGACATATAATTAAAAGTTTTAGTTTTTAAAACGTTTTTTATTACCAATCAAAGACATAAATTGAAATAAAACTATTTACAAGACAAAAATGAACACTTATATTACATGTCATGAATTTTGAAATTAAAAATTAATTATTTGACAAAATCAGTATCTATTGACATACAGATCGTCACAATTAAAAAATTAAAAATTGAGTATTACAAATTGTTGATAAAATTAAATTGTGCACACTTGGTCCCTTCATACCTTTAACCTTTAGGTATTTAGGTATAAATAGCTACACTAAACTTAAAACACTGGTTCTTTTCTCATACAAACATTCATATTTTATGAAATATCAATGTTATCTTTCAGCAATTGTACTTTCTTGAACAGTACTCAACATACATATTTACAAAGCATAATAATAAGCTACACACTCTTCTTATACATCTTATTAATTAAATGTTTAACCACATTATTTGAATAGTTCAAATAACACAACTACATCACTAGTCGAAATAAGGCGCCACAGCAATAACACGATAAGGGCTACTCGCCACTGCCAGAGGTGACGTAGTCTTTATTATTGATTTTAGATTCGATTGGTGACCTTTACAAGTTTACAGACCTCGTCACACCATTTGACCTGTGAATATAATCCCTAGCAAATAAAAGTTTTCCAGGGATTATATTCACAGGAGACTGTAGACTGTGGCTGGTCACATTTGGCAATTGCTAGTGGCCCGTGACAAAATAGCTAGGTAGATAGTTATCAGTTGAGAAGTGCAGATAACAGCTGTTAGACATGGTAGGTGGGTTTCTCACTTCACAGGCTTAAGGCACTGGTAAGGCGGTAAGTAGATATTAAAATACAAATATAGCCTATGAGTCAATTGGTAAGGTCAAAACATAACCATCGAAGTTTTACATTGATATGCTAATGACATTATCTTAATATTAAAAAGACTAGGGAGTGTTTACAAAAACACGCCTTCTAAAGGGATAGCAGTTCGGTTGCAATTTCAGTTACACTTCATACTAATCAAAACCGAAATCACTGAACCCCTGAGGAATACTATCCCAAATTACTCCAGCCTGCAAACATGAAATCTGGCTCCATACGGCTAGGTTAGGATGAAAGTTTACTTTTGTATTCAGAAAATATTTAGACGTAACTGACAAAATGTGGATGTACTATAGATACACATGCCTAACCTTTTGGGGAATACCGGCGTGACGTTACGTTACGTAAAATATTTAGACGTGAAAATCTTAGTAAATGTTATTTCCCGGATCTAAAACAACACCGAGCACTTCCAAATTATCCTATGATTCAGACTTACATAGTTTTTAATGATGTTGTTCGTGGTCTACTCGTATCGAAGTAACAGCCGCACGAGACGATCGATCAAGTATAGCTAATCTTGCCGCGATCGGTTCATTTCATACCGATATCCCTAAATTCAAGTTTAAATACCAATTGGTATCCACTACATCCGGTTTGACTGGAAGCCGACCCCAAAATAGTTTTTAAAAAGGTTAGGCAAAGGATTATGTGCATTTAGAATAGGTTTATATGCAATTTTTTAAATTTAGCACCCTTTAAAATTTCAGCAAATAGTTTCTTTAAGTTTATCAGAAGTTTCTAGTATTAATTGTAGACCCACTTTTACTGCTCCCTACTTTTTCTTACCTTCCATGATTACATAGGTTTTGAGTATTTTTAAGCGTTATTACGGGCTGGGGTCATAAGGGATAGAGAACATTGGCTTTTATTTTTGGGTTTGGCATAGAAAAGTCAATAAGTATTCGATATTTCACGAAAATTTACAAAAAATAATAACTATTTCTTGATTGAACAGATCTTAGTTGTTTTGCTGACTGAACAAATTAGACTACACCAAGAAAAGATCCGGATGAGTTTAAGAACGGTTAAGGTTTCTCTGGATATCAGTCCAGAAGCATTAGCAGTAAAAAAATACTATAAAGATAAGTAATTAATAGTAGTGATGTATTAAAAAACAGTCTTACTTTTGAGTAATTGCTATTCGAATATTAGAAGATTTTATTCATTGAAGAAATTATATAATGTGTAGAATACTCAATACAGGCAGTCTTGGTTTTAGTTTTTGATTAATTATGGAATGGGCCTGAACTACTGGGGTATTTGGGCCTAAACTATTTCAAATAAACTAAAACAGCAAATTGAAATTTTCGGTAAATTTTACCGAAAAATTATATATGTTTAAAGAGTTATATTCCAAAATTGTACTGACAACTACTAGCGACCAGTCGTGTGTATGTTTATTAAATTCAAGCGAGTGAGATCTTTTTTTTATTAAGGAGGGGTTGAAATCCGTGTAGCCTTCCCAATGGAATGCAGAAACTATGGAACGCCACATGCTACGATCCTTTCATACTCTGTGTTTCTTACACATTCCTGAATAGGTCAAAAAACGATGCGGCCTCTCTTTACGATGAAAGTACGTTAAGTCAGAGGAATTAATTATTTAATCAATTGACCACTAATTAAAAATTTTATTGCTTATATTTGTCACCGTATGATCATGAACAACGTTAGTTCATAATCTGTCTCGCGAGATTGTAAACTTTCGATAAATTGTGAACTGTACCATACTGCTTACAATTTAACGTACTAATTTTCAATAGTTTGTAATATAACCATGTTAAACCGACGAACGTGTACTTACCGACATGATTCACAATCTGTAAGATTTTATCACTCGTTCGATTGTGAACCGTCCCTGATTTGTCGATCTTGACGGTAGCCGAAATGGTTGCAGTTACTAAGATGACACCCCGACCGAGGTTAGTACAATGACTACCCGCGCGCGAGCCGAGCGAGCGCTACTTCCAAGCTGATGGCAGTTACTTGGCTATTTGGTATCAGCGCAAGATGCGATCCGTCGCATGCAAATTTGTTAATAGTTCACAAATTGTCGGTTTGCCATGGACAGATAAATAAACTGTCGAAAAATAATGCGTTAAATTGTAAATGGTTTTTGCAGTTCACAATTTTTCAATATTTTAAAATCTCGCTAGATAGGTTGTAATCTAACGATGTTCATAATGATACGGTGACATATTTAAATCTAACTGTCATTCTTGGATAATTGCACCATACGGAAATTGACCTAGTGTATCAATTTGATAATCAATTAAATTCTCTGACTGTTCATAATAAATTAAGTCAGTGTATATAAAGGATATTCCTTTCGTCCACTTTCGTAACTGAATTTTCGTAACCAGCTACGAACATGGAGTTTTCTTCCCGTTTGATAACTGGCTACGAAAACAAAATTATTTTTCTCTTTTTGTAACTGGTTTTCGTAACCAACTTGGAATTATTTTTCTCTGTTCGTAACTGGTTACCAATAAAATAGAATTGCATTATTTTTAGTTACTAAAAAGCCTGTTATATAAAACAATATAAAACACAATGACAAAGAAATATTTTTTTATTTAATTCGTGATTTGAAATACATGTAGGTATAGTTTCCTAATAAAATTTGAATGATATAACCAAAAATTATTAAAGTAAACATTAAATTGGTCTATTTTCGGGCATTTTGGTAATATAATCTTTGCATATATATTTTTGGCTCGACATGAATGTGAATCTAGGACAACTTCAACTTGCTAGGTGTGCTGGCTAGCTCGAGCCGAAAATAGACCAATTTAATGTTTACTTTAATAATTTTTGGTTGGATGGAAGAAATGCGAACTACCAACCATCTCGAAGGTTGGCACGGTAGGCTTAACAGGTATATAGGGCGTAAAAACCCTTCTCTTGCTCAAGTTCTGGATGATTTAGTTAAAGAGACTAAGACACGTGTTCGTAATAAAATGAACAAATCCCGAAATTATTTAGAAATTGATACCGAAATCAATTCAGCCATCGCAGACCTAGAAAATAATATTATAATTATTGGGCACTGTTTGGAAATAATTTCTCCATTTATGGTTTAGTTTAGGATTTCTCCATATAAGTTTCCAGAAAACGAAAAATTACTCTTATTACTTATATGTTGTGTAATAAAATTATTCTTTAATTGTTAATTACAGTTTTGTTTTTTTTTTACCGTAAAAGTATATATACCTACATGTATTTCAAGTGACGATTTAAATAAAAAAATATTTCTTTGTCATTTTGTTTTATATTGTTTAATATAACAGGCTTTTTAGTAACTAAAAATTAATGCAATTCTATTGTATTGGTAACCAGTTACGAACAGAGAAAAATAATTCCAAGTTGGTTACGAAAACCAGTTACAAAAAGAGAAAAATAATTCTGTTTTCGTAGCCAGTTATCAAACGGGAAGAAAACTCCATGTTCGTAGCTGGTTACGAAAATTCAGTTACGAAATCGGACGAAAGGAGGATATTGGCAGAAGCGGTCCAGCCGGATGTCGCCGATATGATACAACATTATGTCGTCATAGTGTATTTGTCCCGATTAGAGTGGAGAGAGCCGTTAAAAAAGGATTGCGAAGTTAGGTCTTATGACACGTAATAAGAAAATAATATAATCAAATCATGGGTCTACTCTCTACTCGACTCTAGACTAGAATTATATAAAGTGATTAAGTTAAATATATCAAGTTTTATAATGACGCTGACAACTGTTCATAACAGATCGCCTTTAGAGCAATTTAGTTTTTAGTGTTCATAGTCTGTTTTACACTTTATTTTAAAACTCGGACTGCCTGTTTAACTGCATTTATATACCTAACAATGAATAAGATCTCATAACCACAAATCAATTGTGGATTTAAAAATAAGAAAACCCGTAGAGATCCTTAAGTTATAACGAATGGAACCTAATTTAAAACTGCCAAACTTTCCCACTGACTTTATAGTCAACTATAAATTCATTCATTGATAAAAAATGGCACAAAATCAGACATGGGTCAGAAAGACCCCTTAATCTCAAATATCATTAAATATGATATTTCAATGGATACACACTCAAACTAATCATTCTAATTTAGCTACTTCAGTAACAATTTTCAGATAATGGAATGTAATTGACAATAATAAAAACACTGGTATAAAATTGAGCTGATGAAAACTGATCACAGAAGTCTCCGCAAGTTCTTTCTGCTTTTCCTTGTTCCAACAGCATAATCACATTTCTTTCTTTTAGAAGGACTTGGGGCATTCAAGTCATATTGATTACAACTCTTACCTGGGTGCCTACTGCAATTGCAAGATCTGCAGAATTGATATGAGCAAGTAGCATTTGTGCAGGTAACCCAATCCTCTCCAGTTGGGTCTTCCGTTACTTTAGCTGGCTGTGAGCACCTTACACATGCTAGCTGTATCCGAGAATCCAGTGATGCACTCTGAAATATTAATAAACAATAGATTTAATTTTGAAGGCAAGGTAGGTAGTTTGAATAAAATGCAGTGGTTTTTGGTAATTACTGCAGTAGAAGCATGTGTTAATTTGTTGAATGTGTTTTCACTAGCAGTAGATGACACCTAAATAAAAGCTTGTTGTTGGATTTTCAATTTTCAGCTCAGCACTAAAAGTTGTAAATCCAACAACACACTTTTGTTTAGGTGTTCAAATCAAATCAAAATATTTTTATTTCACATAAACTAACATGGGCACTTATGAAACGTCAGAAGCTAGGTGCACAGTTCCAAATAGTTGATTCCTATAGAGAAGAGCTGGCAAAAAACACCACAGTTACTCTTTTAAAAATAATTGGCTTTTACAATGGTTTTAAATTACAGTATTAATAGGTATGGGAGAACAGTGTAGGACTGTCAACAAGTACCAAGTACTTAATAAAATGGAAAATTGCCTACGGTCTACAAGGCCTGTTGCCTAATCTTAGGGCAAGCAATGGTAGCCCAGTGGTAATGGCCACAACTAACAGTAGTAGTTTCGAACCCAGACAGGCGTTTTATGTAAATAATGTAATCTTGCCCTAAGATTAGGCAACAGGGCCTTGTAGACTGTAGGCAATTTTCGATTTTATTAAGTACTTGGTACTTGTTGACAGTGATGATGATGATTATCACTGCTTTGTAAGTATATGGTGAAGGAAAATATTGTGAGGAAACCAGCCTGTGCTAGAACCAGAAACTTAGACATGTGACATCATCAACCCACACTCCCAGTCACTGAGAGGAGGCCTGTCTCCCAGCAATTGCAACATGGCTGATTAAGCTAGTCATACTGAAAATAGACATACATGGGTTTACATCAATAAAATAAACTATTTTTATTGATGTAAACACAATGAAAAATACATTTATGTTTGGTATACACAGCTCCAACTGCATTTGTTGAATTTCTTTACAGAATAGCTGGTACTATTTCCATAGCTGTCTCCATGAATAATAATAAAAATATTCAGAAACATACCTTTATGAACTTCCTGAATCGATTTGTCCTTGGTGAATACTGAGGACTGATAGGAGTACTGCTCGTAGGCTTGTTATAGATCTCATTGTGAATCTCGCTGAGGCAACCATCATATAACTTATTAGTTCTAATCTTAGTTCTACTCTCGTTTGCACAATTCTCTTGATTTTCTTTAGCAGACTTCAGATGTTTTCTTAGCCCCTCTTTCCTTTCATTGCTGTTATGCAAGTACCAAATATCTTTCCAATTATTGCTTACGGAAAGAAAGTTACAAATATCCTCATAACTTAAATACTGAAAAATATTTTTTAAAGGTGGTATGGCACTATTCTGGCTAAGCAAGCCTATTATATCTATTTTTTGGTCAGGTCGGGCTAGAATAGGTGGCGTGAGTCCTATCTTAGTTTGTGATGGCTGTAGCTCATGCTTGTCACATGACAGAGAATGTATGACAAAGTCTAGCTTTCTGCCAGATTTCCTACAGGGGCTTAATCTACAGTTTCTCTTTATAGGTGTTATTGGATATGAAAACTTCTGCTCGCATAAGTTTAATCTGTATATGTATCTTGTATTTTTCCCTGTGCTGCGAGAGCTCTCTAATGGTAAGGATATAGTAGAATTTTCTTTATCTTCATTGACCTCCAGACTCTGTATTTTGCCTGCAATCCATGTTGTAGGAGTTGGTATTGACGTTGTTTGTTTCGTCGACTCGACGCTCGAATAAGGCCGCTTGACAGCCCGCCTTGGCGGTGGCGTGTCGTTACAATTGTCATTTCGTGGTTTTAACTGGCTGTATCTATATGTAGCTTCAGGTGTAACATAATCTACTTGAATTTGATCAATAAATGCTGTTGTTGCCACCACTGACTGATCGAGAAATCCACTCGATAGTTCCGAATGTTCCAACGAACCTGGGGTAAACGATGTGTGGTACCCACTGTCCTCGGCTTTAAAGTAATTTATACTGTCGAAAGATAGAATAGACTTAGCACTTTCAACATAATCTGAATGCACATCCATTGTAATATCTGTTAAATTATGTCTTTCACTGATCTTTCATGGTAGATGCCGAGAACTACTTCATCATTGGGAGTAAACACATTAGAAATATTTCCGTGCATAATAAAACTTATAACTATTAGTGATAGTATCGTTTTTCCAATCAGTTTTTAATCAAACGCATATTACACCTAATAAACACTGAACAAACACAAAAAACATCTTGTTGTTTGCAACATATTACAACGAGCGAGCACAATGAACGAACGAACGGAATGGAGAATAGAATGATTGAAAGTGAAACTGAAATTCGAAATTGTTTGAAGTTAGAATGAAAAGACGGCAGCGTAAGTGTCAGCTATGCGTTGCGCATGGACTTAATACTTACTTCGTCATACCCAAATGCCTCGCAGGTCTAGTGGTCGCAAACGCAACTGCAGAGCATGAGGACCTGTGTTTGATGTCATACCATTATTTAAATCAGTTAATAAAAATAATGTTGGCATTTGGCATATTCACGCCTATCTCTATCTTACCTGCATTTAGTAAAATAAAGTTAATAATCGAGCAGTTGCTAAGACATTTTAATTTACAGCTTGGCAAAAAAGAGTCTGGAAAAAATGGGGGCGCCTATTTAGCAGATATGGCCACCCTGTATACTAGGACTAAAAGTGATAAGATACTAGTTGTTTTAATCAACAAATACGAGATCCCGGAAATTCTCAACAGTCAAGATTTCAAGACTTGATAGGCACACAGGCTTTTACTTTCATTGTATTTAGTAGATTGCGCATTATTTCGCTGGAATAACCTTTTATCTAAGAGAAGCGAGTGCCATCATAATAACATAATGAAAACTTATTCAGGATAAAAAATAAATTACACTTGGGGATTGCCGATTGAACCCGAAACACAATAATGTTCAGCAATCGCATTTGCGGCCAACCATTCGATGGTTGGTATGCCTGTATCTTTGACATGAATGATAATTAACGAATCCTGTTAATGCTAACAGTTTATAGTCAACAAGAAGGCGACTAACAGCTGCTTACTGTCGGAAACTAATCAGAAGTCAGAGAGTACCTCTGAATGTGAATTATTTTGTCATTCGCACACGAACATGGAGGACGTGATAATAATTGCGTCTTTAGACTTTGTGTTGTCTAATAGAGTTGAGGAATAGCGAAGGGCACTCTAATTGTCGTGAATAAAACAACTCCAACTTATCCCAATGAAAGAGTGAATATCAATGATTTTATTATACAAAAACACTCTGCTTATATACATTTTTGGAATGATAATTTTGGTACAATCTGTTATTATTTACAGTCATCGACCAATAGCGATGGGCGTCGCGCGCCTGCACGCGAGCGCTGTGTAGCTCTCGGAACTATTCGCCGGAAAGGCATAAATAGGACGTGCGAGCAGGGCGCGATCCTTTTCACCAGGCACCGTCGTCGAGTCAAGATGGAAGATTGCCTGCTGGTCTGCGGAACGCGTGTGTCTTCAGCGTCGTGTGTCCACGTGTCCATCCGCATGAAATGAAGATGCTGATGCTTCTGCTTGCTCTGCATGCATTAACAAACCGCTTCTTTCGAAGCGAAACGCCGAGCGTGTGCGGCGTTGTGATAGCGCTCGTGCCACGTCGGCTTATCTTGTTTCTTGATGGTCAAAACGTACTCGTCTTTTTCAAGACGGTTGGCTTCACTGTTTCTTCTTGCAGAAAGTCAAACACGTGGTAACGGTAACTGGTTCAGAGGTATGAGGTAATTCGTTTGGTGGTAAGGTAATTGGTTTAGTGGTATGTGGTAATTGCTTCGCAGGTATATGGTAAGGTTCGGTGGTAAGGTAATGGGTACAGGTACTGTGTCGCCACACGTCTACATGTCCTGATGAGTCGGGCGCTACGTTGTCAATTGAATGCAGGCGAATATGTAAACAGTAGATTCGTGTTCGCCATTCGTGCCCTTTGATTCGCGTCCGAAAAACCACTCTCAACGCGAATGCTCGAATCACGAAGCGGGGCATGAGGTGAAAAGCGAGCGCACTGTTTACATATGCGTGTTAGTTATTCGCCTGGCCACTCGCCTCGCGATTTGCATGAATGTGTAAAGTTTCGGTCACACACAGCGATTAATCGCTGCGAATGCCCACTCACCGCGAGTATTCGCTGTATGTGATGCTACATTTACACTTTCGTGCAAATCGCGAGGCGAATGGCGAGGCGAATAACGAATACGCATTTATAAGCAGTGCGCTTGCTATTTCCCTCGTGCCTCACCTCGCGATCCGAGCATTCGCGTTGAGAGCGGTTTTTTAGACGCGAATCAAAGGGCACGAATGGCGAACACGAACTTACTGTTTACACATTCACCTGCATTCAGTTGACAAGCTAGCGCCCGACTCAACAGGATATGTAGACGCAATTATTATCACGTCCTCCATGTTCGTGTGCGAATGACAAAATAATTCACCCTACGAATGTGTGAACAGCAAGTTCGCGACGGCACTCGTTTACGAATGTGTCGTCGAATGTTCGTCGAGTGACGAGGCGAATGGCGAACACGATTGTGTAAATGTAGGGTGACAGGCTATTCACCGCGATTTTAATTGAGCATGTTCAATTTTACTCACGGCGAATGCGCATTCGCAGCGATTAATCGCTATGTGTGACCGAGGCTTAAATGTAGCATGACCGGCAGGCAGTGCAAATACACTCACAGCGAATTTTCGCTGTGTGTGACAGAGACTTAAGGCGCGGTTTAGCGGCATTGGTCAAACTATACCTTTCTCTGTCACTCTGTGGTTGTATAAGTTAATGCCTTTGCTGACATTCACTGGCGTCTTAAATAAAAAAGAGAATCCTTGTTGTCGATGTTTTTCACTTTTGGCTGTATGGGCTCAGCTCCCTTTGCCTGTCCCAAAGAGGGACGAAAAGAACCAAAAAAAAAAAAATGTCGATGTTTTTTGGGGGGCAGGGGGGTGAAAGTCGCCTACTACATATTTTTCTAAGAAACTAACGCCATCTATAAGCGAGGGGCACTAGTTTTAAAGTCAGTTTTCTTTAATGTGCTACTAGATGTCGCTAAATGCATCTTATTCATTCCAATATATAATTTTCATTTATAAAATAGATTAATTACATAGAATACATAAAACTTAATTTATTACACAATATTATGGTATTTTAATAAAAAATAATTATATGTTATTGATCACTGTTTCTTTGCAAAAATATAAATTTTCGCATAGCAACACCAAAATGTTATGACAACGGGAAAAGTTTTTCAAACTGAGTTTTATTTTATTGCGCTTGCTTGCTTGTTCTGTGTTTTCTGGATTTTGACTTTTAAAAACAACTTTACGCTATTCTCCCGGATTTTGAGTTCCCCGAACGATTCTGACCCTACCTGGCCTGGTTTTTTGACACCGATCCTTGCAATACGATAGACTTGGCGTTTACACACGGACTTTTTATTTTGCATTGCGATTTGGATTTTCATCAAAATGCCTAAGAAATCACGTTTGAAGTGTTATTTTGGATGTGCTCATGATCGTAAGTACACATTATTTTATCTTTTTGACAATCTCGATTCAGTATGATGATGGCAATTTATTGGCCCGTCCACCAACATTCTTTTGTACCTTTCCCCGTTGCCTCATTATTACCGGTATGTGATGAGTTGTAAACTTGTAAGCTGGACTGAAGCCATAAAGTGAACCATAATCCTGCTGCCTAATTATTCCTAGTAGAGATGAAAAACCCATGAAATCCAATATTTGTATAGACCAAGTTTTACCCATGCGAAGCCGGAGCGGGTCAGCTAGTAAAACTGAATTTAATCTCCTTGTTTCAATGACCTAAATAATTAATGTTAGGTGTGACTAGGGTTGCCAACCATACTTTATAATAACGTATCCTACTTTATTTTTGATAACTATACTTTATACTTTTACATACAAATAAAGTATGCAAAAATACTTTATTTTCAACCTTTACGTGCGTAAAACAAAATACTCATTATGGGTACTTAACGATTTACAATTGCTGAACGAACTGTTTAAAACGGATAATGGAAACGATTTATAATTACTGAACGAAATGTCAGATGTCAGTTGTGACATTTGTCACAGATGTCACTCACTATCTGTCACTATCGACGAAATTGTTCAAAACTGGTCCGTTGTTTTTGTTTATAAGTGAAGAATGCATTTTAAAATAAATATTAAAACATAATGACGAGTAATTCTGATAGCGACACACCAGTGACTCCTAGAAAAGCTAAAATAACCAAAGTTTTACAAAAGTATAAACCTTAAATAAACAACCTTTAATAAAACCTATAGATTTAAATGTTGACTGTCAAACAAGCTTTGTAACATTTAAAGATAACAAAAAATTGTTAGCATGTGCTAAAAGCACACAAAAATACGTTTTTAAAACAATAAAGACATAACATTTTAAAAATCCTTTTTTTTTTGTCCCTAATACTTTATTTTTTTCCTATCCAAACTAGTTTATACGTTATTTTTGTCAAATAAAGTTGGCAACCCTAGGTGTGACCTATGTACACTCACAAATCAAGCTATATTTGAAACTTTAAGTTTTAATTTGATCTATTTCAAACTCATTAATTAAAAACTGTTCAAGCAAAATGATGCACTAACTACCCTTCTTTTAAGATGTACTCTTATCTATTATTAGGTAATAGTAAAAACTGCAAAAATTTAAATTTAAATCAAAAGGGGACCACATTTAACATGTTTTACCAGTACTACACAAAAGTGATATATCTTCTGAATTAAATTATTTCAAAAGCTCATTTCAATTTGTATAATGATTTATTGTATTTAAACCAATTACTTGATTGGGAAGATTATTTGACAAAATCTATCTGCATTTTTAACTCAATTTCGTAAAAAAGTGCATTTATTATGTTTTCGCAGTAAGCAGACGATATGTAAAATATTGATATTCAGCCGCAACCAGTTAGACTGGAAGCCGACTCCAATCTAGTTTGGGAAAAGGCCAGGTGGATGATGATCTCCATATATATGTAATTGTGCCGTTTGATCTAGCTATTTAGATGACATCATATTTAGTGATTTATTTTTTTCAGAACCTTTGCACAAATTTCCTAACCCGCTAACAACTAAATTAGAAGATATTGAGAAATTCCAGATATGGAAGACAGTATTGGACAAGTCAATTCAAGATAAGGGAGATGTCTACATTTTTAATTCAGTTAGAATATGTCACAAACATTTTATTGATTGTTATACAATTCGAGGTCAACGATTGACAAGAAATGCCATCCCTACTTTATTTCTAGGTAAAACTATTCAATAAGTAAGCAGCTAAGAAAATTGCATTATAGAGCTTTATCTTAATTCAATTAAATCATATATTAATGGTCACAAAACGAACATCTTAATCAGAGAATTGCCACATCCGTTCAATAATATTTTCATTATGGTTAATTGTTAAAATTTTATTTTTCGATTTTTATTTTGAAACTGGAAAATTGAGAGAACATATTAACAAACAGTCAGGTAGAAAATAAATTTTATTTTAATATTTTCAGAACCACCACAAAATGAGCCGGCAACTGCTCCTGTTACTGCTCATGCAATGGACACTGTGCCAGATAACGTGCTTGGCGTGCCAGTTGTTATTACAACTTCTGCTTTGGGCAATATTAGTGATGTCTTACCAACAACGCAACCATCAACATCACGCTGCCATAAAACTTGTATAGCATCAAAATATCAAGAAGGTAAAGATTTTTTGTTATTGGTAATGGAACGTAAAAAATGCAATGGCTTGCCTGACAGTATTTCACCATACTCACAATGACCTATTCAGAATTTATATTGACATGCCTGTACTAAATATATTACTAATAATATTTTTCAGGTTCTACTTCACAAAAACGTCAACCACAAGTGGTAAAGTTATTAAAAAGACTAAAGAAGTTAAGTGACAAGAATAAAATGTTGACAAAGAAAATACGACTTGCCGAAAAACTGTCGTTAAAAAAATCGTATTTGAAAATTTTTGAAAAATTACCTAAAGACATCCAAACTTTTACTAGCCTCCAGCATAAGTACTCTAAAAAGCCAAGAGGGAGGCGCTATACAGTAGAAGAAAAGATTATGTCTCTAACCATCTTCAAACAAAGCCCAAAGGCATACAATTTACTGAAGAGAATGTTTGTGCTCCCATCAAAGAGGTCTGTGCAACAAGTTTTAAATGCTTTTAGCCTGAGACCCGGTATAAATAAACACATGTTGGCAAATTTGAAAAATGCCGTGGAGAAAATGACTGCAGAAAAAAAACTTGTAACACTCCTCTTTGATGAAGTTTCATTAGCACCCGGAGTAGTATACCACTCGAAAAGTGATAAAATTATTGGCTTTGAAGACTTTGGGAGTAAAAGGACCAAAACTCTGGCTGACCATGCGCTAGTTTTGATGATCAAAGGTATCAAAAGTAAATATAAGCAACCCATTTGTTTCACATTTTGTAGAAGTGCCACAAAAAAAAATGATTTAAAATATCTTATAATTAATGTAATTGAAGAATTACATTCTATTGGTCTACGTGTGGTAGCAACTATATGTGACCAAGCAACGACCAATGTAGCCGTAATTAAAAGTCTGCAAGAAGATACTAGAGCTAAATATTTATTGCAGGGCATTGAGACCTATTCTAGATGTTTCGAATTAAGCAATTATAAAATATTTCCTTTATTTGACACACCCCATTTGTTAAAAGGGGTAAGAAATAATTTATTGACAAAAAATGCCACCTATGTACATAATGGTACAACAAAATGTGCCAAATGGGATCATTTAAAATTATTATTGAATATAGATGAAGGAGATAGTGAAATCAGGCTTGTAAATAAATTAACTGAAAGTCATGTGATGATAGACAAAATACCCAAAATGAAAGTCAAACATGCTGCACAAGTATTCAGCCAGAGGGTATCTTCAGCACTAAGATTTTTGGCACGTAAGTTAAAATTTATAAATTCATACTTTATTTGTCATCAACTCATCTCATTGAAGCTTGTGTTTTTATTTTTAAATATTTTAAAATACAGCCTTAGTTGTTTTACTGTATTATTAGATGGATAAAAATTTAATTATGTGAGATTGATTAATGAGACCACACCATAACTTGACACATGAAATATTAAGTATTATATTGTTACAGTTGGTTTTAATGTAATAATTTCTTTTTATTTCAGGTCATAAAGTACTGCCAGCTGAATGTGAACAAACTGCAGACTTTTTATTAATGTTTGATAAGTTATTTGATTCTTTTAATGGTCATTCTTATCAGGATGCGGCAAAACCATACAAAAGCTGTTTAAAAAACAATTCACCCCACTTCCAATTGTGGAATGATTTATTATCAATTTTGGAGTCAATCAAATTTGAATCAGTAATAAAAAAAAATAACACTGTCTCAATCAAGCATGATTCAATACCGTCAATCAAAAATTGGATACATAATATAAAAGTATTCAGAGAAATGTGGGTATATTTAAATCAAAATCATAATGTAAATAATTTATTAACTAGGAATTTCAATCAAGATCCATTAGAAAATTTTTTTAGTAGTATTAGATGCAATGGTGTAAGAAATATTAATCCTAATTGTTATCAATTCATGAATGCATTTAAAACTTTGATCATTAATAATTTTAACTCATCACATTCTGCAGGCGCTAATTGTGAGCAAGATTCGAATCAATCATATCAATCATTAGTGAACCTGATTTGTGAAAATTCAGATGATTCTCATAACGATGATTTTGCATGTGAAATTAATTCTATTTTGAATTTAATGCATGAAATAAGGACAACTGATTCGTTATTGCATGTAGAATCTAAAAAATACGTAACCGGTTATGTGATAAAAAAATGTAAATCAAAAATTTTCAAGAAATGTAGTGCTTGTTCGCGTGATTTGTGTAGATCAACAATTGACATGGAATCTTTTAATTATGAAATTGATTATACAAAAAAAACTTTATTTCACCCTAGTGATGGTTTTATTGATTTAATGAATGATATTTATTTTATGATTGTTGCATGCTTGCGTGATTCTCCTGATTCTATGTTTCTGAAGAAGAAAATCAAATTTTTGATTAACTGTGCATGTGACTATAGTGTTTTGACTTGTAATAAACATAAAAATGAATTAATTGATTTTATAATTGATCTTTCAATCAATGTAATTGTACACAGTTGGTGCACTGGCGTGAACCGGATACTAAATGGCAAATTTTCGAAATTTGATAAGAATGACTTAATTAAGCAACAAGCATTTAGTTATTATAATAAATCAAAAAAGAAATAATAAATTATTACTTATAGCTAGCTTTGTTAAAGAGAAAGAAATACTTTATTTACAATTTATTTTATTTTTGTAAATAGCATGCAATTCAGGTAAAATGAAATAAAATGAATATTGAACTTTATTTATTTTATTTAATACCAATGTACCTACAACTATTGTATATAAAATATGTTAATCGATTAAAAACGCTGTTTAGTTATTGGAATACAATATGTTGGGTTTAAAAAGCGCTTTTAATCGATTAATTCCTAATACCATTGAAAATAAATAAAATTAATTCAGTACGCATTTACCGCCCCCTGTCGGTTTATTTTGAAACCAAAATGTATAATTGAAATGCGCGCCATCTATATTATGGGGGCACCAGTTCATTTTTAAAACCCTTGAGTTGCGTATCTATCTCAGTATATAGTATATAATCTATGTTGGGGGGGTTGCGATGGCTATGCTAAAAAGATTATAATTTTTTGTTTATCTGATTGTACTGTATAATGTAAATGAAAACAAGTGGTTATTATATATATAGCATTAACTATCACATTTTACTACTTATTTGCCAAAATGGCTACGATCATGAAAGACTTGTGTAGATTATGTGCAAAGAAAGATAAGTTTTCAAAAGATCTTTTGGATGAAAGTAACAGAAATGTTCTAAAACTACTACAAGAGTTCATACAAATTATCGTAAGTATTACTTTATAAGTGTTACATAGTATAAGCCATAAAATCCTGGCAAAGCCAACAAAATACATAAGAGGCATTCACTGTAAATTAAAGTTATTGTTACTTCAATTATATTTTTAATTCATTATCATGCCTATTTCGAGCTGTGATTGTTATTGTTTAAAGCATTTTGTTGAAACAAGGAAGTAACATATACATACAATTTTCAGATAAGTCAGCTGTTACCTATTTTACCCATTACAATAAGTTTCATGCATTTCAGTTTTTTGTAACTCTAAGCATTGTGTTTCAGATCTTTGAAAATGACACTTTGCCGTCAAAGATTTGCTTGAAATGTGAAGAAAAAATGGTGTCATTCCAATCATTTGTACTAGAATGTTATAAAGTCCAAGATAAACTAAAAAAGATGTGTGATGATAACTATGATTCACTTGGAATTAAACTTGAACGTAGGCAGACCGCTATAGATTTTGATGTCCCAATCAAATCTGAGGTATGGTAATCTACTTAATAAAATTCTTAAATTCACTGATAAACAACGCACAGCCTTAGCCGCTGAGTCTAAAGGGATGAAATTCCAACAAGAGTTCATTTTATAACAGAGGTTAGCAGTAAGAAATTTAATTTGATCATTCTTTTCCATTGGTCATTTTTAACCCCACAAAAAAGGAGTGTTATAAGTTTGAGTGCGATGTGTGTCTGTCTGTGGTACCTTAGCTTTTAAAAGGGTGAAATGATTTGGGTGCGTTTTTTTATATTTAAAAGTAGGCTTTCTACCGGTGGTTCTTAGAAATGACTAATCAAAATTGGTTCAGCTATTTCAACATGATGGTCCTTGATCAAAATATTACTTTTTAAGTTAGAAACATAGAAGGTGGTACTTAGACTTCTGCTTATTAATAAAAGTTAGTAAAATTAATGTTTGTTTGTAAATTCATATTTACAAACAAACATTAATTTGAACTGAATTCCCTTATGAACTGTAGCAATCAGTATTAAATAGCTTCAACGTTTCATACCAACACAATAAAATTATTACATTCCTCTCTCTCAAATTGCTGGCACAATAGTTATGAAATTTGGTTGGCCCAAATCTTCAACAATTAATAGGGTCATTTCGCCTGTTCACGTCCATTTAGTGCAGTTGGCAAGTTTGACGGCGATAGTAAAAATACCGCAGCACTAAATTCTATGAAAAATGTATGTAATGTGTTCATTATATAGTCTATTTTAAGATTAACTTTCAGTTTGGTTCGAAACATCTTGTGTTTTGTTTATAAATAGATAAACTTCAGAATTAGGCGTTTTACCCAGTTTGCGTCCACAAAATCCAAATTGCGTCCACCCGTGGACCATTTAGCGTCCACCAGCTTAGAGAAGGAATATAGGGGTGATATTTTTAAGAATTTGTAAAGAATGATTGTATTTTAACAATCTATTTATTTTAGAATATAAATATTAAAAATGAACATTATTGTCATTTAAAACATCACTTTAAAAAAATAAATATAATTCTTCTCAACATTGATTGAACTTAAAATTAGGTAAGTAGTAGGTAAATAATGATTGCACCTTTAAGAATAAACAGTAATCAGTTCTGTCATTTTTACCCTAAAATCACAAGAAGCCACAAGATCAGCCGTGATTAAAATAAATAATAAATAAATATCTTAGGACATACAAAAATGTTGTCCAGTACAACTGGAAGAATTGTTGAATCAATAAATAATGAGACAAAATATGATTATTATAGCCTTATAATTTCAAGTAATGACAGGTCACATTCAAAAGACTTATCTTTGACCTCTAAATAACTTAATCCTACAAATCGCGTGCTTTTCAGATGATACCATCTAATACACAGCCTATGTTTTTCTCATCGTCGTCTTCTACATCTGAAATTAGTATATCGTCACATTCAGAACATATCACTCGCTCCACGGCTGGTATTTTTTTTTGGAAACGTTAAGAAGCCATTCAACTTCTTTTTTCACCATCTACTCCTAGCGCTGATTCTGGTCCCAGTTTCTTTACTCCATCTGGTCTGCGCACACCATTTTGTCCAATATTGTGGTCTTGGGAATAGCATATTTGTCTTATCAATTTATTCTTCTCTCTAATATCATTTAACGCTTTTTTTAAATCGTCTTCTGTGTATGTTCTCTTTTCTTTCTTCTTTCTTGTCTCCGAAGAACTAATCTTAAATAGAAAAAAAAAAAATGAAAGAAATTACTCATTTCTTTTAAAAATAGAATTATAAATACGTAGTCTTAATAAAAAATGTACAATAATAATAATCAATACATTTTAAATTATTTTTACGAGCAATTGTATTTAAAGAAAACAGTGGACGCAATTTGGTTTATTATTATCTCCTGTAGGTATACTTTGCGTCCATTGCGGACGCAAAGTGGCAATTTTGTAAATTCGATGTAGTAATTCGCGTCCACCTTATTTTATTCGTTAAATATAAAAAACATAAGCAAATTCATAATTAACATTATTCCTTTTTTCATTATAAAAGTCTAGAAACAGCTATGTATCCTAAAATTCACATAAAACAATAAAAAACTTACCATCGAACGCGCCGTTTCACACGATTTTTTTTTCTAAAAATCCCGCGCGTACGCACTCCTTTGAAGAACAGCCGAGACTAACTATTTTTTTAACGGGATTGGTTTGGCGCACGGACCTTTTGTCCATGTGTACGTGCCTCTTGTACATTGAGGTATTAGCGGTAATGACTTTTCATTTGATTGGTGTGTTAGTTTACTTATTTTCGAGGATTTTTAAAGGGAGATCCGTTTAATGGACGCGAATTGGGCGATGGACGCGAACAGGCGAAATGACCCTACATTACTTTCATTACTTTTACGTAAAAGTAAATGCAATATTTACAACATAGAATGGTTCACAAATACACATATTCAAGTAAAGGTTTTGTTTTATTCTGTTGTAAGTGATCTGTGTGTTTAATAATATTTAATTTAAATTACAGGTTAAAGACGAAGTAACTGCAGATGACTTAGTTTGTAAGTTGCATTAAAAATATACATATTCTCTTTACTGGATAAATGAATTTGTTTTGTTCTGATTTTAACTGGTAATTATAATCAACTGTCCATTAATCGAAAGGGGGGGAGGGGGGGTCCATACAATATCACGAAATATCACAAGGGGGATAGTAATATATCACGTGTATTTATTTTTTCGGCAAACGCGCTATACTGAACCGAAAAGCGGTGATATACAGGGGAGGGGTAGTCTTAAACCTCACCATGTATCACCAAGGGGGAGGGGGGTTAAAAATGGCAAATATAAACATCACGTGATTAATGGACAGCCCCTTAAGGCACTGTAATAACTTTACAGTATTTGCTTAACATTTCCAGGTGCTTTGAGTAATGAGGCAGCTTTATCAGTAATAGATGTTTTTCCGGATAGCCAAAGTGATAATGATGACGCTGATATTCACAATGGTGATGGTGATAATGATGAGGATGATGACTACCTAGATGTCATAGCTGTAGCAGAACTGAAACCAAAACGTAAACGCATCAGAAGAAAGGAAATAACAGAACAGGAGGCAGAAGCATTTAACGAACTTCTCAAAAAACCCAATTTAAAATTGAAAGATTTTGTCAAGTAAGTGAAATTACTTATGCATCTTACGATAGAATGGATAAATTACGTTTCATTTTAGGTTTGTAAATAAATATTTTTGAGGATTTTCAACTGATGTAAAAATTTGTTTTATAATTTTAGATTGCAGTGTGAAACCTGCGGAGAGATACTGAAGACATGGAGTGGCTTACGAGTACATTATGCTAAAGTGCATAAGTGTGAACCATTTGTTTATTGCCTGTGTGGTTTTGCCGTAAGATCTAAAAGTGTTCTTTACAAACATGTATCAGATCATAAAACAGAAAGTAGGAAATTGAGGAAGAACACAGAGGAATCTGATAGTGAAGAAAAACAAAAATTTAGATATACAACTTTGAATGTCAAAGATTTTATAAGGTATTGTTTAAATTAATTCTAGTGTGCTCTACTATGTTATATGAGCCTATGATAAGGTAAGATGTAAAGTTTTTAATATTTAATTTCATTTTTCCAGGTTTCTATGTCCCCACTGTGTCAAGGAGTGTTCTAGTTGGTATAGCCTAAAAGCGCATACGGAGTATGCTCACAAAGTACCACCAGTGGTGACGTGCATCTGTGGCGTAACTCTTAAATCGAAGTCTGTCATGTACAAGCATGTGCACGACCATAGGAACCTTAATGTTTTCACGTAAGTATCAGTTTAGCAAAAGATATCTTTCTATAAATAAAAACTTTGTTTTAAACATTATATTCGTTTTCTGCTTCAGAAGTTTGAGTATTGCAATCCTACTAATATTATAAATGCGAAAGTTTGTGAGGATGGATGTATGTGTATGTGTATGTTTGTTACCCTTTCACGAAAACACGACTGGACGGATTTGGATGAAATTTGGAACACAGTTAGTTTATAACCTGGATTAACACATAGGCTACTTTTATCCCGGTAGTACGTTCCCGCGGGATATTTTCCGACCTCCACGCGGGCGAAGCCGCTGGCAAAAGCTAGTAAATTATATAACTAGCCACCTAAGTCTCGACCTTATGGGAAAATCGAGATAAAAGTATCCTATGCCCTAATCCAGGCCATGGTCTACACGTGTGCTGAATTTAATCCAAATCCGTTTAGCCGTTATAGCGTGAAAGTGTTACAAACAAACATACAAAAATTCAAATCTCTTCATAATGTTGTTTCAGAAAAATTGCAAGTGCTATATTTTGAAATATAAACTGTTTTTGTTTTTAACAGATGTGACAAGTGTCCCAAAATAACGAAATCTCTATCAGCCTTAAATAAACACAAGTTGCGACATATCCCAAAATTAGAGAGAAAGTTCGTTTGCAAATCATGCGAAAAAATATTTACTTCTAGAGATGCATTAAAATCTCACGAAAGATCGCATATACCGATAGAGGAGCGTAAAGTATATCGCTGTGATATGTGCAACATGAAGTAAGTTTATTATCTGATAATAATTGCTATCTAAGTTTTACCGTACGAAGGCAATGCAACGCTAAATGTTAAGACACATCAAATTCTTATTTGCGTAAAACGCGAAAATAAAGTATTGCCTTATATTTCACGTTTCGCGGGCTTAGAATATCTTATCACTCGTTTTGTGGGTTGTTTAACGAATGCATTTTTTTAGTTTATTTTTGAGTACTGTTGTTTTGTACCGATCCACATAAAGTTCGCGAGCTTGCTGCGTAAAAAAAAAGTCTACGTTGGACCAGAAGGCCAATTCTCGTAATTAACAACGTTCTCTAGTCGCTGTCTCATCACGGCGACAATCAAATGTAAAAAAAAAAAGTGTATGGAAACTCGGGATATTTTTGACAGATTGAGAATGAGATCAGACTAAAGATTCTTAAAATTACGAGCCGCTCAAGTATCAAAGTATAAAATATTGTGTAAGTGGAAATGTTTGTTGTCCAGATTCACGACGCGTTCGTCGGCGGCGTCGCACAAGCGCGTGGTGCACGACAAGATCAAGGGCTACGTGTGCGACCTGTGCGGCTACGCGTGCGGCACCAACGGCGAGCTGCGCCAGCACCGCGCCATACACAGCGACGACAAGCCCTTCGTCTGCAGGCACTGCCCCAAATCGTTCGTACTAACTTTACTTTTTCTATGATTGTACAGCCAGAGCCTGCCTGTACAAACATGCTGCGTTAAATCTATACTAATACTAGCTTTTGCCAGCGGCTTCGCCCGCGTGGAGGTCGAAAATTATCCCGCGGGAACATACTACCGGGATAAAAAGTAGCTTATGTCCTTTCTCAGGCTCTAAACTATCTGTGTACCAAATTTCATTTAAATCGGTTCAGTAGTTTTAACAGAAAAGCGAGACAGACAGACAGAATTACTTTTGCATTTATAATATTAGTGTGGATTAGTGTGGATAGTGTGGATTATAATGCTAAAGAGTTTGTTTGTTTGTTTGATTAGTCTCAGGAACTACTGGTCCGAATTGAAAAAATCTTTTTGTGTTGAGTAGCCTATTTATCGAGGGGAAGGCTATAGGCTATATACTATCACGCTACAACCAAGAGGAGCGGAACAGTAATGAAAAATGTTGCAAAAACGGGGGAAATCGCACGGGTAGGCGATTCGACGCGACGGGAAGGGTCGGGAGAGCAAGAAATTTAACGCAGACGAAGTCGCGGGCAGAAGCCAGTACATTTATAATACGTATCATCCTGCCAGGGTCGCGGGTTTGTTCAAAAGAGTTATCCTGGCCCTGGCACAGGCAACTGAAGGAACATGAGTGGGTTTTAGTCAGTAAAAAGTATGACACGCCCTCCCGCTCCACCCAGAGCGGGAGAAGTCATTTGATGATTTTCCACCCGAAAAAACAAAACGTATCAATACATTTGTGTTGTTTACCAGATTGACACACTACATAAAGTCATTTTAAATGACTTCAAAAAAGGAGGAGGTTATCAATTCGACTGTATTTTTTATTATAATTTTTTTATGTTAGCTCATATCCTTTGACTGGGTGAACCGATTTTGATGATTCTTTTTTTATTTGAAAGCTGGTGCTTCCCTTGTGGTCCCATTTTAATTTGGTTCCATTCTAACAATGGGGTCCATGTTAAAACCATATAAATCTTAAGTTTGCATTAAGTATTGCGCGACAAATGAACGAATAACGCGATTAGATTAGTGCGGGGTATATACCATAACTAAAAAGTTAAAAATGAAAACTTACAAAAAAATAACAACCGACTTCGTCGATTTTTTTGTAAAAAGTTTTTAAATGACTGATTAGGGATGAATGTTGTGATTTGAATATGGACAAAATAAGTGAATATCCAAACAAGGTGCTAAACAATCCGTTTCCCCGATTTTGCATGATTATTTCTGTGGTGTTACGGTAAAAGGGGATAAGACATAAATATTGAAAAATGAGTTATTTTCATAATTCGACACTAAACATTAATATCTATCAAGGTAAAAAGGAGATAGAGTCGGTATTTGTATTACAATTTTGTAAAACTCAAATTGCAAAACGAGTCTAGTTATAAACAACAAAATACTAAAAAAGTAAAAAAAGTTAACTAACTCATCTCAATATTGCGTACGTAATATTTATTATGTTTACATGCATAATGAGATAAGTTGACTCGCCTGTTAATGCATGCAATGCAATGAATCGTCGTATTCCGTCAGTTGCATTTTCCACGCGAAGTTGACGTGTTTTGACCTGCGTAAAAAATCACAATATTGTATTTCTAGTGTTTAAGAGTGTTGAAATTCTTAGAAATTAACAGAATTCAAAGTCAAAGCATTTATTTCAATTAGGCCCAAAAACGCCACTTTTTGATGAATTATGGTTATTGGGTGATTACAACTAACGTTCGGCGTATTTGTCATCGTTGATTTTAGATATGCCAAAAAAGACCCAACGCACACGTAATACATCAGGCGATCCTAAACTAAGAAGTACGAATCGGGGGCACGGAAGTGCCCCCGCCAACTGAATCACATATGCCTCCTAATAAAATAGGGGATGAAGCCATGCAGATTATAAAATATCATAATTCATATCCGTTATACGAATCGCGTTATAGCCGAAGTCATACTTAACAAAAAATATTTACCTACAAGGCTCTCACTGACATTAATATATCAAATCTACAAAGAAAAAGTGGCCAATCCTGTAGGTATCATACACGTGTTTTGGAAATGTTTTTCGTACACTGGGTCTGTCGAAACCCTCTTTGGATACTTGCAATACGTGTGACTCATACAAGATGAAAATTAAACTGGCTTTACCGCTAGATTCTGAAACTTTAAATAGAGACCATGATATCCACTAACTTGAAGCTGACTCATCTTATTCAATGAAAAAGACAAAAAAGACTCCAGCGACGTTAAAAGAGTTTATTATTTTCATCTGCAGCAATGCCTCCCAACCCCCTTTGTAAAAACTAATATAGTTTTTTACAAACGGCTTTTATGGACGTTCAATTTAACCATTTATGGCTGTTATATCAAAAGAAGCTTTTGCTACACGTGGAGCGAAGCTGATGGAGGACGTGGAGCTAACCAAATAGCGTCTTGCCAGTTTACTTTTTAATGTCATTGCCACCCCAGATAAAAGCAATAACCTTTTATTCTGATACGTGTGGCGAGCAAAATAAAAATAGTCTCGTTGCTGCTATGTTTTTATGCATAGGCAAACTGAGACCAAATTTGCTAATAGACCATAAGTTTTTAGTACCCGGGCATACGCACATGGAGTGCGATTCTCTTCACGCCCAAATCGAACGTAAGAAAAAAAAGAACTGACATGGCTATACATGTACCGAGAGATTGGTATAATCTGATAAAAATTACGAGTACAAACATTTCCGTCATAATAATGACAAACGATATGTGTTTGAACTTCGCAAAATTGTTTAAAGGGCCATTGCAGCTACGAAAAGTAGATTCATCTGGTGATAAATTCATTTGGCATGATGTGAAATGGTTTAGATTTAGTGGCGAATACGAACCAGGGGTAATTAAATTTAAAACAAAATTAGACTAATCAACCGAGTTTAAGGACATTTCTTTCTGTCGAAGGGGCAAAGCAAATGAATCTTTAAATCCTGAGAAATTCTATGAAAGTCAAGTACATACCTATAAGCTTTACTTAGTTAACAATAGTTGCCATAAGTGACATAGATCCCGATATTGAAGAGTTCAACGATGTTTAAGTTCCTAGTATTTTTTTTCAGCATGGCCTATTTAACCGTCCCAATTTATATATTAGTTTATAATAAATAATATTTCCAAATTCTATAAAAAAAACTATGAATAATAAACAAAAAAAGAAAATTAATTAAATATTGCATAGAGATGAGTCAATAATATGAATATAATATTTTTGTTCTTGATAAGGAAAAATGAGACATGTCAATTATTTCAATTAATAACAAATATAATTATTTTTTTCAAATTACGATTAAAAAGAGGCAATATTGTTAAATTAAAATAGTAACAAATTTTTAGTATGTATCTTTTATATTCTTGATTATATACATTTATCTTTTGAAACGAAAGAGCATTTTTTTCTTTTACCTCTGGTGAAAAGTTGTGTTTATTGACTTATCCCGTTTTACTTTAACACCACAGATTTATCATGCAAAATTTGGGGAACAGATTGTTTGACAGATAATACTGAAGTTTTACTTACGTCTTCGTCGTCTTCAGAATTCGGAATATCAAACTAGAAAGTTTCAAAGTCGACCTGTGCTTATTCATGAGCTTTGTAGTCCGCCGTGTAGTCGCGAGCCGAACTGTACTAGTCTGGCATGAATACTGCATGCATTCTTATAGGATCCTCTACTAAGTACCTAAACCTGTTAAAAGGAATACTCTCCTATTCTCGATAAGATAGAACCATTTTTTTTGCCTAGGAATGACTAGGAATAATTTCTATAAAAAATAATTAGATTTTAAGGTTAACTTGTAACTTAATATTACCATCAAATTATTTTAATTTTATTGGTGTCATGCTCTGCCGCAGAGCCACCAATTTAGAAACCGATCAATTATATCTTAAAATGGTGTACGTCAAACGTACATAATGTACGTGTACTGTTATCCCTGTACGTGAATTAGGTAATGATTAAATGGTCATTGATTGTGGCTCTGCTGGAGAGCATACTCTCTAGCAGAGCCACAAAGAACATGCACTCAGGAAAGATAAGCGCTGTTGTTTATTGATATAAACTGTTGTACGAATAATGTTTATTGCGTACGTGTTGAAAAATGTCATTAATACACAACGGTTTTATTTATTTTAACTAATTAAAATATTCATAGAAAGCGCCTGGTAATTTCGTATCAGAAAAATATTTTGTAGCATTTGTGATTTGGCGCACAAGTCTATTATAGTCAAGTCTAGTATATTATGAACTTGGAATTTTAACATGTTATACATGTTATTACATAATATTGGCCGATTTATTTACTTTTCGAATGTGCAAATGAATAACATTCAACCTATTTTTAATCGTAGTTTTTAATGTTGTTTTTTTTTTTCATTTAAAATAAACTATAGAAGAGGTAGTATTAGTAGTGTTGCAATGTTGCAAAGGACTCGAGTCCTCGAGTCGTTATTTTGAAAACTCGACTCAATTATGCAAGGCTCAGTGTGCTCAAATGACTCGAAGTCTAGAGTCAAGCACTCGAATCTAAAAAAAGGACTTGAGTCTTAAAATGAACTCGAGTCTTGTCTTAAATAAAAACTCGAACCATAAAGATGAGACTTGTAGCTCATCATTCGAAAAGAATCGAATAGAAGGTGATAAGTTCAAATTGGAGGCTATTATACAAAAAAAAAAAAAAAACTGACGAGTTATTCGAGTGATGAGCTACAAATCTCAACTTAATGCCCCGAGTTTTTCTTTAAGACTCGAGTTCATTATAAGACTCGAGTCTTGTTGCGTACCGTTTATTATCTGTGCGCCTAATGGAATGCGCGTGTAACGAAGTGACATCTGACTTGTCATTTTTTGACGTTGACACTTGACAGCGCTCTGTCGTTTTGCCGCTAAAATAGCCCCGGTCGCCGTGTTGAGTTCCGCGACGCGTTTGTTGAAATTAATCCTTGTAAATGGATCCGTTTGTGGACAATTAGTCGTGATCCAGTTGTTTGATTGTTAATAACCCCTAATTTGACGTTTGATAACACGGGTTTTGGACATATTTTGGATAAATAGTTTGAAGGTCAAACCAAAGTGACGCTATTGTGAATGAGTGATTTGAAGACCGCATGTCTGGAAGGCAGATCTCTTGGAGCGGAGCGGATTGTTACCAGGAGAATACTCATAACGTCACGACACGATACACATACACTCACTTACATACATATCTCCAGGTTGGCACCAGAGCAGTGTCCTTCAACCAACAGGTAAGTGCTTTTGTTGTATTTGTAATTGTTCACTTGTATTGTCTGCTCCGCGTACGGCGGACAGTACGCTAGCCACTCTTGTCTCTAGAGCCCCACGATTATAACTCTTCCACTGCGCACTTGAGATCGTATTGGGAGGCCTAGCCTGGCAGCGTACAAGTCTTTTTTAAGACTCGAGTCCATGTTAAGAATGACTCGGGCCGGGCTTGACTATAGACTCCGACCCTTTTAATCACACACAAACACATGTGAAGTTTTTAATTCGTACGTCCATGCAATTTCAATACCATTAATGACGTAAGTGTTCAATGGGAGTTTATGTCGTACTGGCTTCTGTCCGCGACATCGTTCGCGTTAAATTTCTTGCTACTCGATCCTCCCCGTAGCATCGAATTGCCTGCACGTGCGAGGACCTTGTATTAGTGAATTTTTGTTTTTTCGCTCGGCTCCTAAGGGTCTTAGCGTGATATTATCTAGTATTTAGCTTTCCTCGAGAAATTAGCTATCCAACACTAAACATGGTTCCTGAGATGAGCACGTTCAAACTAACAAACTCGTCAGCCTTATAATATTTAGATTTGATTACAATTAAAAACGTTACAGTGAGCCAAGCTTAAAAGAAAGACATATATGTACTATCGCGGACTTTTTTTTGGAATTTCCTAATAGGATGAATTCCGTCATACATGATTCTTGCGTTACTGTAACCGTTTACAAAGCGCGCGCAACGGAGGTTCTCAAAAAACTTTTCCCCGGTTTTGCAAGATTATTCATTGCTGTTCCGCTCTTTTTGGTTGTAGCGTGATATTATCTATACTCTATACTAATATTATAAAGCTGAAGAGTTTGTTTGTTTGTTTGTTTGATTGAACGCGCTAATCTCAGGAACTACTGGTCCGAATTGAAAAATTATTTTCGTGTTGGGTAGCCTATTTATCGAGGGAGGCTATAGGCTATATAACATCACGCTACAACTAAGAGGAGCGGAGTAGTAATGAAAAATATTGCAAAAACGGGGAAAATTTATTCCTTTTGAGAGTTTCCGTTGCGTGCGCTGCGTAAACGGTCAAAGTAACGCAAAAATCATGTATGACGGAATTGTTCCTTTTAAAAAGTTCTAAAAAAAAGTCCGCGAGAGCATATGTCTATCTTTTAAGGTTGACTCACTATAACTCAAAAGGAGCGAGCAGCAACGAAAAATGGACGAAAACTAGCAGGCAAATCGATGCGACGGGAAGGGTCAGGGGAGCAAAAATTTGACGCGGACGAAGTCGCGGGCAGAAGCTAGTATAGACTACAACCTTCCTCTGTAAGTGGGCTACCAAAAAAAAAACATTTTTCAATTCGAATTAGTAGTTCCTGAGATTAGCGCGTTCAAGCAAACAAACTCTTCAGCTTTATAATATTAGTATTACTTATCAAATTACAATGAAGCGTGCAAAATGTTTGACAGTCTTCTTAGAAGAGCTAAAATCAGCATTTAAACAGTTATTTATAAATGTGAAAAAGTTGCCATCGAGTGAACTACGATTCAAAATAGGCTGTACGTAATTTATTTGCACATTCGAAAAGTAAATAAATCGGCCAATATTATGTAATAAATAACATGTTAAAATTCCAAGTTCATAATATTTAGACTTGTGCGCCAAATCACAAATGCTACAAAACATTTTTCTGATATGAAATTACCAGGCGCTTTCTATGAATATTTTAATTAGTTAAAATAAATAAAACCGTTGTGTATTAATGACATTTTTCAACACGTACGCAATAAACATTATTCGTACAACAGTTTATATCAATAAACAACAGCGCTTATCTTTCCTGAGTGCATGTTCTTTGTGGCTCTGCTAGAGAGTATGCTCTCCAGCAGAGCGATAATCAATGACCATTTAATCATTACCTAATTCACGTACAGGGATAACAGTACACGTAGATTATGTACGTTTGACGTACATCATTTTAAGATATAATTGATCGGTTTCTAAATTGGTGGCTCTGCGGCAGAGCATGACACTTTTATTGAATGGTTTTATTATACTTCGCTTGTATAATGCCCTGGAGTTTTGCAATCTATATTTCACCCACTTCCACTGATACTATCGGGCTGAATTTTGGCACACGTTTCGTCTCGCCCGACGAAAGTAATTATTTGTATATAAAAAAAAATGTAATGATTACAGATTCAAGACTTATTCGAACCTAAAGACCCACATGGACACTCACGAGGACACGTCGTACGAATGCTACATCTGCCGACGGGTGCTGAACAGTCGCCGCACGCTCCGCAAACACCTGCTCGTACACGAAGATCAATGCAGGCACGTTTGCTCTTACTGCAACAAGGCGTTCAAGAGGAGACAGACTTTGAAGGTAAAGCCAAAATATTATTTTAGAGCGATCGGTATTTACATTTTGGAATTAAACTGATACTCGGAATAGGAATTTCGGAGAATAGGAAGAGACTGCATGGCCAAACTAAAACCATGGGGAATTGGGAAGTCTATGACAATTTACTTTATTCTCCACGCTACTATTGTCTTTTCCTTAAAAAACAATTATATCAAAAGAAATGGTTTTAAAAACTGTCAAGACAAAATTAATTAATAAGTCGGTTCTAATAAACTGAGTACGCTTTTCCAGACAAATATTGTACGTTTTAGATGTAACATAAATACTATAATGTATGTATATGGTACATAACACTTGTAAATGTACTTCGTATAGGTGCACATGTACACGCACACGGGCGACAAGCCGCTGACGTGCAAGTGGTGCGACGAGCGCTTCTCGTACGCCTCCACGCTGCGCTCGCACCGCCTGCGCTGCCACCCCGACAAGGTCGCCGCGCACGCCGCGCACGCCGCGCACGCCTCGCACGCCTACCCCAGCTACGACATGCAAGCGGTAAGCTCCACACTCACTACTATACGGACACCACAAGGATTTCAGCCCCAAGACGTCCACTGCTGGACATAGGCCTCCCCCAATTTGGGGGCGGTTTTCCATAATCGCCACGCTTGGCAGGCGGGATGGCGATTGCAGTATAGTGGTAAAATGCATAGAGAACGCTGCTACCTGTTCTCTAGTAAGTCCCTTAGTCGCCTCTTACGACACCGATGGGTAAGAAGAGGATGCTATTCTTAACCAGTCAATTACCGTAATTACAGACACAATTAAAAAAACATTATGTCTATACCAAATGTGGTATCTCAGGGACTTAGAGGTTAACGTCCAACACCACACGGAACACAGACACCACAATAAATAGAAACTCTAGCATATTAGTAACACAACACAAACTAATTGGAAGTGATAAGCTTACCATGGGTTTTCTGATCAGCTGACTATTCTATCCAAACTATGGAATATATTATTCGATTATTTTTTTACTTTAAATAAATACGCAATTTATTTTCGTTTGTACACCTGTACTCGTACAGTTTTATTATGTTAATGATTTGCTTGAAAAAAATACTATGAAATGTCCAGAGATGTGTTGTAGACTGAAGACAATTTCCTATTTTATTCAGTACCTACCTGATACTTGTGGACAGGCCTACACTGTCCTTCCATACCTATTAACACTGAAATATGAAAACATTGTAAAAGCCAATTGTTTTTAAAAGAGTTACCATGGAGTTTTTTGCCGGCTCTTCTCCATAGGAATCAATAAATTGGAAGTATGCACCTAGCTTCTGACTTTCCATAAGTGATTTTGATTTTGTTTCATTTAGTAAAATTCTTCTTTAATTTTCAGAATTACATCAAGATTGACGTGCCGCCTGTAAATGTTCCAGTAGCAAAGAACGAAGTGGAGGCTATGTAATGTACTAAGTGTTATCTATTCTAACAGAAACAGTTTGGTATTTGTGATTTTCTAGAAGAGAACATTCGTTTTATTGAGAATAAATAACGTATAGCTATTATTAGACTTAGAAGAATACAATATTCGTATTACATTTTGAAGTTTCAATGTTTTTGTTGAATTCATAATACTGTTATTTTTATAGATTTGTAAAATATTTATGGTAATGCCTAGTTATATCAAATAGTTATTTGAAGGTACATATTTCTTATTCTAAACCTATTATATTGTCCACCAAAATTAAAATGATTACCTAGTCTACGGATTTTAAGGTACACTTAGTTTTTGTACACATAAGTAGCTAAGTTTCGTGTTAGATTTGTTGTTCAAAATAAACTGAATAGGCGAACTGAGAATTTCGTAGCTAACAGGTAACTGGCGCGAAGAAAACTGTGCCTCGAAATAATAGTGAAAAATTGTACTACTACTGTATGTAATTTTAAGTGAAAAAGTATTTGAAATCATACATACATGTAATGCTAATAAACGAATCTAAGACCAATTTTAAGTATTTTAATTTTTATTCATAATTTCCTTTGATTCTTTGAAGTCCTAATAGACATTTAGATAGCTCTGGTAGACTTCAACATAAAGTTAAAAATAGAATTTCAAGGGGGAGGCAGACTACAGACGGCAGCGGCGATTCATAATAAACGCAGGTGACAGTGCCGCTGCAATTTTGACTCCTCACGTGACGTCAAATCTACGTGACCGTCAGGATGGCTGGACCAAACGAGATATGTACATGAGACCATGCACACTATTTAGTACCTATTTGCTACTATTTGCTACCTATAATGAAATATTTGCTACCTTTGCGGTAAGAAATATATCAAAGAAATAAAGTGGCCAGCCATTCTGACGTCAGGTTGGCTGACCACATCCAAGTTCTCATAGTTTTAGCGTTTTATTAACCGCGATGTTAATGTTAATATTTACTACCTATTTGCTACCTTAACATATATTTTTTACACAATTTTAAGAAGCTCCTAAATAAAGTTATTAATAAAAGCGATTAAAACGTCTGTACATCAATTATTTACGTCTTTACGTCGTATAATTGCTAACAATGTTTTTGTAGGCGCTTAGTGGCTTATGAACAACTTGTTTCTGGATATCCATAGTAAAGTTTTATTCATTTATAAAATTTTATAATGTAAATAACATATCGCATTTATTATTAGGTGATGGAGATGTTTTTAACCCCCGACGCAAAAAGTGGGGGGTCTGTCTGTCTGTCTGTCTGTCTGTGTGTCTGTCTGTCTATGGCATCATAGCTCCCGAACGGATGATGCGATTTCAATAAAAAAATATATATATTAAAGGTGACTTATCTACGAGTGTTCTTAGACATGTTTGATGAAAATCGGTTGAGCCGTTTAAAAGTTGTGGGGGGGAAAGTGGGGAAGAGTAACCGAATGTCAGCAAATATACTCTTCTCAAATGAAAGCGCACTGAAAGAGAATCTTGATGAATTAATCGAAAGTGTTCTTAGCTTCGTTTGATTCTAAATTATATTAAGTATATACCTATAAAAAGTAAAAATTAAATTAAAAATTAAAAAAACCCCCGACACAAAAACCTAATTTCCCTTTAAAAAGTAAAAAATAATAAAAAATAACTCAATCTTAAAGTACCTAAGAATGTATTAATAATTCAAAAAAAAAAACGTCGCGTTGGGGGACCGCTCCGCGAGTGCAGACGTCGTTTGCTGCTTAGTTAGGTAATAAGACTATTGGTAATTAAATTGTTAGGTTTGAAGCGGTCCCCCAACGCGGCGTATTTTTTTTGAATTATTAATACATTCTTAGGTACTTTAAGATTGAGTTATTTTTTACTTTTTAAAGGGAAATTAGGTTTTTGTGTCGGGGGTTTTTTAAATTTAATTTTATATTGATCTTGATCAAATTATGACACAATATTTTATAATCACTTACTGACATCTTATTTTTATTAAAAACTACCCACACTTATTATTTATTATTAACTATAATTTATTACGAAACCTTTTATAAAAGAGTGTGTTTTCACGATGAAACGAGTAAGACAGTATTAAAAATAACAAATAGGCATTATTTTTTTCATAGGTGTCAAAATAGTTATTTGTTATACAAGAGTGCAAAGTTGCTTTTTAACCGCGTGCTCAATTTTGATGACCGAGCAAGCGAAGGATTCTAAAATTGAATCACGAGCGCAGCGAGTGATTCAAAAATTAGAATCCTGAGCATTAGCGAGGGAATCAAAAGAGCACGAGGTGAAAAATCTTTGCACTCGAGTGCAACACGTAACTTTTCATCCCACCTCAGCGAGGAAATGACTAAATGCAAAAAAAGCATTTACAATCACAAGATATTTTTATTTCAGTTTAGGTATTAATATTTTCTATATATTAATACGTGAAGGGAAAACTTTGGATCCCTTTTTACGAAAATTGGACGGACGGAGGAGTATGAAATTTCGCACGCTTATAGTTTATACAGAGAAGAAGTGACGAATGCTAATATTTTTTTGAATTATGTGTAAAAATATATTATTTTCAATAAATAACACGTTACACACACTACTATTCATTACCGTGTATTTAATACACACATGCATAGATATTCTTTTATTTATGGTCCAATCGACAATATCTGTCTTTATTTTGTGTCTATAGTCTTATAGTTAGGGAGCTGGCGAGCATTTCGGTATATGATTTGCAAACGTTTCACATCGAGGTGGATTGCAGTTTAAATCATTACGGATCGATTTGGTCCAATCAATTAAGGTCCTATGTCGCTGCGTTTTCGCGTTACAGCGGATTGAAGTTGCTTAAAAAAATTGGGGTATTAAATCATTTGCACATGTATGCCTCTAGAGTTTATGGTCATAATCATCTTGGAAACGAAAAAAAATTGAAGAGGCAGACATTCAGGACTCTGCGTTATCATGGGACGGAGTTGTAAAAATGTTAAAAAAAAAGCTCTACTAAGTCATTTGCACGTGGTTCTCATTGCACCCATTCGATTCACTATGACTCTGTGGATTCGAAAAAATATGTGGCAGACTCTTTGCTCACTGATTTTCAGCTGTATTACTTTTTGAAATTCACGGAATCAAGGGACAGCGGGTATTACGTGGGATTATTGTTATTATTTTTAGTTATTATTCTTATAATTTTGTTTAATATTATCCTCTAAACTCACGGTAACGATTAAACTTCTGGAGCTGAAATCTATGCAATCAAATTTTTTCTCAATGCCAACCAGAAACGAAATGCGCTGGAACTTAAATTAGAAAGTATTTTTTTTTAATTGCATGCTTGATTGTAATCTGAATAGGATTAGGATCTGGATAGGAACAGTCTTTAACTTTTTTTAATCACGTTTTATTTTTGTAAAATACGTAGATTGAACCAAGACGTGTGAAAGTGTCTGAGAGCGAGAGAGAGGAAAAGCGTTCAAAATAAAAGGGGAGGCTGTATATAGATATACGCTCTATACGTTTAGTTTCACAATACGGAAAAGGTCGGAACTGAGTTATACCGTTCTCACTCATATTGTTACGAATCTGCTTAGTGAAAGAAATGGATAAGGCAGATCTGATACAATTTATTAAATGTAAAAGAGTAAACTGGCTTCCAGAGTAGAACGCTTCAAGAGGGCTTCAGAGTAGACCGGCTTCAGTAGAACGCTTCAAGAGGGCTTCAGAGTAGACCGGCTTCAGTAGAACGCTGCAAGAGGGCTTCAGAGTAGACCGGCTTCAGTAGAACGCTTCAAGAGGGCTTCAGAGTAGACCGGCTTCAGTAGAACGCTGCAAGAGGGCTTCAGAGTAGACCGGCTTCAGAGTTCAGAGTAGACGGGCTTCAGAGTAGATGGGCTTCAGAGTGTGAACGCTTCAGAGTAGACGGGCTTCAGAGTGTGGTCCTCTAGAGTGTGTCCTCCAGAGTGTACGGCCTCCAGAGAGTGGTCCGCTAGAGTGTCCTCCAGAGTGTACGGCCTCCAGAGAGTGGTCCGCTAGAGTGTCCCTCGGTCTACTCTGAAGCCCTCTTGAAGCGTTCTACTGAAGCCGGTCTACTCTGAAGCCCTCTTGAAGCGTTCTACTCTGGAAGCCAGTTTACTCTTTTACATTTAATAAATTGTATCAGATCTGCCTTATCCATTTCTTTCACTAAGCAGATTCGTAACAGTTTGGCGCCCATATAGACACGAACCCACTCTTTTTTCAAAATTCTAAAAAAACTAACACTAGCATTTCCTTTTGGAGTCCTCATTTGACATAACTAACTTATTTTTTTTCTTTCAGCTCTCCTGACTCCAACCTACTCAACTGACTCCTATAACCTACTCAACATACTTCATACTGAACATCATCTAATACTACATCCCCACAGACATACCTTTACCCAATGGTAATTGGCATCCATTCTTCGCTTGTGAGTGTTCTTAAAACCATTCGTGGTCACTTACAAGTTGGGGTTTGGCTTACTCTACGACGTTCTATTGGAGAATATCCCGTAGACGTTTCCTCCTACACATAACTCTCTACCAATACATCATTACACTGCATCCCACACACTTGCACACCACTGCGTTTACCCACTGGTAATCGTACTCAGTTTTCGCTTGGCGTGTTTTTAAAACCCATGTGGTCACTACCAAGTTAGGGGACTGAGACACTTCACGACAGAAACAGGAGAATATCCTGTGGACGTTTTTACAAACCTATACATCTACATAACTCCTATTACAAATACTTCACTATCTTACTATACATTTATATAATATATTTATACATATACCATCTGGGAATCATACCAAAATATGTAGGCTCTCATAATATTTTTATTTGTCATCGGTTGCTAGGTACAAAACCCAAAATATTTATATCGTTGTTATTTGTCATCGGTTGCTAGGTAACAAACCAGGCCATAGAGTTTTATGGGCATGGAGTACTAGTCCTTTTGTACTGTGGCAAAACTAGGTACTAAAGTTTACTTTCATATGTACTAACCGTTCCAAATTTTACCACCAAAAATAAGTTTTCCTTAGTGTACGTGAGTCCGAGTGCGAATCCTGAACACTCTCTTCGAGTCCCTTCTGAGTGTACTTTTTTTTTTGAGTCCTGTACATGATACTCATAACTCATCCCTTTCTTTTATCCTTCCTCTATAATAGAGTTCTTTTCGATTAATTAAAACTCTATTTTTTTTTTATTCATTCATCGGTTCTTAAACCACCATTTTTTTAAAAATCTTTATATCTTTTCTTTTTCTACAAGTTAGTTTGTCTAACTTGTTTCTTTCTATCGACTCCTAAAAGTTGATTGGAGCGGATAACAACTCCATAAAAATAAGCCCATGTTAACTAATGACTCTAAAAGTCTAAATATCAACTAAAAGTTGATTAGGAGCGGATGACAACTCCGTTAAAAATAAGCCTTTGTTAAAATCTTTCTATTTCATCTCATTTGTGGTTTTAGACGCGAGCGGATTACAACTCCTAAAATAAGCCTTAAAGTTATTGATTTATCAGGTTGAGTAGTGATCATTGAATGTGAATCCTACCTGACCAAACTTCGTAAGATGTCGGTGTGTTTGAATGAGTTTTGTAAGTTTTGTGAATGCTGTAACACAACTTAGCAAAATTTTTGTTCTAGGCCAAAAATTTTCTCGGGGTCGTTGGGGAAATATAGTGTTCATCCTATACTTACACTATAATTTATGATTCTTTATCATCCTCTTTATTTGTTTCTATGTTTACACTTCATGCTTTACTTATTTTATTTTATTTATGTCTACACTCAGCAAATCGATCTAAATACGATTTATTAACTTGGGAATAGCTGAAATAAATATTAACTCAAATTTTCATGTTGTGACAAGCCAAATTGTCAACTGTCAGTTACTGTTCTGCTTAGTCTATGAATGGCTACTCTTTGGTTTATATAATTTTAAATTATTTTTATCAATATGTCTAGCTATTTGATTTTATTAATTATTACGATTGTTTACTAAATAACTTAACTTAAAATTATATTTATAAAATTCTTTACGCACTCATGTGGCCAGCTACACGCACTCATGTGGCCAGCTACACTCACTCATGGATATGTCCTGGCCGACTAGACTTGTCAGATGGGATGCTGGAGAAAAGGCCAAGAATCAGTCATGCGACTTTGAGGTCTTTTCTTGAGTCCCGGGGCAGTCGGCCCCGGGATAAGGCCTGTATAATTTCGTTTAGCTGTTAGGCAACTAGCCGAAGAAATGACTGAAGGTCTAGGGCAGCTCAGCCTTTTATAGCTGAATTTGACATATATTTTGAAAATCAAAATTGGAGTTGGATATTTTTGAAAATATAGTGTAAAAAGTAGACGGCCAGAACGATTTTCTGGTTTTAAAGATAAAAAGCGGTAAGGTCCACATAGAAAACCACAAAAGATTAAAGGGTTGCTATGGCGACTAGATTATAGACATAAATGTCAAAGAATTAATAATCACAAAGTTTGCAAAAACATGAAGAAATACAATGAAATTAAAGGTTCTGGTGCGTGGATAGTGTAGTAAAAAATGTTGCGCATCATCTGTGAGCAATTTGTGAGTATAGCGTAACCTGAATGTGAAAAGTAATAAACTCATAATTGTTGCAGTAAAACAATATCTACAATGAAACTAAATGAAAGGATTACAATAGAAGACTAGTGTGAAACGATAAAACATAAAATAATAATGGACGTGATGAAGATTTGACCTAAAATTGATATACAGACAAAATGTCAAACATTGAGGATATTCAATCGGTTAGTACGTAGTAATGAATTACTACAATATTCCCAAATAAAAGAGAGACACCACGAAAGGAACTATGAGGATATTTTATACCTGCTTGACTGGCGCAAGCGTCGGGTTGACAAAAAAAAAATCAAAGGGTCTGCCTTTGGAATATCAGAGGCCTGAACGTCTGCCTCATCAATTTTCTTGGTTTTCATAAGGAATTCAAACATCAATCCAAGAAGTAGACGTATGCGCATAATATAGCACACCTTTTTTTTTACATTTTTGGAGCTCAATAGACAACGCAGAGGCGACATGTTGGCAGACTATTTTTCCGTGGTTCTTCTCATTGTTTCTAATCCAACAATTCAAATATGCCAAGTGTGCACTTCATATAGAGTTTTTTTAATCATAAAAATAAATGTAAAAAATTAATACTACAAAAGTCAGAGCCCTGGATGTCTGCCTTTTCGATTCTTTCTGTTTCCAGGATGACTGTGATCATCAGCCCCAGAGGCAGACGTGTGTTTTTTTTAAACATTGTTGAAACGCTGTAAAGGAGAATGGCGACGTCTCATACATGCTTGGCACCACTATTTTTTTTAACGTATACTGCAACTGCTATCGAATTCTTCTAGGTTCTTATGTTTTAATTCTATTTTAAAAACAAATGTTTACTAAAAACTTGCTGTTTTTTTATAAGAATTAAAAAAAAATAAGTTAATTTGCTTTTGACTTATGAAATAGTAACACTGGACCCTCACTAGACCCTCACTAGATTTGATATAATTGTTGAACTATAGTTCAACTAAAGATATGAGATGGCTTAGTAGTAAAATCCCTGATTTTACTACTAAGTGATCGTTTATTTATTGTATATTGTTTTTCGTAAAATGGATTTATATTTACATTGTAAATGCAGACTTCAAAAAAAATAGATGTTGAAGAAATCGATCTTTTAGGCCTCGATTTTTTTATGAATCGATTGATCAAGTTACGATTCGAATCGATTTAAAAATCTTTTTCGGAAAGAATCGCCATCCCTAGTGACAATGACATGACACAACAATCGCAATGTCAGTCAAGGAACTACGCGTTTCATTAGACGAAAAAAAAGGTCATCGTGTTTTAAATATTTTTTGTCTGTTGCACAGTGTCTGTGTTTAATATTAAATGCAATGTTATAAAATATAAACTCTGTTATAAACAAAACATTATTATGACTAAATATACTATCAAAAATCTCTAAAACACCTTATGGAAGGAAAAATACTGTAAAACGGAACGTAGGGAGCGAGATTCTGAGTACGTTCCGAAACAATATCAGTCTAGTGAAACTTAAAAAATGTAAATGTTTATATTTATTTTACAGGCATACTGCTAGTCCTAAAAAATATCCAATTATATTCTTTAATGTAACTTTAATACAGCATTTTTTTGAAATATCTCACGTCGCTATACGCAACTGGTGCCAAAGTCGCCATCATCCTTTACAACGCAGCGCCACCATGGTGGCAGACGTGGTCCTTGATGTTTCTTAGGGTATAATTATCACTATTAATAACGTCTGCCTTGTGTGCTGATCATATCGAAATTTTGCTCGCCAGCTCCCTAACTATTACTGAATGTCAAGTATAACCATAGGTAATAAATTAATGTTATAGAGAGACTGAACAACCTATTTCATTTTTAAAATATATGATCATATCGAGAATATTTGTTTTTAATATTATTTGTCTATAGTGTTACTGAATGTCAAATATAACCATATTTTTTTAAAATATTTATTATTATATTTGTTTTTTTCATTTAATCACGTATTTCTATTCAAATGTACGGTCGAATTTCGACCAATGGGCGATCACTAGTTAATATTTATTAGGTACTACATTATGATAGGTAAGTATTACAGAATTATCTTTAAATTATTTCAAATAATACTTAGGTATAATTAAGAAAAATTTAAAGTAAAGTTGCTACAGCTGCCTAAGTAGAGTGTAATATTTTTGTTAGTGACGTGAAAAGAAAATGGGGCGCGCAAAGTAAATTAAAAAAAAGTACACCAATAAGGTTCCGAGTCTGAGTTTTTAACAAATTAGAAAAAGGTTGTATGATAAATTCGGCACCATGGAGGAAGAAGTAAATAGGTTTAATGATGTTTTGAATTTACAAACTTAGTGCACACGATGTTCTAAATTCAATTTACTTTATCCTCTAGAGAATAAAAACGGCTTTTCCACTCAGATATTGAAGATTAAAAATACTCTTTCCGAGATGGTGGGATGAAAAAGGATTTTATTGCTTTTGAAGTCAATTCTGAAGAAGAAATATATTTATACGAAATACCAACTATAATTACATTGAAAGATATTGAATATAACTTGGCAACAGTTTTTGAGTTTGCTGCTTCATCGGCTCCGAGCAAGGGAATTGGTAATGACCAAAACAATGAGATTTATCATTATAAACCTCACTGTTTTAGTGGTACATACTTCATTTCAATATTACGAAGACGTTAAATCGAGTAACCAATAGTTATGGGCACGCCACAATTGCGGCGGTAAGTCCCCTCTTTGAGGAGTGGATAGAGAGGCGTCACGGCGTCCTCACCTTCCGCCTGACGCAGGTTCTCACCGGGCATGGGTGCTTCGGTGGGTTCCTGTTCAGAATAAAGCGGGAGGATACGTCCAGGTGTTTCCATTGCGAGGATCGTCCGGAGGACACGATGGAGCATACGGTGGAGGTGTGCCCTGCCTGGGCGGAGCACCGCCGTGTCCTCGTGGAGGCGATCGGCGGCGGCGACCTCTCGCGTCCGGCCCTGGTGCGAGCCATGGTACGGAGCGAGAGGGAATGGGAAGCCGTCACCTCCTTCTGCGAAGCAGTAATGCTCGCGAAGGAGGAGGCGGGGCGCGTGAGGGAGTGGCAGTCTCTGCGCCCTCACGTCCCAGCCGCCGCAGGAGGAGACGCCCCGGGCGTCGGGAGTCGATTGCGGACTCCTGGCCACCGTAGGCGCGAGCTTGCGGGTGGCGAGCAATGGGTAGCTCGCCGCCCGGTAAGGACCAGGCTCGGGTCGACGGCGCGTAGTGTTCCACGCGCGCCTCAAAGAGATGTCAGCAGCAGTGAAGGGGTCTACTAGGACCGATGCCTGCCGGGGTCGCGTGATTGTTCGAAAGAGATACCGTGACCCTGGCACATGGGCAACTGATGGAACACGGGTGGGTTTTAGTCAGTAAAAGTCTGACATACCCTCCCGCTCCGCCCAGAGCGGGAGAAGTCATTTGATGATTTCCCATCCTGAAAAAAAAAAAAAAACCAATAGTTATAAAAATAAATAAATTTAAATAATTTTTTAATCAAAATTAAAGTCGAAAACAAATTTTAGATATTAGAACGTGATTAAATAATTTCGAATAATTATCTTGTTGTTTTTCTATTTATGACAGCTTTCCTTTACACAGGAGAGTCCAGATACAAGGAGGAGAAATCCAGAAATAAGTTGTTCATAAGCCACTCAGCGCCTGCAAAAACATTGTAAGCAATAATACGACAAAAAGACGTAAATAATTGATGTAAAGGCGTTTTAATCGCTTTTATTAATAACTTTATATAGGAGCTTCCTAAAGTATTGTAAAAAATATATGTTAAGGTAGCAAATAGGTAGTAAATATCAACATTAACAACGCGGTTAATACAACACTAAAACTATGAGAACTTGGATGTGGTCAGCCAACCTGACTTCAGAATGGCTGGCCACTTTATTTCTTTGATATATTTGTTACCGCAAAGGTAGCAAATATTTCATTATAGGTAGCAAATAGTAGCAAATAGGTACTAAATAGTGTACATGGTCTCATGTACATATCTCGTTTGGTCCAGCCATCCTGACGGTCACAAATCTACGATGGCGCCCGCCCGCCATCGTAGATTTGATTTGACTTCTTTTCTTCTAGTAAACTGGAAACTATGGTAAAATAAATACGTCTTTTGTCGTGTTGCTTTGGTAGTGACAGCCACTGACAACACTACTATTATGCCGTCTGTAGTCGCAGCTGGACCGCAGTAGCAGGCGGCACTCGCCATCTACCATACGGTTTTCATAGAAATAAATTAGACACCAACAATGTTGTTGCGGTCTAAAAGCATTCATTTTAATTCTATTGTTGTACAGACGCCAACACATCAAGCTACTACAATCTGTCAGATTTCTTTGATAGATTTTCGACTTTATTTCTAGAGCATTAGGTTCAAGGTTCATTGGGAAAAATTGACAGTTTCGGGTAGCTTGACCTGGTGGCGTCTGTACGATTTTCAACCGACGAAAAAAAAAACGGAGGAGGTTCTCAATTCGACTCGTATTTTTTTTTTATGTATGACCACGCATAACTTTTTACATAGTGGTCCGATTGTGATAATTCTTCTTCTATTGGAAAGGATATACTCCGAAAGTGGTCCCATATAAATTTGGAAAACAAAATCGAACCCTAAGGGTCGGAAAACAGGGGATGATTGATTGTTCACTCACTGATTATAATGTATAACCACGCATACAGAGTAGTCCGATTTTGATCATTCATTTTTTTTGAACTTTCAAGGAGTCCAGTCAAAACATGGAAATAAATTGCATATTCCAAAGCGTAGTACGTTTATATTTAGAAAAATGAGCAAGAAACTCCATGGACACTCTTTAAAAAAAAATATTTTTGACCACTTGGATGCCATAGCGGTGGCTGCTCTTTAGGTGTACGTCGTCATGACGGTGCATGAGGAGCTTGCCCGCCACCGCTATACAGGCGGGGGAAGCGCTAGGTTGGCCTGCCAAATTAAAATTTTCTTACGTTTCTTGTAATTTACAGGTCTAGTGTCAGGCGATATGTTAAACAAAATATTTATGATTCGCGACCGCGGTTTTCCCTACCTTAGCACTTCCACCTTAAATTCAAGAAGTTACCGAAACTGCGCAGATGGCTATCAATTAGTTAATAACGAAGTAATTATTTGATGTCTTTTTACACGCTTTATATTAGCTTCACTTGTAGTTTGTTTGTATGTTTGTTTGTTACCGACTCCTTATAGCGCGATTTTGACCCACTTTAAACGACCAGGTTTTATTCAAACTTTGCACACCTGTCAAAGACCGATGACAATGCAATAATTTCATAAGTTTGTGCCATTATCCGTGCCAGGGTTACCAGGACAGCAAAAAAACTGTCTTCGAAAACTACGCTGACATACGTCACAAACTACGCTGACATACGTCTCAAAATTCGAAAAACCCTAAAAAATATTAGGTTGGCAACTAATAAACCCGCCATCTCACAGTACAAGATTATTTCATTTTTTTGAGGACTAAATGCAATTATTTCTCAATCATGTAAGCACCATCGTTTTCTATCATCTGTCGCCAACGCGTTGGTATAGAAAAGAACCTTTTTGCTTGTGTCAGGTTTTGGTGTCGGTACGCCCGTTTCCCCAGCTCGAAGCCACTGGCGCTTGCGGGTATAGTCGACATACAGGACATCACGCGGCCACTTAGTGGTACCATGAAAACTTAGCAACTCCATACATGTCTCTCCTGCCGGGGTTGCGTGATTGTTCGAAAGAGATACCGTGACCCTGGCACATGGGCAACTGAAGGAACACGGGTGGGTTTTAGTCAGTAAAAGTCTGACACGCCCTCCCGCTCCGCCCAGAGCGGGAGAAGACATTTGATGACTACCCATCCAGAAAAAAAAAATACATGTGTCTCTTCTGAAGTTGTATTCTCGTCAGTTCATGTGGCAACCAAGTAGAATATTTCCAAGTGAATCCCAAGGCGTGGAGATGATTAATGACTAATGCAGCGTGTGAGCAATGAAGTTGTTCTACCAACCAGCGCGAACTTAATCTAGGATCGGTTTCTATAAGCCTTTCTAATTCCTCCACATTTATTCTAGGCGGTCATCCTGGATGAGGTTCATCAGCAAGTTCGCCATTTCTTTCTCTGAACTTCCAGAACCAATGCTTAGCAGTAGGTATCATAAGAGAGCACACCCTCACCCATCGTTGCACATATATTTGAAGTTGCTTCGGTCGCTTTTCGACCTAAACGAAATTCATGAAGTAGGAGCAGTCGAAGTTCCCTACGAGAAATCTCCCTATTTCTTCTAAACTTTACTCCTTGAAGTTCAGTTGTGCAATGATCGAGTGTTTTTTTTTTTTGTCGGACATCTCGTAGTTAACCTGAAACAGTTCTTACTACTTAAACGGATGGTGGCCCGGCGAGTTCTAAAAAGTTACCTTTTTAGGACTCCAGCCGGGGCTTATTATACTTAAAACTAAAGTGAAAGCTCTAAGGGTTACCCCGAGAGGGGTACGAACCTCGGCTTAGGCAATCACTGTGTGGGGGACAGCAAGGGACTGGCTGGATCTGGGTTAAATTATTTAGAGACTAATTTAAAGCTACAGGCGCAGCCTCGCGGGCTGGCTCTTGCAAGGGTCGGGAGGGACTGTTAAGTCGGGGTCGCGACGACGGACCTCGGCGGCGAGGTCGGTACGGTGTCTGTGTGCTTTTCTCACTGTACTGGTCTCTTTTCGACTCTCCTGGAGGAGAGTAGTGGGATCGACAGGATCGGATAGAACGTGCCGCGGACGGCGGACTTTACTGATACGGGAGGTATAACTAGCTGCCGCGACAACCAGAGGGTTGCGGTGTGATGCGGCCCTATCGAAGAAACGCTTCGAAGCGCGTTTCATAAACTGATGGATAGTCGGGAGTTTGAGATCTAAGTGGAGATTGATATTCCGAACAAACCAAGGCGCGCCTGTTGCAAGGTTCTGGAAGGTCTGCATCCTATGGATGAATCGGGGTTTAGCGTGTGCAAAGACAGCGCTTGCGTATGTCATAATGGGGCTGATACAAGCGGTGTTAATGCGCTTCTTACACTGAAGCGACATTTTACTCCGCTTGTTCAGGACGCAATGGAAGGCACCGAGAGCGAAAGCGGCCCGCGAGCGGGCCTGCTTTATGTGCTCAGAAAAGGTGAGGTGCTCATCGAGGATGACACTTAGATATTTGGCTCGCTTCTCCCAAGGGATCTGCTTGCCGAACATAAAGATGGGACGGGGAGGGGGGGTGATTTCGTCGCGGTCGGGTGTAAAAGACCGCCTGACTTTTATCGGGATTTACTTCGATTCGCCACTTCCTGAACCATTCACCGAGCTCGTCGACTGCGGTTTGGAGGTAGCGAACCAGCGCTTTATCACTGTATCCCGAGAAGTAGATGGCAGTGTCGTCTGCGAATAGAGCTAACTGTGCCTTTCTACTTCTGAGGATATCGCTAGTGAACAGCGTGAAAATGAGGGGAGCTAGTACAGAGCCTTGAGGGACTCCTGCACGGATCGGGATGATGATCGAGTGATTGATTCACGCTCTATTTATATAGTGCGGTGACATGCTCTAGAAGCTTCTCCATCGTTCTAGCAATCGATCGAAAAAAGTGGCGGGTTTATTAGTTGCAAACCTAATAGAAAATAAATAATATTTAAAAAAAAAACACGCTTCCATAGAAAACCAAGCTAGGGTCTCGTAGCTAAGTAATAACAGCCGTACAGGTCGATCGTTCAGGCTACACTTGTGGCGGTCGGTTCGTGGCGGGATGGCCACTTTTCTCGGAAAGCACGTCAAGCCACTGGTCCCGGCTGTCATTCGTGGATCTTTAACAGTAGTTACGGGTCGTCAGAATCCAGAAACTCTGACAACCAGTCTGACCAAGGGTATTGTGTTACCCAGTTAGGTTGTGTAGTTCAGATAGGCAGTCACTCTACGTAAAATACCTACTGGTACCCAGTTGCGTCCAGTACATCGTATTTTCTAACTCATTTAACATGGCGAAGTTAAATGAGTCAGAAATGATATCGCCAGAAGATTTTACCTTTTTTGCGCACCTTTTTTCCAATATGGCGGCGCGATTGGCGAGACAAGAAACGAGGTGAAAATTTGAATAGATCCCTCCAAAATCATTAAGTTTCAAAAATCACGCTCTATTTTCCAGGTATCCCTGGCGGATAACGTGGAAGAAATTTCTACGAGTATGTGTGACGTTTGTGATGTTGAGTAGCGACTGTCGCGTCGCGCTAGTACCTACTACCTACTTTAATTCGTCATTCATAAAATCATCTATTGTATAATAACAGTTGTCAGTTACCTTTTTTTTTTTGGATGAAGTTCCTTATCGTGCGTTGCGAAAGGGGGCTAGACGGAAAAAATTAAGACCAAAAGTTGTACCGACACTTTTTGCTATAGTTGTAAGCCGTGCGGCGTGCGCGTGTTTTTCTGTCTGTCTCTCTCTCTCTCTCTCTCTCTCTCTCATAGAAAGCAAGCCAGTTATTTTTGTTTCGTCTTTCTATTTCACATTGAACAGTGTGGTGTCGCGAGGATTATTTTTGTTGAGTGTATAAGGTTTTTGTAAATAATAAATAATAACATTTCAACCATCGATGCAGTTTTATGAAGACATTTAAATAAAATAGAATCCTAAACATATGATTCCTACTTCAGTTATCACAAGCCAATTATTACTAAAATTGAGCCTACTGATTAAGTTTATATTACAATATATTGATTAATAATAAAAAAAAATATTATTATAACTTGAAAAAAAAATATTACAAATCCTTCACTAATTAATCGAAAGAAACTCCGTTCCATCCGTGTGTCCCTTGACACCTCTCAAGTTTTTAAATGCTTTATCTCTAATCTGATCATTTATCGTAAATGCACGGTGCCATGCCTAAAACGCTGTTTGCGTATTGGCTACGATGAAAAAAAAATTATCATTGGCAGCCTAAAATGTTCCCACTGCTGGGATACAGGCCTCCTCTCGGTGAGAGGGAGTGGGCAATAATCCATGACGCGGGCTCAGTGCGTGTTGGTAGTTGTCACAAGTCTTCGAATTTTTGGTTCTAAGACGTGCTGGTTTCCTCTCGATGTTTTCCTTCACCGTTTTGAGAGCAGTAGTGATGAAATAATTTACACAAAGTAAAGCGCCAACGCCAACACTCCACGAGTGGTCCACTGCGCCAGTTGGCTTGTTGTTTCATTGTGAAGTCTCTATAGGTACATACATACATACTTACTAAGAAAATCATATCGGTAAATACATTTCTCGATTCCGATCAGTACAGTGACCTCGATTTCGCTGGACATGTAGGACACGTCTCCTTACGCACACGCTCAACGACACGCACACTAGTGTAGCCTGTAAAGTCTACAGAGAAAAGTATACCTACTAACGTAGGTACCCATTTTCTTTATGATAAGCACCGGTCATCGTGATGACCCTTTTCTATTGAAGAACATTAGTCAGCTGTTACGTGGGGATTACGAGTCACAGGTCGTGGGATGTGTTTATATGACTATCATATTCCTTTATACTAAAATATAATATATGTTTGACAGGGTATTAGTGTCGTTGCTACAAAGCTTTTACTGCTTGATATTTATGTCTGACCATTTCTGTCAGGCTTTGATACGGAAACGGTGTTAAAAATAGTGGGAATGTAACGGTGGAATGACATCTAGGTATGAGTAGGATAGTAAGGTATGAAAAGAGTTTTACGAATACCTACGTTTTGCTTCGATTTATTTTTATTTTCATAAATGAGTTTAGTTTGGTACGGATATGGTATGGGTTAGGTGCTATACCAATCACTCCAAGATGCCAAATCGTAATGGTGTCTAAGCGTTTGCTTTTAGGGCATCGGATCGAAAAGGTATAATCCTCACGATCGTCATAATGATAACCTTCCTGTCTCCAGTTCTCCTTGTAGATATATCCTGTAGGTATATAAGGAAGTCGCGTCATCTCTAGATATATCCTGTAGGTATATAAAGAAGTCGCGTCATCTCTATCTTGGTAGGTACCTAATTCATTTTAACAAGCCAAAATTTTTATGACGTGTAGGGGAGATGTAGACAATTGGAGTCAGTTGGCAATGGTGATTACCCATGTTTACAAAAAACCCGAACGCGATTGGGTGATATCGATAAACTTTCTCGCTAGTCAAACACCAGTAGTAAGCCCGGCCGACGCGACGGCTCACTCAGCTCACGCCACGCGTAATAGACGTGAAAAGATTTTGCTGCATTGTGTTGTAATTTTTCGAGAGGATTAATCCAAAGGTAAGTCCCTCAAGGATCCGTTCTGGGCACAATTTTATTCATCCTATTCTTAAATGACTTGATTTAGTATATGAGAAAACGAGTAACTGACACTACAATTATTATTTTTGCTGATAACATTAATGCTATAGTTTCGGCAGATAATATAAGTAGGATCCTAATTTAGAATCTAAGATTAATACTGCCTTAAAAGCTTTTGCAAACTGGTTTAGTACAAATAATTTGAAACCTAATGTAAGTAAAACCAAGTGTTTATTACTCAAGACAACGGTACGAAATAACACTAGTGTTAAGGTTGTGTCTGGTGGTAGCAATGTCGAAGTAGTTGATAACGTTAAATTCTTAGGTGTCCACATTGACGCGTTATTAAACTGGAAGGTTGAGACATTGTCTCTAACGAAGACTTTTAGCGCTGCATGCTACGCAATCAGAAGCCTGAGGGACGAACTCACTTTGGCCCAACTTAAAATGGTATACTTTGCTTTAGTTGAGTCCAGGCTCAGATATAGTATTGAGTTTTGGCGAAACAGTTACAACTACAATGTCCACTCGGCATTTGTGATCCAAAAAAGAGCATTAAGGACAATGTTGCGTCTGAAACAGACAGATTCGTGCAGGGACTACTTTATCAAGCTCAACATTCTAACAGTGCCATGTCTCTATATCCTGATATTGTTAACCATGTTTCTCAAAAATTTGAAACCAATGAGCAGAAACTAGTTAGATATAGTACTCGTAGGAAAGACCTACCTTCCACGATCCAACCTAAATTGAATGTGGTTGATCATAGTCCTAGAGTGCAATCTGTCATTTTATACAACAAGATGCCAATAGAATTTAAAAGCATGAACAGCATGACCTTATTTAAAAACAAATTGAAGACATATAATTTATTGAAGAAAGGCTATTACAGTGTCGATGAGTTCATTGACGACAAAAGACAAACACAACTAAATGATTTGTAAATGATGACTTACTGTGTTTATATAGTTTATTTTTATATTAATTTTTGAATTTTAAATCTTAATGCAGTGTTATTATTGTTTATATAATTTATTTTTATAATAATTTTTGAATTGTAAATCTTATTGCAGTGTTATTATTTAATGTTTTTGTTATTAATTTTTTGACATATATATTTTACTAGTGATATTGTTATATTTTAAAAACGTGATTAATTCTAAATATGAATGCAGTGAATGTAGTATTTTTTATTATTATTTATTTTATTTGATCTATGATATGATATATTGTACTTAAAATGTTTCAACTCAAAGTATTTTGTTATGAAATAAATGACTTATGACTCAAACTATTAAGTGTTGGTCTCTATGCATGTGACGCGTAATAATCATAACATGTAAGATTGGAATTTTGAATTCCGTTTGCCCTTATAACTTCAACTTTTTTGTTATGATTGATGTTTTTCGTTATCGTCGATGTAGGCAATCGGAGTGGGGTCGAACCTAACCTAACTTCGAAATAACGGTCATTTTTGTTTGTACTTAGATGCCGAAAGTTTGTTCTAGAAAGAGAAAGACATATAAGGCTGGTTAGTCTACCATTAGACTACATTGAAAAGGCTGTGGAGCCCATCGATAATCATGGTCATTCAATGAGAAAAGCCGCAAATCCCATAAACATTCAATTTTTCAGCCTTCAAAAAAGATACTGTTCACCTACAATTTTTATTTTCCCTAGAAAGAGGATGACTCTGATCCTTAAAAAGGATGGTCCAGCGGCAGCCTTCTGCAATTTCACTAGCCGTCCATGAATATTACAAAAAAACCATATCCATTATGATGTCTGTGTATGATGAAGGCTGAAGTTGTGAAACGCAAGAGAAAAGGAGTATGAAAGAAAATCAAGCTGCAGAAGGTAGGGGAGAAAGTAAAGAAGCAAATTCTACAGGAATCGAATGATTCATCGATCTCAGAGGTGAATACGGATGATTTGTGCTAGGACAATGTAGGATGATGTTGGTAACCAGTGTCTTGTATGTGAAGAATTCGGGCGAGGCAATGAAATTTGGTTTCGGTAGGTACACTTCTTGTGGGATTTGAGTTCATGGAGATTGTATTGGATGGGACACAGTCCGAAATTATAAATACAATATGTGTTAACTACCATTTTCTACAGGCTGATCACAATTGTCAACCGTTGCTGACAATGGTGATCAAATTGTTTTTTTTTAAATGATGATAGTTCCTAAATTAGCAAGCCAAAATGATTAAAGGTGATCTCAATTGATAGTTAATTAAACAAAGTTTGTATTGCGGTTTAAGAAATAAATAGTTGACTTATAGATTTGCTTTTATTTCATTTTCCGCTTAAGTGACCCCCATTACCTACATCTCCCCTAAGTATGTCTTAACACACCTTCAGAACAACACCATAATACTTACCTACATCTACATATTAATACCTACAACATTATCTGCCTACGCAACCTCTATTCATAGATTTGCGGAAGTTTCACTAATCACTTTGCCAAAGTCAGTGATTAATAGCAGTCGTACTTATTAATAGATGACTGTTACGTTAAATAGCGTCACGTTGTGCGTCGCTCGCTGAAAGTGAAGCGAGGCATGTCGGAGGTGGATCCGAGTGGAGATAAGGGTAGTCAGTCACACACGTCAGAGCGTTGGCGCCCCGCCAGCCGCCCGAGGCCGCCGCGTCACGGCTCTCGGGCCCCAGGCCCCCTGGCCCCCGCGCTCTCGCTTCACTACATCTTACGTAACACTGCAAAAACTAAACACTTAGTGCTTACGTCTAGCTTTCAATAATTTTAGACAGGCACATAAATTACAATCGCACGGTTGTCAGAGCAAAAGTGGGCCAACTCATATTTCATTTTTATTTATGCTAGGTATGTAGGTGCTACCTACGATAAGTAGTAGGTACTTATACAATTTTCAACTAGGTGCACTAACCTAAAGTCACTATTATAATAAAATAAACATAATTTCAAACCCGGGAAAACGTGAAATGTTAAGAGTTTCCTTTCAGGAAAATCCAATGACGTAATGTTTCCGTCGCGGAGGTCGACGATGAGCGAAGTGGAGGAGAAAAACGAAATCGTGCAACCCTATCATCGCGTAGCAATAAATAGTCGGTAGAAGAGAGAGAGAGAGAGAGAGAGAGAAGGTAAACCAAACCAAGTCCAACTGAAAATGGATATAAGTTTATGATCCGTTCTTTATCAAACAGGTGTCACGAGTTGACAACTTACCGCTCCAGCTGTTAACATAAACGACCTCAATAACTTTCTGGAAATTCTTTGACGGATTGAAACTGACTTTATGGGAAAATAAGATTGCAAATCCAAGTTCAACTTGTTAATGAAAAGTTGCCATCGCAGCTTTCATTCCAAATACATAGGTACATAAACATACAGCTTCTTCGCATGGGGTTATACATAAACTTAATAATATGCTACGACCTACCTGACCTTTCTGAAGAATATCACTAATTATTCTAATGATTAGTCGTAACCTTTGACTATCCAATAATGTTATTACGGCATAAACACTAGAGTGTAACAAAAGCAATAACAATATAAGTAGTACGTTGTTCTGCAACAATAACCCTTCGATCCCCCTCTATAATAATTAATTGAGTCTCGGTAACTCGTGCAAATGATAAGCTAGCAACTATATAGGGTCGTATAGACTGCTTGCACTCTTAATTACCCTTCAATATCAGGCCAGCAAGAATAGATTTAGATGTCAGCATTACAGCTATAGTTTGCTCGCCGCCACTTAGCAAGAGTTAAGTAGAAAAGTTAATGGAAAATGGCTATTATAAATGGCTATAGGTTTTAGATTGTGTTTTTTTTTTTCTGTAAGATATTATTCATAGGCTAAGACACAACCATTGTGCTCTTAATTTGTGTAGTTAGTTTCAAGTTTTACTAATGTAGAGTACAGTAGATCTACCTACCATATTAATAATATGTTTTGGTATTCTACTCTTTAATCTAAACCTAGAAGTATCAGACTATATTTACAGTTAGAACTTACCTATTTATCGTTATTAATCGAAAGCACTTAGGTAAGCTGGTTCCGGATTCGTTGGAAAATTCGATCGCTGTTTATATCGGATATAATTTTCGAATATTTGCATTAAAAAGAACTTTGTTCAGCAAAACTCGCTTATAAACATAAATTAAGCAAGATTTACCTTTATGGAGCGGACAAATTATAAATTGTACGATTTTCCAGTTGACAGTTAATTAGTGAGCGGATTTAGACAAGATTAGGGTATAGGATAGGTAGGTACATGTAATCCGTTACCTCATGCCTAATTACCCACGCGTTACGTGAATACACAGAAGTATCTCTAGGCAGGTAAGAGAAGTACCCAACGTATAATAATAATAAAAATACATAAATTAATAGTGTTTTATTGCAGGCATTATAAAAAGAAGCATTCACGAAAAAAAGTATGTTTATAAAATTAGCATAATTCACAAAAAACGAGAGTTTTAAGAAATGTAGGAAAATGTAACAAATGTAGATACTTATACTACCTAAGCAAGTGATTACCACTAGATTTATAACAAGTAATTACACCACGATTATGTCATTAGCAGCTAATAACGAATAAGTTAAATATTCACTACAATTTAATACTGATGATGACTAATTATTATTATCTCCGCACGGTATAAGTACGTGAAGATAAAATCCTACTTGAACTTTAATCAAGTATGCGCAGCGAGACGTAATTGAAAGTACGTAGATGTTATTAAAGCTGGCACTACAGTTCGCTTCATTAGCCCGCGCCGGATATCAGAAATGGACGCAATTTCCTGTTTTGATTAGCATACCAATCTATTTAATGGCTAATTAACTTATACGATACGGACTAACTGCGATGTAGACATTTACATTACTGAAAGGCAAGGCCTCCCTCCCTATCGTTTTGATAAGCACGTAAATTGATGCTTTAACTAATCGGTACCAACTAGGTAGAGCTGAGAAAATGGAATACCGTTGGCGTTTCAAACTCCTTTTTCTTTTAAAACTTATTGACCATTAAATCACCGCGGCAGTTTTATGAGTTCTCTTTCATCGTATCCTTCTTCGTGTTCATCGTGAATTTAGGTAGGTGTTATGATATATTTTTTCAGAAATAAGACTGTTGGAATTTTTATACTAACTTATACTTTTACAGCTTCAGGTTTTGTTATGATGCTGGTCGAAAAGAAAATATTTTCTACGTGCTCCATGATATTGGATCGCGTTATTGAACATTCCAATGAAATGTAACGCAATAAATATTGAAAGCAGGTAGCACGGGATCGTGGGCGGCTTTGACTTGATGTTTACAGTGGGCCTGGTGCGCCGCCTCGAGACCGCACCACTGCTCTATACGACGCACAACGAAGAGACGCCTCCGGTGCTGAACATTTTTAAAAGAAGATGCTTTCAAAACAAATACTATTTTGAATAATCATCACAAAACATATTCGAACCCGTATCCCAAAAGTAAAATGCTAATTCGGAGAAAACAGAATGGTTCGCAAAATCGCAACTTCGAGTCTTATAACGTTAAGGAAATCGTTGGCAATACAGGCGTGGAGTAAAATGAGGCAAAGATACAGGCGTGTGAGGGGGCGCGTGAGGGGTGCAGGGGTGCGAGCGCGGGTGTCCGCGGGGAGGGAGGGGGTGACGGGGGTGCCCGGCCGCCCTCAGTGTCGCGGAGGCTGCGGCCGGTTGCGTCGCCCTCCCTGTGTTACGCTGCCGCCCTGCCAAAACATTGCATTCTATATAAATTAATCAGAGCTTGATTTGTTTTGATATTTGCTCAACTAAATATATGCGAATTTATCAAGTTTTGGATAAAACTCTATTGAAATATTGTTACTGAATTAACCGGGACATAATTCAAGTCGAAAATATTATTTTAATTTAGTGGTAACGTTAGATGAGATTAAACTGTTTATCTTTCTCGTGAATTACTTGTGAAAGCATTTGTTTTCACCCTTCATGATATTATTATCATTCCTGCGTTCTTACGTAAGTATTGTTCATGATCGCTGAAAGAATTTATTGAAGGTTATTTCAGATAATAAATATTTATGTTCATCGTCGGAGTTCAGCTCATTTTTGATTTATATAATGGACGTGGCAATAATTAAGTTGATGCTGACAAACGTTCTGGAAGGAAACATTTTCTCTATCTGCCTAAAACTAATTGTTGATAACTGGAAAAGCTGTAGACATAGTTATTTTTAACTTCTATTTACTTTCTAAGCAGACCTACGACACAACCTTGACGATACATCCCTGTAGGGGTTTCACATAATTATAACTATTTATATTCGTAGCTAAAGATAGAGTAGCTTTTGTGATTCTAAATGAAAATGAGCTTTCTTAAGTTCATCAGAGGGCTGCACTCGTTTCTGAAGAGGGTCGCCACTCCACGTGAGGGCTTTACGGCTTGTCCAATTATAGATGTTCGCTTCAAGAGGTGTCAGAAGATAAGACGTTCACGTTTATTTTTAAATGTAGACAATGGAAAGGAATTTTGTGTTTTCATTTTGTCGACTACAGTAAAACTAATATAATTATCTGCCTATGGCATGCAATAGTTACATTACAGCTAAATATGTACATAAATTATAACTGCAATATAGATTGAAATAACGCTTGACATTTTTTTCGTAGCTTTGGAAATGTGTATGAGCTATGAGCAGGAACTTTTATAGTATTATAGTACTTACGTACTCTATGAAAAGATTATGTACCAAAACGATTAGATTGAACATCCTTTAGGTTATATCAATAATTACTTCTTCATGTTGGAATCGAACCTCTTAGCAGCATATACCTTCTGGCATACATCGTATTGACATTCATTCTTTTTTTATTTTACCAGGTCTCCCGACTTTTGACAAGCTACAAATACAGCGGTTGTGCCAAATACTTTTAAAAATAGAACATAAGTACTAACTGTAAACAACAACTAACAATCATGAAGCGGAGCACCATGGGTTGCTACAGAGCACCACACTCCTCGTTAATTGCCACCGCGCTAATCCTGTCATTAGCCGGCGCCTGTTACTGTGAGCTGACTTTATCTTCCAAAGACGAGATTAAAACAGTATCAAGTTCTCAAGCCCCACCGACTTTACCACTTAAAAAGCTTTACGCTAAACCATTAGAGACTACCGTGGCCTCAACGAGTGCATCTTCAACTACAAAGAATAGCTTTAAAACAACAAAAGCGTATGCGGCGACGGAGAGCCCGACTACCGCACGCCATTCAACTGCTAAAGTGTACACAAGCACAAAGGGGGTTGTGAAAAGTGCAAGAAGGCAAAAGTTAAACACTAGTTCTAGTGCCCTCGCGGCGCACTCGCCGGCGCGCCTGCACGAGCGGCTGGCGGCGATAGATTGCGACCTGCCCGTGCTGCCGCGCGAGTCTCGCCTCTGGCGCGGCAACGAGACGCATGAACTCAATCTGCCGGTCACTGTAAGTATACTCTCATGAATAATGTAATTTCACTGCACAATAAATAATTTTTCAGCTAGCTCATGATGAACCAACACACACAATCTAATAAAAATTTCGCTCGATTTCATCAATTTATTAATAAAAAAAACAACATAGCCGCTCCTTGTTTCGTAGACAAAAATCCCTTTGGATAATGTGGACAATATTGGTAAGTATTTATTAACACACCGTTGTTATGGCAGATGCTGTTCATTTTCTTGATATGTTACGCCTAGGGAACTGACCTCTTTGTGTATTCGTATCAGCCTCAAGATGATCACTGTTATATGGCTGTCCCCACAGACCGCTACGGGTGGCTACTAATTACAAACATTTTGTGGGAATTATTCCTCAGTTCCATACATGATTCACTGGTTGTAAGTATTAGGTAACTGCAGCTACGTGACGTAAAATTAAGTAAAAAGTTAATCACCCTGCTCAAGTATATGATTTTCTGCATAGTTATTTGTAATGTTTGTGAACCGTTAGCGTTATCTAGGTAGTCTTTCCATTAAGAGTTTCAGAGTGTACCAACACGTAAATATAGCGTCCCCTGATTGTGTCGTGGGTTAATTAATCCGTCACACGAAGTCGCGGACTACACGCACGACCGACTAATTGCTAAACACAATCAGCTTTTTTAAATTCATTTTTACAAAGTTTATTACATCCGTCACGCCTAAATTCATTTATTAGATAGGTAACTCGGTCGCTGGAAGCAAAAGAGTATTGTGCATTTATAGGTCACTGAATTAAATTGTATTAAACCTAAGGTTTAGTTCGCATTGAGTCAAGGATAGACAAAGCACCAATTATGCCTGAGAAAGTAAACTACTCTGTACAGGGACAGTAGATGGGGTGTCCTGAACATTTCAGTTTGACTGTTATCGTGAATAGTGTGTGAAAACTAATTTCTCAACCTTTTCACAAAATCGATGACGATGTTGAGGCCTGTACCTTACAGAGTTACAGGTCAGTTCCAATTTTCGACATGCTCTTCAAAAAGTCGTCCAAGTAAATCGGATAATACTAAGCCGGATCTGTGAGGATATTTAGTTACAAGTAGTTAAGCTCTTCTTCGTAAGAGGACACCTATTAGGGTCCATATTAATTGAGTGCCATCCTGGCTAATGCTCGGTACTTGAATTATCGGAAGCGGCTATACCTTACTAATCCACCAGAAAGTGAAGTACGTACCTAACGTGCCGTAATTCTCAGGGTAAATACGACCCGTAGTATTATTTTTATAGGAAAAGGTGTTTTTATGTCTTTGTTTACGGGTGCGGAATACTAAACATTCTCAAGGATTGAATCTATCATGATTAGAAATAATGCGGCAAAAACTTCCTCATAGGAAACTTCAAGTAAAGTTTTGTACCCTAATTAATTGATTGTGCTTTAAGCACCATGACGTTCATTCTCCTCATTCAGTTGCCTCCAGATGTAAACTGGCGATAATCTCTTCATATGATGTTTGTCACACTCATACGTGAACCACTTAGTAGATCTTGAAAATTATGACATCAAAAACTAGAAATAGTCGGTGAAAATTGGCCAAGTACGTGTCAGACCAAGCACATTGTAGGGTTCCGTGGTTGGGATGAATTTATCCCAAGATGAAACTGAGCATTGTGGTTGAAAACATGTTCTACGATACATTATAACACTGCAAATATAAATTAGTCGACAAATAAATAAATAAATATAAATAAACTTGTAAAGCCTACTTAGCTGTGATAGTTTTCCTCATAACTTCGTTATATACCCTACTACCGTGATTTAAAGCTTAAAATTTCTCTGACTTTAAAGTTTAAAATTTCACAAATGGATCATATGTGCATCTGGATTGAGGGCCCATTTTTTAAACCTTTGTCAAACGTAACAAGACTTATAGGGAAATTAGTTAAAAATAGTAAAAACTTAAAGCAATGGGCCATAAATTTCTTAAACGTGAATTAAAACTGTTATGATTAAATAACTTGGGCCCTCAGTCCAGACGCTTGCATAAAGTGGCATAGCTTAAATCTCAGTAAGTACTATCTCTGGGTTAATAATTTTTATTTAACAATTTAGTTAAGAATTTCTTAAATATTTTAAGAAATTTCCAAATCTGTTGAATATGACATTACAGATTTATGGCGGTATATCTAGGGCCCTCACTTCATTATTGTTTGTACTGAGGAATCTGCAAAACATGGATTTATCTGAAGAAATACATAAACGCGACTTCAACATGTTTTACTTAGATACTTATGTGAATTAGTTAAAAAGAAATAATGACACGAAAGTTAATTGTTATGTAGTAAATGAAAGTCGAATTTGACTAAAACATCTGAACTGAGAGCCCAACATTTTCGGCTTTATTGACTAGGCTCAACCTCATAGATTAACGCAAATTAGAATAAGATTTTTAACTATTTCTTAACTAAATTTGAACATATCGACCGTTCTTCTAAATATCATACTTTAAGATAAAATCTATTTTGAACTTATTATAAGAGAAAAAATTGTAGGGTGACCATAATGTTCATAGTAATTACATGTACATTTTGTTAAGCCCAGTCAAAAATTCATAATTTTTGCAGCTAAAAGTATTATATATGTACCTACTGTTTACAATTTTGTTTTCTTTATCTTTAATGTTATTTTTATTTAGCATATTTTTACAGCTTTAACAGTGTTTGCATAAAATGAAAGGCAAACTATATACGAACTTACTTATATGAAAATAACAAAATGTAATTTGTATTTAAATATAATTTCTAAAAAACACAATTTACCAAAAAAGAATACCGAGCAAAGCTCAAGCATCCAGGTACTATATATTTACGCGTTGACTTGAGAACCTCTTCCGTTTTTTTTTTTCATTGGTTAAAAATTATATTACACCTACATTTGGTTTCTTTGATATTTTTTTTCCTGTCAATAATTATTTAAATTTAAAAATATAATAATATACGCTTTAGTTTAAACCCAGTAATCAGCCATTCTCGATAACGATGAAACAGCTAAATGATTAACATAGGAAAAATACGTGACATGTTATTCTACAAATGTAATAGGCAATATTGAAATGATCTAGGTACTTACTTTGATATCACAAAACGGAAACACTGATATTATTCGTATTTACTGCACTATTTAATTATTGTACCACACGAAACACAATCGCTTCCGACAGTTCAAGCAACAAATATTTACTTAGTCGCTTAAAAATTGCTTTCTATACACACAGACATACAGATACAGGTACATACAGATCACTCTAGAAAAGTAACAAATCGTATCTAGCCCACAATTTTTTAATTTTTCTTCTTTGAAAATGGAGTCTTATAGTTGCACTCGAAACTGAAAATAACTTCGCTCACTTGCAATTTCGTATTTTTAGGATGTAAGACTATTTTAAGGTTACATTTATGTGAAATAAAAGTTTTTTTTTTATAATTATGCTGGTCGTGTTTTATTTATCGAAATGTATCCCTATGGATCACTGTCATATAAGTAGTTCATCGTATATAGTTTGCCTTTCATTTTATGCAAACACTGTTAAAGCTGTAAAAATATGCTAAATAAAAATGACAATAAAGATAAAGAAAACAAAATTGTAAATAGTAGGTACATATATAATACTTTAACTGCAAAAATTATGACTTTTTGACTGCGCTTAACAAAATGTACATGTAATTAATATGAATATTATGGTCACCCTACAAATTTTTCTCTTATAATAAGTTCAAAATCGATTTTCTCTTAAAGTATGATATTTAGAAGAACGGTCGATATGTTCAAATTTAGTTAAGAAATAGTTAAAAATCTTATTCTAATTTGCGTTAATCTATGAGGTTGAGCCTAGTCAATAAAGCCGAAAATGTTGGGCTCTCAGTTCAGATGTTTTAGTCAAATTCGACTTTCATTTACTACATAACAATTAACTTTCGTGTCATTATTTCTTTTTAACTAATTCACATAAATTTCTAAGTAAAACATGTTGAAGTCGCATTTATGTATTTCTTCAGATAAATCCATGTTTTGCAGATTCCTCAGTACAAACAATAATGAAGTAAGGGCCCTAGATATACCGCCATAAATCTGTAATGTCATATTCAACAGATTTGGAAATTTCTTAAAATATTTAAGAAATTCTTAACTAAATTGTTAAATAAAAAATATTAACCCAGAGATAGTACTTACTGAGATTTAAGCTATGCCACTTTATGCAAGCGTCTGGACTGAGGGCCCAAGTTATTTAATCATAACAGTTTTAATTCACGTTTAAGAAATTTATGGCCCATTGCTTTAAGTTTTTACTATTTTTAACTAATTTCCCTATAAGTCTTATTACGTTTGGCAAGGTTTTAAAAAATGGGCCCTCAATCCAGATGCACATATGGATCATGTGCATCTGGATTGAGGGCCCATTTTTTAAACCTTTGTCAAACGTAACAAGACTTATAGGGAAATTAGTTAAAAATAGTAAAAACTTAAAGCAATGGGCCATAAATTTCTTAAACGTGAATTAAAACTGTTATGATTAAATAACTTGGGCCCTCAGTCCAGACGCTTGCATAAAGTGGCATAGCTTAAATCTCAGTAAGTACTATCTCTGGGTTAATAATTTTTATTTAACAATTTAGTTAAGAATTTCTTAAATATTTTAAGAAATTTCCAAATCTGTTGAATATGACATTACAGATTTATGGCGGTATATCTAGGGCCCTCACTTCATTATTGTTTGTACTGAGGAATCTGCAAAACATGGATTTATCTGAAGAAATACATAAACGCGACTTCAACATGTTTTACTTAGATACTTATGTGAATTAGTTAAAAAGAAATAATGACACGAAAGTTAATTGTTATGTAGTAAATGAAAGTCGAATTTGACTAAAACATCTGAACTGAGAGCCCAACATTTTCGGCTTTATTGACTAGGCTCAACCTCATAGATTAACGCAAATTAGAATAAGATTTTTAACTATTTCTTAACTAAATTTGAACATATCGACCGTTCTTCTAAATATCATACTTTAAGATAAAATCTATTTTGAACTTATTATAAGAGAAAAAATTGTAGGGTGACCATAATGTTCATAGTAATTACATGTACATTTTGTTAAGCCCAGTCAAAAATTCATAATTTTTGCAGCTAAAAGTATTATATATGTACCTACTGTTTACAATTTTGTTTTCTTTATCTTTAATGTTATTTTTATTTAGCATATTTTTACAGCTTTAACAGTGTTTGCATAAAATGAAAGGCAAACTATATACGAACTTACTTATATGAAAATAACAAAATGTAATTTGTATTTAAATATAATTTCTAAAAAACACAATTTACCAAAAAAGAATACCGAGCAAAGCTCAAGCATCCAGGTACTATATATTTACGCGTTGACTTGAGAACCTCTTCCGTTTTTTTTTTTCATTGGTTAAAAATTATATTACACCTACATTTGGTTTCTTTGATATTTTTTTTCCTGTCAATAATTATTTAAATTTAAAAATATAATAATATACGCTTTAGTTTAAACCCAGTAATCAGCCATTCTCGATAACGATGAAACAGCTAAATGATTAACATAGGAAAAATACGTGACATGTTATTCTACAAATGTAATAGGCAATATTGAAATGATCTAGGTACTTACTTTGATATCACAAAACGGAAACACTGATATTATTCGTATTTACTGCACTATTTAATTATTGTACCACACGAAACACAATCGCTTCCGACAGTTCAAGCAACAAATATTTACTTAGTCGCTTAAAAATTGCTTTCTATACACACAGACATACAGATACAGGTACATACAGATCACTCTAGAAAAGTAACAAATCGTATCTAGCCCACAATTTTTTAATTTTTCTTCTTTGAAAATGGAGTCTTATAGTTGCACTCGAAACTGAAAATAACTTCGCTCACTTGCAATTTCGTATTTTTAGGATGTAAGACTATTTTAAGGTTACATTTATGTGAAATAAAAGTTTTTTTTTTATAATTATGCTGGTCGTGTTTTATTTATCGAAATGTATCCCTATGGATCACTGTCATATAAGTAGTTCATCGTATATAGTTTGCCTTTCATTTTATGCAAACACTGTTAAAGCTGTAAAAATATGCTAAATAAAAATGACAATAAAGATAAAGAAAACAAAATTGTAAATAGTAGGTACATATATAATACTTTAACTGCAAAAATTATGACTTTTTGACTGCGCTTAACAAAATGTACATGTAATTAATATGAATATTATGGTCACCCTACAAATTTTTCTCTTATAATAAGTTCAAAATCGATTTTCTCTTAAAGTATGATATTTAGAAGAACGGTCGATATGTTCAAATTTAGTTAAGAAATAGTTAAAAATCTTATTCTAATTTGCGTTAATCTATGAGGTTGAGCCTAGTCAATAAAGCCGAAAATGTTGGGCTCTCAGTTCAGATGTTTTAGTCAAATTCGACTTTCATTTACTACATAACAATTAACTTTCGTGTCATTATTTCTTTTTAACTAATTCACATAAATTTCTAAGTAAAACATGTTGAAGTCGCATTTATGTATTTCTTCAGATAAATCCATGTTTTGCAGATTCCTCAGTACAAACAATAATGAAGTAAGGGCCCTAGATATACCGCCATAAATCTGTAATGTCATATTCAACAGATTTGGAAATTTCTTAAAATATTTAAGAAATTCTTAACTAAATTGTTAAATAAAAAATATTAACCCAGAGATAGTACTTACTGAGATTTAAGCTATGCCACTTTATGCAAGCGTCTGGACTGAGGGCCCAAGTTATTTAATCATAACAGTTTTAATTCACGTTTAAGAAATTTATGGCCCATTGCTTTAAGTTTTTACTATTTTTAACTAATTTCCCTATAAGTCTTATTACGTTTGGCAAGGTTTTAAAAAATGGGCCCTCAATCCAGATGCACATATGGATCATGTGCATCTGGATTGAGGGCCCATTTTTTAAACCTTTGTCAAACGTAACAAGACTTATAGGGAAATTAGTTAAAAATAGTAAAAACTTAAAGCAATGGGCCATAAATTTCTTAAACGTGAATTAAAACTGTTATGATTAAATAACTTGGGCCCTCAGTCCAGACGCTTGCATAAAGTGGCATAGCTTAAATCTCAGTAAGTACTATCTCTGGGTTAATAATTTTTATTTAACAATTTAGTTAAGAATTTCTTAAATATTTTAAGAAATTTCCAAATCTGTTGAATATGACATTACAGATTTATGGCGGTATATCTAGGGCCCTCACTTCATTATTGTTTGTACTGAGGAATCTGCAAAACATGGATTTATCTGAAGAAATACATAAACGCGACTTCAACATGTTTTACTTAGATACTTATGTGAATTAGTTAAAAAGAAATAATGACACGAAAGTTAATTGTTATGTAGTAAATGAAAGTCGAATTTGACTAAAACATCTGAACTGAGAGCCCAACATTTTCGGCTTTATTGACTAGGCTCAACCTCATAGATTAACGCAAATTAGAATAAGATTTTTAACTATTTCTTAACTAAATTTGAACATATCGACCGTTCTTCTAAATATCATACTTTAAGATAAAATCTATTTTGAACTTATTATAAGAGAAAAAATTGTAGGGTGACCATAATGTTCATAGTAATTACATGTACATTTTGTTAAGCCCAGTCAAAAATTCATAATTTTTGCAGCTAAAAGTATTATATATGTACCTACTGTTTACAATTTTGTTTTCTTTATCTTTAATGTTATTTTTATTTAGCATATTTTTACAGCTTTAACAGTGTTTGCATAAAATGAAAGGCAAACTATATACGAACTTACTTATATGAAAATAACAAAATGTAATTTGTATTTAAATATAATTTCTAAAAAACACAATTTACCAAAAAAGAATACCGAGCAAAGCTCAAGCATCCAGGTACTATATATTTACGCGTTGACTTGAGAACCTCTTCCGTTTTTTTTTTTCATTGGTTAAAAATTATATTACACCTACATTTGGTTTCTTTGATATTTTTTTTCCTGTCAATAATTATTTAAATTTAAAAATATAATAATATACGCTTTAGTTTAAACCCAGTAATCAGCCATTCTCGATAACGATGAAACAGCTAAATGATTAACATAGGAAAAATACGTGACATGTTATTCTACAAATGTAATAGGCAATATTGAAATGATCTAGGTACTTACTTTGATATCACAAAACGGAAACACTGATATTATTCGTATTTACTGCACTATTTAATTATTGTACCACACGAAACACAATCGCTTCCGACAGTTCAAGCAACAAATATTTACTTAGTCGCTTAAAAATTGCTTTCTATACACACAGACATACAGATACAGGTACATACAGATCACTCTAGAAAAGTAACAAATCGTATCTAGCCCACAATTTTTTAATTTTTCTTCTTTGAAAATGGAGTCTTATAGTTGCACTCGAAACTGAAAATAACTTCGCTCACTTGCAATTTCGTATTTTTAGGATGTAAGACTATTTTAAGGTTACATTTATGTGAAATAAAAGTTTTTTTTTTATAATTATGCTGGTCGTGTTTTATTTATCGAAATGTATCCCTATGGATCACTGTCATATAAGTAGTTCATCGTATATAGTTTGCCTTTCATTTTATGCAAACACTGTTAAAGCTGTAAAAATATGCTAAATAAAAATGACAATAAAGATAAAGAAAACAAAATTGTAAATAGTAGGTACATATATAATACTTTAACTGCAAAAATTATGACTTTTTGACTGCGCTTAACAAAATGTACATGTAATTAATATGAATATTATGGTCACCCTACAAATTTTTCTCTTATAATAAGTTCAAAATCGATTTTCTCTTAAAGTATGATATTTAGAAGAACGGTCGATATGTTCAAATTTAGTTAAGAAATAGTTAAAAATCTTATTCTAATTTGCGTTAATCTATGAGGTTGAGCCTAGTCAATAAAGCCGAAAATGTTGGGCTCTCAGTTCAGATGTTTTAGTCAAATTCGACTTTCATTTACTACATAACAATTAACTTTCGTGTCATTATTTCTTTTTAACTAATTCACATAAATTTCTAAGTAAAACATGTTGAAGTCGCATTTATGTATTTCTTCAGATAAATCCATGTTTTGCAGATTCCTCAGTACAAACAATAATGAAGTAAGGGCCCTAGATATACCGCCATAAATCTGTAATGTCATATTCAACAGATTTGGAAATTTCTTAAAATATTTAAGAAATTCTTAACTAAATTGTTAAATAAAAAATATTAACCCAGAGATAGTACTTACTGAGATTTAAGCTATGCCACTTTATGCAAGCGTCTGGACTGAGGGCCCAAGTTATTTAATCATAACAGTTTTAATTCACGTTTAAGAAATTTATGGCCCATTGCTTTAAGTTTTTACTATTTTTAACTAATTTCCCTATAAGTCTTATTACGTTTGGCAAGGTTTTAAAAAATGGGCCCTCAATCCAGATGCACATATGGATCATGTGCATCTGGATTGAGGGCCCATTTTTTAAACCTTTGTCAAACGTAACAAGACTTATAGGGAAATTAGTTAAAAATAGTAAAAACTTAAAGCAATGGGCCATAAATTTCTTAAACGTGAATTAAAACTGTTATGATTAAATAACTTGGGCCCTCAGTCCAGACGCTTGCATAAAGTGGCATAGCTTAAATCTCAGTAAGTACTATCTCTGGGTTAATAATTTTTATTTAACAATTTAGTTAAGAATTTCTTAAATATTTTAAGAAATTTCCAAATCTGTTGAATATGACATTACAGATTTATGGCGGTATATCTAGGGCCCTCACTTCATTATTGTTTGTACTGAGGAATCTGCAAAACATGGATTTATCTGAAGAAATACATAAACGCGACTTCAACATGTTTTACTTAGATACTTATGTGAATTAGTTAAAAAGAAATAATGACACGAAAGTTAATTGTTATGTAGTAAATGAAAGTCGAATTTGACTAAAACATCTGAACTGAGAGCCCAACATTTTCGGCTTTATTGACTAGGCTCAACCTCATAGATTAACGCAAATTAGAATAAGATTTTTAACTATTTCTTAACTAAATTTGAACATATCGACCGTTCTTCTAAATATCATACTTTAAGATAAAATCTATTTTGAACTTATTATAAGAGAAAAAATTGTAGGGTGACCATAATGTTCATAGTAATTACATGTACATTTTGTTAAGCCCAGTCAAAAATTCATAATTTTTGCAGCTAAAAGTATTATATATGTACCTACTGTTTACAATTTTGTTTTCTTTATCTTTAATGTTATTTTTATTTAGCATATTTTTACAGCTTTAACAGTGTTTGCATAAAATGAAAGGCAAACTATATACGAACTTACTTATATGAAAATAACAAAATGTAATTTGTATTTAAATATAATTTCTAAAAAACACAATTTACCAAAAAAGAATACCGAGCAAAGCTCAAGCATCCAGGTACTATATATTTACGCGTTGACTTGAGAACCTCTTCCGTTTTTTTTTTTCATTGGTTAAAAATTATATTACACCTACATTTGGTTTCTTTGATATTTTTTTTCCTGTCAATAATTATTTAAATTTAAAAATATAATAATATACGCTTTAGTTTAAACCCAGTAATCAGCCATTCTCGATAACGATGAAACAGCTAAATGATTAACATAGGAAAAATACGTGACATGTTATTCTACAAATGTAATAGGCAATATTGAAATGATCTAGGTACTTACTTTGATATCACAAAACGGAAACACTGATATTATTCGTATTTACTGCACTATTTAATTATTGTACCACACGAAACACAATCGCTTCCGACAGTTCAAGCAACAAATATTTACTTAGTCGCTTAAAAATTGCTTTCTATACACACAGACATACAGATACAGGTACATACAGATCACTCTAGAAAAGTAACAAATCGTATCTAGCCCACAATTTTTTAATTTTTCTTCTTTGAAAATGGAGTCTTATAGTTGCACTCGAAACTGAAAATAACTTCGCTCACTTGCAATTTCGTATTTTTAGGATGTAAGACTATTTTAAGGTTACATTTATGTGAAATAAAAGTTTTTTTTTTATAATTATGCTGGTCGTGTTTTATTTATCGAAATGTATCCCTATGGATCACTGTCATATAAGTAGTTCATCGTATATAGTTTGCCTTTCATTTTATGCAAACACTGTTAAAGCTGTAAAAATATGCTAAATAAAAATGACAATAAAGATAAAGAAAACAAAATTGTAAATAGTAGGTACATATATAATACTTTAACTGCAAAAATTATGACTTTTTGACTGCGCTTAACAAAATGTACATGTAATTAATATGAATATTATGGTCACCCTACAAATTTTTCTCTTATAATAAGTTCAAAATCGATTTTCTCTTAAAGTATGATATTTAGAAGAACGGTCGATATGTTCAAATTTAGTTAAGAAATAGTTAAAAATCTTATTCTAATTTGCGTTAATCTATGAGGTTGAGCCTAGTCAATAAAGCCGAAAATGTTGGGCTCTCAGTTCAGATGTTTTAGTCAAATTCGACTTTCATTTACTACATAACAATTAACTTTCGTGTCATTATTTCTTTTTAACTAATTCACATAAATTTCTAAGTAAAACATGTTGAAGTCGCATTTATGTATTTCTTCAGATAAATCCATGTTTTGCAGATTCCTCAGTACAAACAATAATGAAGTAAGGGCCCTAGATATACCGCCATAAATCTGTAATGTCATATTCAACAGATTTGGAAATTTCTTAAAATATTTAAGAAATTCTTAACTAAATTGTTAAATAAAAAATATTAACCCAGAGATAGTACTTACTGAGATTTAAGCTATGCCACTTTATGCAAGCGTCTGGACTGAGGGCCCAAGTTATTTAATCATAACAGTTTTAATTCACGTTTAAGAAATTTATGGCCCATTGCTTTAAGTTTTTACTATTTTTAACTAATTTCCCTATAAGTCTTATTACGTTTGGCAAGGTTTTAAAAAATGGGCCCTCAATCCAGATGCACATATGGATCATTTAATCGAAAAATTGTTTTCAAAAACCCGTATATTTTTAAGGACCTATCCAAGGACATCTTAAACGATGGGTAAAACGCGAAACAAAAAATCCTCACTTAACGTGTAGAGATTTTTTACTAATACGTATAACTATGTCAAATTACAGCTTTCTAGTACTAAGAGTCTCTTAGATAAGTTGTGGACAGGTAAACTGACATATATATGGCGAAAGTATAAGGGTTTCTTTTTGATTAGGGAACCCAAAAAATTCAAAAATAAATGACGCAAAAGTAACGTGTTGATTTTTCTTATTATTGTTAATAGTTTGGATTAACGGAACGATTATAATTTTCCTCCATATATAGTGGACTGGGTGTCGAACATTTTTCAAGAATCGGGCTGCCATGTGAATGTTGAAAACTTTCGTGCGCTTAGAAACTGATGTTACAACAAAAGATAATAGGTACATGTTTCAGATAGCGGAAACATAATTAATGGGTTCCTATAATTCACTATTCGTTATCTAAAGCTACGGCACGTTCAGCGTAGCTTCGTAGACTAAAATAACATAACATTTGTTATTTGAGTGGGCTAGGGTATTGTTATTCAGGTCTTACGACCGTTTTTTAAATTGTATTTATCAGATTACGACTTGGCGGCTGGATATAGTGCAGTCAATATCTGCAGCATAACTAACAATTTGTTTTGCCCTACAGCTTTTAGTACAAGTTACGTTTTATTTTAATTTTGTAACGAGTCAGTTCAAAAATCTCTCTCTCTCTCATTTTACTGATCTTTTCATAGCATCGTACAATAACTCATCTTTTAGCAGTAATTGGATTAAAATTCGCACATCCCTCTACATTTGTGTTATTTAAATGAGCATAGCAAAAGTCTTCCATACTACGTTGCATATCGATCACAAGCAAGGTTATACATTTGTCAGGGTCAAACTGTCTTTTCTTTGCAATCGATTTTAGCCATCGAGAACTCTTTGTGATGAATGATTGCGAACAATATAACAAATATTGTAGATTACCACCTACCTCTATAACAAACATGAAATGCTGTTCGTTGGTTAGCGCGTCGCTTGCAAACCGTTTGATCCGTTTTCCCTGTTGTTTATTTTAATATGTTGGTGATAGTCCGAATCAAGTTTTATGGAAAGAAAAATTGGAAAAGTTTCCCTTTGGGCGTCCTTTTTTGTATCAATTATTGAAATTCGGACTGGACAACGTCTATCGGGGAAACTAGTTTACCAAAATATTTCTGTTTTGTAACCTTCTTCGTATGCCTAGTCCATTGTTTTGTGTTAGTATTGAAACACATTATACGCACTTAATGGCGTTACGAAGCTTGTAGCAGTTTCAGCCATAAATAAGACACAAGACATGAATGTACTAAACTTAATCTCCGTAGGCAATTTATACAATGTCTTTTCTTCCGCTCCCTTATTTCAGAGCATAATATTCTTGTTCGCACAACTTTGATCGTGACAGCAGCGAGCATGCCGAGGTCAAATACATAAACTATAAATCGTCTTACTGAACGAGAAATAAGGAAAAAAGCTTTTTTGCTCCAGTGGTTGAACTCCATTCATTACTTCTGTTAAGGAAAACGTCTAATCCATTATTTATGTACGATTGGACTGTTGTGGTGTCTTCGTGACGATGGAACGAAGCTTTTGACTGTAATAGAATTGTTTTATTTAGTAAAGTCAATCATATATGTATTATTTTTATTTCAATCGGAGACTAACATATTAAGCTCAGAGAAGTCAGAGATCATGTTTCTAGTGTGGTTGCACATTATCGTAACTATAACAGTTTAATGTCAACGTTACTCACTTCTATTCTTTACGAGTATATCGTCGCTCGTGGTAATATTCTATTTTGTAGCGGTACATGTCTGATGCTCACCTCTTAGTTTAAAATTCATTCGTTCTAAGCTGCTACTAAAAGCTCACAGTCAAGGACCACTTTAATGCATATTAAATGATACAGTAAATATGACAGGGGCCATTTCAATTACTATTCACAGAGGTTGACTTGATAATTAATTAATGTGTGTGTGACTTTGTGGTGGTGCGGATGGCGGAGGAGTGCGGTGGCACTGGGGGAACGGGGGGCGCGGTGCCAGGAGCGGCCGAGGAGGAGTGCCCCCCGGTCATCGTGTCGTGGGAGGGCTCCGCCGATATTCAGAGCGGAGATATCCTCATCGTGCGCATCGCGGACTCCTTGCTCCTCGACACCTTTGGCCAGCTCGACGTCAAGAACGGCACTCCTGAGGCGAACGTTTCACACACAGATGGGGAAAGGTCAGCTTTATTAATAGAACTGTAAATCTGTGACCTATATCGTCGCCGGCAGCTTTAGGCAGTGACCTGTACCAGCTCAGCGAATCGTTATAGCGATTGATTTTCCAGGGTACATCGCACGCTGCTACAGCCGGCCGTGTACCAGGTGACGCGCCAGGGCCATGAGCACTGCGACGTGTCCGACGGCATGTTACTGGACATCACTCCGCTCGACGAGCGCGGCGCCAAGCTCTTCACACTCTACGATAAGGATCTGACTGAAGGCGTCAATTTACTTATAGGTATCCAAAATATAGGGCATCGCTTAGCAATGTAAATTTATAATATACTTTGTTGAACAAATATTGCGTGAAGGTAAGCTATGTAGGTGCTATGAAGGTGCTATTATAACGTGAGCGATGAAACGATTGTTATAGACCGGAAAACGGAACAAAATATAGAACGGAAGTGCGAGGCACAAAACGTCAACGACAGCGGATGGTATTATTCTACGATCGCGCAATAGATATGTGCGGAATTCTCTTCGTATAATGCATTGCGTGCCAAAGTAAGCGGCGTGAAAACTCATCGACTCGTTCTATTTGTTACCTTTTCGAGTTTTACTGCTAGATAATGTTTTATGGAAATGTCGTAAAACACACAACGAGGTTTTATCACTTGTATCTGTTTCAGTTGTTTCTGAAAACTGGAAAACTCAATGTGTGCGACTTAAAGTAACCGTGAAATCGGACAACTGCGGTGAGTCTCAAGACTGTTCTGGAAAGGGTGTGTGTTACACTAACGTTTCAATGGTACGTGATAGATAGATGTAGTTTGTGATAAGGGTATTGTGGGTGACAGAGTAATCGATGTGTTGTGTTCGTAGGAAGGGTACGAGTGCCAGTGCTGTCCGGGTTACGTGGGACCGCACTGCGAGGAGCGCGATGCGTGCACTCCGTCGCCGTGCCTTAACAACGGCATATGTGTCGACCTCACGCAACCTCTGAACGGCGCCAACTACCGCTGTCTCTGCCCTTATGGTACACATAAACATTTACTATACTCTAAAATGTATATTTCATGTGACACTCAGCCATATTTTGGTTTGAGTTTATGGATACTTACCCTGAAAGTAGAGTATGTTTATTTCAATACGAGGCATCGATATTTAGCAAGAATATTATGAGGTACCTCACTAAAAACAAACATAATCATTATCTTATACCACGACACTGGTCGATAATATAAGTGGTTCAATTATGGTGAATGAGATTATGTAACGATAAATCTTTTCTATGAAGAGAATACAATGAACAAATACGGGATTTGTTGAATCGGCTATCCACCAGACAAAAGTAAGCTTTTCCCTCAGTCGATTTCATTCATTCATCCGCTTCGATTCCATTTCGATTTCAGACTTACATAATACGAAAATCGAATAAGGAGTAACCGACTATATCTAGATGACCCGTAAATAGAGTCGTCCAAAGCTAGCGTGTTTGTGTGGAGACACGTAAGAAAGTAGAGGACGCGAGAGATTGTATTCTGATTGCTGAGTCGATGCCCGCAAGGGATTTGATAGGATTTGTTATACGGTTTAACTTGTCGTATATATTTAGAGATACTTTAGACATCTGACAACTTCTATCCATCTAGACAGAATACAAAGTCACGGCTTGACCTCAAAACTGTATCAGTGAAAGGAGAGAATATAGATTGGTAGCGCTGGAGGGCAAATGTATGACATCTACCCACTCGCTACATGCAGATAAAAACAATTTTATAAGCGTTTCAAAAATGAATTTTGTTTTTGGTGAACTGAGCGTCGATGTGACGCAATCTGGTCACCGCATGGCGCGCTGTGTTACATTAACGTAACTTTGCAACCGTTCTGCACGTCCATAAGTAATGTGTATCATGTATTGTGGATATATCCATATATATGAATTTTACATATTCCAATATACATGGCATAACGGTATAAATACAGGGAAAGGCCACGGCATGGTTTCCCCCTCATTATTTTCATTTTAGATTTAATTTGAATAAATCAGCATAAACCTTTTTTATTCTTTGTTGAACATTTTAACTCAAACAGAAGCTTTCAAAACTTCTGTAAAGTAATTTGATATTAAGAATTTGGATTTGGAGTTTGATAAACAATTTGGGATCCATATTTTTTTGACATTCTTTTCTGTATTTTATTTGAGTACCTATGTTTCGTGTGGTGTGTATAGTAAGTCCGTGTCGTGTCGGACGTATAGAATAGCATCAGCTCATTTCGTCCCAGGCGAAGGTGACGTCGTACAAGGTGACTAAGGGCAACAGTATTCTCTAAGGATTTTACCACCATACTGCCATCGTCAACCCGCCTGCAAAGCGTGGCGATTATGGCAAAACTCCCCAAATTGGGAGAGGCCTATATCCCGCAGTGGACGACTTATGAGAGAAATGATGATGCATCGTGATTGATATAATTTCTTATATTTATATAAGTACGTAAAATGTATTACATCGATTATCCATTTAGGTTTTACGGGCAGAAAATGTGAACGGGACCCGTGCTACTCATCGCCATGTTTGAACGGTGGCTCGTGTATGAGTATGGCAATGAATGGCTCGACTACTTTCCACTGCGCGTGCGCGGACGGCTGGACAGGCGCGCACTGCGAGCTCTCTATAACCGGAGGCGCCTGCGCGTCCAATCCTTGCGTCAAGGGTATCTGTATCGAACAGACTGATAACGACGCTGATGGACAGGATTATCGCTGCTTCTGTCAACCGGGTGAGGATATCTAAATATTTATTTCCGCTAGCTTCATCTGTTAGATTAATGACACTTAGATAAACGATACTTAATAACGGTACTTTTTTAAATTAATTTAATTAATTTGACTCACACATTTCTTTTTAACTTTAATTAGGCTTTTTAATGTATTGTTTTGTGCATGTGATAATTTTATTTAATTAATGTAATGTTCAACACAATTGTTAATTGTTATGAATAAATGAAATAATTACAAACAGGTTAAAACATTCCCCTCCTTAGCGTACCGCCGCATTTGGGTAAAAAGAGCTTTAACTAAAACGAAGTTTGGTAGCAATTATATTATTATTCAGGTACGAGAAACATAAATATTTAGATTTGATAATAAACTATAATTAAAAAACACATACTGCAAGCAACGTACGTTACCACGTTACGTTACGTTATGTATTTTACCACAAATATCAGGGCCTCTAAATCGGATAGTGAGTAATTAGAGTCACCTAACAAAGTTACTATTCAACTTGGTAGAACTAAAATACGGGTGAAATAAACAACAGTCAGAAGGCCTCCACTGCGCTTGGCAAGCTTCTTATTGATAACTAGCTTCTGCCTGCGACTTCGTCCGCGTCAAATTTTTGCTCCCCTGACCCTCCCCGTCGCATCGAATTGCCAACTAGTTTTCAACCATTTTTTATTGCTGCTCCACTCCTTTTGATTGTAGCGTAATGTTATATAACCTATAGCCTTCCTCAATAAATAGGCTACCCAACACAAAAATATTTTTTCAATTCGGATCAGTAGTTCCTGAGATTAGCGCCTTCAACTAAGCAAACAAACTCTTCAGCTTTATAATATAAGTATATGTATAGATAGTGTATACATTAGGACTATAACAAGCCCGTTGGTGACTGAAACCATTGTAAGAAAGATGTTACCATTAAAACAAGTAGGTACTTATAATGTAGTAGAATAATATTTTAATATGATTCCTATAATTCCTCTTCGTAAAGTTCCTAAGTGAGATAAATCGGCTATTAGCGTTCGCCACATATCCTGGGATTACGAAACTTGAATACGTTTGTAACAATACGGATCTAATGATAGACTATTTCCCCAAATCAGTCGCGCCATTTATGCTGGAAATCGCAAACGCGCGAAAATGTATAACTATATGGTTTGATGTGGCCCAGATAATAATATAGATTTTACAAGGAATAGATAATACAAGGACTTTAATTAGTTAGAAAAACTGATGCTCACTTGATGGGTAATCTACAATAAACAAAATAAAAATTCAGGTTTGATGAAGGGTAAATACAGGTTTGTAGTGGTGTGATTTTTTTAGGGGTCGTCGATCACTGGTTGCTTAGTGAGTTTAATTGTAGTTTTATGGTTATCAGTTAATTTTAATGACCACCATTGTTAACTGTGTTTGCAAGCAAATCCTCAGTTGCTTAGAATTGAGTGGTGTTTGTGAGAATCGGTCTCATGTCGTACATATATTAAATAAGTGTTCGATGCTATGTGGTCGTGCAAACTCCGGCGGCCACTCTCACCTTACTCACTTGGCTCTATGGCACTGGAGATCTACTGAAATCTCCATCCTTGGCAAGTGTAGTAGTGACAATATTGAAGTGCAGTATTGCCAGGAACTATTACGCTCTAGAAAGGTAGGTATGTACTTAGTTACTTGCAATATAGTAAATATTTTTTGTGTGAAGGCTAAAGCAAACTTGGAGGTCAAATAAAGCTTTAGAGCTAGGTCAATTTAATAATGGTTGAAACTTGTATGTGGGTACTGTAGAGCAAATTTGCGCAGTGATTTATTGGAGTTAAGTTGGAAGGCTGCCCACGGCCACTACCCGTCGTGCGGTTTCATGCGGTTTCGTCCGCTCGTTGTTAACTCTCCGGAGGCTTCACTTGGAAGTGGGCTTAGGGGAAAATCACTACAATAGAAAATAATAGAATTTATGTAAACATTGTTATTGTCTCTCTAGAAGGTCAGTTTTTTAACACTAAAATCTTTGAAGATATTCAGGTTTATTAATAGTCTTGCAGATGTAGGTAATCTATTGTAAAGCGGGTCGTGTATATATTTGTTATAGATTTTGTACTAAAGTTACAAACAAGATTTATTGTTAGTTCCCTAATTGAATATAAACTGTTTATATTATACATAAAGAATAGTTAAAAGATCTAACTCACGAATGAGGCTCAGCATGAACAAAAACTCAAAGTTCAAATTAGCTACGCAAAAATAATCGTTGAACAGCATATGTAGTACCTATTTAATTTTAGCGCGCCCATGTTATTACTTTTTTGTATCCACATTGTCTTTTCCAGCCAGCTGGTTTTAACAAGCCTTTTGATTAAACAATGTAAAAAATAGCAACTTATGATTATACCTAACGTAATAAAGAACTAAGTGACTGTGAAATTAGGTAGTAAGTATAAAGAAGAGAAGCAGCAAAGCCTGATAAGTAATTGTGTTTATGAGGAGCGTTCAGTGTATTTTGAAAACAGTACCTACTCGAATTGGCGGGTCTATGATTATACTAGCTTGTAAATGCAGCTTTTACGAGCTGATATTATTAAATTAGTGTACGGTCGAAGGTGTGTAAAATAACGTGTGTGTGTAGCTTATAACAGGTTCATAAAACTCAAATAACTATCACGTTGTTCGCGTCCGCATTACTAAAACATGTAAAGGTCGTGTTCAATGTTGTACGAGTACAACATCAAATGTATTGTAATAATTTATGTATCAACCATTATGCACCTCAGGGCTAATAGGATGTAACTGTTATAATTAATTAAAGATACAAATGTGATGTCATTAGGAATTAATTTACATAGTGTAAAACATTTACAATAAATAATAATTCGTATACTTACATAAAACAATAAATCAAAATTTAATCAAGCCCCAAAAGGAATATAACGATTGAAAATTTGTAATTCAAATATATTCTGTTCTGACTATTAACTTGATGAGAAAAATATGTATTAACTTCTGGAATACACAAATAAGCTTTTTACGACGCCAAATAAATCGGACTGAATTAATCAAGAGTATTTTTCTACTCGAGGAACGTTTCTTTGCGGGTTGCAAGTAAACAGCCCTTGGGACAGATTGCGTCTTGTCATAAGGAAGCTGTGACTTTATTTTTCTCAGTACATTTACTCTCCCCTCTACGTATATTTTTTTCCTTAGAAGATTATTTTTGCTCGCATTGGGATTGAACTGGAAATTATCCTAAATTGTACCATCATGCTACTAAAGAATTCAGTTATTCAAATGAAATAGTAAAAAAGCGAATACCTTAATAGGCACTGCTGATATGGTACATATTTTAGCACGAATATCTATAGAACAGACTAGCTTTTACCCGCAACTTCCTCCGCGTCAAATTTCTTGCTCCCCCGTCATATCGAAGACCTTCGTATTCGTGGCTTTTTTCTGATGTGGTGGCGTCTGACGTGATGTTTTACAACCTTACTTGATAAATGGGTTAATCAACACAAGAATTTTTCAATTCGAACTAGTAGTTCCTGATAGTACCGCGTTCAACCAAACTGTTCAGCTTTGTAATATTAGTAAAGTTAGAAAAACCAACCACCACCACCACCAGCGCCACCGCCGCCACCGCCATTACCTAGCTAAGATTATATCTAGTAAAACAAAAATAGATATATAAATAGCACGGATATCGAGGGATATGCCTTGGGGGCGTGGCACGTGCCGCCTCGATATTATAAAATTGGTCTTATGTTCGAGTGCCGGCTGTACGCATCATTCAGTTGCTTTGCGATTGCGTACAGTGCACTATTGGTGCGTAAAAAACCAAAATGCCGAGTTGTGCAGTAATTATTTGTAAAAATAGGTCAAATACTATCAACCTGAAGACAAATGGCGTGTCATACCACCGGTTAGTAAACAATTAAGTCACTGTTTTATATTTTAAATCATTTTTTAAATGATTTACTAACTTACGTTCGGAGCGACTCGAACTAACCCGAACTAGCCCGAATCTTCCCGAACGAAACGAACGTTTTATATGTAGAGTGGTGCAATCGTTTGCGTGCGGCTGATTTTATCGATATGCGTATTATTGCTGTTGAATATTTTTTTACAGAACTCAATGGATATCCTCGTATTACTTGTATAGTAAAAGAGTTAAATTACTTATTAATTAAATGTTGTTTAAACCAAATTAAGACATTATAATTCCAATATAGTTATTCGTGAAGTGTAAAAACTAAAGTAATATTATACCTAAAGATTTTCACAAATTAACAGTTTTTAAGTACAATATGATAAGTAATATGATAAATAAATATTATATTTCATCGAACTACTTATATTTGGTAAAAAAAATACAATAATTGGTTTTCGATATGCAAAAATATTCTTTTTTTTTCATCTGTCTATTTGGCGGTTTCGTAAGGTGGGCCATAGACGATTAATAATATTACGCAATATTATTGAGCGAGTAAGATTAGTATTGAAGATTGCGATGGTTAAATATTGTTGAAAATAAAAATATATTTTGCGTAATATTATTTTATTGATCACTAAATCGCACGCCCATCTTAGTCAATCATAAAGCCGAGCAGCCAAGATTCGAAGTTTAAATTAGAGAATTCGCGGTCCGTCGCTATTTAGTCAAATCTACAAATTCAAATTAATGATTCTCCATATTTACATTTTACTGGACAATAAATAATTTTATTTGATTTTTATTTTGTATTTCCTTATTTTTATTATAACAGTTCCCACTGCTAGGACTCAAGCCTACTCTTTATTATACCCGCTCCACACTCACGAACGACGTAAACAGCGAGTGCGCAAACTGAGAGTGGTTTCGCGGCTTTGCATTTGTATATTGCGCGTTTCTCCGCTGGAAGTGGAAACACCGTGAAGACCACAATCGTCCGAATTCGATCCTGTCAGCATTTAAAATAGTTTGCTAGATGACGCTATTTTAATTCCATTAGAAATATGTCTTAACGCGATCGAGTTTGAATATGAGTATAACATTAGCCTAACTGAATTAAACCAAACCTGAATGTAGGTAGGCATTTGTGTTTTTTTTTAAGGTTAAGTAATATATTATTTATTTTATTTATTTATACAGCATGATAAGTAACAGAGAGCACTCCCTTTTAACCGATAATACAATTTTTTTTTAAATATGCCCATTTTATTTTAGTAAAGTTAACTATATTTTCGGAAAGGTAAAAAAAAATATTTAAAGGAAATTAAACGAAGTTATTATAATACAAGAATGTGCTAAAATTAAATATCGATAAAAATAATCGACCATCGCTTTCGACTCCCTAATTGCATGCGTGTGCATTGGATGTTCGCAAATAGGAAGTATTTACAAGTGAATGCCCCGCCCATTCTATGTATGTGTGCTATTAGAAATTGATTTAGTGTAGCTGCTTTCTTCTTTGTGTGCGTGTTCAAATTTTAAATGTGTGTCGTCAGTACACTATTTGTTAATGTTGTAATTTTTTGGGTGGGAGATAAGTGGCGACACTAGAACTCCTTACTATTCCGCAATGAAGGCATATCTCTGGATATCTATGATAAATAGGTACTTTAAAGGTGCAAACCTACTTTATCTTCGTGCACTGCAGAGCACAGCAAAGCAAAGCTACCCAGAATGATAGGTGATTTTATTTCTGTACTTGTAGGTTGTACAAACACTTTAAAGATTCTGTGCACTCTGGGCATTTGCCCACTGACTATCTACTTACGATTTTGGAGAGTTCCAAAAGCATATCTGTTTTTTTATGTACCTTCTGTTTTTTTTTTACCTTTGTTTTATAATAACTCTTTGATCCAGGTTACACTGGCGATCGCTGTGAGCTAGAGTATAACGAGTGCGAGTCGTCGCCGTGCACCAACGGCGGCACATGCACAGACCGCGTCGGCGGGTTCTCGTGCTCCTGCGGCCGCGGGTACACCGGCAACACGTGCCAACTCAAGGTCAGTGAGCGCTCTTCACATACTAATGTGATAATGATAATGAACATCGTTGCCGGTTGGCTTCTCACCAATTTAGTAAACAATATTGATCTTTTATCTCTGTTACTATTAATATTATTTTAGGTATTTTAGTCTAAAAACAAAATAACGCAATAATTAGATTTTCTAAAAGTTAATGATCAAATATTTATATCAATTGGCATTTAATGTCCCATTGCCATGGCCATGTTCATCTTGCATCCATACTTCGATCGCGATCCAGGTACAATGATAGTTTATCAAGATGGCTTATTATTTTCTCTTTCCGGAGTAGTAGGTTCTTCGTTTAATGAAGCTTGGTGCAGCTAATTAACCCTCGGGGAGTTGTTCGAATTAGTGTTTCCTTTTGTTAACTCTTAGTGAGCTCTTCAGGGGATCGAGAGGTAGTTGTCATGCTAATTTAAGTATCCATAGTCACGGACAACGCAAAACGCAAAATGTAGTGAACTATTAGCAAAAAGTGTTCAATGAAAATAGTCGTGTTTTTCTTCTAAAAAAGATTAAAATTCAAGTTACATCGTTTTTGTCATTATTATTGTCTGGCGGTGACTGACCTACGCACGCTCAGATCATGTTAATAAGGTATCACTGCGTATAATCCGCGACTAGTAAAGAGATCGTGAAAGCGTACTTTAAAGTATAAAGAAGCTTTGTGATGATTAATATTCTTTCGACTTGCTCAAATCATTCACGTAATTTTGTAACGCCTTCGGTTTGAGGTGAGTTTTAACGATTTTATAGACAATAATGAACGCCCACAGGTCAAAATTTTAATGAATTTAAACCTTAATGTATTTCTAATACATTATTATTTAAAATTTTAACTTTCTTCATTCCTTTTCCATGTAAATGTCCGCGTAATTTTCGTATAAAGGGGTACAAAGTTTTTGCTTTACTTATTAATAAATAGATTCTGTCGATACAATGGTACCCAACAACGCAATGTGACTTTTCATATTCATAGGTGTGTACTATTTCTGCAGTATCATAACCGTTTTGGTATGAAATACAACTTGAAAATTCTATTTTAAAACAGTTTTTAAACGAGAGAGTACTTTCGTATTATTGTAAATTAGGGTACAATTTTAGAAACTAATAATAAATGTGGCAGCTTGAATCGAGTTTCATGCTTGAGCATCGTTCTAGAATGCAAGTTCGAGAATATATATTATGCCAGCAAAATGTTTTAAAACCAAAAAACAGAGTGCAGAAGCTTTGTTAATTTTTATGCATTCTTAATCGTATAGATTACAATAGATACATTTTATAGAACCATGCAAATATATACAGGGTGGCACTGGTGGCAGGGAGACATCGACGTGTAAATTGTAACCGTGAATTCAGGCCATGATTTTAGGCCCCCTTGAGTAAAACTTTTTCTTCGGTGTTGTTTCTTAGAATACTACACTTTATGCGATCAAAAATATGGAAAACTGATTTTTTAAAATAACCGTTGAAAATAATTATCTTTAAGGGGATTTAGAATCATGTAATTCATGGTAACAGGTTGCGCTTAGATGCCCCTGCTCTCCTGTGTAATAAACATAATAGACATGACAGTGTGTCTTTTTACAACTATGATGCAAATCATACTTGTGACGTAAACAAACTTTAAAACATTAAAAGCAACGTGGAATTATGAATAAGTTATTAATGCATTATTAATTTAGGTGGACCTATGCTCCCCAAGTCCATGCCCGTCACACCGGATCTGCCTAGACCGCGGCAACAGCTACGCATGCGAGTGTCCTCTCGGCTTCGTGGGAGACGAGTGCCACATACCCACCAGATCTGTAAGTACTCACTGTGTTGTAGAACAGCTTTGCTAACAAACGCTTCTAGGCATCCCATCATAATCAGCCTATTATGTTCCCATTGTAAGAGGGAGTGGGATTTAAATGTCCATTTCCACCGCGCGGCCAACTCTTAAAATTTGATGAAATTTTGCAAGGAATTAGTTGTAGTTTGTTACAATACACACCTCTTTTCCTGAATTTGTTACAAAAAAAACTAAGACGCTACGACCAAAAACAGTTGGCCGCTAGAACCGCCACTTGCCGTAGTGATCGCCCGTGATTACACGGAAACTAAATAATGCAGATAAGCGAATGATACATCAAAAGAAAGGTCTTAATTTTTCATCCCATCTATTCGAAAAAGACGACTTGGTTCGCCTTTAAGTGCACCCAAAGGTGGTGTTTTCTATAAGAAACTTTTAGCGGGCAGTAATGAGTTTTTAATCCTCTTTATAAGTGCGCCGCAATTATCTTTGCCGCGCACTTTTTGAATTTGGAACATCTTGTGTTCAGCGCCCAAGAAATCGAACGCAAATATTGTTTGAATAAAGACTGGCTGGTGCGACGGCCCATAGTAGCGCCGCGCGCCGGCTGAATACAAAAAAAAAGAAATAAAATTAAAAACGCGCGAACTATAGCCCGCGTTTTCGTCAATTTTCACGGATTGATAGAAATTCATGATTTTGTTTTGAAAAATGAGTTCTTCAAGTGACAGTGAAAGTATAGAATTAACTCCTGATAGTATTAGAACTGACGCAAGAAATGTGATGGATAATCTACTACCTGCAAAATCCCAGGAGAAATATATGAAAGCTTATGGTAATTTTATTGAATGGAGAAATTCAAGAGGCGCCAAGAATTTTTCAGAATCTGTGTTTTTGGCCTACTTCCAGTACTTAGCCAAAACTAAACAACCTTCCACACTTTGGAGTACCTACTCAATGCTAAAATCAACAGTCAGTTCTAATAACGACGTAAAACTGGACACATATTCGAAATTAATAGCGTATCTGAAGAGGATGTCTGATGGATTTAAACCTAAAAAATCCAAAGTGTTCTCAGTCAAAAACGTGGAGACTTTCCTTAATGAGGCACCCGACAACATCTTTCTTGCCGTAAAAGTAAGTAACTATGTATGTATATATGGTGGATTAGTAAAGTATAACCAGTGTTTTAAAATGCGCATTTTATTGTAACCTGTACTTCGATAGATAGGTACTTGTCTTATTCACATTCGGTTTTGTTACAGGTGGCTTTAATTTTCGGAGTACATGGAGCTTGTCGTGGCAATGAACTTTTAAAAATAACTGTTGATGATGTCGAAAATCACTCGGATAATTTACTGTTAGTAAAGCTGACAGACACAAAAACAAAAACTGACCGATCCTTCGTAATCCGAGGAGAATACAAAACTATTGTACAGAAATACCTGGACCTGCGTCCTGCTGATATAAAGACCAATCGGTTTTTCATCCGTTATCAAAATGGCAAGAGCTTCAAACAAGTTATGGGAAAAAATAAAATTTCTTACATGTCACAAGAAATCGCTACTTATTTGAAGTTACCAGATATCAAGCTATATACAGGACATTGTTTTCGTCGCACTTCTGCTACCCTGTTGGCAGATTCTGGAGCGGACTTAACTGTTCTCAAGCGACATGGAGGATGGAAGTCGAGTGCTGTAGCAGAGGGATATATAGAAGATTCCATTGAGAACAAGGCGAAAACATGTGAACGCATCGTGGAAAACATTAAATTGCAACCTTCAGTTAATCCATCCATGCCACTGTCGCCGCGCCCATCTACATCCAAACAAAGAGATTCACCGTCACATTTTCCTCAAAATGAGCCAGATTCTGACATTATTTCAAACACGCAGAATAAAATTAAATCTACAACAATCTCTATTCCTAATAAAACTGTAACAATTAATTTTAAAAATTGTGAAAATGTCTCAAATGTAAATATAAGTTTTTAGTTGTTTTATTATTAGATACTACTTAATTTCAATTTAGTTGTTACTCTGTTTCATTAAATATTAATATTACAATAAAATATGAGGCGCCTTTTATTTTCTCATAGTGGGTGATGAAAAGTAGAGTGTATCACTCGGGCGCAAAATATATTTTTGGCTCGGGCGACGTACTTTGAATCCCTCGCTACGTTCAGGATTCTACTAAAGAATCCCTCGCTACGCTCGGGATTCTACTCTAGAATCCCTCACTTCGCTCTGGATTCAAAAAAGCGCCCGCGCCGTAAAAATATTATTTTGCTCCCTTATGATACAATCTACTATTTTGTATCTGTTACAAAAATAAAAAATCATCAAAACTTAAATATACAAAAAGTTATGCTATATTAACTTTTCTGGTTAAGTGTAGGTACGTATCTCACCATAAATATCAAATTACTAGAGGCTAATGTATATGGACAATTAGTTGCTAATTTGTTGCAGCAAATGAACAAGAAAAATACTAGAAAATAGGTTCAATATTTTTTTTACACTCGATTTTAGTTGGCCGCACGGACGGCAATATGCCTAAAATACAATGGCGTTTATTTCGATATTAATAGTAGGTTCAAGCTTAGTTCTAGTACTAATCGACAGGTATCGTAACCAAGGTTGGATAAATGTGGCGAATATAACTACAGGCTTTATATTTTAGGAGATATTCACTAAAATATAGTAGTATGAAACTGTATTAGAGTAGAGTGACCATACATTTTCATAATAAAGTGAGACTGAATCGCCATTATTGGAATGTTCGGTAGTCATATCTTAAGTTTTTAGGGTGAAACTCTTTAAGACATCCTATAGCATACTTTATAAAAGTCAAATTCACAAATCGATTAAAATATCTTTATTCAAAATCAGCATACAGGCAAAAATCAAGTAATTTAAGTCAGCAAAATATTTATTTTTATTTTTTATAATCTACAATAAAATTTATAAATTAACTGAAACTAATATAAGACACGTTTTCTTACATGTACTTATTTCAATTTTAAAATTATTTAAAAAATATAGTAATTTTATTAGGTTGGCAAGTTGAAATTTTCATATTTATATCCAATAAAAAATGTATACATAAGTATACAAATAGTAGAGTAGTAGGGGTAGGGGGGGGGGGGGTAGTAGTGTAATAATATCAAAATTATAAACTATTTTTAATTAATGTATGCTCCATTAGCATCTACAACACTTTGCCATCTTTCAGGAAGGTACATTATTCCTCGTTCATAAAACTGAGAAGATTGAGATGCAAAATAAATTGACAGTTCATCTTCGAGTTGTTCTTGATTATCGAATTTTTTCCCCTGCAAATGGTTACCAAGCGAACGAAACAGATGGAAGTCCATTGGAGACAAATCTGGGGAGTATGGGGGATGAGGAAGAGTCACCCACTTCAGGTCCAATAATTTTTCACGGGTGGTTTTCGCAATGTGGGCCCGAGCATTGTCATGCAAGAAATATACCCGGTCTTGACTTCCACGTAGTTTTAGAGCGACTCGATCCAATTGTTGACAGTAAATATTGGCGAAGATTGTGGAATTAACTGAAAGAATCTCCCAATGAATCACGCCTTTAATGTTCCACCAGACGGATCACATAACTTTTCGCGGATTCAGTTCCTTTTTGGCCATCGGAACCCCCTTTTCTCCTTTTCCCAGCCACTGCTTTTTTCTAGAATGGTTGACGTATAAAACCCACTTTTCGTCACTAGTCACAAGATTTCTAAGCCAGTCAGTATTCCGTCGAAATGTCAATAAATTCGTGCAAATATCAATTCGTGTCTGTAACTGAGACTTGGTAAGTTCATGTGGGATCCAGACACCATATTTCCATTGCTTTTCTAGTTCATGGAGGTGATTTTCGATGGTGGTATGAGAACACATCAGTTCTTCTGCCAATTCACGTGTCGTCAAACGAGGATCACTTTCAATGAGTTCTTGTAATCGTTCTACATCGATCTTAACTACAGCGCCGGGGTGTGGTGAATCTTTAAGATTGTAGTCTCCTTTGTCAAATTTATCGAACCAATTTTTAGCTGTGCGATAGCTGACAGTAGAATCTCCCATCGATTTACATATTTTTCTTGCCGCATCCGCTGCTGAATGTTCCAATCGGTATTCATAAAACAATAGTAATCTGATTTGTTCCCTCGAAAGATCCATTATTTCGATGTGTATGCGTCCGATGTTGAAAGTATGTGACGTAGCGGGGAATTTCATCCGCTTTTATACTTTTGTGATTAGAAAATTTTAAAACATTCCATAAACAGTTAGAGAGTTCTGGATAATTCTGAAAATTTCAACTTGCCAACCTAATATTTACGCCACCGTTATCCAAACTAGCTTACGTTACCTGTCGATTAGTACTAGAACTAAGCTTGAACCTGCTTGCCGTCAAACGTCCCTGATGAGAAAAAAAAAAAAAATGTGCTCCAAATGTCGCGTGTGCACCCGTTGGATCATAAGAATTCTTTTTGCCTAAAATTGACTTTGGTTGATTAAAATTAACGATTTAATTAATCAAAACATTTTGAAAAAAAACGGGCATTTTTTCATATGATCCCCCGGGGGCTCATAAGGACATTGAAATAAACTCCATTGTAATTTAGGCATATTGCCGTCTTCGTGTCTTTGAATTTTTGGTTCTAGGACATGCCTGTTTCTTCACAATGTTTTCCTTCACCGTTTTGAAAGCAGTGGTGATGAACTTGAATCTACGACCTACAACTCGTAAACCGCGACCACCACTGCTACAGGCATATGAAGATCTAATATTTCTAGATTAAAGTTCCCTTATTGAGCTTGAAAACTGAACGGAACGCACTCAAAACTGCACCCTATTTGCGTAACACACTATTAATAAGAATCTGAATCTCACCAAGCTCATTGCTCATCCACTCTTTCATCTTTTCGTTCGAAAAAATTGTCTGCTTAGCAACATAAATAATGCCACGAAAGTTCTGCAACTGTCAAAATGATAGCGATTCCTAGTGATAATGTAGTATGGAATTACCCTTTTGATATTTTGTAAACCCTACTTTTTTATGGGAAATCATCAAATGACGTCTCCCGCTCTGGGCGAAGCGGGACGGCGGCGTGTCAGATTTTTACTGACTAAAATAAACCCATGTTTCTTCAGTGGCCCGTGCACGGTAACTCTTTCGAACAATCCTGGCAGATTCTAAACCCTACTTAAGAACGTAAACAGTGCTACACAAAAACATCTTAACCGAAGTCAGAAAATAATAATTTGCATACCTAATGGTAACTTAATTAGAGATAATCATTTCAAGGTTTTTGTGGTGTTTCACAAAAACAATACTCTGTTCTCAATTATAAAGCTAATAAGTTTGAAGGTCGACTTTTTATGATAATTTGTACATACTTGGTATGGAACATATCTATAATTATTTCTTAAGTATTTACTTCCGCTAAGTTAAATTGGCCTAATAAAGTTGTACTTATAACCATGTGTTTTGATGTTTTTGTTTACCATTGTTTTCAACTTATATTAGTGATTAATGACCTTATATTAAGCAAAGCTAGGTACGTATTTTATTTACGACTAATATCAACTTTTCTGGTACAATTACAGGCTTGCGACAACAATCCCTGCGCGCACGGTGGCACCTGCTGGAGTGGTATCGAGTCTTTCTACTGTTCTTGCAGACCAGGGTATACCGGCAAACTTTGCGAAGGTATTTATTCAATATTGACATATAAACTAGACGTTTACTTCTCGTACTTAAATCGTTCAAATTCAAGTGATAATCTCGCAAAAGCGGCGCAAAATTACACAAAAGGTATTCAGCTAAACCAAAAAACGATCACTAAGTATCAGATCTAAGTATCATAAGTATCGTCTGCATACATTGAACCAATTTCACCATCACCTACCAGTATTTGACATGGAGCGACTAGCTATCTGATCTCCACATCTCAGTTGTTGATAATACGATATTTTTTGGTACGACTAGTTGTTATATTTTTGTGCTTTTGACGGACCGTAATGCCAACAGCCGACACCAAAACGGTTTAACCGGTCAATTACCGTAATTACAGACACAATTTAAAAACTATTGTTTACATACCAAATGTCGTATCTCAGGGATTTAGAGGTTAACATGCTTTCCGAGGCAAGGAGGGGTCTCGATAAAGCTGGTCTCTAAGCCACGTACCAACCGCGGCAAGCGTAGCTTAGCCGGATCGGTCGATCCGTGAGGCTCTTATTACTTAGCCACGAGCCCATCTGCATACGTTGAACTAACACAAAAACTTTTTATTTTACACAAACTTTTGACAAAGTTGACTGCCATGGGCCAAAGCTGCATCGAGATTGCAACTACAAAGTAATAAGACCGAATTTTAAGTTTAGGCGCATACGATATTTTTGTCTATTCACATTATCATCAGATTTCGGGTCAGCTGTGTTTGACTTCGTACGTTAATTAGTGGAAGTGGCTTTCAGTAAGTTAGCTACGATACTGCTAAGGTTGTGTTGAACAAAGTCATTTTTTTTTGTCAATAATTCAGTAGTGCCGATAATAGTGGCTAATCTATTCAGTCTCACTATAAATGAAAAGTGACTAAAATAATACCTCTATGAGATGTTTATCAAGCAGGACCAAAATCCAATTTCATTCGTTTTGTAGCCCTTGCGAAGGCGCTCTGTTGTCACTATAAACCCTCATAAAAAAGGGCACTGGCGACTAAACATGAGCTTCCTTCCAAACCGCTATTTGGCATGGTCGATGTTAACAGAAGTCAGAATCCAGTACGCACCACGCTGTGTCTCGGTCTCTACTCAGTCATGGGGCAGGTTCAGAACTACTTTATACTTTTTTAACTATAAAAGCTGATCCTATCATTTTTCCATCAGAGGACTTCATACTGGAATCAGTGGTGGGCAGCGAGGGTGGCATGGACGTGGAGCCTCGTCGCAGGCTGGAGAACAGCGGCGGTGGGTCGGTGCGCGAGGTGCGCATGCCGCTCGGCCTGTACCACGACCGGCTGCATAACGTGTACATCGCGGCCGGCACGCTCGGCGCCGCCATTGCCATCGTCGGAGTCGTGGTAACTACCCAACAACTACGACAGATGGCCAATTCTCGAAATTAAAAACGTTCAGTATCTAGTCGCAGTTGAAACAGCAACTAGATATTGAGCCGAGGTGAGCCTTGGCGTCAATCAAATGTCAAAAACTTGTCAAAATGTATAGAAACTCGAGGTATTTTGGCAATGGTTATTTTGTTTATCTGACTGATTGAGACTCAAATCGGACTGTGATCGTTCTTAAAATTACGGGAATTGACCCTCAAATAATCAACGTCTATTCCTGTTAGAGATTTTTTTATTATAGCCTATAACTAATTTTGATTGCAAAACATTACGCTTGGTAAACGCATGGTCTTGGCTTCGTTAAGTTCATGAGATTGGACTACCTATACACCTGATGCAATATACATTAAAATTAATCATTTAATATATAAATAAATAAGAGAGACACTAAAAATATGTTATCCATAAACACGTTTTAGGGGTGCTACGCTTCTACGAACTCCCGGTTTCGTAGCACTTTGTTACGACTTAAAATTATACATATCTAAGAATTACGTCTATTGCACAGGCGGAAACATAACCACTGTGGGCTACATTAAAACTCATACGTGCACAATTCATTATCAAAATGTATTGTTTTGGTTACATTAACAAGGATTAATTTAAGGACTGCTGCGGGTTACACTGCTACGAGATCCCAGTTTCGTAGCACTTTGCTACGACATAAATGTATCGATTTACGTAAATTGTACAAGTGTAAATAGTACATTTACACTCATAAAAGCTTATAAAAGATATATATTTTAGTTTTCAATCTCGCCTGTGCTTGTAAATTTCGATTTGCGTAGCAGTCTCGTAGCAGGTTCGTAGCACTAAAACCGGCCAAGTGCGAGTCGGTCTCGCGCACCGAGGGTTCCGTACAAACCTGTAGATATTCACGGTTTATGGATAAGGTTTATGTTTATCAAATTAAATGTTTTTTATTTAATTATTATATTTGAGTTGACTGAATGAAAAGTAAATTGCGGTTTACGATTTATGACGTATTAAACAAAAAACTACTTACTACATCTCGTTCAAACCAATTTTCGGTAGAATTTTACATGGTAATGTACATCATATTTTTTTTTAGTTTCATCATTCTCTTATTTAAGAAGTTACGGTGGGGGGGACACATTTTTTATTTTATTTTATTTTTATTTTATTTCATATGGGAAAACAAACAGTAGTATACTAAAGATAAGCAGAAAAAAACTTAACATACAAATTAACAAATATACTATCCACTACATTTTCCACAGATTACAATTTACAAATTTACGAGCTGATGACATTTTTTTTTTTTTTTTTCAGGATGGGAAATCATCAAATGACTTCTCCCGCTCTGGGCGGAGCGGGAGGGCGTGTCAGACTTTTACTGACTAAAACCCACCCGTGTTCCATCAGTTGCCCATGTGCCAGGGTCACGGTATCTCTTTCGAACAATCACGCGACCCCGGCAGGCATCGGTCCTAGTAGACCCCTACACTGCTGCTGACATCTCTTTGAGGCGCGCGTGGAACACTGCGCGCCGTCGACCCGAGCCTGGTCCTTACCGGGCGGCGAGCTACCCATTGCTCGCCACCCGCAAGCTCGCGCCTACGGTGGCCGGGAGTCCGCAATCGACTCCCGACGCCCGGGGCGTCTCCTCCTGCGGCGGCTAGGGGCGTGAGGGCGCAGAGACTGCCACTCCCTCACGCGCCCCGCCTCCTCCTTCGCGAGCATTACTGCTTCGCAGAAGGAGGTGACGGCTTCCCATTCCCTCTCGCTCCGTACCATGGCTCGCACCAGGGCCGGACGCGAGAGGTCGCCGCCGAGATGACAACATTAACTGTAATCGGGGCAAAATCAAGTAAACACTAGATAGGCCTAGGGCAGTAAGTCCGCCTTCATACCTATTTTTGTCTGCGAAAACTTTATAATACATAAATAAAAACACTATAAACTAAAAATAACTAACTAAAAAAACTCTTATTTATTATATTATACTAATTTACATTATACACATTTTACCACTTTGGAAGTGTCTCTCGCGCAAACTATTCAGTTTAGAAAAAAATGATATTAAAAACCTCAATACCATTTTTGAAGACCTATCCATAGATACACACGTGTGGGATTGATGAAAAAAAAAAAATGTTGAGTTTCAGTTCTGAGTATGGGGAACCCCAAAATTTATTGTTTTTTTTCTATTTTTATGTCCTTTGTCTATCTTAATGCGGTTCACAGAATACATCTACTTACCAAGTTACAACAGCATAGCTCTTATAGATTCGGAAAAAAGTGGCTGTGACATACGGACGGACAGACAGACAGACATGACGAATCTATAAGGGTTCCGTTTTTTGCCACTCGGCAACGGAACCCTAAAAAGGACTAATGAATCAACTTAGGTTTCACATTTTCATAATATTTTGTGTTGTTAGGAAAATGGTAACTCTACACGAACATTTATTTTCAGCTACTTGCGGTGAAGACTAGAAAATGTATAAATTATAAAGAACTCAATATTTTGCTGCTAGTATCATTTGCCTTACCTGCTTTTACATGATAACGCCATTCAGGTGTATAACAAGTTACCTAACTTATTTAAGGAACTTCCCATTCCCATATCTTATATCTTTAAACGAGCAATTCTTGTATATATATATATAATCTGAATCTCGGAAACGGCTCCAACGATTCTCATGAAATTTAGTATACAAGGGGTTTCGGGGGCGATAAATCGAACTAGCTAGGATTTATTTTTATAAAATGTCGTTTTATTCGTGTTTTCAATGACCAACTTTATCGATAATCAACTTGAACATAAACTTGCGGAACCGTGCGGTTCCGTACAAGCACAGCAGCCATCCCATTTCTTCTCGTAGCTGTTGTAAGAGGGCACTAAAGGACTTACTGAGAATGGGCAACAGCGGTCTCTATACATTTTACCATCATACTGCGATCGTCAACCCGACTGCCAAGCGTTGCGATTATGGCAAATCCCCGCAAATAGAACTTAAAAAAAATTAACAATCCGATGTAAAACAACATTCTTACAAATATAATAGATTCTGATTTTTAGCTGTGGTCAATGTTAATCTAAATGATTTTTTTTTTTTCTAGCTTAGTTCAATTTATCAGTATCAAGTTGTTGCTCGTGATACCAATCTTAGCAATGCAACGTAATGTGCGTGTGTAACAGTTATGCCTGCCTGATATTATGAAATTATTACACAAGATTTATTCATTGTAGCGTTAATAACAGAAGCTTGCATGATGCACGTCGAGAAGCTGTTATGCACTTTAATGTTTATAAGAAGTTATAAATCCGGCATTGGGTAATTTCGAGCTGACATGGTGATGATGTATAGTGAGGGAGAATTTCACCAATGAAACTGAACGCGACCAGCATATTTGAAGTGCGTTCAAGAGCTGGCAGTGTCATTATTGTAGTGGATGTGTATTCGCGATCACTCTCATTGGTGGAATTCGCCCTGTGTGTCGTATCAGTATTTTGAATGTTTCCGATGTGTGTGCAGGTGACTGCTTGCCACTGCCGCGTGAACAAGACGTACTCGCGCATTCTGTCACGTCTGTCGCGCGCGGCGACGCCGGGCCCGCCGCACCACTGGCTGCAGGACAAGCGCGCGCCCCCCGCCGCGCCCTTCGCGCCACCCTCGGGCGCCCTCGACACCACCGACATGTACTACACGCTCGACTTCAGCGACAGCCAGAGCTCGCCTCTCATTCAATAGCAATCATTCCAGAACTGCTCCGAGGGGGAACGGTTCAAGATACAGATCTAAGAAGACGCCCCTGTCCCACCGTCGTGCGCTTCAGTAACAGTACTGCGTGTTACTTCCATATTTAAAAATCTATTCGGACAATTATGTAAAATGCATTGCATTTAATGTGCCATTATAGAAAGTAAAATATTTATTTTGTTTTGGAATGTGAAAGTGTTGTTAGTAATTACCGATCAATTTCAATAAACAAAGTTTTACGCTAAAGTATAATAATCGCGTGGGAGATGGAATAACTATCAATAACGTGAAGCCATTAACTGTGGCCTCGTGACGCAAAAATACGTACTATATTAATTTATGATTATAGCGGTAGTAAATTATGTAGTGTCCCGCTGCTAGTAGGAAATTACAATATAAATAATTTGGTTGGTTTTACTTACAGTATTCTGTTTTATTAATACAATTTAGATAATCGTTTCAATGTTTAAATCAAGCTGTACTTATTTTTTAAGATACCTTTTTAGATTGGAAGTAATTAAGTAATACAAAACGCAATCTAGGCTTTGCCATATAAAGTTAAAGGGATGGCTCATAACATACACTATATCCATAATTCTATACTAAGAGGACGTGATTTTATTAAAATGATTAAGAATTTATTGTACTAACGTTCTAGTCTTTTGTAAACAGGCTGCTGCAGTTATTAGAATATTCGGCTTTTGTTTAAACTATTATTGTTTAGTTAGTTTTTCGATTTAATATCAATAAAATGTGTGGTATGTTACAAGCAATATTTTATGCAGGGATTTAGAAAGATGACGTCATTGTAATTTATTTGTTGAGCATATCGCACACTTCTGTTTATTCGTATTCACACTAAGTGCCTGTTGGAACGTTGGGAGACGCTTTACATTTTTATGATTTTGTTTCAACCCTCAAATCATTACTGGATTAGAAAAGTGTTCGAGATAAGTCGATCTCGAATATTTCATAGTTTGTGGATGTCGAAATTATGAGTATTTGACTGATCTTCAGATTAGATGTTTCTCAAAACTTTACTCTAGCTTGCTTTTCATGTCTGTGCAGTATATTTTTTACCTAGAGGCGTTTCTTGACTTTATGATATAAAACTTTAGAAGGGCAAAAAATCATGCTCTCAAATTTTAAGAATATAAAATCAGCTTAGTCAAAAAAGGAAAGTTAGAAACGCTATTTTAATAGTAACTTTTGCTATAATTATCTACTTGTAAGTTATTGTTCTTATCTAAACGGATAATTATAGGCGAGTCTCTAGTCTTACTTCAAGTCTTTGTCTCGACGCTTTCGTGAACTTTGAAGCTTCTAAATGTACAGTATATGAAAACTACCAATTGTTAACGTAAAATATTAAGAATCATTAAAAGTAACTATCGAAGTTGCAATGCTGTTTCATTGACATACTTATTGTTTACATGTACTTTTTTCCAAATGTTCTTCTCTTTTTGTCTCTTCTGTCAAGATGTATTATGTTTGAAAATAGGGGTTTATGGAAGTTCGTACTAGGCTAGTATATTTAATTGTAGTCTTCTTAGAATAAACTCTAGAACAGTCTGGGATCCGGACACTTTCGGGAGAGTATAATGTCTGTGTAAACTCCAGTGCGGCAGACACCACCGCTACAGCCTAGGGTCTACAGATCCTTGCTGTGGTTCAGATGAATGATTTGTTTAAATAATATAACGCACAATCATAAGGTATGTATTTATAATTAACATTGAAACTATAGTGATGTTTTCAAGAAAAACATTTTTATTTAGATTATAAACTTTGATAAAAATAATTATATTAATAATATTTTTATGACAACTTACAAATATTCATATAAAAGAATAACGTAACATCTATTCAATTAAACCTTAAGTACAGTACAATTTAATAACGAAAATGTGCTACCACTTTCGGGTTGTGTTTTAACTAGTGTGACTAATATCTCCGCGAGCCGTGCGCCTGCGCCGCGTCGCCACCACAGCGCTCTCCCTACATTTATATTATATATAATTACCAATCCAATTGACGTAATCATCCACCATTTTCATATAATTATACAACTTTTATAGTAAAACTCTGATAATACATTGCACGACCTGGCTGGGCGGAGGCTGCGCGTGGCGACCCGCCGCGGACGCTAACGTTTTAACTACTACACTGTATTATTGCTACTGACGTTTGTGACTTATGACGAGATTCTGAATCACGAGCTAACATCATTGTAAGTAAACATTAAAGCTGCACAATTTATAATAATAAGTATATAAATAAATATAATTACTTGCATACGTATGAGTATAAAAACAATGCTGTTAGAATCCGGCCGACAAGCGCGGCAACGGACATTGAGCAACGGGTTCGTAACCAAAACATAACATTTAAAGGAAATTAAAACTTCAGTTGTGAAGATATAACAAGTGTACGAAAGCAAAAAGAATGGAAGATAAAATAACGCGAAGGACGGAACAAGTCACAACGCAATCGCAGCTAGTGCTGAATGAAACATAAACAACACGTTACATAATATATAAAATATATGAACTATATCTTAATTAAAATTCGATGCCTACCTGCAAGTCACATGAGACACAGTAAAAAGAACTAACATTATGTTAAAGAATCTACGCCTAAGAACATTAAGTACTCTAAATTATGTCATAATATGGCAGTTATTCGAACCGTCCGCGTTACTCCGCGGCCCGCTCTGAGGCGCTCGCGACAGTCGCGACACGCGCTGCACTGCGACACGCGACACGCGACATGCGACGCGCATACACTGATACAGAACCTTGTTCTGGATTTTGAATAATCGGTGGAAATAACTTAACAATATTTTTATGCTTCATTCTTGAGAAATTATTAATATTATGATTATGTAATTTCTGATATCGTTTTATTTTTGTATGAATTTATTTTGGAGAGCTTTTAAAACAAATAAACTTAAGTCACTATAGAAAGATATGGTCCTATCCGGCACGAAATCTTATAATATAAATAAGTCTTGGACATAAAATACTTCATAAACTAAATTGTTGTCATGGCCCGATAACCTACGTATCGAAATTCGTTTATTTATAACAAATGTATTATTAATAAAAATCTTAAAATTATACACAAACCACTCCCATCGATGATAATGTAAATGTTGTTCAGATGGACGATTTTGTGACTATGTTTATATGACTATTATACATCCAACATTATGCGGAACCTCTGCTCTATCTCATAAAATTGTAATTCACGACATTGCTTCCGTTTGTAATGATTCATTGATTGATTCGCGGCAGCGCTCGAAACTAATTTAGATACAAACATCCGGTTACTTTATTACAATTCAAATAGTTTTACATTTTCAATAAATAGTAATGATTAAACGGAACTAGTCACTTGGAGGGAGCAATGTACGCATGTTTGAACCTAAAACTAATATCAACTTTACTAATTGTAAGAATTGAGCGAGCTTATAAAGCAAACTTAGGCTTACAAAACTTAACAAAGTGGATGGCATTTAATTTGACTTAACTCACTTATATTATGCTATTATAACATTAATTATTATGACGAAGGCACTTCATGCTTTTCTCAGTGTAGATATATTATTATACCTACGTATAAGTTTGTGACAAGAATTTATTACTTTATCATCATGGCAAGAATAAAAGGTACCTGTTGAAATGTTCACTACATACCTATGATAACCGAGTGAATGGCACACGCGTTCATATTCAGCAACATATCATCGTCATTTACAATTAAATTACATTAAATTCACGAAACATTACGTTTTTCTGATAACCAAACATCTAAAATTTTTGCTCGCCATCACCGGGCAATCGAATCACGATGTAATTTCATAAGGCACTAAAATAGATATTTACACAACGATTTCGACTCGATCGCTTAGCTCACAACGATAACTGAAAGTTTCTGTAACATTTCGTTTCAGACAAAAGAGAGGGTGAATCGCTTACGAGTAAATTTCAACCTGAGATCGACACTTTTGATACAACCTTATCCCATAAAGATTTTTCACGTAAAGAGTGTAAATCGGGAATGCTTATAGTTAAAATTGCCGTCCGGAGGGCGCTGGAGGCCGGCGAGACACGTGGCTGGACGGGAGCGCGTGCGCTACGGGTCGAGCGGCAGCTCCACGAACGTGATGTCGTACAGCCGCTCGTCCTCGCTAGCGCCCGCCGGCCGCACCTCCAGCAGGAACAGGTCTTCGTTGCAGTAATATGCCAGCATTTCATCGTCAATTTTGGCCGTAATCCTGAAATACAACACTCGTCAGTATATGCACTCGTGGTCTTCAGCTCAGGGTGGGCTATTGACTAATCGACCAAAAACTCGTGCATATTAATCTGATGATTCTTCAAAAGATCTACAGTAGGAAATAAAACATAATATTTTAGTTACTACTTAATTATTAAGGTAATTAAATGCTCATTAACATTAATTAGGTGCGATTGTGTGCCAGCAATGCAGCTCAGGTTTGGATCCAGATTAAGGTGTCTTTCCAGACCAGGGGAGGCGATTAAGTGACTGGCACCTATTATGAAGCTCATTAGATAGTTATAGGGGAGTGTTCGTTGTAAAGCTTTGCGTAGTTATCAGTTAGTGGCGCGCCCTCGGGACAAGCGATGCTGCATTAACGCGAGGCGGCCGGTGCGTTTACGCTATCAGATTTGTCTAAGGCCAATGAAAACCACTTACCCTTTCTTGTTCTTTCGATAAAGATTATTAATTGCCGAACTTGAAATTTTGTACTTATTCTCAATCTGAAAATAAGCAAAAAACAAAAGAGTTACAAATGGGCCTTTCGCCATTTTGAACCGAGACGTCTCGTCTAACGGAACCGAAAGTTCAGTAACCGGTCTAGTGGTTTCTTACTCTGAGGGACAATACGCGAGGACCGCCGGAGGTCCGGTGCGGCGCGCGGCGGCCGGCCGTGCGGATGTTAATTACAACATGCGGTTATGATGATCGTGTGTTTATTAGACGGGGTTATAAAGCGTCCGATCGGTTACAGCGGCGGGCGGCGGCCCGGCCGGCAAGCGGACCGGCGCCCGCGCGCCGACGAAGCGTCTCGATTTCTTGCGTTTACTTCACATACAAGTATACAATGAATTCATTGACGAACGACGAGAAACCGAGAAAGCGACGGAGTCCATCTCGCTCGCTCGTGTTCTATGGTTAGCTGACATCACCAAGGTTATTCAAGATGCACCGGGAGACGTCACACACAGGCTCCATGCGTGACGTATCGAGGTGCACGGCAGCAGATAAATATCATAACAAGTGTGCGGTAGGGTGCGTGTGGTACTGACCGCGTGCAGCAGGCCCTGCGTGGTGGGCGGCACGACGTGCAGCGCCGTGTACACGTCCTCGGTGTCCTGGCGCACGTACAGCATGACGCGCTCGCTGAGCGGCGGCGTGCTCACGCGCGGCCGCTTGCCCAGCACGCCCTCCAGCTCCAGCGAGTCCTTGCGGTCGCTGTACGGCGACAGTCCTCCCACCTCCCGGTAACTACACATTTGTACAAATTATATTAAACTTCTTGATATTTCTCTTTTTATTTCTAATATTTATTGTAGCCGAGACAGCTAGACTACCAAGGCCTCTGACCTCATATTATTTAAGGTTGTACCTACTACATATACGTTATAATGATAACAGACAGACATCACCATAATTACAACTATTACAACCCCATGCTTAAAACAAGAAACTGCTGACGTAAATTATACTAAGTTAAGTAAACATTGGTGACAGTTTGAAGGTGGCCAATAAGTGGTTTTTACATATTAATTATACCTACGTGTTATTTATAAGCCGTTAGACAACTCTATAAAAGAGCCAATAATCAATAAAACATTCAATATAAAACGAATAAAAAAATTATTTTACTGCTGGCAACTAACTTGCCAATGCAGCTCGTAAAAACAATTAAATAGCCAAATATTGATTTGAGTTAAGCACAGATAATTTTAAAGAGCTCGTAATCGTTAAACCTCTGTCACATGTATGACATTCATTAATGTTCATCTATATTCCTATTAACTATTCCACGACCTATTCTGTCCATAAATTATCATAACACAGACTACATATGAATAAATAAGATAATAACAATAAATTGTTTTAGAATATTGAGACATGATTTGTTCAAGAATCGCATAATTTTCTGAAAGCATTATTTACAGACAGCGTTTAACTACCGGGTGACTTAATTTTATCAAAAACCTTCGGAATCGTTATCTGTGTGCTAATTATTTATAAACAACTTTGAATTTTTAAAATTATGTTGTTCTTTAAAGAACAAGATAAATTTACAAAGTCACAAGTGATCCCAAAACAATGAGTTTTAACTTTTTATGTGTAACTGTTTTTTGTGAACATACCCTGGGGCGTCGGGTGGGAAGTGGTTATGGAACTTGAGAGCCGGCGCTTGCGGCTTGGCGGCGTGCAGCAGGAAGGGCGACGCGCCCTTGAGGTGCGCCTCGGCCAACGCCGAGTCGTCGTGTCCGTAGAAGCCTTGGATATCCATCCCCGCCAGCTTGTCGATGTCCTCGGCCGGACTGAACAGCACGGGCGGCTTGCCCAGGTCCGCCATCGTGTAGAACTCGCTGCGCTCCGTCACCGGGTGGTAGATCTCGTCCAACTTCTTCCTATTCGTCGCTGACATTTTCCGCTTCGCTGCTCTCCTCTCCTCGTCTCTTGTTTTCCTTTCCGCACCCTTCAATTTAAAAGTAATGCAATTACATTATTGTATGCTGATTATTTGGTTAATATTTAATGATGATGATTGTAGTCAGTTGTTTTGCGTTGCATCTTACCTTATCACAGAACACTTTTATTTGACAGTAGCCTCTGTGATAAACTTGCTGGTCCCGAGGGTCTTCGAAAGTGTCAATCTGTATGTGTAGCGGTAAACCCTGTAACAAAATAATAAAAGAAATTAAGTTTGAAAATTTAACACAATCATACCTACTGACTTACTTTCGAATATTTGATTTCTAATTGCAAAGTGATGCTAATTAACTTGTGTCAATTTTAGCCAAATGGGGAGTTAGAAAGAAGGTTAGGACTAATTGGCCAATTATTCGAAGACACATCTCTCACGCTATTTGGTATCCATATGATCTCATACATAGTCATAATATACAAATCGACTATAATATTTTGAGTCAAGCAATTTCACGCTTGAAGTCTACACTTATCTTAGAATGATAACAAAAAAAACAGTTTTAATAAACGTTCATAAGGGATAATTGCGATAAATTTACGAATAAGGAAAAAATATGCACGTGTCTGAATCGAATCGCGTTAAAACGTCTTAATTGCGTTCGTTCGAGGTCGGTGTTGCGGCGGCGTCACAGCGCATTGGATAGGTAATTGAGAGACTGATAGCAGACTGGTTTCATATCAAGCGATGGACAAACGCGGCTCGAGAGCAACGCTTACAGCGGATCACATCGGGGTGATCAGTCGCACACGACTAATTTGTAGCGGGCAGTGCCACACAGTCGTTAGCTAGATAGAAACAAGATGCTATCAGCTCCGGTTGATACTGAGAATGGGAATCGTTTCAGATACGCCATCGCGGAACGACTGTGCCTTGCGCCCGCACCGTGCGCCCGCCGGCCGCGTCGCCCATGCCCGTGCGTCGCTTCCATGGTTATCGAGGCGTCTCCGGCGACAACGCGGTTACCGACCTCATGCGTTGACGTCGACGTATCGTAACTTTAATTTACATACTTTCAATGTAGTAAGCTTAATTAACATTTTGCAATACAAAATAAATTAAATGACATTTGTAGACGGTTACCTAGCCACTGCCTACTCGTCTTCGATTTCCCACGCCTATTAAAATGCTACCTAACGACATATTTAGCCCATATGGATACAACATACAACGCATTCAATGAACACTGCGATGAAATAAAAAGTAAAATTAGTTACAATCTGCGGTATAGAAGTAAATTACCGTTTTCCTCAACAAGACTCAAGAGCAATATGTAAACAGCTTTATTTATTTTCATCGACGTGCATTTATACATACATTAAAATAATCTACCATTGTAATAATAGTGATTTATCTATTAATTAAGTGTACAGATTTATATCTACAATCCATTAAAGTACTTTGATAGATGACTAACCTTTACTCCTTTCTGACTGCTGAAATCTGTGCTAAGGCACTGAACTGCAATGTTGATCTGTAAAAAATAAAGAAACGATAAGTACTTCTTCAAAAAGTAGTTGAAAATATCTGTAAAAATTACTTATAAGTTAATGTAGACATTGTTATACATATGTGTATAAATATTATGCTTGCATATATGTATCTAAAGTACGAAGACAGGTAGTCGTGTTGTGAGCAAATGCACAACAAGATAAAGTTAGAAAATAATATGTGTTGAGAACTGTATGAATAAAAAGTGGACATTGCCAGAGGCGTTTCAATGAAACTCATTGAGTTTGTGGTGTGTGCAGTTACAGTGTCCAGCGTAGTGTTCAGTGTCGCGTAGGGCGTGTTTAGCTTAGCGAGTGGTCGCGGAGGGCGGTGCGCGCGCTGCCCGCTCATTACCGCGGTCTATGTAAATGACTCTCTTGCGTTTTTACTCGGCGCCGACACCGTCACGATGGCTGTCCATACGCATATTAACTGTCGCAAACAACTCGCATCCTACCATTTACTGGCCAGCAATAAATAATTACGGATATTGATAACCGACCAGTAGCCACAGCTCCGTCCCAACTTATTAACAGCAATAACATAAATCAATGAAAAAACAACTTAAATCTCATTCGAAACGCTTTTAACAGCAAGGTTAATTTTTAGCAGCAGCCATCAACTTTATGATTAAAATCGAAATTGTGATTCGATGTTGAAGTCGTTAAACGTTAATTGCTCCCTCGACTAACATTAGCATACTGTCATAGAATTGAGGCTATTTCACGCGGACTTTTAATTGTTTGATGAATATTTAAAAGGCTATGTACATACATAACATTATCAATGAAGTATACGTTTTTGTGCCGCTAGTAGTAGATACTGTATAATTTTATGTAATCAATTAAAAACACAGAGTGTTGTTTATTATTCAACAATATAATGAGTGTTCACGGTGGAGCGCTGAAGCCCTGCGCATGCGCTGCCGGCCGCTCGCCGCTGCGCGCCCCACGCGCTTTTTGTTTCATTTGGTAAAGTCACTCGACCAAATATGGTTGCAGGACTCTATTTAATTACACTTTAATAAGTGTAATATCATGATCTGCGTTTTAATTTTGTACGTTTATAATGATCACGATGCTTGGCAGCGATATATGCACTTTAAATATGCACATATTTTTGCATCAGTGAGCTGAGTCGTCATTCGGCGCAGTCACACTGACAGGAAGACACATTAGCCCATTAGTGTTTGTACATGAACAAAGTAAGTTCAATTTTTAATGCGTTATGGTAAAATGTTAAGAAGGAATGGGATCTGCGCTTCTTTTAGTAGTGTTGTGATAGTTCGGTAGGTATTCTGTGGAAAGGATGTTCGTGACGCTCTTACGTACCTTGGCGGCGCTCTCGAGCGGGTTCCAGTAGACGGCGATGGCGTTGTGCGCCACCTCCTCGATGCAGCCCGCCAGGCCGATGCTGTTCTTCGTGTCTGTAACAAAACAACAAATTGTAATTAATCTTGTCTTCAGGTAACTGTGCAGTAATGGCGGCGGAGATTTCGATTAAGATATCAACGCACAATACGTCATCGAGGACGGAAATTTACTTTCTGGGCGTGAATAATCACGTGATAGGATCAATTTATTGACGACTGCAATGCTTCCATTTCTGCCCTTCCTAGATTGAGGTTTACGGGCAGTAATTAGCAGATTTGCATTCTGCACTAATTGCACATGGACTACATAAATTCTAGTTGATATTCCGGTAATCTTTTCTCTTAGACGTCGAGGTATCTTACTTTATTATTTATTTAAATCCTGCTGTATTTATTCAGCTTTTATTTTATTATTAAGGTATGGCATCATTCATGCTCACGACGTCCTGTCATGTTATGCGAGTTAGTCGGGTTATTAATAATATAAATATTATATCTGTTTTAATTGATAATTTCATATTCTGTATTGCAAGAATTTAATGGTAAATTCATTAGAAGTTTGCAAAATGACAGCTATTAAGATAGTTTATAGTACCATCGTGGTTAGCTAAACGTCTACTGCTTAATTATTTTACGGTCATTGGCGATGTGGTATACCTGTTAATGAGTTGTCTGAATACAAGCATGAATTCTGTGAGTGTTGCAGTATTTGGAGCAGTGTGTTAGGTTTGCGCGGGTGTTAGTCGGGCGGCGCGTGAGTGTCTGCGTGGTGCGCGTGGGCGGGGGCTATCAGTCGGGCGCTGGCGCGGCGATCTGTGCGGGCGCAGGCGACGTCGCCGCTGACGTGTTTATGAGCCGCCGGGGGACGCCGCCCTCCGACAACCTTATTGTTTTAACAGCCTCTTACAAATTTACGAGTCCACGCAACATCCTGCTATGTGCTAATAAATCCGCCCACACAAAAACTTCCTATGTGCACAGATTTGCTTGCCTACCTATCAATATTTCTTGTAGAAACATATGCTGTGGCTAAGGATGGCAGAAAATATATTCTTTCAAGATATTCAAATATCTTATGTGGATTCTACCTACCTACATAGTGATAGTTAAACAGAGCTTTAAAAACTAAATCAACGATTAAAAACTGTATAATTGACATTTAATATTTAATTTATACTTTACTATTCTCATAAATAGGCAGAAGAATAATCGAGGACGATGTAAAATGTAAATAAGAAAATAAATTGTCTGTTATGATATGACCATCGATGTATAAAATTACAAACGGATATTCCTTAATATCGTCAAAACATCGACTTACTGAAGAGTAATCTGTCGAATCAGTGAGGCGTGGTATATAAGAAAACTGTCAAAAGAAATAAGTGTGGAGGCAAAGAAGCTGCGCTGAACGTGGACACGCGATATACGAAGACATGTAGGTAATCGGAGAAGGCATTGTGCGGGCGCGCAGTGCGTTGCGATCCCCCTGTACCCCCCCGCGGACACCCCTCGCCCCGCCGCGCTTTCACACGCCTGCGCACAGGTGTCCGGTGTCGCCCTTGACGCTGCTCCCAAGTTCGTCGCATACATTCATGGTGCACTACCTCTCTGCCTACCCTCGCCACTTCTTATCTTAGTACTTCCGTCATTTATATAAATATACGAGTATAGTAGGTAATCAGATGTTTCTGAGTAATATACCTACTATGTTAAATTATGGTCTGAACGTCCTAACAAATTAGCTCATGAAATCTGAGCCACAACGCTTACGGATATAATAAAACTAAAAACAAATACACTAACTCAGTCTTTTGACATATAAAATACAAAATTCCTTTGTGTTTAGACATTAATTCATTCTATGTAATAACGTCAACAAATGAAAAAATAAAACTTAACTAACATCGAGATAAGCTAAAAAACCTTGACATTAAACTTGGCTCGACCGCGCGAATTAATGGCTTCCATGTTTTTATTTTCCTTGAGATTTAATTTATAGGCAGTGCTTGTGGCCGCGGCGTCACTCATTACGAATGCTGCAGGCCTCACTTAAGTAATGTTAGAATGTGTAAAGTGTCATATATCAGCGCTGTTTACTTCGAGGCAAAAGCGTTTTGTTGATGACGTAACTCCCTAACTAATCGGTTAACGTATATCTATTAAATAAGAGTCATGTATTATTTAACTCGCTTTGCAATGGTTAAAAAACACCATAATTGATTTCCATTACTAATTCTAAGCAATAACAAAACCTGGCTTCAACTCGCTTATAAAGTTTATTGATATTGCGAAGATAGGAAAATCGCGACTTTGTAAAATTATCAAAACAATAATTTTCTAAGGCAGAGCGCTAGCGCTAGCGCAGGCCGAGGCCCATCGCGCAATTAACATGCTAATGAGCGCGCTCCCCGATATCATCGCTGTAATTATGTCCGCGCGCGACTATATTGTAAGAGTGCTTATATGTCTTATCCTTTTTGTAGACATTCGACACGCGTAGTCTAAGGTAGCCGAGCTACGAGTCTACAACTCTGAAACCTCCACTTTATGCCTATCGAAACGAACAGCGACAAAACAGGCAGGTGTTTCTACTGCGTCGAAGAGATTTCTCACGAATTTTAACGATTTCCTGTTACTCGGTCTCATAGAGCTCATCGTGTCAGATATCTTTATTACATAGTTTCATTTGCCTGCGTCGGGGAAACTTCACATTTAGTTTTATATCTATAATCTGGTTAATGTCGGAATGTGTCATTACAGGTAGCGTAATATAAAGGTGCGAGCAGAGCGCGGCGCGTCCGGCGCAGGCAATGCGTCCAGCTAGGCGCGGGCGGTGCGCTGGCGCTGGTGCGGCGCCAGAGGTGTTTATTTTTAGTCGCAGCGATTGATAGGTTCACCGGTCGGTGTGGGCCGCGGCCGTCGTGCGCGTTATTTATGCAAATGTCCTAACGAGATATAATGGTGGCGCGAGGTGCGCGGGTGCGTCTCCGCGGTATCTGCCTGCAGCTCGGTAATTAGGTCCTGCGTGCCGAGCGCCCGCCGCCGCCGCGCCGCCCGCCACCGCACGCAACCTCTGCGCCATGTTTCTGTGTCGCCTCGAGCACGACTCTGTTTTTGCACGGGTAAGTATCGTGTCTTAAACCCTTGTATGAGCTACTTATACAGCGTATACCTAGCAAAAAACTGAACAGTCATTGTTCTTCAAATTATCTTATTTGATAATTACATAAACACTCACTCATCATCACTCACGCAAGATTGAACGTGTTGATTAGTAAAATATAAATGTGGGTAGTAATAAACAATACTCACCGGCATCTAATATCCTCTGTTTGACTGAGTGTTGCCTGCCGTGCCAGAACTGCCACGCTTTGATTTCGTCTTCAGGAGATTTTTCTTCTCTGAACATCAACATTACTACACTCTGAAACAAATCAAAGAAACAATGTTTAGTACAAATTAGTTTCCATGCTATACCATAAATCTGTTGGGTAGTAAGTACTGTTTAAATAAGTAATATCCTCTGTAAATAAGACGGTAAATAAATTAACAGGCAGGGTGGCCATTAGAAACACCTGACATCGGGCAGCTATGCCTGTACTTTATTTATTGCCAACTTTTAATGGCGAAAGTACAGACGAAGCGCCGTGAGCATTTCGCGAATACGCAAAACACGATTACCGGCGTGCGTTTCTCAGCTATTACGTTAAACGAGCGCGATTACGTCGTTACGGCGGGCATCTTAATTTCATACGTATTTAAATGCTCTTAAAAAGTAACGTGAAATCTTTGGACCGTTTCCGTTCAGATGAAAAAGTGAAATATGCTGTTAAGACGATTTCTATCGACGCGTTAGAAAATGAAGTGAAAAAGAAGTGGCTTGCGCGAGGCGTGGTACCGACCGTGCCTTATAGGGCTAACGACGAGAAAGCACCTCCGATCGTCGCCTCGGATTGATGGATCGCCGCGACGCGACGGGACATCATGCGCAGCCGCGCCTGCGCCTTCCTTCCTCCTTGTACCGTTGTCTCCAAATTAAACCGTTCATTAGTGTTTGTGTTTTAGGTATTTGAATAAAATGCAGTTATTTACTATTATTGAGCAAAATATATGGACACAATCTAAGATAATTTTGTTCCGATCTATATCAATAATTATTTCCATATTAAGATTATTCTAATAAACTATTTGTATGCGCATTCATTCAAACTGTCGTTCGGCATGTATGTTGGCAACACATTGAACCATTTAAATGTTATTGATTAGTTATTAGTTTATTTAACTATCTTATAATCGATTTAATATCGTGTATTGGCATTATTTCCAGCTCCAATTGTGTGCTTCAGTTCCTTTCTTCCTGAATTCATGATAACAAAACGACTAAGGTTGAACTTTTAATCCTATTCACTAACTTGACAGTTCAATGCAAAATAATGATACCATTCTAAAACTAATAGTGTTGGGGTAGTGAACGATTTCGCATAAATAATGAATGATAAAAATGGTTTAAATTAAATAAAATTTAAAAAATCGTTTTTAGGTGTGGATTATAAGAATAATTAATAATTTTTAATAACAGTTATTTCCTTTTTTATTTTCTTCTGATAGAAACAAAACTAAATATAAGTAAAAATCATGTCATTTTGCTTATTTTTTTACTATAGTCATTTTATTTCCTCTGACAGCCATAGATTACATATATACTGATATAGTACACATCTTGTTTTAAGACAAGTTATTAAATTTAAATTACAAAGTTTGCATGTAAGTACAGACGCCACCAGGTCAAGCTACCCGAAACTGTCAATTTTTCCCAATGAACCTTGAACCTAATGCTCTAGAAATAAAGTCGAAAATCTATCAAAGAAATTTGACAGATTGTAGTAGCTTGATGTGTTGGCGTCTGTACATTATTTCAAGTTCATTCAATTTCATTCAGTCTTGCACCACCTCACTATCTTTTTTTTTTGTCAAAACCTGGTATCCCTCCAATTGTCAAGTTAGTGAATAGGATTAAAAGTCCAACCTTAAGTTCGTAGTGTTATTCATTTGGTCATAAGTTTTTTTATACTTAGCATGTGTGCCGAGTGCGGACGTATGTAGATACATTGACGCACCCTTCCTCCCGGTTAACTGCAGCACTTAGAGAAGTAACTCTATAACCGTTCCTGGCTCCATTGCCTATTTACAACTTAACTGTGACTTAGACGTCATTATCGAATCATGAATATGCATAGGAAAAGATAAGCTAAATAAGATGAAGTATTCGGCGTCTGCACACGGCAATTACGCTCGCAATGCAATTAAATACAGCAAGGACCCGCGGTTACAGTGTTGGCTCGGGGCTATAAAAACACTATTTTACTGTAAATCGATGAATTTACGAGTAATTTGTGTCGGCGAATAGTTCAGCGAGTCTATAAGCGGGACACGGGCTTTCTCCGGAGATCGGGCGCGGCGCGTAAACCCAACGGAACCGTGCATACTAATAGATAGCCCATGTATAAAATTGTAACGGTTAACACCGCCTCTACGAACCGTCTCATCGCTTATAATAAATAAATATAAACATTTACTACTTTATTAGAATTCCGCGCGCCAGTAAGCATTTGACGAAATACATAATGCTAACTGTAAACTTGAATTAGCTAATATATATAGCGTCAGTGGTATTCAAATTGAAGCCAAATTAAATGTTGGGTTTCCACATCTGTTCTGTTTTTATTGTTCTTTATGTTTACTGTTTATTTATGTGTTGTAGCTAATCGGTGACTGAACTGGCCACTTTTGTTTATTGTATTGGAACTAATGAGTCACAAACACTTGCTAACTAATTTAGAGTCCAACTGGTAACGGTTTACGTAATTTAGTGGCCATTTTCTGGTTTCAATTGGTATTGAACAATGTTGGCTATTGTTGCATGACAAAGATACATTGTAATAACTGGCAATCATAATTGTTTGACTTACCGCACAATTTATCAGACACGGGCTTTATTTTGATTTCATTAACGACTTTAATTTGACATTATGTAGGTACAAGTTTGTGGAGCTTATTGCGAAAACCATAAGACCGGCAACAATTGCATTAAGATTTAACTAATCGCTGCTTGTATGTTAATTCCGTTCATTTGAGAAGTTCCGTGGGTTCGGAATGTAATTTAGATGTGTGATTCAATTCAAGATTAGATAGCGTTAATTTATTTATTTCACATTTATGTATGTGTTTAAGCAAAAATCTATACTAATATTATAAAGCTGAAGAGTTTGTTTGTTTGTTTGTTTGTTTGTTTGATTGAACGCGCTAATCTCGGGAACTACTGGTACGAATTGAAAAATTCTTTTTGTGTTGAGTAGCCTATTTATCGAGGGAGGCTATAGGCTATATAACATCATGCTACAACTAAGAGGAGCGGAGCAGTAATGAAAAATGTTGCAAAAACGGGGAAAATTTATTCCTTTTGAGAGTTTTTGTTGCGTGCGCTGCGTAAACGGTTAAAGTAACGCAAAAATAATGTATAACGGAATTGTTCCTCTTAAAAAGTTCTAAAAAAAAGTCCGCGAGAGCATATGTCTATCTTTTAAGGTTGACTCACTATAACTCAAAAGGAGCGAGCAGCAACGAAAAATGGACGAAAGCTAGCAGGCAAATTGATGCGACGGGAAGGGTCAGGGGAGCAAAAATTTGACGCGGACGAAGTCGCGGGCAGAAGCTAGTTTAAGATAAAGGCTACGTTTATTAATGATGGATAAATTCTTAAGTAATCGTTAAAAACGTATTTAAGTAAACATGTGGTTTTGCGGAGCTAAGTTAATTGATTACAAATGTTTAAATAGTAACCGATAGAAAATATGGCTTTAACTTCTAACCTAGAACTAAGAATCGGTCTAAACAAGTGAATCATGCAGTTTTAACATTGTCAATTATATTTTGATTGTAATACCGATGCACGATTTTCACAATTAAATGTAATTATAACCATACATATGTTAAATATTTAACTAATCAATACGAAGTTAAAGAATTCAATCTATTTTTTGTAATGTTTTCCTCGAAACTTGATTTGTATGTATCATTCTGTATATTTTACGACGTTACTAATAAATTTCAAATGTTATTTATTATCATTATATATTTTACGTAACGTTGTTTTATCATTTAGCGCAAAGTTGTGGTTCGGATGTAAGTATTTGGACAGGTATCGGGTGATCGGATGGCTCCGTCATCGCGTCACGTTGGTGCCTAGTGGCCGTGTGAGCGGCGAGCTGCGTGGGCGCCGCGCCGCGCTTGTTCCGCACGTTAATTGGATTTTTAATCCGAAATGACAGAATTATGTGTTCTTGTAGCACAAACTTATATCACGTTCAACTCATAACTGTAACTAATGTTTTATTATAATATGGATTACAATTTAAGCACATTTATAATGTAATAAAACCAACTATTTCGAGAAATGTTGATGCAACTTTTTGTGAACATTTTGAAATTGTAGATCATTATATATTTTTATGACTTTAATTATTTTAATGAGTATTTAAAAATATATCAATAATGGGTATATATTATGTTATTATGAAATTACATAAATTTAAAGCAAAATCGGTCCTGAACCTCGCTTTAAGTATTAAAACAATGATGTAGTATTACAGTACTACTGACATGAATGCAACGCGCAAGTTTCACAAGACGTCTACGGTTTTGGCTTCGTGGACCAGTTACTTCCAACTTTTCGGACCGTCAATTAATTAATCGAGTGTATCGACATTCGACCCGATTTCAGGAGCTCGGTTGACAATCTGAGTTATCTGATTAAGCACGCTTTCTCTCGCCGCGTGTCACACACGCCGGCCGGGTACTGTTGTGCCCAAGTGTCGGCCGCCGATGCGATTACGCTTCGACAACCACTCTGCCTTAATTTCGTCACTCTATTTGAATAAACAACCGATTGCATATTTATATCACATACACGCAATCAGATGGACTATTCATGTGACAGCTATCGAACTTATAAATCTTATCGTGAATTGCCACTAAATAAAGAATTTTCTTAAAATTATCTATTCGAACTGAATTTAAATAAACAACAGAATTCAATTCTGGACCACAGTATTTCATTAGCTGCAATTTAATAAAAAAAATAATGCATTCCGTTCTAGAAAATGTAGTCAATATTTCTTCCTACGAAATTGCGTGGAGGTTGTAAAAGGCAACGATAATACAAATGGCCGCATTTGGAGATATTCTTACAAAAAATATGACGGCGAAAATAGCTCTTTTAGGTATCCAACGAAAATCCAAAAAAGTTTTTTTTATTGAATTTCATGACGGTTACTTTTAGTAGTACGAAATTCAAAATGTAGACTAGACAATATTCTACAAAATGTATTCAATGTTTATTGGTATAGGTATGTGAGTTTCAGTAAAAGCTCCGTAATATTAAGCGACAAGGTTTTCACTCGCGTGTTGGAGATAAATGATCTAATTTAGTACACAGCATCCGAACATGTATTCATTTTATTTCTATATCGATGTCTATTTCTCATTGATGCTGTTGTTATAGTCGGCAAGTCCACAAGGGTCTCTCTGCGAGTCTACACACCTGTCTTAATGTAACCTATAAATCGTGAGTTAATAGCATCGTTAACGTAACAATTACTTCAGATTTAATCTTGGGTTACGTTCTGTACATAAACGCACAAGTAGTGCATAGCGATAACCAGCGGAACGTAGTTAGGTGCAGTCGTCGGCGCATCATCTGTTCAGTGATGTAAATGCGTCAGATACGTAAATCCACGAGTGGGTGCATGTTCACACAGCAGACAGGGCCTGGCAGTCGGTGGGTCCCAGCTCGTCACGAACGCTTCCTCGTTAGGCGGCGCGCGGCGGTCGGGCGCGGCGCCCATCCATCAGCTCCTATCTATTTTATGACAATTATTTATGTTCACTGCGTGGCAAAACTATTTCGCTCACCGTTGAGCTTTATCGATAGCGCAGAAGTAATGTCCTGCCGTCTCGATAGGCTATATCTGATACGGATACGTCTGTTTGTTAAGTGCGCTAGTTGTCTGTGCTAGTTGTTTTAACGCCTAGGTTATTTGCTGTGAATGTTCTCCGCAGTGAATGTCGGTTTCAACATAAATTCTGAGCGAAACTGTGGGTGTAACTGCCGCGCAGTTGCCTACGTGTCGGTATTTATTTCACATCAGGTGAAATATATCAATGACCATTTTTGCCCCGTAAACAAAGCGATAACAGTATACGTATTTCCTTTGCTCGGACTTTTATTCAAACGGGCCCTCGTAGGCGCTAACTAGCATAATATTCATGTAGGACTTTATGCCTTGCTTTCTAATCTCAATCTCAGATGAGAAGATAGGCTTCGCAATTACTTATAGATAGACATTGTAGAAAAGCTCAAGAATATTCAAATTAAGTATGGTACCATGTAGTGAAAACGCTTTAAGTATTGGACGGGCATATTAAAGAGCGCATTATGTTGTGCGTGCGTCTATTGGCAGGGCGCGGGGCGGCGTCTGCAGCGCGCCGCGGGCTACGGGAGATTGCTAGAGATGTGCAGCTTCCGCCGCCGGACAAATTGCCCAGTGTTCTCGCACATCCGGCGCAGTTACAGCCACCTACTATAATTGAATATTAACCACGTAACATTGTATTAGCTGCAATATGTCTTCGTAAACGTGATATTATCAGGATCGCGTGAGAACAGCTTATCCGTAAACCAATACTTCTGTAATGACAGATTCATGGCTGTATACTTTTTTAAATTAAACCGACCATTTGAATTTGCAGCGTAACAGAAGTAGTTTTTGCAAATAGATGGTTACAGAACGTATTGATAGCTTTAATGGTGGCGTTGCGCAGTGCGCGCTGACCGCTAAATCTCGATTAAATCAGAGCAATTCCCGCGACACGTCGAGCGTCGGATTAACATCCGAAGCCGCGTTGTAACACTAATCTGCTTAAATGTCGAAAGGAAATGTCAGATTGTAATGTGCAGGGCTCAAGACGAGGCGTGATGCGGCTTAAGATGTGGTACCTACCGCTGAGGGCACAGCTTTCAATCACGGAGTACACTTCTCGCACTAACGGTGGAACTAATAAAATCATTAAATGATTCCGTGTGAGAAAATGTCGATTTTAATCCACGTCAATATTGTTTGATTCAGTTACTCTTGAAAAAAAACTTGCACTTACTGAAATGTAACTGAAGCTTTTCTATGTTTCAATGAAAACAGTTCAAGCTAGCTATGTAGGTACGTAATGTTCAACTTTTTTTTTGTCTCAAATCCGTAAAACTGTATAAGCATCGTTGACAACAGCTGGGTTAAGCTTTGAGTCACTTTGCTGTTGCATAATCGTGTCTTATATCACCCTAATATCGCTGATTACGGGCGGTTGTCAGCCGGCGATGGTATCAAGGATTGACGCTAAATACGCCCGTGCCGTGACACCACCAATATCGAAACAATGACGGACCTCGGATTACGCAACGCTACTTACGACTAGCCGACTACTGTCACACGACTATCAGCTTGTGAAAGTCGCACTGAATGGAAATGCCCTTAAATACCAGAGAGGCAATCTTCGTCTATTGATAACTTGATTCCTTCTTCAGCGACTAGGCAAGCTGAGGTTTGATAGTAAACTATCGGACCACAGATTCATTAATTAATATTCTGAATTTTCATACATATGTGTTTAATTTTACAAAAAGGTACATTGTTTGCTTGACCTAAAAAAGTTGTAATTAACTTCATTCTACGAACATGCAATTAAATTCGAACTTCGAAGAAAGTGCTCTATTATAAATGCAAAAAAAATGTTACAGGGCTAATTACGACTAGTTATGTAGTTTCAGCGGTTACGTATAAATATATTACCGAATAATACGTAATATTTCGAAAGTGTAATAGTTATCGAGTGGCGTTATGCGAACCTGAAACCGAACGTGGAAAATTCACGCTCGGTCGAGCGGCGCGCGCACTAGTCGCGCCGCGCCGCGCCGTCCGCTCACTACAAGCGTACGCGGCGGTTTTTTATTGTTTGCTCGGATACAAAATACGTGTCATTTTATATTTACATGTGCACTTGATTATAATTAATGTAACACGTTATTACACACCCATGTTTAACCACGTGTGTGTAGCGGACCGACTGGAGCCGCTTGCCATCGGACACATTCAATAAAACAAAGATTGCTAAAGCATATTAATTGCATTGTATTTATAATAATACTCACTTGCTGAATAAAATAAAAGAATTCAATATTGGATGCAATATACTCACATTTTGTAGGTAGATACTAATTGAATTTCTGCCGTTAACGGGACCGTTCATTTGCAGAAAACGCAATTATCCGTTTTTTATCTTAAAATGGAATTACCGAAATTTTTATTAGTAAGAGAAACAAAAAAGGCGAAAAAAGCAATTAGGTACATTAAAATCTCATAAATTATTCTTTAAAAAATAAGGAACGGCAGAAAAAGTACATTAACTTGAGAGGAGACCGCTCCGCTGATAAATAACCATATTGATATATCCCAGATAGTTGGGTACCTATAGTTCTTAAGTAATATTTCGACTCACTCAGGAATAATGTAGATTTATAATATTCACAGTTTCAAATAAGTAGTTCTTGCAAAATATAATATGTATGTGAATATGAGTAAACCTTTTGGGATAAATAACTCATCATTCATTATTTCTTGTGATAAAAAATTTGATAAATTTAATTTGAAAAAGAATGTCTATAGCACGTAATTTGAAAATTTAAAGAAATGCCGTTATCAAGAGCTTTCTGTTGTATAATTCTGCAATTTGTAATCATTAACGTTTTTCTGATTCGACAGGGCTGAGAGCGGGCGCGGGGTGCGCTCACCGCGCCGAACTTGAGACGAGGGTGCAAGCTAAATTGAGACATCTCAACACGTGATTGATTGCGGCCGTGATTGGCAACTTGCAACTCTCAACGGAGCGCATGCATATTTTTGCATACATTTTATGTAGATACAACATTGTGAAACCTTTCTCGTGAATTCGAGTACGAAAATTTCATTACAGCCGAGTGCCTCCTGTGAGAATATTCAGTCGGTCTCGTATGACAGCCCTTCACTCGTCTGTATCGATGCAGTCGGCCGAAAGGTGCGCGGCGGTAGAAACCGTGCGCTCAGAATGTGAACCGTTATAATCCCTCATCAAGCGTAATATGTTCAGTGTAAAAGGCATCATTAACGATTGCCTTAAAAAGGCAAACGGGAGCAATCATTAAAGTCGCAAAATATTACAAAAAGAAAATAAACAACGACGTGTCTCGTTACGCGAGTTTCCGTTGCTACGAAAGTGAACACAATGATGTCAGTGCGCCGATAAAAAGTCGAGTAAAAAATGCTCTGAATGAGTAGAAGCGCTTTGGACACGCTACACATGGTTCCATCGTAGTTCACAATAAGCGGATCAAACGGAAGTTTATTAGTAGCGATTAACGTGCAAAATGTCAGCATGTAAATTACACCTTTATTTAACTTTAATTACAGTGTTGCTTGAACATACCTATCTATTCCATATACATGACTATGAGAATTATAATTTAAACTCATTCGTATTCATAAATATTATAAAAAATCACTGGAGGTAATTTTTTAATTAGATTTGTCATATTACTATGCGACGGTTGAACTTAAAGACGAGTCATCTGTATTATTTCTACTAGAACAAGGTGTGATTAATGACGACGGATATCATTAAAATACACCTTAACATATGTGCTTCGAGGATATAGGGCGTCTGGGCGACGCTCGACGCAACCCTTGCAATGACGCAAAATAACAAACAACGTCTCCGTGTTACTAGCGGGATGATTAATTGCCACTATGCGCTGTGATTGATTGAGCTCTTTTCATAATGTTTTTTGCACGTAAACTATTTTTGCGGAACGACATTTCAATCTATTCAACTCGGCTAACGTCTCAAGATAACATTTTAAAATGATATTTGTCATTAAATATGTATGTAAATGTTACGGCCGTGGCGTGTGAACGCTTCCAATATTAAGAGGAGATTAAGTCAATCGTGTATTTTTTACGGTGTTTAATTAGGTGCAGAATCTGGAATTCGTGTTGTGTCGTGTGTTCGTCGGTGGAAAGCTACGGGGCGATGGTATCGCAGACGAAGGCAAAGCTCTGCCGAAACAGGGGCGTGCCGGCCGTAATTACAAACCCGCCACGCACACCGGCCACTGCACACTGGCAGGCCACTCTCAGGCCAAATCTCTCTGTTTACTAAAATTTCTTACAATCTCTTAACCGCTTTTTGGCACGCAAAACGTATTCAATTCGCATCGCGTGTGGATTAAACTTTTTTAGTTACGTTTGATAACGCGATAAAATTGTTTCGTAGATATAGTGTAGGCATGGTTATCAATTTGTGTTCGTTTGATTTTAAATGTAGCCATTAACGATTCTCTTTTTTGTATAAAATACGCCATGAAACCTAAAATGATAGAAAAACATTGTTGGTAAGGAAGATTTCACACGGGTTTCTCTTTAAATTGTTAAGCTAATTCGTCTGCACATGCCATAGTTTCACCGGTAGGTAGGCATATAACATGAGATTCTTCAACCTTCATTTTCTTTTTGGAAACATAAAGAATTCTCGTTAAGAAAACACGATGTTTGCCGCATTGAAATTGTTTTATCATAATGCAGTATGGTTATTGTTTAAAGGGAGCGATATTATCCGAGCGGAGGCACGGACTCCCGGGGCGGTCATTGTATTCCTATATGGCGAATGTCAAAAGCGTCGTCTTAATTATCGGGCGCGGCTATACAATGCGGACTCGATTGCGGCGAGATAAGCTCGGTACACCTATCTGAGTCCGTATTGAATGCGATACGCTGGCCGGACTCGCGGCCCACTTACTGCCTTAATAATAACTTCAAACGTATGTCGCATTGTATCTCTGATTATTCCGATCTAAGCCCATTGAATAGAGATAAAACGTGTTTGAATATGTTAGGCGCTGTCAAAAAACGGAAAATTCAACATTGAATAAAAACGAAATTGATAAGTATACCTACATCTGTGACGCCTCTTACTGTAGTATGAGTAACGTTCCGTTTCATAACCAGTACAAACAATAACATTAAAATCAAAACAATACAAAAAACCTACTTCAATTATCTAAACCAGATTAACCAGATTACCAAATGTGGAATTTCTGGTTTATCAAGATTACATAGTTAATGTGTATTATGGTGCAATTTTATTGTGTCAATCTTCTCTCGGTAAGTACTATTCATCATCATGTTTTTCAGGGAAGTGTCAGGAAACAATAATGATGGGATTTCCGATTTCCACGACGCGCCGACACGATACCACGTGGGTATAATCGTTGCGGTTAATCTTTTGTCTAAACAAAGTTTCTCACGAGTTAAATGATTAATTTAGTCACGTCATTGTATCATTAGATATTGAATTGTAAGTATTTATGCTACAGCAATTATATGTTACGCAGGCATTTCAAGTTGATCGCAGTCTGTATTGTCTGAAAGTCCCTTTCAGATATCGATGTGTTTAAGATCTAAACAGTAAAGTTTCTGACATTTTTAACGATACAAGTTCCGACATAAAACAAAAGTTTTATGTCGGAACTTGTATCGCTCCTCATAATCGGTTACAGAAAAAACCAGATTGTGAACATAGAAAATCAAGTCATCAGGGTTAAACATGGGTTTTTCAGTGCGTAAATGTCAAAACATGTTTTAAGCATTAAACACCGGAACGATTGTAATTCACTTATTCGTTTTGCACTTCACCACAAGTATTGGATATAAATAAATACGAGATCTTTTTGCATGTTTGGTAATTCAAGTAGCTGGAGAAAGAAATATGATGAAAGTGAATACTTGAAGGTAAACTGGGTGCTAGGGAGCAGGGTTAACCCGAGCCGGTCGCCTGCGGTCTCCCGGTGAACGGCTCCCACTTATCTCCTTACCAGCACTTACTTACACACTACTTACAGTAGCCCTTGTTACAATTATCTCGTAACATATTACCGACTATTACGTAAATCAACTTGTTAATTAAGTTACATAAAAAAACATTATTCGTTTACGTTTTCATTTTAATGTTATCGTAAGGAACGAAATATTAAGAAGGCACATCGTAAGTTGAAATGGTTAGTACTTTCTGGCTTTTTGAAATAGTCATACGAATAGAGTCAGGAGTATGAAATCAATATCTGTTTTCAATAGAAACATCGCTATTATAGGTACCTGATGTTACAAACTATGGTGGGGTGAGTTTTAGCATTTTCCTTCTATTCTTTTTTTGGTAACTGTGTTGTGATGTCCACACTCTTTCTTTCTTTCTAATTTGTTCCTATAAGTGATGACTTTTAATTGGCTGTCAGTCTCACACACAATTTTTTATTTTGTTGGTTTTAGCTGTAAGTCATCCATAGTTATTAAATAAATAAAATAAATTAATTTATGTGTCCCCCACAGGCTATCTAACAAAATGAAGCATACCTATACGTTACCTATATGCTGCTCGTAAATATGGTACAAAGTACATTGATTACGTTTCCGTACGGGAGCAATAATTTTGCTCATTTTATTTCAGCAGTAGCGCAGTGGAGTTATAAATTGAGATGTTCGCGAAGGTGCGCACGCGGCGGTGTGACGCCGAGGCGCGGCGTATTTTACGATTCCCTATGCGAGTACGTTTAGTGACCACTGCCGCAGCTTTCTAAGGTCCACTACAAGTAAACATCCGGCCACTTAACCGTTAACGTCGATAATTTCATTGACTTTTTAAACTAAGAATGTCTAGCATTCGTTCAGTTCTATTAAAAGACTCACCTTGACTGTTTGGTTCTTGAGTGGTTTATCAGGATCGTGGATGTACTCAAGCGTGATGCCATAGAACTGGCCTTTGTTGATGTATGTGATCCGGTCATCCTCGCGCCTCTGCGAACTGCTGCTAGCGGTCTCCAGGTGGTACTTGAAGCCATACGGGGAAAACCTGCCACAAACAAGAATAAGTGTTTATATCGCCTCTGAGAAACGACGAGTCGCTATGACATGTACGACACCTGCGACTTCAAGATTTAAGATAAACCCACAAAAACTTGCGTATTACGGAGTAGCGCAGTAGGCGACTTGTCGTAAATGTTTGTAGGAACATAAAATGCACAATAAGAGCTGGTTTCTGTAACATTTAGAAAAAGTGCGATTTCTTCTTTGAGATACTTATCTACGGATACACGTTCTCGACAATAAAGTTTCCATGAAGTGAAGCAATAAAAGAGTGCAAAAAGTGGAAATCTTAATTGCACCGGGCGGTACAGCTTGTCAGCGGCGTCGTTACATAAAGGCGCGGAGATCCAGTTCGTAGTACGCAATGAAAAACTGTGTTTTCTCGCGATTTCCTGAGTGCTGGACCGACGGAAGGAAAACCCCGCTAATTTAGTGGTGATCGCGTGCCGCGGCTCGTTAGCGACACCGCGCGACACAGCATGCCGCCCGCGCGCCCCGCGCACCCCCTGCCCGCGCCCGCGCCGCGCTGCTTGTCACTGCGCTGATCTCGACGCCCACGCGCGCCACTCTCGCGCTTACAAACTGCACCACCAAACTAACTAGTCATTATCGGAGCAGCCTATTGTGGCACAAACTTAACTTATGTAACATGATAAAAAGTAATAAATCGTTATGGAACGTTTAATCCTTTAAATCTGTCCGAGGAATGCGGATAAAGCAGTTTGCGTCGATTTAGTTCTACGGTTACACCATTACTTAAGCTTATTGAAAACAATTTGGTAAACAGCCCCGCTGATGTTTGCGATTTGAACCGAGCTTGTGAAGATAAAAGCCGTGTAATGCAAACGCAGGCCGACAGTGACGGATCGGTCGCGGCGGCGCGGGCGCTCGCCTATCTGATGCTCTCTAAGTGATTCCGAACACAATTTACATTTGCAATGTTGCTTTGTATTGTCATTTCAACTACCCTTATCCTTTGTTTACTTACACTTGATGGACTGTTCGTACTACTAGCAAGATTATAATTTTGCAATACTTCCCGATCAATAAATACAAAAGCAATGGGTAAAAAGACAAAGAGGACGATAGATATTTATGTTCGGTATAACGTGCAATCTGTGTGCGTACATGAATTCTTTGTATTCAGTAATAAATAACACATTGTTTTCGAATGAGCTTCATTACAAATTTCAGTGGCGAGGCAGCCAAAAAAAGACACTTCCTGAGTGGAGACAAGAGCCTTGCCTTTCATGAATAAATCAATCGGCGAGGCGCGGAAATTGATGAGTGCGCAAAAAGTCTTGGAACGTAGCGACAACAAAGTGCTCGCAATAAAAACGCATGCCGCGATAAGAGACGGAGAGGTTCGCGTCCCGCAGAGCCTCCGAGCGCTGCGGCCCAAATTAGATGCGCATAAATACGAACCCTCTATAACCATATACACTTGCGGCAAAAACACCACTTATGGACCAGTGCAATCAGTTTTTGCAGTTTTTCAGCATCAGTCTAGGTAAACCTCAACAAAACATACCTATCATATCTCTATCTGGTTGACAAGCAATTTCAAATGAAAGCCATGATCTCAGAAATAACAATCTAAAGCGCCAGGCAGCCCTAACTCGTAAGTAAAATAGCAATGCATAGGCAGAAAAACCAGTCTAGTTCTTAACATTGCTGGAAAAGCTTCGACTCTTTTGGAATCAACTGTGAAATTCCTGACTACATACGTCACAAGAAATCAAATGAATTCGCAGCAGGGCGACAGTGTTGGTATTAAAAACCCGTAAAAATGGGTCGTTAGCGGCCATTAACATTTTTACTCTTTTTTTCCTTGTCATCTGGCCCAGGGATAAAATATGCAAGTGTCTATGTATCGACTTAAACTTACTTAATTATTTTCGACAGGCATATACACATACTGGTTTTGTTTCCCATATTAATAATGATAAAAACTCTATTTGTATCTGAAACGCCACATTGCACGTTCTGGAGCAAATTATATAATAGAATATAAATGTAGTTCTTCCACAAGTATATGCGAGGCAGAGGCGCGCCGCATCGCTCAGGATCATGCTTTGATGGAAATTGAACACCATTGTGTGCTGAGACGAATACTACTGTGAGAGACACAAAGCTTAAAAAGTTTGCAAATTGCACAAATTCTCGCAGAAAAGGTACTTGCGAAGACTTTTTTCAATAATTCTGCTACTACGGTAAGTTTTAAATATATATTTTGATAAAATCTGTGGCAATCTTCAAGTCAGGCAATAAACTACCACGTCTATTTGTAAAAAAGGATCATGAAGGTTTGTTCGAAACATCATTGAAATTAAAAGATATTATCTTTTAATACTGGGGGCGGTGTGCGGTGTGCAGGAGATAGCACGTTACACGCTACGCGGAGCGGTGGCACGGAGCTGGTGCACCATGCACGCGGCTGCTTAATGAGAACGCTTAGCTAGCGTAATGGCGCCGCGCTGATTGCCGGGTGCGGCTGACGACCGACACACGCAGCGACGCAACCCTATCATCATAGCCAAACTATTATTATTTGCTGCTACTATTCCCGCAAACGATTCATGGAACCTCTTCTACCAACCGCGCTCGCGAGAATTGCAACAAACACGCGCTTGCAACTGTCCCAACACCAAACGTTCTAATCACTACTCAATGTGAAAATTATAATAAAGGCAATAAGGTTTGCCTGTAAAGTACTGTTCATGAGACAATAAAACAGATAATGTAGATTGCAACTCTCCAAGTGATCGAGCAAATGGAATGAAAACGTCGTTTCAATACTTGACAGAGGCAGAGGAATGCCGTTTAAAGTATACATTCATTTGGCTTAAAGCGGACAGATGTTAGGATCGCGTGTATGCCGCAATCCTGAAGCCTCGTTGCGATATTACTCTCTACATTTATAAGCTCCGTTAATGAACTTGTAATATTAAGAAACATTAAAAATAACGGCGATTTTCATTAAATATTAACTTTACAACATTATGCGCATTAACGTTATCAAACGTAAAATGGAAATACATATTTATAGAAATAAATTAAAGACAAAAAGTCGTTATGTTATTATTTATCAGTTAATTAATTAATTCTGTGATACAGATAAGTATGTGTGCTGGTGCCTTTTGAAGCGATAATCAAATACACACACATTACTTGATTAAGTTACTATACCTTTAAAAGCTCATTCCTGTGTTGAAAATTCGAGAAGTAAATAAAGTGTCTGTTTGGTACATCGAAAGGTATTGGTGTACTTAACTGACCGGTAAGTAATAGACTAAACATTTGTGAGGGCGTTAGAATTACTGGCGTTGGTGAGGGCTGGTAAACGGACGGAGCGCGGCGCGAGGCGAGCGGCGAGCGGGCTCGTATCGACGACGAAGGTAATTTAAGACGGTAGAAGCGACCGCGCTATTTGGGCCAAATGCAAGCAAGTAATTCTCGAGATAATAATGCTAATGCACTTATCATGTCGACGAGTGCTTCCGCCGGCGACGCGATGTTTTTTCCAACGATTTCATTTGAAGGGTATTTTGATGTTTGGCTTTTAATTTAAATCGTACAATTTATTAGAAATCTATTGTAACCAAAGTTTAGAAAGCTTATTTTGTTACTTTGGGAAAGATTTTATAAATAATTTAGTAGTTTATCTATTAATGTAGGTACTTGGATTCCAGTATGCTGAAGAGTTATGTTATTGCTTGTTCCATTTGAATAATTTGATAATAGCATTCATATCTTGACGACTTATTTACTTAATTGTAATCAACAAAAAACTTAAACAATGCTTGGTTTTCAATACAGTTACTAGATTACTTATAAAAGGTACATAAACACGAGTACTTATCATCGCTAAGTTTACTTACATCCGTTCCTTTTCTTCAGTCCAATTAGGTAGCGTGTAAATAAAGTCATTTTAGTATTCAATAGAAGCATTAACAAGTACAAAGCTACCGTAACAAGACCAGTTCACAAAGAAACATGAAAATGCAAAAGTAAGTACGGTACGGCCGTACGAGTAAGTACTACGCGACACCAAGGAGTTGGGTAAAACCGCTGACTCCTACGATCATTGTTATATGTGGGAACGCATCTTGATCTAGAGATGGAAAAAAACCGTTCAGTACAGCAGTTTATCATCCCGCGCAGCTTGTACCAACTGCGGAGACAAGTTGCTGTCTCGTAGGCGAGGAGCTCGCTACCAATGCCCAGTGCGCTGTTGCGTAATGTTACCTAGACCAAAATACTACAGTAAAATACAGCTTTCAGCACTCATAAATAAAGTAGGTACTGGACATAATTCATGCACAGTGTCGATCATGGCGCGATTATTGAAATAATTTTGAAAACCTACTCTTGTAATTTTCTCTTGCACTTTAAATGGATCATGCTAGTAATACAATACAACAGAAAATTGTTTACTGTAACGAAATGTTATTTAAACAACTTTTTCATATTAATGTTTGTCTAATTTAAATTATGTTAGTGTTTACTTAGAAGATTAATACCAATTTGAGAATATATAACTATTAAAATAAGTTGTTTCTAAGGTAATTGTGGGTATCAATGATTCCACTCAGCCTATCGCAGTCCACTGCTGGATCTATGTCCAGCAGTGGACTGCTACAGGTGCCCAGGCTGGGCCACAACACCCTGTCCTCTGCATTGTGGGTATGCTCGAATAATAAGTTAAAATGAAATAATCTTAATGAAATGTATCAACTTTTACTCATTGAGTCATTGTGTAAATGACAATTTTATACGAGTACGTATTTGCGTGAATAACACTTACTGATAGGTACTTCCTCTGATAACTTTGTAGCACATGCACATTAATTCGAAATGTTAGTACAAAAACATCTATTCTCATTTGGTAATTAAGAATTTGGAACCCCTTATGCCAAATGTGGCCTACCCAAATGTCCTTTCTTTGGTCTTGTTTGTCCAGTCATTGAGCTCCTCAAAGGGAGCTACCCTACACGATTACTAACAAATGCCTGCACTTTCTGGACTGGTCCACACATAACTTTGTGGTTCTTTCATCAAAACAAGATCGAACCAAGCTTCATCTAGCTTATTTTTTTATAATATTACGTGGCCTATGACAGTGTGTGCAGAGAAAAACTGTGGTCAACACTATCCATGTACGGTGTGGATTGGCGCTTGGTACGGGCACTGAAATCTTTATACAAGGATTCCAGTGCTTGTGTTAGGATAAATGGGGCATACACGAACTGGTTTTGCATCTCGAGGGGTGTTAGGCAGGGCTGTGTAGCGTCACCGTGGCTATTCAACTTGTACATGGATAGTTGTCTGACAGATTTGAAAGAGGGTGAGTGTGGATTGACTATGAGTGAGTTGCCTGTCAAATGCCTTCTATACGCAGACGATCAAGTTCTACTTGCATCGTCAGCAGAACAGTTGCAAGACATGGTGACTGTAATGGATGAAGCATTTAAGATGAAAGGGATGAATATAAATGTGAATAAGACGAAGGTCATGGTGTTTGAAAGAGAAGAGAACGTATCGGTGTGTGATGTGAAAATAAATGATAAGAATGTGGAGCAAGTAAGTGAGTTCGTATATTTGGGGAGTTTGTTTACAAGGGATGGAAAGATTGATAAAGATGTGGAAAGAAGAGTGAATGCGGGAAATAAAGTAAATGGTGCTCTACATGCAATTGTGACCAACCAACTGATGTCCAATAAGGCTCGACTGGCTGTTCACAATGGTGTACTGGTGCCTACGCTTATGTATGGGAGTGAATGTTGGGTGTGGCAAAAGAAGCATGAAAGTAGAATAAATGCTGTGGAAATGCGTTCCTTGCGAAGCATGTGTGGTGTGACTATGAATGATAGGCTGAGAAATGATGTGATAAGAGAACGGTGTGGTGTAAAAGAAGATATAGTGACAAAAATTGAAAAAGTATGCTTAGATGGTTTGGTCATGTTGAGAGGATGAATGAAGGACGACTCACAAAAGGTATTTACAAGGCAGATGTGAGTGGAAACACCGGGAGGGGACGCCCTAGGAGGACATATAGTGACCTTATTGGTGATGTTCTTCAGAAAGGTCAGGTGCGTAGTACTCGCAACCGGCGTGTGTGTATGACCAATTGTATGAACCTTAAAGAGGCAAAAGGAGTGTGTAGAGATCGTAGCAGGTGGCGTTCCGTGGTTTCTGCCTACCCCCATGGGAAAAAGGCGTGATTGTATGTATGTATGTATGTATGTACAAAATAAACGATTTCATTTCATTTCACTTCATAAGTAATATGTAAGGCTGAGTTCGCCTGAAATGCGAATGCTTGGTATTTTTTTTGTTTTTGTTTTATAAAGTACCACATTAGATGATACTTTATTCACATTACAATCTAGCCACGCTACAATTAGCTAATAAGTAATGTAAATATAACTTCAACTGCTAAGTAACTATAAAACTAAGAAATCGTCCAATAACGTCTTTCTTATTAGACACTTGATTAACGTGTTCTTTATAAAAGTTAGCACATTCACTGCAGTTTGTGTTCACTTATACTGCACTACACTAACTCATAGGGTTTAACCCTTTTTAGTCTTCGCACTAATTCAGTGGTGTCATGGAGTTAAATCGCCTCGACATTCACGTGATAATGAAGTCTGTGTTCATGAGCTTCTGTATATTTTTGTATAACTTGGTTTACGACACCCATTTTGAGGTCCCGATGAAGGTCGCTGTTTCTTATGTACCAGGGCGCGCTGACTATATCCCTGAGTACTTTGTTTTGAAATCGTTGTATGATTTGAGGATTACTGTGGCTGGTAAGCCCCACAGCTGTATACCGTAGCTCCATACAGGCTTTAGAACTTGTTTTTATACCAACAATTTATTAGGTATTGACAATGGCGACTGTCTACCAAGTATCCAATTTTTTTTTTTTTGTATCGAATATCTAATTCAACTCTTTCCTTTTTGACATGCTCTTTCCAGCGCAGTTTTGCGTATGGAATTTGGTGATTATTCATGAATACCGGGATGTATTGTGGCTTTTTATTCGTGAAGTCAATGTGGATAGACTTGTTTTCATTAAGTTTTATACATGGTACCATATATTAAATGCATTTTATAAAAACCTTTTTGCATACTTGACATAACAACACTAGGACAAAAACAACTTATTCAAAATTAATATAAAACATTGTCTATTTCCATTGGACCCGTAACATAACAAACCCTCAAACAAATCACGTCCTAACATAGGCACGGGTTTTCGAGGAAAATAATTAAGACGAACCCTTCGAGTAAATTAACTTGTCAGTTAGGAAATTACTAATTCACACCTGCTTTTACTGGTTGTATTCAAAGATCACGAAATGTGAGTTAGCACCTCTTGAAGAACTATTCCGGTAACAACTTAACAACGGAACGGAAGAAAACAGTCGGTGCCGGCGCTCATTGTACACGTGTTTGATATGGTTGAATACTTTGTGTTTAAGAGCTACTTTTCCAACTAAAATCAGTAGAATCACATGTTGAGTTTGTTCGGATATAATTTTCAGTAATCAGATAGTTTCAATATGAAAGTTGGTAGCAAAACAAGTGAAATCCTTTAAAAATATGACCTAGCATGAATATAATAATCATAGACACATAATCGGTTCCCACACAAACACACATGTTTGCTCCTTAGCTGTGTCGGTCCGCTACGCACTGCGTGCGGTCTGCGCAGTTTTAGATAGAAATAAAACAGCTAATTATATCAATACTGGTTAGGTAAATTATTAACTGGTTAATAATAGATATGAAATGAATATTTCTTCCATTTTTTAATATTAATTGAATATCACAAGATTCTAATAAAAAATACAACTTTATAATGTGCATCATTAATACGTGTCACTGAATTTTAAAACTCTAACGCACGTACACCATGTTGAACAGTTTTTTGTTATTAAATTATTTCACATTTTGTTAAATATTTTCAACACCTAAATCATTAAATTGTAGACAGATAGGTGTCGGTAGCCTGAGAACCGCAAACCACATGTTTTTGTATGATGTGAAAGACTCATAAAAAGGAAAAAGACAAAGCAAAACAATGCAGTGGTGTTGTTGTTGTTGCTCCTTAATTTACATATCTAAATACTGAAAATGAAATAATTCCAGTAACTTTATGCAAAGTATTTAGTTCCCTAGGATCTAACTGTAGAGGTATTAAGGAGAATTAGCTCATCTTGATCAAGAACTTTATTTACAAATTGGTCAATTTATTGCGAGAAACTCAATAAAAAGTGAATTACTGAAAATAATAAGATGTCGTTGATGTCTTTTGTTCGTAGGGTTCAGCGTTATTTTGCATTCGATGGTTCTCGCTTTAAACAATAAATATGGTCAGTATTATGTTTTTTTGGCTTTTTAGTATATTCCGAATTAAGTGCTTTCAGTTAGATCCTGACAAAGCGTAATTCTTCACCAGTATTTGCATAGGTAATATCAATTTCACTTGAAACGGTAATAAATACGAACAATGTAGGAGTTGAACATATTAAACCGTTTGTGTAGTTTTAGAAGCAGTTACATTGTCTCGCTCAATGTGTGTGTCCGCAGTGACCACAAAGTGCCTACGTTTCCTAGAAAGGGCCACATTATAACCGTCATGCGGGGAGGTGCAAAGTGCTCGGTCAATATTGTCGTTCGGACCACTCACACCAGCAAATTACTTAAATATTACAAAAAAGGTTTGATCAAAACGTATTGACTGTTTACGTTACGTGTTTATACCGGCCGCATGTAGTTTGGTTTTTTGTCCGTAACTATACGGGGGCAATTTGTATGAACCTAATTATTGATAAAAAGTTATACCGATGTACTTTATGTACTATGTACAGTAAAAGAAAACATCGTGAGGAAACGGTTTGGTGCACAACCCTACACTGGGCCCGCGTGGTGGATTACGGCCCACTCTCTCTCACAAAGAGGAAGCCTGTGTTCCAGCAGTTGGACATTACAGACTGATTATGCATGTATTATTCCTTTTAAGCATGCCATGTACCTACATAATTAACTGTGAGAATTTCATTAGTAAATTGTTTCATGTTTGTCAATGTTACTATGGCGGAGGACTTACTAAAGTAACTGTCTAAATTAGATATAAGTATCTCATGCATATTTAATTTTGAATGATTTAACATAATAAGTAATTTACCCAGAATCTTTGAGACGTTTTAGGTAAAAATAATAAAATGCTAATTCGTCGAACTCGTATCAAACGGCAGCCAGTTTTCGACGCTGTGCATAAAAAATGACATTGCTGCGCTTGGCTATGAATGAATGCTGTATTACTTTATATGTGAATTGGTCTTACATTCTTGTGCCTTTCGATCGCATTGGCACATTCTGTGATCAACACCACCGATGCTTTTGCGGGAACTAGAGTACCAAACATGGAGGGTTGACTTAGTACTTACAGTTTGGCGATTTGTATCTTGTCGGCATCGTTTTGCCTGCCGAAGTCGTGCCAGGGCCTGGTGCGCGGTGCTTGCGCAGGAGAGTGGTGCGCCGAAGGCGTCCCTCGTCCATCCTCGCCGACGCCTGGCTGCTGGCATATCACCGTGTAGTCGAACGACTGCGCGGGCAATAACAAGTATTGTAATCAACGAAGTTAACTAAAATATCCTATATAGTTATAGGTAGTTAGGTCCCAACTCCAGTAAACTTTTGCTCTGATAAATATTTCTATCGTAATATGAAACCCAACATCTTTTATGACATTTAACATATTCTTATTTGCATATCTTATTAGATTGACACTGTCGTACTAAATTTCAAGAAAAATGTGTTTGTTATATTTCATTTTATTTATAAACGAATTCAATATTTTTAACATTGTTGATTCTATATTTATATCATTTGTTTTTAAATGTCGATAAGTAGGTACGATCTCTGGATTTTTTGTAAAAAAAAAAACTTGTAAAGAGATATTTAATGTCGCAATCTCCCATAAATTAAATCTAATTGGCAACTAATTTATGATAATGGTTACACATTAAAATATCATTGTAATTACGTCATCGTAACTACCTGTGCTCACAAAACAGAAACTAATTACAGTTATGTCGTGAAAATGTTGGGCTCAGGATACTGATAACAAATAAGGAATGAAGTATTTGACCAAGATAATGTATTCAGCTCTATAGGAATGTAACATTCATGTTTGAAGTCGATGAACAAGTTCAGAACAATTGTTCAGTAGCTAAGTGTCAAGTTTAATTTATTTAGTGTCAGTCGAGTCGTTCTTTTGCGTCGAGTTAACAAAAGGCAAAATAATAAATGTGCAATCTAGATCAGTCGGGTGGTAAGTAAGTAGTTTCAATGCTCGTGATCGCCACGCCCTAGGAACTGCTAAGTCCTTCTAAACCACTTAGCTCAACCAGATTACCGGTCATGTCAATTTGTTGCTTTAATATGTAAACTCATAAATTTTAAGTCAAATGCGAGCTGTTCGCAATTGTGTTGGTTGAAGGTCTCGACTCTATTGTCTGCACATCGACGCGCAGCAATTAGTGGACTTAGCTATTATACTTATGTTATCTATTAGCCAATTACTCACTGCTGGTATTCTAATAAGGCTTGTTGATTATACTAATATTAGTTAAGGAGTCTAGTTGGAATAATATGTTTACCTATTTCTTCAACCTTAAACTCCATATGAACCTAAACAAACACGTAGTTCATAAATATTGATAATTTTACAGACCTATCGTCGACTTAATATGAACTTTCCCACCAGTATCTACTATGTACTTACAAACACAATTTTCGGAAGATTTTAGGAAGATACCTCTTAAGATTTTTTTTGCCGTAGCGCTTACATTATCTCCTGTAAGTTTGTCTACCCGCTGAAACGTGCGGTACATTGTATAAGTAACTAGTCACCTTTAAATAAAAAGATGTGAATAGCTAATTAATTTCGTAATAGAATATGATCTTGTGACAATGAAGTTTTATCTATGCAACTCGGCATAGCTTTCTGTTCTCTCTACTGTAGTGTCTGAGTCTTAGTACTAACAGATTGTTGAGTCATGTACGAGAGCAAACTTACTTATTTTAAATTAGTGCTACATACAAAATGACAATAGTACAGAGCGCGGGTGGGCTTTGACGATTGTGCAATCTACCACTTGGAAATGGGGCAGTTTGCAACTTTAACGTTACATGGGTTACAGTCTCGATATTTACATGCAAATGTATAAATGTACCTATACATATTTTCAAAGTGAAAAATAGAGATAGTCTCCCTTATAGTAATAAATTATTGTTCTATGTGAAGCTAGAAAGAGAAACGATATGATTCCTCACAGCATGTATCTTAAGGATGTGGCTGAATGCATGAATGAGTCCTACGACAGTATCGCAACGATCTGTAAATACATCGGTTCATTAGTGTGCAGTGTTATTGTCGTGTGTGTGTGTGAGGCCCGCCCGCCCGCGCCCGTGGCGTGCACCGACCTGCTGAACGGCTGATGCGTGGTCTCGAGGAGTCACCGCGTCGGCTCCGATGCCGCTATCTGGTGATGGCAGGTCCACTGTGAGCCCAGCGGCTGCGATTACACTCTTGCTGTGATAGCGAGGGGTCGCGTATCGATCGCTAAAGGCGGAAGCGGATGCAGACTCTGCATCAGCATAAGGAGGCGCAGCCCTTTGCTGGTAACCCTCGCCGACGAAGTACTCTCTGTAGTAGGGCTCGCCGGCGAAGGTCGCCGGCTGGCGCGAGTACTGGTCGCCGTAGGGGGTGGGGCTGGGGGTGCCGGGCGGCGCGAACATCTGGGCTGCGTACATGGCGGCGTCCGGCAGCAGCGAGCCGGCCGAGGAGGCGCGCGACGGCGCCGGCGACGGCGAGGCCGCTTCACCGGGCTCGCCCACCGCCACCTGCGGACACACGCGCCGGTTACACGCGCTCTCCCACGACAATTGTCCGCTCCGCAACGTCGACGCGTACATGCCGCGTCAAAGCACAGTTCACAGCTTCACGTACACTAATGTCGATCGATCGTATCACGTTCACGATTATCAATATGTTTTATCCCGAAATGGTCCTTGGTAATCGCCGAGGGCGGCGATACACTGGGCGGGCAGCACTGCCGGCCGGACTGGGCGCGGGCGGGCGCGGCTAGTGCGTCGCGAGCGCGGTGCTCGGCGCATCGTACGACAAGCGCGATAAATAATACATGAGTGACCGGTACAGTAAGTGTGTGAGTGCGTGCGCGCGCGGCGGCGGCGTGCGGACGTGTGACGCACCTTGTGTCGCGGCGGCTTGAGCGCGTGCTCGGGCTCGTCGACCACCTTGCGGCTGAGGTCCTCGGGCTCGCGCTTCACGAGCCCCGCGTGCAGCAGCCCCGACAGCTCCGCCAGCTCCGCCCCATGCGCGCCATTGGCCGCCTTCAGCGCCGCGCCGGCCCTGCGGAGGGGAGACAGGCGTGATTGGCGACGTGCGCGCGCGCCGCTACGAGTCCGCCCGACCTCGCATTGCGCGCGCTAACTCGTCATACTATCATTCTCGCTCTAGGTGTTACACACTGTCAAATTGTCACATGGTATTTTCCTAGTAATCAAAATACAAATAAAATTATCATACTTGTTGCAGTTTGCAATATTATTTACATGATTGCAAGGTTTACTTTATATTTCTTAGTAAATATCTAATCCTAGATAAAGTTATTTTACAGATATCTGGCCTGCACGCTCTACTCAATCCTAAAAAGGTATTTTAAGTTACAAGCCTACTTTCAAACCGTATAATTTAAAATTGTTAACATTTCTTGACACTTTATCACTACAACTATTTATCTAAGTTTAATTTATAGTCATTAAATGTTAGTTAAAGTTCATTTTAACGTTCAATTTAAATAAGTAATTTAGAACCATTGTTTTTAAATGTATTTTTTTTTAATATTTCGTATTCAATCTTTAGGTATTTATTTAACTACAATATATTGGGAAGATTATAATTGCATATTAAAAGTGATTTGGTATTAATTTCGAATAGTTTTGCCGTATCTTATGGACGGATTCTTTACTAAAGTCATCACAGTGCTGCCATCTATTAGTACAGCTGGGAACTTTTTCATAACAACGAGCGGAAATTACTGCCACAACAACAAATTAATAAAAAAATCACTACGTGGACACAATCAGACACGTCTTATGTATTCAGCAGTAGGAGAGTTATTTTTATTTTCAAAATGACTTATTTTTAGCGTCACCTACAAACCTTAAAATGAGATCAAAATTTTCTGTTTCAGCACACACACACATTTCAAGGGTTATCTATATTGTTCATCATCTGCCTAGCCTTTTCCCAACAATTTTAGGGTCGGCTTCCAGTCTAATCGGATGCAGCTGTGTTCAAGTATTTTACATGGAGCGACTGCCTATCTGACCTCCACAATCCAGTTACTGGGTAATACGGTACCCCTTGATAAGACTGGTTGTCAGACTTTCGGGTTTCTGACGACCCGTAATGACGGTCTAAGATCTACGAAAGACAGTCGGGACCAACGGCTTACCGTGCTTTCCGAGGCACGGAAGGGACTTGGTATGTAAAGATGGTCACCCATCCACGGACCAACCGCGGCAAGCTTAGCTTAACCTGATTGATCAACTCGTGCGGCTGTTAATACTTACCCATAAGCCCTTCTATATTGTTATCCATTGTAAACAACAGAAAACGCGTTACGGTGCCAAAATTCCGCAGCAATTGTAGATGGGCTGAGTGCTACTTCTAGCCATGTTTGGTCCTAAGTTATGTCACCAGTCACCTGCCATTACAATTTGTTCTTTAAATTAGGAGTTAATTGATAATTAGTAAAAAAAGAACGAGTAATTAAAGTGTCCTTATTATTTTCTACGAATTGCTACGAAGTTCTACGAAATTCGTAGCAGCTCGTAGACCGTAATTACTTATGAATTCTGTGAAAGTCGATGACTACAACATGGCATCTTTTTTGGGGCATGCTCGTGGTGTTATCGTAGACTATAATGAATGGGTCAGTGTAATAGTTTTTTTCTTTTTATGGTAGGTTTTAGACTTAAGATTGTGTATCATTAAAAGAAAAAAACTATTCTGACAACCAGTCTTCCCAAGGGGTATCGTTTTACCCAGTAACTGAGTTGTGGAGGTCTGATAGGCAGTTGCTCCACGTAAAATACTGGTATTCAACTGCATTCAGTTAGACTGGAAGGTGACCCCAATATAGATGGGAAAAGGCTAGACAGATAATGATGGTAAACAATCTTGAATGCCAGACGAATAAAAAAATGAGCCACGGTAGTCGATTTGATCCGATCCAATCGTAATGAATACATCCGAGGTAGTACAATAGTATGTTTGCACTACCAACAAGGTGCAATGTTAATTTTTATTGGAACGATCTTAGATTCCACTAAATTGCACAAATGAAGAGAATAGGTAGGTTTACACGGTTTTAGTCGAATATTTTTAGAGATTTCAATTATATTTATTAATTATTTAAACAAATCCAAGAGAGACGAAGTTTCAATGTTATTGGAATCTATTCTAATATTATAAAGCTGGCGGGTTTGCTCGTTTGTTTGGTTGAACGCGGTAATCTCAGGATCTACTGGTTCGAATTGAAAAAATCTTTTAGTGTTTGGTAGTCTATTTTTCGGGGAGCTAAGCTACATATCACGCTTTGACAAATAGGAGCGGAGCATAAAAAAAAATGTTGCAAAAACGGGGAAGGTTATTCCTTTTGAGAGCTTCCGTTGAGTGCGCTGCGTAAAAGGTTAAAGTAGCGCAACAATCATTTATGACGGAATTGTTCCTATTAAAAATACAAAAAAAGTCCACGATAGCATTTGTCTATCTTTTAAGGTTGACTCATTATTACGTTTTTAATTGTAATCAAATCGAAATATTATAAATCTGAAGAGATTTTTTGGTTGAATGTACTAATCTCAAGAACCACGTTTAGTGTTTGATAGAACATTTATCGAAGAAAGCTATAGACTATACATTAACATCACGCTTGGACCCTTAGGAACCGAGCAAAAAGATAAAAAGTCACGAATGCGAAGACCCCGCACCGGCAGGCGATTTGATGCGACGGGGAGGGTCAGGGTAGCAAGAAATTTAACGCGGACGAAGTCGCGAGTAGAAGCTATAATCTGACAGTCTTACAGCATGATCGTGATTTTACTAAAATAAATGATTTGGGGCAGATTTCTTGAGAAATAGGCACCTGAAAACAGAAGGTTTCTATTTGTGACAAACAAAGTCACCATAAATAGAAATAATTGTTAAAGTAGGACGGTTTACATGTAATAGCGTTTGCAAGTTCATTTACATGGGAACGTTTTGATTTGTTTGCATGTAAGCGTGGACCTCGCGAGCGGCGCGGTGGCGCGGGGCGCGGCTTTCGTCGGCCGTTGTCAGTGCGCGCCGATTTATGATAATTGAAGACATGTTTCACCGGCGCGGGCGCTCAGATGTTTATTTTAGATAAGAGACTCTCGCGGCACTATTTCATGCGTCCGAATTGGTCGGGACGCGCGACCTCCCGCGAGCCGAGCCGCGGACGCTCCTCGCCCGTGTCCGATTGCAATTCTTGCTTTGCTCATTCTTAACGATTTATGCACGCGATTTGTAAGAGAAACGCGACGAGTGTGAAATCGCTCATTCGATAAGATAAAGCTCAACCGTATAAAATATTTCTGTATGTATGTTTCGCCAAATTTTCAAAGTGCGAGTAACTAACCACGCGACATGCGAAAAGTGAAACTAATTTGTAATTTCACGAGAAGCAAACTGAGTTGTAGCTCTGTGATATTTTGAAGGTTTATCCCATCAACTTTTTTGCGACGCATGCAAATTGAATTATTGGTATTAATCCGAGGTCGGTATGCCGGCGGCGTCGTGTAGATATCGTTATTCATATGCGTGAAGCACAATACAGTGTTTGCTTGTCGCTCATTGTTGACGCTTGTACAAACGGGACAAAGCGCGCCTCGTTGACAGCTGAAGCTTCGAGCCCTGTGGGTGCTGCCACTATCGAGTAGATACCGTGCTGCTTACGAAAGTCTCTCATATCTGATATATTTACACTCAAAATTTCTTATAGCAAAACATAGCACTTTGAAGCAAATTAGATAAATCACCGAGACAGTACCTACTTTTTTTTAATTAATTGTTTTTAGTGATTTATAGTTATTACCTATTTCTCGATATAAAAGAAAAGGTATCATTACTTTCGCAGAGAAACTTCATTTTCTTAAAAAAAAAAACTCTAGACTTAAAGATAATAGTAGTAAGTAGTAGATATAGTTTTAACGTGAAGAGATTCCTAATAAAAAAAATACCATAAGCAAATCCACCGACTTCCCACTGAGTGATTTGTTCCAACATACAAAATATATACACTTGTAAGCTTCCAAAACAAATGCCAAACTTTTCTCAAGAATTAGTGGCTAAGGTTCATTGATACGATGCATCATGGGTAATCTATACAAATTATTATTGTAAACTAATTATGTTTGTCATATTTACGTGAGACTTAATGTGTCATGAAAATGTGAAAATTCTTGGCCTATTTCACAAACCGAGGATAGATCTAAAAAAACCGGCCAAGTGCGAGTCGGACTCGCGCACCGAGGGTTCCGTACAAACCTGTAGGTATTTTCGGTTTAAAAATATATATATTTTTAATTTTTATATTTCAGTTGATTGAATGTAAGGTAAATTGCGGTTTACGATTTATGACGTTTTAAAAAAAAAACTACTCACTCGATCTCGTTCAAACCAATTTTCGTTGGTAGTTTGCATGGTAATGTTCATCATATATTTTTTTAGTTTTGTCGTTCTCTTATTTTAGAAGTTACGGGGGGGGGGGGGGGGACACATTTTACCACTTTGGAAATGTCTCTCGCGCAAACTATTCAGTTTAGAAAAAAATGCTAATAGAAACCTCATTACCATTTTTGAAGACCTATTCATAGATACCCCACACGTATGGGTTTGATGAAAAAAAACATTTTTGAGTTTCAGTTCTATGTATGGGGAACCCCAAAATTTATTGTTTTTTTTTATTTTAGTGTGAAAATCTTAATGCGGTTCACAGAATACACCTACTTACCAAGTTTCAACAGCATAGCTCTTATAGTTTCGGAATAAAATGGCTGTGACATACGGACGGACAGACAGACAGACAGACAGACAGACAGACAGACAGACAGACATGACGAATCTATAAGGGTTCCGTTTTTTGCCATTTGGCAACGGAACCCTAAAAATATTGATTTGTAAAATTAATGTTGAAGAGATGCATCTTCATAAGATCCCCTAACGTTGCCGGTGTGTAAGTATTCTCAAAGTCGATCAGGTAGCGGAATAGATTTCCCAAACTCTTAATCTGATATCAGTGTCATGTTGCTGGCGATTAACATAACAGTAACAGTAATAAAAGGTAAGAATGATCACCATCTCTAGCTGTGTGCTACATTTTACATGCAAATATAAATTTTCTTATCAAAGCGGGATCGGTTCGTCGCTCGGATGCAATTGCCATTATAATTATTTGCAATGTTTACTTAACACCCTTTCACACATGATGAGATCTCAACAATATGATGCTAAGGGTGCAGGGGTCGCGTCGCTCATACATGCGTTCAATGCGTTTATCGAAATACCTCTTACGCTATACAAAGGACACCATTCATTTTTTTTCTGATCTGCTTTTTTTTTTGTTAAAAAATCTTGGTATCATATAAAAACTCAGTCAAATCTTTTCTGTAGTTTTAGTTTTTAGTTTTCAGACTTTAAAATTAGATAGCTAGGTGCCTATTTATAATTATAGATATGCTAATCTACATTATTTTTGCTTCGTAGCTAATTCCAAATATGGTACAGTCGTTATCTCAGACATGAATGCTGAAAACTCTCATGTAATTCCACGGAACCTTTGATAATAACTTAATAAGCTAACATATGCGGAGCGGGCTCTATCTATATCAAAATCTGAAGCGGCGACAGTTTATCCATCGTTTGACGAATAGATTACAATCTACCGAACGATAAACGAGACGAAGGAGGCGCTTGCAGCGGATGCGACCAACGTAATTTCATTCTATTTGAATATATCATTCGACTAAATGTAGGTTTATTGCTACTTTTCTCACGGAACTAATACATTATCAAAAACTTTAATTGAAAACGATTTCGCCATTTGTCTAAGTCATTAAATCGGGCGTTTGATTACACATAACTGTCTCTGACTATTATTTTCCCGATAAGTTATTCCCTTCGTCGTAATTAAGTAAATATCTATGACGACAAAGTTTGTAATAATAATCAAGGGCTGGACTTTTGGCATACCACTGTTTAACGACTTCTTTGCGCAGCTGTCGTGAATATATTCGCATGATAAAGAATGGTCAAGAAAGAATGGTCAATCCCCATTTTAAATTTTCGCTACGTGATGACCGAGACTATCTGGGACATAACGATGTAACCATCTTTTTATGCATTATCCTCATAAGAGGGTTCGTTATATCAAAGGGAATTGAATGGTATTAACTACTGTGTCTTTAACAATAACGACGTATCTTCAAGAGGAAACCGGTTCTAGTCCTAAATGGGTCACACGGTTCCTACTCCCTGAGTTTTTGTTAAACCACCGCGACATTGACGTCACATGCGCTCAGCCCGCTCGCTAAATAACACTATTCACTTCTTACTTTTACCGTATACGTAGGTAGATAGGTTTATTATTTCTGCACTTACTTAATACTAGAAGTGCGGGCGTCCCAAATTTGATCCATTTCGATATTCTTCTTGCTCTAATTAACATTTTATTACGCATATAATCGTAACTTTTTATGACTTTTCATGAAATATGATGATTATTATTATTATTTATTATTTCTACCAGACTTCAACCACGTAATTGCACAATATTCTTGCTTGCACCTATACAATTTTTTTATCCAAATTTACCTCAGTCGGTATGTTCAGCGCTTCTAGTGTTGAGTATCAAAACCTAATACAAATTCACATTAGATATACCTAAAGTGGTGTACTATGAGTATTTAAATTGTATTTACTAAATATTACATAGTTACTTACCTATATAGTAATTAAATACGTAGATAATTTCTATCATTAGCTCGTAAAATAAGTTAGGTACATTAGTGTGGAGAAACCGACTTCCCGTTAGTACAGCAAGTGCGAACAGTGACAGGGTCAAGAGGGCGAGGCCCTCCCCAGAGGCATCCCGCCGCGCGTTTCTATGCTAATCTTAGCGTTAGCATTCGACAGCCTCCGACAACTATTAATGGTTATAGCCGGCGCCGTTTCCATTTAATACCCGTAACATCCGCGTAGTCCTGTGCTTAGAGTGCGGTTAGCTGCGCCCGCGCACTACGCAATGCGTTTACGAAACGCTTTCACGCCTACGCCTACGAATCTCGAAGGAATACAGACGGAACTAGTTCATTTCTACATCTATCGAGCATTCAATTCAAATAATACGAGCGATTTAGACAACAAATAGTCAGCTTCAAACCTGACGATGCACTGGTGCTCAACTATTAGCATACAAACGCATTCGGAGACACAGAACGCGCGTATGGGTGCGGGCGACTGAGAGCATTCGTTATAATTTTGAATGTATGAATGAGCAATAGCGGCGCGCGTTGAACCGAGCGCGTGGGACGCGTGCCGACAATGACTCGCGACAAGTCCTGGGCGTCCTTGTCAATGTGAGCCGCTTCCAGCCACATCCGTCTATTGTCATTATTTGTATTTATGCACTCCCGTAAACAGTGACGAGCATGACGGGCGGAATGGAGTCGACCAAGTGTCACATTCTGGAGCGCAGCCCGTGGCCCGGCAGCAGGCGCGCGACCCGACGTGTGTGGTGACACGTGGGAGGATTTTACCACTTCGACAGTTCTCTATTCTTATGTGAACAACTTACATAACATAACGCCAACTTCCACACATACCAGTTATTCACATTATTCAATATTAAATTTAATTTTTGTTGACAGCAAAATTTAATTCAGAAATTAACATTTTCACGGATTCAAAACTAGTTTCCTTTATAACATGTGTTTATGGAACATAATAAAACATTCATAAAAGTTTAAATGGTCTGTATAGGGTCAAGTTAACATTATGCACTCCTTTTATTAAGAATGTGACACGGCGTTTGCTCATTTTTGCGTCGCTATTCAAAGGATGCTGTTAACAACCTTTTTCAAAGAGCGAGTATAATTTGATCGGGGTCGCGTTTCTATGGGAATTCGTTGAATGCACCGACTGTATATATAATTATTTCGATTTCAAAAAATAAATGTGTCTGTTCAATTCCATTCTTTTGGGGATTTAGGTACATTATAATATGCACAATTTTTTGTTTTTCATCATTGTTATAAACTGGAAAAATAGGCTTGATTTATTCATTTCAAGGAGTAATTCTAGTTCTGCTAAATAATAATTAGTGAGCGATGACACAGGTCATAATTTTTCAGCTAATCTCAAAATATTTATTCTAAAAACACATGTTTCTTTTGCAGAACAATTCAAATAGCAAAAATATGTTAATTTCAGAATGATATACACAGGCACGTCGAGGGGCGCGGGGGATTCGCGGGTTGCGAACTGCCATTTCGTTAATCCCGCCATAGGTATTCAAATGAGCGCTCATGATTTATTGAGTGGAACATTAACATTTTTATTATTTGTTATTCTTACACCTTTCGGTAGGGCCGGAAGCCACGCGGCGTCTTGTCTCAGTGTACTCGTCCGTGAGACTTGGCAACACACACAACCCCCGGCCCCGCCTGCCTATCAACGTGCACAAAAACTCTACTACACAAAGATTGCATATTATCATAGTTTACATATAAATTTTACGCGAATTCATTCCGTATTCACCGCGCCACGAAATTCGGCGATTATAATGATAATTGCTCCGATACACGAACGTTCAGTTTGATGTACGGCCGTGAGAATCGACGATTGATTTTCCGCGATCATTTTCTGATTCCACTTGATTGTTAGGTATCGATTTTTGGGATTGGATTTGCATATTCGATTATCTTTCTATGTATTCTTGATATATCTGTTACTATTTATGAGTAATTAATTACGGTCGATGTGTATGTGTTTAGAGGAATACTTATTATAAGCATCTAACACTGTATCTATACAAATAAATAAAATTGAAGTGTCCGTTTGTAATATTAAGATAACCATTTTTTACTAAGTGTATATGGATGTATACACGGTACATATACCAAAACAACATTTTTTACAATTTTTGTCTGTCTATCTGTCTGTCTGTCTGTCTGTTTGTTCCGGCTAATCTCTGAAATGGCTGGACCGATTTCGACGGGACTTTCACTCACAGATAGCTGATATAACAAGGAGTAAGTAACTTAGGCTACTTTTATTTTATAAAAAATCTTTTATTTTAGAAAAATACCTGCGTTAATTTCCGACATCCACGCGAGCGAAGCCGTGGGCAAAAGCTAGTTTATAATAAATATTAATGTTTTGTAAAGTAATATTTCAGATATAATGTGACATGCCTAACTGCTGCAACGATCATATATTTCCAAGTAACAGTTAGTTAAATGATAATGTGTAAACACTCTAGAGCCAATTAGTAAAAATATGACTAATGAGTTTTGCGGTTCATGTAAGATTCACAATGAGGAAGCCATAGTGTTTAGGACTCACGGCCAGACATCTACAAGTTTGCCGTCTTTGTGCAGGTTGAGATGCGTGTCCTGGCCCAGCGGAGGCAGCTTGTAGTACTCGATGGGCTGCCCCTGGCCGTCGTCCGCCACGGTGCCCAGCACCGACGTGGCAGCGCTGAGCGGGTGCTCCGCGCTCGAGTAGTAGGCGCGCCACGACTCCCCGCTCACCTCCATCACCTCTTTGCGTCTTCTGCAACAATACAAAACACACTTTATATAAATGCCCAACAAAAACACTCATCATCCAGAATAGAACATTCACCGCTAAACTTATCGCTCCACTATTTGTAATGCTTCATTCAGTTCGTAGTTTAGAGTAAATCGAGTAAACATAGCGTAAAATACTGGTATACGAAAACACTGTAGTTTTACGAATGAGTCGACTACAACTTACGAACCAGTTATTAGGCGTGACCATTTTGGTACGGATACTGACCTTTGATGGTACCCACCGCGGTCATCGCATAATGTGACGCTACGTTTGCTAATTGTTGCGCACACAGAGCATGAGTCAGCACTCTTGGTGTCTGGTGCGAGAGTCAAATGACTAGTTATCAGAACGGGCTTCGACACACGCAGGGCGTTGTCTAATTCGGGTGATTTTATGCAAGTTCGCCGTAGTACTCATACGTCACGCGGCCGCGACCGGGTCGCCTGCTGGCGCAACCTGATGTAGAACAGGTCTGAGCCACTCGCAGAACCGGAAGGATACGAGGCAAATCCCTGCTCCCTCGCTAACCAGTTTAGGTCGTCTGACGTCACGCCCAGCGGTATCCGACGATGCAGACAAATAAATAAAAAATGTTGGAAGCACGCGTTGGACGGGTTTGACCGGATCGTAGTTCTACCTGATTCCTGTTCCTGGTGTGTTAATACATCATGGCATTTGTTGTGTGAAATGTGACATACTTATACGCTCCCGCTTTCTTGTGACGGTAGCGTCGTCACTGCGGACAACTACGACAAGAAAGATTTTCCTGGTTCACCCACAAACTAAACCAAGTTGCCAGTTCTATCCGGGTCAAAAAAGAAAATATAGTAAGTAATAGGTAGATATCCAATAATTCAGATGAAATAGCTATAGATCAGCAAAAGTTATATAAACCCAGTGCTAATTTTGTGCTTATGAAATGTGGATATTCAGGGTATTCCAATTATAGAGCCCAAGAACTTTTAAACAAGTAATTTTCGTGTTAGCTCACGTCATTACCTAATCAATGAATGAACCCAGGCTACAGAATGTCGCGTTAGTGTCAAGTAAGAATAGAATGTGCGAATTGGATCAGAGAACTGGAAAAGCCAGCTTCTGGCATTTAACCAGCCGAAGCGTGAGTCATTTGACGAGTTAACTGGCAGGCGGAGGCGCAGGGGGCCGGGCGGGCGGCGCGGCTGCACCACGTGAATGAGATTCCGGTAGGTGCGCACGTAAAAATCGTGCAACGAATCTAACAGGTTTGCTGGGGTCCTTGCGAGGCCACCGGGACTGGTCTAACCTGCCCTGTGCAGCCGAACCTCGAATTTCCGATCGTTTCCTATCACGTTTGCCTCGAATCGATACATGTAAACACACGAGCTTGTTTACATTATAAGCTCTTTCGATTGCCTACATTCTGGAAGTATTCGGAGCATGGCGTTGTGCAATCACTTTGACAAAGCTTCGCTCGACTGGCACCTCTATAAATAATTAATTGATTACTCTTTTCTGGCTGTCAATTGTTCGAGCCATTTAATGTTTCGCAAGTTGCCTACTCCTTGTGTGTTTGTTTGGTGTTGACTATTGAATGGAGCGATTAGAAAGTATCGCACACAGCTGTCACGACCAGACGTGACGTATGCTAGAGCGGAACGGATGACTTTGGCAAAGGGTTGGAGATGGAAGCCTTGGTAACACAAACAATGCATTCGACATGGACATTGCGCGCACGACTTCTCTCAGACATCTTCCAAAGTCCATGTTGATCAAGGGATCTTGCTGTTGTTTTGTTTGCAGTTAGAATGAAAATACCTCCTAGCATCTAAAAACTGGAATGTTTAACACTTCAAAAAACATGACATATTTCCAAAGATACGCCTGAGTGAAAGGTCGGCTATGAAGTTGTCTCAAAGAATATGAATTTCATGCTCGGTCGAGTCGGAGACATTGCGGGATGGATTTATCGGAGGTGCACAGCGTACCTACGACGAAGCGATCAGTCGGCGGCGGCGAGTTTCGAAAGGCGGCGCTCGTCCACGTCCACGTCCGGTGACGCGTCCAACTATCGATCATTCGGTTCGTTAATAAATAACACGTTGGCGTCGCTCGCCGCTTATCTGCTGCTCGGGCATGTGGAAAAATTTGGTGTAGGTGTCGTAACGGAGCGGCACGCATGTCTGGCAGGGTTGCGTGTGCCCGCGCACCCGCCGCCCGCCTGCCGAGCTTATCCTCTCCGGTCGTTGGCACTGTAGTCGCAGCTCGCAGCTTCATTATTAATTCCTTAATTAAAATCCGAGAAACTATGATAAAGAACTACTACTCAATCGTTCCCTAAGCCTAGCCCTACCTTTGCGCAATAATATCAATTTGTAGATTAGTTAAATTTATGTTTACCCAATCTACCAATACCTACTTAACTTAACTTAACTTAACTTTAACTTAACTTTATAATGCCATTATAATCATGAATACCCTTTCATGGTGTAACGATACAAACTTTCACGTAGATCTACTTAACCTGTCTCATATGCAATAACCTCACGTAGATACATATCCATAAACGTTGTTGTCGCACTGCAGATATATTGAATCATGCGTGGCAGACTGGCGGCGCGGCTTCACCTCGCTCACCCGGCAGGTGCAGTACCTACCTTCAAGGGAAAGTGCAGGGCGCGGCTCAAATCTACGCATGTTTTATCATCGATGATAAGAGAAACTAGTACCTATCGCAACTAACGACTCATTACCAGCGCTGAGCGAGACGTGATAGAAACTGATGATTTAAACGATTATTTTTCATTACACCATAAATTACTTCGTAAGTAGTATCTACCTACATATTATGTATGCACATACCTACCTACATTGAAACCGGGTCTTCAATGCTTTTTTAATTGAAACTTGCTTCTTGAAATGAAAACTTTGAGGAAGCTCAACGAATTTAATCAATATTGACTGGTTGAATTGATCTAGTATTAATTTATACTAGTGATCGCCCATTGGTCGAAATTCGACCGTACTTCATTTGAATAGAAATACATTATTAAATGAAAAAATATAGATAATAATAAATATACAAAAATAATATGGTAATATTTGACATTCAGTAACACTATACACAAATTTTTGACGCTGTGCTACTGTGGAGAGGGTTCACTGGCGGGATGGTAATGGCCAGAACCAGGACGTAGGTGTAATGAGTACGTTCAATCAAACAAACATACAAACAAACAAACTCTTCAGCTTTATAATATTATATTAGTATAGATTAATTATGACGGTTCCAAATGTCATAATTATAACCAGCCTGTACAATCTATGACCAGCCTGTACAATCGTGAGGCATACAACCTCTACAGTTTGCACACGACACTAAGTTTTGTATGGGAAACTTACTAATGCCATACTTGACACTCTCCATAAAACCACAAAAAATATTTCTTTTATATCTAAACTAAATTCCTATCGTCGCTAATACAAACAATATTAAGACAAATATTCTCGATATGATCATAGATTTTAAAAATGAAATAGGTTATATATCCATAAAATTAATTTATTACCTATGGTTATACTTGACATCTTGCTTGACATTCAGTAAGACTCAGGCTTACCAACTTAGGGGTTTTTCCAAATTTAGGGGGTAAATAAGAGGATTGAGATTTTTTAGGGGCGTTCCATTTTTAGGGGTATTCTTAGGGATTTTTTGCCATCTTACATTTCTCATTGTGTTTTTGATTACAATAAAAGTATTACCGACTTCTAGTACGGTTCCTTGATACTAAGAATGCAGAGTGAATGATTAACAAATGTCGCGTAATAAATATAGACAAATATTACTACTGTGTGCCGGTCTATGATTACTGAACGTTCGTTGGTTATTTTCATTATAATTTTTTAGCGGATTTTTTTAGTAATTGTGGCATGTTTAGGGGTTTTTAACTTAAGCTTTAGGGGTAAATATTTCTGGGTGTTGGTAACACTACACAAAATAATAAAGACAGATTTGGACCATAAACAAAAGAATTTCTATGCATGTGTGTATTAGATACACGGTAATGAACAGTAGTGTGTGTAACGTGTTATTTATTGAAAATAATGTATTTTAACGAATAATTAAAAAAATATATTAGCATTCGTCACTTCTCCTCTATATAAACTATAAGTGTGCGAAAATTCATACTCCTCCGTCCGCCCAATTTTCGTAAAAAGGGATCCAAAGTTTTCGCTTCACGTATTAATATATAGATAAATACGTACTTATTAAACATAAAACCTTATGTAATGAATAGGTATATTAAAGAGTAGTTTATTTAAAAAAGAAACGACAAATACATATAACTACACACATCATTACTAGGTAGATAATAAGTTTTTTTCACAGTTATTAAGTAGCAAACGATGTTTTTATAAATTGACAGAAAACTAATTTTACAATTAGTTTCACCAATATACAAGAATTTTTTCTCCGGTAGGAGGTTTAAAATCATGTGCTGAATTCATGATTATAGTTGTGCATCGATGTCCCTGCCACCCTATATATTATGCTAATTGCTAATTTGAACCAATTAATCTTAAAGAAAGGATTGTTCCCATTACATAGTGCAAAAGTGAAAATGTGTCATTAATATCCATCCATTTTGTATTCCCACATTAAAGCTAACGATTCGAGGCGGAATGTAACTTCACTGCATTTTGTCAATTAAAGAATTCGCTGGCTTGGACTGTCGCAGCGCTGGACGCACACTGTTATGGCAGCACAAAAAATGTACATTCTTCATACCAGTATAAATAAATAAGGGATGAGTACAGGGAGCAGTGAGCGCGAACGCAGCCACGCCGAGCTAAACTAAACGAGGAGCATTTTCGACAAACCTCTTTTTGCGTCCTGACGAGGAACGCATATGCGATGATTCATTTACGGAGTTCTTCACCGTACAAGTATGGCCAACATTATTACTTCTGTTTTCTTGGCAGCATTATGTACGGTCAACAAGAAATGTTTTCTCAGAAATATGCGCCCACGCAGATTAAAGATGGAAACGCAACATGGGCACTAAATAAGTCATGTCTCCTGTCTGCGTAACTAGTAGCATTCAACTCTGAAAGTTAAACGTCGCTCTATAATTACGCGCTGAAGCTTACAATTACTGGCACTAAACAAGCGACAATAGACTATACATCTACATACATTTAGAAATTCGGTATCTATGAATTATTATTAGGTGTGCCCGTATTCAATTTCCGATTTAAATTAACGGAAGACTATAAATAAAAGGGGTGATATTGACACATCGATACCGTTTTGTTGGGGTTCTGTCTTTATTAGCGAATGCCATAAACATACATTGCACTGTCAAGTTTATATCATTGTTTATATTCAATTCAAAGATTAAGACCGTTATTTCTACAATCGTTACTAATAATAAAAAGAATTCGAAATTCTTTTCAAATGTGGTTGACCGTATTCACGTCTCTTTATAAAGTCAGTCATAGCATTTTATTTAAAATCTGACATTTGGCAGGAAATAAAATTTAATTCAGAGCGCATAAAATTTTTATTCACAATTATTTTTAAAACCGTTGAGTGACCGTTGAGTGACAACGCTAAGAAGGTTGACGCGGCGGTTGAATGCGACGTTAACTCGCGATTATAAGAAGTATTCTTTGCATTGTACGTGCTCGGCCGCGCGGTCACCGGTCGCCGGCCGCGTGAAGTCGTCGCGATCAATACGCACTTCATTTACAAAGGAGACCAATTGTTGTAATTGACAATTACACATTACTTTTCAATATTGTCTTTTAAATGAAATACGTGTTGAAACCCGAAGATACCACAGTATTCTTAGGCATAACTCTGGATGCCAAGCTTCAATGGGGCCCCCATATAGATAAATTGTCAAAAAAGCTTAGCTTTGCAGCATACGCTGTTAGAAAAATTCGTGATTTAACTGATTTAGAGACAGCCCGTTTAGTTTACTTTTGTTATTTTCATAGCGTGATGTCGTACGGTATTCTGCTGTGGGGAAATGCCGCCGATATTTAGACAATTTTTGTTTTACAAAAAAGGGCAATTCGTTCGATTTATAAATTAAGTCCCAGATACTCCCTCAGAGACAAATATAAAGAGATTCACATAATGACTGTGCCTTCTCAGTATATTTATGAAAATCTGCTGTATGCACATAAAAATATTAATCTCTTTAAAAGATACAGTGATATCCATAATGTCAATACTAGAAACAAACAAAAATTTGTTGTTCCTAAGACCAGGCTCAAGAAAATAGGTGGCTCGTTTAGATGCCAATGTATTCGTTTTTATAATAAACTTCCTAGCCTCATTCAAGAACTAAGCCTAAATAAATTCAAATCTTTTATAAAGCGTAAATTATGTCAGAAAGCCTATTATACTGTTAAAGACTATATTGAGGATAAAACGGCCTGGGATTGAGCTGCTCCAATAAATCTACACTGAATGTTGTTTTATTATTATTATTATTATTTTGCTATTTTTACTCTTTTTTTTACTATTTCACATGACATGAATATTAATTGTATGAATATTACTTTGATTATTGAGAATTTGAGGACTATGTGGGTCATTGTTTCACTTTTGATTATGGTCTGGCAGTTTGAGTAGTTAGTGGCAATATCTGTGTGGTTCTTTCATCAAAAGACCATTTCAGACACCGATCTACATGGTCATCAAATGATCTGACCAACAAAATTATATCCGTTTCTTTTTTTTATATACACATCGACATTGATATTTTTTATATATACAATGACATGAATATTTACTTTGTAAAGTATCGTATTTTTTAATTATTGTGAATGTGAAGACTATGTGGGTCTTTTTTTAATTTTGTTTTCTTTCGTTCTCAGTAATCACGATCTGGCAGTTTGAGTAATTTATGTGGCCTACCCAAATGTCCTTTCTTTGGTACTGTTCGTCAAAGCGGTGGGCTCATTATTTTCCGAGTTGAGCTAAACGATTAGTGACAAATGCTTGCACTGACTGGACAGGTCCACTCAATCTGTGTGGTTCTTTCTTCAAAAGACCATTTCAGACACCGATCTACATGGTCATCAAATGATCTGACCAACAAAATTATATCCGTTTCTTTTTTTTTATATACACATCGACATTGATATTTTTTTATATATACAATGACATGAATATTTACTTTGTAAAGTATCGTATTTTTTAATTATTGTGAATGTGAAGACTATGTGGATCTTTTTTAATTTTGTTTTCTTTCGTTCTCAGTAATCACGATCTGGCAGTTTGAGTAATTTATGTGGCCTACCCAAATGTCCTTTCTTTGGTACTGTTCGTCAAAGCGTTGGGCTCCTTATTTTCCGAGTTGAGCTAAACGATTAGTGACAAATGATTGCACTGACTGGACAGGTCCACTCAATCTGTGTGGTTCTTTCTTCAAAAGACCATTTCAGTCACCAATCTACATGATCTTCACATGATGTGAACAAGATTATGTCTGGACTTTAAAAGAGACTGTGACCTTTGAGTTTGTTTCGGCCTTTCTTCTCAGAGTAGTCAGCTGGGAAACGCCGAACTCATCTAGTTTAAAAAAATATCATTGACATGTAAAAGTGTTTGTACAAACCTACTTACAGAAATAAAATCATTTATCAAATAGGTACATCACTTTTCAGTCTATATGACGCTGAGTTACATTAAAAACAATATCTTAGAATGTAATGTTTCATACTTTTATTTAGAGAAAACGTACATTCAAAACAAAAAAGGATTTTTTAACTACAAGCTCACATTAACAAAAGCTACGCGCATAACCTAAGCTATAAACCCTGAACTCACGCCATTAACAAATACAAACAAAACATTGAACATTACATTAGTACGGCGTGCTTGTAAAAGACAATTTGTGCCATTTTGCTGTGAGGGGAAGTGCGGAAATAGAGACGGTATTGAAGGCCGCCTGCGCCTGTCTGCGACGTACATATCTATAGGAATATGCTCGCAATTATTTCACCGCGCGATTACGACAAAAAACTGAACAAGCACTTATCATCGATCATTTTAAAACGAATTATCTTTAACTACCATTTAACAATAAATAAACATCCCGTTTTAAAAAGCGTACGAGGTAAATATTATCATGTTATCTGGAAGTTATAAAGAAGTAAATTGAGAATGTTTCTAACCACGATCGGCCACATAAAAATATTACACTAATCGTCTTAACGGCCGAGACGCGGGACGTACAAATGTTTCGGTTTCACTACAAATCAAAATGATATATACAATCGAAGTTGCACGCATTAAGCTCTAGTTAAGCTCGCGTAAAGTGTCTTATTAGAAGAGTTACGAGCTTAGAAAGAAGGAACGCCCGCGGCGCCCGCTCCTCTGTAAACCCAAAATAAATGCATCGTTTCCGTTTTGTCTGACTTTTCTAATTTGAATGCTGTGTGTGGTCCATGTTCATCGAGAAGGCGTTACTTAATAGCTTGTAGAGCCTTTATTATAAATCAGACCTACGAGCAGTATAAATCTGTAAACAATATAAATTGTGGAAACGAATAATAACTTAAATGGTTCCGTGAAGTAATAAGTTGGGATGGTTGTGTTGTTATCTCGAGGAACAAATGAAGAACAATATTCTCAAGGGAAGCTGAGTCCGCGGCGCAGTTCTGTCAGTTAGTCATGTTTGGGCTGAGCGCCTGAGCGACTCGCATCGGCTGATTAAAGTCTGCACGTTTCAATGGAAATGTTAATGCTCTCGATTGTGTGCTAAACGTGATATTCACCGAACGACCAACTGAACAAAGAGACCATATCTATAAATTTCATGATGCGAACTATACGAATAAAAAACCTATAAATGACACTACAAATGAATTTTATTCTATAAAGCAGCAATAGTAAAAACTTTGATACGTATTCTTGGATAGATTCGGCTGCTGTCGTTAAATCACCATGAAGGTATAAATTAGGAGCGCCGCCGCGGTCCGCGCAGGCGCACAATACGGCGCGCGCATTGTGCCGTGCCAATTGAAACAGGTTGTGGTTGGCAGGTATCTATATAACGTGATTTATGCCCGATTATGTTATACTCCTGCGACTATAATTAAACCGCAAAGCCATTATTCCCCAAAGATCTACAAGTTCTGCGACACTGCCCACGGAAATATGGCAATGCTGATTTAATGCATTCAAAATTGTTATAGCATTGTTTTACTTAGATGAACTAGCGAGGCTGTTAAAGCCCTGAAGAATTGAGTAACTACTAGTCAGCTGTAACAGATTAAACACGATGTTAATTGATGTCTTACTGTACTAGGTACCTATCAGTCAAACACTTGAAGCTATTTACAAATTCCATTCTTACCTCGGACCGATCATTCGGACCGCTAAGTAAACACCGTCATTTAGCAGTTCGTACGTAAAACCGTTCTAACGACTGCCTAAAAAAGTTCTTTAAAACGATTAAGAAATACCTGTACCTACAGATAGACAAGTCAATAAGCTTTGTAAAACGAATGTAAATATTTGTCGTATTAAGATAATTTATCGGGAATTCTGTATGAAAAAAGTGACGCAAATAATAAAAAGTAGCGTAGTTGTAGTAAGTGGCGGTGCGTGGACACCGGCCGGCGGCCGCGCAGGCGCCTCGCGGCTACGCAGCTTTTAAAAAATCGCAAACCACTCGTCAGCAGCCTGACAATTGTGAGAACGCGATCAATTATCCTGTGCAAATAGTAATTGTCAACAATAAATAAAGTATGAATTAAACTACGCAGGAACGTTTTCATTATCGGTGCACTGTGAAAATAGCATGTCAATCATTTTACGAAGCAATCAGCGAAGCCGCGATGGCCGCGATGGCAGGGCGCGAGATAAGCTTTTAATTACCTCCAACGCCTATTTACATATTGTAGGAGATACTCGGGGATATATCGCAATTAGGGGCGTGTGCTTCTTCCTTTTACGCCTCAGAGTGGTTGGGTTTGTTGCAATGGATAACATCTGTTTGACGGAAAGATTAAATGCTCTCACGAAGAAAATTTGCAATAAGCTGCGCGCCACACATGCGAGCCGTCTGAACCGCGATTTCCATTTTGTAAAACATTTAGCAACGTCCACTGACACCATATTTTATACTCCGAGTTTCGATTAATACGTAGGTACGTCTGTACAGAATACGATTTACATTTTATAAAGTAGCGTGCAAATCTGAAATAAGCTTGGGTACATTAGTATGTTTAGCGTTTCATTGCTAACTGTCTTGTTTAGATACACAAGTTTTGTTAGATATTGTAATTAAATTTGACGTTCACTAAAATAACAAATTGTTTTGTTTTATATGTATGTGCATAAGTTGTTCAGAATTTTTAATATCGGATGAAGGCTCCAACTTCCACATATTTTTATTTCTCAAATTTTATAATGTAGGTATTATTTATTGGGCTTAATTTACATACATTGCTGATAACTTAGAAAATTGTAACTACCTAATAATACATAATATTTCAAAATCCTGCTTGTTTTGTTTATTATCTGATAAGCTCTACCAAGAAATACCCGTAACTAAACTATAGATACTTACTATGTGAAGATATGTAAGTACCAATGCTAGTTTATCTAGATAAAGACAGATTATGTATATTAAGAAAATTGTGAAGTGACTGAATCGGTGACTGTTCAATATAGTCGATATTTGCTTGTTGGTGAAGGAAACGTACCTATAATGCGCTAAATCGGCGCCTACTAATTGCGGAGGTAGATAATTTACGAGCAGTCTGAATAACCTAGCGCCGTCATCGTCAGCCTTCCGCCACCACTACGTAACGGCCCTCGAGGAATGCGCCAACTAAATGTAATTACACTCCAGGATAATGGTCACAAACAAAAACATTAAGCAAAATGATATTCGGCTATCAATTTACTCTAAATAATAATACAAAGTCATGATTCGGTGTTGTATACTAATGAAGTCTAGAAACACAGAGCGAAGTCTTCCTCATTTGGTTTAATCAATTTTTCTCAACTTTCTAAGGAAATTTTAACATCATTACCTGCGCTATTAAAGGTACAAAGCTTGATGATAGAGTATCAACGAGAACGTTTAAATCTTATTAGTGGGACGAATAGTCGTTGTCGTTTTGTTGCAAAAATATAATTTCATAGTTAATTTACGTGCGATAGAGTAAAGCGGCGTGTTCGGTCGCCGCGCGCCGGCCCCGCCCGCCGCCCGCGCCGCAGCGCTATCTAAATGCAAATCGGATAGGTTCGGTGGATGTCCACGATAAATCAGCCTCACGGGCCGCGCTCCGTTATCCGTCCGAGTCGCCCTCGGGCGCGTCCGTGCGACGCACCACTACACTATCATACCATTTCACAATGCAATTATGCCAACACAAATTACATGGAGTATAATTAGGTTCAGAAGAATTACATATGCTCCAAAGACAGATAAATATAGGTCTTCAAATAACGATACTACTGCAAAAAAGTAACTTCGAACTATGTATTATCAATAACAAGAACCAGCGCAAAACTGAGGACCATTAGTGAAGTGTGTTTACAAGTATGTTTGGTTATATTTGCAACAGTTATTAGTTAAACTAATAGCGACAAGAGAATTATGTCTGTTATCGAGAGCCTTGAAGTGAACCTAAATGCAAAAGGTGCTTAAGGAAACGCAATCCTCAGAATCATTTATCATTAGTGTAGTACAAGCGCAGACGGACATTGGCGCTGGTATCCAGTGACTGTATCCATTACCGTAGCTGCGTAAACATTTAACAAATACCTTGTTGCAATGCGTCTTAACAATCTCGGACGTCACACCAAATGCACGTCGAGCGACGATTTTGTACTAACCTCAGTTGTGGTGATAAGTTTAAATCCGATATTATTTCTTTTTATACTTTGATACGCTTAACTTAATAAAACATACATTTCAATGTTATTCCGGGTTGAATATGTATAAGTACCTAGTACCTACTACAGATTGGATACTGATGTTACTTTTATAAAGTGTACAAATCAACAATGGCATTTAACTAAACGTAATAAGCGGTTTTTCTATGTACCTACTTGTTTTAGTATCGAATCATAAAAACTGTGTTCAGTTGCAATCAGATATCCACACATAATTGTCACTCAGTAGCGGCGTCCACTCCAACCTCATAACCGTTTTTATCGACTAGTTCCACTAGTTGGAATCTAATTAGATTAGCTGTGTTCAGGTCTCAAGATTAAAAATTATCTCCGATCGAGCCGAACGGAAATGTCTCTGTAATAAAATTGTTTTCTGTTACACTTTTTTTCTATCTTCCGTTCTCATTTACCGCATGTCGTGTCGTGATGTCATTGAACACATAATCAATGACTAATAATGCCGCATAATTATGTGTTGCACCTTATATTAAGTCGTAAACTTTAGCTTTTCTCGAGACTTGGAATAACTTTGTCAAGTATTAATACATAATGTTTAAAACAATATTTATCGTCACCCGATCAAACAGTTACACTCGAAGAGTTTGTTAATATGCCTTTACTCTAATTAACATCTCAATTCAGGCCATTATAAATTGATAAATATTCATTCGCACCCTGCTTACGTCAACAATGCCATAATCAATATGTGTATGGAATGAAAACACGAAACTTATTAGCATAAAAGTTTAAACTCATAATAACCCTTTAACTTTATCCCAATGTTCTGGTTAATTATTGGTATTAATAACGATTTAAGGTTATTACCGACTTCCGACAGTCTAATTAGTTCGTCATTTATGGTTCAATGGAACCAATAAGAGCAGTTATTAGTAAAGCTAGCGCCGCTCGCAGAAGACTTAGTTAAGAATCAAATGGAAGTACGTAATAATTCATTAGATTTCTATCTGTTACTTGATATTCACTTCATAAAGTTAAAACTTTATGGTATATGTTGAACAAAATATGTATAATGACTAATGATGTTATCAAAATCATTCCGTCATTATAAAATGATCGTCGTCGAAATTTATACAAAATAAATATTAATTAAGAGGCTTGAGGTTCAGAGCAAATATTTTGATCGAAGCGATTTTCATCTTGGTTAAATATAGAGGAGTCATGAAAAAGACGCAATTTTATGTAGATACAGACACTTAGCGGGCACAATTATGCAAATATGCTACGTCGATTATTGGCTAGTAACCACGGACTAGTTGCGGGAATTTATCGCCAGAGCCGCTAGCCGCTACCTACAGCTTCTGTTACTGATGTATGTCCACGGCTAAGAGCTGCTAATTGCTTATGCAATGTTTCAAACATTAAATACCTCTGCGACATTACATAATGGCTAAATTTTAAGTTTTATTTATCGACACCTGTATCTGTAGCTGTCGGTATTTTAATTCTTCACATAATTAATTACAGTTGTTCGTCGAACTTAGTTGTTGCTTGTAGCTATTAGAACATTGTGAATATTTTGCTATTTATCTGGTAGGGTATTAACATAGATTTTCAGACTGTTCAACTTAATTAAGTTCAAGAAGTTCCCATTTATAACTAAGGGTTGATGGTTTGGTAACAGACAGACACTCCAAATATTTACTTAAAAAGCATGGCGGGATTAGCTGATAGAATCTTTTTTTTTTTTTTTTTTTTCTTAATTACTTCTTTGTATTCCCATTAAAAAAACAATCACCCTTCCACCCACGTAAAAATTTGGATCCAAATGTATGTTGTAGATTATGATGAAGGTGTTTTTTAGTGAAAATTTCGTAGGTGTATTATGCTTAGAAAGCATGAAATTATTTTTTGAAATTTTTTTTTTTAATAATTATCTCGAGATTTTTTGACGAAAATATCATGATAAGTTGTCTCTATAAGTTATGTACAACATATGTTATGGACATTGATATATTTGTAACTATAACGAATTTTTTTTTTATTGTAATTTTTTATTTTCTCGAAAACTAATGCATATTTTTAAGTAATATTTACCAGGTAAGTTGTACTCCATAAGACCATCGTACACAAAAATTGGCAGTTGAAATTACCGCTGGGGCCACTACCCCATGCTTATCCCGCCATGCTCTTTAAACAACTTACTATCTCGTATTCAACTTTTTTGATTCAAGTAATATAAAATTATTTAAAAGCTTAAATTCAAATAGCTTTAAGAGCCGAACAGCTCCGTTCCAATTAGACAGAAACTAACCCTGAAAGAGTATAATTATTTCCAATTTGTTTTATTTTAATGCACGATGTCCATATAATCAGTTATATCAAGTGAGTTCAATTTAAATAATGCAAATCCTTATTTCTTACAAGAGATGTCTAATAATTTGTGATATAATAAAATCAATACTTGCATAATTTAAATATTTATTATACAGTAGTTAATTGCAATCAGATATATAATTAATTTGTAATAGTAACGCATGTTTTAAGATTCATTAAAGGTTCTAATCGATATTTCTCGTGACTACAAATCTAGTGAGTATACAGGCCGAGTGTCACATTGGTATTTAATGTGGCAAAACAGACGGCGCCCTTGGCTCATAACAGATATATATGTTTATTTATTAATGCAGTGTAAATAAATAAATTAATATTAGTACTTGTGCACGATTGGAATCTGTAAATCCGATACATTATTTCAACACAACTTATGAGAAGTTCGCGGTATGCCTCGCCTCAGCTTAATCCCATACAATATTAATTACATTGTACTACTACATTAGGTAGTACCTACCGTGCGTAGGAGACACAAAGGGCTTCCTCTCCCTCCCGTGGGAGAACCTCGTCGTAATACCATATACATGATAATTTTTCACCAAAACTCTTTGTAAAAGCAATTATAAGTGCATTTTGTCGGTGTGTCTGTCATTAACTTAAACGTACGATGTTATTTTAAGGGCCGTAATCGCTGTTCCAGCGAGCCTCTGCGCTTTTTTGCGTTCGCTCACGAAAAGCTATGCATTTAAACGCTTGAATTATGAAATTACAGTATTGAGTGTAAACAGGAATTGTTGAGAGGCGAACCTTTACGTAGGTACACACGCAATAAATTGCATCTATACATTTTACTGTAACCCTATGTCCAATAAATTACATGTAATTTATTCACCGAAAACATTGAGCCGGACTGCCATCAAATCGACTTGGACCTTTGTAATTTCATACCTAAAATCGGGCCATTATCGTAATAAATTAAAAATAACACACACATAACATAAAGTTATAATGTAGTCCCCAAAAGAGGCAGTATAGTACAACTACATTTTGGCCAGTTATATTGAAGTCTCATGTAATAGGCAGCGAGCCTGTTGCCATCAACCGGGCACAAACTCAAGACTCTGGGCTGCTACTGAGGAATTCTAGATGAAAAATTTAAATTCAAATTATAAGACAATTAATAATTATAGATTCAATCTTTGTTAATAAATCCATAACATATTTGTCTATATTTCATTATTTTCTTATTAAGTTGAAATGTTTTGTTTTACGTATCGCGTATTTTCATGGTCACTAGGTTTGGTTTTAAAATTTTAATAAATAGTAGAATTCGTTCATTATAGATTTATATTTTCTCTATACTGATAAAACACTATATATGTATATGCATTATTAAAATCTTTTATTTTTAGATAATCTAATAATACTAGTTTGGCTACAAATACCTATTCAACTCTGCATAGAGTCGTCGCGACACGTCGAGCTTTTATAGCTGACCGGATTTTTTATCATAAATATTGGCACAATATAAATGAGTAGCCATTGTCTCAACTAAAAGTATCCACTTACACATTACTGTTTGCTGACATATCCTAATACATTACGCAAGCCCGACACCCAGAAACAAAGGTTGTCTATTGATGAAATCACTGTATTGATTCACAATGCGTAAATTCATTCTGTTATGACAGGCGAGCATAAATTCACTGCGGGACCCTCGGATGCTGCGAAACAATGAGTGTCTCCCCATCGGGCGATTGTCAAAACTGTGAGATATTACCTCGGGCCGCCGTGACGCTCATGGACACAGGGCAAAGAAAGGGTTGAAGATATAACAATGGCTCGGTTCGCAATTTTCTTTTTAATGATAGGGGAGACAATGGTCAGTGCAGCGCTCACCGTGTGAAATCACCGAACACTATTTATATGCAAGATGGCCTTATAAAGTAACGGAATAAATTAATACGCTTTTTTCTACGAGATAAGCTTATGCGAGCCTTGTCACGATCGCGTATAATAAACTTGATTAATAGTTGAAATTATACAATTCTGCGACGTTATTATTTAATTAAAGTTCATAGGTTCATTTATGACACTATCTTTTGCCCGCGGCTTCGCCCCAGTGGAGATTGGGAATTATCACACGGGACGAGAAAAGGATCCTATATCCTAACCCACTATTCGTGTGCCTCCGTTCAGCCGTTAAGGCGTGAAAATGTAACAGACAGGCAGAGACTTTCGCGTTTATAATTCTACTAGTATGGATTCATTATTTATTTAGAAACTTAACCGCTTATTATTAAATTACATGCGTTATAAATGTTCACTTCACTATCAATGAACAACCCATGATACATCGTCTAACAATGTATTACTTAAAATAACTACAAAATAAGCAAGACCCTTATACGTCTGGCATTTCTACACCGAATTAGATGTTTATTTATTTTACAGAGCATAAGTACTTATTATTTTTATTACCTATTTTTATTCTCAATTTGATCTCATATTAATTTAGAGAGGACTAGCTGACCCAGCGAACTTCGTTCCGCCTCAGAATCAATAAATGTTGGTTTAACTTATCAGATCCCACCAAAACAAAGTAAAGAGCACCAAGTACCATATACCCATGTTAGAACAAGTTTTGACATACTGGTACTTTGAAGGCATAAAACATTTTCTAGCTACCACACACCCATGATAGGTGAGCTCCTACCAAATTATGCCAACCTAGTACTTCCAAGAAATAAAGCGTTTTCTAGCTACCACACACCCATGTTAGGTGAGCTCATACCAAGTTATGCCAACCTGGTACTTCGAAGACATAAAGCGTTTTCTAGCTACCACACACACACCCATGTTAGTTGAGCTCCTACCAAGTTATGCCAATCTGGTACTTCGAAGACATAAAGCGTTTTCTAGCTATAAAACACCCATGTTAGGTGACTTTGTATTCTTAAGAAGTGTTCTTAAATTTTCTAATTTTCCGCGCAATTTTTTAATTTTTTTCTTTCGTAAGAACCTTCTCCTGACAATAACAAACACAACAAAAAAAAATTGAAATCAGTCCAGCCGTTCACGCGTGATGGCGTGACCAAGGGAAATAGGGATTCATTTTTATATATATAGATTTCAGAACTTTTTAATGTATACTAAACCCCTTTCATGCAAAATATTATCTCCAAATAAACCCCAAACTGTGTAACTTCCAAAAACTGAAAAAAAAAACATATGGATGTTTACTTTTAATCAGAAACCTAAATGTTTATTATCATGCTACTAACTTTGAAAATGACAGATTGCCTTACAACTTTGAACCCCTATTACCCCAGTACGGATGGAATTTCCGGAAACTCTTCTTTAACCCACACATCGTGAAATCTTATGATTTCAAAATATGGCTAGTAGCCAAATTTCAAGTTCGTAGGTTTAATATTTCTGTAATTCATTTTGCGATTCAAAATTTCAAATCAGTTAGTGAGTGATATTTTGCTTTTATATATAGAAAGATGATAACATAAAATTATTAGAATGTCACCCTATTACTGTCCCGGCATGCCATGGCCATAAAGCGAAGAGAAGGCATGGGCATTGATCACCACGCTTGCTCAAGGCGGGTTGGCGATATGAAACTTATTATGTTTTCCTTCACCGATGCCACAGATGTCCAAGACAAAGTTAGAAGGAATATTTATTAAAATAAATATAAATATTTATAGACGATTAATAAAATATCCACGCGGTAGGTAGTGCATTAGTGGTTAATTTGAAGGAAGTAGGTACGACATTCGGAAAGCCTAATCGACGTGTCCTGTGCAGTTTATTCATTTCACTTAATCTCACGTCGCAGCTATAATGTAATAAACACCTGCAAGTAACCGCAAATTACAGGCTCCTGATGTCAGCGTGGCGCAGTGCACAATAGCTCGGCGCGCAGCCAGTGGGCACACCACTGATTGCCAAATTACAGGGTAAAGTGTCATAAGTACCGGTTGTGGACCGACGGGACACTGTTTAATTCATTATTGTTGTTTACCGCATTTGAACTTTATCTAACGCCGGGAATTAATTACGCGCTAAAGTTAAAGACCGCAAACAGCGATAATTAATCAGTGTTAGTGGATATAATCATCCAACATATTTGTTTAACTGAAAAAACTTGTTATCGTTATTAATAACTCAGTGTTATGGCTGGCATTTTGCCATTTTTGTTTATATTTGTTCTCATGATTTATTATAGATACGTTTTTTGCTTGCTTAGGTACTTTAAGTACGTTTTACAAGGATTTTACAAATATGTAACGTTATTTCAAAAGATTTAAATAATGAAAATTCAAAAAAATAATAAGTAATCAGATTGTACAAGAAGATTGGGCGGTGACCCCCAAACTAGGCATTTACTTGGGGGTCGATATTACGATATTTTCAGAGTGAAGCACATATAGCCATTATAGCATAACATGAAAACAAACTGAAATTAAACTAAGATCATTAAAAATACGTTACAAATATACATTGCTATTAGTGTGAGATCAAACAAGGCAAAACAAAATCGTCATGAAATGTTAACTCTAAAAATATTTGAACAGTGCGAGTAAACAATTAATTATTTTCGCTTTAATGACAACATTCGTCGGTTGCACAAAAACCCTAAAGCGTTGCGAGCCCTAATAAAGGACCGCGTAAAAGAAAGCGACAAAAAATTAAGAATCGCCCCGATGAGCCATTATCTTCCCATGTTAAAAATAATATGGTCATAGGGTAATGCACATTCAAGCGAGCCACGTCCAGGAGCGCATTTGAATATTCCTTTGTGGCGTGCACCCCCTGCCTGCGCCGGACTTCACACGCTCTCGGCAGGTACCGAGGCACCGCGCCGCAGCCCCGGGCCCGCCCTGCGACCACCGAGCGCTACTCTACCGCGACCTAGATGTTTAGACACTTCAAAACAAAGATTTGCCATGATTACTTAAAGTATCACAAAAAGGTTTTTCATAAAATATATACATATTTCATGCTACTGCTGCAAATTGATTAAAGATACTTTATTTAGCTTTATTCAATTACTCATACCGAAACCTAATATTTTTCTGATTAATGTTACCTACTTATTTAGTAGATACACTAGGTAAAAATTAACAAATTTTTTAATTACTTGTACGTATAATCTTGTAAATCATCAAATGCGCTTTTTAGCTTATAACCTCGATCGTTATTGATTATTAGAATATCATTCAAAAATCAAACTTTTATAATATAGGATTATTCTCGCGAAGATGTAAAGTTGATTTTAATAAAAAAAACTCTAAAATCAAAACAAAAAAAAAAACAACTTATCACATTTGGTGCTTACAGTACAACCGATATGTCACTTTGAATAATATCGAGGGATATTCAAAACGCAAGTGTCAAGATTGGTTAAGCGCAGTATTTTGGTGGACTCGCAATAACGTTGTTCGTACACCGTGATTGCTAATAATACGATTATTATTAGTTGCGTACTAATGTTATAAAGTTGAATACAAATTGGCGATGATTTGTCTAATTTAATCGTGTTTTGTACTTTCAGCAATTGTTGACAATATTATGTGATAGCCAGCGCGTACCTACTAAGTGAATTCTTGTGAGCAAGAGTTCCCTTAGTACGCACTCAGGTCTCTCTACTACTACTACTACTACTCAGTTCAGGTCACTGACACTAGATAATAAGTTGTTATAATATCATGTTACTTCCTATATATGGATGCTGTGTTCTGATAAAAAAAGAAACACTATATATAGGTATACAGGTTGGCTAGGATATCGATGCGCCACCTATTACCATGGTTTCAGCATATGGTTACTACTATACCTCTAACGTTGAATTTTTTACCGGTTATCAAAACAAAAAAGCTGGAATGTCTACACGGTCAAAATGTATGGAACAGCTGTTTTTTTTTAAAATAACCGACGAAATATTTCAACACAGAGGGGTTCACGATCATGTTCTGAATCCTTGGTGAGATGTTGCGATTCGATGGCCCTGCCACCCAGTATATTATAATAAGTTTACCTATGAAAATGCCGTTTTGTATGAAAAAAATTAAACGAATTTTTTTCATGTATTTTTTATTTGTATTAATCGAAATAATCACCCATGCAATCAATGCATCTTTGCCAACGCAGTGGCAGTTTATTGATGCCCTTCTTAAAAAAATCAGCTGGACTCCCCAACAAATTCTTCAAAGGCATTTTGTACTGCCTCTCGGGTAGTGAATTTTTTTCCCGTCAAGAAGTTATCCAAATTCTGGAAAAAGTAGTAGTTTGTAGGCGCAAGGTCTGGTGAGTAGGGCGGATGACGGAGGGCTTCCAACCCCAGTTCTTGCAACTTGGAGACCGTCTGCTGTGCAGTATGAGGTCACGCGTTGTCGTGCAGGAGCAGCGGAGACGAGCGATTGACCAATGCTGGTTAGAGATGTGCCAGCTTCTCCATCATTGAGTTCAGTTCTTCACAGTACACATCTGCAGTAATGCTCACCTCGTTTGGTAAGAAGCTGTGATGAATCACACCGGCGCGGCGCTACACCACCAAACAGTGACCATCACTTTTCTAGGGGTAAGTTTTCGTTTAGGGCATTGTTTAGGTGCTGAACCAGGATCCAACCAACTTGCTGAGCGCTTGCGGTTATCAAACAGAATCCATTTTTCATCGCAGGTAACAATGCGGTTCAAAATTCCTTCATTTGTGTGTCTGTTGAGCAGTGCAAGGCACGTCTTGACGCGTACTTCGCGCTGGCGATCATTGAGTTCGTGGGGCACCCATTTGTCAAGCTTTTTTACCTTGCCAATTTGACGCAAATGGACCAATATTGTTTTGACGCTAACGTCGAAAGCTGCTGCTAATTCAGCCGTAGATTGTGTATCATCAGCTTCCACAATCGCCTTTAATTCGTCATTGTTGACCAAAGTCTTCGGACGACCGCGAGGTTCATTTTTCAGGTCGAAATTTCCAGAACGGAAGCGAGCAAACCAATAACAGATAGTGCGTTGGTTTGTAATGTTAGCTCCGTAAACGTCGTTGATGTTGCGTGCCGCTTGTGCCGCGTTGCTGCCACGACGGTACTCATATTCCATAATTACTCGAATTTTTAACGTATCCATGATGACGAAAAAGATTGAAATGCGATGAAAATGTAACACTAATCAATATACAAATGACTACTTTTGGAAAAATAATTCCATGTTTTTAAAATAAAATTAATTTGAAATTAGAATTCTTAGACAAACAAAAATTATTTTGATTTGAAATGGCCAGTACTGTAGAACGGCAATTTCATAGGTAAAGACCTAATATTATAATAAGTTAATAACATACGTGTCACAAATAAGTCGCAAGCGTGACATTTCAGACTTCACTAATGTAATAAATACCTATTTCACTAATGACTTTTTAATTGAGTTGGTCTCCCTCGCGTATGGATGCGATTCAATAATATTAATAACATCGGTATCGTGCTATTATATTCATCTCAGTACAAAATAATTTAGTATCGTAGTATCTATATATTAATACGTGAAGCGGCGAAAACTTTGGATCCCTTTTTACGAAAATCGGATCGACGGAGGAGTATGAAATTTCGCACACTTATAGTTTATACAGAGAAGAAGTGACGAATACGAATATTTTTTTAATTATGCTGAAAAATACATTATTTTCAATAAATAACACGTTACACACACTACTATTCATTACCGTGTATTTAATACACACATGCATAGATATTCTTTTGTTTATGGTCTAAATCTGTGGTCCAATCGAGAACATCTGTCTTTAATATTTTGTGTCTATAGTCTTACTGAATGTCAAGTATAACCATAGGTAATAAATTAATTTTATAGATATAATTATAACCTATTTGTCTATAGTGTTACTGAATGTCAAATATAACCATATTATTATTTTTTTTATTTATTATTATATATATTTTTTCATTCAATAATGTATTTCTATTGAAATGAAGTACGGTCGAATCGTGTGATGCCTGACGTAAAGAATCCTGTGGGTTTCGTAACAGGCGACTAAGGGACTTACTAGAGAATGGGCAGCAGCGTTCTTAATGCACTATACAACCATACTGCGATCGCCAACCCGCTTGCCAAGCGTGGTGATTATGGCAAACCTCCCCAAATTGGGGGAGGCTTATGTCCAGCAGTGGACGTCATGCGGCTGAAATGATGATGACGACGGTCGAATTTCGACCAATGGGCGATCACTAGTATGAAGAATTTGGTCATCACTGGTTGTTACCCAGTGACAATGACAACCAACCAACTGCTTCTTTATATCAAAACGTTCATTCAGTCAATAATTCGGTCTTCTACTGTTAGGTCTACCCGTGCATCAGAAAGCACGTCAAGCCGTAGATCCCGGCTGTCATTTCTATATCTTTGACAATCTTTACGGGTAATCAGAAGCCCGAAAGTCTGACAACCAGTCTTACCAAGAGGATTCAGACTACCCAGTAACTGGGTTGCGGAGGTCAGATAGGTAATCGATCCATGTAGGTATAATACTGGTATTCAACTGCGTCCGGTAAGATTGGAAGTAGGCCCCTAATAGTTAGGAAAAGGCTAGCCAGATTCAATTCACTGTTATGTCTAAATTACGATATTTTTTTAAAGTAAACATATATTTTAGTGCTTAAAATTGTGAAACTCAGCAACAATGTTTATTTATTTATAATGATTAGATGTCTCGCGTTTTAAAGTCGACATGTCGAATCTTAAGAGATTGAGAGTCGTTAAGTAAAAGAAAGCAATAAATTTAAAGTTCCGTTACAAGAGCCGCATCATACCTACTTGTACAGCATTAAACTTATCTATTACTTTAAAATTAATTGTTACAAATGACTTCTTGTGTGAATAACTGCAGCTATCACCGTGGCAATGATAGCTATTCAAATGATTATACCAGTACAACCTTTTGAAAGTTTCTTATTTAGCTTTAAAAGTTACTTAACAAATGTAATAAAATTCACTTAGACTGTAACCCATGGTAGCCGATTATTTTTAATTACGTTCGATAAATGAGTAATGTCCAACAATAACTGCCATCGGACGTTTTACTAAAAAGGAAGTTCATAATAAATCCAAAGGTACACCTGCCAGTCAGGCTTATTCACGTTTAGACGCCGATAATGTTGACGATCCGAAGTTGCAATAAAATACACTGGATGTAATATCGCGTGTCACTTGACATTCGTGAGTATTCAGCTTTACAGCGCGGGATGGCGCAGGGCGCAGGGCTTTAGAAAGTGCGCACCAATAAATACTCGTCCGATTATGATCTACGGCGCGTAGCCCGTAGCCACGCTCCTCGTATGTATTAGCGTGCGAGGCGTCGCGTTTACCATCGGATCCTTGTAACCGTGAAAATTGATCGAAGTTTATATGTATATAAAACATAAAAGTTGTTTTTTATCACTTTTGTTTCTTAAATTAGGTATGTAATTGTCCTGCCAGGGTCGCGAGATTTGTTCGAAAGAGTTACCGTGGCCCTGGCATATAGGCAACAGAAGGAACAAGATTGGGTTTTAGTCAGTAAAAGTCTGGCACGCCCTTGCGCTCCACTCAGAGCGGGACAGGATATTTGATGAGTTCCCACCCGCAAAAAAAAATAGGTATGTAATTGTAACAGTGTTTTAAAAGCTAGGGTTCTGTATTGCAATATGTGCGTAAACTTCAATCGACTTAATATACGATTTCTAATGACCAATGAAGCACATTTCGAGCCTTCACTACCCTTGAATGCGTCCGAGAGAGCGCAGGCTCGTGGGCTGCATTCCGCGGTGCACTCTCGCATCATACCTAGAAAAACTTACACAGCGCGCGTGGGATTCTCGAGAACACGCTAAACAAACACGAAAACACCACGCTATGTTAGGATCCAGTGAACACCCACGTAATTACATATCCCTACTTTAGAAACCTTTAAATATGGCGTTTACTTGAAACTACTTGAACTAGAATTGAGGAAGTTATAACGTAGCAGGCAGCTATGACGATAGACAAGATACTATTACGTTTTCTTAAAATGCTTTCAACTAACGGAGACCATCAATAATATTAGATACCTAATTACTTGCATATACCATATGAAGTAATTACTTAACTGTTCTTAAAAAAAAAACTCAATTAAGTGTTTATCTTCTTCAAAACCGACAAAAGATTATATTTTTTTTTAAGTTAGCTGCATCAAATTCTCGCAGCGATTGACCGTAGTTTGGTACACCTACATATTTAATGAAATTCCGTCAAGTGTAGCGAAGGCACCTAACCAACTAATAAAATGGTAATTGCATGGCATGTGTACACTGTTACATACATACTGCGACGCCACGACGCGCCCTGCCGCGCTCGCCCGCGGCACATATTAGCATACACTCGGCTGGGGCTCCACGTTGCCATATTGAAATCACCGACACGCCAATATCGACATGTCGCTCATATGCGTAGGAGGCACTATCGCAAAATGTTTCAATGTGGGTCAGCCGAATATCAGCTCAACAAAGTAATTGGACGTGGAAGTAATTGTACACCTATGCGCCGTTTATGTTTTACTGCACCACAGTCTGTTATTATGATACCAGTTCATGATTTATTCTTTATTAGTCGCAATTTAGAAAGATAAATGCTTTCAATGTGTACACCGGGTACTTATACTTCCATCTTTGGCTCCTACTGATACTTCGGTACGTAGTTAGCTCCTATATATATTATACTAATAGATATTGACTTTACTTGCTCAGAGAGCAGCTGCTTATCTGTCCGCGGAGCTTCACTGTAGTTTGTGAAGCTGAATGTTCGAACTAGGATTTATTACAATTTTTTTTTTTTTAGCTAGCTTTCTTTTAAAGTTATAACCAATTTATAATATCTAATTGGATATTATGTATGAATAGGATCAAATTTTAGTTTTTTATTATGACGATTAGTTTATTTACAATAATAATATTGACGTCAACACCCTGTATGGTACCTACTTTAATATGTTCATTTAAGCCCATTAAACTTTCAGTCAAGGAGACTTAAGCCAGGACTTAAGCAAGGAGAGTTTCTCGGTCGAAAGGTGAGAATTCCCATGAATAACCATGTAAAAACATGGGGCGATTTTCACCGACATGTCTCGCATGAGAATTCTTGGGTCCCGAACGTCGAGAAAATCTCCTCATGGCTCACCTCGGCGCAGCTAAAGATATGACAAGGAAATGTCACAATAACACAATCTCTCCAACAAATAATTATACTATTCGCACTGGACCGCTATCCGTATTTGGAAGACATTACGACTTTGTGTACCTTATATACTTATAAAATATGTAGTTTATTTCTCAAATGCTAGAAGTGTAACACCTCCACAATATGTACAATGTATTCTATAGTGGATTAACATATTATAACAAATATGATATATCTCGCGATGCAATTGAGCTCCCTACACGTACGAATGTGTCGTGTACCTATACTATTGACAGTATACACAGCGCACGTCTGCGCAGGCGCGGTCTGTCTCCTCCACGGTCCACACATGTGGTCCGCGTCTGCTACTTTCACGCGGGTCGGGCGCGCCCATATTAATTGCTCCCGTTCTTCGGCGAAGCTTTATTTATTGCCCTCACCGGTGATTGTGAAAAGCTTTGAGTAGAGTGTACATTAGTTTTAGTTTTATCTCGTGTATTTGATCTGACGTGTGACACACGAGCGCGCTCGGACCCGGCGTCTGCGCCCCGCACGCCGCGCGCCGCACGCATTATTCGCTGCGAGAGTTTTTCGCAAGAAAAGTATAACGGGCACGGACAGTGATACTGCTTATCCGCGTTCCGTGAGAAAATGTGCCTGACGCTATTTGCCGTTGTCTTTGTGCGGCAACACTCAAGGAGTAAATAAAAAATCAATTATTATCTAAACAAAAACGTGAGCGGTCGCGCGCCGATGTTTTTAGAGAAATAAACATTAATTGTTTGCACAACGACCGCCGCCAAAACCAATATTTGATATTCGAAAATACTATTCTAATGTATGTCGTGGTACATGGCCCCACTCGAGGAATCAGGCTCTTTAGCGGCTCTTTTGGTCTTTGTAATAATATTACGTGACATTTTAACTTTAAAACATCAATCGCTTAGCAACACTAATGCTGCATACTATTACACGTCCAAACGTACCTAGTTAATATGTAGACAGATATATTCGTTGAAATTATCTAGCTCTGTGTAGCGAAGAATTTTAACAAAAACTCTTAATTAATTTTACTGCCAACATAAGAAAAATCAAAACCACGATCAGAACTATGAGCCTACATGCTGGCAATTACATTTAAGTATGATCAACCTTCATCCTTATTCACATCTGATATCGTAATTAGCTAAATTGAGGTCTCTTGTTATGAATAAACAAATATATTAACATTGCACATACATATTCATGAAGCACCCAATAGTTGACGATATTTATGTATTATATTCTAAGATTTGACATGAGTCCGACTTATAGAATTAACTTCGGTTGTTTTATAATCAAATTTTAATAAATAACGCATTAGGCAAAAAACGGCTACGCTTGAGGTCTCACGGTCAAACTCGCTATAAATCTGTTGACGAGCGCTGCGCGGCGCGACGCGGAAGTGGTGCCGCGATATTACCACCTAATTATCTGCTATAACCGAGAATCAGAATATATTTCGAATTATGCGTCACTACTAAATGGATACGCGTGTTTTTGTTACTCCCAACACGCGGCAATCTTGCTAATCACACGGAATCGTAAGAAGCTGAAGTAAAAAATGTTCTCCCACAATTTCATTGAATGCAAGTCATACAATGCAAAGAATAAATGCAAATACACATCATTTGATAGTGTTCTGGCTACTCAAATGGAGCAGGTATCAAACGTCCCATACTGTCGCTTTTCTACATTTTTGTTACATTGTCTTTAGGGTTCCGTACCTACCGGTCTAAAACGGAACCCTTACAGGATTCCTTCGTTGTCCGTCTTTCAGTCCGTCTGTCAAGACCCTTTTTCTCAGAAACATGTTGAGGTATCAAGTTAAAATTAATGTCAAATACGTACCTACCTAGGTATTCGGTCCCTTGAAGCTCTAAAAGAATCAAATTTCTAAGTCCTTAAACCTATTTAGTAGGTACACACCGTTAAGCTACAATCATGAAATGTGACAAGAAGCAAGGTCTCATAACACAACTAATGGAAAAAGTCCTAAAGTTGATAATTTGGAGATTTATTACATTGTTTTTTTATTGAAATTACAAACTTACATTTGCAGTAAGACTTGAAATTCACGTGACATATATCGACGTTTGGGAGAATATGTTTTTCAACAACAATATTAAGTTTGTATGTGGGACAAATACATCTGAACCCTTTATTGTGTGGTCCGACACGCACTTGGCATGTTTTATTCGTCAATTGCGGGCTAAGCTTTTTTGCCGTTTTGACAGGAGAATTAGGCGTAGTTAAGCAAAAAGGATCCAATCCACAACTTGGTCAAAAATGAGTTAAACGCACCAAACTGATCGAAATTATACATACTATAGTCAGTAAAAACGACCTAGCTAAAAATAGTTTTATTTTTCGTGTACTTTAAACTTTAGAACCAATGGTATGGCGCTTCTTATTTTTTTTTTCCGTATAAAAAAACTATTTAAACTTTCTGGTTCTTAACTAGTATTTGTAACAGAACATGTTAATATACCATTACTAATAAAAAAATGTGTTAATATTCCACAGACATTTTTTTTAAAGTAATAAAAAATACCTCTTGAACTTCAAACGTCAATATTTCAAAATTAACTGAACGTGGATTGGATCCTTTCCGCTTAACTACGTCCAATTACAAAACTGACAAATCAGAAATAAACCACCGTAAGGTTCCGAATGGTGCCAGACGTAAAGAATAGCACCATCCTATTTCTTCCCGTGGCTGTAAGGCGACTAAGGGACGCCAACCCGCCTGCCAAGCGTGGCGAAGACGTTCTAGACGTAGGCGTCCCCTGATTTGGAGGGGCCAAATCAGGGGACTCCTATGTCTAGAACGTCTTTCGACTGAAATGATAATAATGATGATGAAACCCCTGCAAAGTCATTTTTAGGGTTCCGTTGCCAAATGGCAAAAAACGGAACCCTTATAGATTCGTCATGTCTGTCTGTCTGTCTGTCTGTCTGTCTGTCTGTCTGTCCGTCCGTCCGTATGTCACAGCCACTTTTTTCCGAAACTATAAGAGCTATGCTGTTGAAACTTGGTAAGTAGATGTATTCTGTGAACCGCATTAAGATTTTCACACTAAAATAGAAAAAAAACTATAAATTTTGGGGTTCCCCATACATAGAACTAAAACTCAAAAATGGTTTTTTTCATCAAACCCATACGTGTGGGGTATCTATGAATAGGTCTTCAAAAATGGTGATGAGGCTTCTGATATCATTTTTTTCTAAACTGAATAGTTTGCGCGAGAGATACTTCCAAAGTGGTAAAATGTGTGTCCCCCCCCCCGTAACTTCTAAAATAATAGAATGATAAAACTAAAAAAAATATATGATGTACAGACGCCAGCAGGTCAAGCCACCCCAATCTGTCAAATTTTACCAATCGAAAATTAACCTTCCACTGTTGTGACATAAGGTTGAAATTCTATTAAAGAAATTTGACAGATTGAGGTAACTTGATGTGCTGGCGTCTGTACATTACCATGTAAACTACCACCGAAAATTGGTTTGAACGAGATCGAGTGAGTAGTTTTTTTTAAAACGTCATAAATCGTAAACCGCAATTTACCTTACATTCAATCAACTGAAATATAAAATAATAAAAAAACATTTATTTTTAAACCGAGAATACCTACAGGTTTGTACGGAACCCTCGGTGCGCGAGTCCGACTCGCACTTGGCCGGTTTTCATACGAGTTATAGGTCCTACGTTCGAACCCAGACAGACGCTTTACTTTGTGTAAATTATTTCGTCACAACTGCTCTCAAAACAGTGAAGGAAAAAATCGTTAACTGGCTTGTTAGTCTAGTGGTTAGTGACCCTGACTGCTAAAACTAAGGTCGTGGGTTCGATTCCCACCCAGGACAAATCTTTGTATGATGGGCACAATTACCTATTTGTTCTGTGTCTGGGTGTAATTTATCTATAATATGTATATATTTAAAAATATATATGTATATTTATCAGTTGTCTGGTTACCATAGTGCAGGCTCAGCCTAGTTTGGGATCAGATAATGGTATGTCGGTGGTCCTAAGATATTATTATTCCCTTTATTCATCTAAACAAACTTATAAATTATATTTTTAAATATTAGAATATAAAATAAAAAACATTTAAAAATATAAAAAATAGTAGCCCACAGGTGTCGGGAACAGGTTCCAAGCTACAGGTCAGGGCTCCAGAGAGAGGAACCTCCTGACGATGATATTATTATTTTTATTATTTATCGTGAAGACACCAGCATGTCCAAACCGCACTGGGTCGGCGTGGTGGATTACGGCTCACTCTCTCTCGCTGAGAGGAGACTTGTGTCCCAGAAGTGGGAAAATTAAAAGATAATTATGCTTTGTGTGTCTCCGCAGCAGTGTAGGCATTCATCCTGAGGTTCTAGCGTCTACGTTCTTTGTCTGAATTTAATGAATACATTACATAGTGCTCACAATATTAATCAACCTATTTCCTTTACGAATAAAAACAGAATCAGATTTTTGTTTGTGTAATTTCCTGTTCCAAAGATCAGATTTGATGTTACAAAAAAGTTAAGTTAAGAAAGTCACATTAATAGTAAAATTAAATGCTTACTAAAATCAATGACCAATATTGTGACAAACATGTTATCACAACAGTTATGAAAACTAATTCGCTCAGTCGTCCTTTGCAATCAATGCCTACTAGGCATGTCAGACAGTTATACACAAAAGTGGTCAAGTGTGAGTCGGACTCTCACAAAAAAGAGTCCGTATCACCGTACAATATTTAAGACATCATATTTTTTTAAGTAACAAAACTGAGCAAAACACCCTGATTAAAACTCATTTTTTGTATAAGCAAAAATTTAAAGGGCTCTCTTGAAATTGTTACTTATTATATTTTGATTACTTATTGTTTGAGTGGCCTGTTACGGTTCAAAAAACAGTCCTGTGGCAGACGGGCGTACGGATGGACATCGGAGTCTTAGTAAATAGCCTTCGAGTAGGGAACCCAAAAAGAGTAAAATAGAAAACTTAGTAAGTATGTCTTAAAAGTGATTTCAGATCTCCACGCATAATTTTATTTGCTTCAGGAAAACTTTGGCAACGGAATATAAAGCATATGCTCCTGCCAAACCCCAGTTTCAAAACGGCTTATAATATAAATATTTTTCGGGATAATAACTACAATCGTGACAATAAACTATCTTTGTTTAACTTTTGAAAAGCAACCTTCACATTCAGAATTTCTGCTTAACCTGACTTGATTGGATGATTGAAACTTTACTAAATCAGAAAAATTACTGAAAAATCTGTTTGTCGTTACGTAAAAAATAAAGCACCTCTTTAATTTGTATCAGACTAGGTGGTAACGATCGCGTTGTAAATAGTCTTTCCATGTCAATCAAAATCATTCAACAAGTACCTACCTTAAGTCAAAAAGTGCAAATTACTGATTGAAAATAAAATTTTAATTTGTTAATTAATTATTGTCATTAAGTTAAGTACATAATTAAAATAAGCGTTGCACTAAAGCCGGTTTTAACATAAATGTAGTTTATTGATCGAGATTGAATCTAAATTAAAGTGACATTATCTCATGAAAGAAATAATCGTATTGATCAGAATCAATTGAAGTTGTAGTTAGGTAGTACATAAAATGCTCAATGTTTTTAAACAAAAACCCATCTGCGTTATAGTATAACGTTACACTAGATAGCCAAGTGGCCAGTATGTACACGTTACATATTCAGTGGCAGGTTGCGGGAAATAAAGTGTCAAATAACTAGCAATTATTTACGTCTGATATCTCACATCGGTACGTTATGGCTCACGATGTTATCATAATGATTCAATACGTTGCTTGAGCAATGGTCAAGAAGAACAGGTCACGACAATAATCGAAAATACCTGTGGAACAAGTTGAGAACTGGTCGCCGAGGAGGCAGCTGGGCAAACCCGCATCAACATCCGAGGGCGTTTTGCATGACGCGGTCAGGTACCGGTCAGTTGTCACGCTCGTCCAATAGGGGTCACTTGTGCACAATACAATGTCCGGTCCACCCTGCCCCACGGCCAGCGTCGGTTGGGGTTCGATTTTGGAACAGGTTCGCGGCGGACAGTGATCGGATGGTTCAGTGCGCGGTCGGCGGTGGTGCGGTCCGGGTGCGGCGTCGCTCGCTACTGCTGCGTCGCCGGCCGCTCGCCCCACACGACCGCCGAACGCTCACTCGACCCGCTCGGAGAAGGGTGACATCGTAGCTCTTCCTCTTTGTTCGCTGATAAAGGGTTGCCGATTGTTTGAACAGGAGCTTTTGTATGAAACTACATTTGTAATGTCTTAGGCGCCGTAACCGTTAACGAAAAAAAAGTCCGTCCCAGTACGCTTTATGCATTTATTTATAAAATATTTTCTATTTAAATAATTTATTAATATTTTTCTAATCTACGAATTATCAGAATCTAAATCTCAAGCTCTGGTCCAAATCTCCATACATTAGAGTTCAACGAGCCACACGATATGTAGTATATCTACATTGATCGAGGTCGATCAGTTAAATGACAGTCGATAGTATAATCGTAACTCATTTAAGTGACACAAGAGCTTTCTTTTTTATAGAGCTGCTAGCTAGTACACATACAGGAAGGAAGTCAACAAAAATACCACTCATTTCCATTGACGATACATAAATCTTGCTGCGTAGCCTACTACAGTGGAATGGTGCATGCCAAGTTTGGATTAAGTTAAAACATTTTTCAAATGTTTAAGTTCTTTGAAGTTTGCTATAAGCTTATTTACTTAGTTTAAAGCGAACGGTACATTGAGTACACTTAAATATGTATAGCTCTTTGCTTTGTTTGCTTGCTACGAGTCTACGACAGCGCGTAGTCGCTAATTTCGCCATTTTTTCGCTGCGTAGCGTACTCGTAGCACGGGCAGAAAGGACAGCCACGAATTACAAACTTGCTCACCTACAGGTTTATATGCTAAGCTAGTATGGTGCAACTTTCGCATAGTATGACAAATAGCATAATTAATTAATGTACAAAGTGTTGATACAAAATTGAACAATATACTGTGGGGATTAACCTACCAAATCAAATTATAATATTTTGTAGATAGGTATAGTTGAATATAATAAGGAACCTTAACACTACAATTTAATTACGATAATACAGCGTGAGAAAAGCTCGGACGATGTAAGAATTAATTAAAGTTATGGCCTAAGGAAACATAAAATGTCGGCAGTGGTCGAGTAATTAGAAGTCAAATTTGAGTGAAGTCGAGAGGCGTGGAGGGTCCGCGACGCGGAAGTCACTGGCGATGGCGCTACTTTAATTATGCTATAGCGCCACTGTACAACAAACCTCCGACATCTAGAAATGCCTAATTCACGTCCGCCGTCATTCCATTCCTACTTAGCATTATCATTACAAAACAATAAAAGATCTACACTTATCGTCCGCCGCTTACAAAGCAACAAGTCCTTGGAAGTTTGGAATGTCTCCTTCCGGCTTTACTCGTGCATATATTTTTCGCGATTTAATATAAAACCTCGGATTTTATGGATCATTTATTAATTATCCATAAAAATCTGAGTGAATGTAGTTAAATAAAATTAAAAGTAATCATGGTCTCATGATATATTATAAGATTATTGACAACTAGATTGTATTTTAATACTCCATATAAAATATGATTAATGAGTGATCGTTTCTCATTAGATGCTGTTTTATATTCTTGCCTGCTTAGCGAATAATTTAACTTGATTAGTGTGTAAAACAGTAAAATTGCAACTTTACTATCACTTCTTATAATTACGTCTAACGAGCCAAATATATATCGTCTAATTTTAATAAAATGAGAAAAGTAGAACACTTACATCAATTGATTGGAACCGAAAATGCTTCAAACATTTGCCGTCTACGAATTTTATTATAACGGCCATTAATTTATATTGCGTTACAGATAGCAAACGATTTAGACTTGGTTTTTTTACCGTTTTACATAATTACAAAATTATGCCTTATATTTATGAGTACGTGTGTGTACCGGTCAGCCGGCGCGCCCACTCGAAGCGGCGAATAAGAGAATTAGAGGAGCACGCTTGATCGAGACGGATGGCCACAGATAATGTGTCATGTTCGTTTTTTAAGTAGCCAAATAACACTAGTGAAGCAGATCGCTAATGGCCCGTCCGATATGATTCTTAATAGATTTTGTATCGCGTACCCATACCATTGTAGGTATAATGGACTTTTGTTTGGATAAGTAAACGAACTAAATTCTGTGCTTATCTAATAGGTCGTGCAGTTGTTTTAATTTAATCAAATGTTTTATGACATTATTCTGAGTCATATTAAAATGTAATTATGTACTACTTTTAATGATATACTGATTTCCTTACTTCAAACCTCTACATTTTCTATCGTTGCGGATCTCAACTAAAAATTATTATAATTTTTTTTTTTTTTTTTGTAGAGGCTCGTGACTCTAATCTGTGTAGTATATAATAATAACAATAATCGAAATAAATGTATAATAACGACGGTACACCTAACTACTCATTTTGTTTGAGATAAGTTTTGGTTCATGAACAGGCACTAAAATGTACTTACATACCGTAGGTACATTGGTATTGGTACCTACCTGTAATATTGCAAGTGGTCATATGAAAACGCTCCGTACATATCAAGTATGTGATTGGCGTAACGAGAACAAGTTCCGATTTGGTCAATAATCGCCATAAGTATAGTCAGTACTTTCGCGTACCGAATGCAATAATAATTGGAGGGTCCGATTTATCACATTGCTGTTCTCCGAAACGCCTGAACAGTTCTTGTGCAAGCCCTTCACGTCGTGCGCACGAAAATATCTCGAGGAGTCCATGCCGAGTTCACGTAATTATAGGTGGAAAAATACATGCATGGGAAGTTCCGACAAGATTTTTTATCTCTCTTATTAATTCACTTAACCGTTTTAAGCCGTGCAAAAAATAAACAATCACAGTAGGTACCGAGTATTCTTTTTTTGGACTGACCCTTTGCTTTGCACTATGAATATCGTCTATAATGGTTGACACAAAGGAAGGGTCAAGCTTTCACAGAGAAATAAACGTTGCTTCCCACACTGGTCATTCACGGGTACCGGTCATCGGTGGTCATCGAATGTTTTGTTTACACATTGTCTCCTCAGTAAAAAACAACCCTTTTCATTTTGAATGGATTATATCTTTTGAAATACTGCTAGACGGACTTGGGAGTGCGACACCCCTTTAAATTGTGCAAACGGCCGCTATTCATCTTCTAGTATACAGGTAGACACTTGGTGTAGCATTACAAAATTATTTTTCAAATTTTACGCGATAGTACCTACTATAGATACATAGGTAAAAAACGGTTGCTTGCTTAGTTAGATTTTTTAAATAAAGATAGCTGATACCAAATTATCTTATTAGGTTTTTTACGTTTTTTGTTTATTTGTCAAGTAATAAAATGAATCCAAAAGCAAAAAATAAACAAAATAATATCACTGGGTTAGTGAGATGGTTTTGGACGACAGGAAAACTTAGCATACGAAAAATTAAATCAAATTATTTAATTAACTAAGATAACGTCCTGACAAGAATCTAAATATTTCGGATTCGTATTGCATCTTTTCTAATTGGTCGTATTACCAAATCACTTTCCTGCATAGACTTGAGGCACCAAATGAGATAGAGAAATCGTCTCAAAACCTACCTAAAAGCTAGACTTTTAGAACACGACCATCAATCTGCTGGTTATTAAAGGTTGGGATTAAAGGTTCAAGTTCAAGGAACTGCCAGTTACATGGTGTGGTAGTTTAGGTACCCTATGATCAATGTAGCTTTCTGAGAGCCGAGGCAGGGCGCAGGCGAAGGCGGAGGGGCAGGCGGGGCGCCGTGTGTGATGCTGCTATACACCGCGCGCTGTATCGACACTCGGAGAAAGTCGACGTGATCATGATAAGCCACCAGCCGACGATAAATTTATGCGCCCTTTGTTTCTTTTCAGCGATTTATCAAAAAAGACCCCCTTTGTGTACACGTGACGATCTATGTTCTCTCGAGAAACACTACAAGCGGGTCAAATGGTCACGGTTTGTGTATTGTTCAGTGGTATTTACAGTGAAATTATGCGAGTACACACCAACTGGGTGAGTACTTATAGGATGAGCTCGACTAACTCAGCAGATCAAGCGGTACTTAGCGTTCCAGCAGGCATACTAATATAAGCAGACAGTGCTCAACGTGTACTGTTATTACCGCGAGGAACCCGCTGTAACAAGATAAGCAACAGAGTAGAATAATAATAAAAACTGTAATGTATCGAGTGCCGTAAATTGCTTGTTTTGTTCACATAGGCCGCGGGCGGATCAATTTGACCCTTATCGAGAAAATAATCGACGAAAGCGTAGTCCTATTAACTGCGTCGAGAAAAAATTAATTGTTCGTGATTATGGATTGTGGATAATTGATTGTCGGCGAGGACGGGATGTGTCGCGGCCATCCTCCTTCGGTGTTAAATGGTGGCGACTGTCTACTTGGAACCGCGAGTAAGCGCTAATAAATGGACTATGTCAACGTAATATGTTAGTACTATTAATGTTGCCTGTTCAGCGGCATTCGAATTTCTAAAATACTAAATAAATTGCGTTTACCATAAAAGGAAACGCTGTGGTGACTCAGACACAGATGATAAACAGACTTAGCATAATTGTTGCAGCGTCATATGAATGCGCAAAGTACGAGCTTCTACGATAAAAATGTTTAAGGACAAATGTTTCTGAAAGCTCGCATATGTAATAATTTCTTAAGTATTAGAGCTTTGACTATGATTACACGAAAAAGAAGTTAACATGTTAATGATTCACTGCAAGTTTAAATAAATCCTATGGATTGGCCATGTACTTTCAACGTCAGGATGTTTCTACCAAACAAACTTCTAAAACTTGTTGTAGGTAGTCTGTAAACTTAATTATAAACAAATTCTTGAAAGAAAACAGAAAGGATGTTAATAAAGTTGTTCTCCCCGATTGGCTGGCGGACCTCTAAGAAAATCACAGTAACACTAGAGTCCCTGGATAAGCTTGCTAAAGACTAACTTTCAAATAGTACGCACCATTACTTACCACATAGTGTCATTAACGGTAGTAAACTAATTATTTATTATACTCCGATCACTCATAGGTATTTAAGATACATGTACAAATAGTGCATCACTATAGAACTTGGATATTAAACATAAAAAATCATCATAAAACTCTTTTTTTTTATCTTTCAATGTTTTATTTTTTTTCGTTACATCTTAATTTAACTTAGCAGATGCCGTCGTAGAAATTGTCTAAAATCAATAAACAGATATGGCTGGAAATATTGTTAAGGTGTTTAAAATATCTGGATCTTGACTTATTCAAGCCGTAAGGGTTAAAAATATCCACGATACAGTTATGTATCCAAGACGAGTTTTATTTATACATTGAAGCAACGTTAAAGATGTAGATTATTGCATCATTGCGAGGTGAATTGACTTCCAGACTCTTAACATATAAGATTCTAGGAATTCGCTCCGTGTAGGTAAAACTCAGTTTACTTAGAGTATCTAGTCAACTATGTTAGATATACACACGTGTACTAGAAGTGAACAACCACCATTATGCGATTATTATCAACTGGCACACGGTCGATGTGCATATGAACAATATCATTAATTGCCACCACAATAGTTTACAATACAGACTATTGATACCATTTGGCACACAAACATGGAAGGCTCAGATAAAATACGATTTCGTGACTAGAACCGTGAAGTATTCGTTCAGCATGTTCGTATTTCAAAACTTATAACAATATCAGCCAGCATTTACTTTAATACAGACACTTGTACAAGCTCTAAATCACACGTAATAATCATAATTAACGGGAGTTCAATGCATATAGTATGCACCACGATTAATAAAGTGTAAAGCAATATTACTTGTAGGCGAGTACTCAACTCAACATAAATGTTAAATTGATCCTATTTTATTGAACCCGCCCGTCGTTGTACGTAAGTACACTAGTTATGCAGGCTTTACTATGCACAAAGAATGCAAAAGACTAATATCTTTCTCGTAAACTTTGTTGCTAGCGTTTTCGATATTCACAGAAATCATAAAGGTAATTTCCACACTAATAGTGTCATGAATTTTTAAACAGCTTCCTAACGGGCGTTGTCGATAAACACGCGCACGTTTATGACAAAGTAATCGAAGTCGAATTGTTAATTGCGTACGTCGAATGAATTTAAAAATGCATGGCATTTAAATGCCAACCCGGTCGCCATTTTAGTTCGACGCGAGAGAGACTATCACCTTGAACGCGACTTAAATCTGACAGCCTCGAATGTCACTCTCGCCTGAACCAATTAAAATAAAATTAAAGTATCGCTAGTTTTTGTCGCGTTGCTCGTTGTTTGTGTTCGAAATAGTTGTTTCACGTACAGTATTGTTTTTATATCAAGCCATTCTAGCACTGCATTGTTTAACGTTCCCGCAAAAAGATACTCAAGCATGTAGAATGTGGCTCGATATAATACTACAACTGTGAGGAAGTAATAATTTCAATAATTATGTTGCAGAACAGCTATTACAAAAAGCTAATATGCATAAAATCAATAGCAATTGACAAAAAAAATGTTTAATTTTTTTTTGTTAGTTACCAATTCAAGCTCTGTTGTGAACTCCTTTGTGTAAGGACTAGGCAAAAAGTGGAAAATGAGTAAATAACGTGACAATCATGTCACATAACGAGCAATGAGGCGATAATAATAAATGTATATATATACAACTAGTAGTGACATGCGCGTTGCGCATTGCGTATGAGTCGTATGTGTTACAAGTTGCGAAAGTTTTATGGAGCGAGAACAAGGCGGGCAGATCTGAAAAATAAGTTTATAACATACAGTTACGGCCAGTGATTGAGAGATAAGTTTCCAGAACACCTTAAGCAGTAAAAAAAAAGTGTGACGGTGCACTAACACTGCTTCATTCATCTGAAGATAGCCATCGTTTCTTTCTCAGTACCGCTAAATTACATTTCTAGTAGCCGTGTAGCGCGTTTACGAGGCACTTTGAAGATGCTACGGTGTGTCCGTAATGGCTATTGCAATATTATACGGTCAGATGCCCGACTGATATCAACATATTCTCTACTGTATAATTTTTGTCCTCAGAAGATACCATACACAGGGTCAAAGAGAATTATATGGGGTACATCGTATGATGCCTAACATTTGTCGCTTATCAAACATCTAAGTTTTCTTAGAAAACGAGGACATTATATTACACTGACGAGACCTGCCGTTTTTACAACTTTTTAGTGTTTATCGTTAAACATAAAAATCCTGTGATAGTGATAGGTGCCGTTAGTGTTGCTTAACTACAAACTTTCGTTATAATTTTCATTTTGTTAATATTTAGCACATTTATATCCGTACCGTGTGGTGCCGGACGTAAAGAATAGCACCATCCCATTTCATCCTGTGGGTGTCGTAAGAGGCGACTAAGGGACTTACTAGAGAATGGGCAGCAGCGTTCTTTATACACTATACCACCATACTGCGATCGCCAACCCGCCTGCCAAGCGTGGCGATTATGGCAAACGCCCCCAAATTGGGGGAGGCTTATGTCCAGCAGTGGACGTCATACGGCTGAAATGATGATATGATGATATCCATATCGGTGATCTTCGCTCTTTATATAGAAGATAAGACAGGAGCTAAACTAACTAGAGATGAGTTCAACTTTGTTATCTCTTCCACACAAATTCTTCGGTCACCGTCAATCAGTCGAGTGCTGCCGCCGAGCGCGAGTAAGTAATATCTACTCGAACCTTTATTCCATGGACCAGATACTTATCTCGGAAGCTATGTTTGAACTCAATTATTTATGACTTACGTCCACACATGACAGTTGCATTATGAAATCCAGTATCGTAAAGCAAGCTCAAACAATCTAAATGAATCGGACTAGTTACCTACTGAATTTAAATGGTTCAAAAGTAGAACAAAGTTGAATTATAAGTCAATTTTCGTCTAACAAATGTAATGTAAATACTAGCCATTAATCTTACGTAACGAAAACTCGATTTGCCGTTTATGAGACACAATAGCAGAACAATAGCGCTTAGCCTTATTTGAAGTAACGAGTATCAACACATAGCTTCCACCCCCCTTTATATATGATACTGTTGACTTAACAGTTTCATATGAAATCACTGAATAATCTGATCAAACGACAGTTTTAATTTTACGATGTCAATATCCTCAGGCAGTAATTTTAAGATCATGCTCATAAACAGACAAATTACAGTCACTCTTAGACGTAGAAGAAATAAAATGTTTTGCAATCAGAAGAATAAGTGCGGAAGCGATCAACTTTGGGATCACTGATTAATCAATCATAAATGCTATCGTAAAACTGTGATACCCAAATGAACGCCGGCGGCGACGCGGGCGCACGCAGCGGGCTGCGCCCGACGCTACATTACACCTCTGTGTTGCTATAAAATTTATGAGGGCTCTATTTTGGAAGCTAATTAAAAAAATTGTGATAGCCGTTAGAAAAGTCCGATCGTGAGAGAGTGATAAAACTTCTGGCCAAGTAATTTGAGGTGGAGGTACATAAGGTGTATCTATTCCATACACGAAATATTTTAAGAGGTAAACCTGTAGGTGGTAAAGAAGCTATAGAAGCAAAAAGAAAATTTTTATCTAAGCGTTTTTGAATTTTCGTAATTATTATAATTTTAAAACTGCTTGAGACGTTTTGCATAAAACCTTTACTCCAAATTCTATGAATGGCCCGCCTGACACTGCGAGGGCGGCGACCGGACGGCATGAGCATGGCCGCGGTGTCTCGGGCCGTAAAAAATAAGAAGGAGCCAGTATTTATCATGTGCCTCAAATCCATACTATATTAATATTATAAATGCAAAAGTAACTCTGTCTGTCTGTCTGTCTGTCTGTCTGTCTGTCTCGCTTTCCTGCTAAAACTACTGAACCGATTTAAATGAAATTTGGTACACTGATAGTTTAGAGCCTGAGAAAGGACATAGGCTACTTTTTATCCCGGTAGTATGTTCCCGCGGGATAATTTCCGACCTCCACGCGGGCGAAGCCGCTGGCAAAAGCTAGTAATTTATAAATATTAAATTATGAAAAAAAAAATCATTCAGAAAATTTTTTTTTTCGTTGATATAGCTTCTTTACCAGCTACAGGTGTACCTCTTAAAATATTTCGTGTATGAATAGATACACCTTATATACTGCACCATAATTAGCATCGATATTACTTTACCTCACAAATGAGTTTATTTTATTTAATTTAGTCTTTAAGAAAACGACATCCGTTTGTAAGTAGACCGAATACCTATGCAAGTATGAAAGTTATCGGCGCCAAAGTATTAATGAGGCGCATGTCCAATCAATAGAGAATTTAAACGGGAATCAACACAGCAATATTTATAGTGACCCGGCGCCGCACGGTCAGGCCGCTTATCATGGACACCACGACTCACGGAAACCTCCGCGGTAGTTAGTGCTCACGGTAAAATACGATCTATGATGGCTGTTGCATCTATTTTAAATAAGTAACAAATACCTTCAAAATGTTGTACCTAAAAAGTCGACTTATTATTACTTAACCTGTTTCATTAGGTTCATATTGGAAGCTTAGTAAGAGCCTACTAACTAAATTTTCCATTTTACATAGGTATGATACTAGTTAATGAAGAAAAGGTAGCACAACTAATGAGGAACGTTTTGAATGATGTCATAAAATTATTTTTTATAATTGGATGATTTTTACGAGCATCTGCTAGCTAGCTCAAATTCTCAGAAAATTAACATATCAGATTAGCAATATCCATTAGACATCGAGTAAATAAAAGACATAACTGTCAATAAGATGACGAACTAACTTTTATATTCATCAATAAATCCAATCAAAATCCAAACATGGCGGTGACTCCTAGAGGAACACGTTCTTTTAGTTATAAACATTTAGTTCTAGCTGCACAGCGTGCCTTCATTATTCAAATTGTTCTGAAAAGTTGTCTGATAATAACTTACAGTGTCGTTTAATTCACTCATTGCATACAATCTTTAGAAAACTTAAAGATATATTTTAACATTAGTTATCGATCCAAAACGAATTCGTTTCTAATATATTGTCTCATTAATTACAGAGCCGCGTCGACATGAATGAATTGCGAGCCTGATACAGAACCTACGTCTCGGAACTTAGTCACGCAATTATTCCAGGCGGACTCAAACGTGCGCCGATCATCGAAACTTAAGATTTCTATTACACATGAAATAATTTGCATAAAATTAGCAGATAAAAAGATAAGAACTGAATAGCGATACCTACGTACAAATACAATACTTACACCTCAATGTTATCATATACATATTCGTTAACTCGAAAAGCTATCGCCACCAAAAACCGTATTAATCAAACATCGTCCAAGCTAACTTGCAATCGTATCGAATCACTATCGAATGGAATAAATTTATTTAATGACCCGTCTAAGTGGTTCGTTTAGAGCTTTGTAATAACCGAATCACGTTCGTTTTTCAATCCATGACCGTAGAACGGTGACGAATGGCGACAACATGCAGCACTCGATCTTCTGAGATTTATGCTCGGAGTAAATTAGCGCGAAGGGCGGAACGGGGCTCGAGCATAGCGCCGAGCCACAGTCGCGTGCTCGCGGTGACCTATCACTACAACGATCTGCTTGATACGCGACATGCGCCCGCGCTTGCACTTTGCTCGACATTACAAATGGCACCTCCCACAATGTCATAGAATTGGAGCCAAAGTCGTGTGTAGCACTGATAGTCATCGACTGACATGCCTAAGAATTAATGCCTCCTTCGAATTGTTTTGAACACAAAGAACGTTTCAACTATTCGATAACAACCTTGTTTATAGTCCATACATATTTTACAAAACAAAACAATGAGTTTGCATTAAAATATCCTAGCATAATGCAAGAATATAATAATATTTATCAGACCAAAAAGAATAATCATGTTACACAATTTATCTTAGCTACTTAGAATAAGATAAGAGAAGGTATTAAATGAATGATTCAATAAATGGTTGTTTTAACATGATCGCTCGATCGTAACGACTAACGAGTGCAATTCCAAAAACTATTTTGTCTACAAGACAATGAAATTTAAAAAAAAATACTAGTTTACCCACTACTGGTTTCGTAGACTTTTCGTAGCTTTTTCGTAGACCCACTTTTAACTCCTAAATTGTTAAGAGCCATCTCACAAAATTTGAACGCTCGAGTTTAGGTAATAGACGGCAACCTTATGTATGTGTGCGTAGCTACCCACCCATGCACAATACAAACAGTGTAACACGAGTGTCGAGCCGGTCTAAACTATCTTGAGCCGTTAGAATTATAATGCGGTATTTAGAGATTTATGAAAATACTTACTTTTATTTATCCAGTCTAATAAAGATTTATAGACTAATAAAAAAATACAAATATATGTTATGTAAAGTATACAATAAAAACAAAATATACAAACAATTACATATTGGTGCCGATTCTGTTGTACAGACGCCAGCATATCTAGGTACCCGAAACTGTCAAATTTTCCCAATTAATCTTGAACCTAATACTTCAGCGTTAAAGTTGAAACCTATTAAAGAAATTTGACAGATTGTAGTAGCTTTAAGTGCTGGCGTCTGTACACCGAACTAAACTAACTAAACTATCTCTAAAATTCCTTACGCTTAGCATTTTAGCTATGAGAATTGTTACGCTATTCTCCAAGAAATAATCTCTAAATTTAAAAATTATTTTGACACGACTAAAATCAAATTTGACAATCGCGACTCAACGTGGTATTTTTTTCTTTTGGCTTCGCAACTTGGTACTTGTGTGCGCTACACAATGAACTTCTTGAGAGACGAAGGCGCGCGCAAGGGGGCAGCCTGGACGTGTTTTATATGGAATTTATCATTTTTTGTTTGAAAAAAAAATATTACCCACGTGTTGAGATTTATATGTGTGGAGTTTTATAAAGGGGGTCGAAAATTTCATTATTTTTGCGATAGGACACGCCATTTTCGAGATACATATAAGCAAAAGAAAGAAAAATGCAGTACTGTTTTTGCACGTGAGGCGAGGCGTTGGTGTGAAATTTTGTTCATGACCACTAGTTTTATTCCACACTTTTTTAATCGCGATTAAAAATAGTCAGATTTAGTTAAAATAAATTATTTTAGTCAAATTTTTTCTACAATCTATTAAAATAATGCTTTACTTGATAATAAACGAAACTCTTATCTTGTACAAAAAAAAAAAAAAATGCGAAGAGTAGTAAAATGTTGTAGTCGTAGTATATTTTAGCGTTCACGATACGAGTACCCGAAAACTGAGACGTGGGGAAAAGTGGCACAGGTCCTTCCTCGTTGGGCGCTTGCGCCGTACTAAACGCTAGGCATGGGCAAAAAATATCGATATATCAAAATATCGATATTTTTCCATACAATTATCGATATTTTTAATCGCGATATATCGATATTCGATATTTAGTTTAGAGTATCGAATTCGTATCAATTTCGATTTTTTTAACGCTGCTTTGGTTTCATGTGTAATGTTATTAGATACTCCTTGCATACTCCTCGCGTATCGTTAACTTTAAAAAATCCCGCCACGTTCACCTGATCTAAGAACAATCCAAATACCACGAGCAAAAGAAAACTCTGGGACTTCTTCAATTTGGTCTGGGCATGTAAAGTTATTATCCCTGTCGTCAATAACTGTGCCCGAGGTTTAAAGTTCTGGCTCTGTGCCCAATGAGCTAAAACAATACTGCGATCAACCTCTCCTTGAGAGAAAAGCTGATCCATTAAGATTTTGGATAAATTGCCACGCCGGTTCTTTCAGAAGTCGCCCTTAAATACCTAACTGTCCAGGCTTCTTCAGTTTCTTCCGAAAGGCTTGCTTCAGCCGTTAATCTGACAGTACCCGACAATAGAAGCCGCTTAACAGGCGAGCACATCAAACAGAGGGTGCTCTGTTTCTATTTTCGTCGATTCTTTTTTTACGAAGTTTGAATGCTTTGGGAATATGTATAATCACGCGAAAACTGACGATATCACTCTATAATTATCGATACTGTTTAAAAATATCGATACGATAAATATCTATATATTTTTTTCACTTGCCCATCCCTACTAAACGCTGCCCGCTTGTGCATCGTAATTTATTCTAATTTAGGGTGATTTCAAAAATCTAATTAAATAAACGGATTTTAATAAAACTTGAGAATTCGATTTGTTATAGAGCATACTTTATATTGACATGAATTTTTTAATATAATTATGCTTTATTCCAATTTATTTACCAAAAAAACGCGATAAAATTGCGAATAAATCGTAAAAATTGCCATAAGACTTATTTTTTTTTACTAATTAATGTTATTAAAAATCAATATTCTAGTACCAAATGTAACAACTAGATTATACAGGGTTATTTGTAAAACACCGGTAACCTCTCAAGACTATGTTACTAACATCATAAGTAACAACTTTTGTTCTATGACTTTTAAAATTTCATCATATTTTATATCATCAGATTTTCATACAAAAATAAAAATATTTAAATATATATAAAAAAAAGTTACGAAGTGTATGGAAAGCAAAAGAAAGGGATACTACTTTAGCGAGGGGAGCGGGGTTACGGCGGTGGGGGCGCTTGCACTTGACCTATTTAGAGGCGGTCGACTTTTGTTTGAAAATCTGATAAACTGAAATATGATGAATTTTTAAAAGTCATAGAACAAAAGTTGTTGATTATGATGCTAGTAACATAGTCCTGAAAGGTTGCCGGTGTTTTACAAATAACCCTGTATATCTGATGTTTTGTGTATTTCTTTTACTCAAATCTCTACATATTAATGATAGAAATAGGAGTCTGAATTTGACCCTGCGCTGATTTTTAAGATAACTAGTAGTGGGAGATTAATTACTACAAAGTAAACAAATAAGAATTTGTTTGTTTGAACGCGCTAATCTCAGGAACTACTGGCCCAAATTGAAAAATTCTTTTTTTGTATTTATCGAGAAAGGCTATAAGGTTATATAACATTACGCTACAACTAAGAGGAGCGAAGCAGTAATAAAAATTGTTGCAAAAACGGGGAAAATCGCACGGGTAGGTGATTCGACGCGACGGAAAGGGTCGGGGGAACAAGAAATTTAACGCGGACGAAGTCGCGGGCAGAAGCTAGTCTTAGATATTCGCGCAAAAATGTAAAATGGCTTTTAAGATATTGAAAAAGAGTGCGTAGCAAAACAATGATTGGTAATTAGAATGGATTATATCTATATATTCATACGTGAAGCGAAAACTTTGGATCCCTTTTTACGAAAATTGGGCGAACTTAGGAATATGAAATTTCGCATACTTATCTATACTAATATTATAAAGCTGAAGAGTTTGTTTGTTTCATTGAACGCGCTAATCTCAGGAATTACTGGTCCGAATTGAAAGATTCTTTTTGTGTTGAGTAGCCTATTTATCGAGGGAGGCTATAGACACGCTACATCACACTACAACTAAGAGGAGCGGAGCAGTAATGACAAATGTTGCAAAAACGGGGAAAATTTATTCCTTTTGGGAGTTTCCGTTGTGTGCGCTGCGTAAACGGTTAAAGTAACGCAAAAATCATGTATGACGGAATTATTCCTTTTAAAAAGTTCTAAAAAAAAGTGCGCGAGAGCATATGTCTATCTTTTAAGGTTGACTCACTATAACTCAAAAGGAGCGAGCAGCAACGAAAATGGACGAAAACTAGCAGGCAAATCGATGCGACGGGAAGGGTCAGGGGAGCAAAAATTTGACGCGGACGAAGTCGCGGGCAGAAGCTAGTAGTTTATACAGAGAAGAAGTGACGAATGCTAATATTTTTTTTTTTTAATTATGCGTAAAAATACATTATTTTCAATAAATAACACGTTACACACACTACTATTCACTACCGTGTATTTAATACACACATGCACAAATCGAGTCTGTATTTGTTTTTGGTATTATTTGTCTGTAGCCTTCATCAACTCAGCCTATAGCAGTCCACTGCTGGACATAGGCCTCTCCCATGTTGCGCCACAACATCCTGTCCTCCGCCTTCCGCATCCAGTCTGTCCCAGCCACCTTTTTGAGGTCGTCGGTCCATCTAGCTGGGGGGGCGTCCTACACTACGTTTGCCGATACGCGGTCTCCACTCCAGGACTCGTCTGCTCCATCGGCCATCGGTCCTTCGACAGACATGGCCAGCCCACTGCCACTTTAGCCTGCTTACTCTGCAAGCTATGTCGGTAACTCCAGTTCTTTTTCGGATAACTTCATAGCGTCTGTAGCCTTGCTGAATGTCAAATATAATTATGGATTACGAAAGTTTATTTTTGAAATCTGTGGTCCAATCGAGAATTTCTGTCTTTAATATTTTGTGTCTATAGTCTTACTGAATGCCAAGTATAAAGATAGGTAATAAATTAATTTTAATTTTTAAAATATATGGTCATATCTATATTAATATTATAAAGCTGAATAGTTTGTTTGTGTGGTTGAATGCGGTAATTTAAGTAACTACTGGTCCGAAATGAAACAATATTTTTGTGTTGGGTAGCCTAATTATGGAGGAAGGTTATATAACATCACGCTACGGTCAAAAGGAGCGGAGCAGCAACGAAAAATGGACAAAACTGGCAGGCAATTCATTGCGACAGGAAGGGTCAGGGGAGAAAAAATTTAATGCGGACGAAGTTGCTGGCAGAAGCTAGTCGAGAATATTTGTCTGTAATATAATTTGTCTATAGTGTTACTGGATGTCAAATATAACCATATTCTTTTTTTATTTAGTTTTAATGGATAGATTTATTATTATGGTCGACCACTAGTTTACATAAATACGTACCTACATAATAAATGGATTTTGAGAAAAAAATAGAAATTTACGGGAATGCAATTTGCTACAAATCCTTAACTACTATTATGATTCACTGTCAGGCAATGCTCATGCTTTTCTTTAACTCATCTCCTGGCAAAACTTTAAAATGATCGTTTATTATTCATTGCCACACTATACTTGATTTTAATAGATCCATGTTAGTATTTACTTATTGAATATGCTGCACAGTACACTTATGAAAAATAGAAGAGCACAGGGGAAGCTTTAGCAAATTGTCCGTATTTATGCAAAATGGAACCACACGACAAATTTAGTTTTTTACTTTTTTTGAAGAATACTAAATTTAAAAGTGGTCTATCTATGTTTTTGTAAATCCTTTGATATCTCAGAAGTGCGTGTTTGCTGGATGGTTCCTTTTTGTATAAATACGGACACTTTTAAATTAGTATTCTTCAAAAAAAGTAAAAACCTAAAAAAAAAATTGTCGTGTGGTTCCATTTTGCATAAATACGGACAATTATAATATACCAAATTTGTATTTCGACAGACCAGTGACAGGAAAGGCGAGTTTAAGGTATAAGTCATGACATGTGTGTATAATTTCAAACAAATGATTTACCTTGTTTCGAAACTATAATACTATTGGAAATTATCTTTTTTTCTGCTATCATTCTGTCAGTCCAGCTCATCTTAAAATTGTAAATAGTTTCCCTTCTATCCTACATGGAACATTCAGGTGGTCTATTCGGAACAGACCGCAAGGCATAATTTTGAAATACTTTTTACGGACTGATTCGTAGATTCCGATTGTTCCCAAATTACAGTGCTATTGGTCAACGGTGTGTGGTTACTTAGAAGGAGCTCTGTATTATTGGCCCTGCCCTTGCGAGTTATTTTATGAGTGCTAATTAAGCTTCTTGTTTCTCGAGCTCACTCTTGATCCTGAAACTAATTATTAGTTCTTTGTGAACTTTTTATCTGCCGCCCACGAACAATGGAAACGTGACTGTACTGGCGATCTCGCCGATGTATTATTACTGCTGCGTCCTCTGCGTTGACCACTACTTACCTGTGGGATTCAGATGGAGGCATATATAGCATCCATTTATTACATTGACTGTACAACGTGTGTACCTACAGAATAAGACCCATGTGTAATGTACATTCTCTTCATTCGATAAGGAAATACCACAAACCTATAAATATATAACTATTAAAAACAACTCTTGAAACATGATATTCTCCTTTGGAACTTAACATATTGGCAATATTGCAAAAAAACACTAAAACAACCGTCACATTGACTCTTTACTGCGTTCAGTTTGGACTCGATCGCCGAAGCATCGAGAAATACTTCGTTATCTGCGAAATGAATATCAACAAATCTTTTGCAATAAGATTCATTGTATTGAATCGTAACAGATTGGTAATTTTGTCCTTTGTTTGTATTGATTTTACCTAAAGCCTGTTTTCACTTTTTTTTTATTTTTGGCTCTTGCAGAACCGTGCGCTGGCCTTTTTTTATAACTTACGTCAATAAGAATTGCAATCTTAACCGTGCATAAATTAAGTTTGCGTGTTATGTAATTTAATTGGTTTGAAGTGCTTTCGTGAACATATTTTGCGGAAGGTAGGACACATTTAGAGCGTACTGAAATGCATGCGCTGAGGGCACTGCGTCGCCGTCGCTGCCACTGGCGTTAATAAAATACGAACAACGAATCGCTATAAAACCGTCTTAGCCACGGGTTCAAATAACGACTGTCAATAAAACGTTTATGGTAGTGTGTACTGAATGACCATAAATTGTAAAGATTAAGGTCAATAACGCGATGGATATGATAACTGCGAAGAAAACGTAAAGCACGGTTTAGTTCGATACGCACCTTTGTGCACTTAGCGCCTAGCTCGGGTGTCGGCGCGATATGCACTCTGTACCTACTTACGATTAAGATAAAGTATCTTAGGTAGGTACTTGCCTATAACGTTATAATAGACGCCAATTATAGAGTTTCCGGTGCAATTTAATAGTTTAATAATATCTCGAACTATTACATACGAATTAAGCATACTTAATAGGTTTCTGTAGATACTGATTTTATAAATAACTAGCTTCTGCCCGCGACTTCGTCCGCGTCAAATTTTTGCTCCCCTGACCCTTCCCGTCGCATCGATTTGCCTGCTAGTTTTCGTCCATTTTTCGTTGCTGCTCGCTCCTTTTGAGTTATAGTGAGTCAACCTTAAAAGATAGACATATGCTCTCGCGGACTTTTTTTTAGAACTTTTTAAAAGGAACAATTCCGTCATACATGATTTTTGCGTTACTTTAACCGTTTACGCAGCGCACGCAACGGAAACTCTCAAAAGGAATAAATTTTCCCCGTTTTTGCAACATTTTTCATTACTGCTCCGCTCCTCTTAGTTGTAGCGTGATGTTATATAGCCTATAGCCTCCCACGATAAATAGGCTACCCAACACAAAAAGAATTTTTCAATTCGGACCAGTAGTTCCTGAGATTAGCGCGTTCAATCAAACAAACAAACAAACAAACAAACAAACAAACAAACTCTTCAGCTTTATAATATTAGTATAGATAGTATAGATTCAAAGTGTAAAATAGAACCCGGTAAAATCTATCTTATTGTGTCCTTCTACGGCTACGAAGTACGGCGGCGTACCAAAACAATACCTGTGAACTGGGTACAACGTCAGTAGGTAGGTAGGTAAGGTACATTAAATTCGATCGTTGGTTTATTTTTGTATATGGTAGGTATTTGCAGAAATAACACCGGTTTTAACGAAATACAATTGTACCTGACCGAATTGCTCCCGAAATATATTATACTACCTATTTACCTACGTTTTATTATGTAGCCTGGATAGCAACCATTTTTTTAAATGATATTTTTGATGACTGAGACAAAATCAAAGATGTACCAGTCTCAGACAAAACCACCATGAAATTCAGTATACTTGAATCAATCATAGATTTAAAGCCGATTATCCAATCTTCAGATAACTTTTATTTCAGGACTAAAAGTTGTGGTTTGAAATCTTTTGCTGTACAAAAGATTTCAAAGTGTCAAACCGCTATGTTTATTCTTTCGATAAAGTTATTTGACGATTGAAAAATCGGTCTTTCATTATCCGCATTCATATCCAAGTTACATTTTAAAATTTAGATACCTTAAGTAACTAATTATTTAAGCGAACGAAGATGTAGTAAATAATAAATCTAGATATATCACGACACTTGTCAGGAACAAATTTAAATACTAAAAATCTAGCACACCAGTATTTAAACAGTCTAATAGACTCCATAAATTGAAATGGACGCTATCTTGTTTTCTCAAATCGATGTTTAAAATGCTACACGTAGCGCCACCTGTTGCCGAATAAGATAACTACAATGGTGTCCATGCACGCGAGAGACATCTATGATGGGTATGATGAAACTTTTACTTGTTTATAGTACCACTCTATCATCATAGAGTAGTAGTTTAAAAGCTTTTAACTTTATGCACGACTTTACCTAAGTAGGTAGTCTTATTTCCGTTCCAATATATTTAGGCGTAAAAAAACATGATACTTAAGCGCAAAAGTATCTGGGGATGCGAAAGCTAAAACTGTGACTTAATTATAAGGCGCGAAATTAAATTAAGTATACTGGTATATCCTTAGACCTTGACTTCGTAATTAGATTGCAAAAATACCAATATAAAACATAGTCTAATAAATACAAGAACGAAGACAGTAACATCTTTAATTACTGTAATAGCTTACATGCCTAGGTATTCTCTTCAGAAAACCCCCACAAGAAACACTCGACCGGATGAGGAAAATGCCTTTACTTTTTACCTAATGACTGTATCAATCAATCAGCGGCTCAGTTTCACCGCTTATTGGGTAAATGCCTAGGGCACTAAATTATGTTGGGGCCTATATCCTCTTAGTATATAAAAATAAAACCCGCAAGGATTGTTAAGCCAGTCATTGATTGGCGGAGTAAGACAAGTCTGTCGCGGTCGCCGCCGTAAATATGCTGACCACGTCCACTATTGTTTTAAATAAAATGCTATCTGTAGGTACAAAAACGAATGCACTGACGGACCGCACCATCTCGTTAAACCCCTTCGATTGTACGCGTCCTCATTCAGTAATTTGAGTCATCAATTTATACTTCTCTTCCTAATCAGATAGGTATACTTATGATAAGATCATCAAAAAATGACACCGTATCTCCACGTTTCCGAATTGTGCAGAGTCAAATAAAATTAATAGGCAATACTTTACTAATACCCAAGTGTTGGGTGCTTATCGATATCGAAAACTCATCATGATCATCATTTCAGTCGAAAGACGTCCGCTGTTGGACATAGGCGTCAATAGGTTGGCAATTGCAGTATGGTGGCAAAATGTATAGAGAACGCTGCTGCCCATTCTCTAGTGAATCCCTTAGTCGCTTTTTACGACACGCACGGAAAGAGATGTGATGATGCTATTCTTTACATCCCGCACCACACGGAACTCGAAAATTACTGATATTTAAATATTAAAAAAAACTGTTTTTTTAACGACACTTACGTGATAATTAAGCTAACCAAACGACTGTTATGCTTTGGTTTTAGGAAATTGGTAAAAAATATCCTCGAAAAATTACAAAAGCAGCAGACAGATTATGGGCATTGACCTTGCTATGACTATGATTTTTTTTTCGATATCGATACCTACCCAACTCATGGGTAAAGCTAATTTAATTTGACCCTGTAGAATAAACTTACTACAAAACGCGGATATTAACATTCAGAATAAACATGGAATTAAGTCGCAATTCAAAACTTTTGCATTGATATCCAATAGCGAATGGAAGAGGATATCGATATTTTATAATCATAGCCGACACCACCCTACAAGATATCTGCAATCGATTCTCAGTTTAAAACACATCGACATTCATCTTTTTTCTGCTTACCGTAAAGCAAGTGCCCGTAATAGGGAGGGCAATGCTACTGAGCCAATATGAATATTTCGAGGAATACACGTACCTATTAATTCTAGAGTCGCATAGTTCGATTTATGTTACTGGAACTTAACGAAATGTATGAAATACTGACGTGGTTCTCCGTAATTGTGTCCCGATTAGTACTGGCCTCGATACAATATGCGAGCAAAAACAATGATCCGAAAAAGGCGACAAAATTAATTATCGCGAGAGCAGAGCCTTCGGAACCGGTGTCTTCATTCTTGATGGAGCTTCGCTTTTTTGCTAAACTGACAATCAGTCAATAGCACATCTACCTACAGCATGCACAAATACTTTCTTACAAGCAGTATAATAGTTGATATGTAGCATAACACTAGTAATTTTTTTAATGGTTTTAAAGCGAAATCTTTTTAGAATTAATCGGCCAAGATGTTCCACAAATTAAATCAAATGAAATAGAATGTTGGAACACATTAATGTTTAACCAACGGGTACTCTTATTAATAGTCGTAAAATATTGTTGGTAGGTAGTTAACATCTTTAAATTATCTCTATACAGTGAAGAGAGTGATAATTATAGCATTCAAGTGTCGAATAAATTCCGCATCAACTGAGCTTGTCAGGTATTGAGATGCATTACGCTATAATTATTTCCTTTGAAGGTAAAAGCATCACTGAAATAACTCTAAGCTATGGTGTTTATACGATTTTTTTACATTCAATAAACGATACGTAGCAAAAGTATTCCCTTACCCAGAAAGACTAGTTTGAATCAACTGCTGCCCATCGATGATATTCAAACGATTAAAGTTGTGATAACACTGATTGATAACAACATTAGTAACCCTGATCAAACATTGACTACTTGTGAGACCTATGACCCAATAGATATAGCACAGCTTGCCTGAAACTTTAGACAAACATTTTTTTGGCATATTGAAGACTGAGTGAGTTATATTTGAGTATCTGATATCGATACTAATATTATAAAGCTAAAGAGTTTGTTTGTTTGGTTGAACGCGGTAATCTCAGGAACGACTGGTGCGAATTGAATAAGTATTTTTGTGTTGGGTAGCCTATTTATTGAGGAAGGCTATATAACATCACGCTACAATCAAAAGGAGCGGAGCAGTGGGTCAGGGGAGCAAAAATTTGACGCGGACGAAGTCGCGGGCAGAAGCTAGTTAATTATAATAGTATTAACTTTTAAATAACGCATTCTTCCAAGGTAAAGTCGAATAAGAGTGGCTACTGAAGTAGTTAATAATACTTGAATGGTTTAATTAGTATGGTATAAGTATATTACATAAGTAGGTACTCCAGTTAATAACAAACTACGTAATTGATGTGGTCGTTGTTTTATTTCTTTTATAGGTACCTAGTAACTACTTACATGTCTGTAAAAGGTATAAATTTGGCTTAATTATAAATATAAACAAGATCTCGAAATATCGGGATCCCGCACATTTTTTGCAATAGTAATCGCGCACATAAATTATACGGAATCCCGCGCGATCTGCGGGATTGTTATCTTGATTATTTATCACTTTAGGGTGAATTTAAAATAAGCTTGATTAATTTGTAAACAGCACACACCCCTAAGCCTTGATCTTTCGGTGCCCCTGAAGTTTTGTCAAGAAAGGAGATGTATTGTTTTGAGTACCTAAGACTTACTCCTCCAATTTACCTAAAAGTCGCTCAATGAGAATGACTATTTATCAGGAACCCTCGTTTCGGTAATTTTAGCAACCAGAATAACTGTATATAAGTAACTGGTAGTACTTATATTGTTGTATTGTTTTGTTTTTTCAATAACTTTCCGAGAGCTCAATAAAATAAAAAATATTAAAAACAGGTAATACAGTCTGGCCTTACACATCCACTTGGTAAACAAACACTTGGTAACTATGTTTCAGTAAAATCCGAGTTATCAGTCGTATGTAGATGTAGGTATACCAGTAATCGAAAGATAAACTGTTTACTGAATAACTACAATCGATTAAATATTTTTAACCGAACCGGTAAATACAAAGGCAACATTTAAGTAAATCGCATAATATTCACCTTATAACTTATAATTAGCCTGTGTTTCAAAACTTCTGTCTCAGGGGAGTTAAACATTCTGAATGCGCGTGCGTTGCAAAAGTCGCCTATTATACGTAATTATGCGGCCGCATAAACCGAGCACTTTGCTGCTCAAGCCCCAATTACACTTGGCGGGCCTCTTAATATTGTTCATTATGCTAAGGAAATGACAAGATTTTGCTAGAATCCATTATCCTTTTAAAGACGTTGCGTACACACACGCTTCTTGCGACCGATCAGATAAAAACGCATTCAATCAATATAGCTACTCCTATTATGGTAATTCGTAGATCAAATCTTAACTTCTAAGCTTGGACTGAGACTATAATAAAAGGCCAAGAGAAACTATTTCCAACGGTTTCTATTAATTATAGAAAATAGCATTTAATCTTTGTCCCATAACACAGCCATTCAAGTTTTTAATTTGTTCGAACTCAGACAATCTGTTTTACGCTTCTTCTCATCAAGCCGCAAGTTTTTTAAAGAAAAGCTACGTTTGTTTCTTAAAAGACAAAATTAGTTTTCTTATTTTTAATAATTTTATTGATTAATCAATTTTATGAAGACAAATCAACTAGGTTATAAGTTCGATAACTTCGAATAACTTACCTACCTAATTGTGTTTTGTTTTCCCAGACATTTACGTCTGTCACATCTACGTTAAATATACAGTTTTATATACCAATTTTTAGAAGTTTTGCAAGTATTTTGAGAATCACCGAAAATGCATGAAGCGAAATTCCAAAAAAAAATTTCATGCATGTCACGTTGAATGGGTCTAAAATTCTAATTAGTCATACGATGGGGTCAAAGTAACTTTTTAACACGATAGGTCCGTGAGTAGATTTATAGAATAAGTACTTTACTCCTTATTATATCTACCTATTATTGGAATCAGTACCCTATACTGCGTGGCATAACGATACGTATTTTATCGATACACAAAGGTTTTATTATAAGATGTTTCTTATTTACTTCATAATCAGCCTATATTGTTCCCACTGCTGGGACACAAGCCTCCTCTCTTTGAGAGGGAGTGGGCCGTAATCTAGCACGCGGGCCCAGTGTGGGTTGGTAGATTTCACATGTCTTCCAATTTTTGGTTCTAGGCCATGCCGGTTTCCTCACAATTTTTTCCTTCACCGTTTTGAGAGCAGTGGTGATGAAATTATTTACACAAAGTACAGCGCCTGCCTGGGCTCGAACTCACGCCCTATAACTCGTAAGTCGGGGCCGATACCACTGGGCCACCACTGCTCTTATTTACTTGAAGTATAACTACTATTTAACGTAATCCTAATAAAGTCGCAACTTGGGATAACAGTCATAACTTCCTGCTTATAGGAAAGCCCCGACAAAATGTTTTCCTGGTACATCCGGGTATTTAGAATGCATAGTAGATAATATTTAACCTTTATTGAAAAAAGATACTCATTTGTAATTCCCATAAAACAGTTTATTGTAGGAATTACGATTGCTTACTCACCTTGTTGGTGTTAAAAACTATCTTTATAAGTATTAATCTTCACCTTGCTCTAAAGAAACTTTCTTTTGTTCGTTAATTACATTTTTTCTTTCTTTGCCAAGAAAATTTTACTAAAGTGAAATATTAATTTATTAAATACTTATCAATAATCATTCTATTTACTGTGCTAAGTAAATAGCTGCCTGCCCCTACAACCATGCGGTATGAGAATATTTCGCTGATTCATTTCATGGTTCATCGACACTAACATATTAAACGTTCAAATTTTAATCATATAACTTCCTGCAGATTATTGCGCATGTTAAGTGATTTATAGCTTATCGTAAATAGAAAACTTGCCCGTTAATTAAGACTGTGATTTTTTGAACCGTTTACTGGGAGAGAAACTTAGTAGGCCAGTCACAGCGGCGCAGTCATGTAGTTTTCATGATCCAACGCACACATTAACGGTAAAGCTCTTTTTTTTCAAGCCATCACCTATCAGTTTAATTTAATATACACTGATTACTCTTTTATTTATAAGACAAAGTTTATCGCCAGGCGTTATTTGTTATCGCGTTGCCCTTTTCGCAACAGAACCTACCTACATAATCATAAACCCTTCGATGACTAAAAGACACGACATTTGTTTTTAAAATTGGCAGGCCTAACTCCTAATAAATTTACAGGTTATTAATTTATTTAATTTCACGAAAAGTCTTACTCGTCTTAAATAACAAGACCGGGTACCAAAATTAATTATTTAGAATACAAGGAAGATGTAAGTAATGAAGTAGTAATAAAATTAACAAGATAACCTAAGTTTTTTACTGCCAGTATGAAGCCATCAGATTATCAACACGATGTGATCGATCAAACTTAGGTCAGACCAGACATATATATATATACTATAAGTAAAAATACTAACTTTTCGCCCGCCGCGGCTTCGTCCGCGTGAATTTTATACTTTTTACCCTTAAAACGTCAGCGCCATCTTCACTCCTTTTTAAAGGATTGTTTTGGAAAAACTATGACTTTAATCTTTATTATTAACCTAGAGTACCTGTACCAAATTTCAATTTTATAAACCCTAGGAATAAGATTTGGCCTTCGAACGATAAACTCCCTTCTTACCCCCTTGGTGCTAGAATTTCCACAAATCCTTTCCAAGTGGTTCACCTAAAGGACCTACTAACTAAAAGGAATTATTCCCTAAGCAGGCCGCTGGGTGATAACGTCTTTAATATAAAAACCACATTCACAGCCGAATTTACTATATATTTAGAATATTAATTAAAATGGTGGCCGAGTGGTAACGGCCTCGACTTACCTTTATGTAAATAATTTAATCACCGCTGCTTTCAAAACCGTGAAGGAAAACATTCGCAGACTTGTGACTCCTACCAACCCGCACTGGGCCCGCGTGGTAGATTACAGCCCACTCCCTCGGGAGGAGGCCTTTGTCCCAGCATTTGAAATATTTTAGGCTGATAATGCTAAGAAATATCACTTAGTGGTTAAAACGGACATCTTTTATACGTAGACCAATTTATTCAATTTCATTCAAGTTGTTATGATAGTTTTACTTTACGCATTTATAATCAAATCCATTACGAATATAACATTGGAGATTGCATATATGTTGGATCAGGTATAAATACAGAACCTGTTGGCTCTACATCTATGTATGCAGTATAAAAATAAATTTTATCTGCTTACTCGGAGTGAGTTCAGCTTAAAAGGGTGTAGTTAAATGACGCAGGACGTCATTCGCGGCGACTACTGCGACTCTAATCTCCATCAGCTACTGCTTTTGCGCTCCATTAAGCTAAAATTCCCACAGAGCGTCGGAAATAACAAATAATTTTATTTGTTTATTGCAAAACACGTCAATAAACAGACACATGGCATAGGTCATATTCGTAAAAACTTCCACAAGCTACCAATTAATGCATAGGTAATAAAAGGATGCTAACTAACAATTGAGAATATTGAGATAGGATATACTTACCTTTATAATGACTACTAGTTAAGGCTCGTACAGACTAGCGCGACGCGACGACGGTCGCACGCGATTCGGCGATTTATATCCATAGAACAATTTTTATAACCGTGTCGCGGTGCGACAGGTCACCCATGTGTGAATGGTCACGCACGTTTTCATAGAAATTGTTCTACGGATATAAATCGCCGAATCGCGCGCGACCGTCGCGTCGCGTTAATCTGAACGAGTCTTTATAAGTGCATTCCGAATGTTTACGCAAAATTAAGGTTTTTTTCTTAATAGGGGTCTGTCTCCTTTTTCTGACCCTTCCTATCTCTGCCTCTATGACATACTCGTACCATGTCAGGACTTAAAAACCTTTAACAGTATCTTTGTTAGGTTATCAAATATATACCTATTGATAAAAACTGTGAAGACATAAATTATGGATTCATAAAACATTTACAATGATTAAATAATAATTAATGTTTACGTGTACGATTCACGGTCAAAATACGAGGCAAAAACGTCTTACTCGAAACGTCATGTCTAATTTTCGAAAACAGAATCTGATATCTGAGATGAAATCGTTTTTTTTTTTTTTAAATGAAGGCCAGATTAGAGCGTTATTAAATGTAAATTATAGCTTTAAACGCAGAGTCGTAAACATTTCCCGAATCCAATATATTATTGACATAAAGCTTTAGCTAGCATCAATAATATTGAGGCACTGGGAACATAAAAACACCTCCCGCGGCGCCAGCTTAATTAGCTATTTTGTGTTGTGCTAAATTATTGTTATAGGAATTAACTGCAAATCCTGACAACACTACTAAATATGCTTAATAGCAACAAGAGAATCTATACTAATATTATAAAGCTGAAGAGTTTGTTTGTTTGTTTGTTTGTTTGTTTGATTGAACGCGCTAATCTCAGGAACGAATTGAAAAATTATTTTTCATCCCCCCATCTCGGAAAGAGTATTTTTGCCCTTCGATATCGGAGTGCAAAAGCCGTTTTTATCTGCTAGCGGATAAAGTAAATTGAATTTAGAACATCGTGTGCACTAAGTTTGTAAATTCAAAACATCATTAAACCTATTTACTTCTACCTCCATGGTGCCGAATTTATCATTCAACCTTTTTGTAATTTGTTAAAAACTCAGACTCGGAACCTTATTGGTGTACTTTTTTTATTTACTTTGCGCGCCCCATTTTCTTTTCACGTCACTAACAAAAATATTACACTCTACTTAGGCAGCTGTAGCAACTTTACTTTCAATTTTTCTTAATTGTACCTAAGTATTATTTGAAATAATTTAAAAATAATTCTGTAATACCTACCTATCATAATGTAGTACCTAATAAATATTAATACCTAAACTGAAATAAAAGTATCTTGTAATTGTAAATGCTTTTTTTGCATTTAGTCATTTCCTCGCTGAGGTGGGATGAAAAGTTACGTGTTGCACTCGAGTGCAAAGATTTTTCACCTCGTGCTCTTTTGATTCCCTCGCTAATGCTCAGGATTCTAATTTTTGAATCACTCGCTGCGCTCGTGATTCAATTTTAGAATCCTTCGCTTGCTCGGTCATCAAAATTGAGCACGCGGTTAAAAAGCAACTTTGCACTCTTGTATAACAAATAACTATTTGTGTTGTGTAGCCTATTTATCGAGGAAGGCTATAGGTTATATAACATCACGCTACAGCCAAGAGGAGCGTAGCAGTAATGAAAAATGTTGCAAAAACGGGGAAAACCGCACGGGTAGGCGATTCGACGCGACGGGAAGGGTCGGGGAACAAGAAATTTGACGCGGACGAAGTCGCGAGCAGAAGCTAGTACACTATATATCTTTACCATACTTTCATTTTCACATTAAGAAGAGTGCATTGGGTCGTGGGGCTTTCAAGACCGGGACCGCGGTCCGAGATTCCACCTATTAATTATTACCACAAGTAAAATAAACAAAGTTATGTCTTGGAAAAGTACAGTCAACCAAAAAATTAGAAGTTATACAAATCAAATTATTTTTATAAATCGATATAATATTTATTTTATTTCAACAATGGCACCCTTCTATAAGAATTAAACCTAAAAAATAATACAAAATACCTACTATTAAAAAAAAAAATCTTAAATTAAATCTTAAATCTTAATCACCTATCATCCCCTTAAGACGACGCCGACCTTACAACGCGCGCGGCAAATAGGTATTTACTACAGCGTGCTAGTCGTGTGCGTCGTCACGCACACATTGACAAGTTTGCTCAAGGCCCGCATGCAGTTGCACGACAAAAGGTGGTAACCTAGGATTTTTAAAATTTGATTCGTTGTGTTGAGTGACTTGAAAATACGCATATTGATTATTTCGAAGATTTTATGTAGATGCCTACATAAATACAGAAAATAAATCTAATAATCTGTATTATATACAAATTTACGTATGTAGTTTATAGAACAGATAATGTACGTATAAATATAGCACAATATAGGAAAATACCTACATTATCCGTTTCTTACTACTCATCCGATAGCTATGACATTTGGGCATTATGAATTTTACCTACTTGTACGCCCGAGAATTTTACTCGGTAAGTAGGTAGGCAGGGTAGATGGGTAGGTGGTAGGTATTGTATTATAAAGCCAGTCTGTGATAAAAAATCTATAATTACCAAATGTAATAAGAACCTTGCTTACTTTACAAAAACATACGATAATCATAGGGAAATGTGGTTTATATAATATATAGAGTATAACGGAAAGGTGTTGCCATATTGTAAAAATTGCTTCTACCCATGGAAATGAACAACTTTTTCCAGGGAAGTCAAATTAAATTTAACGTACAAAAATGCCATAAGCTGACCAAAAATTGTGTGGGGATACAATAAAAAAAGCGGAACTTTATATCATTCATTTAAAAACATGAATGATATTTCCAACCATAAGGACAATTACTATACGTATATTTGTAGTTTGGACTACAGACTGAATACATCCATTATGTACCAAAATTCCTAAATAACTTAGGAATTTTGGTGTAGCGTAGATGGGTTCATGCGATTTATTGCGCTTTTCTTTCGCGTTTCGTTGTTCCTTATAGCGAAATTGAAAGGACAGGGTATTTTATTGCGCTATAAAGAGGCTTCGTGAAACGAAGAGTAAAAAAAAAACATCATAATTTTAAGATACTAGAAGTACGATAATTAAACACGTACTAAGTAATTAGGTAAAACAAACAAATGAACACATTTCTAAGAATTCCATGGTAAGTACTAAATATTTACCTTTTATCAGTATTTGGTTTGACGGTCAGTGAAATTAATGTTTATTGGGGTCTAAATAAAGATGTATTGTTTCACTATTGAGAGTGGTTGCTACACTATAAAGAGTGTTTTAATACAAGGGTAACAATATAAACCAAACAAACCTTAGTAATTTCTATGTTTTAAAGAGTTTTTGTTGGATAGAAGTTTACTGTATAGAGTTCATAAAATAAATTCGCAATTTTACGAAAAAGAAAATTGTCCACCGCGGATTCTAAAATTAATGTCAGAATAACAATTGGTACCCCCAAAAACCTACTACACGATACCCATATCGAATCTTTAAGAAAAGGTGGATCCGCTACCTTAGATTTTAAAATGAATGCCAGATTTGAAATCGCCACCCCCCAAAACCCACTACGCGACACCCATATCGAACGTTTGAGAAAAAGTTGCATCCACCATTTTGGATTTTAAATTGTATACCAGATTTGCAAACGCCACTCCAAAAGCCACGACATCCATATCGAATGTTCCAGAAAAAAAACCAAATTAAAAGGAACTAATATCACAAAATATAAATACGTAAATTTTTTGATAACGGCTTTTTTACGGAAATGAGTACCACCTTTTTTCTTAAAATATCCGTCTTTACGCTTTCCCATGTAAGAAAAATGTTATAGTTAAACAAAAAAAAAAACAACAAAAAAAAATTTTGGTATGCCTACTAAATATAAGTCATACTAAAAAAAACACAAATGTGACCTTACCCTATTTTACTCTTTGCGGCAACGTATACCTACACAATAGATCGCGAATCATCGTTACCGGCGCATCGCTCCACGATGCGACGTGACCACTCTCCGAGCTCTCGTGGACGACTGAATTTTCGACCCGTGTACGTTGCGTATGACTCAAAACAGGGCGTGAATCACAACAGAAATTAATAATAAAATAACTAAGTAACATTTCGAAAATATAAAAACTATAAACTGTAGTATGATAATGAGAGATTAATATGAAAACAAGTTTGTGAATTTTTTTTTACAGTTTACTATCAAAATTCAACTAAACACGAGCATGCTATTTTAAGATTTTTGTTCAACTTTACGACTTTTTGTTCATTCAACTATACAATATTTTTAATTTTTGCCAACTATAATCGGTTAACACATTCATTGTGGTGTTTATTACATATTTTTTATGGTAATTATTGTAAAAGTATTGATTTTATCTCTTAAACAGTGACTGCTGTTTTGAATTATTTTGCACTACGCCCCCTTAATCACCCATCGAAACGTAGCAATAAGCTTTTAAAATCTTCACTATCGAAATTAGACATGTCAGCAGTGGTCATTCAATCATTACAATTATTGAATATCATTACTATTTTTATAAATTAAACAAAATCAATTGACATTTAAAAAAATGCTATCTTAATATACTAGCTAACCCAGGGAACTTTGTACTGCCTTAGAGTCAATAAATGTGTTAACTTATTAGGCTCCTACCACGTTATGACAGCCTGGTACTTTGAAGGCATAAAGCAATTTCTAGCTGACACTCCTATGTTTGGTAAGCTCCTCCTAAGTCATGACAACCTGGTACAAAGGCATAACGCATTTTGTAGCTGACACACAAAATGTATGAGAAAATGAAAAATTTGTTTTGTTCACTGTACTTTAACTTCATTTTTCTTGTGGTCCCAAAATACTACTGCAAAATAATTATTGTATCTTTGGTGGAATCTAGGACCGCGGTCCCGGTCCTGAAAGCCCCACGACCCAAGAAGAGTGCATTATTGCAAAACTAACAAATAACACAGGTGTCTTACTTATCTATTAACGAATGAATTTGTCTCTGGATAACTTTGATTACTCCAAGACTCTATAAATCCGTATACTTTTTCGATTTTATACGAAACGTTTTAATGTGATTGTAGCTCCACAAAAACGTTGTGCAAGCATGAACTAAAGGGTGAAACATACATTTTATATGAGCGTAAAGTAATAAGTGGACATTCCACTTTAGTTGAAGACTTAACGGAACTAACCGGAATACTCGCATCTCGTGGGGTGCATCAGAAAAATTATCGACTTTATTATCGTATCGAAACCTGTTGCTCGTTAGAATACATCCAATTGAGTCAACTTACATTCATGCATCAAACAACACGGATATTCTTTAAATTAAATCAAATTATACTTTTTTAACCCTCACCTAACAGTGGCTAGAAAACATAATACCTATCCACATTTGTTTTAACAGCCTCTCCGAAGTGAATTCATGACGTTGGTGCCCTTGAACTCTTGATAATTTGCAGAAGTCATGGAGTTAATCATTTATCAGGAATAATAATGAACGGATTTGCATAAAATACGTTTATATGAATAACGTCAGATAAGAGTTGATATTCTTTTAAATCGGCGTCTGCGAATGTCCCGATGGAACAGCGCAATAAAAATGGATGGCATCGGTGCTCTTCTACGTGGTGCAGATACAAATTGATGTTCCAGTATTTAATGAGGAACATTAGCGTGTGCAAGCTGTGGACGTGCCTCGGACCGATACCATTTGTGGCACTCATTACAACTTTTGACCAAGTACGGCAGTAACGGTGAGCGCTTTTCTTTCATGATTTACAAAACTCATTTGCAAAAGTATTTCGACATGTATTTATGTTTCGCTCTGTTTTTGCTTTTACTTTATCTTTGTCTGTAATGTGTGATCGTATATTTTTTTGTATTATATCCATAGCTTACAATGCAAAAAACTGAGAAACTTTGGAGTTGAGTTATTTTTTAATTGTGCTTGATAGCAGAATAGTACTTTTTTAAATTTTGATAGATCGTGTGACAGGCTTTCATGACCTTTTTCATGGCAATTGTTTTGTCTTAAGAATTTGTTTACATTACTTTCTCGATATAGTTTTTTTCATATGATTGTATACTTTATGTAAAATATCATAAATAATGTTGTCTGCTCGCCACTAGGTTTTGCATTTATAAAGTTCAAGGTTTAAATATAAGTCTTTAAGTAACACAAATATTTGATTTTATTGCTTTTGTTGTTGTTTAATTGTTTTATTATGTATCATGTTTTATCCAAAAATAAGTGTTCAATATGATACTTTTTTAATTTGTAGGATAGGTAATAGACCAACCAAATATCTGAGTATATCCAAAATAGTATGTACAAACAATTTAAGGTAAGTTTACACCTTGTATGAAAACTTAAATATCATTGCTATAATTACTAACTTTAGAGCAGATAGGCATGAATGCGGTGCGACTTCCTCTTAAGAATGTCACGTAACGTAACAGGTAATACCTAGTACATGAGTAGAAACGTAACTTCCTTCCACTTAATTCGTTTTGCACCGTACTTAGCCATTGCGAAATTCTTAAGCAGGTTCTTATTTAGCGAGAGATGACATCCAACGCTAACGACACATTTCCGCAATCAATTAAGTAATTAGTAAATGTATAATTTTTTTTTCAAAATGTAAGCCGCTGTTTATTATTTCTTTATTTTTTTATTGCTAGGTTATTCTTAAATCTGACGTGAGTCCTCAGAAAATATTACTCATCTCTATGATGAGTATTTTTTCTATTTTACATACTACGGTACTTCCAGTTCCGTCTAACAGCAATGACATGTTAACTAATCGAGTATGACTCACTCAGTACCTACGCAAGAAAAATCTTAGTTTACTCGAACAAATCTTTATTTATTTTACAAACCTAAACAATTTGAAACCTCTTCCCCTGGCCGTGTATTCTGTTCTCTGTAACCTGATCTTTAGCCTGATGTTATCCAAATGCACATAAAAGCTAATAAATGATACAACCAATTTAATTAATTGATTATTGTTCATAAAGCCCTCACGCTAACTGTTCTCTTTAAAGGGTGCACCGACTCACCGAGTGAGAGCCTCGACTGGAGAAAGTGCGCAAAGCCCTGTTATGGCGGCATTTCTCATTCCTCCGCCAGTGCCTTTTCTCCTATTATTCGCGTAAATATGTCACTTCGGTATTGCAAGTACAGCTATAATTTCTTATAGGTAATGCAAGTTAAATATCAGTAGCCCCATTCTTTAGATATTGATACTAAAGATATCAACCTAACAATGTTAGGTAGGTAATCGACCCGGAACTGTTGTTAACAAAATTAATTGAATCCACTTAAGTGCAAATAAGGTACCTACAGTAATTACGAAGGTATTCAGACACCAGTATAATAAACTAATCATATTATAAATACTTACTTATTTTGTAAATGATGATACAGTGATAGACATACATTTCAATATAATTAACTGTTAGTGTACCTAACAGTATTTATCTCTGAAATGCGTCATAATGTTTATAAAGCGCCAATCTCTGTTGTTCGTTCTAATGCCTAGAAAATCTTGTCCTAAAGATTGCTTGCGGATGTTACAAGATGCGCTTGAAACTATGGAAAGCGTGGTGAGCATCAACACAAGAGTGTGACCTCTGTGAGGCGCGCGCGGCAAGGTCACGAACGCGCGTGCGCGTCAGTCGTGACCCGCTCGCGCGCCTTGCCTAACACAACACTCTACAATTTTCGTATCAATGAAAATGACAATAGAGTACACAATCATGTGTACTTAGTCGATACAATGTCTCGGCTGTATCTAATGCGACACCGGCGGTATTCTGGCCCGCTCCTAGGGCATATCGCCTCTTAATTCTAGACAGGCCAGATGCTTTTCTAAGGGCAACTGCATGCGTCATATAATCAATTCAATTCATATCGAAACCTTTACTATAAACATTTTCTTTAATATTCATGACTAGATAGAACATTCCATAATCGTGAAACGTGACGAGTATGAATCTTATAAACAACTGAATTTTGAGGAGCCTTACCTACTGCTTGGATTTTTTGTATTAGAACAATTAGTAATTCTAAGTCGAATTTGAAATTAAGATAAGACACATTTTTTGTATAACTTTATAGCTACGTACAGTTCTTCCTATCATTAACATAATAGGTTCTAGCGTGCTTGTTCGTTATAGTGAAATAACGCATTCGTTTTCCGCAACCAAAAATGAGTCAGAGCGAACCTACACTAAATAGCGACTCGCTGAGATCATAGACGGTTATATTTGCTAAGTTTCATAATAACCTATATTGCTGTTAGAATATTTATAAGATACAAACACTCGAGCCTCTAAACTCACAACAATTTAGATATATCGCCATTACAGTACTCCGTTTCACAGAGAAGACGCCTAGCGCATGTGTCCCAGCAGTGGAGACATAGCAGGCTGATCATGTACACAGTACTGACTACACAACGGTTATTTTTCCCTACGACAACATGTGGAAGATTATAAAATATTAAGCATTGTGGTTTTTAAAAATTATTTAGATTTGAGTATTGTATTTTTATAAAACTGGCCAAGTACGTGTCGGACAGTGAAGGGTTCCGTAGTTTGAATGAATTTATCCCAAGAACAAACTTAACGTTATATTTGAAATGCATGTTCTACCATACATCCCAACTGCAAATGTAAGTTGGTCGACTGTTACTCATTAACTCGTAAAGCGTAGTTTACCCTTTAACATCGTTATATACTTACTAATATAGTGATTTTTTTCACGTAACAACAAACAACCATTTAGTGGGCAGGAGGGGAGCCACTTGGCTCTAACAAAAATAAGCACTTTCGCTTAACATTTCACAAACAGATGCCTTAATCGAAAAATTGTTTGCAAAAACGCGCAATATTTTTAAAAGACCTATTAAACGATACCCCACACAATGGGACAGCCGAGAAAAAATACTTAAACTGACACGGATAACATTGCTTGTGCGATGTAGGGTTTGCGACTTGTGTAACGTCAGATATAGTTCGTACGATGCAATATAGATGTCGCCACAAACCCAATAAAATACAACCAGCAGCTCAGTATATTTCATTGAATCGTAAACCGGAACACAGATAAACTAAAAATAATAATACGCAGTTTTAACAGATGTATAATGCAGTTGAATTCCTGTGAAGGCCATGAACTCAGTAACCAGACTCAGACAACTTACCGCGAAATTATTGCACCTATGTAATAATACACTTTGCACTTAGCTCACAAAGTATCGAGGTGTTGACTTGCGATGTGACTTGTGTTTTATGAAGGCATGTTAATACCATTTTTTTTTTTTTCAAAATTAGATTTTAATTCATTAAAAAACAAAATTATAACCTAAATAAACTAAAACTATTTTTCAAACGTTCAGGGCCCATGGAAATTCAACAAAAAGCTTTGCCTATGTTCGTAGTGACATAGAAATATCGCGACGGAATTTTATCGCTCACTGAATTTTCGACTCTCGGTGTCTAACCGAGCATTCAGAATCCGACAGAGTGCATCCCAGCTCTTCGAAAAAACATACTGTTCGATTTTCAACTGCCAGTACTAAACCGTGCAATGTAGTTCTAGTGCGCGAAAAAATCTCGCCATGATATTTTGACGTCCGTTCGAACGTGCATTTACAACTTAATACAATAAAAAAGCTAGTAAAATATAATACAAAACCAAACATTCAACTATTTATTATACCTACACGTCATGTCATTTATATAAGAACTTTATCTACACAGCAGACGAAACAAGACGTCCTAATATGCAAAATCCAAAAACGGTTATTGTAATAACGTTGACAATTTGCTTATTTCATTATAAGTTGACATAGAAGGAGAGCAGTTAGAAGTAACGGTTGATTGTCGTGTGCCTTATACGCTGGTGGTAGAAGAGAGATGGCCGGGAAAGGGATACATTATTCAAGGGGATCATTTACATCGCGACGCAGCGGACGTGGTGGATCGCAACTCCTTGTATGTGCGTCGGTGGCGCGTACGGAACCCACTGCGCCACACAAAAAACCTTCCATATTGCTCTTTGAGGCTTTCTTTTTTTTTTAAATGTACTCCAAGTATTCGCTTAATGAACCAACACAACGTCCATCCATAGATTGCATTCAATTTAAAAGATAAACTTTATCTTTACCAAGTAGGTAGCCGATAAAAACTTTAAAGATTCTTTCGTATTGACCGTTCATAAAAAAGGTGTAATTTATTTAACAATAAACGGTAAATTAGAGATACACTTGGCGATTGATTAGAACAAAAAAGTAAATAACTATCATATGAAAGATTGCATTAAATAATACGCAATCTTAGTAATGGACAAACCAACTAACAGTGGCTATGGGGCTACCGTACAATCCCTAATTTATTGTTGGATATACTACTAACATTACAATAAATGTACTGCGTACTTTATGCCGTAGTTAGTGGTTCTCCTAACAAAACACATTTAATTTATAATTTTCTAGGTAACTGAAAAATGATACCGTCCTTCTTACTCCGTTACTTATACAGATTAAACCTGTAATGGACGACGTACGGGTTACTAAGTTTTAATGAGAAGTACTTAATACTTTTATTAATGAGAAAATACATTTTATAGCTATTATCTTTATATACTCATTCGGAGAAATGTGCTATCATATGGAGTGTATTAATTATGTATTGATACTCTGTTGTAACCTGCTGATATTTAACCAACCCACATTTTAGTCAATAACCAAAAGTTTCGCAGTTTTAAATACTGTGCTAAAATGACTATTATTTGCTAAATTTAAATTTCCAGTCATTAAAAAGGAACGTATTATCAAGTTTCAACCCATCTTTGAATGCCTTATCATAGCTCAGATCTTCTTATATAAAAAATCAAGCGAATGTCTAGTGGGAGCCCTAGCTTGACAGATTGTGATTAACTACATTATGTTTACATATAAGAAAATTTAACTCAACTTTCTCAATTAAAATCCGGCCAAGCGCGAGTCGAACTTGAACACGACGAGTTCTGTACTAGATACCGTACAATATTTAACAATACATAATTTAAAAACCGGGCAAGTGCGAGTCGGACTCGCGCACCGAGGGTTCCGTACAAACCTGTAGGTATTCTCGGTTTATGCATAAGGTTCATGTTTATGAAAATATTTTTTTAATTTTTATATTTCGGTTGATTGAATGAAAGGTAAATTGCCGTTTACGATTTATGACGTTTTAAAAAAAAACCACTTACTCGATCTCGTTCAAACTAATTTTCAGTGGTAGTTTACATGGAAATGTACATAATATATAGAATAGCTCTTATAGTTTCGGAAAAAGTGGCTGTGACATACGGATGGACAGACGGACAGACAGACAGACAGACATGACGAATCTATAAGGGTTCCGTTTTTTTCCATTTGGCAACGGAACCCTAAAAAGACACGTTTCTTGTTAGGTACTCCACTCTCCGCTCCTCGCCCCCTTTAATTCTTAACGTTATTTTGTTTTTATTATTTACTATTACAGTAGTAATATAAGTGTGAAAAATTCAACTGTCTACCTTATGTGATATAGCCCGCTGACGGACAGTCAGGCGGATAGACAGTGAAACCTAAGTAATAGGGTTCCGTTCGCACCCTTTCATATACGAAACCCTAAAAAAATGCTTGAAAAGTCATTCATTCTTGGCAACTGCAGCAATATCGATTACTTGAATAATTACATTGGCATCCGAAAAATATTCGTGTGACGTATGTAGGCGAGTGAGAGGCGCGCCCTTGCCTCGGTCCTTGCCACAATGTCGCCGTAAGTTCGGACCCCGGCGGTACACCCTGCTCTCGAGGCCGAGCTATCTGAGAGAATGTATGACCTTAAGTCCTGCCTCACACCCGACATTAAAACTATAAAATGAATCTGAGACTTTTATGTTCTATATTTGGCGGATTCGTCTTTATAAAGGTTTGTATAATATATCGATACTGTCTGTATTGTAGTTATTTTGACCGTGTGTTAAAATATACATGCTAATTTTACTTTGATAGCTTTTTTTTACGTAGCTATACTGATCGCAAAGTTGATTGGATTTTTGTAAAATCCAATCAGCATTCCGAGACTAATCCAATCATCAGTTTGTAAGTTAGGACAGAACAAGATAAGCGACATCCTAACAGAAAAACTTTCTTTCACAATTAAAAAGAATTGAAAGATAGCAGGAATCACCATATCTCTGATATCTAGTGCTAACTATTCCTCCTTCCTTACTAACATCTGAGACGTATTTTCATGTACCATCACAAAATATAAATCTAAGCATCCAGCGTTTACTAGAAGGTATCATAAAAATATTCCTACTGTATACAATTAGCAGACATCGATCAACTATTAAATTGACCACGGCACGACCACGGTATCCATTAGTTCATATTTAGATATAATTACATATACAATCGCCTACGCTTACGTTAGATAAGGTTCATTGCTATACCTTGGAACGCTCAACAATCTCGGCAAACAATCTTACATTTTTTATTTCCCTCGCAAATCAAATATTCTTACATGCATGTTTTACAAGACAGGAGAAATTGATTACATTATTTCCAAAATTTATTTAACGTTAACTTAAAAAATTCATAACGACCTCAGGGGTTTCCAAGAAAGTGATCATATCTCAAAAGATGCCTGACATACAAATTATTATTATTTGTCATTTATTTAAGACGCCGTTTACGGCACTATTATAAAACCGTATGTTTCGTTGCTATTATTACAAACTATTTTTATTATTCCTGGTGGAGTCCTTAACGTAAAAGCTCAGTTGAAGTATAAAGTCATTTATCCCTACATTTTACCAGCGCCAACCATTTACATATATTTTTGCCGCCTTTATCGAGTTCCAATTACACAGATAACGAATAGTTTATGTTAGCTGTCCACGGGAATTGTAAAATAGATACAAACGCAATAATTATGAATCGGTATCAGAAATGCATTACATTAACATCAATTTACAGCTTAAATTTAGCATAACACGTGCTACAGGAAATGGCAGTACTTAGTTTAGTGTATCCCAGCATACCACACATTCTGTTAATAATGTGAGGTGCCTGACTTAAATCAAAATTAGGTGATTTCTGTAAACATTCAGTAAACGTTTGATGATTTAATAAGACTTATAAATTTAGATTTATATTATTGATAAACGTTTTTTAAGCTCTTAAAAGGGAATAGAAGAGTGCTTGACACATTTTGTTATCATAGACTTTTTTCTCTTTACCTGCACAGGGCATTCAATGGAATAAGGAGCATGTCAGCAATAATTCACAATAGTCGTCTAATAATGCTCAAAATAAAACAAAAAGAACCTTTAGGTAACCTAACCCAACCTGAAAGTCAAAGGCACGAAAAGATGTGAAGTCTCAAGAAGTTTTTCTTTCGTGTCAATGGTCTTAGTTTTTTAAGGTTGCAAGTGCATCTTAAACTTATTATATTACATCCATTGAATTGCTTTGATAATTGAATTTATATGGCGCATAATTTTAAATGTATGATATGATAGTATGTTCCTAACTACATGTAAACATTTCGCAACTTAGGTCCACGAAATACAGAATTTATTTACCAACTATAGTTACCGATACAGTTTTATGGCACACTAAATTAAGTGGAACAGTCACTGACGACTTATTATGGATGGCATACGTTTATATATTTTCATGTTTATACCGCACGAGTAACGCTTCCAAATATTTATTTCTCACCAGTATTAACATGCAATGACTAAAGTTACAGGTTCTTTATTGTACATAAAGTATAAGAAAAGTTGAAACAGCTGATACAATGGATTTCACGATACGGATGTACAAATTGGGAATATATGTACCTACTTGTATAAATCGTTGAATAGTTTTTACTGCACTTTCCTAATTAACAGTTATTATGGACCTACTGCTATCTTCGCCAGATAAGCACATTTTACGCCTATAGATGTTTCATTCGAGACGATGGTTCGGGTGTTTTATATTATTTTTATTACATTGGTATTGTAAAACATTGTTTTCTATTGACTTTGTCGTTAAACTGAACTGTGATTGTTACCCTACGTAAAGCATTTCCACTAAACTTAAAAGAATAGCTTTTGCCATGTTTTTTCTAAAGCGGCTTCAATAATGTATTTCCAAATAATAGGAATAGCTTTGTAAAATAAAAGAAAACGCTTATATGTACATAAATGAACACAGTTTGATGTCGTATTATAAAAAATATACCTACTTACTTCTGATTCATCAAAGCACTTACCTTAGAGTCATGCTTAAAATAGGTATAAAATTACATGGTTTTCCGCACAAGATGCTGTATTTTGTTTAAATAAATAAAATAACATACGTGGTATTGAAACCTTTTAAAACTAAAAGATTGTAATACCCTGTGCTTTAACAAATTACAGAACTTTACATATTTGCACGAGGCGATTAATAATTTTAATGAGCCAAAGTCGCCGTCTGATTCCTATTTAATTGAAACCAATTATACTAAGTTATTTATTGACATTATAAGTCATAGCATGCTACAATTTTCATAGAATTATTTAAAAATATAAGGTTTCACAAGGTAATTTAAATCACCCGCTAGAAACCCAATGTACATTGGGTACATACCTACCTATTGTTTAAAGAATGAAATGGTTTTTACAAATGGTGATTTACATCAATATTAAATTAACAGCGCCGAAATGCTAGCATAACTTAATTACTTTGTTAATGCACCAACCATTTGTGGCATGTTATGTGACTCACATAAATTATGTTCTAAAACAAAGTTCCAAGGTGTTTAAGGTTACGACATATAATAAATCCAAAAGCAATACTTCAATGTCACATTAAAGTAAATTAATATATTCTTTTCCTCGCAAGAAATTTTAATTTGGGAAACTCTAAGCCCAAGAATTATAGGTGCTTACTACAATAGCAATTTTCATGTTTTCATAATTCTAAAGACTTCGTGGTGAGTAAGCGAATCGTATTCAGCGTTTACATTGTGCCAAGTTCTACGATCTACATCGTGCTACACTACATATTATAAAAGGTATCTAATAATGTTGAGTGATGTCATATCGGCCCATAAACGTCCACTATAGAACATTGGCCTCATAACAGACCGCGTCAATGAAATGTCTTAAGAGTTTGAGTGAGATATTCCACAAACATTATTATCATTCGTGGTCTCGGTTAAAAGTTGTAGAATACAGAAGGATGCACAATAACAGAATCATTTAGTCGTTTACGTCCACAGAAAATTACGGGTTTTATTGGCCACTTCACCTTGTAGCGTAATGTATCCAAAATTAATAAAATTTAGAATCATTTATATAAATACAAAGCCATGAGATGCACATTCCTTTCAACGAGAAGTTCGGCTTTGTGTGAGTCCAGTGACTCGGTAAGGTGACGTCATCATATCTTTCCCAGTGGACGGACTTTTAAGAAAACGCATGACAATACTGAAAGCGTTTCTGACCAGTCACAATAGGTGTTATTCATATTTACTTTTATATTCATTGAGCAAATTCAAAAGAATTCCAAGATTTACTAAACTTCAAAGAATCTTATCCAATCTGTTCGATTATAATATTGAATAAGAATATGATTTTTCCTCATAACTTGTTTATGCTTTATCAAAAACGTCCACCGAAAAATAATATCATGCCTTTATTTTTATATTTTTTATAAGAAGGTAATCTTAAAATTGGACTGAATTGTGATTATATGTACCCATATATTATTATAATGGCAAGCCGTATAACGAATTAAGTTAATAAAAACGTACATTCATATACTTATAAGGTAAAGCTAGCCTTGTTGACGTCCGTTTCTCTCTGTTACACAGATCAATAGCATGCTCTGTCCTTATCACACTAATAAGCTACAACACACGCGCAGCACCCAACGCTCTCGTCCACAATGTTTCATTGTGTGTGTACATTGATGTCAATGTGATGAATAAACAGTTTCTCCAATTTTACGACTCAATGATTATAGATACCTATCTATGCAAAGTTGGTTAATGATTTTGAAATAGTTAAGTGGTCTTGGGAAAGAATTAAAAATAAAACAGTCTATAAATTGATGCAACAATAAGACAATTACATTACTATTATCAATGGCTATTGTAGTTATCTCATAATTGTAACTCAACACTAAAGGTTGTACAGCTTAACTGTGAAGACAGTAACATTGGTTTAAACTTGAACAAAGCCTGTTGCTATTAACTATTACATCAACTCGCGAAAGAATAATATCGGGTGATCTTACATCATATTGTTGATTTACAAGCGCAATCAAACAGAAAAAGTCGCGCGGCAATTTACAGAAACATTCTAATTAACGGTCGACCGCTCCCCGTATTTTCTGAGAATGTTGATGTAAAACAAAATTGTAATACATTGATCGATCGATCCTAAAGCCAAATACGTATTTTGTTGGCGCTACAGGAGGCCCCTACGGCCTTAGCGTACCTAAATCATGACTGGGCAAAAATAACAGCGGCCACATTATGAATATGCCGTACGCGGTAGCTGAAATAATAGAAGAGTTCCTTTAGAAAATTAATTAAATCATGATCCATTATTGAACTCGTACGATTATGAAAGCTCCAACATAAAAGCAAAAACCATCTCATAGTCACTTTTGATCCAAGAATTACAAGCTAAGACCACAGAAATGACCATCGTCTCTTCAGATGTTAAACTGAGATTGTCACAAACAAACTGGTTTTAAATTAGTTACGATAAAAATAAACAACGGCCTTTAAATGGAATGTATTTAAAAACGACTTTAGTATTAATTGGTCGGTCTTGAATAAGACCACGTATAATTATCGGCACAATCACTATGTACAAAGGGTAAACAACGGGACTGAATGTGGCCACGACCGACTAAGAGGCTAACCACAAAGGAATCCCCTAACTCACAAAAAAAAGTTGCGTATCTATATGAATATTTAACTTCCCTTCGCGGCTGAAGGTTTATTTTCAGTCGTAAGCTATGCAGCCATAGAAGCTGTTTTCCTTCAACACTGTGACCCGACACTCCGTTGATGTTCGATTCCAAACCTTGATGTAAGATAATAAAATCCTATAATGGATTTGCTGTTGTGTAGCCGTGGTTACAAAAAAAAAAAAGAATGAAATATTTATCTACTTCTGGGTGTGGATGTGATGCTTTCCATTCAAAATTCATTGGCTTCATAAAAATGCAGTGATAATACGCTACCATTAAAACATTTACTTGAAAACATTATTTTTATCCGATATTGTTTGTGTTCTTAATATTATTCATATTACAAACCTTCAATAAAAGTCAACAAAAGGTCAAACTATAAATTGATCCAAACAAAATGCGTCATCAGCAAAGAGTTGTGGAAATATACTCGATATACTTATTCCGAGCTACATCCTAATTGTATACATATTAGAATCTCAATAAACACATCGATATTATTTTGAATGCATCTAAAAATAATATATTTTTGATCAATCGATCCACAATATTCTTTAGTTCTGAAGAAATTTTATCCCCCGTTGAGATTTCTGTCGGACGCTGGCTCGTCGGTGCCTAAAGTTACATAGCAACGTGTGAATGTGTGTGTGTGTGTGTGTCTGTGTGTGCGTGCGGGTACCTTCAACCTCCATGTGATGGGAAGTGAACCCTTTACGCAGGGAAACCGTTTTTTATTTGCACTCGGACAGCGGCATCAGGTAGAAAGGATGATCGTTAATTTTTAAAGGACACACTGATCTTTGAGTTTAAAAACAGTGACTGTTCAAAGTGAGGTAGGTAAACTGAGAGTGTTATTTCTGCGTTTTGTAACATACTAAGCTGCGTTAGATTCACAAAAAAAACTTGCGGAAAAGTTATAAATAATTTCAGTTTTTACGACACCAACAGATAACCAAAATATTTCTTTATTTTTATTTTTGGTTCTATTGGTGTATGATATGTGTGTTATATATAACGCATGTTTCAAAAATATGTTTTAAAATATCAAAATTAAACCAAAAACACACAGAAATGAAAAATGCCCAGTTTTCAGCAAGTGCTACGAGTCGCCCGCCGCGCTACGGGAGTGTGCCGGAGCGCCCGTTGATGTCTTTTACTAAGAGCTTTTAATATCTCGCGCTTACACGAGTTTATTGACTTCTCGTCGTAGCCGACATAGTCAAACGTTTGATTCTTTGTTAGCTGAATATTGATACACAGATTATGAATTACAAACATACATATATTGTGTATTTATCACTTATCAGCATAACAGATACATGGTGCTTACTATACTGAACTACGGGTAAGACTGATTGATTCGGCTACGAGAATAGTGCAAGTTTAAACGTAAATTGAATTTATTTAATTTTATACTAGCGACCCGCTCTGTTTCACACGGAAGCGATTTATTGTAGTGGTGGTATGGCATACATCGAGATCTCTGCGCTATTTTCTTCTTTTGATGCCTCTACAATCATTGAAGGTAATCAACTTCGAATTTTACTTCTCGACTTTTGTGAGGTGGAACAGCTCAGTACTCGTACTATAAGTTAATTATTAGTATAGGATGCACTTTAAACCTTCAGAATTAAATTCTGTAAGTGATGGTGAAAATCACATGAAACAAAATCCTTTGTCAAGTTTAGAAGAACCAAGCGCTCAGAACACAAAAACAGACCCAAAGGCAACTTATTTTGTACTAATCATGTATAGAAATATGTTTTCTTTAGACTGAAAGATATGGTGCGTTACCTATATGCACTTACTTGTAATATACCTTCTTATATATATGCTTTTGTGTAATAAGTTATTTTTAATCTGTTGACTCATATTTAATTTCTGCTTTTCAGGTCAATCACTACTTACTTTTAGTAATTACCATGCCATGCAATGGAATTATTAATATTTATTACAGGTGTGCAACATTATCAGATATTATAATAAACAGAAACAAATGACGACGCAATCTTTTAAGGATTAAATACTATACCCTTAACATACTATTAAAAAACTTTAAAACAAATCACATTTACAATTTAAGCCGTTGTGATGTTCACGATATGGCTACTTGTGTGAAACCAACTAAAGCCGAAGCCGCCCGATAAAAAGTGTACGTAACTGTTATGATTTCCAAAAAAGCAGTTTACCGGCCAAATAATTACATTAAATAATGATTGGGGCGAGAACCCGAGCGATGGTAAGCTCATCTCGAGGGCTCGCCGCAACGAGCGCGAGCGAGGTAATAAAATAAGGCTGTGGCGGGACGCGGGGCGCGGGGGCGCGCGGGCCGAAGCTTGTCGCCTTGCAGGGGTCCAAGCCATAGGAAGACGCGTTTCTGAAAAACCGCTGAAGTTGGACGACATACGACATACACTGTGATTCGACACTTTTTCGCAAATTGCTAAAACAAGTTAAAATACCCTTTAAGTACCATGATTGATTAACATTAGTGTTAAATGTACTCTGTTTTTATAGCAACCATGATTTTCTAAATTACTATAGAAGTGTCGCTTGTTTTTCGAAAAATAAATATTCTAGTCCAGGATTGATCATTTTTTTTTTCTTTAAATACCCATTGCAGTTAACGTGTGCTGGCAATAACGGCCGATGAGAACTCAGAGAAATGTTAATTTCTTAAAATGTATGTATTATATATAGTACCGCGCTCCGCCTTTGGCGCGTACCGTGATGCAACAAAAAGTCATCATTAAAGTGTTGGAGGCGCGGCGGGTGAGACTCGCAGCCTCTCGCTCCGTCCTAAACGATTCAGCCGAGTTTTTATCACTTACCAATCCATATCGAGCTTATTTATTCATTTGTACTAAGAGCTCTTCCGTTTTAAATTCCCTTATCAGCATTAATACTCTCAAAACTAAACAATCATGATATATAAAGACTGAAATCCTATATTCTTCAGAAATTCGATACAGAACATAATATCGGATAAGTATTTTTATGTATAACAATCCCAAGAAGGGCCATCAAAACACACTTTTATCACACATAAGAATCTCTTATTATTTTTTAAACCAATAACAATGACGTCATTAAGTTTATTTTTATAAAACTGCTTCGAACTCTATCAACGTTGATTCAAAAACAAAAATAAAAATCATTTCTGGTCATTCCATTCGCCATTCTCACGCACGATATCTCATGAACATGAAATAGATTCCCTCCTATTTTTAAGTCCATTTTCTTAATATATTCCAAAAACTGGTTGTAGAAAGAGATAACATATCTATAATTTATAGATTAGCTAGTGGAAGACTTGATTATGGTAAGTGATTTTAGTTGGGAGACAGTTACGGACAGCCGTTCGAATGCCTCACAGTGTTGAAATAGTGACGTAGCACAGCTTTAACGTTCCGTAAGCGCTCGGTATCAAGATTTACTTACGTAACCCTACTTAGTAAGCTGTTTTGAGAATGAATTCATAATACATATTAATCTAAAAGTTCAGGTGGTTTGAATAGTACACTGATATATGTTAATTTGCCACATGATTGTAATAGAGTATTATCATTATTTTTCTTGTTATTGATATTAAGTCTAATTAGTTAGTCTAAAACCATTGATCAATTTGACGCGTTTACAATTTTCCCGTTACCGTATTACATCGTTGCGGCGTGACCGCGTATTATTTCTACATTAGAATAAACTAATACACAGGTGCCGGTTATGAAACTCGTCTGGGCAGCAAACAGACGTAACTAATTTTACTACAAGCGCCGCGAGATGTAGACGAACGTCATGCGATATGAATGACATGCAAGCACATGGCGATGGCGGAGGCTTTTTGCGACGGTTACGTTCAACTCGGTAACCGCCGTGTTTAATGACGCCTCCTTGAGGTACGTTTCTCTAGACAAGAAACAATTGAGCTAAGGTCGAGTTATGTCTTACGGAGATTGAAGTCTTACGGAGATTTAGCCCTTTTCTAAACCGATTTTTCAAGTCAATCGATTTCAAACTTCAGACTAATGTAAGTGTAGCGTTGTTATAAACTTAGGGCAGGCTCATTACAGTGTTTGTGGGTAGCAAGCAAGTTGTTAGACTAATACTGGGCTGAAGAGGCACTATAAGACTAAAAATATTCGTTATCTCTTATTTGAAAAATGAAGTTCATATTGGAAAAATAGAGTAGTGAATTTTTTTCCCGAGAAAAGGGAATTTGGACCGTACAATGTAACTGCCATAATTATGCTCCTGTACAGTACATCCAGAACCAGAAACAATGACGTTACAGACACAGCAGTAGTTAAGAACTCGAGAATCGCACACTCGTATAACGTTGATAAGAACTTATAATATATCGTCTAGCCTAGCACGAGGTAACTACTTACTTGTTTTTGTATGACTAGTATATGATTGTGGAACTCCCTACCATTACATTTCGTGCAAGCCTTGCCTTACTAGTCGCGAAAAGGGATCAATTTTCTGAAGCTTTGGTTCCACTAGGGTTGTCTTCGAAGATCGGTTGGGATTACCATTATAATGGCAAGCTGGTGTCGATACAATTGGCAAGAACACAGCATCGCAGCGGCGCGAGCGCGGACGCGGCTCTCGCGGCAAGTTCAAGGTGAGCGCGTCGCTCCGCCCACACGCGCCGCTCCTAACGCGCACAACCGTTACACCCGAGACTGGACCTCCGACACAAACACCTCATTCTTCTAAGCTAACCAAACACCACTCACTTGCACACACAATCAATTGTTTCTAACTATCCAAATCTTCACGATCACGTGTTAACACGTTAATGAATTAATTAGACGAAGTCATTGTAACTTATGACCCGTACGCTTTTAACACCCATCGTATTTACATGTAAAATATAAATTAATTTATCTACGCTATTATTCAAAATAACTTGTATACCCATTATGCATAAATTACCAAAAACATTGTAAACATTTTTTAGACTATGTTTATTAGAACTATATTTTACTAACACAAAAAGACTATAAAGATTATATTTTACACGTTGAAGGTATTTCTGTATTCGACTATAGTGGAATTTCCCACTATCAAAGACACCTGGCAACAGTGGCACCGCGATATTTCCATATCATCTTATACATTCGAAGCTATAAAATACGATATGATACATCGATGTTTATGGAAATGGCCATTTAGACAAAATTCGATAAAATGTAGGTACATACCTATTATCTATAAGATGTAAAGTATAAGTAGGTAAAGAATCGATCAAAAAGGTGTGTGGAATTATACAATGACATCGGCATCCTATGAATTGAAAGAGCTGCATTACCTGGGAATGGTGATGACCTGGCCGAGTTCGTCGACGACGTGGTCGGCCAGCACCAGCACCGTGGGCTGGCCGGGCGCGCCCACCACCACGGACACGCCGCCGTCCACCAGCTGCCCGCCACTGCTCACCAGATGGCCGTCGTCTAGCTGCCCGCTGATCATCTCGACGCGCTTCTGATCCGGGGTCGTTGTATATATGACGGTCTGCTTTTCATCTTCGTATATTAAATCTATTGGAGTCTTCTCATCCATGGACTCCATGCCCTGATCGTAGACATCGGGATGCACGGATACTTTGCTATCAGGGGCGTATGCTGCCATTTCGTGCGGCGAGTGGCGGTAAGAGTGCGCCTCCGGGGGGTAGCCGTCATCGGAGTCCATCTCGACCTTGTGCGGGTAGTACTCGTGCGCGGGTTGCACGGGGGTCATGGTGGCCAGCACGGCGTGCGCGGGCGCTGGCGAGCGCGGCGCGGAAGAGGGCGATGCGCCGGCGCGGGGCGAGCGCGCGCGCTCCTCGCACGGCGACGCCGACGCGGACATGCCGCCGTACCGAGACACGGTCGGCGACGTTTTCGTGAGGGCGGAGGCTCCGAACTGGAGCACCCCGCTCAACACACGACTCCCCTGACTTCAATTTCTGAAAAATAACCTCTTGTGAATACTGTGCCAGTATGAAAGATCGTATACAATCATAAGAATCAGTGAAGGACGCTCGCTTGTCTCAAATACCCGTTTTCACAAACTAAGGATAATTAATGTTGCATCAACAATAATATGAAAGACCAGTTGAATAAAATACCACTATTGGTAAAAAAAACGAAATACATTCTAAATAGGTTCTTAGCAAGACTGTCTAAGATGCCAAGGGCAAGCAGTAAGTAACAGCTGATTCAAATCCAGTTAGAAAAGAACGAGTATCAAGTGGCACCTGATCGCCGAGAAGCGCCCGAACTTGTTCAGCAGCCCCCTGCTCCGGCCGGCGCCGTACGAAACGAGACGCACCACCGAACGGTACAAACTGGTAACTATTGTATCCACGTGGTTGTCAAACTTGTCAGTAAACAATTATTTACAAACAAATCACTTATGCTAAGGATAACGCTGACGGTGGCTTTTCTTTTTCGCAAAACGGTCTTTGTTACAGTCATGCAGGGCCAAATTACACAATTTAATATTGTCTACGAAATAACGAGAATATCAAAAGTACCAAAACACAGACAAGCTTAAAAACATACCCACAACTCCTGGTCTCACTAAACCTAGCTTTCGTTCTCATTTTGTAAAAAGACAAAAAGAATCGTATTGGTTCAGAAGCTGTACTGAGAGGGATACTGAGTTCTCGGTGCATTGCTACGGAGGCTGCGGCTCGAGCGAGATGGCGATATGGCCGACTCGTGAGCTTGAAAGTGACCAACATCAGACTGCTATATGTAGAATACGTATGTGCGAGTGTGCATTAAGGAATTTTTCACGATATAAAACTTTGCTCTTTGTCTCTTTATGATTGGTGACTTTATTTACAACAAATGTAAATTACATAAACATATAATAAAGATGAAATGAACAAACACAGCCTTTCGACTGTTGACATCCATCAGTTCCATCACCCATTTAAATCACGGTGAACAAGGTCCCTTAATTAAAAAAAAAAACTTTATGTGGAGCTATACTGACTATATACGCTAATATACCTATATGGTGCCTACATACCATAACGAATGTACACGTTGTTCTAGTGTAAATAAAAAAAAGTTAAATAAACTTTTGAACTACCCTCAAACAAAACTGATATTTCCATATCCATGATTAAATTCTGGTTACAAAATTCCATCATAATAATACTTTCTTTAATATATAATTATGTGAATGTAGACAGTAAGTTCCTAATTCTATTTATTTTACACATATTTTAACGATGCCTAAGCTATACGCATAAAATAAAGACACCATCTTTGCCCAATCGAAAAATTTGCTTGCGAGGAGCGTTACATCGCTGAACTGAAGGAGGAAAAATAAAATTACAAAAAGGCTTTGCCGCTGAGCGCAGTCGTCAAAGTGTGCGCACACACATAGACAGATGAAGCTCGCCGAACACGTCGTTACAAGACATAAGCGCACATAATTTACTCACACGCAGAAGTGAATTGGTCATGACTGTACGCCAGCGTATAGTATATGAACAGCACACACGTTTACGTTATAAGTAGACACAAGTATCTAGAAAACATTATAATTAAGAATCTACATTATTTGATAGAAAGACTTTTGAATTTAACTAAATATCATTTGATAATCTCGAACTGAGAGACACATGCAAAACTTCAAAACAAACAGTAGGAAATTGAAAAGTGAGGATATCTCGACAAACCATTGATGTAAGACGTATTGAATACAGATGCACTATTGTTATCACTAGCAACTCTAGCAGAGGAGACAAGCGGGCACGTCATTGCACTGGTGCTAAGGTCGGGGGCGGCAGCGGCGCGGGCGTCCTGGCGCAGGCCGTCACGCACGCGCCTCAAACTAGTCTCGTGACGTCACGGCCCGCCAGGCGAAATTACAAAACCGGCCGGGCGGCGCAGCCGACTGCGCCAGCAAGCGGCGCAGCGCAGTGGCGGACGCGCTGCCGCCCGACCCCGACGCGCCACCGGCGTTTAACATACCGTGGGCGGCGTCACGACGCTGAGCACGGCGCGGGCCGGTGCGCGATCGCGAGTACACGAGCACGCGGCGAGCGGCGCTACGGAGCGCGGGCGCAGGTGCTCTGAGCGCAGCAGCCTCCGCACGCCGGCGCCGCCGCCCCCGCGCCTCCCCGCACCGCCCGCGCCGCGCTCTCGCACGCACCAAAACGACGAATTTATCTTCCGTGCCTGCTGGCCCTCCTACTCGAGGACGTTGCCCAGGGTGGCTCTTTAACAGAAATTCATGTCGATGTTTTATGTCGGTGCATCAGCATAATTCAAATTTGATTGAGAAGACTAGTTATCAGAATGATTCGTTCTTTGTTTACATGGAATAATATTTTTTACCAGCTATAACCGACAACGACATCGTAGTTGTGAAGCGGACGCAGCGACAGGGCGGCGCGGCGGCGGCAGCAGCGCCTGGGGCAAGAAACGCCGCCGCGTCTCGATGGCTCGCAAACCGACGCAGCCGCAGCGACGTCGGTTACAGCCGTTACAAAATCTGCGACCTACAACGTTGTAATTGCCCAACTTTACGCAACGTCCCATATTGAACTTTCATGCAACGATATCGGATAAATGTGGGCTTACTCACTGTTTTGGTGATATCGAGAGTTTTGTCACCACTGATAATTATGACTTTGGAGTCATAATTATCAGTATGTTACAAGAAAGGACCTCCGAATTTGCAAAACAACATAAGTCTTTAGCACACAGGTGCCACAGGCCGACTTTACAATGCACCTGTACGAGAATGAAACTTCGCATATTCTAACTGTTACTGTCGCTGATCAACGGCTCATATGATTAAGATAAATTATATTTATTTTGTAAATTGTTTGAAATAACACGTCTTTTTTTATAAAACTAATGAGGTCAGTGTTTCTAGCGGACCACTCTCACAAGGGACACTGCAACAAACTCTCTTTTAAAATGCATAAAGTACATCGTAATGGTAAGTTCATACGAGAACCATGTATAGGTTATTGTCTTATTGGTCTCTTGAGGAAAACACCATACAAGTTTGAGTGGATCTGTCCAGTTATCAACTTATATCATTATATGTAGCTTAGCTCGGAACTTAAGAAGCTTTACGATCCGATGAAACATACCAATGTGAGGACATTTGGATACGCCATATTAATTACTTATTTAAACTGCCAGACAATTATGGAATCTCTTATTACATACATACATGTCAGAATTGGTCCATGAATATTATCGATCCAGCATCCAAACGTTTTTGTCCTCAAAATAGTCGTTAACAGTTGAAAAACCTTTCTGGTATTTATTTACTTCACTTTACAAATGATTTATTTTCTTTACTAGCCAGGAAGTTTTTTATTAGCCGTTGATGTCCCACTGCTGGGCCTCCCTACTCTCTTTCCACATCTCTCTGTCCAGAGCTGACAAGGATCAATCTTTATTAAAAGTGTCCAGCTCATCCCGCCATCTCCGTTTGTATATCCAAATACTTTGTATTTGCTCCGTGGGCCTACCGCGATGTCTCTTGCCATTAACCGGGACCCATTGGGTCGTAAGTTTGGCCCGCTAATCGTCTGACATACAGCAGATGTGTCCAGCCCAATTCCATTTAAGCGTGGCAGTTTTCCGAGTGACATCAGTTATTTTAGTAATGGAACGAATTGTTATATTCTTAACCCGATCCACAAGTAGTAATACTCAGAATATGGAGTATTCTGGGTATTACTACGTGTAGATCCATAGCAGACAAACCTCAAGCGTGGATCTCTCTGCCTGGGCGGAGCACCACCGTGTCCTCGTGGAGGCGATCGGCGGCGGCGACCTCTCGCGTCCGGCCCTGGTGCGAGCCATGGTACGGAGCGAGAGGTAATGGGAAGCCGTCACCTCCTTCTGCGAAGCAGTAATGCTCGCGAAGGAAGAGGCGGGGCGCGTGAGGGAGTGGCAGTCTCTGCGCCCTCACGTCCCTAGCCGCTGCAGGAGGAGACGCCCCGGGCGTCGGGAGTCGATTGCGGACTCCCGGCCACCGTAGGCGCGAGCTTGCGGGTGGCGAGCAATGGGTAGCTCGCCGCCCGGTAAGGACCAAGCTCGGGTCGACGGCGCGTAGTGTTCCACGCGCGCCTCAAACAGATGTCAGCAGCAGTGAAGGTGTCTACTAGGACCGATGCCTGCCGGGGTCGCGTGATTGTTCGAAAGAGATACCGTGACCCTGGCACAGGGGCAACTGATGGAACACGGGTGGGTTTTAGTCAGTAAAAGTCTGACACGCCCTCCCGCTCCACCCAGAGCGGAAGAAGTCATTTGATGATTTCCCATCCTGGAAAAAAAAAGCGTGTACCTCTGTTGAATTGGAAGTTTATCAATAATTAAATTACTTTAGTATCAACGATATGTCACATAGACCATTTCGATAGTTTAATCTTAATATATGTATATCTGTGACCTGGTGCTAAAAGGGCCAAACTGCAGCCCTTTCATAATTTTTTTTTTCTTATCTGCATGAAAGCGCACACTACGTTGGCCTTTTTTACATAGTAACTTTTGAAAGATTGTTGGTAAACTAACGCCCTTTTAGCATAAAATTTCAATTTAATGCTAAAAATCAAAATTTCATTGTTTTTCAATAAACTGGCATTACAATCTCGTTTCATACAAAAACGTACTTTGGCCCTTTTAGCACCAGGCCACAGATATAAATTACGCGTCACGTTGTTTGTCCAGGATGGACTCCTAAACTACTAAACCGATTTTAATAAAATTTGCACACCGTATGCAATCTGATCCAACTTGAAAGATAGAATAGCTTACATCTCAATTTATAGTCGCAATATTATTTTATTGCAAATTATTTGTTTATTATTTGACAGTTACAATTATCTGTTAGCTCCAAACGATTTGAGCAAAAATTTGACGCGAACGAAGTCGCGGACAGAAGCTAGTAACTCATAAATGTCACAGATTAGTACTGGTTGGCTACTCACTACACCTAGATGTTCTTTGAGTGATTACTTTAGGACGCCAGGGGCGGTAAACAAAACATACACACATCCGTTTCATTCCTTCTCATCACATCCCCATATCGTGCCAAACCAGCTCAGCAACCAACTCATGCAAAAACGGTCGGTTGCGAGCACGTTGCAAGATATAAAAACAATGTAGTTTTCTGGGTCCTATCCGTCCCTCTGGACGGAGCCGGACTCAGTACCGAGTCCGTAGCATACCTTACAACGTCTTAGCCATTCACAAATGGGCACGCCACAATTGCGGCGGTAAGTCCCCTCTTTGAGGAGTGGATAGAGAGGCGTCACGGCGTCCTCACCTTCCGCCTGACGCAGGTTCTCACCGGGCATGGGTGGTTCGGTGGGTTCCTGTTCAGGATAAAGCGGGAGGATACGTCCGGGTGTTTCCATTGCGAGGATCGTCTGGAGGACACGGTGGAGCATACGGTGGAGGTGTGCCCTGCCTGGGCGGAGCACCGCCGTGTCCTCGTGGAGGCGATCGGCGGCGGCGACCTCTCGCGTCCGGCCCTGGTGCGAGCCATGGTACGAAGCGAGAGGGAATGGGAAGCCGTCACCTCCTTCTGCGAAGCAGTAATGCTCGCGAAGGAGGAGGCGGGGCGCGTGAGGGAGTGGCAGTCTCTGCGCACTCACGTCCCTAGCCGCCGCAGGAGGAGACACCCCGGGCGTCGGGAGTCGTTTGCGGACTCCCGGCCACCGTAGGCGCGAGCTTGCGGGTGGCGAGCAATGGGTAGCTCGCCGCCCGGTAAGGACCAGGCTCGGGTCGACGGCGCGTAGTGTTCCACGCGCGCCTCAAAGAGATGTCAGCAGCAGTGAAGGGGTCTACTAGGACTACTATTTTTTATATTTTTAAATGTTTTTTATTTTTGTTTTTCTAATATTTAAAAATATAATTAATAAGTGTATAAAACGAAATAAAGGAGATAATAATATGTATAAGAGAGATAGATGTTTTATACCGAAGCAGTAGGTACTGTTGAAATTATACCATTTATTATATCTAGATTTTACAGGAAGGTGTCTTTCTGAGGACCACCGCGCAGTTAGCCCAATCAGACAGACTACAATAATTATAACCCGTTTAATGCCATCCCTGGACTGGTCGTTGTATTTCAATAATACTCTTCCAAATTTAATAGATACAATGGAGATTTTTGCAAGATACTATTAACCGTCAGAAAACTGAAGTATGACAATGGCTACCTATTTGCATTATCGGTTCGGCACTACTGAAGTAAGAGCTTTTTCAGAGCGCGGAGGGCGCGGCTGCAGCTTGAACATTGGTTATGTTTAGCACTCACTACATTTTTACTAGCATACTTTGGTTAGGAGAGTAGTGGTCCAATGGAATAGGCTGCGGCTTACGAGTTTTGAACCTTGACAGGCGCTTAATTTAAGTAAATTATTTCATCACCATGTCTCATGTGGTGCCGGACGTAAAGGATAGCACCATCCCATTTCACCCCGTGGGTGTCGTAAGAGGCGACTAAGGGACTTAATTATTGAGAATGGGCAACAGCATTCTCTATGCATTTTACCACCATACTGCGATCGCCAACCCGCCTGCCAAGCGTGGCGATTATAGCAAACCCCCTCCCTTTGAGGGAGGCCTAAGTCCAGCAGTGGACGTTTTTCGGCTGAAATGATGATGATGATAGTATATATATAGATAGATAGTAAGCCCTCGTGAGTAAACCCGGCTCTCTTAGTACAAACAATTCGATGACATTGTAACATCTAACAACCCGCATTGGGCTCGTATGGTGGGTTACGGCCCACTCCCTTTCACAGATGGTCTGTGTCCCAGCACTGGGCACGTTATAGGATGATTATGCTATATTTTTGATCTATTTACTAATAACCTAAACAACTAGGCATTTCTAAACTTTTATTTTATAACTGGATAAATACACATGTTTCGTTCTAAACCTACAGCGCGGCGCAGCGGTAGGTTCGCGGTAACCACAAAGTAAATCTGTTTGTAACAGACAACTGAGTGACTGCTATGATGAAACGGTGTATTTAAAAAATCATTTGCATTTAATAAACTACAATGTCTATCTTTGATCTTTGCGATTAAACCGTTGCTACCGATAACGTCATTATTAATTTGTATTTTGATCGACCCTCTCGCGTTCACTGAGCGTGATTCTGCTGCATTCCCACAACCGTATGTAGAACGGTGATTATCAAAGAAAGCTTTGGATTCGTAATATCCAAATGACCGTACTGTTGGGAAAGGGTCTAATTAAAATATTAACAGTTTGTATTTTATATGGTCATTCGTAATCAAAGACAAGAAGTTTAAATCAAAACATAATAAATAAATATACTACATAAATCATCTAGTTGTAGGAAGCTCAAGCTTAATAGATAGTGAGAGAAGTGGAAGGCGGTAGAGTAATGTATTACGACTGTGCTCGCAGTTTGTCCAGAAGATAATGGCGCTGATCTTGAAAACCTACACCAATGCTAATATGAATAACTAACTTCTGCCCCCGTGAAATTTTGTCCCCTGACCCACTACGCCTCCTCTCGCCGGCGCTATCTATTACTTCGTTTTCGCTTAGTGTTATTTCGGGCATTTTTCTTTTTTCTCGGTTGAATGGTTGTCGTGTGATGTTAAATAGCCAATATTCTTCCTCAATAATTAGTCTGTTGTCAAATGCAAAAAGAATTCAATTCCAGCCGGTAGTTCCAAGGATTAGCACAAATTATTCAGCTTGCAAACCAACAAACTCTTCAGCTTTATTATTAGTATAGATATCAGTACATAGAACTTGGATCGCTATTCTCAACGGACCAAGTGTTACAAGTGTTTTTGAATGTCAGAAACATTTCAAATGATTGTGAATAATACAAAACAATCGTAATCGCCCCATAGGCCTGTTAAAGTATTTGATGGTCTATTAACAGGTGAAAACTCGCCGGAGCCGTCCAGTTTTCTTTGTTCCTTTCTTTCCTCATGAATTGCTTCGACAAAGTAAGTTAAATGGATTCAGACTTAGAACTTGATGGGCTACTGCCGCTGGATGATGCATCCGGCATCACCCAGCGGAAATAAGGCAGTACCTACATCCCGGTTTTGATATAGGGTGGCAGGGACGCGTTTCTAGATGCCATGGATTCAGTAGATAATTCTGAACCCCCTACGTTGAAAATTTTCGTCGGTAATTAAAACAAACACTCTTGTATCATGAGCTGAATTCATGGTGACAGCTAGGGCGTCGATATCCCTACCACCGGTATGTATTTGATGAGGAATCTTTGGAAGCATCTTAATCGTCCGCTGGTTATCGGCTTTGTGACGTCCATTAAATGGAATACGGTTCCCTCTACAGGACATGAAGTGATGTGAAAAAACATCAATTATGTTGTGTAGGGTATCAAATCATCATAATCAGCCTATATTATTCCCACTGCTGGGACACAGGCCTCCTCTCGGTGAGAGGGAGTGTCCTTAATTTACCACGCGGGCCCAGTGCGGGTTGGTAGATGTCACATATCTTTGTACTTTTGGTTCTAAGACATGCCGGTTTCCTCATGATGTTTTCCTTTACCCTTTCGAGACCAGTGGTGATGATATTATTTACACAAAGTAAAGTGCCTGCCTGGATTCGAATCCACGACCTAAAACACGTAAGTCGCCGCAACTCGTAAATTTCTGAACTTACTTTTGTAAGTTCCGAAACTAAACCCAATCACTGAAAAATTGTGCGTGGAGTCCCTCCGCGCGGAAGAATTGAAACTTCGTAATGTGGAAATGAAAATAGGAAGGGGTAGAAATTGATTTTTAGTGAAACCATATTGTTTCTATAAGACAAACTTTATTAACATTGCTTACAACTCACAATTCAACGCAACAGTGCTTTCATATCACTGACTGTCCTCACCTTCCGCCTGACGCAGGTTCTCACCGGGCATGGGTGCTTCGGTGGGTTCCTGTTCAGGATAGAGCAGGAGGAAACGCCCAGGTGTTTCCATTGTGAGGATCGTCTGGAGGACACGGTGGAGCATACGGTGGAGGTGTGCCCTGCCTGGGCGGAGCACCGCCGTGTCCTCGTGGAGGCGATCAGCGGCGGCGACCTCTCGCGTCCGGCCCTGGTGCGAGCCATGGTACGGAGCGAGAGGGCATGGGAAGCCGTCACCTCCTTCTGCGAAGCAGTAATGCTCGCAAAGGAGGAGGCGGGGCGCGTGAGGGAGTGGCAGTCTCTGCGCCCTCACGTCCCTAGCCGCCGCAGGAGGAGACGCCCCGGGCGTCGGGAGTCGATTCCCGGCCAACGTAAGAGCGAGCTTGCGGGCGGCGAGCAATGGGTAGCTCGCCGCCCGGTAAGGACCAAGCTCGGGTCGACGGCGCGTAGTGTTCCACGCGCGCCTCAAAGAGTTAACGTTTAACGTAACCTTGTTGGAAATCGCCTTAGAAATTTCACTTCAAAATCACTGAAAAATCAACCACATAAAGCCGTTTTCGCATGTCACCTAAACAATACATTCCAGCAATAGTAAGCGATCATAATCTTTGGGGCAAAGTGGCATATGACCACAGCTTTCAGTTGAGAATTCAAGTCTCGTTCCATACTTTTTTTAACGTGATTTTTCAGTACTCAAACTTTAGTTAAGTATTTTTTTGTGTCGAAAATCATCAAATGACGTCTCCCGATCTTTACTGACTAAAACCCACCCGTGTTCCTTCAGTTGCCTATATGCCAGGGCTACGGTACCTCTTTCTATACTTAAGAAGGGCTTGTGACTAAGTTACAACGGCCGCACGGGTTGATCGTTCAGGTTAAGCTACGCTTGCCGCAGTTGGTGCGTGGATGGGTAGAGTCATTCGGGGTAACCGTACGCAGCGGGTAAGTGTGCGAATTGCACATATCTCCTAGACGAGGCGCGGGGGATGGGGTATTAGTTCCGGTCAATCAGAGGCCACAGCGAGGGAATACAAACGCGACAAAATCGGACGCTGCACCACGTTTCGTTTTAAATTTATTTGCTAAAAAGTATTTCTCGGTGTGATATCGATAATTTTCTGTGTCCTGGAAAACATTGTCACATACGAGATTATAAATTTACAAAGGTAAGTTCATTTTTGTTGAATAAACACATATTTAGCTTGAAAATTGTACACATCATTTTTGGTTATGTTGAATATTTTGAACTCAGTTGTCATTTGTTTGAATTTTGGCTACTCGGGTAAAGTGTGCGCGGGTAAGTGTGCGCGTGCGCACACTTACCATCATCTACACTTAAATTATTTTCCTATAGGTCATAAGTTTAATTAATCGCAAGTCTGAATATTGTTATAATTTTGTGTTCATTTTTTCAGTTTCTTAAATTACTATTGTTACTTATAAGTTACCATTAGTACCCATTATTATTATAATTTTAACTGATCTCAAGTAAAAATTTACGTTTGATATCGAGTTTAATTAATCGCAAGTCTGAATTAAAGTCTGAATATTGTTATAATTTTGTGTTCAGTACTTCAGTTTCTTAAATTACTGTTGTTACTTATAAGTTACCATAAGTACCCATTATTATTATAAGTTTGATTGATCTCAAGTAAAAACTTATGTTTGATATCGTGATATTCTTATATGATTCCAAAGAAATACTTAATTACTTTAAAAGATGTCGTGATATAGCATTAATCATGTTAATTTAAGTATTATGTACACTTACCCCTACTGCGTCAACTTACCCCACAAGGGTGTGCACACTTTCCTGCAATTAGGGGCAAGTATATCAATTCCGACTTTCTGTGATTATTGTTAAATATAAAAATAAATAAGAAATTGATGGTTTTTTTTTATTATTGTAATTGATAGCCAAATAAATACTCTACTCGCAACAATGTCTTTCTTTCCGAATTTGTCCTATTCCTAGACACAACGAGGCTTGAAAGTGCAAAGTGCGCACAGTTGACCCGAATGACTCTAACCATCTTTACATACCAAGACCCTTCCGTGCCTCGGAAAAGCACGTTAAGCTGTTAGTCCCGGCTGTCTTTCGTAGATCTTAGACAGTCGTTACGGGTCGTCAGAAGCCCGAAAGTCTGACAACCAGTCTTACCAAGGGGTATCGTATTACCCAGTAAGTAGTGGGTTGTGGAGGTCAGATAGGTAGTCGCTCCATGTAAAATACTGGTACTCAGCTGCATCCGGTTAGACTGGAAGCCGACCCCAACATAGTTGGGAAAGGGCTAGGATACTTAACTAAAGTTTGAGTACTGAAAAATCCCTTCTGGGTACCATGTGCAACGTGTTTGTATTCCTAAATACAGAGAGTACATACTACGTACACTAACTATCTTATTATACGGAACCAAAAATAAACAAATAAATGTCAAGAGAATTGAAAAATCTTAAAATTAAGATTTTTAATTAAATACTAGAGCTCATGTGGGTGTACTATAGGTACACCTCTGCCCAATCCTTCGGAGAAACAAGACGTGATGTTATGTTATGTTATGTTACTAGAACTCATTTAAAAAGCTCAGTGTTTTTAAGTACCTAGCTCTCTACCAAAGTTATCGGTTATTGGACTTAAGTATCATACCCACCTACTAATCACTCCGTAATTAATTAACAGTTTATTCTGTTTTGTATTTACATATAGACAATCTTAATATGAATCTCGAAACAGTGTAGCGACCAACACAAGACCGCGGATACTTATTTAACTTCCAAGAATTGTTTAAATGAGCGGTGAAAGCTACACAAAACAGGTGTGTAACATATTACCGACGTCGGACAGGGTAGATGCAGTACAATTTCACGAAAGTTCGATATAATAGCATGCCGTTATAAATAGCATTTAGTATTTTAAAGACATTAATGGATTATAATAAAGTTATAGTCATGAAAACTTACATACCCTGAAAGATCTATAGTATACCTAAAGTGAACCATCAAAAAATCACGATGGAATAACTTCGTGGAATGCAATAAATGGGAGCAGGTTCCTTTTTTGATGTAGGCATCTTGGACACATGACCCAGGACAACCGAGCTGAAACATGGTTGCTCCTCAAGTCTTCAGGAAAATAATGAGTTCTCGAAAATGCCCGTCTTTGTGAGTCTGCAAAAGGTGGTCATTCAGTTCACCTAAATTGTATAAAATTCAAAAAACAACTCTAAAACATCTCCGTGACTGTTATCTACATGATAACAATTAATACTGCTTAATATATCGCATTCATAATGTAACTACTAGCTTTTACCTGCGGATTCGCCCGAATGGATGTTGGAAAATATCCCACGGGACCATACTTTCGGGATTTAAAGTACCCTATGTGTTAATCCAGTAAGTTCTATCTGTATGCTTAACATCCAATTTTTACGGGGCGTACACTAGTAAAGCTTCCAGTCGGCATGACTTTTTCCGACATCTTAAAATATATTAATCAATTTACAGAAAATCTTAATGAATTATACACTAACATCTTCCTCTTGAATCACTCCGCTCATTGGTAAAAACCGTATTAAAATACGTTCGATAATTTTTGAGTTTGTCGTGTTCAGACAAATAGACAGACACGGCGGGAGGAGTTTGTTGCAAGCTTTTATTTTATTTCGCCTGCCCAGTGCCTGTGATGAAATCTTGGATGTTAAATTTGACATACTTCCCGGTATGCGATTGAGCTGAAATTTTGCATGCAAATGTAAATCGGATGACAATGCAATTTAATTATGACATGGCGCTGATCTGATTATGGAGCCGGAACTCTATAATCAAACAACGCAAACCCGTCGAGTTTGGGGTCGTTTGATTCGTCTTGACAAGGACTCTGGTTCTAGATTATATTCAGGCGCTGATGATGGAGCCAGAAGGCCCAAGGAGGTGGCTTTAGGAACTCTGAATAAAACGAAGCCACTCCATCGAGTATGGGCCCGTATGATTCGTCTTGACAAGTACTCTGGGTTTACATAATAATTTTAATTATACGTATATTGAAATTATTAAACAAGTTATTTAACATCATCAATACTAAATAGTTAAAAATCAATAAACGAACGTACAATTAAATTACATAGATCTTAGACTTAAATGTCTACCTTCTTCCTGTTTGTCCCTTATTTATGCTTAAAACTTATCTACTAGATTCTGCCCACGACTTCGTCCGCGTCAAATGTTTGCTCCACTGACCCTTCCCGTCGCATCGAATTGCCTGCCAGTTTTCGTCTACTTTTCGTTACTGCTCCACTCCTTCTGATGATAGCGTGATGGTATATAGCCTATAGCCTTCCTCAATAAATAGATTACCCAACACATATAATAATTTTTCAATTCGGACTAGTAGTTCCTAAGATTACCTTACGACCTTACCTTACGTTCAACCAAACAAACAAACTCTTCAGCTTTATAATATTAGTATAGGTAGATAAGTAATAAGTATATAAATATAGATAGATGACTTGCTATTGCTAAATTATAATTTTTAAAAATAAATAATGGTCAAATAAAAAACACGTTCCTGAAATCTAAATTGTTTACCCCATATTCATCCAAATGATGTGGAGTAAAACGCATTTTGTATCTACATAAAATTACCCTGACAATAAGCAAAATTCAACTTATTTTCATAAAGATTTTTGTGCGGCTGCAGCCTTTGTCGTTGACGCGTATCACTCGTGTGTGTGAGCAAATAAACTTAAACGTAACATACACACGGCGACAAATCAAGCTATACATTTCCAGTATATTTTGACCTCTCACTGTACGAAAAATTTATCCAATGTGAGCTCGGCTAAAACTTGAAATGTACAGCTTGATATGTAGCCGTGTGTATTTACACAAAAAAGGAGTTTTTCTAGGTTAACGATGACGCAAGTCCGGCTTCCAGCTCTAGCATAATAGTTACAGATTTTGTTTCATATTGGCAGTAAACCGGCTCAAAACTCAAAATTATCATAATTGGTGTAAGCTTATTTCATGCGGAATGAAATGAGACTACTTAGTCAAGAGTCGGTCATATAAAATGAGTACAACAATATCGGAAACCATAGGAACATTTGTTCAAAATACTTACCTCAAATCATATTTCGGCTGTACATCTGGTCGGCATTGCAGGCAACGGCAATCGAAAGAAACTATACATCATATAAATAACACAATAAACCTAAAAAGTCTAGTTTTGAGCGAATACAAAAGCCAGGGTATCTCCCTGCCGGGGTCGCGTGATTGTTCGAAAGAGATACCATGGCCCCGGCACATGGGCAACTGAAGGAACACGGGTGGGTTTTAGTCAGTAAAAGTCTGACACGCCCTCCCGCTCCGCCCAGAGCGAGAGAAGTCATTTGATGATTTCTCATCCAAAAAAAAGGTAAGTATCTTCGGCAAAATCTAAAAAATCATCAAAGCGTCTTATTATCCACCGGTCGCGCCATGACATCGTGCAAGTAAGTATTATGCATGTGCATAACATTTACATTTTTGAGATTTCCAGGCCAGTTAATTAGGTAAGGGTAAAGGTGAGGGTTTGATTGGAACTGTAACATCCGTGGTCGATCTGAATGAGCGAAGCGAGTATACCACGGTAGTTTCTTGCACCTATTAGCCAGTGATTATTACAACTCGCTTATACTTTCCTCAATAAGGCAGATTAGGTTAGAACGGTGAATACTTATGAACCCACTCTTGCCATGAATGAGTAGAGTGCGCTTACTCATAAGATTAGCAAGTATTTAAGTCGAGCGAGCAAAGCAAGCTAATCCACGACACGACTTAGCTGGGTACACTTACATATGTCAATAACGAGCGAACCAAGCTCTCTTTTTTTGTGGGTGGGAAATCATCAAAATACGTCTCCCACTTTGGGCGGAGCGGGAGGGCCATGTCAGACTTTTACTGACTAAAACCCACCCGTGTTCATTCAGTTACCCATATGCCCATATGCCAGGGTCACGGTAACTCTGTCGAACAAATCTCGCGACCCTGGCAAGCATTGGTCGTGGCGGACCCCTTCAGTTATGCTGACTTCTCTTTACGGTGCGCGTGGATCACAACGCGCCGTCGACACAGGCCTGGCCCTTACCGGATGGCGAGCTACCCATTGCTCGCCGCTCGCAAGCTCGCGCCTATGATGGCCGGGAATCCGTGATTGACTCCCGACCCCCGGGGCGTCTCCTCCTGCGGTGGCTAGGGGCTCGAAGGCGCAGAGACTGCCTGAAGCAAGCTCCCTAACAAGAAAGCAAATGTAGCTATAATAGTTGACTGCCGAGCGACCGGAGCAAGCCATATAGTAGACGCCACGACTGAGCAACGAATGCTAACTCAAGTAATGCGCCAAAATGAGCCCTCTACAAGACCATGTAGATCGGAGCGGATTGAGGTCCACACGAGTGGGTAGAGCACTATTTCACATTTCGAAGAGTGAGCGAAGCGAGTCCCCATTACTTTACTTAGCTTTTATTGTAATGGGGACTCCCATTACAATAAAAGCGAGTTCAGCGACCCTACTTCAACTGCGAGCGAACGAAGCGACCACCCTTTCCAAGCTAGTGAGCTGCCTACGGCGACCCACTCCCTCGTGGCGAAGGTAAGCTTCACTCGCTCGTCTCAAAAGTCCCCGCCACGCCGCCGCCGCCGCGTCGCAATCGCTTGTGTTGGCTCGCTCTGTTCGCTTTTCTGGTGTTGCAAAGGAACACTCAATTGTGAAACGTTAGTAGAATAATAATAAATATCTGGATGACCGAGCTTGCTCGGTATTTTTTGGTAAATTGTATTTAAAATAATAAGTTTATGTTCAAGTTGATTATCGATAAAGTTGGTCATTGAAAACACGAATAAAACGACATTTTATAAAAATGAATCCTAGCTAGATCGATTTATCACCCCCGAAACCCCTTGTATACTAAATTTCATAAAAATCGTTGGAGCCGTTTCCGAGATTCTGATTATACAAGATTATTTTTAGGCGAGCAGCGGAATGTCGCTTAGCAACGCTGAATGTGCAGGGAGGTATAAAAGATAAGATGGATGAGGTGTGTGACATGGTGAAGGATAAAAGGATTGATGTGCTATGTGTGAATGAGACGAAAAGAAAGGGAGTGGACACGACTAAACACGGATCTCTGACCGCTATCTGGTCTGGTGTTCAAGAGACACAAAGAGCCTGTCAGGGTGTGGGAGTTGTCCTCTCCGAGCGAATGATGAAATGTGTGAAAGATTATGTTTGTGTGAGTCCTAGGATTTTATGGCTGAGAGCGAAGGTGGGCCTAAACCCTATCTTTATGCTGTGCGTCTATGCACCCGATATGGGAAGCTCACCGTCGGAGAGGGATGTATTTTGGAATAGCATAAGGGATCTAGTGAATGAATGTAGAGCAAACGAGAAGATTGTTATGCTAGGTGACTTTAATGGTTGGGTTGGTGTGAAGAGGAATGGGTATGAAAAAGTATTAGGTGCATTTGGGGATGACAGAGTGAATGAGAATGGGATGAGTTTGCTAGAGATATGTATAGAGAAGAATTTGTCAGTTATGAACACTATGTTTAATCATAGAAAAGTTCATAGGTATACGTGGGAAAGGCAAGACTGTAGAAGTATGATTGACTTTGTGATTGTGGATGAAAGATTAAAGAGTAAAGTGACAGATACTAGAGCATATCGGGGTGTTAACGTAGGGACAGATCATTATCTGGTGATGTGTCGGATGGATGGTCTGTTCAGACATTGGCGTCACCGAGTTCGAGTTCCTGTGACTGCACTTGAAAGAATAAAAGTAGAAAGACTGCAAGATTTGAAAGTAAAAGAGGAATACAAGCAGGAAGTAAAGGTGAAGACGGATAAAATATTTGATGATACGAATGATTATAGTATGGAGGAAGTATGGGATATTATGAAAAATAGTATGGTGCAAGTAGCCACAAAAGTATGTGGTGTAGCACGGAGAAAAAATGGTAATAGAATGAGTGATTCTTGGGTAGATGGTGATGTTAAACAGGTTGTGCGGAAGAAGAAAGAGGCCTGGCTTAATGTGTTAGCCTATAAGGCCCAAAATAGGGTGAATCAGGCAGCGAATGTGACGGATGGTTTGGAAAGAGTGAAAAGGAAATACTCCGAAATGAAAGTGAGAGTGAAAGAGATGGTAAAAATGAAAAAGCATGAAAGGCAAGAAAAGTATAACAGGAAGTTCTCTGATAACTTCAGGGCCAATGTTAAGCTGTTTTGGAAACAAGTAAGATTGGCTCGCGGAGTGACAGGAACATCGAGTATGAATGTTATAAGAGCAGAAGATGGATGTTTACTAAATGAAGAATGTAAGGTCTTGGAACGCTGGAAGGGATACTTTGAAAGTTTATTCAGTTGTCAGAACAGTGTGCAAGGAGTGGGCAACTGGGCAGATGCCAGTTTAGAAGACCCTAACTTAGAAGTACAAGAAGATAATGAAATAGGAATAGAAGAGATAGTACGAGCGCTGAAAGGTATGAAAGTTGGGAAAGCTGCAGGATATGACAGAGTGTCTGCTGAAATGCTGAAGAGCGGTGACGGGGTGGTAGCAAGCCTGTTGTGCCGGATCTTTAATATGTGTTGGAGATATGGCCGTGTACCGGATGATTGGTGTAAGGCTGTAATCGTACCACTATATAAGGGAAAAGGCTCACAGCAGGAGTGTAAAAACTACCGCGGCATTAATCTTTTGAGTGTTGTCGGCAAACTGTATGCGAAGGTTTTGATAAATAGAGTGATAGGAGTGACCGGTGAGAAAATATGGGATTTGCAGGCAGGATTTAGAGAGGGGATGGGCTGTATGGATCAGATCTTCTCCCTAAGGTGCATAGCCGAAAAACATCTGGCAAAGCACAAGAAAGTCTACTGCGCTTTCGTTGACTTGGAGAAGGCCTATGACAGTGTGTGCGGAGAAAAACTGTGGTCAACACTATCCATGTACGGTGTGGATTGGCGCTTGGTACGGGCACTGAAATCTTTATACAAGGATTCCAGTGCTTGTGTTAGGATAAATGGGGCATACACGAACTGGTTTTGCATCTCGAGGGGTGTTAGGCAGGGCTGTGTAGCGTCACCGTGGCTATTCAACTTGTACATGGATAGTTGTCTGACAGATTTGAAAGAGGGTGAGTGTGGATTGACAATGAGTGAGTTGCCTGTCAAATGCCTTCTCTACGCAGACGATCAAGTTCTACTTGCATCGTCAGCAGAACAGTTGCAAGACATGGTGACTGTAATGGATAAAGCATTTAAGATGAAAGGGATGAATATAAATGTGAATAAGACGAAGGTGATGGTGTTTGAAAGAGAAGAGAACGTATCGGTGTGTGATGTGAAAATAAATGATAAGAATGTGGAGCAAGTAAGTGAGTTCGTATATTTGGGGAGTCTGTTTACAAGGGATGGAAAGATTGATAAAGATGTGGAAAGAAGAGTGAATGCGGGAAATAAAGTAAATGGTGCTTTACATGCAATTGTGACCAACCAATTGATGTCCAATAAGGCTCGACTGGCTGTTCACAATGGTGTACTGGTGCCTACGCTTATGCATGGGAGTGAATGTTGGGTGTGGCAAAAGAAGCATGAAAGTAGAATAAATGCTGTGGAAATGCGTTCCTTGCGAAGCATGTGTGGTGTGACTATGAATGATAGGCTGAGGAATGATGTGATAAGAGAACGGTGTGGTTTAAAAGAAGATGTAGTGACAAAAATTGAAAAAAGTATGCTTAGATGGTTCGGTCATGTTGAGAGGATGAATGAAGGACGACTCACAAAAGGTATTTACAAGGCAGATGTGAGTGGAAACACCGGGAGGGGACGCCCTAGGAGGACATATAGTGACCTTATTGGTGATGTTCTTCAGAAAGGTTAGGTGCGTAGTACTCGCAACCGGCGTGTGTGTATGACCAATTGTATGAACCTTAAAGAGGCAAAAGGAGTGTGTAGAGATCGTAGCAGGTGGCGTTCCGTGGTTTCTGCCTACCCCCATGGGAAAAAGGCGTGATTGTATGTATGTATGTTTTTTAGTATATGCGAAACCTGAATATAGTTTGTTCAGAATCAGTAACTGAATCGATTCCAATATTTTTTACACCATGTTATATTTTGTACCAAAAATATTTAATGACGCTTCCAAGTCGCGGGGCCTTAGTGTTTTGTTTCGATTTTAAAATTATCATGTCTTTCTCGTACTCAAACGTCCATTACACGGAGATGGTACGTACACTAGCTGTTTGTGGTGATCTGCATATATTTTTGCGTGGACAACCAGGTAACTTATCAAGCTTATAACTTTGTGATTATTAATGATACAGTTTTGAATTTTTTTTCATAGATTCTTTACATAAAAATACTAGACCCGTGTTTCGGGTTTCGCATAAACAAAAATTAATGTTGTATATATACAAGAATTGCTCGTTTAAAGGTATAAGATATAATATAATATCTTAGGACAACCAACACAACGTTATCTGATCCCAAACTAGGCAGAGCCTGTATTATGGTAACCAGACAACTGATAAACAAATCCATATTAATATTATAAACTAGCTGTTACCCGCGACTTCGTCCGCGTGGTATTTAACAGCAACAAACAAGTTTTTCATTTGGTTTTTTTTTCGTAAGATCCAAATTTTTTTTCTAAAGTAAAAGGAGCCTAAGTTACTACTTGTTACATCAGCTATCTGCCAGTGAAAGTCCCGTCAAAATCGGTCCAGACATTTCAGAGATTAGCCGGAACAAACAGACAGACAGACAGACAGATAGACAGACAGACAAAAATTTAAAAAAATGTTTATGTTTTTGTATTTATTTGTCTAGATGGAAAAGTGTGTGTGTGTGTTTCACGGCAAAATGGAGCGGCGAATTGACGTGATTTTTTAAGTGGAGATAGCTGAAGGGATGGAGAGTGACATAGGCTACTTTTTGTCTCCTCCTAACCCCCCACTTCCCTAAAATGGGGGGTGGAACGCGCTAATCTTAGGAACTACTGGTTCGAATTGAAAACTTATTTTTGAGTCGGGTAGCCTATTTATTGAGGAAGACTATAGGCTATATAACATCACGCTACGATCAAAAGGAGCGGACCACCCACAAAAAACATGGATGAAAACTGGCAGGCTGCGATGCGACGGTAAGGGTCAGTAAGTATGTAAGTAAGTAAAAATTTATTTGCATAGATTGCAGGTACAGTAGGAGGTCAGGGGAGCAAATATTTGATGCGGACGAAGTCGCGGGCAGAAGCTAGTATACTTATATATTTCTAAATATATACGGACATAGAATATTTTTTATCCCGTTCGACCGTGTTCCCGCGTGACGTCACATACGCGTCAAAGAGAATACAAGTCACTATAAAACGTGGTATGACAAAAACGTTGCCTTCGAAGTACCAGCCCCCCTAGCCAAGTCACAAACGTTTACCGTTCTACAATCGGTAACGCCTCAGTGTCAGCAATTGTAGAAAACGATAAGTTGGTAGCCATGTTGAAGCGCCTGAGTCGGCCGCTCGTTCTACAATGTCTTTAGAAAAACGACACCTTATAACAAAGGATTTAGCGTTGAACATTGTAGAAACGATAAAAAATCATTCTATCATTTTGAACGATGTGAATTTGGCTACGAATTTTCTGTTTGTTTGTTCTAACCACGTGACTTAACGTTGAGCGACTACCGTTAACGATTGCAGATTATCAACTTGGCTAGTGGTGCAGGTGGTCATAACTTGGTATAAGCTAACCAAGCATATGAGTGTCAGCTTGAAAATGCTTACCAGATCACCACCGCGTACCAGGTTGTCAAACTTGGTGGGTTTATTACAACATTTATTGAATCTGAGGCGGAACCCACGACCTCAGTCTTAGTAGTCAGGGTCACTAACCACTAGACTAACAGGCCAGTCAAAACTCTTTACAATGAGATGAAAGGCTCTTTACATGTTTGTTTCTATTATGGTATGTATTTAAATATGAAAATATACTTTTGTCTTTGTTTAATTAATCGAATAAGTTGATTGTTACAAGACAACACATTAGCTGATAACTAAAGGGGTCGGCCCCTTACTGATCGCCGGACAAATAATCTCAATACATTTAGTAAGTAGAGTTGTATTGCTGATTGTAATGGTTATTATTCTGTAAATAATTATTTGTTACGGTCGTGAATCATATTTAGATCTACATGCAATCTGACAGACCTGCAAAATGCAATAAAATGAAAGCAATTTTGAATATCGCGGGCTTCAGTGGTAACACAAGATTCGAATTTCGCGGGCTACTTTTGAGCATGTAATCTGCATCTGTAATTTCTAAGATAATTATGGACTGTAATTTTTACTACCTGTCTACTGTGTTTTCTACTCACGAAGGTAAATAGTACTACTTTCAGAGTTTATTGAGATATAATTTTACTAGGTATTCTATCATATTTAGCATGGAGTTAGCATGTACCGTAGCCAAAATCGGCATGGGATTAATTCATTAAAATGAATGAATCCCATCCGATTTTGGCTACGGTGACTGTTGTGTATTCGTTACGAATGTTACAATTTTAGCTACGTGCCAAAAGATCCTTGCATTATATAATTTATGACAATAACACAGAAGTACAATATGTCCGAATAATATGTACAAATAATACAATCTTTAAAAATAAAAGCTAGGACGAGTTACCAACGGAAAAAATAATAAACGTCAACGTCGTAAAGGCAGTTTTTACTCTGTGCTAAGCGGTTACAATCAACAAAATCAACGAGGCAACCAACGTGTGTGCGCGATGTGTCGTCGTGGAACTTACTGCTGCGATATGATTGGTTGAAATAATCAGATTGTGTATCGCTTTCATTCCGCTGCTCTGTCTCTTTCTTTCGCGCCCACCAAAAAACCGACGAGTACGGTTTTATTCCTGTTGTAAACTTCGGATTCGAATTCAGTAATTTTCTGATACATTTGAAATAAAAACTCTTTAATTTCTTAAAGAACATAAGAAGTAAGTTTTGTATCGTTAATAATCTAAATTACAAAATGTAAATATATTTTCAATGAGATTATAACCTATAAAGGTTGTCGAAATTTGAAAGTTTTATCTGCCGCCGTCAATCTGCCAACTAAAGATTTATATAATACAAATTATGTTATTATATTATTCGGGTTTTGTGTATTTAATTTATTTTTTTACTTGTTCCTATGTGCTTGGATATCGCACTTTAACGTCACTAAACAATAAATTAACCCAACCCTGAGTCGCTGCTTATTGAAAAGCATTATGTTGCTAAATTGTAACTTAGTAAATTTCTAATAAAAAATATGAAACACTGATCAACTTACGCACTACATTACTGTAAACAATGTTGTATTTATTATTTTCAGAATGTCTGCCCTAATACATGAAAAGATTTGGTTGGAAAAAAATATCTATGGTGATGCTGAACGAAAATATTATGAAACATTATCAAAGGTTTGTACAGTTTTATCAGCTTACTTTCTTAGGACATAACCTATTTTGAAATGACAGTATTTACATTTTCGTAGTTAATTAAAACATTATGTTAAAACTTTGTAGGTCCAAGCTCCACTTTCAGTAGCACGCACTTCTTTGGCCAGTGAAGTTGCTAAGGCTAGACAACATATCAAAGACTCTTTAGAATGTGTGAGTAGTTTACTTATTACATTTAATTTGATTAATATTCACACATTGTCTTTCACTTTACATTTAAATAAAATGATTTTGGTTCATAGAACTTGAAATAGTCAAGAATGTTTTTACTTCTACAAAACAAAAGTTTACTAATTGAAAAACTAATTAATACTTACTAAATATTTCCAGATGGACAGTGTTGCTACTTTGGCAGGAGTTCCTAACCCAGAACTCACTAACAAAGTCAACTCACTGGAGAAAGAAAATAGTGATCTGAAGAAAGCTATAAATGACTTGCGTAATTTGGTCATTAGCCTTCAAGCCAGAGTAGAGACTTTGGAATCAACAGGTGGTGGTGCCAAGACTGAACCTTCCAAAGTGAGTTACTGTTCCATTTTACCAAAAATTTATATTGACCATATTTTAATAATTACTTTATTTAATAAATCTATTAGGCCCCAGCACCCAAGGCACCAGTTGCTAAACCTCAAGATGATGATGATGATGATGGTGTTGACCTTTTCGGCTCTGATGATGAAGAAGAGAGTGCAGAGGCTGCAAGAATAAGAGAGGAGCGCCTAGCTGCATATAATGCCAAGAAATCCAAAAGTTAGTAGAATAATTTTGTATTTGTCCCTGACTGCTATGCCGAAGGTCGTGGGTTCGATTCCCATCCAGGACAATGTTTGTGTGATGAGCACGATCATTTGTTCTGTGTCTGGGTGTAATTTATCTATAATATGTGTGTATTTAGAAATATTTAAGTATGTTTATCAGTTGTCTAGTACCCATAACACAAGCTCTGCTTAGCTTGGGACTAGATGGCGTTGTGTGATAGTTGTGGAATATTATTTAATCAATAATAACTACACATATAAAAGAAAACACAACTACACTCACCATATAAATAAAGCAACAAGATAAGTATAATAATATTGTTTTTACTCTTTGTTGTAGAGCCAGTTCTCATTGCAAAATCTAACATAATCTTGGATGTTAAGCCGTGGGATGATGAAACAGACATGGTAGCTTTGGAAAAGGCAGTAAGAGAAATTACTACCGATGGCCTCTTGTGGGGTGCAGCTAAACTTGTGCCACTAGCCTATGGAATTCACAAGCTACAGATTTCTTGTGTTGTGGAAGATGACAAAGTTTCTATTGATTGGTTAACTGAAGAAATTGAGAAAAATGAAGACTTTGTAAGTAAAATAGTCTTATTTTGCTAGCATACACATTTTTTTTTAACCAAGTAAATTAGCAATATGTATACCCTGTCTCTATCACAAAAGACAAAAAATTTAAACAAATAGGTACCTAGTCAAAAGCAGCTAATTGCCTTTGACTAGGTACCTATTTGTTTAAAAAAATGGAACAAAGTTTTTCATGGAACGTTTTTGTCGAGTTCCTACAGGGGACAGTTACAAAGATAAAACGAAGTTGGGATATCATTTTACAAAAAAAGAATCAGCTTCCAGTGGCAATAGAAACCTAATACTCAGTTTCCCGAACAATAATACGACTTATCAAAATTAAATTAATGTGAAAGCTGGGTGGCCACCAAATTCAATATATTTTTTTTTATCTATTGCAATTTACAGGTCAGTGTCAAGCTGTATGGTGAACAAAATATGATTCACGACCGTAACAAATATGACTTTACATAATGATATCCATTAATAACAACCATACAACCCTCTTAGAGTATTTAATTATATTGAATTACTATTTATAAAATAGTCAAAAATAGTAAAAAAAAATAAACAAATTCGAAGAATTTCGCAGGCTACCTTTGGGGCTTTCACCTTAACAATGACCAAATTTTGATGTTGATTTCGTTTTTAAATAAGCTTTTCGTAAGGAGCTGGACATTTAAGAAAATAAATATGAAGAAGCAGAAAGCTAAAAAATACAATTTTTAAAACAATAATAAATAATTGTTAGAGAATTACTTAAGATATAATGGTAAAACTTACGAAATTTTGATGAAAGTGGTTCCCTTAGTGAGTGATTGCATTAGAATTTTACTTGAACGGAGTGGTTATCATCAAATTTTTTGGAACATTTATCTGTATCAAAACGAAACTTTACACTTTTTTACTTTACCTTTACAATATGTATAATTTGAACTTGTTGAATATTATATGATGTCTGAGTATGTATCCTATGTTGATGCTATTTGTATGTTTTTCTTGTTACAGGTTCAAAGTGTTGACATCGCTGCTTTTAATAAAGTATAACAAGACCTTGTTAGGTTCAGTTACTTACAAAATGAACTGATAATAAACGTGCCTTTCTTTTTCAATGAATGCTGTTTTTATTCCTTGCATGATAAAATAATTTTGCCTGTTGTTAAATGTAAACTCAGCCACGTATTGTTGGTAACAGTTGCAATACAGAAATATCTTTATTGCTACAACATACATAAAGGCAGTGGCGTAGCGTGCCATCTCGGCGCCCGGGGCGGTAGGCCCATTTTGCCGGCCCCATTCAATACTTAATTAAAATTAAATTTCGAGACATCATTTCACAGGCAATGAGGTATGTTTTATTGAAGGCAAAATAGGATCAGCGGTTTCACAAACGGATTCTACGGGCTTTACGAACAGCGAAGTCAGAAATAACTGTCAAAATCAGTATTTGCAGCCAATTCTTGTTCAATTCAATCGACAATATAGCCAAGTTTGATAGTCTAGTGGAGCTCATAGTGGATCTGAGATCATTTTTGATTAGCTTCAACTTTGAAAAACTTCTCTCACAACCAGTGGCGTAGCGTGCCTCGGCGGGGCCCCGTATAAAAATTTGTTTGGGGGCCCTTAGGAAGGGTAACGATTTATCAAAAAAGGAAAAAAAAATGTTGGCATAAAATTAAAAGAAATATTTATTCATCATAATTATCTGTCTGTCACTTTTTCCAAAACTTTTATAAACAATTTAAAGTAAATAACTCTCTTGCCTTTTTTTTTCGGCAAACTGGAGGTAATACCTACATAATTTTACTGTTATAAGTACAATTTTAATAAGTTATTTTACCAAGTGTGTTGTATTTTTAAAAACGAGAAAACAAAAATATAATTTAAACGTTAGTGGTGCTCGATACGATATATATCGATATTTCGCATATCGATATTTTTTTGCTCGTGATATATCGGTTCAACTCGATATTATCGAATCATCTGATATCAATTAATACTATAGATACATTTCATTCGATATATCGTGAGAAAGTAAAAGCATATTGCATGTCAAGTAATTTTTTAGAAAAAAAAAAGAAAGGATGGAATAAACCTGAATCCAAAAACGAAACGCTCTGACACGAAATATTGAGGTATTCCATGAAGCACACCCAAACGAAGCACACCCAGACGAAGCACACCTAAAGTATTCCACTTAGCAAACCCGTAGGTGGGCTTCAAATAAAAATTTAAAATAATTAATTTCCTATTCCACGAAGCACACCTACGAATATCACTCGCATAGTGCGGGGACTAAGAAATAAAAATGTCGATAGAAGAAAATATGTATTATTTAATTAGACTAACTTAAGAGTATTCTTATTATTCACTAAACATGTACCTATAAGAAAACTTCAACATAGATCTTTATGGAAAACTATATTTGCAATGGTTTTGATATTTGTCCAAGTGTTTATTGTAATTATGAAACAATCTGTGATTTTTAATGTTAAAGTAGAGTATTTTTACAAGCTTTATATTAGCTTCACTTGTTTGTATGTTTGTTTGTAACCGACTCCTTATAGCGCGATTTTGACCCACTTTAAACAACCAGATTTCATTCAAACTTTGCACACCTGTCAAAGACCGATGACAATGCAATAATTTCATAAATTTGTGCCATTATCCTTGCCAGGGTTACCAGAACAGCAAAAAAACTGTCTTCGAAAACTACGCTGACATACGTTACAAACTACGCTAACATACGTCTCAAAATTCGAAACACCCTAAAAATAGAAAATAAATAATAATTTTAAAAAACTAAAAAACACGCTTCCATAGAAAACCAAACTAAAAAGTAGAAAATAATGAAAAAAAAAAGCGTGGGGTGCTTTTTAAGGTATTTTTTTATTGATATCACCCCACGCTTTTTTTTTCATTATTTTCTACTTTTAGTTTGGTTTTCTATGGAAGCGTGTTTTTTAAACTATTATTTTATTATTCACTAAATAAGAAAACTTCAATATACAGCATGTAACAAAAACCCTGTCCGATCCTTAAGGGTATTATTCGGCATCGTACTGCGTACATTATTACGTAACCAATTAATGGATTTGAGATTATTATTTTTCCCTTGTGAATATAATTAAATAAAAATAAAAAATGAAAACGAATCAAAGGCAACACTGATCGCTCGACAAAGTTCACGTGTTACTACGTACAGTTTTGTGTCAAAGAAGCCGCGATTTGTATGATCCTTTGTCATGAACCTGCTTTGTCGCGTGCCACCAAACAAACTTATAACGAAAGAAAATTACGCTAGGTCATACTTTATGCCTACGCGTAGGTATCAGCTGATATTGTTTTGTAGGCATAGTGATCCGGAGATTTAATCATGTTTATCAAGAAACAATTTATTGAATTAAATGTAGCCCGGATAAGGGCTTTTTTTAATATGATGTCCTTTGGGCAATGTATTTACTGACTGCAGGTTTCAGTTCTTTTGTTGTTGCATACTTCGGCGATCGTGCTCCACAAGTCCACCTCCAATACACATTCGACACCTTTTCACTAAATTTGCACGTACTCTTTGCAGCGCATTTGTGTCCGATTTAAGTGAGTCGAAAGCTGCCACAATTCGATCTCTGACTTCGATTTCCGAATCGCACTCTCTTTTATAAACAATTTGTTTAACATGACCCCATAAATAAAAATCCAGTGGAAAGGCTGATTGGAATACGAAATTGTTCGCGAAACGATAGCGGCACGTGATACGTACAGACGTCCGATCAAAAGCTATCTACACGAAAGACTGGCAATTGGCCAACAAGTAGCGCGCCGGTAGGCAACCAGTCGGCAACATCAAAGAGTCGAACGAGTGCCTACAACGCGGTACTATAGGGCGGTGGATCTTTGAAATAAAAATAGGTAAAAATAACAAGATTTTGCCGGCGGGTGGAGTGTTGTTAACTTATGAAAATTTCCCATATTCACTGTTATATTTCGCATGGATTATAAAAATAAAAAATCAATTACCTTTTGTTTTTTTTTAGATACATTTATATATCATTTTTTCTAGTACGTATCTTGAACGAGGATTACGCCTTTATTGGATCGGACAGGGTTTTTGTTACATATTGTATATCTCTATGGAAAACTATATTTACAATGTTTTTGATATTTGTCCAAGTTTTATTGCATAATATGAAACAATCTATGATTTTATTAAGAGCACAAAAAAGGAAAATAATAGAAAAATAGTTAAAAAATAAAAAGTAATATTTTTTTTGGAAAGATAATTATGAGACAATCTGTTATTTTAAATAGTAAGATAACAAAAATGACAAATATTGTGTCACATTATTATAATGAAACTGAATGATGTTAGAAAAAAAAATAAAACAAACAGCAACAACACAACAACAGTCTTTTAAATAATAAATATTTTCTTCTATCGACATTTTTCTTTATTAGTCCCCGCACTATGTGAGTGATATTCGTAGGTGTGCTTCGTGGAATAGGAAATTAATTATTTTAAAAATTTTATCTGAAGCCCACCTACGGGTGTGCTAAGTGGAATACTTTAGGTGTGCTTCGTCTGGGTGTGCTTCGTTTGGGTGTGCTTCATGGAATACCACGAAATATTACTCTGCGTGAGTAATATTTATTATAGTTTAGTAGTAAAAAACAATATATAATTTGTGGTAGCTAGCTTCTTTGTAAACGTATTGTAATAAATCCTATAAAATAACAATAATAGAGTATATTAATAGATTGATTACAATTAGGTAGTCTGTTTAATTTAATGCAGTTTACGACACACAAAATAAAAAAAGTCTGTATATTGTTATACAAAAACGATATCAAAGTCTGCCTGCTATTTATTTGTATAGAAGAAGCAAGCTGTGGCAATTATTATATGGCATGGTTTGTTTGACACAGAATATGATTCATACAGTAAGTATCATGTGATTTTAAACACTATGTCAAAGATTACTATTTTAATAACAGAAAATAATAATAGAATAACTAAAAACTAAATATTGGGAATTTAATACAAAGACATATTCATATTAAATTCGCAATATTTAGTTTTCATGCAACTGCACTCAGAACGTTGATGATTACCAAGCTAAAAACGTCGAATTTTTCTTAGTTAATAAAATTTTGTTTGGAGAGGTTTAGAAAACAAAATTGGGATTTAAGTAAATAAAGTTGGTTTGTGTCTTAATTCTAGCTGTTTGTACTCATATTTCTGTTCCCTTTTTAATATTTTTTTATTATACACTAGATAAATACAAATTACTTACGATATATCGAAAATATCGATATATTTGTACGTTATATCGCAAAGTATCGATACAACATTACGATATATCATATCGAAAAAACATCGATACTTTTTATGCATGAACATCTCTATTAAGCGTTTGATGCGAGAAATGAGCCACCCAGTAATAGAGATTGACGCACCATAATCGATAAATCAGGTCGGCTATTTTACGAGTGCGTCTGCTTCGAATGCTTTCCGTGTGTTTCTTATTGTGCAAGTTGTTTAAAATATACGTTGTTAAATTGTCAAATTGTGTTATCTGAGCAGGACGACTTTACTAGAGCGGAGATGAGTTTATTATTGACTTAGGTGACTGTTCATCTTTGCCAATGCAATCTGACAACGAATTAGATTAAAATGATTTTTATGAATTGTTGTGTTTTTCTTTTTACATCCATAATCTTTATTAGAAATTATTTATAATTAACCACATCAATTTAAAAAATAGATTAATGTTCAATTGCAAACCTTCTCGATTTTTGCTAATAATCGAATTCATTACGCAAAGAGACCTCACTATTTAAGTCACGTGACCAAGTGTCACTGTACTCATCCTATGTGAAAAAGACTATAAACGGGGAAATCCCGCAGCCTGCGATAACCGATGTAGGGTGTTGCCAGCTTTAGAACGCACGCTTTACGCGGAAAAAAAAATTGGTTTTAGTGACTTTTTACATTACTGAAAAAAAAATTGGAACGTTTTTATTAATTTTTGCTTATGCACTTCGGGGGCCCCCCTGGCCCGGGGGCCCCGTATAATTTATACGGCAGATACGGCGGTAGCTACGCCCCTGCTCACAACTAGCGACACTAAATGCCAAAGTACGAACGAACACAACGACACGACACGACACGTATACGTGTCGTGTCAAGATGACTATATTTGGAACCGAAATTCCCAGATTCAGTTTTTGAATGAACTGGACACTCCAGTGGTCCTTTGCCCCTTATATCTTCCTCTGATTCAGAACTGGCGACAAACTGCTGGAGACGCTTCCGCTCCATCTGAAACTCGTCCATGTCGATGTCTTCTAATACATGGGAAAGATCACACTCATACTTGCTGTCCAAAAGTTTCGCTGGCGTCAAAAATCCAAATGATGTGAACACCTATCGACGGAGTTCCTGCTCGTGAGACAATGCTGCATCTGCGGATTTATAGCCATGCATGCGTTTTTACCTGCGAATTCTTCGTTTTGAGTTAGATTCCGAGTTTTTCGCAGAGAGTCTTAGCAAAGTCGAGTGCAGCTTGGACGAAACGGTCTCTGCTTTCCACTACAAGAGCTTTTAAAGCGCAGAGTTTCTGAGCAAACTTATCCACACTCAGTCCTCGTTGCTGCAAGTAAATCTGTGCGTTATCTAATTCAGGTAGCACTGCAGCCCAAAAGCCAAGAAAAGTGAGGAAGTTGAATGACTGCATCACTATCAGAAGAAGACTGGCTACCGATCTTGTTTCGGAAGTTTGAGATGAATCCGTCAATTCTTCCAGTACCTCAAGAAATCCTCAAACTTATTTTTAAGCGTCTTAACAGCTTCATGTCTAGCGCTCCAGCGCGTTTCAGTGACTCGTTTCACTGCTTGACCTGTGACGGCAACTGAAACTGGGACTCTTGCTCCCAGCTTTATCTTTGTCAGGTGTTCCATTAGAAGAGGGTCATATTTAGCTAGGAGGTGCACTAACTCCAGAAAGTTCCCGCGATTGCCACTATCATCTCCTCGAATGTCTTCTCGATATCCTCTGAAAGCCAGATTCTGTTTGGCTAAGAACTGGATAATATTCAACAACCGGTACAGTACATCCCTCCACTTCTTCTCCTCACTTTCGAAAACTTCTTGTTGTTTCTGATCGATGGTTGCTAAACGGTTCAGGCGAACTTCCAACTCCTTCCATTTTAAGAAGCTCTGCTCATGGTCCAGGCTGTTCTCATGGTCTCAGATTCTTGGATTTAGCTTCCACCATTTGTTAAATCCTTCTTCAGATGCGAAGTTGGAGCCGGAATTGCCAAACAGCTTGCAACAGAAACAATGCAAGAATTGCTTCAGAGGCGATTACACCATCCATGTTCGGAGAACCTTTTCGCCGTTAGATAATGGTTTGTAGAACCATTCCATGTGTACATTCCAATTCGACAATAGCGGAATGCACCCTTACGGCCTTACTCCTTACTCACTGTTTACGAATTCACGGAAATCAGCCGAGAGCGTCAACGACGAATCGGGCCGTAGCTGGGGGGGGGGGCCTTGTGGGGCAATGCCCTACCTTGAAATCACAATGCCCTACCTTAAAAATACCAAAAACGAAGATATCCTATTAGAATTGGATTGTATGTTTATAGTTTTAGATAAAAAATTGTAGCAATAGGTATCCAAACTTTTCCGAACATACCACAGTTTGAGACATTCATTTCATATTATTATAATTCTTTTCTCTGTGTATAGATGGCATTTGAAACGCCATCACATGAAGCAATGGGTCTATTTAATTATAATATGCCGATGCAGAGAAAAAATTCAACCGTCTTGTTCGCTTGTTCTTTATCATTGAGGATTTCAAAATCAAAATCAAAAGTCATTTATTCAAACTAGGCTGAGAGTCAGCACTTTTTGAACGTCAAAGTTACAAAAGACAGTCCCCCCAAAACGCCCGCCCTTCGACACTTCCTAGTGCTTTAGCTGGGAAGAAGAAGTGGCGGAACAAACTCCCCAGCAGCACAGCTGTCTGTTAAGTTAGAAGAACTTGATTCTATACAATATCGTGTAAGTAATTAATATTATAAAACAAAACAAAACATACATTATTCGCCATATGTCAGCTAGCACACGCCAATATACGAACAAAACATTGAAAAGTAAACTCAAGCTGAAATAAATAATAAAACAAAATCGTAAACAGAACGTAAAACTTAAATAAAGCCTCCAGGCATAAAGGGCGTGCCCGCTTACATATTCAACGACGCAAAATGATACATATACATACATTGATGCATGTAGCTAAGTTGAAGTTACAATAGTTAAACTAGGACCTCCGGAGTAAAAATAAAATAACAGTTAATACAAATAACAATAACAAAAACCATGGTCAGCAAGTCGACCAGTCACCACAAGCAGCACCCGTTCACGAGCATAACGCAAAGGTCAGCCATTACCCCCCTCGCCATATTTGAGGGAAGGTGGTAACCCGACTCCCGACGCTACCGCAAGCAGTGACATCTAAGGGAGCATGACGAACTTGCTGCCGGTTGGTCAGGCTAGAATATTATGAACAGCTGACGAGGTCGCTAGCTAACTACATGTTGCAATACAACTCATTTAAAATCATTGTAATGAGTAGATTATGTCCACAATAAGTGAAATTAAAAGAAAATAAAAAATAATTAACAAAATCAGTTAAATAAAAAAAAAATAAAAAAACAATTATATGAAGTACCCATATAAACTGTCAGTAGGAAAGCTAATTCTGCATTGAAAGAACATAAACATTGCCTTGAGTTAATCACAGCGACCAACTATTCTTATCGTTTAAGTAGTCGTTGATAGAATAGTATGCCTTTGAACAAAGGTTGGATTTTACTTTAGCTTTAAACTCATTAAACTGCAATCCTTTTATAACAAGTTTGCAAACTGCAAACTTGTTATAAAAGGTAATACCAAGACCAACAAAAGAATTATGAACCTTATGAAGCCGGTGAAAAGGAGCACGTAGTTTGTCCTTATTTCTAGTATTAATGTTATGAATATCACTGTTTTTAGTGTACAAGTGTATGTTTTGCCTAATATATAAGATGTTGGCGAAGATGAATTGTGATGCCACCGTAAGAATACCAATATCTTTAAATAAATCTCTCAGAGAAACTAGCACCTAGTTGGTAAATCGCTCGAACAGCTCGTTTTTGAAGAACAAAAATATTTTGAATGTCCGCGGCTTTGCCCCACAGCAGAATGCCGTAGGACATTATGCTATGAAAATAACTAAAATAGACTAATCGAGCTGTATCAACGTCCGTGTACTGTCTAACTTTCCTTACGGCGTAGGCGGCCGAACTGAGCCTTCCCGCTAGGCTTGATATATGTGATACGCCACTGAAGTTTGGCGTCTACTGTTATGCCCAGAAAAACTGCCGAGTGTACAGTATCAAGCACCTGATTATTTAAAACGACATTGGGTCCCAGATTCCTAACATTCGGTAAGGCGAACTTTATACATTTCGTTTTCATAGCATTAAGAACTAGGTTATTTGTGGTAAACCAATCCGTAGCCATTGAGAGCGCACTGTTCACGTCGTCAAAATCTTTTCTATTCCTGTCTACTTTAAAGATAAGTGAGGTGTCATCAGCAAATAGTACAATGTCACAGATATTCTTTAAATAGAATGGTAAGTCATTAATGTACACTAAGAATAAGAATGGACCCAGTATTGAGCCTTGAGGTACACCTAACTGAACTAGTAGCCCGGAAGATTTTACACCATTGACATCTACACATTGGTGCCTATTTTGTAAATAAGAACTTATGACATTGAGAGCTTCGTTTTGAACACCGTAATGACGTAGTTTACGCAAAAGTGTGTCATGGTGAACGCAATCAAAAGCTTTGGAGAGATCACAGAAAACTCCGATAGCATTTTGCGAGTTCTCCCATGCGTTGAAAATGTGTTTCAGCAGAGCAACACCCGCATCTGTTGTCGAACGACCATTTAACCTTTTGACCGCCAGAGTCCAAAACGTGCCCAGCACGCCACGGTCACGATACCGTGACAGACTTTTAAACGTAAATAAAACTCATAAAACAACATTGTTTTTTTTATTTCCTTTGCTAAATATGTTCCTTGACTCATCCTAATTTATATTAGTTGAGCTTGTTTCTTTATATTTCATCCATATTAACATAAGATGGCAAAAACGAACACCAATTATAAAGTTCGAAAAACATAGTGCCCTCAGCGCCACAGTCATCCTATCATGACACGTAGAGATGTAGCTAGCAATCAATTTAACAAGAATATCGACTTCGACGGTAACCTACGTTATATTTAATTTCTTTAAATTTTTCAACAATAAATAAATAAAACTTCTTATATTGAATTTGAGTGATTCAGGAGTCATGAAAATTATGTAAATATTATTAAAATACTGAACTATCTGCTCATTAAATGTCGGTGTCAGTTGATTATCGATAAATTATAATAAGTGTAATGCCCATCTCCACCATACTGTCATATTGTCTGTGCCGAGCGCCAGAGTCATCTAATCGTGACAATCCTATGACGTCACATGTGGTCGATTTGTAAATAGAGCTGTTCCTTTACTTGTATCAGTAGTTTGTTCTCATTACTTTATTATTCTGAACGACTTTTTTTGTGCGTGGAAATCATCAAATGACGTCACACGCTCTGGGTGGAGCGGAAGGGCGTGTTCGACTTTTACTGACTAAAACCCACCCGAGTTCCTTCATAGACTACAGGCCCATGTCAAAAAATGGATGGGTCATATGAACCAGCAGGTGACGTATATAGGACGATATAAGAGCATAAAATAATAAGATTCAGCACTATGCCGTCACTTGTAAGCTGTCCAACTGAGTGCTGGTGAGAATTCAAAAGTGCAGGTAGAGTGAGTACATTTTGGTCATATATTTTTGTACGGCATTTTTACCATCGATAGATCCATGAAAAATAATAAGAAAGCGCGCAGTGCCGTAAAAAAATGGTGCGCCACAACTCGGTATTTTTTTTTGATTTCTGACAATTTCTAGGGTAAATTTGGTCATTTCATTCTGTACGGCATCAGTTTCATACTGTTTCAATACAGCTTCTAATCCATTATTCCGTAACGCCGTACAAAAATCATGCGACAAAGGGAAAAAATCGAGGGTTGTAACCCCCTCTCTTTCCGTGGTCCGGGGGGTGATTTGAAACAATATAAAATTAATTGATTTTGAAAGTATTTTATGCATTGATAATATTTTTTTACATGCCGTACGTTTTCGTTGGTCCAAAGGCTTGTAGGGTTCAAAGTGTTCCGACACAGATATTCTCGTCATATATTATTATTAGCTAATATGAAACAAATCCTAGTAAATGTGGGCGAGAATCAGTTCAATGTCGATCGCAAAATATGGATGCAACTCGGAACCGGTAATCACGTGAAAAACATTGACGTTTGTGCTGTGTACAGAGACTTGGGCGAAAAGCTCTGTTCTTCATTGGCTGCATTCCATGCTTTTACGGGATGCGATTTCAATCCCGCATTTTATAGCGAGGGTAAAAACAGACCATTAAAAGTATTGGAGAAATCTGGGAAGTTCCAAGACGTTGAAATACGGCATAATACGTTTGTTGCAAATCCACTGCTCATGGAAAAAAATTTCAATGTTCTGCAAGAATATGTATGCGTTTTATACAAAGTAAAAGCAAGAAAAACAGTCAACGAAGCAAGATGTATCATATTCGATAGGATTTAAGTATACACCGAAAAGCTGTAATGAAGCTTTCAAAAAGACAACTATGAAATTGGAAGTAACGTCGTTTCCCCCTTGTTTCCGGGAGTTAAAACAACATATGAAGAGAAGTACCTACATAGCACAGATTTGGTGTAATGCCTACAAACAAATACCGTCGACCTTGTTACCAATACTGCCGTCATCATTATTAAAAAGGGCACAACTAGCATTTTGTAAATGTTGAGAAAATCGATGTTAAAATATTTTTTGCATTAAGTATGTTAAAAAAAACACGACTGACCTATGTTTTTCGAAATTGTGTGAATTTAAATAGTTGTATATATATAGTACATATAAGACTATAGCAATATTTTTTATTATTTTTAATGCATAATTACATAACAGGAGCAATATTACAGTTAAAAGGCATATACAACCAAATGTGCCTTTTCAATGTAAAATGTTACATTGAAAAGGCACTTTTATTCAATTGTGCCTTTTTACATATTATTAAAATAGATACATACAGTAAAATATTAGAATATATTATATTTTATACTTCTTGATGAATAAAAACAATCTTATTGTGCACTTTCTTGTGTTTTTGCAGTGGGACGTGTAAATAACCTTGACCCCTCACTTCATCTTCGTTCATAGATGTTTAGTAGTAAAGGCATAACCGCCAGTGTGCAATTTTTTTAAACGCTTTATTTATAAAAAATTAAGGCATAGGGTAAATAGTAAAGACATAACTGCTAGTTGTGACTTTTCTTCTTCAATAATTGCTAGGGTGTTGGTATAAAAAAAAATAAGCACAATTGCCACATATAAGCCTTTTATATTTGACGTAAGCCAATTACGCCTTTTCAATTAAATATATTAAAAATATAAAGGTGAAATAAAAGGCATATCTCACAATGTGCCCTTTTCCTGGTTAAAAACTTTAAAAATGTTGCAGTTGTGCCCTTTAAGCTTATGGTATCTCTGTTATTTTTTTTGCTAAAAAAAAAAAAAATTTGGCATATAGGCTTTTTTTCCTGATTCCGGTGATATATACAGAGTGATTGGAAGATGGGTGCAAAGCTTTAAGGTGAAGATAGTATAGACAATTTAGAACAATTTAAGCCATGGTTGTCTTAGACGAAGTCTTACCAAATTTTTTTAACCAAATTTTTAAGTTTTTTTTTTTTCGGAAATTCTCAAAATTTAATGTAAACTGCATAATTATGGCCAAATTGAATGATAAATGAATTAATTTTTTATTTATTTAATTAAAGTAATGTGTAAGCAACCAAGCAAAACATGTTTTAGGCTTCTGTGTCATTAGACATTTTTTTACAGATATTTAAAGCTCAGAAAAAAATAAAAAATTTGTACAATACGTCTTTTAAACCTTATTTTAAAAAAAAAGGAGGGTGCTTTTTTTGTTCAAACCTTTTTGAAGACATGCTTGATAATCGCTCTTACTTTTGAGGTATCATTTATGCGGATATCTTACAAATTATTGAAATTAGGACCTACAAACCAATTCGAGGGAGAAATTTTAAATTTTAGGCAGTCTAACAAAACACAAAATTTTTGCTTAAAAGAATACTTTATGTGCTCCAAATGATAACATTGTTCAATTCTAAGAATTTTTGGCACATGCAGGAACCAATTGAGGGGAACCCATTGAGGGGATTCTCTAAACAATGGCCACCGAGCGCGGTGCGACGGCATTTCCAGGTAGAACGCCCAATGAATAGCAAAAAGCGATAAGAGTTGGTTTTACAGCAAAATGGTCTTAGTTACTGAGGCAACAAAGTCGTTTTTCTTTAGTCAGGGTCAGTTGGTCTGTGATGAAGCCGTTACATCTTTTACTTATTAGTCAAACTACTGCCCTTGTGAGTGGACGTTGTCGTGTTGATTCACAATTTACCGTGTTCAGTTGTAGCCCTTTGCGTTCCTGCACGTGTTGATTTTTGACTTAATTGTGTTGAGTTGACATTTAGTGCGCTCCTACGCCGTTTTTCTTAATTGTTAAGTGACTATGGCTACTTTTTCCAATCAAGAATATGCGGATATCGTGTTTATGTACGGTAGAGCAGACGGCAATGGATCTTTGGCGCGACGGATGTATCAAGAGCGCTATCCGAATCGCAGGATACCGAATGTCCGAGTGTTTTACAACACGTTTCGTCGTCTTGCCCAAGATGGGTTTCACCGCGTGGAACCTGGAGTCAACCCGGGCAGACACGAAACTGCCGTCGACGAAGACATTTTAGCAGCATTTCAAGCGGATCCTACTACCAGTACTAGAGCAGTAGCTCGAAATTTAAACATTTCTAAATCGAAAGTGTGGCATAATATGCACCAAAATGATAAGTATCCGTTCCATGGCAGGAGTGTGCAAGGTCTAGTAGAGCAAGATCCTCAAAGAAGAATTCAGATCTGCCGTTTCCTCCTCAACAGAGACATCGAAGATGCGTGGTTTCTGAAATCAATCTTGTGGACGGATGAAAGTAAATTTTCAAGGGAAGGTATTACAAACTTTCACAACATCCATGAATGGGCCGACGCAGACAACAATCCACATTTTAAGAAGCAGGTGTCATTTCAGATGAAATTCTCTGTGAATGTATGGGCTGGAATAATTGGCAGAACATTGATTGGGCCCCACTTTTTGCCTGATCCATTGAATGGCGAAAATTATTTGCAATTTCTGCAAATTGATTTACCACTGCTGGTAGAGGAATCAGGTATCCCGATCTTCGAAAGAGACCGAACAGTCATCTTTCAGCAAGACGGCTGTCCAGCGCATTGGACTTTAAATGTAAGGGAACACCTCAACAATTGCTTTCCTGATAGCTGGATCGGCAGGGATGGACCCATCCCTTGGCCCGCTCGCTCCTCAGATCTGACGCCGTTGGACTTTTTCGTGTGGGGCCGGGCCAAGGAACTGGTGTATAACAACATAGAAATAAACACTAGAGAAGAATTGATACAAAGAATAAATTCAGCGTTTGAGACAATGAAGCAGGAGATGATGTCGAAAATAACGACTACAGAAGTTAGAAGACGGGGCCGTGCTTGTATTAGGAATCACGGCCGTCATTTTGAACATGAAAAATAAATAATTTTAATTCAAATGTTGTTTTAATTAGTCTGCCTAAAATAAAAAAAATTCTCCCTCAAATTGGTTTGTAGGCCCTAATTTCAATAATTTGTAAGATATCCGCATAAATGATACCTCAAAAGAAAGAGCGATTATCAAGCATGTCTTCAAAAAGGTTTGAACAAAAAAAGCACCCTCCGTTTTTTTTTTTTTTTAATAAGGTTTAAAAGACGTATTGTACATTTTTTATTTTTTCTGAGCTTTAAATGTCTGTACAAAAAATGTCTAATGACACAGAAGCCTAAAAGATGTTTTGCTTGATTGCTTACACATTACTTTAATTAAATAAATAAAAAAACGAATTCATTTATCATTCAATTTGGCCATAATTATGCAGTTTACATTAAATTTTGAGAATTTCCGAAAAAAAAACTTAAAAATTTGGTTAAAAATATTTGGTAAGACTTCGTCTAAGACAACCATGGCTTAAATGGTTCTAAATTGTCTGTACTAGCTTCGCCTTAAAGCTTTGCACGCATCTTCCAATCACCCTGTATAACTCAATTTCATGAAAAATGTTAGTTGTGCCCTTTTTTGTTAAAACGGCAGAATAAGCTATGGATGGATTTTCAATGACGGTCGGTACGATTTCGATTGGTTCCACGGCAAGGAATGCCCCCAAAAAGTCAGTGACATAATGGAACCAGAGGGGTAATTGCGGAACTTTTTATCGGTAGGAATTGGTTTAATATTCATAGTTAAACAACATTCATTGCGTTATTTACGTTGCTGAGCCGACAATTTATTCGAACAAATGACGCAATGGCTTAGAAATAATCTTCAATCCCATTCAGATTCTGATAAAATGTGCGTTTCGCAATTAGGGTGCAGATGAGGAATCAGGCGAAGAAATTGATGACGTCATAGGTAAATAAATAAATCTTTACATCTTTAATCTGTACGTAAGACTTTGATTTTGACAAAAACTTATTCCTGTTTCAGAAAATGATAGAGAAGATCATTCGGACGTCGATGAAGACGTCGCGTTGATTCCGATAACAACTCAGCGGCTGATTCCGATACTGAATAAATTAAAATAAAAACCTTATTTTGTATTATCATCTTTAAATATATCGATTTTTTCTAAAAAATAGTTGTTTTATTTATTCACATCATTACAATGAAACAAATCACTTTTTCATCCCACCATCTCGGAAAGAGTATTTTTAATCTTCAATATCTGAGTGGAAAAGCCGTTTTTATTCTCTAGAGGATAAAGTAAATTGAATTTAGAACATCGTGTGCACTAAGTTTGTGATAGTGCACACGATGTTCTAAATTCAATTTGAAGATTAAAAATACTCTTTCCGAGATGAGGTGGAATGAAAAGTTACGTGTTGCACTCGAGTGCAAAGATTTTTCACCTCGTGCTCTTTTGATTCCCTCGCTGACGCTCAGGATTCTAATTTTGAATCACTCGCTGCGCTCGTGATTCAATTTTAGAATCCTTCGCTTGCTCGGTCATCAAAATTGAGCACGCGGTTAAAAAGCAACTTTGCACTCTTGTATAACAAATAACTAATATACATGTATCAAATCAATAATGTTTGAAGTATATATTAAACAAAAAAGTATACAAAACTGTTGATACTGGGATTTACAGTTTCAATTCTTGGTTATTATATACACACCCTTTCACTTCAGTTAGACGTCATAATGATTTTATCATATTATCAATTGTTCTCTTCAAAAATATGTTAATACCGTACAGTATCAGATGGCCATAAAGTACTACACCCTTAAAATTGTAGCGTCATTTTATCAGCCTAAAAGATATGGTCTGCATTAAAATGTACGGCATCATTTTTTCCTAATTTATTTATCTTAATACTATTTAATCAAGGGAAAAATGTAGAAAATTGCTATATTTTATTAATCTATGAATATTTAAACTTTTGCAATAATTTGAAAAAAATCCGTTTTTGTGTTTCTCTATAGTTTTTTTTAGAACAGTTTCTTTTGAACGGCAATACTATATAACAATTGTATTTTACAATATCATGTTAAAAAAAAGTTGCCGTTCAGAGTCAATTGATTTTACAGCTTTTTTAAATGAAGTATACCATGAAATTAAGATACTTATTAATATACAATCAAATGAACAAAATTTTTGTAACGGCATTATTTTTATAAATAATTTTGAGTGCTAGATAATGTTTTGGAACCGAAGCCGTACTTTTTCAAATCACCCCCCGGACCACGGAAAGAGAGGGGGTTGCAACCCTTGATTTTTTCCCCTTGTCGCATGATTTTTGTACGGCGTTACGGAATAATGGATTAGAAGCTGTATTGAAACAGTATGAAACTGATGCCGTACAGAATAAAATGACCAAATTTACCCTAGAAATTGTCAGAAATCAAAAAAAAATTACCGACTTTGTGGCGCACCATTTTTTTACGGCATTGCGCGCTTTTATTATTTTTCATGGATCTATCGATGGTAAAAATGCCGTACAAAAATATATGACCAAAATGTACTCACTCTATCTGCACTTTTGAATTCTCACCAGCACTCAGTTGGACAGCTTACAAGTGACGGCATAGTGCTGAATCTTATTATTTTATGCTCTTATATCGTCCTATGTACGTCACCTGGTGGTTCATATGACCCATCCATTTTTGGACATGGGCCTGTAGTCTATCAGTGCTTAGCCAGGGCCACGGTAACTCTTTCGAACAATTCACAAAAAATCTTTTTGTGTTGGGTAGCCTATTTATTGAGAAAGGCTATAGGCTATATAACATCACGCTATAACTAAGAGGAGCGGAGCAGTAATGAAAAATGTTGCAAAAACGGGGAAAATCGCACGGGTAGGCGATTTGACGCGACGGGAAGGGTCGGGGGAACAAGAAATTTAACGCGGATGAAGTCGCGGGCATGAGCAAGTAAAAAATATACATATATAGTAATTTTTCAATTCGGACCAGTAGTTCTCGGGAACTACTGGTCCGAATTGAAAGAGTTTGTTTGTTTGATTGAATGCGCTAATCTCAGGATTAGCGCGTTCAATCAAACAAACAAACTCTTCAGCTTTATAATATAAGTATAGATATAGTAAATAGTAAATATATAATATATAGTATAGATATTATTCATAAATATCGGATGCGCACCTCTAGTGCAGAAACGGGCGTGTCATCATACGGTGACAAGAAAGTACGTCATGACCGAACATATTGCTGTGATAGTATTCTCTTGCTTTTATCGACTGTTGTTTTGAATTGTGCATTTAACGCCGAAACTGTGACACATGTCGTATCATTTCTGTCATGAAAGACAAAGCGGGATGAAATAAAACTCCTTTATTATACAAGATTATTTTTAGTATATGCGAAACCTGAATAGTTTGTTCAGAATCAGTAACTGAATCGATTCCAATAATTTTTACACCATGTTATATTTTGTACCAAAAATATTTAATTACGCTTCCAAGTCGCGGGCCTTAGTGTTTTGTTTCGATTTTAAAATTATCATGTCTTTCTCGTATTCAAACGTCCATTACACGGAGATGGTACGTACACTAGCTGTTTGTGGTGATCTGCATATGTTTTTGCGTGGACAACCAGGTAACTTATCAAGCTTATAACTTTGTGATTATTAATGATACAGTTTTGAAAATTTTTTCATAGATTCTTTACATAAAAATACTAGACCCGTGTTTCGGGTTTCGCATAAACAAAAATTAATGTTGTATATTACCTGTATAGTAACCTTTTATTAAAAATGTACTATATGTATATATATACTATAGTATATATAAATATACTATATGTTAAAAAATAAATGGTTAGTGCTTTATCGATATAATTTCGAACTCACTACTATTTTGTAGGTATTAAAGGACGAATTTATAGCTTGGCGCTGAGGGCACGATTTTGCTTTTTTGTCATGGCGCTCAAAAGCTTAATAGCTGTCCTTAGATCCATGCTCATGTTCTGTCACAGAAATTATTTATCTATGAATAGCTATTGAATGTAGGTACATCACTGACCTAGCAGGCGCGGTCCGAGGATCCTAGGGGTCATGACCCCCCCAAAGAGTCAAGAGCCTGTATGATACATTCTAGTTTTAAGTAAGTTTGTAGTCTTGCAGTCTACATTCTCTTGATACTTGAGTTTTTCTTTATAGACCGACCAACCAAATAATACCTACCCGGTTCTTTTGGAATAATCAAAAGAAAATCTAACCTATCCGAGGTGGGCAAAAATGTTCGAGCTCGCTCTTACATTGTTACTATGTAGTATAAATGTAGAGTGGAGGTGGGGTGATGTGTGTATATGTGTGAGTGTGTATGTGTGTGTGCGTTTGGTTGTGTGTGTGTATGTGTGTGGGTGTGTATGTGTGTGTTTACCGTAAATATGATACCATAAGTTGCTCAGTTTCTTGATAAGACAGGGATTTAAGCCAGTCAGACAGTTTTCTCTTTAGCAGACTTTTAGTCATAGGGTAAATACTAAATCTTATATTTATGTCGTTGTAAAGTTTAGAGCTGATATGATTGAAGTGGCGACTAACTAAGGCTAATCTGCAAGGCTCACTCTTACAAACTCTGTCGGGACGCCCGTTTCTTTGTTAGAGGCTGAGGGACGTAAGGCAAAAGCAGGTGTTTCTTACAGACTGTTTGTAGGATGAACAACTGTCTCACCGTGAGGACCTCACAAAGTGAGTACAGTTCAGAGGTCGGAAATCTAATGGGTTTTTTTGCCAGTACCTTCAAAACTGCTCTCTGAGCCCTCTCTAGCCGCAGCATGGTTGTCCTGTGAGTTCCCCCCCATGTAGTTATACAGTAACTGAGAATTGATTGAGCGAGGGTGAAGTAAACCATTTTCAGGGACTGGAAATCAACAGCCGCTCGGAGTTTTTTAAATAAATAAATTAATCTCCTGACTCGAACCAGAACAGAGTTAACCTGTTTTTTCTACGACAAGAGACTATCCAATATAACCCCGAGGTATTTAATGCTGTCAGACCTTTCTATTTGGGCACATTTACAGTGGTTGGCCATAGTACACACATGAGCCCTGATCTCAAACGACAGTGGTGGTTGACTTTTGATACTCGGAGTAAAAGAGATGAACTTGGTCTTAGAGATATTGAGCGTGAGGAGATTTAACCACTTCATAACCGTTCTAAGAGCCAGTTCTGCCCTCTCATGAGTCTCAGACCAGTCTTTGCCATGGATTATTAGAGCTGTGTCATCGGCATATGTGATAATTTTTGTGTTTGGGATAGATAGCTCACACAGCTCATTGACATAAATGAGGAAGAGGGTTGGTCCTAGGACACTGCCCTGGGGAACCCCAAAAGTTAAATTTTCCTCATTACTGATGTATGACCCAACCTTTACGACCTGTTTTCGTCCGGAAGTGAAGCTACGAAAGATATCGAGGGCAGTGCCACGAATTCCAATATGTTCCATCTTGTCAATTAGTTTAGGGACTGAAACGGTGTCGAAGGCCTTCGAAAGATCCAGGAACACACCAAGAGGTTTCTGCTTATTATTGAGATGTTCGACTAAAGTGTTTGTGAGATCCAGAGTAGCATCTTCAGTTGATTTTCCCGCTCTGAAACCGTATTGATTTCCGGCCAAGATGTTGAATTTTGCGAGGAACTTCACGAGCCTCACGTTGATAACTTTCTCGAATATTTTCGAGATAGTTGTAAGGACGGATATGGGCCTGTAATTCGAGACAAGATCCTTGTCTCCTCCCTTGTGAATCGGATGGACTATGGCAGTTTTGAAGGCATCAGGAAAAATACCAGAAGATAGGGAGAGATTAAAAATGTGAACAAGGACAGGGATAATTGTATTTTTTGTAGCTTTTATGATTGTGGAAGGGATTCCATCACAACCGACAGCACATTCATTTTTAAGATTTAAAATGATGCCCTCGACTTCGGCGTCGTCAACATCAGACATGACCATCGATTCCAACGGGGCTGTAGTGGTAGAGTTCGCTACCTGGGGTGGCAAGTGAAAGTCTGGACAGTTATTTTGTGATGAAGAATTGGAAAACTTTGATGCGAGGGTACTGCCCACATTCGTGAAGTAACTGTTTACCACATTGACTGAGAGGAGAGGGTCTTCTTCACATTTAGCTCGGAAGAAAACGTTTTACCCTTGTCCATACAAGATATTTCCCTGATGACTTTCCAGGTTGCCTTAGGATTCTTCCTGGCCCTCTGAAATTCTGACCGTTCATATTCCCGTTTAACTTTTTTTTAATAAATTATTGCAAAATGTACGATAGCGACGGTATATAGTTTTATGTGTCTCATTTTCTGGGTGTTTTTTGGATGTTTTATGTAATTTATCTGTTTGCCGGACGCATCTGAGAAGGCCGGGGGTAATCCAAGGCTTGAGGATGCGCCGTCTACTAGGAATTACCGAAGAACTTGTATGCAGATTGACGGAAGCAGCTATAAGAGATACAAAAGTTTCGGCAGCAAAGTTTGGGTCATTGGATTTAAGTATATCAGCAAAATCTGTGTTCTCGAGGTCAGATTTCACTTTTGCAATATCAATTTTTGTGACTGAGACCTTTGTATGTGTATTTGTTGTAATATTGGGGTTGCAAAAAAGGATAACGGGATAATGATCTGTTATGTCACATTCTAGTACCAAGGTTGTAGCAGTGTTTGTCGACTTCAGCAAAACATGGTCAAGACAATTAGCAAGCCTGGTAGGAAAAGAATGTGCGGGGAGCATAGCATGTGATGCAGTAATATTCATCACAGTTTGGATCTACACTTGTCGGAGCAATGTTAATATTTATGTCCCCGATAAGAGAGATAGTTTTGAATGTCCATAAGGGGTGGAGCAACATACCTAGACTATTTAGAAATGGATTTAGGTCTTTAAACGAGGGTGATCTGTATACCGCGACAACTGCAAACTCATCAGAGAATTTCAGCAATAGACAGTTTGCGTCATTAACCGAGGGAGTTTCGAATGAGTATTGCAAATCCTCTCTAATATAAGCAACTACTCCATCATTTTGGTTTTTAAAAGAAGTAATGCATGTATTGTAGCCTGATAAAGGGGGAACATTTGGACATTTACTCAGCCAACATTCAGACAACAAAATAACATCCAGTGTGTAACTCAATCTACCTAATAATAATAATAGTTTATCAAAGTTACAGTTAATGCTACGAATATTGACATGTATGATTTTAAGTGCAGACTCTGGTTTTCTAAGAAACTTAGCACTGGATTCCGGAGAGCAGACGAAACATTCTGAGACCGACAGATTTTCGATCTCGGTATTATTACATTTAGATCATCCATTGTGATTATAAAAACTAAAAAGTGAAAGTACTTGTAGGTTCAGCTCAAGGCTTATATCTGAGTAGTCTATGGTTTTAGATGGTGATATTCTTATACAGTTAAGGGTAAAACTATGTGTTATATAATTGAAAAACTTGCGGTATATGAGATGAAGTGATATTTCTTGTGTGCAGTAGTAGAGTTGTGTGTCGAGTAATGAGATAGTGTACAATACATTGTTAGTGAACAAAATGAAGCTAAATAATGTAAACATAGAGACATACAGACGACAATAATGAATCAAGAACAAAAACAGGTGAAATAGATAGCAGTTATAAATGGTTAACGACAAAGCAAGTAATATGTTGTGAAAATGAGAAACTGGGCATAGTCAAACAGACTTTACAATGGCAGAAAGGTCCGCATCAGTCTTAATTTCAAAGTGCTTGAATCCTTCTCTCTCGCGTACGAAGATTTTGCCATGTTTAATCCAGCTAAATTTGTACTCGCTAGACTTAGCCGCATCATGTGCCAAGAAATATAGTCTCTTCTTCCGGGATATTAGATTTTCAGAGACGAATATCGGTTTGGAAGGGCCACTGATTTTAAGGTGCTCCGTTGTCAACTTGAATGAGTTCTTTAATAGCCCCCATGTAAAAGCGGTGTCCCTGAATACCTTAACTAATGACGAACTTAAGATGTATATAACATCACTTTTTTATTCTCGGCGGGTTATTCAGCTACCTATATATGGTAAACCAAAATTTCACCAGTTATCTATAGATGTGTCCCATGTCACAATGGGCGAGCTCACTGCCATGAACCGGGTACAAATTCAGACTCCGGGTTGCTTCTGAGAAATTTGTTATGGAAAAACCCAATAACACTAACCGAACCTGGAACTTCAACGTCAGAAGTAGCGCTTGTGACCACTAGACCAAGGTGTACCTTCCTCAAAATATTCCTCGTCACTTATAATGACCCCCCCCCCCCCCCAAATCTTGGGCTGCGCCCGCGCCAGTGACTAGAGGTGATGTTGATTGATTTAGGAGCCCGTGCTTCAGAGCAGATCAATTATGATATATTTTTTACTTCCGCCCTACCTGTAGCCAGTGCTGCCCTACCTCATATTCGAGTCTAGCTACAGCCCTGGACGAATCACAGGCAGGGTGGCAAATTTCAAATTTACGTCATTGTTGTTTGTTGACTAGTCAAACGTTCTGTCATGAAACATATGATCTCTACTCTACCCGCTTCACTGGCGACATTTTGCCGCCCCGGGCTGCCACCCTTGGCGGCAAAATGTCAATTATTTTGTAATTCTGTAATTAAGCCTTCAAAACGTTTACTAATTTTTGTCTTTTAATGTAATGAAACGAAGTAACTAGATCCCACGACACAGGGAATCCTAGTGTGGGATCTAGGGAACCACTGTAACTAATTATTAAGACAATAAAAATACTATTACTATTACTACTACCCGGGGCTGGCCGCCCCCTCCGCCCCACCCACGCTACGCCACTGCATAAAGGCACTGACAAATGTCAAATTGTTACCTTGAGCAATTGACTGTAACTAAGAAAAAGACTAACAATATCCTCTGATTTGGTAGTCTTACACAGTGAATTTGTCATATTTCATAACTTCACCATAAGCGCGCCCTTATACGGCATACTTATTGTAGTTTCTACAACAGTTTTTAGGGTTCCGTTGCCAAATGGCAAAAAACGGAACCCTTATAGATTCGTCATGTCTGTCTGTCCGTCTGTCTGTCTGTCTGTCTGTCTGTCCGTCCGTATGTCACAGCCACTTTTCTCCGAAACTATAAGAGCTACGCTGTTGAAACTTGGTAAGTAGATGTATTCTGTGAACCGCATCAAGATTTTTACACTAAAATAGAAAAAATGTTTGGGGTTCCCCATACTTAGAACTGAAACTCAATTTTTTTATTTTCATCAAACCCATACGTGTGGGATATCTATGAATAGGTCTTCAAAAATGGTATTGAGGTTTCTAATATCATTTTTTTCTAAACTGAACAGTTTGCGCGAGAGACGCTTCCAAAGTAGTAAAATGAGTGTCCCCCCCCCCCCCGTAACTTCTAAAATAAGAGAATGATAAAACATAAGCCGAGGATACCTACAGGTTTGTACGGAACCCTCGGTGCGCGAGTCCGACTCGCACTTGGCCGGTTTTTTCTTTTGTAGAACGTTTTTCGTTGTTGTCTTTGATACATTTTGATTTATTCTGTTACATTTAGGTTTATGAAAATCGGCCACCCATTGTATGCCGTCTGCGAACGCTCTAATCTAAGACTTAGAACATTGTGAAATCTACAGTCGTCGTACATCATTTACGGCATTTAAACAGGCTAGAGTTAGTAAAGGAAGCTTAATCCCGTGTCTATCTGTAACTTTTAGCCAAAACCTTTATTTACTCTAAAATATCTGGTTGACCGAGCTTTGCTCGGTATTTTTTTGATAAATTGCGTTTAAAATAATAAGTTTATGTTCAAGTTGATTATCGATAAAGTTGGTCATTGAAAACACGAATAAAACGACAATTTCTAAAAATGAATCCTAACTAGATCGATTTATCACCCCCGAAACCCCCTGTATACTAAATTTCATGAAAATCGTTGGAGCCGTTTCCGAGATTCAGATTATATATATATATACAAGAATTGCTCGTTTAAAGGTATAAGATATGGTATGGTGCCTGGCAATACTGACGAGTTCAATGTGGCTGTAGGCTTGCACCAGGGGTCGGCTCTAAGTTCTTACCTCTTCCTGTTGATCATGGACGCTCTGACGTCGGACATACAGGAAGAGGCACCCTGGTGCATGCTGTTTGCCGATGACATTGTTCTTGTCGGTGAAGATGTGTCTGAGATCCAGAGCAGATTGGTGAAGTGACAACAGAGCTGGAGATTGAGGCTTGAAAATCAGCAGAACCAAAACCGAATATGTGTTCTGCGATTTCGGTGGTCTCTTCAGCAGTGGAGCCATAGCGCGTAGCGTTTAGCGGTATCTCGGTTCTCTCGTGCAAAGCGATGGCGAAGTAGATCGGACGGTTAAGCACAGAATAAACACTGGATAGATGATATGGCGGCAGGTCACAGGAACCATTTGCGACTCCCACATCCCCCTTAAACTTTAGGGGAAGATATATTGTTCGGTACCGTTTATTACTTTATGCGCCTACGTTTCTAAACGTGTAACAGTGAGAACTGTCAGTTGTCAGTTTGACACTTGACATCTCTCTTGGCTTCCGGTGGGAAGAGGGAAAGCATGTCGCCGTTTGTATCTCGCGATATTTTGTAAAGTAATCCCATAAAACCGGTCGTTTTGTGGACAATCTGTCATGACCCAGTTGTGTTGAGTGTAACTAACCCCAATTTGAAGACATATCACGGGTTCTGTTTGTTGGAAATACCTGAAATAGTTTGAAGGTCATTCAAGTGACGCTATTGGGGAACGAGTGATTTGAAGACCGCATGCTGTGATTGCCTCCAGCCGGGTTGAAGCGGATTCTAACCTGAAGAATACTCGTAACGTCACAACACAATACATATACACTCACTTACATACACATATCCAGGTAATCCCAAGAAGCCGGTGGTCGCCCATCAGGTAAGTTCTTTGTTTGTATATTGTACCTTGTACTTGTATTGTCTGCTCCGCGTACATTTTGGTAGCAGAGCGTGGTTTTAACCTACAAAACCACCAAATTGGTAATTTACAGTAGGCTAATTACTTGGCAGTCTCTATAAGGGAAGTAGTAATACGCTGTAAATATTTGATAACTATGATTGCTAGTTTATTTGAAATAATTTGTTGGAATTAATTGAGTTGAGTAACTCATATTGCCGGGGGTCAACCAGGTTTGCATATGCTTCAGAGTTGGTTAGATTGAGCTATGTTATAACCTCTTGTTGTTGTTATTTGACCTTTGTCTTGTATTGAATGTCAGGAAGACATTAAAATGTTGAGTTTGTACCATTGATATGGTTATTTGTGAATATTAATATTTGAAATTGGCATTTTTGAGTATTACCATTGTTTTAAATTGGAATAAAGGTTAATTATTGTTGTACCATTAACAAAGTGGTTTGTGAACTTAACATTTGGAATTGGATTGGAATTTGAATATTTGAATTGAATTGTGAAGTTGAATGTTGAACGTTGATATTGGTTTGAATTAAAATAAAACTTTATTTTTGTTCATTAAATTAGAGCTAGTATTTGTTATTTCTTGAGGTGCTGATTAGTCAGTTTGGTAGTTTGATTGTTTGCTTGTAGTTATTTTGTATTGATTGTTTGAACTTTGTTATTTGATTATTTGGTTAATTTGAATTGTATTGTCTGTGCAATGGCACACAAAGCGGTGAGAGAGGCAATCAGTGGATTGACCACACAGCTACGGTGGTTCACTACAGCTGCAGCGACTGCTGAGCGCCAGGATCTCGAAGGGATCACGCTTGCTCGGTTCGAGCAGTTGAACTTGAGACTCGGCAATGTTGATGCTCTGCTCACCCGCTACAACGAGTACATTTGTGATGTGGCTCTGGAAGTGCTGGATCAGGCAGCACGTGACAAGGTCCTTGCTGACTACGACCAGATCTTGGACCTGGGGGATGTCATTGGTCAACGTGCTCGGGAAATATTGGGGAGCCGGACACCTGTCCAGGTCAAACCGGAGACCTCGGTTGTTTCAGGTCCCGGACTATTGAGTAGACTGCCTACTTTGGAACTGCCACACTTTAACGGTCGCTTGGACCAGTGGTTAAGTTTCCAAAACCTGTTTAAAAGTTTGGTTGATGCACGCTCGGACCTCAGACCCGCCCAAAAGTTGGCCTATTTGTTGTCTGTCCTGGAAGGTGAGGCCCGAGCCTTGGTGCAGCATCTGTCTTTGACTGACTCAGCCTACCCTACCGCTGTGGAACTACTCACCCGGCGGTACCAAAATAAACGTTGTTTGGCTGACGTTCATATTGGATTGATTTTGGGGTTACCGGTCATTACTAGTTTGTCAGCATTGCGTACTGACCTGTTGAACCCGTTGGTGGCAGCGACCAACGCTTTAAAGCAATTGGACTTGCCGGTGGACCAATGGTCTTACCTTTTGGTGCACGTTGTGCTGCAACGGCTTCCTGCCGATTTGAGGGCTCGTTTCAAGCAAAAGTATGGTGGGGATAGTGTCACACATCTCCCCCCATTTGATGACCTCGTCCAATTTTTGGAGGATGAGTGTCGGTTTGTGGACAACTCTGGCGTTGCCACTGAGTCATGCCAGCCGTCTTCCCGGCCACGAGACCAGGGACGGACTAGGGCTCGCGGGCCTGTTGATGGTCGCCCCGCCGCTCGTTTTGCTGGCACCCAGAGTCGTCCTGGTTGTGAGTTTTGTAGGGACACGGGGCATGGCATGGCAACTTGCGCGGCCTTTTTGAAGTTGCACGTGAGTGCCCGCCGCCGAATTGCCAATGCACGCCGCATGTGCTTCTCTTGTTTGGGGGCTCACTTCCATCGGGACTGCCCCAACCCCCGCCCTTGTAGAATTTGTGGGGGGTCCCATTTGGACATTTTGTGCGCTAACGCGAACCACGCTGGCAGACCAGCCTCTGATGAAGGTTCGCGTACGGGGGGGTACCATGGAGTTGGTCACCGGGCTTCTGCCTCGCCGGTTCAGAACCGGGGAGAGGCCCGCAATTTTGAGCGCCGCACTCCACCCCCCGCGCAAGTTGATCGGGAGCCGCGCGACCGCCATTTGGTCTCCCCGCGTAAAGGCGATTACGCAATTGTTGCTAGGCACCGCTGGCCAGACCAGCACCGCCTTCCCTCCCCTCCTTTGGCGGAACGTCCCCGGTTGGAGTCACGCCCCCCGCCATTCAGGCCTCCGGTGGGATATGCCAATCCAGCGATGGCGCGTGGCTCGGGACACCGCGCGGACGAGGAGTTTGGCCTCCATCCTCGTCGCGAGGGACTTGAGCTTGGGTGCGGAGCCTGGGTGTGCGGCGATCGGTCGCCGCCCAGGCATTGTTAGGACATTGGCGCCTGCCCCGCTAAGGTACCTCTCAGATCGACACGGTTTTGTTGCCAACGGCATCGGTCAGGTCTGGGGGCCCACGGAGGACTCTGTTGTGGTCCGTGCCATTTTGGACATGGGAGCCCAGGGTTGCCTTTTGTCTATTGTTTTGTTGTTTGTTTGTATTGTTTTGGGCAAAATTGTTTTGTTTGTGTATTGTTTTGGTTAAAATGTTTTCTTGAGCGCCTTTGGATTGCGGGACTTGGCTGGGACGAGCCAATTCGGGAAACCCTGTTGGAAGATTGGCTCCAATTTGTATCCGCACTCCTTGCAGTCAACGAGGTCGTGTTACCCCGCGCTATCCTCCCCCCTGGGAGCTACACTGCTACCCTTGTTTGTAATGCGTCTTCGCACGGTTATGCAGCTGTTGTTTGTCTGCGCACCGTCTGCGCACACGCCAGGTGAATTTGTCACTGGTCTTGGCCAAGAGCAAGGTGCCCCCCCCCCCCTCCGGACGGCACTGACCATCCCTAAGTTGAATTGTCAGGGGCGGCGCGTCTTGTGCGTCTATTGAACCACGTTGCTCACACTTTGGGTGGAACTGTGGACATTCGGGTTTCTTACGCCTGGACGGACAGTCAAATTGTTTTGTGTTGGTTGAAGACGTCCGTCCACTCTTTGGAGGTCTTTGTTGCGTACCGAGTGTCCCAGATTCAAAATTTTGAAACGCCTTTGATTTGGAGGCACGTGCCTGGAGATTTGAACCCAGGCGCCGTGGCCTCACGTGGGTGCATGGCACCCCGCTTGATTGCTCACCCCCTATGGTGGGGTCCAGACTGGCCGACTCACCCCGAGGATGATTGGCCTCGATCGCCAGTCTTGATGTCGGGTCCTTTGCCCGGGCTCAAGGTGCTTGTTGTTGGAACAAAGGACCCTGAGTTTGTTGAGTCGATTTGGCTCCCTCGACAAATTGTTGAATTGTTGTTTTTTGTTGTTGAATTGTTGGTGACTGATCGTCACATTAAGAACTCGCATGCCGGTTGCAATGCGCTGTTGGCCATTCTGCAGCGAGAGTTTTGGATATTGTCGGGAGCCGTTAGTAAGTTGAACCCCTTTTGGTCGATACGGGTCTTTTGTTGTTTGGTTGTTGACGGTTGAGTCACTCTAGCCTTCCTTATGGGGTCCGTCACCCCCTTTTGTTGCCTAAGGAGGGCCATTTGGTTGTTGTTGTTGTTGTTATTGTTGTTTGGTTGTTTTGTTGTTTGTTATTGTTTTGACCCGCCAGCCTGCCCCCATTGGGGGGTTATTTGAGGCCGCGGTGAAGGCGGTTAGGGACTCTGGCGCAGATTGTTGGGAGACACCGTTCTCACCTTTAAGGAGTTAGCTACGGTATTTTGCCGCATTGAAGCTGTGTTGAACTCGCGTCCATTGTGCCCGCTGTCTTCGGACCTGAACGTCTTGGAGGCCCTGACCCCGGGCCATTTTTTGATTTGACAGCCACTTGTCGCCCTGCCCGAATACCCTCTTGTCGATGTGAGCCAAAATCGGCTATCGCGGTTTCAGTTAGTGCAGCAGCTCGCTCAGAGTTTTTGAAAGCGTTTGAGCTTGGAGTATTTGCACATCCTCCAGCAGCGCGTCAGGTGGACTGATAAAACGCAACCTTGTCGGGATTGCCAACTGATTAGCGGACGGGAAGGCCCGTCCGGGGGGGGGGTAGATGTTCGGTACCGTTTATTACTTTATGCGCCTACGTTTCTAAACGTGTAACAGTGAGAACTGTCAGTTGTCAGTTTGACACTTGACATCTCTCTTGGCTTCCGGTGGGAAGAGGGAAAGCATGTCGCCGTTTGTATCTTGCGATATTTTGTAAAGTAATCCCATAAAACCGGTCGTTTTGTGGACAATCTGTCATGACCCAGTTGTGTTGAGTGTAACTAACCCCAATTTGAAGACATATCACGGGTTCTGTTTGTTGGAAATACCTGAAATAGTTTGAAGGTCATTCAAGTGACGCTATTGGGGAACGAGTGATTTGAAGACCGCATGCTGTGATTGCCTCCAGCCGGGTTGAAGCAGATTCTAACCTGAAGAATACTCGTAACGTCACAACACAATACATATACACTCACTTACATACACATATCCAGGTAATCCCAAGAAGCCGGTGGTCGCCCATCAGGTAAGTTCTTTGTTTGTATATTGTACCTTGTACTTGTATTGTCTGCTCCGCGTACATATATAAAACCATTGTCTGATCTGCTGTCTTGTATGGGTCAGAATTTTGGGCCACAAAATGGATGAATGAAAGGTATGCAGCTGAGATGAGAATGTTAAGAGGGATATGTGTTGTTACACGAATGGATAGAATAAGAAATGAGTACATAAGAGGAAGTCTGAAAGTGGCACCAATAACTGAAAAGTTTTGTGGGAATCGGTTGTCATGGTATGGTCACGTGATACGGAGGAATGAGGAAATGAGTATGAATGAGTAGAGGGAGACCAAAGAAACGATGGATGGACTGTGTGAGTTATGATATGGATAGAAAGGGAGTGACTACTGAGATGACAACTAATGGAGAAGTGTGGAAAAACACACACACACAAGACATGTTGTACCGACCCCAAATAAATTGGGAAGAGAAGAAGGAGAGAGGAGAATGATGATGATGGTATGGTGCCTGTAGCGGTGAGTACATATACCAACATTTTTGTTTTAGTGCCATTACACATTTTACCAAATTGTAGGCAGCGTGGGAGGGCGTGTGACTTTTACTGACTAAAACCCACCTTCCTTCAGTTGCGTATGCCAGGGCCACGGTAACTCTTTCGAACAATTCCGTGATCCTGGCAGGCATCTCTGAGGCGCGCGTGGAATACAACGCGGCGTCGACCCGGGCCTGGTCCTTAACCGGGCAGCGACCTACCCATGGCTCGCCGCCCGCAAGCACGCGCCTATGGTGGCCAGAAGTCCGCTATGGGCTCCCGACGCGCCCGGGGCGTCTCCTACTGCGGCGGCTAGGGGTTTGAGGGTGCATATATTGCGTCTCCTTCGCGAGCGTTACTGCATCGCAGAAGGAGGCTTCCCATGCCCTCTCGCTCCGCACCATAGCCTTTTTTTTTTTGATCTTGTGGTGTAAATCGTCATGGATGTCCTCCGCCCTGGGGTGGGTGGAGGGATCTGTCAGACTCTTACTGACTAAAACCACCCCGGTGTTCCGTCCCACATCTACGTCGGGGACCACGGGAACCAATATGTCTTCCGCGATCCCCGACTGGTGCCGGCTCGCCTTTGCGGGCCTCCTCACGTTAGAGGGGGAGTGAGGTGTAAAACCCGCACCATAGCCTGGACCAAGGCCGGACGCGTGAGATCGCCTTCACGAGGACACGGCGGTGCTCCGCCCAGGCAGGGCACACCTCCACCGGTTCCTCCAAGCGATTCACGCAATGATAATACCCGGGCGTTTCCTGCCGCCTTATCCTGAACAGGAACCTCCCGAAGCAGCCATGCCCGGTGAGGCCCGTAAAGCGGAAAGTGAGAACGCTGTGGCGCCGGTCTAGCCAAATAGGGGACTTACCGCCGCAATAGTGGCGTGCCCAGCACTGGGTTGCGGCAATCGTACCCCCCAGGGATGTTAGGGAGCTCCGTAACCGTAACCGAAACTATCGGATATCCGTTATAAAAATTTATCCGTAACCGTAACCGAATCCGAAATAAAATTTTCGGATAATATCGGATTTGTTATTACATTTTTATTTTAGGTAGATTAGATAATACTCAATATGTATATATTTATAATCATTTTTATTTTAAATAGCTGTAATAATTACTCACAGACTGATTGTAATTCCTACCAAATGGTGACATATAAGTAAATAAAACCATTTTATTAGCTATTTGTATTTTACTTTTGAAATTCCTTAAAAGTTTAATATCCGTAACCGAAATTATCCGAAACCAACGGATAATCCGAAAAAATTTCATATCCGTATTCGTATCCGGTATAATAATCATTCCAACATCCGTAACCAATCCCTATCCGAAATTTCATATCCATAACATCCCTAGTACCCGCCATGTCGCCATGAGATCCTGCCGGATCTCTGTCCGCCGTGCCTTGATATCTCACGGCAGCGGAGTTTCGCCCCGGCGTTTTGCCTCCTCGCGCCATTCCCACAAATGCGCGAGGACTTTTGCCTCCAGATCCCATGGCTAGGTAGCCGACCCGGAGTGAATTTCCCCAGCTTGGCTACATTTATATCTGAAAAACTAGGGCACCTAGCGAAGATCTGTCCTCTCCTTTTTATTATTAATGGCCAAGTCACAGATTTATAATAGTCGGTGACTGTGAAGTTATCATCTTACAAAGAGACCGCCAAGATTGTCCGCATCCGATTTCAATGATTTTTATATATAATATGTTGTTATGTTTAAGTAAGTGAGTAATTACCCACAGAGGCGTCTTTACCTATGGTGCAGGGTGTGCGGCGCACACGGGCGCTGGGTCTAAGGGGGCGCCGAACGCCCTCTAATGCGACACCTCCAAAGATGCGTCACTCGCGGCGCCGCGGCCGCCCGGCGGCGGCGCTCTTTAAAGACCCTGCGCTCGTGTTATGGCCGACGCCGGGCGCGCGGTAGCAAAGCCACGGTAATATTATCTATACAGTATTCCAACTTCATACAAACGGACGCAACGCGAGCTATATCTACGCGCCTCGATCTCGGCATGCGCTCGGCATGAAGACAGTCGCGACTGTGCCGGACGGTGTGTTGTTTTTATAACAATAACCGCGCGACTTTTTCACAAAAAATAAGTTCAAGTAGGTACGTATTTAATATAACGAGTAGGATATATAGAAAAAATGGAGGAAATATTCCGAACTTCCTTTAAGCTTTAAGTATATTATAATGCGGTTTATTTATACTTTAAAATTTAATAACAAAAGCATTTCGTACGTCTCAGACGAGGCGCAAATATTTTTTTTCATAAGACCGATTTGTTACCTACTCAAACATTAACGAGGTTGTTTAATTAAATCTACCAATCAAAAAACAACACGCATACGCATTTTTATTGAACACTTCTTTAAATTCACAAAGTATTTTATTTGTTTATATAAAAAAAAATATATTTACAATCACAAAACTAAATGGAAACACAAAGTAGGCAAATGTAACTAAAATGCTGGAGGCGGGCAGCCCTATCGCATGTTTAGGTACCGCGCGGTTGTAGGCATTTCTTTTACGGCCGAGCGAGTTACAATGCTGTATAGATAATAGTAGGTACCGTGGCAAAGCAAGACTACTCCTTTTCCTACTCTATTTAAATTTACACAATAACTTTTGTTTCAACGTGAAATCAGCCTTAAAACAGATAATTAAAGATTAAATTGGCGTAATGTCGCATCTTGCATCGCTACCAAACAAAGGCGCGTGCCGGCATCGGCACCTGTTTGTTTTGATTCGTTTGACAACACGCCGACAATCATTGCTAAAGCCTCCTACAAACCGGCGCGACGCGGCAACGCGACGCGACACTCGTAGAACAATTTTTATGTGAACTTCATGGAAATTGTTCTACAAGAATCGCGTCGCGCTGTCGCGTCGCGCCGGTCTGAATAAGCCTTAACTCGGCTGTATTAGAATGCTATAAAATTCAAATTAAAATTCCCAGGGACGTGCGGCGGTCATTTTCAAAGGCTTGTGTACGCGCGCCGCAATTTTTGTTTTACCGCCACACCGTAGTTTTGCAAAATAAGCCTTGATTAAATTTGATTAAGTATCATCTTTGAATAAACATGTAAATATGAAGTAAATCGGCTTTTCTTTTGATAAAAAATATATAAAAAGTAAGATTTGGTTATTTGCTTGCACAATTATTGCGACATGCCTCGAGGTCGGAGGTCATCAAAATAGCTAACGAAATTCATGAAAAAAAAAAACCAAACATCGAGTGATAAATACTGATATTGAAGTTAAATCTATGCCCTGCCGGGGTCGCGTGATTGTTCGAAAGAGATACCGTGACCCTGGCACATGGGCAACTGATGGAACACGGGTGGGTTTTAGTCAGTAAAAGTCTGACACGCCCTCCCGCTCCGCCCAGAGCGGGAGAAGTCATTTGATGATTTCCCATCCTGAAAAAAAAAAAAAAAAAAAAAAAAAAGTTAAATCTATGCTCGTACCTATACGACCTAGGATTTTTCATTTGTTTATCCTACTGCAGTGCGGAACAAACAAGGTAAGTTAAAGTGCATTAATATGTACCTACTAGTATACTTAGGTATTTATTTGAACAACGAACTACTTTTTTATTTTATTTATTTATTCCGTTTGATTGCCTAATGTAGTTAGTTACCTAGGTACCGCGACGTTGATTGATGTGTCATATCATATCCATACTTATATTACCTATAAATAAATGCGAAAGTAACTTTGTCTGTCTTTCTGTCTGTCTGTCTGTCTGTCTGTCTGTCTGTGTTTTACGCTTTCACGGCTCAACTGCTGAACCGATTTGGATGAATTTTGGTATCGAGATAGGATAGCTGAGTCCTGGGGAAGGACATAGTTTACTTTTATTCCGAAAAAGTGCAAAGATCCCAGGGGAATCACGATATACAAATTCCTCGCGGACGAAGTCGCGGGCAGAAGCTAGAAATAAAATTAAATAATACGTAGTCCAAGTTGCAACAACTAGTTCTCTAGGCCTATAGTAATTTACATTGTTCGTTCTTTTAGGTGCCTATACTTAGTTTTTTATTTATTTTAGATGCCTGATGGCAATGGAAAAAAGAAACTTTCTGGTGCACAGAGTCGAAAAAGAAAGCTGGAGAAGGAACAGTCTCTGAAAAAGAATACAAGTTCTATTAAAAAGTTTTTTGTTCGACCCGGTCCATCCTCGGACGAACACCTGGAGACAGAGACATATGAAAACCTAGATAATTCTACAGCAGAACTCGTCACTTCTACTTCACCGCCGCCGCCGCTGCTGTCTTTATCGTCGGTATTTGAAGAAGACGAAGAACCTCCTAGTGCCGAAGCCTCTCCGGAGAATATAATTCGAGAAGATATAATTAATGATCTCGCGTTATGGCCACAGGTGTTATCCGATAAACAGAGAATATTTTTGATGGAGCGTGGGCCAGTACAGGTAAAAGTGGGTTCATATCCTTCGAATAGTTCGAAAAGATCTTTTTCAAATGCTTATTATACTAAAAAGATGTTAAATAATGAAACCGTTTTAAGAAACTGGCTGGTTTACTCTAAGTCAACTGATTCTGTTTATTGTTTTTATTGTAAACTTTTTCATGCTGATGCGACTCCGACTCCTTTTAATGGTGAAATGGGTTACAAAGATTGGCAGCATTTATCTACTGCTATAGAACGCCATGAAAAGAGCTTAGGGCACCTATCATGTCTTAAGAAACAAATTATATTGAAAACTGTTATTTTAAAAGAAAAGTCGGTAGATTTCTTGCACCAAAATGAAATTGATCGGGAAAAAAAACGTTGGGTTGCAGTACTCGAACGAATAATCAACATAATTCATTTTTTAGCGAGGCAATGTCTGGCTTTTCGGGGAAGATCTCAAAAAATTTACGATTCTGATAATGGTAATTTTTTAAAGCTGGTTGAATATACCTCTAACTTTGATAATGTGCTTGCGGAACACATTGCCCTTATTCAAAAATCTGAGTCACGCCTAACTCATTATCTTGGCCATAATATTCAGAATGAAATAATACAATTATTGGGAGAAAGAATAAAAAAAGCTATTGTTTTGGAATTGACACAATCTAAATATTTTTCCATTATTTTAGATTGCACTCCAGATATTGCACACGAAGAACAAATATCGGTTGTCGTACGGTACGTTCTTTTAAATACAAGCAACAACAAGGCTGAAGTAAAAGAACACTTTCTGGGTTTTTTTCCTATAACAGACACTACTGGCCTGGGCTTAACTCAGTTTTTGTTAGATTGTTTAATCTCAAACGAAATTGACATACAAGATATGCGTGGTCAAGGTTATGATAATGGTGCAAACATGAAAGGGAAACATATAGGTCTACAAAAACGAATTTTAGATTTAAACCCGCGCGCATTTTATGTACCTTGTGCGGCACACAGCCTAAATTTGGTAGTGAATGACGCTGCTAAAAGTTCATTAGAAATTGTCAATTTCTTTTCAATTGTGCAGGAAATGTATGTTTTTTTTTCTGCGTCAACAGCACGTTGGCAAATACTTGCTAAAGAAGTGCCAACTTTAAGTCTAAAACCACTCTCAAATACTGGATGGGAGAGCAGGGTTGAAGCAGTAAAAGCTCTACGTTTTGAACTGGGAAAAGTGTATGATGCCTTGTTTACTATATATTCTGATAGAAGCAAAGATGCAGAGTCAAGAAATATGGCAAATTCATTACTGGCAAAAATTAAGTCGTTTAAATTCATCTGCTCTCTGCTTATTTGGTTTGAAATTTTAAGCAAGATAAATATAGTTAGCAAGGCCCTTCAAAAGTCAGACGTTGTATTGTCAGAAGCGGTGAAAATTATTAATAATGCAAAAATAAGTTTGTCTGAATTTCGTAATGAGCCCGCTTTTGAGGAGCTCCTTAACAGGGCGAAAACTGTAGCGGAAGAAGTCGAGGCAATAGTAGAATTTCCCACACCTGCACGCCCTCGCGCTCGTAAAAGGTTTTTTAATTATGAGGCGGAGGATGAACCGATAACAGACGCGAAAACACATTTTAAAGTAAATTTTTACTACTATTTGTTAGACACCGCAATTACTAAGTTCGACGAACGGTTCGAACTTTTGAATGAAAATAATGAAACTTTTTCATTTCTTCAAAAATTGAAACACTGGAAAGATTTGGACTCTGATACAAAAAAAACACATTGCTCTAATTTAGAAAATAAACTTTGCCATGCTGGCTCTTCAGATGTAGAACAGTTCGAGCTCTATAATGAAATCGAATTATTACCGATGTTTATTGATGATTCCACTACGCCGTTGGATATTTTAAATTACTTGTTTACGAATAAATTAATTTCAGTGTTCCCAAATCTGTCCACAGCACTGAGGATATACCTGACACTTCCAGTCACGGTCGCACATAGCGAAAGGTCATTTTCTAAACTAAAAATAATTAAAAACTACCTTAGATCAACATTGTCGCAAAGTAGATTGACAAATTTATCGTTAATAAGTATTGAACATGAAATCAAAATTGAAGTTAGTGACATTGTTAAAGATTTCGCTAATGCAAAAGCTCGAAAAGTAACTTTTTTGTAAATACATTTGTGTGTACGAGCGTCCTGTTATGTACTTAACTATAATAGTTTTTAAATTAAATATTTTTGAAAGAACTACAAAGTTGTGATTTTTTTATTCTTATAACCCCTTCCTTCCTAAAAAAACTTATTGCTTCCCGACATCATTTAAAATTGCACCATTTGCATCCGAATTTCCGTTTGAAAATATAACTATGTATTAGTATTCCATTTTGACCCCGCTCCTACTAGACTAGAGGGCGCCAGGGTACTGGTTGCACACGGGCGCCACAAGGGCTAGAGACGCCTCTGATTACCCAAAAGGAATTCACGCAACGCTCAATAGTTTCAAAGTCAAAGCATTTATTTCAAAAAGGCACTTTTGAACGTCAACAGTTATATGAAAATAGAATTGATTCTAGTTGCCCCTTCCAAAAGGTAGATTCGTATGGAGAAGAATGGGCAAGGAACTCCACCGTTACTCTTTTAAAATGTTTTCAATATTTGTATACAATATTTATATAATTATATGTGAAGATATTGCATTGCACCTAAAATAAAATTAACATACCTACCACAACAGGTAAAATTTTTAAAAAGAAGCAAAGAGAGATAAATTAATTATATGACAGATACATGGTGCCCACATACTTACAAACATTGCAAAGGCAAAAATACAAATTTCCTAATATTTTACAAGCTACAAATCAGTGTATGAGTTATAGTAATCATAGAATGTAAATCAGTGTCATAGGGGAAAAATAAATCTAATACAATTAAGTTAGCAACCAGTTTGATAAACTCTAAGACTGTTCTATGGAGCGAGACCAGCATGTTTCCAAGCATTCTTATCTTGGATATAATCCTCTAATTTGTAATAAGCTCGTTTACAAAGCGTACTCTTAATATGATTTTTAAACCTCCTTTCATTTAATTGCAATATATCAGAAGGAATTTTGTTGTAGCATTTAACACAGTACCCCATAAAAGATGTATGTAGGTACTTTTGCTAATCTGTAAAATGGTTGATCTATCTTTTCTTTATTTCTAGTATTAAAATTATGTCTTTCGCTTATTTTCTTAAAAAGATGTAGATTTTTTCTTACATACCTACATAATATTTTCATAAATGAATTGGCAAGGTACCGTCATAATATTAATCCTTTTAAACAGTTCTCTGAGAGATTCGCGGCGACTTAGATCAGAGTTGCTTCTACTGAGCAACTTAAGAGGCACACCTAGTGTAACGGCCTATAAAAAGGTGATTATTGGGATTTTTTATTAAAAAAGCTACTTTAAAAATTGTTTCAAAATTTTAAGAGTATATTTATACATGTTTTAAGAATATACAGCGAAATTTTTGGAACATTTTTAAATATATTTTTTAATTTATACACGATCTCCGACGGCACGAAAAAAAGATCCTCCACTGCTGCAGTAATTCCGGCCTTCTTCGTGGATGAAATCTAAAAAAAAAACTCGTTAATCTAGAACATATTGTACAGAAAAGCGAATATTTCCAGTCGCCACCGGTGGTAACAGGGAACTCATTGCCCCAACTTCAGTTTCGCTGTACATTGCTTTCTGCATCGTAGAGAATAAAAGGATGAGGCAACTTATCCTAAACCTGCCTCTAATCTCCAAAAAAAGACAAAGTGCATTGAAATATTTTTTTATTTTGATTTCGATATGAATAAACTTGTTAAAATTAAACATTTGAACTGATATTTTGTATCACAGATAATCAGACTCTTTTTTTAAAGACTAGCTGACCCAGCGAACTTCGTGCTGCCTCAGAATCAATAAATGTTGTGTTAACTTATCAGATCCCACCAACACAAAGCAAAGAGCACCAAGTACCATAATACCCATGTTAGACCAAGTTATGACTGACCCAGCGAACTTCGTTCCGCCTCAGAATCAATAAATGTTGTGTTAACTTATCAGATCCCACCAAAACAAAGTAAAGAGCACCAAGTACCATATACCCATGTTAGACCAAGTTTTGACATACTGGTACTTTGAAGGCATAAAACGTTTTCTAGCTACCACACACCCACGATAGGTGAGCTCCTACCAAATTATGCCAACCTAGTACTTCCAAGAAATAAAGCGTTTTCTAGCTACCACACACCCATGTTAGGTGAGCTCATACCAAGTTATGCCAACCTGGTACTTCGAAGGCATAAAGCGTTTTCTAGCTACCACACACCCATGTTAGGTGAGCTCCTACCAAACAATTTCCGACGGCGCGAAAAAAAAAAAGGTTCTCCACTGCTGCAGTAATTCCGGGATGTCTGGCTCCGAAAAATAATTCCAATTTTTTTTCTACATGTTCTTTATAGTTCTTCATACAATGACGTATTGATTTTTTGATCTGATCAAAAATCGAATTTTGGCAGGCCAAAAACGACCAAAATTTTGGGTGAAATTCGACTTTTTTTTTAAAACGCCGCCATTTTGTTAATCTTCTTTTTTTTATCGTAGGTCATTGCATGGACAATATCTTCTAGTTTAATGAGTTTTTTTTATATTTCATCCACGGAGAATCCCGGAATTACTGCAGCAGTGGAGAACCTTTTTTTTTTTCGCGCCGTCGGAAATTGTTTGGTAGGAGCTCACCTAACATGGGTGTGTGGTAGCTAGAAAACGCTTTATGCCTTCGAAGTACCAGGTTGGCATAACTTGGTATGAGCTCACCTAACATGGGTGTGTGGTAGCTAGAAAACGCTTTATTTCTTGGAAGTACTAGGTTGGCATAATTTGGTAGGAGCTCACCTATCGTGGGTGTGTGGTAGCTAGAAAACGTTTTATGCCTTCAAAGTACCAGTATGTCAAAACTTGGTCTAACATGGGTATATGGTACTTGGTGCTCTTTACTTTGTTTTGGTGGGATCTGATAAGTTAACACAACATTTATTGATTCTGAGGCGGAACGAAGTTCGCTGGGTCAGTCATAACTTGGTCTAACATGGGTATTATGGTACTTGGTGCTCTTTGCTTTGTGTTGGTGGGATCTGATAAGTTAACACAACATTTATTGATTCTGAGGCAGCACGAAGTTCGCTGGGTCAGCTAGTCTTTAAAAAAAGAGTCTGATTATCTGTGATACAAAATATCAGTTCAAATGTTTAATTTTAACAAGTTTATTCATATCGAAATCAAAATAAAAAAATATTTCAATGCACTTTGTCTTTTTTTGGAGATTAGAGGCAGGTTTAGGATAAGTTGCCTCATCCTTTTATTCTCTACGATGCAGAAAGCAATGTACAGCGAAACTGAAGTTGGGGCAATGAGTTCCCTGTTACCACCGGTGGCGACTGGAAATATTCGCTTTTCTGTACAATATGTTCTAGATTAACGAGTTTTTTTTTTAGATTTCATCCACGAAGAAGGCCGGAATTACTGCAGCAGTGGAGGATCTTTTTTTCGTGCCGTCGGAGATCGTGTATAAATTAAAAAATATATTTAAAAATGTTCCAAAAATTTCGCTGTATATTCTTAAAACATGTATAAATATACTCTTAAAATTTTGAAACAATTAATAAAGTCGTTTTTTAAATAAAAAATCCCAAAAATCACCTTTTTTAGGCCGATAAACTAGGTGTGCCCCTTAAGTTGCTCCGTAGATGCAACTCTGAAACTATTGAGCTTTGCGTGAATTTCTTTTGGGTGATTACTCACTTACTCAAACATAACAACTATAGAAATCATTGAAATCGGAGGCGGACAATCTTGGCGGTCTCCTTGTTAGAAATTACTAATTCCGTGGTGCTTCCGAATTAGAAAATATCGCGCACATCAATTTTGCGTTCCGATTTGTATATCACGATTTTGACAGTTGGAAACTGTCCACAATACGGAACGCCTTTGACCGCGCTAACAGTGCGTGACGATTCACGGGAAATCGTTATCGCACTCACGGTAATTCAGAATTTGTTTTTTTTGTGGGTGGGAAATCATCAAAAGACGTCTACCGCTCTGGGCGGAGCGGGAGGACGCGTCAGACTTTTACTGACTAAAACCCACCGTGTTCCTTCAGTTGCCCATGTGCCAGGCCCACGGTGCCTCTCGAACAAATCTCGCGACCCGGGCAGAGTATTAGCACGCTGAAATTGAAGTTAGTGTCATACGGAACGCAGCCAAAGATTTACGTTTGCATTGACACTGACAGCATCAAGTGTCAAGGGACTGTCGGCTGTCAATCAGTGTTGGACAATCACTACATCAACGTCGCGACTCTACAACACGAGTTTAGGTGGCTTATTAAACTAAAAGCACATACCTATATTTAACACTCAATCGAAATTAGGATATCATTTAAGTATATAAACATGACCTGCAAAAAGTGTGAGGCTCCTAAAACAGTTGTGCTGAGAAAAAAGGACTATTATTGTGATGATTGTTTTATGGTTCGGACTAACCACAAATTTCGTGCATGTATTGGCAAAAATAAGGTTTTGTCACCACATGAAAATGTTTTAATTGGTCTCTCAGGAGGCGTAGGGTCTACAGTGTTATTAGATTTAGTCCACCATGGTATATCATTAGACAATACTAAGAAACTACGGATAGCTCCATTCTTTATACATTTATTTGGTACGTATTTGCTAAACTGATATCTTTTCGATTAATTTTTGTTTTAAAATGATAATTACATGAAGAACTAAAACAATATATTGAAGTTTGATAGTCAAATAATTTGTCATTATTTTTGTCAAGGGTGAGACAGCATTGTGTGGAGTATGCTGAAAAGATTCAAGTTTCTTTGACTTATCAACTACTTGTCAAAGTAATTTCCATGTCAGTGTAGTTTTTAATATTACGGTGTTTAAAAAAAAAAACTTCTGCTAAGAATATAACATTTTACTTCCTGTTGTGTTTTGAAATATATGTACTTTAAACTAATTTTGTTTTATTAAATTCCAGATGACAACTGTAAAGATTTAGCAGAATTAGTAATTAAACAATGCCAAAAGTATAATTTCAATGTGTATATAGTCCACCTTGCAGTATACATGAATACAAATTATCAATTACCTGACGCTAACTGTATACCAGATGTTGAAGAAAATGAAACATCATCATTTCATGACATGTTAAACAGCATGCCTCCAACAGCAGCTACAGATTTTTTGCAGAAAATTAAACGCAATTTGCTAGTTGAATATGCAAAACAATTGAAATGTACTGCTGTTTTTACTGCAGAGACAACAAATATTTTGGCAATTAACTTGTTATCCAACCTTGCTGTTGGTAGAGGTTCACAGGTTCAAAATGATGTTGTAAGTACTGATATACTACTTTTTGTAGGTAACATGTTAGATAATAAAGCTGAAGTGTTTGTTTGTATGTTTGAACACAAGCAAAACCTAAAAAGTCTTTGCTTGTGTACAAAAATGGATGCTAAGCAAAAAAATAGAAATAGCTCATGCTAATTAATTATACAAATTAATTAATTATTATCATAATTATTAATTATTATCATAATTATTAATTATTATCATAATTATTAATTATTATCATAATTATTAATTATATTATAATTATTAATTATACAAACTTGCTAATTTTAAATTATTTTCAGGGATTCTGTGATGCTCGTGATGAATATGTCAAAATCATAAAACCAATAAAAGATATCAGTAATGAAGAATTGAAATTCTATGTTGACATAAGGCAGTTGGCTCCTATACACAACAGTAATATAAAGAACAACAGCCTGCAGTCAGCTATCTCATCATTTGTATCAGATCTTCAAGAGAATTTCCAGGCCACTATATCAACTATTTGTAAAACTGCTGACAAAATTGGTGACCATAATAATGAATACAAAACACATGAGAGATGCATTATCTGTGAGGTATATTTTTGAAATTATATATATATTTTTTTCATATTTGTTTATTACATTCCATAATATTTAAAGTAATGTATAAAGTGGGTTAAAGGAAAAGCAAGTATTTTATTATGTTGCCTAATCTAGCGCTAATTTATTTAAACTTCACTTTTATTCCCATGAAAAAACAATTCGGACATGCCTTTCAGAATCCTGGAACTGGAGTTATTTGAAATTCCTGAGATTGCTAAAACATGTTCCTGTATACAAAATATACTTAGAAACGCATGAAAAAAAGAATTTCATTGAATAATGCTCATACTTTCAAGATGGCTGTTTCTTGTTAAACTCTCATTGTATTTTTTATTTAAATAGCCGATTCTATTGGAACTTTTAATTTACAATGAAAGTTTTGAGAACTGGTTTAGTAACAGCCCTTAACAACTTATGGAATTGGAATAACTATAATACTAAATCAAAATAACCACTGCTATAATTTCATTAAATGTTATAATTGATTTTACAAAATTGTTCAATCCCAGGAACCCAGGATAGGTACTAATTTATTCAGAAAGAAATGCCCACATTATTCTTTCGTGGGAAGAAGTTTGAGGTATATAATCGCCCGATTATCCGATCACTGCTTATCAGTTATGGAGGGTGCACTGAAATGTACTTAAGCATTCAGAAAAAGATGAGGCTATGGAGTACCAACCTCATTGAAATTCCACCATAATAATGGAATAATAGCCTGGGCCACTAATAAGGCGAACCAAAAAAGCTGCGAAAATTGTGCCGGGTGCCATTTCAGAAACTCAATGGAACTATAAAAAACTAAAGAAGCGAATCTCGCCCTTCAAATGCATTATAAATTCGCGGCGCCGTAATATAACGGCCGTACCGAGAAAGCTTTTTTGACACCGTAAAGTTATACTGAGTTATACGCTCAGCGCCATTTTACGGCCAATACAGTGACGGCACCACTTTTACATTTATTTCATACATAATTATTTACAGTCATCGACAGTAGGCACGTTAGTCGTTAAACTTGGAACTAGTCTAGTTGTACGGAGTTTCAAAGCATATGAGGCAAACTTATACTCATTTTTCGTAGACTCACTCGCTGTGTGGAACTGTATCTTTGTGTGAATATGAAGCTTTAGGGTTTAGCCTGCAAAATTCAAATTTTCTAACATAACACAATTAATTTAGTTGCATTGAATGACTATTTGATGAAAAAGTTATTCAATTAAACTAACTGAACTTAGTGGACTGTATTGATGATTTTAATAATTATATTATGTAAAGCCGTATTTGTTCAACATATAGCAAGACACTGACCTGCAAATTGCAAAAAACGTAAGAAAATGCTATTTTACGGGTAGGTACTTACTTTACGGGTAGAAGGTACTAATATATTTATTTTAATGAAAATTCATTTAAATTCTGTATTTGTGCTAGACAGGTAAACACGTTGTGTAGATTTTGCGATAAGTATAAGCACTGCCAAAGTCATATTATTGCCTAAGACTGATATGGCCATACCTACGACTGTACCTAAACACTCAGAAATCTATAATTCAGAAGCAAGTAATTAGATAATATTTATATAATTGGATTAATGTATTTTCAGAGCGACCTGCACACAAAGAATATGAAACTATCAGCTCTTGAAGCAACTAACATATCAAGAACAGTTTCATTTGGGAATACTCAGTTAAAGCAAGATTTAGACAACAATCCCGATCTTCTCAAGAATCTTCATGATGTAAATCCCTCCATGTTTCCACTAATTCATAAATACCTTTGTTATGGCTGCAGCAGGAATCATTTAGAAATGAGTCAATCTAAGTTACCACTACATATACAAAATGTTTTAAAGTCTTAATAAATGTGTTATTCACTTTATAAAGAAGACTACCTATATTTTATTTTTGATTTACCGTAAAACACGTCGCGACGCGCTGCGCTGCTGCTACGCACGGGTGTAATCTGTTTTGGTGTAATGTTAAAACGAACATCGAAATTTCTATGCTATTATCTTATAGTACCTAAGTTATCTGTATTCATATAAAACATCCGGACTAAATGCTCTAAATCTAAATATTGGTGAAAACCGCATCAAAATCTATTATGTTGTGACTTTTGTAAACGTAAAGCGCGTTGTATTCTAATTTATAGAAACAACGGGAAGGAGTAATGGGCGTTTGTTTCCTTGCAGCATGCTTTGTACTGTACCCGTCGCGATATCACGATACAAAGTTAACATAGATAGGTACGCGTCTCTATGAACTTATCGTGAAATGAATTGCTTTTTCATGATATAGTGATTCAATGGGATTAAATGAATTTACAGAATTGTATTGGTCATTTTAGTAATTATAGCTTCTGCCCGCGACTTCCTCCGCACCAAATTTTTGCTTCTCTGACCCTTCCCGTCGCATCGAATTGCCTGCTAGTTTTCGTTCATTTTTGTGCTGCTCCGCTCCTTTTGATCGAAGCGTGATGTTGTAGGCTACTATACCCTATAGTCTTTCTCAATAAATAGGTTAGCCAACACAAAAAGATTTTTTCAATTTGGAGCAGAAGTTCCTGAGATTAGCGCGACTTTGTCCGCGTCAAATTTTTTTTTGGAACTTCATTACTGGAATGCTAGATGGCATTGAAGTAGCTAGATATTGAGATTTTTCGACAAACAAATTTTTTTTTAGTTTCATAAAAAGTTTCCATGTTACTTCTAATAACTCCAAGAATATGTGTACAAAGTTTCATGATGATCGGTTTAGTTTTCGCGTGAAAGCGTAACAAACAAACTCACATTTACATTTACAACATTAGTAGGGATAGTATAGATAATTCTGTTAAGCCATTTTGTTACGGTCTCGAATCATATTTTGTTCAACAAACACCTGTAACTGCAAATTGCAAAAATCACAAGAAACTGAATTTAGCGGGCTACCCTGAAACTTCCACCTTAATAGTATTTTTTTTTCAAACCTACTAGGGAGCAAAGGGGAAGACCCGGGCCCAGGTTTCCGTTCCTGGGGGGCTTCCAAATATGTTTAGTACCTACCTTACTAAATAGAAAACCTTAGGTACTTACGCGGGCGTGAGGGAGAACCTATCTATGCGCCCTCACGCTCATAGCCGCCGCAGGAGTAGCCCCGGGCGTCGGCAGTCCATTGTGGTCTCCCGGCCACCATATGCGTAGCAATGGGTAGCTCGCCGACCGCTAAGGACCAAGCCTGGGTCGACGGTGACCGTGTTCGTTCAGTTGCCCATATGCCAGAGCCAAGGTAACTCTTTCGAACAAATCTCGCGACCCTGGTAGGAGGATTCCAGTGCTTGTGTTGTGTATGATAAATGGGTCATACGCGAACTGGTTCTGCATCGCGAGAGGCAGACAGGGCTGTGTAGCGTCACCGTGATTATTCAACTTGTACATGGATAGAACAGTTGCAATACATGGTGACTAGTGATGCAAAAGATTGAGTCCTCGAGTCAATTATGCAAGACTCAAGTGTGCTAAAAAGGCTTGAAGTCTAGAGTCAAGCACTCGAGTCTTAAAATGGACTCGAGTCGTAAAGAGGACTCGATAAAAATACAGTCGAATTGATAACCTCCTCCTTTTTTGAAATCGGTTAAAAAGGACTCGAGTCTTAAAATGAACTTGAGTCTTAAAGACTCGGAGCATGAAGATGAGACTTGTAATTCATCATTCGAAAAGACTCGAATAGAAGGTGATAAGTTCGAATTAGTGGTTATGATGTAATTATGCGTACAAAAATCTGACGAGTTATTGACTCGAATTCATTTTAAGACTCGAGTCCTTTTTCCTTTTTAAGACTCGAGTGCCTGTTAAATGACTCGGGCTCGGCTTGACTCTAGACTCCGAGCTTTTTGAGCACACTTGAGTCTTGCATAATTGAGTCGAGTCTTTAAAATTACGACTCGAGGACTCGAGTCCTTTGCAACATTAATGGTGAATGTAATGGATGAAGCATTTAAGATGGAGGGGATGAATATAAATGTGAATAAGACGAAGATCATGGTGTTTGAAAGAGAAGATAATGTATCGGTGTGTGATGTGAAAATAAATGATAATAGTGTGAAGCGAGTTCGTATCTCAGATCACACAAACAAGGGTTCGTATATTTGGGGAGTTTTTTACACGGGATGGAGAGATTGATAAAGAGGTGGAAATAAAGTAAATGGTGCGATACATGCGATTGTGACCGACCAGTTGATGTGCGAAAAGGCTTGTCTGGCTGTTCACAATGGTGTGTTGGTACCTACGCTTATGTATGGAAGTGAATGTTGGGGGTGGCAAAAGAAGCATGAAAGCAGAATTAATTCTGTGAAAATGCGGTCCTTGCGAAGCACGTGTGGTTTGACTATGAATGATGGCCGAGGACTGATGTAACAAGACAACGGTTCGGTTTGAAAGATGTAGGTACTGAAAACGAATATGCATTGGTCGTGTTGAGAAGATGACGGAAGAACGGCCTACAAAAGGTATTTACAAGGCAGATGTGAGTGAAAAACCCCGAGGTGACGCCCTAGGAGGACATATAATAGGTCTTTGTACCTATGAAAATGCCGTTTTGTATGAAAAAAATTAAACGAATTTTTTTCATGTATTTTTTATTTGTATTAATCGAAATAATCACCCATGCAATCAATGCATCTTTGCCAACGCAGTGGCAGTTTATTGATGCCCTTCTTAAAAAAATCAGTTGGACGGGAGGCAACAGATTCTTCAAAGGCATTTTGTACTGCCTCTCGGGTATTGAATTTTTCCCGCCAAGAAGTTATCAAATTCTGGAAAAAGTAGTAGTCTGTAGGCGCAAGGTCTGGTGAGTAGGGCGGATGACGGAGAGCTTCCAACCCTAGTTCTTGCAACTTGGAGACCGTCTGATGTGCAGTATGAGGTCGCGCGTTGTCGTGCAGGAGCAGCGGAGACGAGTGATTGACCAATGCTGGTTGGAGATGTGCCAGCTTCTCCATCATTGAGTTCAGTTCTTCACAGTACACATCTGCAGTAATGCTCACCCCGTTTGGTAAGAAGCTGTGATGAATCACACCGGCGCTAGACCACCAAACAGTGACCATCACTTTTCTAGGGGTAAGTTTTCGTTAAGGGCATTGTTTAGGTGCTGAACCAGGATCCAACCAACTTGCTGAGCGCTTGCGGTTATCAAACAGAATCCATTTTTCATCGCAGGTAACAATGCGGTTCAAAATTCCTTCATTTGTGTGTCTGTTGAGCAGTGCGAGGCACGTCTCGACGCGTACTTCGCGCTGACGATCATTGAGTTCGTGGGGCACCCATTTGTCAAGCTTTTTTACCTTGCCAATTTGACGCAAAAGGACCAATATTGTTTTGACGCTAACGTCGAAAGCTGCTGCTAATTAAGCCGTAGATTGTGTATCATCAGCTTCCACAATCGCCTTTAATTCGTCATTGTCGACCAAAGTCTTCGGACGACCGCGAGGTTCATTTTTCAGGTCGAAATTTCCAGAACGGAAGCGAGTAAACCAATAACAGGTGGTGCGTTGGTTTGTAGCGTTAGCTCCGTAAACGTCGTTGATGTTTGCGTGCCGCTTGTGCCGCGTTGCTGCCACGACGGTACTCATATTCCATAATTACTCGAATTTTTAACGTATCCATGATGTCGAAAAAGATTGAAATGCGATGAAAATGTAACACTTATCAATAAACAAATGACTACTTTTGGAAAAATAATTCCATGTTTTTAAAATAAAATTAATTTGAAATTAGAATTCTTAGACAAACAAATATTATTTTGATTTGAAATGGCCAGTACTGCAGAACGGCAATTTCATAGGTAGGTAAAGACCTAATATAATAGCGTAATACTTGCAACCGGCGTGTATGATCAGATTTATGAACATGCGTAAATAGTCATTCAAAAGTAACTAAGAGGGTGTATTAATGATTTTAATTATGTAAATACATACTTGTTGTGGTTGCGAATGATATTTTTTTACCGTACAGCCTGCACATTGAAAAAAAAAAAACTTAAGAAAGTTGAATTTCGCGGGTGTCTCTGGCACTTTACAATTAGTTTAAGAGCCCTCTTACAAAATTTGAACGCTCGAGTTTAGGTAAAAGACGGCAATCTTATGTATGTGTGCGTAGCTATCCACACATGCACAATACAAACAAACGTGTAACGCGAGTGTCGAGCCGGTCTAAACAATCTTGATCCGTTAGAATTATAATGCGGTATTTAGATATTTATGAAAATACTTATTTTATTTATCCGGTCTAATAAAGATTTCTAGACTAATAAAAAAAAAATACAACTATATGTTATGTAAAGTATACAATAAAAAAAAAATTAAAACAATTACATATTGGTGCCGATTCTGTTGTACACCGAACTAAACTAACAAAACTATCTCTAAAATTGCTTACTTTTAGCTATGAGAATTGTTACGCTATTCTGCAAGAAATAATCTCTTTTAAAAATTATTTTGACACGACTAAAATCAAATTTGACAATCGCGACTCAACGTGGTATTTTTAGGGTTCCGTTGCCAAATGGCAAAAACGGAACCATTATAGATTCGTCATGTCTGTCTGTCTGTCTGTCCGTATGTCACAGCCACTTTTCTCCGAAACTATAAGAGCATGCTGTTGAAACTTGGTAAGAAGATGTATTCTGTGAACTGCATTAAGATTTTTACACTAAAATAGAAATAAAAAACAATACATTTTTGGGTTCCCCATACTTAAAACTGAAACACAAAAAAAAAAATTTCATCAAACCCATACGTGTGGGGTAAAATGGTATTGAGGTTTCTAATATATTTTTTTTCTAAACTGAATAGTTTGCGCGAGAAACACTTCCAAAGTGGTGAAATGTGTGTCCTCCCCCCCCCCGTAACTTCTAAAATAAGAGAATGATAAAACTAAAAAAAATATATGATGTACATTACCATGTAAACTTCCACCGAAAATTGGTTTGAACGAGATCTAGTAAGTATTTTTTTTTAATACGTCATAAATCGTAAACCGCAATTTACCTTTCATTCAATCAACTCAAATATAAAAATTAAAAAAAAAAACATTTAATTTCATAAACATAAACCTTATGCATAAACCGAGAATACATACAGGTTTGTACGGAAACCTCCGTGCGCGAGTCCGACTCGCACTTGGCCGGTTTTTTTTCTTTTGGCTTCGCAACTTAGTACTTGTGCGCTACGCAATGAACTTGCTGAGATACGAAGGCGCGGGCAAGGGGGCATCCTGGACGTGTTTTATATGGAATTTTGCATTTTTGTTTGAAAAAAAAAAATATTACCCACGTGTTGAGATTTATATGTGTGGGGTTTTATAAAGGGGGTCGAAAATTTCATTATGTTTGCGATAGGACACGCCATTTTCGAGATATAAGCAAAAGAAAAAAAAATACAGTATTGTTTTTGCACGTGAGGCGAGGCGTTGCCGTTGGTGTGAATTTTTGTTCATGACCACTAGTTTTACTCCACACCTTTTTAATCGCGATTAAAAATAGTCAGATTTAGTTAAAATAAATTATTTTAGTCAAAATTTTTCTACAATCTATTAAAATAATGCTTTACTTGATAATTAACGAAACTCTTATTCAAAAAAAAAAATATTGCCCACGTGTTGAGATTTATATGTGTGGGGTTTTATAAAGGGGGTCGAAAATTTCATTATTTTTGCGATAGGACACGCCATTTTCGAGATATAAGCAAAAGAAAAAAAAAATACAGTACTGTTTTTGCACGTGAGGCGAGGCGTTGCCGTTGGTGTGAATTTTTGTTCATGACCACTAGTTTTACTCCACACCTTTTTAATCGCGATTAAAAATAGTCAGATTTAGTTAAAATAAATTATTTTAGTCAAAATTTTTCTACAATCAATTAAAATAATGCTTTACTTGATAATTAACGAAACTCTTATTCAAAAAAAAAAAAATGCGAAGAGTAGCAAAATGTTGTAGTCGTAGTATATTTTTGCCTTCACGATACGAGTACCCGTAAGCTGAGACGCGGGAAAAATTGACACAGGTCCTTCCCCGTTGGGCGCTTGCGCCGTACTAAACGCTGCCCGCTTGTGCATCGTAATTTATTCTAATTTAGAGTGATTTCAAAAACGATATTATGTCTAATTAAATAAACAGATTTAAATAAAACTTGAGAATTCGATTTGTTATAGAGCATACTTTATATTGACATGATTTTTTTAATGTAATTATGCTTTATTCAAACCAAAAAAACGCGATAAACTTGCGAATAAATCGTAAAAATTGCCATAAGACTTTATTTTTTTTAGTAATTAATGTTATTAAAAATCAATATTCTTGTACTAAATGTAAGAACTAGATTATATGTCTGTTGTTTTGTGTATTTTTTTTACTCAAATTTCTACATATTAATGATAGAAATAGGAGTCTGAAATTGACCCTGCGCTGATTTTTACGAAAACTAGTTGTGGGAGATTAATTACTACAAAGTAAACAAATAAGATTTTGTAAATGTTCTGCTAAAATTGACAAAACAAAAGATTGATCTATTTTTTACATGTATTCGTCAATTCCAGAGTATTTAGAATGATGAGATGAGAGGTAAATAAGGCGACTAAAATCTTAGATATTCGCGCAAAAATGTAAAATGGCTCTTAATATAAGAAAAGAAATGGGAATGGAGACAGGGCAACCTCTGTCACGTTAGCAATATACATGCAGAACATCACACCTTGTTTCCCCGAAGGGTTTACAGAGGTGTACCTATAGTACATCCACATTTCGCCTAAAACGTCCCATGTAATAGGGTCAAATGCCATTACCGAGCACAAATCCAGACTCCGGGCTACTACTGTGAAATTCCAGATAGAAAAACCCAATAACACTTTGCCCGACCTGTGAATCGAACCCAGAACCTCATGCTCAGCAGTAGCGCTTGCTACCACTAGGCCAACGAGACTAGCTAGTTATGAATAAATTAAGGTAATTTAATAATAAATCTTAAATACCGTACTCACCGCGAGTATTGGTTTGGCGAATGTATTTTGAGAACACATTCGTTACGCGTCGAATACCATCGTTTACACTGTAGGTAGTTATTTAAAATTTGTTGACTGTGCTATTTGATAGGCTCAATTTACAATGCTGCGGATCGGAATCTCACCAGTCATTTCTACCATGGATCGTATAATCAAGCACTATAATGATTTATAATTTCCGGTATAACGCGTCATTGGTGCCGATTCTGTTGTCACAAAATTCTCTAAACTAAACTAAAAATCACTAAAATTTGGTTTAATCCTGTCAAACGACGATTTCCTATTCTGAAATAGACTAAAGTGACACAACTTAACTATATTTTAGTTTGACAGCACTAAGATTGCACTGAGTTATTAGTTTAGTGAAAATGTCAATTTTGCTATTCTGAGTTTGCCGGTTTTCACCAAAAATTTTGACTATAATAATTTATTTTAACTAAATCTGACTATTTTTAATCGCGATTAAAAAGGTGTGGATTAAAACTAGTGGTCATGAACTAAAATTCTCAACAACGCCTCGCCTTCACGTGCAAAAACAGTTCTGTATTTTTTATTTTCTTTTTGCTTATATCTTGAAAATGGCGTGTCCTATCGCAAAAATAATGAAATTTTCGGCCCCTTTAGTATATCCCGGCCCATTTAAATCTCAACACGTGGGTAATATTTTTAGGGTTCCGTTGCCAAATGGCAAAAAACGGAACCCTTATAGATTCGTCATGTCTGTCTGTCTTTCTGTCTGTCTGTCTGTCTGTCTGTCTGTCTGTCCGTCCGTATGTCACAGCCACTTTTTTCCGAAACTATAAGAGCTATGCTGTTGAAACTTGGTAAGTAGATGTATTCTGTGAACCGCATTAAGATTTTCACAGTAAAATAGAAAAAAAACCATAAATTTTGGGGTTCCCCATACATAGAACTGAAACTCAAAAATGTATTTTTTCATCAAACCCATACGTGTGGGGTATCTATGAATAGGTCTTCAAAAATGGTAATGAGGTTTCTACTATCATTTTTTTCTAAACTGAATAGTTTGCGCGAGAGACACTTTCAAAGTGGTAAAATGTGTCCCCCCCCCCCCCCCCCCCGTAACTTCTAAAATAAGAGAATGATAAAACTAAAAAAAATGTATTATGTACATTACCATGTAAACTACCAACGAAAATTGGTTTGAACGAGATCGAGTGAGTAGTTTTTTTTTTAAAACGTCATAAATCGTAAACCGCAATTTACCTTACATTCAATCAACTGAAATATAAAAATTAAAAAAAAAATATAGTTTTAAACCGAGAATACCTACAGATTTGTACGGAACCCTCGGTGCGCGAGTCCGACTCGCACTTGGCCGGTTTTTTTTTATATTTTTCAAACAAAAGTGAAAAATTCCATATAAAACACGTTGAGGCTGCCCCCCCCCCCCAGCACGCGCCTTCGTCTCTCAAAAAATTCATTCTACGCAATGCACACACAAGTACAACGTTGCGAAACCAAAAGAAAAAAAAATACCACGCTGAGTCGCGATTGTCAAATTCGATTTTAGTCGTGTCAAAATAATTTTTAAATTTAGAGATTTTTCCTTGCAGAATAGCGTTACAATATAAGATCAAACGAACTTCTTAGTGAAGTTCGATCGATATAATATGAGTGGTTTCACTTGAAGATATAAATTAACAGGTAGTCCTTTGACCTACAAGGCAACATTCGCACGCTTTTTAAAAGTTTTAATTAATTAGTATAGCTAATCGATTTCTTTTGAAATATAAGTCGATTACCGTATCGACTCGTATACTCCTCCCTATACCAACTGACAGCTCATTCTTTTTAGAGTTGCGACTTGAGTTTCAAGTCTTCTCGTGTTAGTAAAAAATCTGGGTTTCGGGTGGGTTGGGTAATTTATATCTTCAAGTGAAACCACTCATATTATATCGATCGAACTTCACTAAGAAGTTCGTTTGATCTTATATAATATTTCGTGGTTTCACTTTCGATATAAATTAACAGGTAGATGTTCAGAGACTGAGATTTTTTACTTTGTGGTATGCCTTTCCAATAGGTAGGTGTACTACAAATTAATCAAACGCGAGAATACATAAATCATAAACTTGTATTAACTGGTTAAACAAAACAAATTGTATTATAGTTATAATAATCTTATCATTATGCATACATATATGTATAATCATCAATAATTTGTATTCTGTAAGCAAACAGATTCTGCGAAGTTTGATTCTGTTACAATAGGCCGATGATAATATTTAGCAAAGGTCTGGGAGGACGCGGTCCAGCCAGCGGTCCTTCGGATAAGATCAAGACCTAGCCCAGCCGCACGCGCCGTCGACGTGGCAGCATGACGGGCGCTATGAGCGCCGTATACTGACACGTCCACGCCGCTCGCACACAGCGTCTGTTTGATCCACCTGCTTATTGTCTGTGCTGTCGCGTTCTTGTAAGGACGCTTCACAGTAATTAAGAGGTGGTCTGTGTCCGAAGGCCTCAAGGCCTTCGTTGCAGACATATAGTCGACTAACGTTGTGGCTGGACAAACAGAAAGATTTTCGCGAAAATAGGGCAAATATAAAACTGGCTGATCCCGTCCTATCCCTGAGGTTTTTATAATATCCGTTATAACAATTTCGATACCATTTGTATTGATTTTAATGTTACTTATTTTAACTAAAGAAAATGTTTGCACTCTATGTGCTGTACATAAAGCTAGTAAAACGACGAGTTTTTTGGTTAATTTTTCTAAATTAAGTTTACTATGTGGAACCCATTCTGAGATATGGTCTAAGACTATTTGAGGATTCCAAGTACTTGAGTACTTAGGTAAAGATGGTCTCAGTTTGAATACCCCTTTAAGAAGACGTTTGACACACTCGTCTGAAGCTAAATTGTTTCCTATGAGCAATGATAAAGCTGAACGATGGCTGTTAATCGTGCCATAAGAAGCACCTTTATCATATTGCTCCATTAAAAAAGTTACAATGTGAGGGATGGCACTTTCGAACACATTACAGTTGTTGTCTTTGCAGTACTGCCACCACAGCTTATAACAAACACCATATTGGTTTAGTGTACTATCTGATAGTGACGCGAGCATCACACGCAGGGCGGCTGGGGGCGTGCCGCGGCGGGAGAACGCGAGCCTGAGAGCAGCGCTGCTCCCAGGGTAAGCGTCCGGTGGAGCGGGTGTTGTTGCCTGAAATGCGACAATACTAAATTTGGATGTGGTTTCAAGACAACTATTTCTCCAATTAATAAATCTAATAATTGCGGATACCAAGCCTGTGCAGGCCACATGGGAAAAACCAGGATACCCGTAGCTTTATCCTGTATAATTTTTTGTATGCAGTTTAGTAATAGGGAAAATGGTGGGAAAGCATAAAATAATTTTGGGTACCAACTTATCGTGAATGCATCGACGGCTATCGCATCCGGGTCTTGTTTCCAGGACACATATTCGCGACATTTGGCATTGATGCGAGAAGCGAATAAGTCAATCTGCGGTTGACCTAATCTTTTAATAATGTAATGAAATGCGGACTGTGATAGCTCCCACTCCACGTCCGGGTTTACCCTGCGTGACTCTTCGTCGGCTTCGATATTGTCCTTAGTATTTATATACGAAGCAAATAACCACAGTTTTCGCGTCTCGCACCACTGCCAAATATCACGGGAAAGTGCGCTTAAATGTGGGAATTGAATGCCGCCCATGCGATTAATGTAACTTATCGCCGTAGTGTTATCCACACGGAGTAGGATAGCACATTCGGTTTGATCCCGAGCAAAACATTTAAGAGCGAGAAATACAGCCAACAATTCTAAATAGTTTATGTGAAATCTAATCTCACTTTCTTTCCAAGCACCATTGACTCTTAATCCGTTACTAAATGCACCCCAGCCAGTACGTGACGCGTCAGTGTAAATTTCCAATGCATAACTTTGGAATTTTATTGGATTATTTACATTGTAAATATTCTCAGACCACCATTTCAAATCACTTAAAATAATACGAGGTAGTTTAACCATTACGTCAAATGAACCGTGCTGCTGTAAAAACAAATATTTACTTCTCTCTAACACCTTGGTATACAACCAACCATAACGCACCGCTGGGCATGCTGCTACTAGAACTCCTATCAATTGTGAGAAATTTCTAATTGAAACAGTGGGTAGTTTGTAATACTTTCGGACTAAAAGGGCTATCTTGTCACGTTTATCCAAGGGTAACGATAAAGTCATATCAGTGGTGTTATAAATAAATCCTAAGAATTTGCATGATTTTTGGGGTTGTAAATTGCTTTTTTCGTAATTAATTACGAAACCCAAACATTCTAGTAATGCTACAGTTTCATTTACATTACGAAGACATTCTTCGTAACTGCTACCTAAACAAAGCAGATCGTCTAAATAAGATACGGACTGAAAACCGCGACCACGTAAATACCCTACAACCTCTCTGACTATCTTAGTAAAACACCTAGGGGCTATAGCGAGCCCGTAAGGTAACGCGCTAAACTCGTAAGTTATTGTTTCCTCTGAGTTTTGCGCGATATAATGGAAACGAAGGTATTTACGAAATTCGTTAGCAACAGGGATAAGTAGATAAGATTCCTTCATATCTATGGTTGCCATAAACCAGTTGGATTGTACTAACTTACATGCAGTTCTACTATCTTCCATTTTAAAATGCATTTTAGGTATAAAGCGATTTAATGATTTTAAATTTAGAATGAACCTTTTACCACCGTTTGATTTTTGAGCTAAAAACGTACTAGAAATAAACTGATCTAAACTTGGCTCAACTTGTGAAATAGCACCCAGCTCGTGTAATTTCTCTACAGCTAATGACATGGCACGATGTTCATTCAATGACCATGTGATTCGAGGAATACAAGTTTGAAATGGTTTACATATAAACGGAATAGGTATTCCCTTCAGGATCCAATTCAGAATACTGGTATTATTAGTAATATGGGTCCAACAATTATAGAAATGTTGTACCCTGCCTGCATGTACCTGTGTTACTGGCGTGCAGGAGCACGGGACCGGGTCTGATTCGCCTTGGTTTGCGACGTCGCCGCCGCCGCAGTTGGTGCCGATCGACGTGCTGACGTAGGGAACCTCTTCTGACCCCCTCGCCCCCCCCTGTTCGTCGGGTAACGAGGAGGTCCCGTCCAGTTTCCCTGGAACTGGTGGCGTGATGATATTATATTTTGAGGCTGGATAGCTACATTGGTTCTTGCCGGCGGTGGTGCAGTCTTTTTGATCTGCAGCCCCTGTTTTTCGATAGTTTTAGACGCCTTTATTTTCTCCTGTAAACTGGAACCAAACAGTGTCTCGTCTCGCTCACTATCCTGTATGACATTAAGGAAAGGTTTTGCCAGTCCGGGTGTGATCATTTTAATTCGAGCTTGGGTTTCGGAATGATGTAAATCACATAAAATGCGACAGCCATCACTAAGTGTTCTGATTGCTTCGATTTTGTTATCACTTGTCATTAATGACGTCATCGCCTTGCTAATAGCTGTAATACCGATACCCAATTGTTGTTGAGATGTCTCAACTTTTTTATCACGTAACCTTACCATTTCTGCAATAGCGGCTGAGATCTCAATGTTTAATTTAGGCGCTTGAAGTAATGTACAATTACCGGGTATGAGGTACTGTTTTAATATTTTATCTCTTATTTCTTTAACCATTCCCTTTTTGAGTAATGGTTGCCATAATTGGGTTAAATTATTATGTATTTCCTGACCCCATATTGGTCCTTGTTCAGTTGCTTCGCCAAGGGCTGATAGAATCTCTGGATCCAATGGTGGTGGCTCAGGGAGTGCCGGTGTCGGCGCCGGCCCCGGCTGTATTTGTGGAACATTTTGTTGAGTCAAAACAGGCTCCATCAACATTTCAGGCTGAGGTTCATCGGGGCCAGGTATAACAACTGCTTCATCAGGCACTAGACTAGGTTGCAGTTCAGTTTCAGTCGGTCTTTCTGATAAATTCCACATGACTGATTCGCCTCCTAGAGGGCAAAGTAATAAAATATATAATGCAACCATAGGTAGATACATTAATAGTAATGGTTCGAAATTCGAATCCGTTACAACAATAATAAATTCAAACGCCTCGTTCGCAAGGAATCTATGGCGGATAGATGTAGGTATTTGCCGCGTTCAAGTTTGAATCTATGGCAAAATACCGTATCAAGTCTTTCACTTTGAACAGTACTTGTACGGTAGGTAGTATTAATAACACTTGCTAACCTTCCGAAGATGAACTCCAATCTTCTCGGCGCCGCCGTCTTTTGTGACGGTTTTTATTCCGTAATTTCTCCATCTTCTTCGTATAATATTCAATTCTTTCTTCGTAGGATCTTTTAGGCATCGTGATTGATGTACACAAAGAGCTATTTTAAATTCTAAATACCTAACGAACAAAACAATCTGACGGAGGAACGCGCGCAATCGTTGCCTCGCACGGAAAAAGAATGAGCTGTCAGTTGGTATAGGGAGGAGTATACGAGTCGATACGGTAATCGACTTATATTTCAAAAGAAATCGATTAGCTATACTAATTAATTAAAACTTTTAAAAAGCGTGCGAATGTTGCCTTGTAGGTCAAAGGACTACCTGTTAATTTATATCGAAAGTGAAACCACGAAATATTATTCTCATAGCCAAAAGTAAGGAATTTTAGAGATAGTTTAGTTCGTATACAACAGAATCGGCACCATTGTATTAATCCTCCTTAAATAAGCGAGATCAGAAAGAGCATGCTCATACATGAATCCGAAAGCGGTATGATTCGACAATGGTGCCGATTCTGTTGTCACAAAATTCTCTAAACTAAACTAAAAATCACTGAAATTTGGTTTATTCCTGTCAAACGACGATTTCCTATTCTGAAATAGACTAAAGTGACACAACTTAACTATATTTTAGTTTGACAGCACTAAGATTGCACTGAGTTATTAGTTTAGTGAAAATGTCAATTTTGCTATTCTGAGTTTGCCGGTTTCCACCAAAAATTTTGACTATAATAATTTATTTTAACTAAATCTGACTATTTTTAAGCGCGATTAAAAAGGTGTGGAATAAAACTAGTGGTCATGAACTAAAATTCTCAACAACGCCTTGCCTTCACGTGCAAAAACAGTTCTGTATTTTTAGGGTTCCGTTGCCAAATGGCAAAAAACGGAACCCTTATAGATTCGTCATGTCTGTCTGTCTGTCTGTCCGTCCGTCCGTATGTCACAGCCATTTTATTCCGAAACTATAAGAGCTATGCTGTTGAAACTTGGTAAGTAGATGTATTCTGTGAACCGCATTAAGATTTTCACACTAAAATAGAAAAAAAACAATAAATTTTGGGGTTCCCCATACATAGAACTGAAACTCAAAAATGTTTTTTTTTCATCAAACCCATACGTGTGGGGTATCTATGAATAGGTCTTCAAAAATGGTAATGAGGTTTCTAATATCATTTTTTTCTAAACTGAATAGTTTGCGCGAGAGACACTTCCAAAGTGGTAAAATGTGTGTCCCCCCCCCCCCCCGTAACTTCTAAAATAAGAGAATGATAAAACTAAAAAAAATATATGATGTACATTACCATGTAAACTACCACCGAAAATTGGTTTGAACGAGATCGAGTGAGTAGTTTTTTTTTAAAACGTCATAAATCGTAAACCGCAATTTACCTTACATTCAATCAACTGAAATATAAAAATTAAAAATATATATATATTTTTAAACCGAAAATACCTACAGGTTTGTACGGAACCCTCGGTGCGCGAGTCCGACTCGCACTTGGCCGGTTTTTTTATTTTCTTTTTGCTTATATCTTGAAAATGGCGTGTCCTATCGCAAAAATAATGAAATTTTCGACCCCCTTAGTGTACCCCGGAACATTTAAATATCAACACGTGGGTAACATTTTTTTTATATTTTTCAAACAAAAGTGAAAAATTCCATATAAAACACGTTGAGGCTGCCCCCCCCCCCCCCAGCACGCGCCTTCGTCTCTCAAAAAATTCATTCTACGCAATGCACACACAAGTAAACGTTGCGAAAACAAAAGAAAAAAAAATACCACGCTGAGTCGCGATTGTCAAATTCGATTTTAGTCGTGTCAAAATAGTTTTTTAATTTAGAGATTTTTCCTTGCAGAATAGCGTTACAATTCTCATAGCCAAAAGTAAGGAATTTTAGAGATAGTTTAGTTAGTTTAGTTCGTGTACAACAGAATCGGCACCAATATCTTCCGTGATCTTATCATAAATTCTAGCTCATCTACCCGCGTTTAGCCAGATTGTATTTTACCTCTGTATACCAGTGTTATTTTTCCCTGTGCTACAAAGCCTTAGTTCGTCCACTAGATCAGGGTTCTATGTAATCCCTTTCGTCCTACCCCAAAGTCCTAGAGGCCTTTTTTCAAATACATCTATTTTGTTCATACGTAACTCACTCGGCCTTCATTAACCTGCGTTCCGGGCAGAGCACGGCACTGATTCCGCCCTCAATAAAAAGTGAAGGGCGATATAAGGGTAGGACTGCAAGACACCAAAGTAACTGCTTAGCCTTGGTGTTGTATGATTTCTCGAAAGCCTTTCAATACCGTCTGTCACGACATCTGGTTAGTCATTCTATTATAATGTAATGGTATTTCCTGGAATGATTTTTTACATTCAGGAACGTCAGCACTCTGTTCATATTAAGGATTGTTCTATGAGCTGGTGTGATAAGGAATCAGGCGTTCCTCAAGGCGGTATACTATCTCCTCTTCTATTTTTATTAACCTTATTACTTCAGAGCTTCAGTTTGGTGACTGTATCATCTGTTTGCTGATTACTTGCTGTAGCACTGTCAACGGAAGGTAGATTTGGTTACCCGACGCAATTTACACATGCGTTTCGACATATTTTATAGGAACTAGATAGCCACAAAAACTTGAGCTGATAGCATTTAGTGTAGCTGCAAACCCCATGAATTATCAAGCAATAATCTTTGGGTGTCTTCGTAGTATTAGCCAGGTGGATGGTATGACCTTGCCACCAATTCTCTTTATTGGTACGACCATTCCATTTAACAGTGATGTGAAGAACCTAGGCTTGCAAATTAACACGTTCGAGTGCCAAACTCAGATTGATGGTTAATCCGATATGGCCACAGGTTTTAGACCGCATACAAAATAGTAACCAGCACGCGATATCGCGTGATCGGCCATAATGCAGAGCGGACGAATCACGCGATATCGCATGATCGGCACTCAACGTGTTAATAGTAACCTGAACTGGCGTACCATCTAGTACAAAGAAAATGCTTGTGTAGTCCTCTATCATCCCTATCATCGATGTTGGTGAGGTACAATTTAATTATGCAGAGCACTACATACAAGCATAATATTGAATAATTAAATGATAATTTAAATACTACACGAAAATATAAGAACCCTAACTATGATAAGTCACTTAGCAGGATGAATTGCTGTCTCCCCATTAGGGCGTGCCGTGTTGGAGGATTATCCATTCTAATCATTTTATAAATTCGAATGAAACTGTCTGTCACCTTTTCGCGCCTTAAGGCTTCTAGATAGGGTTTGCGCATGCCGCTATGTAATACTCATAACGTACTCACAACTAGCACAGACTGATACCAAAAAAAGGTTAAACTGTGCTGTGGAATGAAATTGTATCTATGACAAGTATGACAACCGTTTAATAAGGTTTACGCCCTTTTGCAAAAGTAATTTAACACCAACAGAACAAACAATCAATATTATAAGGATGCGAAGTATTTGACTTCGTAAATAATCCAAAACATTTCCAGGCAAAGTTAGTATTGTTTATTCAGAAAATTTTATGCAACAACTTGAAGTTATCACACTAAAAATAAATTATACTCCATGAGGCTCACCTTCCAATTGTAGATACGATTTGATTTTCGCTATGCATAATATTTATGAGGACAGCTAACGTAACTTATTAAAAATATACTAATAGAAAACAATGTTTAAATCCGACAATATCTAATAATGTTAGAAGTAGCTGGTTTCTTTTATAAAATACGTAATAAAAGAAAACGATTAATTAATCATCTTAAAATTTTGTATTTATATCACACATATCTACATTTTACTTCTATTACATAAATACAAAATTTTAATAAGTAGAGTACCAACGAAAAGCTGCTAACCAATATTTGCAAATGGTATGCAGGTGTTACCAATATATTATACAAGTAATTACAATATCAATACCATAGGTTAATAAATGCAAAAGATCAAGTGCAATGAAACTCGATGCATTTTCCTTTATCTCAATAATTAATTACTATCGAATTTCATAAAAAATGGATGTTTCAGAATTTACTTTGACAATTTGAACCCTTTCCACCACAAGATATCTACTCAGCTTGAGTACACGAGCACTTTCACAAATGTATGTCAGCAGTTTATACCAGAGATAAAAACACTTTTAAAACAATGAATAAACCAGATTTACTAATATTAAACACTAAATTATATTGTCTTTCCAAATTATTCCATTTATATCAAGCATTGGAATTATATTATCAGTGTTTGTTAAACAGAATTGGAGTCCTTCACTGTCCCTGGGTATGTATTTACACCATCAGTGGCCTCTTTTTGGTGTTATTTTTACAGTGTTTTTCTTCCGGAATCTTGTACAAGTATATCATATCAATACATTATAAAGAGCATTTAACACCTCTTTGTAACAATTATTCTGTAGTACTTATTGGTCCTTGCAATGCATTGGGAGTTGGTGAATTGGAAGAAACCATTCGCCCCTGCTCCTTCACAATCGGATCTGGAACAAAAAAATACTAAAAATAAATACTTTTAATTTTTGACAGTGACTGTACTTGCTTGGTGGCATATCTTGACTGTTACTCATTTCTTCCATTTTTCATTATCAATTAAATACCAGTGTTCAAAATTACGTTTTGTTTTAATCAACTTACAGCAGTATTACTTGGCATGTAATAAAGGTGGCGGCCCACGTTGAGATTTTACGTTCATTATACACGTAAGCGAATGTACAAAAGATTGCAATCTTATGTAAATTTGTTATAAAAAACGAAATAGCAGGTCGAATGTCTCTGCACTCGCCCGGGTGTTTCGATTTTGATTATTACGTGCGTGAATAATTTCTATTTGGAGTAATGTGGTACATATACACTAACCAACTTCAGGTAAGACAGAGATACTAACACTACTTAATACCTTAGCTTTTAGTGATTTAGAACTTCAGACCAGTGAGACCATATGATGGTACTTATCACATCACGTCGATCGTAACCGTGTGGTGGCAGGAGTGACTGCGGTGCGTCGTGAGTTGTTGTAGTAGGCAAACTGATGGTTTAGTTGGAAGTGTTTTGTTTACGATTGCTAGCAAGACCTACGGCTCGAAGGGACGAATGTGTCTAAACTATCGCATAGTCGCTGCCCGTGGCTAGACCCGGGACTGCCGTCTCCGCCTTAGTTACTTCATTGTGGACGCACGCGGCGAATTAATGTTACAGTCGTCTTAGCCTAACAGGCCTCTCATAATCAGCCAAAATGTTGCGACTGCTGGGACACAAGCCTCATCTCAGTAAGTGGGAGTGGGCCGATATTCACCATGGGGGACCTAGTGCGGATTTGCAGATGTCACATGTCTTCGAATTTTCGGTTCTAGGACATGCCGGTTTCTTTACAATGTTTTCCTTCATCGTTTTGAGAGCAGTGGTAATGAAAAAATTTGCAAAAGTAAGTAACTAAGTATAACGCCTGTCTGGGTTTGAACCTACGACCTGTGCAACTCGTAAGTCGCGGCCGTTACCACTGGTCAGTTGCGCATAATATTGACTCAATAAAATAATAGGTCCAAGATTATGCCACTACAACAATGTTTACAACAATGAAGTAGGGATTTGCTTCTGCACACTATGCAATCACTTAATGGCAAGACTTTCGAGAAAAATGACATAGTTACATGCAATCTATCTTAATTCTGGATGATTCCCCCAGTATAGGAACAATTTCCTGATGTAAAATTTTTCTACAAGTGGTTTTATGATTTAAGAAAAATCAAATTTCATTAAAGTTAACAATTATGAGTTGAAAATAAGAATAATCTAGCACTATTTTTCTATATTTACAATATTCTTAACAGTAATGCTACTTATTGTACTTTCAATTTTGTATGTCTATTGCTTTCTAAACATTGTGTGACAGATTTAAACATAATTCATCAAGTTTTACTTACAGAAGTATGGATGCTCCATTGCCTCACGAGCAGTATATCTCTCATAATGATCATAGCGTAGAAGACGATCTAGGAAATCTAATGCTTCAGGAGACACCAAGTGTTGATTTTCAGAGTGCACAAACCGCTCCCATCGCTTACGAGAATGCCTTTAAAAAAAAGATACAATAAGACAAAAATGTATAAACCGTTTTTTTTTTTTTTTTTGATTCCTTCTATATAAGGTTGGACTTTTAATCCTATTCAGTAAATTGACAGTTCAAAGAAAAATAATGATACCATACTAAAACGAATAGTGTTGACGTAGTGAACGATTTGCGTAAAGAATGAATGATAAAAATGGTTTCGATTAAATAAAACTTTAAAAATTCCTTTTTAGGGTGTGGAATATAAGAATAAGTAATAATTTTTAATAACAGTAATTTCCTTTTTTATTTTCTTCTGATAGAAACAAAACCAAATGTAAAAATCATGTCATTTTACTTGTTTTTACTATAGTCATTTTATTTCCTCTGGCAGCCATAGACGATGTATATATCAATATAGTATACATCGTGTTTTAAGACAAGTTATTAAATTTAAAATACAAAGTTTGCATGTAAGTACATTATTTCAAGTTCATTCAATTTTTGCACCACCTCACTATCTTTTTTTTGTCAAAACCTGGTATCCCTCCAACTGCCAAGTTACTGAATAGGATTAAAAGTCGAACCTTAGTAACCAGACAACATACCTGCCAAGTATATCATTAAAACGAGGATCCAGTTCTATATGATATTTATCCAAATATTCAAATAGCTCTTCAGTGCCCAGCACTTTAGCAATACGCACAAGTTGATCATAATTGTCGTGGCCATGGAAAAATGGCTCTTTACGGAAGATCATTGATGCTAACATGCATCCTAATGACCACATGTCCAAAGAATAATCATACATTTGATAATCCACCAAGAGCTCTGGACCCTAAAAAAGTTAATGTTTATGTTAAGTATAAAATGAATTTGTCTTTTACTTTACACCAGATGAACAAGTAAATTTTAAAAAGCACATTTATGCACAGAAATTATAATCAATATAACATACCTTAAAATATCTAGAAGCAACACGAACATTATAGTCTTGCCCTGGGTGATAGAACTCAGCTAACCCCCAATCAATGAGACGCAACTTTCTGTGGTCATGATCAATCATCACATTATGGGGCTTCACATCTCTATGCATGATGCCCATACTGTGGCAGTAATCTAATGCCTTCAGCAGTTCATACAAATAATATCTGTAATGAAATAAACATTGACTGTACAATTATATAACTGATTAGTTAATTAATTAAGATTCACTCTGCTATCTGAGCAATTCCTCTAATGCTATATTAATTTAATTTATTAAGACAGATAGTCTTACCTTATATCATAATCTGACAGTGTTTGATACAGCTGTTTAAAATCAGTATTGTTCACATGTTCAAAAATGAGTGCTGGAGTACGAGAAACAGGATCTTTGACTACAGCTTGTAAAGTAATTATATTTGTGCCTCCTCTTAAGTTTTCTAATATTTTTATTTCTCTTTTAATCTTCTTCTTTTTAACAGGCTGGAATAAAATTCTGTAATTACGGCATATAAAGCAGTGATTTTTATGCTTAGTCAAAGCATAGTAGGACATAGGTTTAGATAATGCATACAATGTAAACAATGAAGAATTAGAATTCTTGGCATATTTATTAAGTAATAATGTGACTCACCTTCAATATTTTAACTACACACTTCTCATTATTTGTGATATTTATTGCCTCGAATACTTCACTGTACTTTCCACGCCCAAGCTTACGCACCAACTGGTAGTCTTCCTGGTTGCCCCAGTCAACCACATAGCTTTCATAGTCCCAGTATTCTCTCGGACGTTGTGAGTTGACATCGGCATATACCCGCGCTCTACTCGGCACTGCCATCGTGCTATGCCTCCGCCAATTTAAGCTTTTATCAGCGATAGTCTTTCCGGAAATCGCGTATGTCTTGAGTAACGATACTGCGAATAAATATTTTCAACGTCACTTTCATATACTCATGTTGGTGAAGAACTCCACTTAATTGCAATGTGTTCATGCATAATGATTCGACCAGACGAATCGAATCATAGGCGGTTATGATGAGTATTGTGATGTATAACCTAAAAACGACATCCAGCTACGATTACTGTCCAACTAACATAATTATCGAAGCATATTTCTTTATAATGAAGACGTTTACACAATTATAGATCACATGTGTTGGATGTTACTATACATAGGATCTGACGACATGGAATAAAATATGAAAGTGTCTTCAAAGAGAAAAACGCACGCCATTACTCGTCAAACGATTAAATGTTTTAGAAGACGTTCATACCTAAAGCATAACTGTAGTTAATCCTATTTTAAACGATAAATAGTTTCGGCATACATAAAACTTCTTGAAAACTAACGATTAATATGAACTCCAAGCTACAAAATACACTTTTATTAGAACTAAACCGGCTCAAACCCAGTAAAATTTCAAGATGGACGCCCACCTATCCACTACTTTACTAAATTACTACCTACCATATCAGTACTACCAGCATCATTATTCCCCTCAATGTTGCCATGTTTTTTTTTACATCAGTATTAAGCCTAATTTACACTATGCGATTTAGTTGTCTGTGGCCTAAGTAAGTCTTACAAAAAACCAAATCAAATTTTTTAAATTACTGTTTACTCATGGAATTAGTATGTACTATATAGTAGCACATGAAAGCCACAGGCAAGAAATGTGCATCATTGTGTCGTGTAAATCGGTGTAAAGTTATTTAATGGATTGGAAAAATCGAATCCTTGCATGGGGTCTGAGTGGCCACTTAGTTTTTCGAAACAAAACCCCCCAAACGTGCGTACGCTGCTATTGTCACCACCGGCAAATCAGGTGTATCGCAGCCTAAGCGACAGAATAAAATAGGGGAAAACCAGAAAAAGGGTGCACAATCTGCCCTGGCTGCGGTCCGTAGCTCGTTTCCGAAAACGGACCAAGTTGATGAAGAGGGTTTCACGAAAGTGGAAAGGAAGAAGAAGAAGCCCTGTTCACGAAACCAGTGAGGTACCGCTCCGAGTGGACCCAACATGCTGCTACGCCCTGCTGTGCCTACGACATAGCTGTATATTTCACGTCTGCATCACTCCATGACGATTGAAAGTAGTACTCTGAGGATCAAAGGATGTAATTGCGCCACAACATCAATTTTAAGTCGTTTGTGGTACGAATTCCAACCCACCATCTACAGACCTGCTTGAGAGAGGAGTTTTGCCCGAAAGGTGTCTTGTATCGACATTTCCAAGGACGGTTACGCGACACCATGCAGCGGAACACGACGCCGTCATTATTTTACGTGTTTAGTGAAATAGTCCGGGAGCCAGGTGCAAATTTGGTTAATTATTTCCTCTCGAGAGATAATTCGTGAGACGCATCAGAGTAAAGTATTATAAAGACTCGTGAACGTCAGCTGGCGCTCGGTTGGGGGGATGAGCGGTTGTAGCCTCCCAAACACGAAGAAAAAAAAATACATTCACTCATTTCCTCTCAGCTAAAAATTTATCAAATTGTAGCTAATCTAATATCTCAAGGAAAAAAAATAATCAGCTGGTTACAACATGGTGTATTGTATGTACGTCAGCTGGTGTCTCGAACATGAAATTTTATTTTTTATTTTCAGTGACATCCTCTCAAACAAAAATTTACCTGATGATAGCTTATATGTTACAATGGATAAATATATAGGTCAGCTGGCTGTATCTTGGTGGAAAAACTGTCAGCTGATACTTTGAAAGTTATTACATAGGAGTTAGGCAGAAGCATCTACTCATTTCCTCTCAGCTAAAAATTTGTCAAATTGTAGCTAATCTAATATCTCAACGAAAAAAAATAATCAGCTGGTTACAACACAGTGTATTGTACGTCAGCTGGTGTCACGAACATGAAAAATTTATTTTTATTTTTAGTGATTTCCTCTTAAACAAAAATTTACCAGATGATAGCTTATATGTTACGGTGGATAAATACAGCCAGCTGACCTATAGGTCAGCTGGCTGTATCTTGGTGGAAAACCGTCAGCTGATACTTTGAAAGTTATTACATAGGAGTTAGGCAGAAGCATCTACTGCCAATTTAAATGCATCAACTGACTAGGTTTTCCTCGACTTATTGCTAGCAGATTTTTTTTATTTATCACATCAGTATATTAACAATCAGGTCACAAATTTTCATCTGGGAGGAAATGACGTATCTTTAATTATTCGACATAGCGCTTTAACATGAGAGTTGAGTTGAAATAAATATTCCGTATCAATGTTTTTGAAACGAATAAGTATGTAATCAAATCATTGTAGATATATTTAAAAAAATAAATAATCAATTAGCTTAGTATTTAAAATTTTAGTTAAATGTCTATAATGTGAAAAAAAGTTTCACTTTTATCGTGGTTTCATAAGAACCACACAATCCTTTTTTAATTTATTTATTGCAGGTTTCTTATAGTATCAATTTTTAAACGCAATATTCTGAACCGAGTTCTTGAATTTATCGATAGTGCGTATCGACAGTAGTTGCAACCACGGCTATAAGCAACTTGTCAGTGTAGTTGCGTCATCTGTTACGACACATAATGTATCTATGTGTGTGTGAAATTGTTAGTGTTTGTTTTAATTTTTATGTGTGAGTTTCGTAGTAACAGACGATTATTTTTGTGTGAGAATTTAAGAAAGTGTGGGTAGAGCAGATTTCCCCCCGCAAAAAATGACAGACAGTTTTGTATCGGGAAAAAACGCTATGGCATCTCCCCTCCGGTCCACCGGTGCTCCGTGTTGCTCTATGTAGTACCCCGATCATGCGCACAACTAACCCCCTCCAAGCGTACCTTATTACTGTCTATGTTATGCTAGCGTATGTTGTTTGAATCTTTAGAAATAACGATAATAATTAAAGATACGTCATTTCCTCCCAAATGAAAATTTGTGAGCTGATTGTTAATATACTGATGCGATAAATAAAAAAAAAATCAGCTAACAATAAGTCGAGGGAAACGTAGTCAGCTGATGCATTTAAATTAGCAGGAGGTGCTTCTGCCTAACTCCTATGTAATAACTTTCAAAGTTTCAGCTGACGGTTTTTCCACCAAGATACAGCCAGCTGACCTATATATTTATCCACCGTAACATATAAGCTATCATCAGGTAAATTTTTGGTTGAGAGGAAATCACTGAATGTATATTTTTTTTTCATATTCGATACACCAGCTGACGTACAATACACTATGTTGTAACCAGCTGATAATTTTGTTTCGTTGAGATATTAGATTAGCTACAATTTGACAAATTTTTAGCTGAGAGGAAATGAGTAGATGCTTCTGCCTAACTCCTATGTAATAACTTTCAATGTATTAGCTGACGGTTTTTCCACCAAGATACAGCCAGCTGACCGATATATTTATCCACCGTAACATATAAGCTATCAGGTAAATTTTTGTTTGAGAGGAAATCACTGAAAATAATAAAAAAAAACACGTTTGAGACACCAGCTGACGTACATTACACCATGTTGTAACCAGCTGATTATTTTTTTTCGTTAAGATATCAGATGAGCTACAATCTGACAAATTTTTAGCTGAGAGGAAATGAGTGAATGTATTTTTTTTTCTTCGTGTTTGGGAGGCTACAACCACTCATCCCCCCAACCGAGGGCCAGCTGACGTTCACGAGGCTTTATAATACTATATTCTGATGCATTTTACTAACTACCGCTTGAGAGGAAATTGGTCATGAAAATCTGTTGCTGGCTCCCGGACTAATAGTTTAAGTTTTGTTTCATAGAATATAATAATAGAATAGTAACTTTTGCCCGCGGCTTCGCTCGCGTTAAATTCGGGGTAACAGGGTTCCTCTTTCCTGATTTAGTCTTGTCTTGGACCGGAGTGTACGTTCCATGCTCGCTTGCGTGCTGCATAAATAAATTGCAATTCGGGTTATGATAGGAATGATACATCGGGTCAGGGTTAGGATCAGGGTTACATTCGGAACAAATATTTGATTTTTTTCAAGATCCTAACCTAACCCGCGACCGGGTTAGGATTTCGGGTCAGGTTCGGAATAATCGGTGTGTTGATTGTCCTAACAATAAGCTATTATACCTATTATGTATAGGTATATTTATTAGCAGTGGCGGGTACACGGAATATGTCAGGACTCAGGAGAAAAGTTTTGAATAAGTACATTTTGGATTTCGTGGTACATAGCCTCGGCCTTGTGTTATACTCCCATAAGGCTAGTCACCGTAGCTGAAGTGCCTTTATAGTCAAACAAATATATTATGTAGGCTCCCGACAGCTTAAATGATTTCGGGACCGCAACTGGCGGTTCCCTGCGTGATCGAATCAGAAATAAAAAAGATTTGCAAAAGAAACAACGTGACCAACATAGCCTGAAGCCTCGAACAATTGCCAAAACTGGTAGTTGGCAAAGCACCTTGCTCGCAGAACGGATGGTGGTGAAGCCGAAAGGACCGGGTACGGGTAGGCACAGCTTTGGTTGGACAGGCAGGCGTTTATCCACTAGACGGCAACGGTATAGCACGAAATCGACGATGGCCCGGCGGCCGGCCCTTTCGTCCACTTTCGTAACTGAATTTTCGTAACCAGCTACGAACATGGAATTTTCTTCCTGTTTGATAACTGGCTACGAAAACAGATTTTTTTTTCTCTGTTCGTAACTGGTTACCAATACAATAGAACTGCATTAATTTTTAGTAACTAAAAAGCCTGATAAATAAAAACCAATGACAAAGAAATATTGTTTTATTTTAATCGTCACTTGAAATACATGTAGGTATATATACTTTTACGGTAAAAAAAAACAAAACTCTAATTAACAATAAAAAGAATAATTTTATTACTTAACATGTAAGTAATAAGAGTAATTTTTCGTTTTCTGCAAACTTATATGGAGAAATCTACTAAACCTTATATGGAGGAATTGTTTCCAAACAGTGCCCAACAGTTATAATATTATTTTCTAGGTCTGCGATGGCCGAATTGATTTCGGTATCAATTTCTAAATAATTTCGGGATTTGTTCGTTTTATTACGAACACGTATCTTAGTCTCTTTAACTAAAACATCCAGAACTTGACCCAGAGAAGGGTTTTTACGCCCTATATACCTATTAAGCCTAGCGTGCCAACCTTCGAGATGGTTGGTAGTTCGCATTTCTTCTTTGTAACAACACTATTTCCTAAGAAAATTTGAATTACTTAACCAAAAATTATTAAAGTAAACATTAAATTGGTCTATTTTCGGGCAATTTTGGTAATCTTTGCATTATATATTTGTGGCCCGACAAAATCTTGTTCCATGGCAATCGAGCTAAGCCAGCACACCTAGCAACATACCGTCTTTGAATTCGAGATTTTAGTCCCAATGCCTTGGCCTTCTTAAAGAGACTAGTTGTGCTACTGTAGTTTCCTTTAATAATTTTTGGTTAAGTAATTCAAATTTTATTAGGAAATAGTGTTGTTACAAAGAAGAAATGCGAACTACCAACCATCTCGAAGGTCGGCATGCTAGGCTTAATAAGTATATAGGGCGTAAAAACCCTTCTCTGGCTCAAGTTCTGGATGTTTTAGTTAAAGAGACTAAAATCCCGAAATTATTTAGAAATTGATACCGAAATCAATTCGGCCATCGCAGACCTAGAAAATAATATTATAACTGTTGGGCACTGTTTGGAAACAATTCCTCCATATAAGGTTTAGTTTAAGATTTCTCCATATAAGTTTCCAGAAAACGAAAAATTACTCTTATTACTTATATGTTATGCAATAAAATTATTCTTTTTATTGTTAATTAGTTTTGTTTTTTTTTTACCGTAAAAGTATACCGGGCGTAAGAGAAAGCCCTCCACAAACTGACAGAGTGCATTCAGCTCCTTATTTTGAATCATATTCTACCAGAATTTTTCTTCGGATTTAAAAAAAAAATTACTTCTTTTTCAGTTTTATTTCAATGTAAAATTACATTCTCTGAAAGCAGCACTCCATTTTTGTAAACAATACGGCTAAAATCAAAAAAGAAGCAATGGATGTTGAAATAATCTAACGAACGACGCGTAAAATCAGCTGTTCACTTCCCGTCTAACTACAGAGTTCATCGAACTCTTCGTCGGCGATTGCACAAAGGCGGCTTTCCGAATTGATCCGAGATACATTGCATGTGAGAAAATAAAACAAATCAGGTTTATTGGATTCCCTTAACGGTCCTGATATAATTTCTTTTACTGATCATCTTAGTATGATATACTGAATCCACCCCATCAGTTTGTGGAGGGCTGTCCCTTACACCCGTTATATACCTACATGTATTTCAAGTGACGATTAAAATAAAACAATATTTCTTTGTCATTGTGTTTTATATAACAGGCTTTTTAGTTACTAAAAATTAATGCAGTTCCATTGTATTGGTAACTAGTTACGAACAGAGAAAAATAATTCTGTTTTCGTAGCCAGTTATCAAACAGGAAGAAAATGCCACGTTCGTAGCTGGTTACGAAAATTCAGTTACGAAAGTGGACGAAAGGGGCCCGGCTTAACTCGTTTTTCCTCTAGACGGCAACCGCCCAATTACATACCCGACTACGGCAAAGCCAATAGAGGGTTACAGAACCAGTCGGTTTCTTGTCTGTAATTTCGTCACATCACAATAAAAACCTATCCATGACCCTGCTGCAAAAAACCCTGTTTAAAAGTTGGTAATTTCAATATACAGGGTGTAAGGGATCTGAAAACTGTGACCATGAATTCAGCACATAATTCCAGCGTAAAACGTTTACACGTCGGTTATTTCATAAATATCTTCTTTTTTTTTGTATGAAACAGCAAATTTTGTATTTTTTTAAATTATTATCAAGGTTTTTTTACTCTGGGGCGACTAGAATCTTGTGCGTAATTCACGTTCATGACAACAGTTTGCTCGTCGATATCCCTTATACCGTGTCGGTAATTTTATTATTATTTAGGGTATAACAACTAGACTTGTGAACATAATATTATTCACTCAAAGAAAACTGGTTAAAGCGCGACGGAGTCACGCAATTAAGGCTCGGAACTAAACTGAGCAGCCTGTGCAACTGTCGCTGGCCTAACCTCCTGAAATAAAATTTAAGTGACAGTGGCAAGCAAAATCACCGATCCGAAACATCATGCAAACATTCAAATTTCTAGTTCCTACATTGCATGGATCTCGAGATACCCCTGTGTGCCGGACGTACATACAAAAAAGTGATGTTATAAAGGTTCCAATTATTTAATTTCGGAAACTCAAAAATTGCTGTTCACTAATTAACAATAGTATAGCTAGAAGGCGCATAATAAAAATCGGTCAACGATTAACACCATACGAAAAAATGTCGAGTTGGGCTAAACATGAATCCAAAGAAACTTACCACATAATAAAGTAATAACATAATTCTTTTCACAGTAAAAATAATATTTTACCATGCTTATTTTGAAGATTGATATAAAAGTTACTGTACACTCGTTGGAGAAAGCCATAAAATTGAATTTAGCTATTAATATTTGGCAGGTACCAATAAAATATAATCCATTTCGCGTACACATTGCGTCATATACTTATACCGAACACAGAAGTAGTATTTGTGGATGTGGTAAGAAAAATAAGTTATAAATTGCATTTTTTAATTACTGCAATTTATAAACAATAATATTGTACATAACTTCTACAACTTAAACATAAACATAAGCGCAACACTTAGCTAACAAATTAAACCTACATGCCTAAGATTACATAGGTAATACCACGAGGTAAATATTATACAGTTTACTTCGTGCTCTTCCACAATTTATGTTCGAGGTTTTGTTAACTATAATAATATATATTTTAAAAATATTTACACGTAAACTATCATAGGCAAAAGGTCGACCGCCGAGAGAATGCATTCTTGACACCTGTCAGTTTCATACAAATGAATACGTGTTTTGCGAATTTTATTTTTACTACTTATTAATCTAAGACTTATTAGAATTGTCGCACTGACCGGCGTCAGGAACGCATTATCTCGACGGTCGGACTTTATTTTGCCAATATGATAGTACTGGACTTTTGTAATGTCCCTAAGTTGGTTATCTGCGTTGTAGCTAGGGCTCACAAAACCGGTTTCACCGAAATCGAAAAACCCGGTTAAACCGGTTTTCACGTCATTTTTAGAAACCGGGTTTCAGTTTAGCAAAAACCGAGGTTTCGATTATTTCGGTTTTCTTTTAAAATAATAAAATCCAACGATATTACATGTTTACAATGTACACATATTGTCTCATCAATTACAATTATTATATTGAACACACCATTGGTGCTGTCTTTGCCGAGGCATAATATCAATCAATTGAAAAGTTTGTGTCTGAGTCTCAACCTAACAACAGACGTACTACGTCCACCACTTCCTCTCTTTGAGGAGTGGCTGGAGAAGTTCCACGGCGTCCTCAGATTCCGCCTTACGCAGGTTCTCAACAGACACGGGTGCTTCACGACGTTCTATTCAGGATAGTGTAACGGCCGGGTGTTACCACTGTGTGGATCGTCTGGAGGACACGGTGGAGCATTTTTAGTTACTAAGATTTTGATTTATTTTTTATTTAGTTATTGCAATATTTTATTTTTTATTTTTTAGAATCCAATTACTCAGTTTTGTATAATTTTCTTTTTTAATTTTTAGTTACTAAGATTATGACTTTTTTTTTATTTAATTTAATTTTTAGAAATAAGTAATAATTGTACATACCTAACAATACCTTTTGCTGTGCCCTAACAGGGTCTACAACGGCTCTTAGCTTTAAGCTTTTTGTTAACACCTGTTTTACCTTGTAGAACGCAAATATATGAATATGAATATGAATATGCATACGGTGAAAGTTTGTCCTGCCTGGGCGGAGCACCGCCGTGTCTTCGTGGAGGTGATCGGCGGCGGCGATCTCTCGCGTCCGGCCTAGGTCCAGGCCATGTGCGAAGTGAGAGGGCAAGGGCAGCCATTACCTCCTTCTGCGAGGCAGTAATGCTCGCGAAGGAGGACGCCGAGCATGTGAGGGAGAGGCAATATATGCCCCACGCCCCTAACCCACAGGAGACGCCCCGGGCGTCGGGAATCCATTGTGGACTTCCGGTCCTTACCGGGCGGCGAGCAATGGGTAGCTCCCCACCCGGTAAGGACCAGGCCCGGTAGACGGCGCGTTGTATTCCACGCGCGCCTCAAAGAGATGTCAGCATTAATGAAAAGGTCTACTAGGACCGATGCCTGCCAGGGTCGCGGATTTGTTCGGAAGAGCGGTGGCCCTGGCATAGGCAACTGAAGAAACATGGGTGGGTTTTGTCAGTTAAAGTCTGACACGCCTTTCCGCCCCACCCAGAGTGGGAGACGTCAAGTAATGATTTCCTACCCAAAAAAAAGGACGTCCACTGCTATTGATACGGGATTTGAGAATGATTTAACTGGCATCATTAAAGTAGACGCTACGCAACGCAATATGTTCTCGTCCCACTTACCGCAGTGTCTCAAGACAAAAGTCTTTGACCAGTGTGTGTTGCCAGTGATGACATGTGGCACTGAGACGTGGTCGCTCACAATGGGCCTCATAAGAAGGCTCAAAGTCACCCAAAGAGCAATGGAGAGGGCTATGCTTGGAGTTTCCCTACGCGATCGAATCGGAAATGAAGAGATCCGTAGGAGAACCAAGGTTACCGACATAGCCCGAAGAATTGCCAAACTTAAGTGGCAGTGTGCAGGGCACATTGCTCGCAGAACGGATGGCCGATGGGGTCGGAAGGTTCTGGAGTGGCGACCACGTACTGGAAGACGGAGCGTTGGAAGCCCTCCCACAAGATGGACCGATAACCTGGTGAAGGCCGCAGGAATGCGTTGGATGCGGGAGGCACAGAACAGGTCAAAGTGGCGGTGCTTGGGGAGGCCTATGTCCAGCAGTGGACGTCTTTCGGCTGACATGATGATGATGATGATTAAAGTAGAGCTGGCCCTTTATGAAAATAGAAGCTTTTGCAGGTGTACAATAATTTGTTTAAAGTTTCTCCCTCTGAGTGTCGCGGCTAAAAGAATCTTCTCATCATCCGGTTAATTTAATGAGCTACGTTTTTATTTTCATAATTTGATTTTGATTAATTGACGTCAAACAAACTGTAAAAATACATCTGATTAATAAAGTAAATTCGGCTTCGAATCTTGCTGAATGATAATAACACTTTAGACATTCTTTCAATTTTACGGTCGAATTACAAAAATAAGAATGGAGTTTAATTTATCGTTGCTTTAAGCCAGATGTATTTTTTGATTCTCAGATACAATAATTATTGTTTTTTTTTTTTGTAGTTTATTCTCTCAAAAGGAGTTTTTCAATTTATTCTAGTGTTCTCTGTTTTAGCAATAAAGTTTACTAACGACTTTTGACGACAAAAAGACTTAAGAAACATAAAAAGAGGTTTAAGTAAAAAAAACATGAAAATAATCGAAATAACCGAAAAAACCGGAAAACCGGTTTTGGGATGAAATGAAAATCGAAAAACCGGTTTTCTTATATACCAGCGGTTTTGTGACCCCTAGTTGTAGCCGTAATTACAATGCCACGTTGGTATTCATTTCGAAGCATGAGCTTTTCGATTTCTAGAGTTTAACGTAGGAATTACAATCTTATGTTAATCATAGATATAATAGAAAACAGGTAAAAGTAAATTGACAGTAAATTTGCCAAAGCAGTTCACTGCAAAATTACAGGTATCTGAAAGAAGCACTAGCACCTAAACTTGGGCTTTAAATCGTATTTAATAACTTGACAGTTGGTGGGATAGGGTATTTTCTGACAAAAGTACAGTAAAAAAAATGAGGGAAATTCAATTACCTTTATGTTGTACTTATATGTACAATTTTAAGTAAATTTAATAAGTTTAACTTAAAATTTATATTCGGTTATAATATACCTGAAACAATAAGTGAGATTAAAAATAGTCCAGAAACACATTTTTGGGGATTTATTCAGATTCAATTATTTTTATCGTTAATTATTTTTACACTGACTTACGATCCAGAACCAAAAAACATCTAGCTAGGAATGATGAGGAGAGCCGGCCCCAAATGAAATGGTAGAAGGCTAGGCAGAGAGAGAGATTTCACTACCCCAACACTACAGATTCAGGATCGTAACATTATTTACCTCCGAACTATCAAGTTACTGAATACGATAAAAATTTCAAGTATAATTACATATTACAAATGTCTATGCGGCTTGCTCAACTACCAATAAAGAAGTATTGTTGGAAACATTTGACACATTGAGATTTGGATCTTCGCCGGTAGTCGAGACTAAGAATGCTGAACCTACGAGATAAGTCCCGGGTGCAGCGCACACGCCGCGCACTTGTACCCGCTTGGACTCAAACTTGTCTAAATTGACACTAACGCCCAACTCTTTCGCTTCCACGTCGCTTCCGTAACTGAGTGCACCAGCCCAACCAAGCTCTCCCGACAACTCTCTGAAACAACAACGAAATTTTATTACAAGTTATCGTTTATTGTATCAGTATTTAAAATGCTACTGTGGGCCCTAGTGTGAGTTTTTTTTAACACCGCGTTCGCGCTCCGACTGGTCCTTCACCAAACCAGGGCCAACCGGAATGCCAAACGCGCTCGATGCGATTGATCAAGATGGTTAAAAGAAACTCACACTAAGTCCACTGAATAGACAACCTTTTTTTAGAAATTAACTATCTGCAAAATAGCTCTCAGCTGTTACGTATCTAGCTCACTAATGTCGTTCAGTCTGCGCGCCTCGTTCCTTTGATCTAGTTACGTCACAGATTTATATTAAAACAAGCATAAAATGTCAATTACCTGTTTTTCTGCTTTGACATGTCTATAAACACTTTAACAGGAACTCCATAACAGTTGACAATATTTAAAGTAATTGGAATTAAGCACAGCTTCATTTCATTAAAATTATGGTTAATATGATTGGAATGTTCCAATCTAAATATCACGACATTGTCTTTTTTAATTTTAGTGTTGGAGTCACGTAAATCTAATTTGCTATCAAATTCGTCAAGTTGTATAGGTGCCACTTCTCCAGGCACATTTTCCTTTTCTCGGGACATAGCTTTTGTGAAACAATCCAGCCATAAACAATGCTGACCGACTGCAGCCTTTCCTTTGGTCTTGTCATGTACTTTCCAACGAAGGACAAACATGGATTGTATAAGTCCTGTCCTTATACCCGATATTTCCTGAGCCATGGCTGCATCGGGGGCATCGATGAATGAATGTTGACCGTCCACCACGAATTTAGAATAAGGAGGCACGTTGATATCGGGCACAGCGTCGGGGTGGTTCTCGTTGATTTTGACGCGCGTGTATTGTACGTGTCCGTCGGGTAGCTCGGCCAGTTCCCGGCGCGCGCGCAGCACTACGTGCAGTTTGTCGCGCGGCGCCAGCGCGTCGGCCGCGCCGCGCGCCGCCACGAGCCCGCCCAGGCGCCACTGGCGGCTCAGCAAGGATGCCTCCAGTACTTCCACAGTCACTTCTTCGCTCTTTTCAGCGAAGATATTTTTAACTTCAACCGCCAAACTCATGTTTTCAACGACTTCCCCATCCACACGTCGAAGACTTCGACGAGGGGTCACAGCCAACTCTACAGCTTCCTGGAAACATTAATTCTAAACGTGGTTAAATGGAAAATATGGTTTTTCACTGAAACTATGAGTTCGTTATTTGGAATGAAAGGTCTTTTTATATGCTAGCTGGCTTCATATATAGTGGTTTACACACCTTAGTTGTAAGTTCGAGATGGTTTTGCGACGCGGTGGTCGTCTCCGACTGGAAACCGATTAATATCCGTAGAAGGTAGTGATACTCACGGCGACTTTGAAGTGGAACACGTGCCTGAGCAGGCGGTAGGGCCGCGCGCGCAGGCCGGTGCCGTAGTAGGCCAGCAGTAGGAGCTCGGCGCGCGGCCGCAGTAGAAGGCGCGCGCGCACCGTGGCGCCGCGTACTAGTGTCGCGCTAACACCGCGCACGTGCCGCGCCGCCGCCGCGCGCCAGCCCGCCGCACGCGCCGCGCGCTCGTCTACACACACGTATGTCTTACATTAACTCCCATCTCACGGAACATATTGATACTATAAAGCCGACTTGCCACGGTGCGTGATATCTCGAGTCGTCGTGGAGCGGGCTCGCTCTTACGAATCGATATGACGAGGTGTACTGCTGGGGAGTTTGTTCCGCCACTTCTTCTTCCCAGCTAAAGCACTAGGAAGTGTCGAAGGGCGGGCGTTTTGGGGGACTGTCTTATGTAACTTTGACGTTCAAAAAGTGCTGACTCTCAGCCTAGTTTGAATAAATGACTTTTGATTTTGTAACTTAACACGTTGTGTCAGGAGCCCTCCAGGAGGGCTCACTAAGTCGCATATGGAATGCTGGGAGCCCTCGTGGAGGTCTAATTTTAAATATACGCTTTTCTTAGCAAATACAGAATTAAAAATTGTGGAAATAAACAATCTGCTGTATATTACTTATAATGAAATGAAATGAATTGCACCGATCCCAGCGTGGTTTGACCAGACTCGATTAATCGAATGAACCCCGAGATTTGCACTAGCCCCTGAAGCGTCATGATTCATGGTGCTACATAGGCCATTGCATATCAAGAAGTAGACCGGGGGGCGCTGTAATGGTAGGGAAGACGTGCCCATTGGATAGGAAAGGATTACGAGCCTACCGACTATGCAGCCTTAGTAAGCATTGGACTAGTGGAGAGAAGGGTAATATTTGTCTATAGGAGGGCATCTTTTCACGTCGTCGCCGGCATGTTGATCCAGGTCGAGCTTCACTGATGCATCTTTTGGTGGAGTTAACCATTTGCTTGGCTCTTTTCTATGTCGAGGCTTCGCTATGTTCCGTGTTATTGTTTTCTTGGTCGTTTTCTGAGTTCTCGCTGATATCAGTTTCTGGTTTTTTGTAGATATCCGCCGCCGATATCTAGCCGCTTTCTTGATCTTATTTCTGTCTCCAGCCGTGTCCCTCCAAAACTGGATATCCTTGTCGAAGTATTTCATGTCCTGTTTTAGGTTGTCATTCCATTAGTAAATAGGTCGTCCGACCTTCTTAGATTTGGGCCTGTACTGCATTGCTGCATGAAACAGGTGTGGTTCAGAGCGTCTGAAAATGTGTCGCACATCCTGTGGTTCTTGATGCGTTTTGTTATGGTTTTCCCGTCTAAGATTTGATGCATTTTCTCTGTCTCGGTTTGTTGATCGAGTCTCTCATGATAACTCGTTCGTATCTTCTCGGTCTCGGTTTAAGTCATATATCATACAAGGTACGATAATATCTCCAGCTTGTCCGTCCTAAACTTGATTCCCATGTCGAAGTACTCGTATTTCATGTCTTGTTTTAGGTTGTCGTTCCATTTGTAAGAAGGTCGCTCGACCTTCTTAGATTTGGCCTTGTACTGCATTGCTGCATGCATGCGTGGTGTGGTTCACCGTGTGCTAGGTAGCACATCCTGTGGTTCTTGACGCGTTTTGTTACGGTTTTACCGATATAAATTTGATGCATTTTCTTATGTCCGCAGTTTCCTAGTTTCCTTTTTTCCTAGCTTGGTCAATCAAATCATGACTCAACTCGTTCATTTCTTCTGAGCCGCAATAATGTGGTATTGGATTCGTTTTAGTTCTTCCAGCTCATCTGTAATGAGGATAAGGTTGTCCGCAAATGATAATACCATCGGGAGTGATGATGATTTCCTTTGTTTCTTTCGTCGTCGGTCGAAGCGGGCCGAAGGCCCTTGGACCTTTTGTTTTTTCTCTCATTTGGATATCGGTACCCTGCTTTTTTCGGTTTTGTTTGTTTGTTTTTTTTTTTCTGTGGAATGTGTTGAGCGTTTGCATGTGTTTTGCGGGGTGATTATTTTTTTCCCTAATTCGGTGAAGCATATTTATCACGTGTCTGCATGTTTCTTGTTCTGATATTTAACCTTTTGGAGTGTTATCTGGCTTTCTTTTTTTCGCGGCACAGTTGCATTGTTTGACATACTTGGTCTCAACCGTTGTTACATTCGTACCATGTCATTGTTTTTGTGTTTTTTTTTTTCCCTTTTTGCTAACTGTTCTATGTTATTTGATCTTTGCAGTCCCCAAATTATTTTATTGTATTCTATTTGAAGTGTTTGAATCTTCATGCTGAAACGTGTGTTGCATCGAACCTTTGCGTTGGGTACTTCGACCTCGACCAATATGGGCGTTGAAGTGTCGTATTTGCAGCGCACCTGTCCTTGTATTTCGTCTAATCAAGTTTAACGTTTGTGAAGGATCTGATTGCTTTCTAAGTACAGCTGTACGGTTGTGTGTGGTTGTATGATGCGTTGGTTGAACTTTGCGTTTTGTTTATCCAGTTGTTCTTGTATTGTTACTTTGATCAGGGTGCCTACTCTCGAACACAACTCCAATAGATCGACACTGGTCAAACGTCAGTTGATTGAGTTAAACGTCAGGGATTGGCTAGACTCAATGAGTCCAGCCAATCACTGACGTTTGACTGACAATTCCAATGTCGAGCCATTGGAATTATATTCGAGAGTAAGCACCCAGGACCCAGCTATCATAGTGCTTCGTGTAGAGGATGCGTATATGTATTGGTGGATTCTCTCGATCGCCGATCGGTGTTTTTCTGCGTTCTGTTTATGTGTATATTCACATTTACGAGTTACAATTCGGACGCGGTGATGATGGTATATTCGATATACCAGAATGTTTAATTAATTGCACGGTTATGTATTTTGTTATCCTTTGTTCCTGGAAAAGAAGGCTGTTGGGGAGAAATTCCTACATATTATTTAGAAGTGCTAGGCGAATTCTATCATCCTGTCACTGTTCCAAAACATATGTAGCGAGATCTTGACGGATATTCTTGTGATCAAATGTTATTTGGTGAGATATCTAGACAAACAGTTCCCGTGTAACAGTTCCCGTGTTTTGTGATGGGTACGATTATAAACATTGTTATTGCTTTTGTTTAGTCAAACACATTTGTGTCAGTAAGGGGCTGAAACTGTCTAATTTGTGAGCTTGACCTTTTTTTTTTATTTTGTATCGTTATCTGTAGAGCAAAAACGTCTGGTGCAAACTTAAGAGTTCGGGGTATTTTTTTTTATTATCTCTTCAGTCCACATGTATATTTATATTCCGGTGACCGTGGCCTTTTGCAAAACAATTTGAGGAATTTGTTACCATGGTACACACGTCGACAAATCAAGCCATTCATTTCCAGTATAAACTGACTTCTCTTTGCACGGAAAGCCTATACAATGCGAGGTCTGTTAAAACTGGAAATCCATAGCTTGATATGTAGCTGTGTGTACAATTATAAGATCTTTAGGTAAGGCATCTTTAACGATATCACATTTAGTGTTAGAATAATAGCGTGAATTTGTTTGTGTGACGACACTGGTCCGCAACGGCTGCTTGAGATGACGTTGTGTGCGCGCGCGCGCGGCATATCTAGGCCCGTCTACGCAGTTTAGCTAACGTATCCCTGTAATATTAAGAACGGTCTCACCGGGTCTAGCGCCATGGGGCAGTCAGTCCTCCGGCAGTCAGTCTTCACTACAGCCTGAACTTATGACACTTTTGCACAGAGAGATACACACAAAAAAACGCGTTTTGATTTCGAAGTCGGCCGAGCCAACATGTGTTGCGCGCGCGCATAGACGACCGCTTGCGACGAGGGTTCAAATTCAATCTGCTGTATATTACTTATAACAATATTTATTGTAAAAACGTTAGTTTTCAAAGACAAGCAAAAAATTCTTGTCTTTGAATTAATTCATACTAACCAACAAATGTTCAAAATAATTTGGAATTCAGGATGGCCCGTCTTCATCTTCTCCTACTCATATGGGGGTGATAAACCATTTTACGATTACCCCTTTACAAAAAAAAAAACTTCTAAAAGCGGTTGCAAAAAAAAATTGTTGTTAAATCTGGAAACATTTTCCTGCCAAGGTACGGAATTTGAGTAGACAAGCCTAGTTCACTCTGACGGTTTATTTAATCTTGAGCGACGATCAAGTAAATTAATAAGACACTGAACGTTTCTCATCTGTTACTCAATAATCACGTGTTATTGTATTAAACGTTCGAAAAATAACGGCCGTTAATTTATATAAATCAAAAATTATTTCTTAGCATAAAAATTTCAGAAAAGGTTTGACGGAGACCCCTGTCTCCGGATCAGAGCGAGCGATTGTAGTTTTTGTTATGTTTTATTATTACCTGAAACATCTACTTTACAGAAGTAAAATCGGTTGGTTGAAACCGTGTTTTATTACACTAAAAAGAATTTTAGTGTAATAAAACACGGTTTCAACCAAATACCGATGAACCTCCTCTAGGATAAACTTTAGCGCAAACGTAATGTCAGTGACCCTCTCGGAGGGTCAACTTGCAATATGAAAAGTCAAAAATGTTAAGATATCATGCGCTGTTGGAAGCAGGCTTAGCATTTCTTTATAAATTCTACACCAAAATATATGAGTAAAATAGATTTTATTGATGATAAATGTTAGGGATGTTAAAGATTCAACATTATATTATTACCTGAGTAAGCGGGCGGTTTGCGATACTTCTCGTCATATAAAACTTTAAAATCATCCTCTTCGTCTCCGGTGATAAGATTGACGCAATCGGGATGGGAGACAGCAACAAAGAGGTTGTTCATGTCGACAGGTCCTACATTTGTGAACTCGACGTCGACTGTTCTCATTTCCCCGCTTATGACATCCGGACTGGTTTCCGAAAAGGTCATCTGTAATTGGTACCAGTTTATGAGTGAGCATTATAATCAGCCTATAATATTCCCACTGCTGGGACACAGGCCTCCTCTCGGAGAGTGGGCTGTAATTCACCACGGGGGCCCAGTGCGGGCGGGGAGTATTGAAAACATTCAATAATAGCGAGGTTTATTGTTTCTTTTACAGTTTATCGCTATTTGTTGATGTTATCTCACGAGTTTATTGATTGATGAAAAGAGTTTTCTTTTAAAATTACTTACTTGTAAACAAGGAGCTTCTGGAATAACAGTAATTTGTAGTCGTTTATCGGGGCTTCGGCCACTTGGAGTTAGGTTCACTTTTCCTGATATTACCACATTGTTTACGTTTTCCGTACCGCCTGCGCCGGTATTGATGAGCCTATAAAAATCAAATACTGATGTTAAATACTGGTAAAAATAAAATATGTTTCATGACGTCCGTTATATATCATATCTAGACGTCAGGGAAAATGGGCATAAATACAAAATTCTTAGGGAAAGATATACTGCGAAGTGATTATTGACTAAATAATGATAAAAAATAACATTCTTACTTGTACGCCAATCCATGAATATTTAGTCGTCCAACTCTTAGGGGTGTCAAAGTGAAAATTAATACTTTTTTGCAATCGCCTTCCAGGACAACAGATTTAATTTTCTGACTGGATATAATGTTGCTCTCCAACGCTTGTCCCGCAGACACCGCTTGCTCATTGCTCAGTACTTCATTTCCTAACGTATCATCGTCAGCGGCCAGTACAAATCGCCACAATAGTTCTACATCTTTCAAAACTAATGAGATCTTCAGGGGATTCCATAAAGTGACCGAGATTTGAATTGGTTCTGAAATTGAATGAACAACATTACGCTTAAGAGATGATTGAGAAGATGACCAAATGACCATCAAGACTTATTTTTCGATTCTCTTTATTGTTGAATTCACAACCCAAAATTATTATTAAAAAAGCTTTTCATTGTATAAAAATAAGAAATTACTATTTCGTAACGCAAGCAAATACAAATACTCCCAAGAGGCTATACTCAAAATGTTATAAATACCTCCTTGCGGAACAAGCGGTTCGCAGTCGGTGGCGTCGGTGTAGAGGTCGACGGTGGGCTTGAAGATCATGGGAACAGCGCCCTGCGCCACCTGTACCAGCATCTCCTCTAACGTGCGCCACGCCGCATTCGAGCCCGCACTCGCACCCGCACCCACACTCGCACTCGCACCCGCAAGGGACAGGGACGAGGCGGCGCGTCGGCGAGGCTCACCCAGCGGCGCCGGGCCCACGCACAGCACGCTAGTATCTCGCTCCAGTACCAGCGGCAGTGGCAACTCCTCCAGCTCTTCCCGCGACTCCTCGCTACTCTCCACCCATTGCTGTTGATATATTCACCGCATTACTAACACTACGTGCCCCTCGGACGATGAACGACAAATCTATTACATTTCCATAACTTTATAGGCACTGTTTCACCATTTCCAAACTAATTGCTTTTAAATTACTTGACAGACAAGTTCTAGGAATTCTTTTCTTTGGGATTAGGTAGTGGTTATTCGGATAGTACACAGTAAAACAGCCCTTAGAGTTACAATTTAGACAGTCACTGCACTTAAGCCGGGTATTCATTGAGAAACAAAGTTGTGCAGGAAATATTGCGCTGGTAAGTGGTAAAATAGAATATTGTAGTACTCTTGACTACATGCAAATGTTTCGTATTCATAGTAAATTAAAGCGGCAGTGGAACACGACGCCGTCATCATTACGTGGTCAGCTATAGTTTAAGTTTTGTTTTATAGAATATGTATTGTGTTTTAATGGGCCTTAGGTGCCTGAAATAAAGGATTGAATTGTATAGTAAATTAACTTTTGCCAGCGGTTTCGCTCGCGTATTATATTATGTATTATAAACCTTCCTCTCGAATTACTCTATCTATTAAAAAAACGCATCAAAATCCGTTGCGTAGTTTTAAAGATCTAAGCATACATAGGGACAGACAGCGGGAAAAACTTTGTTTTATACTATGTAGTCATCATCAGCAGCCTATTATGTTCCCACTGCTGGGACACAGGCCTCCTCTCGATGAGAGGGAGAGGGCCATAATCCATTACGCGGCCCCAGTGCGGGTTGGTAGATGTCACAGTAGGTGGTTTTAAGACATGCCGGTTTCCTCACGATGTTTTACTTTACTTATTGCTATGTAGTGACGAACATTTATCAAGTGACTACGTGGTAGTACCGTGTGGTGCCGGACGTAAAGAATAACACCACCTCATTTCTTCCCGTGGGTGTCGTAAAAAGCGACTAAGGGACTTACTAGAGAATGGGCAGCAGCGTTCTCTATGTATTTTACCACCATACTGCGATCGCCAACCCGCCTGTCATGGCGATTATGGCAAAGCCCCCCGAATTGGGGGAGGCCTAAGTCCAGCAGTGGACGTCTTGCGGCTGAAATGATGACGTGGCAGTAAGTGCGAGCTGTTCTAAATACAGTGGGCGCGGTGTGTGGTGACCTGGTGCGCCAGCATGTACTCGCGCAGGAAGGCGTCCTGCTGCGGCGGCGGCTGCGGGCCGGCGGGCGCCAGCGGCGCGCGCAGCCAGCGCAGCGCGTCGCGCGCCAGGCGCAGCGCGCCCGCCAGCCGCCCCAGCGCGAACTGCACGTGGTCCGTCGCCAGCCGCCAGCCGCTGTGCTCGTACACCTGCCGGGGTCATAATCGACCTACTACAATCTGTCAAATTTCTTTAATACATTTTCAACTTTATCGCTAAAGCATTAGGTTCAAAGTTGATTGGAAGAATTTGACAGTTTCTGGTTTCTGTACCTGTATGTTTTTAAAATACTTTTTAAGACTTTATTGAGATTTTTGTCGTTATTTACATTTCTAATGTTTTTTGTACGTTTATTATTTACTTAGCTCTAATACGTATGCGTACAAATACAGAAGAAAAATCACCTGGTAAGCTTGTTTGTAACATCTGTATGCATGTTTCTTTTGGCCTGCTTTTGAGAATCTGTGGCCCGCTAGTACCATGTGGAAAGCGTATTTTCTGCACATGCCTTTAGATGCGGGGCCCGATAGGAAACATAGTGCCGCTTGTTCCAGTAGCATAGCACTACGCAAGTCACTGTCCTCTGACGTCATACGGATCAATTGTTTAGCTGCTTCACCATGCAAACCTGAGCCACTTAAGCAAAGCACTGACAATAAAGTGGCTCTAACAGCATACTGAACCATCCTGTAATATAATGGTATTGCGTTATATATTGTTAGACTTGCTCTGTCTCTATGGTCAAAATCACTGTTATACGAACAACGCTTTCGTGCCTTAAAAATCTATCGTATGTATTTAGCAAGATCAAACCAGACACTGCCCACATCGAAATAGCACAGAATGGAAAACATCTCACCAATTGAGTAGACTGAATATACAGGGTCTTATTTAATAAGCTAATGAAACTCCGCACACGTGATGGGTAACAATATTGCAAAATACAACAACTAATTAATTTGATTTTAAAAATTGGTCTTCGACTGCAGGTAGTTGTCGTTTGAAATATCAGTTTAAAAATCAGTTGTTTTGTGTAAATTTCACAGAAGTGATTAGTATCGATATCTTAATACGATCAAAAGAAAACAGATTTTCTCAACTCATAATTCAAGTAACAATAACACTGCCAGCGGTTATTGACCCCTAAACATTTTTTTTATCATCAAAATTAAATTAATTGGTAATTGAAGTCTTTTGAAATTCGAATTTCGAGTTCAATTATTCAATTAATCAAGTCAAGGCACTTAATTGTTAAAGTCAATTGGCATCCACTACCAATAGTTTCTGATCCATTTGTTTACATATTCATCTGATACTTTTGCAACAGACCATACATACAGAGATGAATTCAGCAAAATGAAAAAGAACACTACTAACCTACAGGTATTCAGATAAGTAACAATGCTCTCTTCCATGTAGCCGTGAGTTTTCCGATTAGAGTCTCCAGCCATAAACGCACTTATTGCCGCCATTTCAAGCGCACCTGCGTAACAAAGCCAAGCGCTGTCGGCGTAAAACTCTCTCTTCGCGGTATGGTATGTATCGAACGCACGCTGCCATTGCCGACACATAAACCAGAGGTCACCTAATCGACGTAATTGTAACTCAGGACAGTCCGTTGTATATCTGAAATAAAATGAATAGTATGTGTATCATGTCTTAAGTGCTGCTTGTGGTTTTTATTTGATTAACACATACATGACAGTGCTGTTGCCTGTAGTATTGCCGGCCTTTCCAGTGCCAAACCACCGTTTTGTAGCTGATAGTAACGATCTACTCACACCCTTTCTGTTGGCAACCTGTAATTTTTTTATTTGAATATTTTATATTTCATATAGGTAAGCGTGAAATGGTGCATTTGAAATCTGTGCACAAAATTTGAAATAGAAGCTTTAGCTGAATTACTACTCTTTTGATTTTCTTTGCTGTTGTAAAATCATAATGGGTATTATATTTACAACAATTCTAACAATAATGTTATAAGTTGTATGTATAAAAATGTAGAACTCACAACTTCAGATAATTGTGAAATTTGTTTCTCCATGTAAGGTAACAATGCCTTAGAGGCATATTCTTGCAAAAATTTCTTGATGCCTTCAATATCACTTGCATTCAGGGCCGAGCCATGAACTTCTGTAGAACAATCTAGACCTTTACTTGCTACATTCATGCTTTCCGAACTTCCCGAAAATGAATGAGTCTGAAAATAATTGCATTATTTATTTAACATGATTATTCATTCATCTTTAAAAATAATGCGTTTGGTATTGTATTACCTGTAAACTATTTGCAATATCATAAATATCTGATTCAGTATCTGTTAGTGGATGAGCAGTTTCTGCATTAATTGATGAAATAACTGTATTCTCATCTGTAATAAAATTTTAAATAATAACGTAAATGGATATATCCTGGGACTTCAAGCATTTATCCTACTAACGTTTTAACATGAAAGTATTTATATTTTGATGTTTTTGAATGAAATTTGGCACACTTATAATATATACTAGCTTCTGCCCGGGACTTCGTCCGCGTTAAATTTCTTGCTCCCCCGACCCTTCTCGTCGCGTCGAATCGCCTACCCGTCCGATTTTCCCCGTTTTTGCAACATTTTTCATTACTGCTCCACTCCTCTTGGTTGTAGCGTGATGTTATATAGTTAGCCTTCCTCGATAAATAGGCTACCCAACACAAAAAGATTTATTCAATTCGGACTAGTAGTTCCTGAGATTAGCGCGTTCAAACAAACAAACTCATCAGGTTTTTTTTTTTTTTTCAGGGTGGGAAATCATCAAATGACTTCTCCCGCTGGGCAGAGCGGGAGGGCGTGTCAGACTTTTACTGACTAAAACCCACCCGTGTTCTATCAGTTGCCCATGTGCCAGGGTCACGGTATCTCTTTCGAACAATCACGCGACCCCGGTAGAATTCATCAGCTTTATAATATTAGTATAGATAACCTGGATTAACATAGGATACTTTTTATCCCGGTAGTAGGTACCTGTGGAGAATGACATGGACACCTTTTTATTTAAACTGTACAAAATAACAAAACTTATAAAATCTAGGTTACATCAAGCAAAATTTATGCGCATGCAATTAAAGCAAATAGTTTATGATGATTTAGTTAATTAGAACACAATGCAAGGATAATAACAACCTGATATATTATTTGCTGCAGCTGGTGGGAATACTGGTTGAGGTTCAGCTGGTGTGGTGGGTAGGTTAGTGAGTGAAGAAGACATCTCATTCTGGAAAAAATAAAACTTTGTTAATAGCTACTGCAACTAGTAAGGATAAATATGAGGATAAAAACATTTACATTTGCTAGTGATGATCTTTTAACAAACTGGGCCCACAAATCTGTCGATACATTTTGATCCAAGGTACTTTTTGAGTTTATTGATAGCATAAAGCAGTTGTTTGCTCCAAAGGTCTGTTTCAGTGTTTCAAATGTTGCATCTGCCCTGTAACAAATTGTACAAATTAATATTACTTTTCAACAATTTCAAAAGTTGTTTTAATTAATAACAGTCAACTTACTTTTCTTTAGGGACTGCAGAAACATCATGAAGGAGAAGATATGACTTCAACACACTACTGTTGAACCACTTAGGTAATTTAGGTGGAGCAACATTTTGTAACTGAGCATACTGCTGATTTAAATTGTTGAAACTATCTATCACATTCTCATCCAATGTCGTACCTACTATAATACAAGATATAAAATGCTTCGTAAATTCATGATCTGAGGGAAACTGGACTTCCAAGTAAGTCTCCCTCCAGGCATCAAACCAATATGTTGATTGTGGAACATCAAATTTTCGGCCATCTGCAAACAATCATTAGGAGTTATAAATGTACCAAACAAACATTAAATTCATTAAGTAAAAAGATGACAAAAAACATCTGGCACAATAACTACCTATTTCAAGAGAAACATTTTTGTCATGATAGTTATTTAATACAGCATTGTTTAACTGTCTTCTTGCTTCTGTAGGCTGTAATGGCTTCCAATTTACATCTCTTATAATTAACTTCCAATTCTTAATAGAACATATGTTTCCACTTGAGTCTCGAAATTGACCTGATATTAAAGAAAAAAAAAACAATTAATTAATTATGGTGAAATTATAAAAGCACACCTATCAGACTTTAGATGTTCTATCATGTCTACTTATCCCCACTGCATCTACTTACCTATGAAGTGGTGAAGACCTTACTTTATTGCCAGAGTTACTGTTTTTGGTTTTTTTATACCTACCGGTCTTTAGGCCACCTGCAAGTTACAATGCAACTACTCTTGTGTTTCATTACCAAAGATGAAAATGCTGAATTTAATTTGGCTGAAAGTTTGATCTTGAGGTACAGTACCTCAACATATAAAAGAAAGATTGGTCAGAGGGTAGCCTTAGGGGCGGATTTTTAGGAGTTGGAGTATATCCTTAGGGGCGCTATGAGAAGCAAAAACGAAAAAAAAAATTTTTTTGGTTAAAAAAATTTTTGGGACTTAGAAAATTTCTCCTTACTTTTCACCTTGAGTACGGTTAGGGGCGAACACTTAGAAAAATTTTGATGTTTTTTTTTTCCAAGATTTTGCTACTTTTTTTACATGATCTCATAGCTTTTGAGTAGAGCAACAATTTGTTTCCCGAAAACAATCTCATCCGAGCTACCATTTTGGAAATATAAATGGTTTTACATAAAATAAAAAAAAGTAAAAGGTCCATAACTCGGAAACGGTGCGTCGTAGGGCCATGCTTCTCAGACCCTAAATGGTGGCTACACACAAGGTCAACCCGATACTGTAAAAAAATCGGAAAGTTTCCGAAAAAAAAAAAATGCGAAAATTTTTCTAAGTCCTTGCTCCATAGCGCCCCTAAGGCTACACTCCAACCGAAAGATTTATTGGTTTATCACAAATTATGTTTTAATGTAGAGCTGACTTATTTTAGTAACTGGCTTGCAATTCACAAGATCGGGTGCATGCAATTTCGAAATGTACATCATCTATCTAATAAAATAATAATTTAAGACTAAATACAATTTGAATACACTGTCCACAGTCGGTGGTTGATTTAGCAGAAGGTTCATTCCTATAACACTCACAAAAAAGTAAACAATTCCTGGTCATAGGGTTATTTCTAGGGTGGGTTAAATTCCTTAAGATGACATAAAAAGAAGAGTTATAAAGCAAAACAATATAACAGCTTGTGAACTAAATGCACACTCAGCTTATGAACAACACCCCCAGCAGAACAACAATAAAACAAAAAAACATTAAGCATACCTTCCCAGTCCATTGTTGTGAAGGGTAGTAACATTTCAGTAAAGGACAAATTATTCTTGGATACAACATTTTCTACCTTTGGACTGCACAGAACTGCGATTATGGGTGAAAATGAGTCTTGAATAAATTCCTGTGCTGTTTTTCCCAGTCTAGCCATATTTACTATTGCTCCTTTCACACTAACTCTTACACCAGAAGAACACTAAATAATTACAGAATCATTAATCTTTAAAATAATAAAAACACGTAAATCATTGGATTGATAACAGGACAGTTGACAGTGACACAAAGATAAAAAAAAAAGTTGGGTATGTATTTTTTGCCACGGAATTAGTATGTACTTGAAAGTTTAACTAAAAGCCAATTTCCGTAATTAATAACTTTACAAATCTGTCTGGTAGCAATCACTTTTCAACGCCAATTTTTTTTTAAGTAGGTAGCAATATTCCGTAGACGTGATGGGTATATCATCACCTTTTTTTTACTTATATTAACCAAGATATTAACGTTTATAGACAACGATTCCCACCACGCCTGCGGAGTTTCGGTAGCTTATTTTATTTGAATTTGTACATATCATGTCTTGATACATGCGTGACGTCAGCTTATCGACAGGTTAAGGGTGAACTCATAGGGGGTGTAAACGCCTCCTGCCGATGCCGGAGGCTCTACGCAGGGGTCATGCGGTGCCCGCCCTTTACGGGGCACCGCACAGAGGATCGTCCCAATACAAGAGGTTGGACATACAATCAAAAATTGAAAAAGGATTTTATTAAAATATATATATATATACAGTTGCATTCCTCTGTTAAAGAACAACAAAAACTGTTACTACGCCGTTTTTATTTGACCAGCACTTTAGGAGCGATTCGATGAAAACTGTTATTGTTGTATGGAAACGAATACAAAAATGTCTTTATCTCATGATTCCCTCCTAGTTTTGACTTGCGGTTTTCACTACTGTTATTGGCCCATTTTATGCCACATTTTCTTCAAAGACACATGGTGCCGTACTCCAGTGTGGTCCGTACAAAAATGCGCGAGGACTTTTGCCTCCAGATCTCATCCTACATCCCATAGGAGACCGTGCGGTTTCCCCGGACTAGTTGGATGGCCATAACCCTCTGGGACGAACTCAACCGGCACGCTGGGCGCAGCCTTAATGACGGCACCCACATCGGTACCCCGTAGCAGGTTATACCCTATAGCTTCATATTGATATCCTGAGATTTAAACAGGCAAAGTTGGGGTAAGCTCTCGTCAGATCGACCAGCCGGCGTAGCATGTCGAATATTCCCAGTCGCCCCCGCGGGGATTGCCACCGGAGGCAAATGGGAATAAAAATTCCCAGTTGCCACTGGTGTCGACTGGGAACTCATTGCCCCCACTTCAGTTTCGCTGTACATTGCTTTCTCCACCGTAGAGAATAAAAGGATGAGGTAACTTATCCTAAACCTGCCTCTTAATCTCTAAAAAAAAGACAAAGTGCAGTGATGACCTCTCACCGTGCGTCATTCCAGTATATAAAATAGAGCTTTTATGTATTTTTTGTGTATCTTTTTGTTTCTTTTTATTTTTTGTGTGTAAAACTGTAGTGATTTAAAATATGGACTGATGGTCTGAAATAAATTTTATTTATTTATTTTATTATTAAAATATTTTTTTATTTTGATTTCGATATGAATAAACTTGTTAAAATTAAACATTTGAACTGATATTTTGTATCACAGATGATCAAACTTTTTTAGAGACTAGCTGACCCAGCGAACTTCGTGCCGCCTCAGAATCAATAAATGTTGTGTTAACTTATCAGATCCCACCAACACGAAGCAAAGAGCACCAAGTACCATAATACCCATGTTAGACCAAGTTATGACTGACCCAGCGAACTTCGTACCGCCTCAGAATCAATAAATGTTGTGTTAACTTATCAGTTCCCACCAACACAAAGCAAAGAGCACCAAGTACCATATACCCATGTTAGACCAAGTTATGCCAGCCTGGTACTTTGAAGGCATAAAGCGTTTTCTAGCTACCACACACCCATGATAGGTGAGCTCCTACCAAATTATGCCAACCTAGTACTTCCAAGACATATAGCGTTTTCTAGCTACCACACACCCATGTTAGGTGAACTCCTACCAAGTTATGCCAGCCTGGTATTTCGAAGACATAAAGCGTTTTCTAGCTACCACACACCCATGTTAGGTGAGCTCTTACCAAGTTATGACAACCTGGTACTTCGAAGACATAAAGCGTTTTCTAGCTACCACACACCCATGTTAGGTGAGCTCCTACCAAATTATGACAACTCATCCTTTTATTCTCTACGATGGAGAAAGCAATGTATATAGCGAAACTGAAGTGGGGGCAATGAGTGGCAACTGGGAATTTTTATTCCCATTTGCCTCCGGTGGCAATCCCCGCGGGGGCCGACTGGGAATATTCGGACCAATTCTATATCTATTCTACCAAGAACAAAAAATGTTCCTTATGTATTTTAATTCTGTAAAAATGTTTCTATCTCATCAGAAAAATAGTCATCATACTTGACATCGTACTCTTGTCGACTGAAGAACAGAAACATCTCTTCTTTTCAGTTTTACACAATTTTTCTACGATACAATCTACAATCTAGACCACCAATACAGGGTGTATTGGTGGTCGATTTATTTGAACTAGTGACCAACTAATTCTGATGGTTGGCGACTAATTTCGACTAACGATGTATTTTTTTTTTAGTTATCAATATTATAAATCCCTGATGTTGGCCATGCCAGTGTGTCACACCGGTCACACCAAGTTTGATATTAGTTTGCGGGTGAAAATCGCACTGCAGTGCGCCTCGGTTGATGTGCCCATAATCGCTAAATATCTATCGTGTAAATGGCAATAAAAGTAAAGTTTGCTACATTAAAAATAAAAAACAAATTAATGTCCTTATCGTTATTATTTAATGAAAAATTCATTTTACAAAATTCAGGTATACCAATTCAACCAATAAAAAGTAATAAAAATTGATTTACGATAAAAATACGAGCTCGTAAATGTATTACTTACATAAAAATATATTCCAATAATGTCTTAAATTAGATATAATTTTAAATAATTAAAAAAAATCATATTCGGAAAACAAAGCATAAAGCAATAATAGCTCGTTTAAAAATTGATTAACGTGGCTGTTTTTTGTTGTATCGCTTAAGGCTGTCTCTATCGCTTAAGATGAAACTGATGCCCGTGAAACTAATAAGTTTAGCAACTATCACGCCCAGTTTCGCGAGCTTGACAATTTGTCACATTAAATTTTGCGATCATTTTCGTTTGAGAAATTGTCTGATAGACCATTATTGCTTTATTTTTTGTAAATTAACATTGCCTGGCTAGGCGTGTGAATAATTGTTACCAACCAGAAACCAGTCTGCTGGTCATTTCTCAACGATTAAGCATTGTCTACATCTTCTACCCGTGGCTGTAAAAGTAAATACAAAATGACACATCTGCCCAATCATGAAACTAGCAAAACCATTCTGAAGTAATGTTGGATTCTACCCCTTCCCCTATTGTGTCTGTCGTTATGGAACTGCGTGCTACGACATGATATACATAGATGTGACTAACCACTATTGGCAAATGAAGTAAAAGATCGAACTACACACCAGTTATCCCACGGGTGAGGTCACATCATAGAACTGATTATTAATTTTTGTTGCAAAAATAGTTTCTAAAACCACTATTATTGTGCCAAATTTTTAAGCTCCACATAAAAAAATAAAAACTTGAATCTTTATTTTCGATGCCGCTAATGTAGCCATCGCGTTGACAACTTTTAAGGTGTCTTCACACAGCGGGCGGGGCGCGACGGGACGTGACGGGGGCGCGACGGGACGTGACGGGGGCGCGACGGGACGTGACGGCGACGCGACGCTGAATAGTTGTAATGTACTAGATATTACGGACGCCTTCACACAGAGCGCTCAGCGCGACGCGACGTGGCGCGACGGTTCTGTGTGAAGGCGGCGCGTCGCCGTCACGTCCCGCCGCGCCCCACCCGCTGTGTGAAGACACCTTTAGGCGAGCAATACCTGCGAAGCCTCGGCACGCATTGATTTGTGACGACAGACGCAGGTGCTGTCCCGATAACGCTTCACAACTCGCAAGTCTTTGGTTTCACGGAAAATGTTTTGAATTTCATAAAGATGATGGTAAAAGTATAAAAATACAATGAGTATTACGTCACTATTATTTCGATTTTTTTATCTGTGTAGTCAACTGTCAGCGCTCAACAACGAGGAGACAATTGGTTTTCTTAAAGTGACGGTATAATGGAATGGTGAAACAAATCAAATGCTTTCGGTTGTAAGCACTGTAGTGCTTACAACCGAAAGCATTTGATTTGTTTTATCTAAAAAAAATATACTTATTTATAGTCCTATTTTCTAAATGAGTCTTAATCAAAACTTAAAGGACAACCTATAACATTAATACAAAACAATTTTAATTAACTTAATTTAGCTACTTGCACCATTAGATTGGAAATCGCGTAGACCTTTAATTACGGTAAAAACGCGTTATTTCCCGGAAACTAACAAGAAGGATGTACCAGTAAAGCTAACTCTGTATAGTCAAACGTTGATTAACTATCTCCACACACAATCTGTTTAAATAAAGGTAGCTGCCAAATAATACTATTTACACAGTAAAAATTTAAGCATTCAACTGTAGCCTAGCTAAATGTAATATTCAATTAGAAAAGACTATGCAGAATCAACTTTACTCAGCTACGGATTTAATATTTCGATTAGGGTCAGTAGAATAACATTGAGATAAAGTACTCTCTTCGTTACGTTTACGTGTATTTTCTTTTAACGATTATTTTAAATAAAATTATGAATTATCTTCACTGTACCTGGGTTTATTTGTTACTAGAAAATTATTTACATATTTTAACTATAATTATGAACATTTTTAATATAATGTAGGCACTGCTTATACTTAAGTTATAATTAGGGATTGACAGACCTGATAATATTATTGTATAAAAAGTATGTTACACTTTATTACCATTAAGAATAAGTAAGCAGCATATGTCAATTATCCTGAACCTGACGCTACAATCGAAATATTAAAGTTTAATCCGAATTTTCTGACAGTCTGTACTTTCGCTGAAGTGAGAAATGCAGACACATATAACGCCATGGCGCCGTTATCGTAATTAACATCATTGTTGAAACCGCAGCATATTCTCAGTTCTTGAATTCACGAGTCAAATTAGGTACATACTTTATAAAACTAACGTTACTCAAAGTTCGAGTTGAACATATTGATGTTTAGATCTTCAAAGGTGGCAGTCCCGCTCTGGTCCAGTATCTGCAGCATGTCGGACAGCTCGTGCGGCGCGTGCGCCCCCTCCGCCGCGCCCGCCGCGCCGCCCGCGCCTCCCTGCCACGACCACATGCCTGCAACACAGCGCCCGCCACAGGCATGAGCATGAGTTACTACTAAAGGCTACTACGGAAGGCCGCACATAACCATTTTAACATGTTATTTTAACCTTGTTATGGACAACTATGTTTTTTTATATAACCGTAGATTATTCACTGATGGGATAAAGCAGTGTCTGATTTCACGGGCGCTACATTGAATCCTGAGTGCAGCCCACGACGAAGACACCTTAGGAGAATACTTACCTTTCTCCCCTTCTGAAGGTAGATTTAGTAATTAGATTAGAACATTAGCATGATGGTGACGCGAACCCATAATATTTTCCATTACCAAAAATCGCTTATCATGCTCAAAGAAGTTTTCACTTCAAAAAACCTGTTATAAAATTGTTCTTTTCCTGTATAATGGACACAAGAAAGCAGAACCAAACTCAAGTCAGGTTGCAAAAATTTTCACGTTTGCTTCGCTAGGTCTTGCATTTTACGTTCTTTTGAATCCTGAGTTTTCTTCATAAGTCGTCAAAGAAACGAATTAATTCCTAGGTTTTGGGAATGATTGAAAGAAAATGTAACCTATCCGAGAGTGCGGAAAATTATCGAGTTGTGACCAGTTTGCCAGCATCATTTAGTACCTTACCCCTCCTCTCTTATGTAAAAAGTGCGTTCCTGAATAGCATTAATCTCTTTTCAAATTGTTGCTGCCCAGTAGACACGTTTGGCGCAGAATGGCGAAGAAAATCGATCACAAATGAAATGGGATAACGGCCGCACCTCGCCGCTGTGCGCGTGTGTCTGGTGCGTGTAGCGGAGTGGTACTCACCGTGCGAGGGGTGCGGGTGGTGGTTGTGGTGGTAGTGCGCGGCGGGCGGCAGGTAGGCGGGCGCGGGCGGCGAGCGCGCCGGCGACGCGTCCGCCGCACCCGTCGCGCCGCCTGCCGCCTCGCCGCTGTGCGCGTGTGTCTGGTGCGTGTAGCGGAGTGGTACTCACCGTGCGAGGGGTGCGGGTGGTGGTTGTGGTGGTAGTGCGCGGCGGGCGGCAGGTAGGCGGGCGCGGGCGGCGAGCGCGCCGGCGACGCGTCCGCCGCACCCGTCGCGCCGCCTGCCGCCTCGCCGCTGTGCGCGTGTGTCTGGTGCGTGTAGCGGAGTGGTACTCACCGTGCGAGGGGTGCGGGTGGTGGTTGTGGTGGTAGTGCGCGGCGGGCGGCAGGTAGGCGGGCGCGGGCGGCGAGCGCGCCGGCGACGCGTCCGCCGCACCCGTCGCGCCGCCTGCCGCCTCGCCGCTGTACGCGTGTGTCTGGTGCGTGTAGCGGAGTGGTACTCACCGTGCGAGGGGTGCGGGTGGTGGTTGTGGTGGTAGTGCGCGGCGGGCGGCAGGTAGGCGGGCGCGGGCGGCGAGCGCGCCGGCGACGCGTCCGCCGCACCCGTCGCGCCGCCTGCCGCCTCGCCGCTGTGCGCGTGTGTCTGGTGCGTGTAGCGGAGTGGTACTCACCGTGCGAGGGGTGCGGGTGGTGGTTGTGGTGGTAGTGCGCGGCGGGCGGCAGGTAGGCGGGCGCGGGCGGCGAGCGCGCCGGCGACGCGTCCGCCGCACCCGTCGCGCCGCCTGCCGCCTCGCCGCTGTACGCGTAGCTTTCGCCGCCGCCGCCACCGCTCTGCCAAAACAAATACTTCATTAAAATCTTTATCCACGATTTATTATAAACACAGCCCAGCCGTTTCTTGCTGAAAAACACGTTTAAAGGCCGGGTTAACGCATGTAATACTTACGGTGCGCAGGGTGGTCCAGGTGGTGTGCGGCGGGGTGTTGGTGGGGCGGTGCGGCGAGTACTCGGGCGCGTAGTGCGGCGCGTAGGGCGGCGCGGGCGCGGCCGGCGCCACGCCCGCCTCGCCCGGCGACCGCGCGCTCACTCCGCCGCCGCCGCTCACTGCCACAAACACGTTACAGGCAAAAGCGTCAGAGAAGCCTGCAGATTTTAATTTTCGGACATTTTTTGCAATTTGCACTTTAGGTCAGTTTTTTTTTTATTTAAATATGATTCGTGGCCGTAATAAATATTTATTTATAGAATTACTTTTTATTACTAGCTTTTGCCAGCGGCTTCGCCCGCGTGGAGGTCGGAAAATATCCCGCGGGTATCGTCACTGCTCAGTTCCTGTGTCTAAGCGTTATGTTATATAGCCTATAACCTGCCCAGGAGTATGGACTACAATCGTACCAAGTTTGGTTAAAATCCCTTCAGTAGTTTTTGACCCATGCGTGCACATACAGACAGACAGACAAAAAATTTACTGATTTGTTTTTGGCATCAGTATCGATCACCAATCATCCTCCAATATTAATTTTGAATGTATATTCAATGTACAGAATTGACCTCTCTACATTTTTATTGTAAGTATAGATAGTAAAACTGGTTCGAAGTGACACAGGGCAAGAGTTCCTGAAAGAACTTGGGGGAGGCCTTTGCCCAGCAGTGGAACAGTATAAGCTAAACAAAAAAAAAATATAATAACAAAATTCATCAATATATCTCTCTAAGTTCATATCACTATTTCATGAAATGATGGCATAACATTTGCAGGCCAATTCTAATTTCACGAGACGTATTGCTGATTCTAATAATGATAATTCTGTAAAGCCAGATTGTTAAGTCCGCGAATTATATTTTAATCAAAGTAAAACCTGACATCCGACTTGAAAATTGAATAAAATGTAAGTAAATCTGAAGTTCGCGGTATTTGTATGCTTTAAGTGGGTAACATAAAACTGGCTAAAAATATAATATTTGATATTAAATGGAAGATAAAACCTTAATATTTTCTACTACGTATACATTTTATTCTATTCAGATAGCTAATGTGCACGTACGTTCCCTCATTCAAAGAACCGAATTCCTGGAGTGTTTCCGGCTTACTATAATGAATTACCTGGTGGTGCGTGGTGCTGTTGATGAAGATTAGGCGCTTGCGCTTGATACACGTCACGGTGACGTAGATGGTAATCGTAATTTTCTTCTGGAGCCGGTTCACCGGTAGTGTTCCCTAACGAGCGGCTAGTAAAAGAAATATAACTTGTAAGACAGAATTCTTAGTGAAAACTATAAAACGTAATAACTTAAATACATACTTAGCCAGTGTGTTAGTGCAAACGATGTATTCCACGTCATCATTGTAAGGGTTTAAAAAGGCGAAGGCCGAAGTTCTTAACCAAACCCACTCTCTACTTTTGGTGCGAAACCGGTACATCAGTGAGATGATTTGACCTTTCAATTTCAATACTGCAACAAGTCGTTTCATAGTTATTGTCAGTCATATACAATATCAGTAGAACAATAATGAAGTCAAAGTGAAATCAAGTTACCTTGATCAAAGTTATCTCTCATATGCTGTTGGTCCTCCGGGTGATAGAACTCGTAACAAAGCTTCCCCAGTAGATCGGCTGGCGCATACCCGACTACCTGTGTTGCACGTTGGTCGGCAAACGTGAAACGACCGTCAACTGAATGACGCGAAACAAACTCTACTCCGCCGCTACACAAACTGTTTTCTGAAGAGTTCGGCGTTGATGTGACCTAGTAACATTAACAACGAATTATGTATTATTTGGACTATTGCAATAATTATAAAAATTCCCAGTCAGTAAAATATAAGTACCTGTAGTCTTCCAATCGCAACTAGACAACAATGAGATGTGTCAAGATCTTCCTGAATGGGACGATCCATCTGCATACCTGGAAAGAGATCTGATATGCCAACATACATAAAACTATGTTCCTTCATGTTTTTAGACAGAACTCATAGCAAATGTTATGTGTAACAAATAACTTTGTGCATTTATTTTAACATGGTAATTGTATGTCCAGTCAAGGGAATTAATTGGTACGGAAATGTATACCGTGTGTCCATTTGTCGTGTTATGGCATTTTTATGGTGCTGACAAAGATAGTAGTCAATCGAATATACGGAAAATTTATGTGTGTAATCAATTTGCTTAGCTATTAAAATCCCTGACTTTATCTACATGGTATAAATTCTATACCTATATTTGTCATACTTCTTCCGTACCCTAACAAAAACCTTATTTTATGCCACATACTAAGTATTTGCACTAATCCACGATACCTAGTTAAAGTATGTGACTACATTTTGTTGCGTATAAAGTAATGTTTTTGATATGATACCTGGAAATATGAACAAACACTTTCGCGGATGTACAATGTTACCTGTAGGAGGCCAATTTTTTATATATCCAGTGCAATGCACCACGGCGTAATTATGCCCATCATGCGAGGGCCCCAGGGAGTTCCGAGCACGCAGTCTTCCTAGGTGAGCACCTTCCGCGGAGCCACCGACGCGCATACGACATATGAAACCACGACGAGAACCCATTACTTGACGCATGGACGCTGTAATTGATATCAAAACATTTTTAATTAGGTATGTAAGTAAATGATTGAAAATTATTTTGAAATACCTAATAAAAGCATAGTCTACTTACATTGGTGACCTTCTTTCTTTACTGTTCCAGTCTTAAGATCCAAAATACGACCCGTATTTTGAGGTTCTTGAGTGCTTAGCTGTTCCCTAACTTTTTCTGCATCATCTGGATGTACTTGGTCAAATAAGCAGGAAGAGTACCACTCACCCTAAAATAAGATAATTTATGTGAAACGAGTGTTTAACCTCTAAGTCCCTGAGATACCACATTTGGTATTTAAACAATCGTTTTTTAATTGTGTCTGTAATTACGGTAATTGACCGGTTAAACTTAAAAAAAAAATACTACTGTTGCGGCGGGCTAGTTTACTGATTTTCAAGCGTGGGCAAACGTCAAACTGCCATCACAGCGTGTCACAATAGTAGTACATATAACAATGAACAAACGTGTCTTAAATAATGGCAGTCCGTATTTTGTAATTTTTAAGAAGTAGAATTTAATAGAAAACGGAACCTTTACGAAATCACTTTTTGCTTGTCTGCCACAGAGATCTTTCCTAAAAAGTTTTTGCAATGTTGATAAGCATACATATCTAACGTAAAAGACCAGTCTGAGTCTTACAAAAGCCAATAAAATTCCTGTCAGATAAATGGTCCTATACAGGAAAATTGATTAACCAGTGCGCATTTTTTTTTCGTGGTTCTTTATGATTAATAGAACATATTTCAACTATTTTTTCAATACTTTTTTTAAATTTTTATCCGACCTTAAATCAGTACACTGTGGACACCTTACATATTTCGTAATATGATATCGATAATAGAAATATGCCAGTAACCGCGCGCCGGCGTAGGTACTTTGAACTTGTTAGAATTTTGACCGATCAGACAGCTGGTAGGTACTTGTAGCTACGCTCGGTCGTTCACCTTTGCCGACGCGCGCGCTAGTTACCATAAAAACCAGTTTCAAAATAAACATCTTTCGTTAACGATAACAATTTTTTTTTTTATATATCAAAATAAAAATTGCATGGTTATTATAACTCGTTTAAGTTTAATTTGTTAAAATTTGCGCACTGATTACAAACTTATCCTGTATAGATTATCATTTCGTTTGATAGAGGCAACGTTCAGATGGTCTGATCGTATAAAATCTTTATAATGACGCTAGCGTCCCCCGTAAAATATACAGCTGTTGCAGCTCGCAGCTGACTATGTTCTTTATTATTAGTAACCTATGATTTTTCAGCTATACACAGCTTATAATGTCTAAAACAATTTTATCAACAAAAAAAATATATTACGGCGTATCTTCTAAAGAATTTCCATTGGAAGTGTATTTAAGTTCTATCAACTTATTTTTTTTTTTCAGTAATTTCCACTATATATTTGAAAACTTAAGAGGGAGATTATTTTTTGCGACTTTACAAGCACATATCTTGCCAAGTATTGCTTTAAATAAAAAGTCACTTAGAAACCTCATTATCTTTTAAATATTAGGATCCAACAAGACCCCGCACGCTTATGTCCACTGAATTGTTTTTTCACCCCTTGATTGCACGTATGGGAAGTGCCACCTCAAATTTTATTTAACCTAATTTCAAACACCATTGTTTAGCTGTTCAAAGTATACATCGTCCTTCCAAATCATCGATATAGAAAGTGGCAATATTCTGCGAGTAAAATGGCTGTCTGACATACGGAAGGACGGATATAATGAAATTATACCAGGTTTGTTTTTGCCATTCGGCTTTGGAACGCTAAAAATTATGAAATAAGTACATAATAAGACGAAATCGCGAACAACAGTTTGTGATTTATAAATGTAACATACCTGGGAGTAGTTCAGTACTGGAGCTATACTATCACTGACGTAAATAATACGTCCAGTGTCGCAACTTACAACGAACAAAAACCCATCAGCTGCTTCAAGAATTAAATGTTTTAGTTCTTGATCCGTTAAGAAGGATGGTTTGTAAGTACCGTCCGTTGAAGTGTTGCCAGTGCCTGCAAAGAGCAACAATTAATAAGAAACTTCGCATAATTTTATGATATCTTACTTGGCTGTGTTTGCGCTACTAATAAAATTGATTGTATACCTCTTAAGGCTTTCATATGCGCTACTGCCATACGCAATATGGTAAGTTTGTCCGGCTTCCGCGCGAGGGCGGAGCATGTTGGAACCATATCAGACAGTTCCGTAATGTATGCCGTCATCTTGTTTCTTCGGCGACGTTCAATTTCACAGTGGTTCTCGCGGCTGTAAGTAACATAATTACTTGTAAAACCTTTAACAAAATCGAGTTACACAGAAATAACACTAAGAAGTAGGTATAATTTGTGAGTTTGTAAGGAGTAATCTTCGGAACTACAGATCTGATTCCCTAAATACTTTCACTAATGGAAAGCTACAGTATTGCCGAGTGTTTAGGATATATCGTCCTTTTATTGGTAAAACCGATTATAATTATCTGCACTTTTTTTCAAAAATGAGTTATTTACACCAAGCTACTCAACTTTTTGAGCTCTATCTACTGTTAAAACCGATATTTCGATACGATGCATAATTTCCGAGATAGATACGCAAAAAAACAATTATATTATAAGCTTTTAAGTAACATCTGCATTCAATAACACCTAAAGTCTTATACCTGTACGATTTTTTGGAAACCTTGCAATCAAAAACACATTCCGTTTCATATCTTATTTTAGTTGCAATTTACTTACACTCTGAACATACTGTAGCATTGTACTAATACAAATTAAAATACTTTAAATGGTTCTGATACTGCTGAATTATTGGAAAGTACTTAGAATCTTACACATTATAAAGAGAGTACAGTAAGTAGTTCTACTTGCTTTTAACAGAACATAATCCTTCGCACTTGTGCAGATTTTAATTCAATTAAAAGAGTTTATGCATCTTTATTTGTTTTTTCCACAACATCAAGTTAGTAGTAATTTACATAAGTTGTGCAATAAACATTTTTATTTGCAAAATGTTCATACAAGGAACTACAACAGGCCTGGTCATTGTTATTTTTATAATTACAAAAATACCAAAAAATCATTATTTACATGAAAGTAAAAAACTGAATAAAGTAGAAAAATAACACTAGTTTACAAAATTAAACTTTTTTTATACTCCAAAAAAATGAATATAAATACGTTAACCTATCTTCCTTTAGCCTAATAGTGTAAGCAGAAATATTTTATCACGTCACAATGTCTTTCTGCAGTCAATTGTTTTTTTTTAACTACCTAACATGGTGACCACAGTTTATTGTTTATTCGTTTGCTTCAAACGACAATTTTCAACAGATAAACATGTCATTAGAGATTCATTTTCTGCACTCCCATCTGAGTTTTTTCCCTCAAAACTTAAGAAGTATGAGTGGCGAACAAGGGGAACGTTTCCACCAAGATTTAAAGGTTTTTGAAGAACGACATAAAGGATTTTGGGATGAAAACATGTTAGGGGATTACTGTTGGGCCTTTACTCTTGTAATGGCCCAACAGTAATCCCCGCCGCAGCTTCGGCTTGCTGGCCGGCCCGCGGCGGTGAGCGTTAAGACCATCTGCGACGATAAGCACGCGTGGGGCCGCCCAAACCCTGCAGCGCCGGAGCCGTGACAGAAACAGTGCTTGCTGCATGCTTGCTTGCTTGCTTGCTGCTTGCCTGCTTGCATGCTGCATGCCTGCTTGCATGTTGCATGCCTGCTTGCATGTTGCATGCCTGCTTGCATGCTTGCTTGCATGCTGCATGTCTGCTTGCACGCTGCATGCCTGCTTGCGTGCTGCATACTTGCTTGCATGTTTTTTAATTCTACCTCCTCATACTAAACATAAACAAAGTATAATATTATATACTTCTCTCTGATGAGCAATTATACTATCCGGTTTTACAAGGCGTTTTTATTTCGCAATTGTATTAATCGGTATTTTAATAATCGGAATTCGTATTTTTGATGTTTCGAATTATCATTAAGTCGGAGTTTTTGTTATTCAATCTATTGAAATTCGGTATATTGAGAATAGTAATTATAAACGTTAGGAATATTGAAATTTAGGAATTATAAAAATAGGAGTAATGATAAGTCGGAGTTTGTTATATTCGGCATTTTGAATCATTCGGAATTATGAAAATCGGTATTTTGAAATTCGTATTTGTGACTGTTGGAATAAAGTTTTTCGTATTTATGTAGTGTACCCCTACCACAATTATTAATTTTACTCAAGTAAAACCAATTATCATTTTTATAATTTCAATTTGTGGAATGTTTCAGAGTGTTATTTTTACAGTTGTTAATGGTAACTTATTATTTACTATTACTCGAAAGGTTACGGTGAACCTATAAGCTCCAAGTGATTTAATCTATACTATAATATAATATTATAAAGCTGAAGAGTTTGTTTGTTTGTTTGATTGAACGCGCTAATCTCAGGAACTACTGGTCCGAATTGAAAAATTCTTTTTGTGTTGGGTAGGTATTTATCGAGAAAAGCTATAGGCTATATAACATCACGCTACAACCAAGGGGAGCGGAAAGTAATGAATTTTTTTTGCAAAAACGGGGAAAATCACACGGGTAGGCGATTCGACGCGACGGGAAGGGTCGGGGGAACAAGAAATTTTACGCGGACGAAGTCGCGGGCAGAAGCTAGTTAATGATATATAAGCTTATGTCGTTATTCAAGAAAAACCAACTAAATGACCTCCCTGAGGATAGTGTTTGGCATTTTTCCAAGCATTATCAATGAAGTACTTCTATTTTTATGATTTACAAACATACTTTATTAATTTTTTCATTATAATTACATAATTGCAGGTAAGATGTAATGTAATTTAGTTACATAATTTTTCTGTCAAACTTTTAAATCATCATTGCCACAAGTTTAGTTTTCGGTAGATAATCGGTTTTACCAATAAAGGGACGATATTGTAAAATAAAACAAGTTTACGGCGAAGTCGCGGCCAGAAGTTTTTGATAAGGGCAAATGATGATGATGATGATGATTTGGAAAACCTCAATCAGATGTTTTGTAATTTTAAAAGGATCTCACATCTGAGGTGTTGACAAAATTGGATAATTTAATATACGAGTTATGAGAGAAAAAGCGCGCACTTGTTGCGTGTGCGTGATAAGACACGTTTTCAATCATCACACAGTAACCAGTAACCTAGTGAGAAGTGTCGTGGTTATGGGAAAAGCACAGGCCTTGACTGAAGATTTGTATTCAATTACCCGTTAACTGCTCAAGCAATACTACTATTCATTGCAATGTAAACTGTTTTTATGAGAAAAAAGACGTACTTGACAACATTTCATACATTTTGAAAAGGAAAATCTGCCAAAGATATTGTGTTCTTTCATTAAATCTGCCGAATTCGAAAAAAATAATTTTGGTATCTACCTATTTTTTTTTTAAGGATGTCATTTACACGTTTAAAAGTTATTCTACCTGATAGTATTCCATGTCTTGTCAAGGAATATAAGTATCTGACGGATTGATGGAGCCTATAATTTCACACCTGTACCTGCCGCATCGGATTGCTTGTAGTGTTTTTTTAACACGCTTTTATTGACTTCATACGTACGTTAGTATGTAACTGAAACTTTGAACATGATGTGACCCCCTAAAAACTAAAAAACTCGCTTCCAAAGTAGAAAATAATGTAAGAAAGCGTGGGGTGCTTTTTGAGGTACTTTTTAATTTATATCAAGCACTCCACGCTTTCTTCCATTATTTTCTATTTTTTAGTTTGGTTTTCTATGAAAGCGTGTTTTTAGTTTTTTTAGACTATTATTTTGTTTTAAATTCTTTAGCTATTTTTTTAGCACTCGGTATTTCTTTTAATTATATGGACGTGGTCGGTCGCCAGTGGCGGTACCTTCATATAAGCCCAAAAGCCTTTCTGAAATGCTCGATAGAGAATCAATATCAAACCCGAACTATTTAAAAGTTCGCGCGCTTAATTCTTATCAAAATAACACAAAGTATCTACCTATGCCACACTTCTACACATCGCGATTGTTCACGCGCAGAGTTTCGCATTTGTAGCATCTACATATAGCTATCTCGCTTACACGTACCGGCTTTTACCGGGCTTTCAAATACTATATCTGTCACTTTCGCACTAGCGATGTGCCGTATAACGAGTTAGAACCTTGTGCGTCTACAAATCGATCAGTATGGAAGATTTAAGCCGTGCATGCGTATGAAGTTGCACGCGTATGATGCGTGACCTTGTCACCTTGCCAACTGTGCAGTGTTGCCGTTTTAGCGACGTTGTGAGATCTTGGAGATTTTTAACGAGTTTGGAGACTTTTTTAAGATTTAGCATCAATAAAAACTAGCGACTTTTTAAAATAACGAAATAAAATATTCAAGCAATATCTTAAAAATAAAAAATTTGCGACATCTAGCTAGATTTTTCATATACCTGGCGACTTTTTTTGCCTAAATGACAACACTGCAACTCTGCGCAAATAGTTCCCGACACCCGAGTGCAACTAACTTCAGTTTCATTTGCTTGAGTGGGAAAAGTTTTGTTGTTAAGAGCCCGCTTACAAAATTTGAACGCTCGAGTTTAGGTAAAAGACGGCAATCTTATGTATGTGTGCGTAGCTATCCACACATGCACAATACAAACAGTGTAACGCGAGTGTCGAGCCGGTCTAAACAATCTTGATCCGTTAGAATTATAATGCGGTATTTAGATATTTATGAAAATACTTATTTTATTTATCCAGTCTAATAAAGATTTCTAGACTAATAAAAAAAAAATCCAACTATATGTTATGTAAAGTATACAATAAAAAAAAAAATATACATACTTAGAACTGAAACTCAAAAAAAAAATTCATCAAACCCATACGTGTGGGGTAAAATGGTATTGAGGTTTCTAATATATTTTTTTTCTAAACTGAATAGTTTGCGCGAGAAACACTTCCAAAGTGGTGAAATGTGTGTCCTCCCCCCCGTAACTTCTAAAATAAGAGAATGATAAAACTAAAAAAATATATGATGTACATTACCATGTAAACTTCCACCAAAAATTGGTTTGAACGAGATCTAGTAAGCCACCAAAAATTGGTTTGAACGAGATCTAGTAAGTATTTTTTTTTAATACGTCATAAATCGTAAACCGCAATTTACCTTTCATTCAATCAACTCAAATATAAAAATTAAAAAAAAAAACATTTAATTTCATAAACATAAACCTTTTGCATAAACCGAGAATACATACAGGTTTGTACGGAAACCTCGGTGCGCGAGTCCGACTCGCACTTGGCCGGTTTTTTTTCTTTTGGCTTCCCAACTTAGTACTTGTGCGCTACGCAATGAACTTGCTGAAAAAAAAATACAGTACTGTTTTTGCACGTGAGGCGAGGCGTTGCCGTTGGTGTGAATTTTTGTTCATGACCACTAGTTTTACTCCACACCTTTTTAATCGCGATTAAAAATAGTCAGATTTAGTTAAAATAAATTATTTTAGTCAAAATTTTTCTACAATCTATTAAAATAATGCTTTACTTGATAATTAACGAAACTCTTATTAAAAAAAAAAAAATGCGAAGAGTAGCAAAATGTTGTAGTCGTAGTATATTTTTGCCTTCACGATACGAGTACCCGTAAACTGAGACGCGGGAAAAATTGACATAGATCCTTCCCCGTTGGGCGCTTGCGCCGTACTAAACGCTGCCCGCTTGTGCATCGTAATTTATTCTAATTTAGAGTGATTTCAAAAACGATATTATGTCTAATTAAATAAACAGATTTAAATAAAACTTGAGAATTCGATTTGTTATAGAGCATACTTGACATGAATTTTTTAATGTAATTATGCTTTATTCAAACCAAAAAAACACGATAAACTTGCGAATAAATCGTAAAAATTGCCATAAGACTTAATTTTTTTTACTAATTAATGTTATTAAAAATCAATATTCTTGTACTAAATGTAACAACTAGATTATATGTCTGTTGTTTTGTGTATTTTTTTTACTCAAATTTCTACATATTAATGATAGAAATAGGAGTCTGAAATTGACCCTGCGCTGATTTTTACGAAAACTAGTTGTGGGAGATTAATTACTACAAAGTAAACAAACAAGTTTTTGTAAATGTTCTACTAAAAGTGAGAAAACAAAAGATTGATCTATTTTTTACATGTATTCGTCAATGCCAGAGTATTATGTGAGAGTATTATGTATAATGATGAGATGAGAGGTAAATAAGGCGACTAAAATCTTAGATATTCGCGCAAAAATGTAAAATGGCTCTTAAAGTTTTTTGTGTGTTTTCTTAGATTTTCTCAGTGATACAATTGTTTTGGTGACTTACCTACAACAATGGAGGTAATTGTACCTTGTGAGGATTTAAAATGCGTTCAAGTTTTGATTGGCGAAGATGAGGTAAAATCTTTAAACTTTACCCAGAAAAAACAGTTAATTTCTTCATTAAAATCGACGCGTAATCTGAGTATTTCTCAGACTAGTAAATCGCATAAACGAAAATTTAATAGATCAGTGTATAAAACTAGTTGGATTGTTGGCTGTTCGCACACTAATAAGTTGTATTGCTGGTGGTGCATATTTTTTTCGAATGAAGATTCCGTTTGGAATACATCTGGTTATAATGATTTATATAACATATCTGGCGCCATTAAAAGGCACGCAAATTCCCATAAACACCTGCGTGTAATGGTTTCTTTCGGTAATTTTGGTAAACAACGAATTGAGACATCTATATCACGCCAGTTATCTGAGGAAATTTCAAAATATAACACGCGCGTTGATAACAACCGTAGTGTATTTCAAAGATTAGTCGATATTGTTTGTCATTTAGCACAACAGGAACTTCCTCTAAGAGAACATGATGAGTCCAAAACTTCATTATATAAAGGCAGTTTGCCACCGGAGGTAGGTATGCAATTGCGATGCAAATAAAAATAATGTTTAAAATGAACTATATAATGATTAATAATGTTTAATGGGTAAATTAATGTTTATTATATTCAATCTAGCACTAGCATGCCTTCAGTGAGCTTTGGTTACCTCATTCACCGCACGACAAGCAAGAGTGAAATTGAAGAAGAGGAAAGAAGAAGATGGATGAATTCACTTTTAATTTATTGTACCTAACCAGTAGTTTATGAGAAAATTGCGATGATACATACGTAGGTACCTACATACTCAGTCGAAAACAGAACTTTCTTTTTTTGAAATCGGTTAAAATTTTATTGGGCTTGCCTAATTTTGAAACCCTAGGCACGCCACTGTCTGTCGCTTAATTTTTCAGTAAGACTTCTTCGAGCAAATTGTTAAATTCTGTCAAGATACGGATTTCTCATTAAGTAGCGTTTTGTGGTTAGTTGGCTTCCCGTCGCCGCCGGCCCTTATCACAAAATAGTATAAAACAAATTCGCTTCCCTTTGTCTGTCCCTAGGTATGCTTAGGTCTTTAAAACTGCGCAACGGATTTTGATGCGGTTTTTTTGAATAGACAGAGTGATTCAAGAGGAAGGTTTATTCGTATAATACGCGGGCGAAGCCGCTGGAAAAAGTTTCGTTTATAAATACGATACATTCCTTACCTTGCAAATCTTTCTTTATCCTGAATGTTGTCCTCCTCCATCCTTGTATATTTCCCACCACTTGCGTCGTCTTCATCTGACCTATGACGAGAAGATAAACTTTTAGGAAATTACTCTATGATAAATCATTTAATGATTTTATTATTTGATTAACATTATAACTAATTGAATTTGAGTAACTGAAATGACTAAAAACCTCTTAAAGGGTCATTGCTCTCATTAATATAAACAACTTTTACTTTGGTACCATACTAAATCGTGAAAAAAAAAAGTATTGAAGCAGGCAGAAGTATTGTATCAAAGTGGACAGCTAATTAGGGACACTAACAAAAAATAAGTAAGTAAGATGATCCTTTAAGTCAAATTTGTTCTTTCTTTACATACAAATCAAATCTCTTTGATTCTTCCATATTGAACGCCAATTTCATTTGTAAGGATGTAATAGTATGCTTGGGGCAAATGGTCATAGGTACCTATTAGTAAAGTTTGTGTTTGGGGGGAGGGGCAGCCCGGTCGCCATAGAGGGTTATGAACAACCATTTACCCTTTTCACAAAGCACTTTTGATTATTGTTTGGTCAGGTCATAATAAGAACTTCGAATTTGAATAAAATAATCATGGTTACTTGTGTTGAATAACAAAACTTTATCATTTTTTTAATATTATGACTAGTAATTTTGTTCATGACATGTTGCACAGGTTCTAAGCAGTCATCTAACAAAAAGGAGGTACCTACTAAGCTTGCATGAATTCAAGATTACATTCGTACTATTGTATCTTTTTGTATATTTTTACATTATATGTATACAACATTAATTTTTGTTTTTGCGAAACCCGAAACACGGGTCTAGTATTTTTATGTAAAGAATCTATGAAAAAAATTTCAAAACTGTATCATTAATAATCACAAAGTTATAAGCTTGATAAGTTACCTGGTTGTCCACGCAAAAACATATGCAGATCACCACAAACGGCTAGTGTACGTACCATCTCCGTGTAATGGACGTTTGAATACGAGAAAGACATGATAATTTTAAAATCGAAACAAAAGACTAAGGCCCGCGACTTGGAAGCGTAATTAAATATTTTTGGTACAAAATATAACATGGTGTAAAAATTATTGGAATCGATTCAGTTACTGATTCTGAACAAACTATATTCAGGTTTCGCATATACTAAAAATAATCTTGTATAGCATATATCCTAAAGCCTATGTAATTTTCTTAATTATTTGAAAGGTTCAAATAATAAAAGAAATTTTCAAATGGGAACTGTGGTTTCAAATATTATCAGTACATTTTCACAAACTCACAAAATGCGCTATACTTTTTTATAAAAAAAATAACAACCGACTTCCTTAAAAAAAACACTACAAAGTCAAAAATAACTTTAATTTCGGAAGTCGGTGACAAAAAACCTTAAATACAGATCATAAGACACCGACTTTTTGTAAAAAGTTTTTATTTTTAAGATGAGACTTTAGGGCATAATTCAAAGATAGCATAGCTTGAATCCAGTTTGGTCTACTACCACTTAGTAGTCGATCTAAGTAGTCAAAGGATCCATGACCTCGATTTTGGAGGAAAGGCATTCTGATTCTTTTTTTAAAGCTTCTGCTTGAGCCGGAAATAGAATCTCATCTCTCAATACAGCCAAGGAATATTATTTGTAAAACCCAGGAAATTGCCAGTGTTTTCAAATTATATTTTATTTTTAAATGCATAAAATTAGAAGAAATAGCCACACAACATATTGACACACAATAAACATTTGTTTACAACATTTGATCTGTACCAGCTACACTAATGGTAAGTGCAATAAAATAAAGGATAATGCTGATTTTTTAAGTCAATATTTACATTCTTAAGTAAGTCACTAACTGAACTTGGCTTGACACACTCCATGTGTCTAGATAGCTGTGAAGAGTGTGTAGGAATAAAAGAGTACTAAAGTAATGTGTAACTAATTCATGAAAGACATTGTAATGTTATTAGTCCAATGACCATGATAAAATTATAAATGAATAATTACTATTATTACCAAAGTATGTTTATTAGCCCTTGTTTATTTTAGAAATTAATTTGATGAAATATTATTTCTTAGAAACTCACCCAACACTGCCAGCACGGCGTTTTTGTATATCCTTTGATGGGTCAGCCCCTATAAAAATTGCATTAAATTTAATTTAAGATTTCTGCTAAACTTTACTTATTTTTTTTTTAATAGGATATGAAAAGAGTAACACATTAAATTTGAATACATATATGTTATATTCGTAAGTCCTTACGTTACTTAAAAGCTGGTATCCAGGTGAACATATAAAATGCAATGTATATGTTTTGTGGGTTGCTGAAAAACCCTGAATAAGGGGAATAAAGCTTGCTAGCTTTACTCTATAATCAGCTGACAAACTAAATAGTATTTCATAAAAAATTTACTTATTTGACTTTAAAAAATTTAAGTCACCAAAATTTAAATTCAACTTTTCAGCCTGTACAGAGAGTTTCATTTCACACAAAATATCAAATTCAGGGCTCTGCTGTGTACAAAATCTATGAGTAATTAAAAACATGACCTTATAAGAAAACGAAATACCTAATTTAGCGCTGGTTTCTGCCAATGACCAAAATTGGTACATAAAATAAGTCTGCTGTGGTAAAAATTTCTTGTCGTGAATATTTTGTGAATTATAATCAGAGGTGCTTTGTATTTTTCTCTTTTTTGCCCGTGGGATGCGTCTACTCTTAGCTATAATTAAATTCCCATTTCTAACTTGCTGAGTTACTAACACAACGCGTCACGCGGTGCAATGTCAAATTGAAAATAGGTCGATAACTTTTATGATGTTTATAGTACCCATGATAAAATCCTATTAAAAAAATAAAGTCTCTTAACTAATTGCAATCTAACTAATGCTTTGTATTGCATTAATTTCTAATATCAGTACGCGTGGATTTCCTCTAAAAGCAACAAAATGATCACCAACCGGGGATAGTGGGAGCCACGGCAGACATCGGTCAGTAAACTCATTAGTCCACGTTATAGTTATCACTAGCAAATATTAAAATATGAAGCTGTTCAATTCCACAACAAATACGTTCATTTACGTACAACTTAATACGTATGTTTACAGCTCTTCAACACAACACAAACGCCATTTTCCATTTGCAACAATCCACACATAAAAACGTCACATGTTAATGTTGTCATAATAATATTTTATTTTCTACTATGAATCGAAACTTCGGAACAGCTTGGCAAAAAAGAGTCTGTCGTGGTAACCATTGGAACTAAAATATTTTTTTGGTGGCAGCACTGCTTTGTTTATCATCAACAAGTAGCTAAACTGTCATTGTGTTATGTTCCTAGAGTGCTCGCAAGATAAGTCTGCGCGCGGCCAAAATCGGAACTAATCGTTTGCCGCCATCTTGTCGTTTATGTCAGGTGTCGAGAGAGTGTGCTGTGTTCCGTGTTTTTATTCGTTTTCAAAGTAAATAATCGCTATCATTATGCCGAAAGTGATTAAAAGTGCTGTTAGAGACATTATCTTGAAGGTCAAACGTGCTTGTGAAGAAGAACGAGACAATAACGGGCCTACGGTACCGTTTTCCAAAGTTAGAGCCCGTGTTGCTTATTTGACAGGTAAGATTTAGGGATACCATTACAATAAAAAAAATCTACATTTTGGTAACCGGTATGGGCATCACGTAATATATTATTGTTATTTTGTTTTAGGCGTTTCCGAACGTACTGTCACCCAAATAACTCAAGAGGGTAATGTAGCAGCAGCTTCGTCTTCAAAGATTGTGACCCCAGGAAAAAGTAGGAACCGGAAGAAAAAAATTGCTGAATTAGACGATTTTGATAAGTGCGCTATAAGGCATAAAATTCAATCGTTTTACGTCGTGAAGAAGGAGATTCCTACCATAAATAAACTTTGGTTGGAATTGAAAGCAGACATTGATTTTAAATATGGCAGAACATCGTTGAGGAGTATTTTAAAAACTTTGGGCTATAAATACAAAAAATGTCAGTCTAAACGAAAAGTTTTAATAGAACGCAGTGATATTGCAGCTTGGAGAGCAAATTATATTTTGAGGCTACGCAAGAATCGTCAGGAAGAAAATCGACCTGTCATTTATCTTGATGAAACATATATCCATGCTTCATACCACCTCGAAAAATGTTGGCAATCGGAGAAAGAGCCTGGTATTCTTGCTTCTGATAGCGTTGGCGCAAGATGGATTATAGCCCATGCTGGAGGTAAAACTGGGTTTGTTGAAAACGGACTACTAATATTCAAATCGAAATCAAAATCGAGTGACTATCATGACGATATGAATTCAGTAAACTTTATGCGATGGATGAAAGAAAAAATTGTGCCAAATCTACCAGCGAATTGCATTGTAGTGATGGACAATGCATCATACCACTGCACACAAATAAACAAGGCCCCTTCAATGGGCAATAGAAAAGCAGACCTCCAAGAGTGGCTTACGAAAAATGACATTGAAGTCAATGATTGCTGGACAAAAGCACAATTATATGAATTAATTAAAAGGCACAAAGGTGATCCACAGTATGAAGTAGAAAATATGTTAAATGAACATGGACATGAGGTTCTGCGATTACCGCCGTACCACTGCGATTTAAATCCAATTGAGAAGATTTGGGCAATTGTAAAGAGACGTATTGCAGAGAAAAATGTTAATCAAGCTCCTAGCGAAATACCCTCGATTACTGAGGCGGCATTCAGCACAGTAACGACAGAAGAGTGGCGTAATGTGTGTCTACATGTACAAAAAATAGAAGACCAGTATTTCGAATCGGGCAGGCTACTGGATACGGAAATGGACAAATTTATAATTAATGTTACTGGTGACACTTCCGACTCTTCTGATGCAGACTCAGACATAGACTCCGATGAAGATTGTCCAATGGAAGGTATTAACCCACTGCAGGACCATTCTTATACCAAATTTAATAGCAATACAAAGTATTCAATAAAAGATTTGAAATAATCTCATGAAGTTTTTTTTTTATTCTAGTGGCAATAACCTTATTATACCATAATAAACTTAAATTTCTTTAAATTCTAAGTACATACAAAAAAGTTAGTATTGATTAAATGAAGGAAAAAAGATTAGTTAGGCTGGCAACATTAAACACGCCACCAGTAGCGCGCAGACTTATCTTGCGCGCACTCTAGTTGTATTTTACTTATTTCTAATTAACTATCAATTATTAATGCTTTTGAACATATAAAAAAATGAATAAAACAATAAGGAGTAGTGGTGTGAGCTGTGATATACTAAGTTTTCGTAAGAAATTTGGCGGAATCTGAAGCGGAACAAATTTTGTCTTCGATTGACAATGTTTACGAAAGAACTGCCGACACGACAGGTATTTATCTAAGAAATTCATGTTTTATTCAATGCCAGTCATTGTTTTTCCTTTCTAATACTAAGTTTTATCAGTATTATAAGTTTCAAGCCATTTTATTGTTTACTAATAGATTATTGAGGTTATGTTTTCTAGTTTGACAAATCGCGTGTACCTACGTTAACTCTTGAAGTTTTGATACTTGAAATTGAAAAATGTACCTACATGGAATGAATATGATTGTCTTTTTTATGTTTTTTTCAAGGTAAATTGCACAGTGCAATTAGAGAAATTGTTAATGAAGGTGAAAAAAATTAAGGATTTTTTTTCTACACCTGGAGGAACACCAAAACAGTTGGCGGAAGAAAGAATTAGACGATTTGATTTGATTTTATTTTTTTCGTGTTGAAATTTTTGTTTAGACAAAAAGTTCAACACTATAACGAAACAGGCAAGTATTTTTTTTTTGTTATTGCCACTATCGCATACCACAGTAAAAAAATTATAATTTATATTTATTATTTTTCAGGTGCCTATTCTACGTAATATATTACCTATAGTTTGAGGAGACGGGTTGTAATGGGAGCCGTAAACGTGTAAGAAAGATTTTTACACTATTTAGATTTCATAAATAAGAAATGTAAAACTGACACATCAGTGTTAATGGAGAAAAAACTATCATAGTACCGAAAAGGAATACAAGAATGATGTTATGTCACGTTTTTCTTTCTAAATAAAATCTAAATTTTAGCGTGTTATTTCATTTTCATTGTCATGTGAATAGTGATAATGTTATGTACCCCACATAGACATACCTGACACTTTCATTAGTCAACTGTTCAAGTTTATTCGATATTGCCCGTACCTTTCGAATGCGACATGTTATAGGTACTCTCTGACTTCCGATTAGTTTCCGACAGTAAGCAGCTGTAAGTCGCCTTCTTGTCGACTATAAACTGTCAGCATTAACAGAATTCGTTCAGTATCATTCATGTCAAATTTGATACAGGCATACCAACCATCGAATGGTTGTGAATATCCTAGATGGTGGCCGCAAATGCGATTGCTGAACATTATGTCTTGTGTATCGGGTTCAATCGGCAATCCCTGGGTGTAATTTAATTAATTTTTAAACTGAACAAGTTTGCATTATGTTATTATGATGGCACTCTTAGATAAAAGGTAAATCCAGCGAAATAATGCGCAATCTACTAAATACAATGAAAGCAAAAGACTTGAAATCTAGATCAAGTCTTGAAATCTTGATTGATGAGAATTTCCGGGATCTCATGTTTGTGGATTAAAACAACAAGTATCTTATCACTTTTAGTCCTAGTATACAGGGTGGCCATACCTGCTAAGCAGGCGCCCTCATTTTTTCCAGACTCTTTTTTGCCAAGCTGTATATGGAACGAACGCCCCAACCAATTGGTGCAGTGTAGACAAAACCTCTTCCTCTATCTTAGTAAAACTTCTTTAGTTTATTGAAAATAAATACCATAATGGTAATTGCTACACGGCTTATAACTAGGGCTCACAAAACCGGTTTCACCGAAATCGAAAAAACCGGCTAAACCGGTTTTCACGACATTTTTAGAAACCGAGTTTCAGTTTAGCGAAAACCGAGGTTTCGATTATTTCGGTTTTCTTTTAAAGTAATAACTTATCCAACGATATGACATGTTTACAATGTACACATATTATCTCATCAATTACAATTATTGTAATTAATCATTATTATTATATTGATCACACCATTAGTGCTGTCTTTGCCGAGGTATAGTATCAATCAATTGAAAAGTTTGTGTCTGAGTCTCAACCTAACAACGGAAGTACGACGTCCACCGCTTCCCTTCTTTTAGGAGTGGCTGGAGAGGCTCCACGGCGTCCTCAAATTCCGTCTTACGCAGGTCCTCACCGGACACGGGTGCTTCACGAGGTTCTATTCAGGACAGGGTAGCAGGAAACGCCCGGGTGTTACCACTATGTGGATCGCCTGGAGGACACGGTGGAGCATACGGTAATAGTGTGGCCTGCCTGGGCGGAGCACCACCGTGTCCTCGTGGAGGCGACCGGCGGCGGCGATCTCTCACGTCCGGCCCTGGTCCAGGCCATGTACGAAGTGAGAGGGCAAGGGCAGCCCAGAGGCAATATATGCGCCCTCATGCTCCTAGCCGCCGCAGGAGACGCCCCGGGCGACGGGAGTCCATTGCGGACTTCCGGCTACCGTAGGCGCGGGCTTGCGGGTGGCGAGCACGCGCGCCTCAAAGAGATGTCAGCATTAATGAAGGGGTTGGCTAGGATCGATGCCTGCCAGGGTCTCGGATTTGTTCGGAAGAGCGGTGGCCCTGGCATAGGCAACTGAAGAAACATAGGTGGATTTTTGTCAGTTAAAGTCTGACACGCCCTTCCGCTCCACCCAGAGCGGGAGACGTAAAGTGATGATTACCTACCCGAAAAAAAAAGGACGTCCACCGCTATTGATACGAGATTCGAGAATGATTTAACTGCCAACATTAAAGTGGAGCTGGCCCTTTATGAAAATGGAGGTTTTTGTAGGTGTACAATAATTTGTTTAAAGTTCCTCCCTCCGAGTGTCGAGGCTAAAAGAATGTTCTCATCAGCCGGTTACCTTTATTACCACTAAAAGGCCATGGCACGATTTTTTAGATTTTGCTGATTTATGTGATTTTACAATTAAAATAATGTATTTCTATATTCGTTTATAATTTCAGTTTTGATCAAACTATGATCATTTCAATTTTGATGAAATTAATGAGCTACGTTTTTATTTTTTATAATTTGATTTTGATTAATCAACGTCAAACAGACTGTAAAAATACGTCTGAATAATAAAGTAAATCAGGCACCGAATATCGCTGAATTTTACGGTCGAATGACAAAAATAAGAATGGAGTTTAATTTATCGTTGTTTTAAGCCAGATGTTTTGTTGATACTCAGATACAATAATTGTTGTTTTTTTTTAGTTTATTCACTCAAATGGAGTTTTCCAATTTATTCTAGTGTTCTCTGATTTAGCAATAAAGCTTATTAACGACTGTCGACGACAAAAAGACTTAAGAACCATAATAATAGGTTTAAGTAAAAAAAAACATGGTAATAATCGAAATAATCGAAAAAACCGGAGAACCGGTTTTGGGATGAAAACAAAATCGAAAAACCGGTTTTCTAATATACCAGCGGTTTTGTAACCCCTACTTATAACGAGAAGCTCAAAAGACTTTTTGAAAATATAAAAACTACCTACCTGAATGAACAGCGATATTTCCGCTTATGAGCCAATCTAACCATTTAAAATAAAACCTATGGACCTGCCTTACAGGAAAGTAATATATCTGGGGACCTGCCTTGTTTAGAATCTACAAGGTTCTTTAGGCGCGCGGCCAAAATCAGTACTAGCGCTGTCATCTTGTTTTTCTTTTACCGATAGCGCATGATGGTCCAAGCAGTGAAAAAGAGCGGCCATACATCTATGACTATGAATGACGTTTTCTAGGGTTCGGTAGAAAACAATGAAGCTTTATTGTTTCGTTATGTCTGTCCATAGAGAATAGCCCTCTGTTATTTAGTATGGTTGGATTTAAGTTCCTTGGCATGGATATACATATCAGTCACACCGACAATGTGCAAAATAAAATCTTAAAAACCATTTCTTTTGGGGAGCCCTTTACAGCTTGGCAATTACAGGTATGGCCACCCTGTATACTAGAACTAAAAGTGATAAGATATTTGGTGTTTATTATCAACAAACACGAGATTCCGAGAATTCTCAACAGACAAAATTTCAAAAATTTGTAGTGGTGCTGACGCTTCATTTTGTATTCGAGTTAAATGCGCAGTGCCCGGCGACGGACAGTTCGCCCGCAGACACCATCGCCTATAGACGCGCTAACATTCTCTAAACCAAATTCCTGATGTAATTCGTTTCGTGAAGTAAAGTAAATATTCAAATCTAATCCGCATTTGATTTCTCTCCGTACACACACACACACACACCTAAAGACAATATACAGCTTGGCAAAAAAGAGTCTGGAAAAAATGAGGGCGCTTGTTTAGCAGGTATGGCCACCCTGAATACTTAAAACGGAGAAGATACTTGGTGTTTTAATCAACAAATACGAGATCCCGGAAATACTCAACAGTCAAAATCTCAAGACTTGATAGGCACACAGGGTTTTCACTTTTATTGTATTTAGTAAGATTGCGCATTATTTCGCTAGAATAATCTTTATCTAAGAGATGCGAGTGCCATCATGATAACTTAATGAAAACTTATTCAGAATAAAAAATAAATAAAATTACACTCAGGGATTGCCGATTGAACCCGATACACAAGAAATAATGTTTAGCGATCGCATTTGCGGCCACCATCAAGGGTATTCACAACCATTCGATGGTTGGTTTGCCTGTATCAAATTTGACATGAATGATAATGAACGAATCCTGTTAATGCTGACAGTTTATAGTCAACACGAAGGCGATTAACAGCTGCTTACTAGACATGAGATATACCTGCCAATCTCCATACCCGGCCTTCAAGGTATGGGTATCGCCAAATACCGGGTACAAAAACCGGGTTTCAAAATACCTGTAAGTATTTGGGTGTGTTATGATTTCGATAAGTAAACGTATGCGATAAGTATGGCATACCTCCAATATTATGTAGGTACGACTTTTCAAGTATGAGATATGAAGATGGTTATTAGTGAGTGCTAAATATTATATGCAAAATAACATTAATTTTATTTAAACTAACTAGAGTAGCTGCGTAGTTAAAAATCACTTTATTACTCACAATATATTTTTAAAGAACTCTTTGATATGATAAAAAATGTAATTCGTAATTTTTTTTATTCAATTATATTATTACGCAATTATATTCCTTAAGAACGTAGACATATGTATTTTTTTTTTTCTAAGTGAATTAGATCGTCCGAACGTTCCTAAAGCACGAATGACGCTTCGGGTCCTGTCGTAAGCGGTCGGGTAGCTTCGGGTGGTTTCGGCGGACCGATGCTGCACGAACTGGCTGATACCTTGTGGTAGCGGTTCGCTTCGTACTAGCCTATACGTATGACGTCATACCTTCAAGGTATTTACCCAGTATTCCAGTCTGTACCCGGGCTGCATACTGGGAAGCACATACCTGGTATATATACCTGTACCAGTATATACGCCTCATCTCTACTGCTTACTGTCGGAAACTAATCGGAAGTCGGAGAGTACCTATAACATGTCGCATTCGAAAGGTACAGGCAATATCGAATAAACTTGAACAGTATTTTTTTTTTTTTTAATATCTTAGGACCACCAACACATCGTTATCTGATCCCAAACTAGGCAGAGCCTGTACTATGGCAACCAGACAACTGATAAACATACTTATGTATTTCTAAATTGTACATACATATTATAGATAAATTACACCCAGACAGAGAACAAATGATTGTGCTCATCACACAAGATTTGTCCTGGGTGGGAATCGAACCCACGACCTCAGTCTTAGCAATCAGGGTTACTCACCACTAGACTAACAGGCCAGTCAAAAGTTGACTAATGAAGCCGTCAGGTATGTCTATGTAGAGTACATAACACTATCACTATCCACATAACAATAAAAATAAAAGAACACGCTAAAATTTAGGTTTTATTTAAAAAGTAAAACGTGACATAAAATCATTCGTGTATTCCTTTTCGGTGCTATGATAGATTTTTCCATTAACACAGATGTGTCAGTTTTACATTTCCTATTTATGAAATCTAAATAGTGCAAAAACCATGGACAGTTGAGTGGCTAAATAGTGTAAAAATCTTTCTTAGACGTTTACGGCTCCCGTTATAACCCAAGTCTCCTCAAAGGGTCCACCCTTTATGGCAGAATTTTTTTCGTCATAATATTATTTTGCATAACAGCGGATGGCATAAACTTCATTTCGCAGAAAATCGTTTGGCAAACACTCATTTATCATACATTCACAACGCATAATTTTATAAGTCAGAATCATCTTTAGGCATAAATTTTATTCCATAATAATTAAAAAGTAGAACCATCATATCGCAGAAAGTTCGCAGTCAGAATCGTCTCTTGGCATAATTTCATATCGATAGTTATTAAAAGGCAGAACTATCATATCTCAGAAACTTTAAATTTAGAATCATCTTTTGGCATATATTTCATATCCATAATAATTGAAACACATATTCTCACATTCTGCATGTAGGAATATTCATTAAAACATTTGATTTTCAACATATGTGGTTTTTATTTCCTTATCAGAAGCATGTGAATATGCAAACAAACATACACTATGCATACAGTTAAAACCCTACATGCAGACATCCATACAAGCAAGCATACACCATGCATGCAGCATGCAAGCAAGCATGCAGCATGCAAACAAGCATGCAGCATGCGAACAAGCATGCAGCATGCGAACAAGCATGCAGCATGCAAACAAGCATGCAGCATGTATGCAAGCATACAGCATGCGAGCAACCAAGCATGCAGCATGCAAGCAAGCATTCAGCAAGCAAGCAAGCAGCATGCAAGCAAGCTTACAGCATGCAGGCGAGCATGCAACGTGCAGCATGCATGGTTTCTGTCACGGCTCCGGCACTGCGGGGCTCCGGCGGTCCCAGGCGAACTCATCGTCGCAAATGGTTTTACGCTCACCACCACGGCTTCGGCTTGCTGGCCGGCTTCGCCAGCTAGCCTCAGCCGTGGCGGTGACCGTCAAAACCACCTGCGCCTCAGCTCGCGGGCCGCCTCGCTCCTCCGCGCCTACGCGGGCTTAAATTACACTCTAGGGGTAGGGCAGACAATACTACGTGGAGTCGGTTCTGCAGCGATTCGTTTCTGCTAAATATTTTTTATGCCTTACAAATATTCGTTTAAATAAGATTATGCCAAGTGCGTTATGCCAAATAAAATTCGGAGCATCAAGTTTCTGCCAGATAGAGGGAACCCCTCCTGGGTCCACACTTTATGGCAGAATTTTTTTCGTCATAATATTATTTTGCATAACAGCGGATGGCATAAACTTCATTTCGCAGAAAATCGTTTGGCATACACTCATTTATCATACAGTCACAACGCATAATTTTATAAGTCAGAATCATCTTTAGGCATAAATTTTATACCATAATAATTAAAAAGTAGAACCATCATATCGCAGAAAGTTCGCAGTCAGAATCGTCTCTTGGCATAATTTCTTATCGATAGTTATTAAAAGGCAGAACTATCATATCTCAGAAACTTTAAACTTAGAATCATCTTTTGGCATACATTTCATATCGAAGAAGCATGCAGCATGCAAACAAGCATGCAGCTTGCAAGCAAGCATACAGCATGCAAGCAACCAAGCATACAGCATGCAAGCAACCAAGCATGCAGCATGCAAGCAAGCATGCAGCATGCAAGCAAGCTTACAGCATCCAGGCGAGCATGCAACATGCAGCATGCATGGTTTCTGTCACGGCTTCGGCGCTGCGGGGCTCCGGCGGTCCCACGCGAGCTCATCGTCGCAGATGGTTTTACGCTCACCACCGCGGCTTCGGCTTGCTGGCCGGCTTTGCCGGCCAGCCTCAGCCGCGGCGGCACCCGTCAAAACCACCTGCTCCTCAGCTCGCGGGCCGCCTCGCCACTCCGCGCCTACGCGGGCTTAAATTACACTCTAGGGGTAGGGCAGACAAGACTACGTGGAGTCGGTTCTGCAGCGATTCGTTTCTGTCAATAATTTTTGTAGCACTACATATACTGACTTTTTGAGACACTGTTTCATTTTATTTAAGGTTAAAATGCAATTTAATAGAAATGAAAATATGCCTAACAAAATTATTCTAAATAAAATTCTGCCATCTTCATAATATGCCAAGTGAAATTATGCCAAATAATCATTGCTCTAAATACATTTTATGATAAACGAAATTATGCGGCATTTTAAGTCTGCCAAAGGTAATTATGCGAAATAAAATTCTGCCATCTTAAAACATTGCCAGCGTAAAGTCGAACATATAAACATTCGGCCAAACAATGATTATGCTAAATATTTTTGATGCCTTACAAATATTCGTTTAAATAAGATTATGCCAAGTGTGTTATGCCAAATAAAATTCGGAGCATCAAGTTTCTGCCCGATAGAGGGAACCCCCAGCACTACACGGAACACTAATGGGTAATCGTACGGAAGATGAATCACAGTAGCCGGTTAAGTACCTAACAGTAGTCAACTGATCATGGACTGCCAAGAAAATCTACTGTCGCGGAACTCCTCCATGGGATACCATACTTAGTTACCTACCTTTTGTTACTAGGTTTTTGTTATGTGAAAAAAATGCTGAGTGTAAATAACTATATGTAGAACACGTATTTGTGTGAGGTAGGTAGGTATCACAATATCAAAAAAAAAAAAACGATTTCAAATTGCTAATTTTCGTTACCTATGTGTATCTTCATAGTTTGAGGGCGCTGCAGCTGGTGCCGAAAATGACATTTAAAAAAAAGCCACCATAACTATTGGTGGATCTCAGCCAATGGGTTGCTTTTCACACGAGCAACTGTAGGCATAGGTTGGCAAAAAAGAGTCTATCGTGGTAACCATTGGAACTAAAATATTTTTTTGGTGGCAACACTGCTTTGTTTATCATCAACAAGTAGCTAATCTGTCATTGTGTTATGTTCACAGTTGTATTGTAGGGGTACTGTAGTACCCAGAACGAACATAACTAACATCTACCCTCAAAATTAATAAAAAAAAAAACTAATTTATTTCAGCTTTTTAACTGTATATTTTATTTTGGTATACAATTGTGATTTTAATTTACGAACTACGGATGTGTATGTGATCGGATTCGGATGTGATCGAATAATATTTGCGGTCGGCCGGAAAATTGCGGAAAATGAGGCTATCAAGTCGCTAGTTGTATTTTACTTATTTCTAATTAACTATCAATTATTAATGCTTTTGAACATATAAAAAATGAATAAAACAATAAGGAGTAGTGGTGTGAGCTGTGATATACTAAGTTTTCGTAAGAAATTTGGCGGAATCTGAAGCGGAACAAATTTTGTCTCCGATTGACAATGTTTACGAAAGAACTGCCGACAAGACAGGTATTTATCCAAGAAATTTATCTTTTATTCAATGCCAGTCAATATTTTTCCTTTCTAATACTAAGTTTTATCGGTATTATAAGTTTCAAGCCATTTTATTGTTTTATTTACTAGTAGATTATTGAGGTTATGTTTTCTAGTTTGACAAATCGCGTGTACGTTAACTCTTGATGTTTGATACTTGAAATTGAAAAATGTACCTACATGGAAATATGTAATATGATTGTCTTTATGTTTTTTTCAAGGTAAATCTCACAGTACAATTAGAGAAATTGTTAATGTAGGTGAAAAAAATTAAGGATTTTTTTTCTACACCTGGAGGAACACCAAAACAGTTGGCGGAAGAAGAAGAAGAAGAAGTTTTTATTTTTAAATAAAATCTAAATTTTAGCGTGTTATTTCATTTTCATTGTCATGTGAATAGTGATAATGTTATGTACCCCACATAGACATACCAGACGCCTTCATTAGTCAAGTGTTCAAGTTTATTCGATATTGCCTGTACGTTTCGAATGCGACATGTTATAGGTACTCTCTGACTTCCGATTAGTTTCCGACAGTAAGCAGCTGTATGTCGCCTTCTTGTCGATAAACTGTCAGCATTAACAGGATTCGTTCAGTATCATTCATGTCAAAGATACATGAATACCAACCATCGAATGGTTGTGAATACCCTAGATGGTGGCCGCAAATGCGTTTGCTGAACATTATGTCTTGTGTATCGGGTTCAATCGGCAATCCCTGGGTGTAATTTAATTAATTTTTAAACTGAACAAGTTTGCATTATGTTATTATGATGGCACTCTTAGATAAAAGGTTATTCCAGCGAAATAATGCGCAATCTACTAAATACAATGAAAGCAAAAGACTTGAAATCTAGATCAAGTCTTGAAATCTTGATTGATGAGAATTTCCGGGATCTCGTGTTTATGGATTAAAACAACAAGTATCTTATCACTTTTAGTCCTAGTATACAGGGTGGCCATACCTGCTAAGCAGGCGCCCTCACTTTTTCCAGACTCTTTTTTGCCAAGCTGTATGTCGATGCGCTTTCGAGCCATCTCTTACAGAAAAGCATGCTCTTAATTAAAACAAGTTTTTAAAGTATTAATACTTATATCTTTTCCGTATCTCCAACAAAGGATACACAGAACCAATAGAAATCACATTAATATAGGTTTGAATTGACATTCAAAGTGTGAGATGAAAACCTTCATGGTGTGAGATATTCGAGTGAATTTTGTTTTTCATTATACCTATGAGGCTATGAGATTTTTCATTTAAAAATGTGCAACATTCGATTTTGGAATTTCAATTTTTTTTATTGTTTATATTTAAAAACATATTAATTATTGCTTTTGCATCGAATACATTTTTAACTAAAAATTTATTTGATGCACTTCGTTTAACGAAAAATTATTTACGGCTAATCTTTTGAAAATCCCAAAGAAATCAAATCTTGCAAAAACATATTTTCGTGTAAGTACTCTATTTTTCTCATAAAGTAAAGAGTACAATTATGAAATAACGTACAATAAAAAAAAAACAACATCACGCCTTGTTTCGCCGAAGGGTCGGGCAGAGGTGTACCTATAGTACACCCACATTTCGCCTGTTATGTTTAAGTCCCATGTAATAGGGGGCGAGCCTATTGCCATCAACCGGGCACAAATCCAGACTCCGGGCTGCTACTGAGAAATTCCAGATGGAAAAACCCAATAACACTTTGCCCGACCTGGGAATCGAAACCAGGACCTCAAGTTCAGCAGTAGCGCTAATACTTTATCATAAAGTACGTGTGGCAACCGTACTCGCAATATTAATGCTGCGTTTGACGAGGACGAGGAGTCAACACTTTCGTAATGGAAACTTCGACTTGAAGAACGAACTACCTGGAAGACCGCCAACAACGCTGTGAATAACGCTGGATTGAAGTAGATGGTGGAAGCCAAAAACATTAAATTATACATTTTGTCTTTCTGAATCTCTTTGATGGAAGCCGATCCGATTCAAACTACCCAGAAATTAGCAACATGGTTTAACGTTACCTTGCCTACAATATTGACTCATTTGCATCAAATCAAATAGGTAGATTTAAAAATACGAAAAATGGGATACATGAAATGAAATGAAATGAAATGTTTATTTCTGTTAGTAGATCTAAGACACTTTTACACGTCAACATTTTTTGATCAATGTTTTTTAAAACTAGATGGCGCCGGCATTTCCTAGCTGACTGTTCCCTGAGAAGAAACGCCGAAACAAACTCAGAGGTCATAGTCTCTTTTAAAGTCCAAACATTATATTATTCGAATTTTATGTGAGTCGATCAATGCAGGGCAATGTCTGAAAGAGCCTTTTGAAGAAAAAGCCATTGCAGCTTTGAGCTGACCTTCCTACTGACTAAAACCACCCTGGTGTTCCGTCCCACAAATACGTCGGGGACCACGGGAACTAATGCGTCTTCCGCAGCTTTAAGCTAACCTGTCCCAACAGACGGCATGTATGCATCAGTCATCGTGTAGCTCAACCCTATTTTAGGGAGCTCATCGACCCGTCACAAGACGCTACCAGATCTGCAGGACATGTTTTGACTGATCTGCAGAAAGAAACGCGTGTTGAAACTTAGCTGCCTTTTTCAATCGTTACAGAATATTGGATAGAATTGCGACGGGCTCGCCTCTTTTCGCATAATGTTCTATTTTCTAAAATAGATACTTTGGCATAACTATTTTGGTATAATTTGTTTTGCCAAAATAATACTTTGCCATATGTGTTTTCGGGATACAGTTTATGTTGGCATAATTGTCTTGACGGCTTATTTGGTTCGGCATAAACTTAATTCGCATAATGTTACTAGGCCTAATGACTAACGTAGAAACGAATCACTGCAAAACAGACTCCACGTAGTCTTGTCTGCCCTACAGGGGTAATCTAAACCCGCGTAGGCGCGGAGGGGCGAGCCGGCCAACAAGCCGAAGCTGCGGTGGTGAGCGTAAAACAAATGTGCAATGATAAGCTCGCGTGGGACCGCCGTGGAGCCCCATAGCGCCGGAGCCGTGACAGAAACTATGCCTGCTGGATGTTGCACACTGCATGCCTGCTGCATGCTTGCTGCATACATCGTATATGCTTGTTTGCATGCTTCTTATAGGAAAAACCTACATTTGTTTATTTACCATCAACTATGTTTAAAACAAATATGTTATATTACCTACTTCAGGAGATATGGTATTTTACCAATTGTCGAAATAAATTAGGTTGTGACATTATTTTGCGTTAATAAATGCTTGAGAATGTTATGCTATGTTATAATTATAATCAATTGATTTATTGTGGCTTTAATGTACTAATAATACTTGGCAAGGTATACCTTGAATAGGGTATACCCTATCCAACAATAAAAGAATTATCAAAATCGGACTACTCTGTACAAAGTTATGCGTGTTTATACGTTACAATCAGTGAGTGAACAATCAATCATCCCCTGTTTTCCAACCCTTAGGGTTCGATTTTGTTTTCCAAATTTATATGGGACCATCTTGGGAGTATACCCTTTCCAATAGAAGAAGAATTGTCACAATCGGACCACTATGTAAAAAGTTGTGAATGTCAGTGAGTGAACAATCAATCATCCCCTGTTTTCCAACCCTTAGGGTTCGATTTTGTTTTCCAAATTTATATGAGACCACCTTGGGAGTATAGCCTTTCCAATAGAAGAAGAATTGTCACAATCGGACCACTATGTAACAAGTTATGCGTGTTTATATGTTACAATCAGTGAGTGAACAATCAATCATCCCCTGTTTTCCAACCCTTAGGGTTCGATTTTGTTTTTCAAATTTATATGGGACCACCTTGGGAGTATACACTTTCCGATAGAAGAAGAATTGTCACAATCGGACCACTATGTAAAAAGTTATGCGTGATCATAAATAAAAAAAAAAAAAATATACGCGTCGAATTGGGAACCTCCTCCGTTTTTTTTCGTCGGTTGAAAAGTTATGCGTAAGCTGTTACACGTAATCAATAAAAAGGTAATGGTAACTATTTGGGGGTTTCTTCATGGTGTTATTCACTATAGCTTTCTCAGGTCACGTCAAGCAATGTCAGCAGATGTTTACTGTGACCAACTTCGAACAATAATAGCGAAACTGGCAGTGGAAAAGCCCAGACTCGTGAATCGATCTTGACCATTATTGCTCCTTGATAACGCAATACCTCACACTGCACGGGACACCGATATTACTTTACAGAAGCTGAAGTTAGATACATACGTCATCCTCTTTACTGCCCAGACCTTGCTCCAACTGATAACCATTTTTTTTATCGTGATTTATCAATTTTCTGCGTGGTAAATAATTTTCCTCCCGGGAGGCAGGACAAAATGCTTTCACACAGTTTGTTGAATCTAGATCCTCAAAGTTCTATATAGCAAAGGCATAAATGAACTTCCGATTAGATGCAGTAATGTATGTGTAGATAATGACAATGAGGGTAAATATTTTAATTAAATTAAAAATGTTACATTTCGGAAAAAAAACCAGTTTTAATTTTGCAGTATAAATTGGCAATGTTATAAGTACTTTAGGGTGTTTCTCCCATTTCGTGCAAATCACATATTCACCTGAAAATACACAAAACTACACATTCTTAACCGACCTATTATTTTTAAAAAGGTTATATGTGCCATCATATTTCGTTTACATAACAGGCATACCGGGCGGCGAGCTACCCATTGCTCGCCACCCGAAAGCTCGCGCCTACGGTGGCCGGGAGTCCGCTATGGACTCCCGATGCCCGGGGCGTCTCCTCCTGCGGCGGCTAGGGACGTGAGGGCGCAGAGACTGCCACTCCCTCACGCACCCCGCCTCCTCCTTCGCGAGCATTACTGCTTCGCAGAAGGAGGTGACGGCTTCCCATTCCCTCTCGCTCCGTACCATGGCTCGCACCAGGGCCGGACGCGAGAGGTCGCCGCCGCCGATCGCCTCCACGAGGACATGGCGGTGCTCCGCCCAGGCAGGGCACACCTCCACCGTATGCTCCACCGTGTCCTCCAGACGAACCTCGCAATGGAAACACCCGGACGTATCCTCCCGCTTTATCCTGAACAGGAACCCACCGAAGCACCCATGCCCGGTGAGAACCTGCGTCAGGCGGAAGGTGAGGACGCCGTGACACCTCTCTATCCACTCCTCAAAGAGGGGACTTACCGCCGCAATTGTGGCGTGCCCAGCACTGGGTTGCGACAATCGTACCCGCCATGTCGCCATGAGATCACACCGGAGCTCTGTCCGCCGTGCCGCGATTTGTCGCGGCAGCGGAGTTTCGCCCCGGCCTTTCGCCTCCTCGCGCCACTCCAATGTGCGCGAGGACCTTTGCCTCCAGATCCCATGGCGGCACTCCGGCAAGGAGGCTCGCCGCCTCGCACAAGATCGTGCGGTATCCTCGGATTAACCGGATGGCCATGACCCTCTGGGCCGCACTCAACCGGCGCGCTGGGCGCAGCCTCAATGAGGGCGCCCACACCGGTGCCCCGTAGAGGGCCATGGACCGCACGATCCCCGTGTAGAGCCTCCGGCAGAAGGCGTTTGGACCCCCCAGATTGGGCAGGAGCCGCTATAATACAGCCCCAGCCCGCTCCAATCTGGGAGCCAAACGTCGGAAATGCTCAACGAAGTTCCACCGGCTGTCGAGGACAAGTCGGATCGGCGCGCTCGAGGTCTGGGTGGAGACGTCAAACCGGATGTACCGGTGGTCGGAATACGTCTCCACCCCCTCCATGACGCGCCAATCAATAACCTGCGGTGACAGAGCGGGGCTGGCGAACGAAATGTCCACCACTGAGTCGCCCCGCATTCGTACACACGTAGGTACAGAACCCCGATTTAGGACGACCAGGCCTGTCTCCAGAGCCCAGTCCTCCACCATCCTGCCCCGTGTGTCTGTATACCGGGAACCCCAAGCCAAATTCTTGGCGTTGAAGTCCCCGAGTACGAGCACGGGGAGGGGACGGAACCCGACGACGACGACTCTCAACTCCGCAAGGGAGTTGTGGAACTCGGCGAGAGTTCGTCTCGGGGAGAAGTATACTCCCACTACTACAATCTCCCCGAACCGTGGTGCTACGCAACCCCGTCCCCTCTTGACGGCCTCGAGGATCGGGGTTCCAGCGGCGGCCGACGAAATGAGGGTCACTGAGCCGCTCAGGTCCTCCACCCAGTCATCCCTGGGCGGGACAAAGTACGGCTCAGCGACCACAGCGATGTTAATCGACCACTGCGCCATGCTCTGGAGTAACAGATCCTGAGCGGAGGCGCAGTGGTTGATATTCGCTTGGAGGAGGCGTAATGGAGTACCTATTATTGGCACTCCATTTCAGCCCCCTCTTGAGCCCCCTGTGAAGGCCCTGCCGTGGTGGTGCCAGCCACGACAGTGGTTGAGGCAGCAGCGGCGACGGCGGTGACGGCGGTGGCGGAGGGCTTGCCCTTGCCCCTGGCCTTGGCGGATGAAGCGCAGGCCTTACTCCCAGCCCGGTGTTCGGCTGGCTTGCCAGCCGCCGCACATGCATAGCAGTGCGGCGTGGCATTGCAAGAGCCGGCCTTGTGACCGGGCTGACCGCAACGGAAGCAATGACCGCTGCGGTCCACCTCTGAGGTGCATTTCACGTAAACGTGGTGGCAAGTCTGGCATCGGAAGCACCTCAGAGGTCTGGGCTCCAGCAGTTTTACCTGCGCCGACACCCAGCCCACCAGGAACCTTCTGCCCTCCGCGGTGATTTTGTGAGCCGCCGACACGGGGCAGCTGACCGTTACGGTCCTCATCCCCGTGCTGTCAGGACGGATGGTACCTGCCCTCACTTGATCGGCAGAGCACCCCCCCGTCCTAACAATGGCGGCTATCACTTCCGCCTCCGTCACGCAGTCATCCAGGCCCAGGATGCGCATATCAGCGCACTTGGTGGGCCTGAACACTCGGGCCTCGTCCGCGTCTAAGGACGCCCTTAGCCTATCGGCCAGAGCGTCAGCAGCCGGGCCACTGGACGCACCAGGGACCTCCAGCATCCGGGCTCCAGTCAAAGTGACCTTCACCCGGAGACCGTTCGAGATGCCGATCTCCTTGAGGTCCACTGCCGCCTTAGCCTTGGAGAGCAGGTCGCGATAGGTCACGCCCTTCTTTTCCGCTTCCGGCTGTAGCGTGATCACTACAGCTGCGGACTTCGGGGCGCGAAGCCTAGCCGCGACGCTGCTCTTTTTGCGCCGCTGCTGCCTCTTCTTGTTTCGGGCCTTCCTTGCGGCCTTGCCCGCCTTCTTTTTCTCCCCAACCACTTGACATTCGGCGGTGGCAGGAGGAGATCCAGCAGGTGCGGGCAGCCCTCTCACCTCTGTCACTGCGGTCCTCGCGGGGGCCTGCTTGGGCCGGCCTTTTGTCTGCCCCCAACCTTTGGCTGGGGCAGACGCGGAGGCGGCATACGAGGCCACCTTCGGCTGGCCCGAGGCTGCCTTTGGCTGGGCCAAGGCTGTCTTCGGCTGGCCCGAGGCCACCTTCGGCTGTCCCGAGGCTGCCCTAGGCTGGCCCGAAACTGGCCGGCTTTCCGCCAGCGGGGGGCGCAGGACAACGGCCTCCAGAGCAGAAAACCTACTCTGGAAAACAGCGAGCTCCCGCTGGACCAGGGTCAGCACCTGGGCTTCGGCAGGCGGGGGCACGCCCTGCCTTGCCGCGCTTCTCCCTGCGACGCCACCTCGGGGCCGGCTCCTCGGAGCCCAGCCAGGTCCACCCGGAGCTCCGCGTTCTCCTTTCGGAGGAGCTCCATGGCGGCAGTCACGCGGGTGACCTCCGCCCGCAATTCTGCCACCCCATCAATTGGAGGCCCGGAGCGAATGGCCTTCGCGGCCGCCACAATAGCCTTCGTGGCTGCAGATATGGCCTTATCCTTGGAGGTCTGAAACCTCTTCAAGGTGGCCCTCCTGATAGCCGCAGCCACGACCTCCGCGAACTTGCCCATTTGCTCCGAGCCACTGGCAGCATCCGACTCGCCACCGGAGGAATCTGAAGGGGTCCTACTACCAGCCCCTCCAGAGGGATGCCCCTCCGTGGCGAGCCTCTCCACTGCCTGAGGCAGCTCGGCTCAGCCTGCTCGGCTCGGCTCACCGGCGTCCTTGGTGGGGAGTCCTCGGCCGATGCCCCTCTCTTGGAGCCCACCGCACCGTGATATTTTCCGGCGGGCCGAGCTCAGCCCACCGTCAGAGGAGGACTCCTGCCCTGCTCCCGATTTTGGGCGCTTCTGGGAGAACTTACGGTTCCCACCAGCAGCGCCCGCCACACTTCGCTCCGGGCTCGCACGCGAGCCCTTCGCACTCGACGCGGCGTCGGACTCCGACCCCGCATCGCTCCCTTCTACTTCTTTTGTTAGTTTTGTTTTTAAAAAAAAAACATAATTGTTCCCACGAGTATTAAACTTTATGTCTCAAAAAATCAGTGGTTCGCACTAGTGACTAATTCAGCTACCCATTAGTCAAGCTGTCAACCTCCCTCACGGTGCGCCGCCGCTTGGAGGTTTGGGGTGATTTTTTATAGAGGTTTTCTACCTCGCGGCCCGAGCGATTAAGCCAAGACCCTCGACCCCCGTCAAAAGTCAGAGACATGACCGTGACAGTCTTCGGGGCTACGAGACTAACGGTGGCAGAAGGAGGAGACTCCTTCTTGCCTGCCCTGCGGCAGTGTAAGTGCACACCGAGCCCGCTCTAACTCCACCACTGTGCGCCTCTGCTAAGATCAGAGGGACACACGGTGAAGCGTTCCTCCGACAGGACATTAGCGTACGGGCAACGAGACCCCTTAGGCACACAGTACCTAATGGGGAGTCCTTGCCCGCACCCCAGGATGCACCCTCCCGAACATTGGCCTTCCTCCCGGACGTATCCATAAGGGAACTCCAACCCCCGGGCACCGGGACCCATAATAAGTAGGTATTATTGACAAAGCTTTATTGCCTATTTTTGAGATTTTTTTTCAACAGCGCTCTTAAAGCGTGATCTTTCTTCATCGTGATAATGCTGTGGTCTCTGGCCGCCCGTTAGCTGACAGGTGGCGATGGCGCCAGGCGTAACTACACCTGTGGAGGCCTAACATGGTCCGTGCCGAGCATTCCCACCGCTGTGGTTTTTATTTTGTTTGTAAAGAAAAGCTAATAGACACTTGCCTGTACGGGCCGACAACAACGGCTGCTCCCACGCTGCGTCACTTTGAACTTACCAACTCCCGACGGATCAAACGGGTGACGACTAGCCTATGCAGGCCTCATCAGATGTGAGTGACTATTCCCACGGCCATCCATAGGCCTGCCTGCGTCAAACTCGGCTGATAGCCGATCTTGGCGCACGGGCTGGCCTGTGAGAAAGCGGGCCGTAAAAACGCGGCATAACGCACAGTCCGCCGGGCAGTCGAGTTATTGGGTAGATACGGCAGGTGCACAGATATTAGATAATGATCCTGCATCAAGCGCCTTGATTTTTATTTATTCTCGAAAATCTGAATTACACTACGTCGCATTAACATTATAAACCCTGAAGACGCAATCGAAAGCTATGGTAAGGACCCCAGGTAGCGCTTCCCACCTGGCAAGATCGCAAAATTGGCCCTTTTCAATGGAGGAGTTGGTGCCTACATCTAAGCGACATAATTATTATTGTTTTCCGAAATGCAAGCGAACGAAGTCGCGGGCACAGCTTGTTAAAAAATAAACAAAGCTTACAAAATGTGTACTTTTCCGGGTACAATGAAAAAATGGAGTATACAATTTAAGACTCTAATTTTTACCCTACCCAGGGTACAGAACAAGCAAAGACATATACTCGTAGATATTCTTCCACGAATGCAGATAAAGCATGTGGGTGCAAAAGTTTAGTAAGTCCGTAGCCGAATTTTTATTAGCAATTAACTGTTTATTTATTTTACTCCGGAGGTCTTAGTTTAACATTTGTTGCTTCAACTTAGCTATATGCATCATTGTACATATTATGTACATATATGTAAGCTATGTAAGCGAGCACGCCCTTTATGCCTGGAGGTTTTTTTTTAAACATTTATTTCAGCTTGCAGGCAGGTGCGGAAAACCTCGAACGGCGAAAATATTCCAATCTCCTTGGGAGTTATATATTTGAGCCGTTTGAAACACATTTATAATAAGGTGTATCTATTCATACACGAAATATTTTAAGAGGTACACCTGTAGGTGGTAAAGAAGCTACAGCATAGAAAAAAAAAATCTAAATGTATTTTTTTCAAAATTTAAGATTTATATATTATTTGACGCACATAAGAAATAAGTACTGGCCCGTACTGGCTCCTTCTTATTTTTTACGGCCCGAGACACCGCGGACATGCTCGTGCCGTCCGGTCCGGTTGTCACCCTCGCAGCGTCAGGCGGGCCATTCATAGAATTTGGAGTAAAGATTTATGCAAAACGTCAAAAGCAGTTTTAAAATTATAATAATTACGAAAATTCAAAAACAAAATTATTTTTGCTTATATAGCTTCTTTACCACCTACAGGTGTCCCTTTTAAAATATTTCGTGTGTGAATAGATACACCTTATATAAATAGCTAACACAAGTTTTCGCTTCAGTGGTTTCAGAGAAATTCAGTACTAATTTTATTTTACAGGGCGGCAGGGACATCTTTGCGTAACCTGCTACCATGGATTCAGTTCCTGGGCCTGAGGCCTGAGCCTGTATTGAACTTTTTCGTCGCATAAAAAAAATGCTGTCCCATACACTTTGAACGCGTAGCTCAGGTATTGCTTTTCTATGAAACTGCCGATTTTTTTTGTTAGTCAACCGCTAGTCTCCTAGCGTAGAAATATCTCTACGGTTACCGGTGACCTAGAATCATTTGCCGAATTCATGATTACAGTTTGCACGTCGATATCCCTGCTTCCCTGTATAATTTTCCCTTAACATTGTTACAGCTTTTCAGGTAAAATAGATGCAATTGGTATTATGATTTCAGTACTTACATAATTGAATAAGCGACACTTGCTTTACTTGGGTTTATAAACAAGCTATGGTTGTGAGCGGAGCGTGAACACGAGTAGCGTCAGCACATAACGCAATCCCACAGTCTGCCTACTCATTAGCCATATTCGTGGACGGTACCGAGATTCTCCTGCAATTACATACACATTTACTCCATGTTTGTACATTTGTTAACCACGAAGAATAAAGCGCATGTCGCTTATTGAGATAAAAATACTGAAAGTCTTGTATTTAGGAATATGTGTGTGGAATAACAACTAAAACGTGAAAATTATAAAAGGTTATTTCACCGATGTTTAATAAATAAAAAACGTTGACTTTAACGACCTAACTGCACAGACCTCATTACGTTACTGGCCGCTTGTCCGTCTATTGTTTTATGATTTTGACAAGTATGGACTTACGTAATGAAATAAAATGATGTGCAAATATATTTGAAAGAATTCAAAATTATGTCTATAATTTAATACTATTACATATTCTGAAAGACCAAATAAAATCATGGACGGCGAGCATGAAGCGTTATCTGATACAGCGACTAACTGTAACTTGGCATCTGCGTCTGAAACGTTGTCGGAAAATAATCAGGCCAAACTAGATTCCTTAGAGAAGAAAGCTGTTCATTTAAGGTTATTAATTATTTGTGTAACATAACATAAACTCATGCATTCTTATTTTCCCATAGGGGGGCATTCTCCCATAGGGGTAGGTAGCAGAAACTACAGAAAGACATTTACTAAGGTACTTACATACTCCTTTTCACTTGTGTATTAAGTCTTGATAATATTAAGTCTTATTAGTCTTGGTAAGTATTTAACTGAAAAAGCATCGTGAGTTTTGCCATGACAAATCTTGAAGTAAACTTGATATTATTCTAATTAAACTTTTTAACAAGCATTAGCTACATACGTATATTCTAAGGTATAATTGTCTGAAATGACTTATTATAAATTATCATTGTTTTTGTGTGGTGTTTACTAAAATCAACCCTCAGCGTGGTAAGGCCAAACGACAATCCTGTATTCGCCACTTATCAAGTGCAAAATTAAAAGAGCTTAAATGTACAAATATTTATGTTATACAACAAACGTAATAGCTACTTAAGGTTACATTTAATTAAATATTTTACTAGCTTCTGCTCGCGATTTCGTCCGCGTCAAATTTCCCTTCCAAGCCTGCCAGTTTTCGATCATTTTTCGCTGCTCCGCTCCTTTTGATAAATAGGCTACCCAACACAAAAAAAAATTTCAATTCGTACCTGAGATTACCGCGTTCAAACAAACAAACTCTTTAGCTTTATCTATACTAATATACTAATCTATACTAATATTATAAAGCTGAAGAGTTTGTTTGTTTATTTATTTGTTTGATTGAACGCGCTAATCTCAGGAACTACTGATTCGAATTGAAAAAAATCTTTTTGTGTTGAGTAGCCCATTTATCGAGAAAGGCTATAGGTTATATACCATCACGCTACAGACAAAAGGAGCGGAGCATCAATGAAAAATGTTGCAAAAACGGGGAAAATGTATTCCTTTTGAGAGTTTCCGTTGCGTGCGCTGCGTAAACGGTTAAAGTAATGCAAAAATCAAGTATAACGGAATTGTTCCTCTTAAAAAGTTCTAAAAAAAGTCCGCGAGAGCATATGTCTATCTTTTAGGGTTAACTCACTATAAGTACTATAACCCAAAGGAGCGGAGCAGCAACGAAAAATGGACGAAAACCAGCAGGCAAATCGATGCGACGGGAAGGGTCAGGGAAGCAAAAATTTGACGCGGACGAAGTCGCGGGCAAAAGCTAGTAATATTATATAGTATATACTATATTACTATATAATATTACTAGCTTTTGCCCGCGACTTTGCTTTGATATATGGGTAAAGTCCAAAATTTTGACGCATTTGCCCAATAAAAAGTATCCCAACCATTTTTCTTAAAAACTACGTCCGTTAGATTTTTACGACATTAAATACTAAACGAAATGCTTATTTGCCCAGCGCGCCAGATATTCCAAGATATACAATAATACTCGATATCAGAGTAAATTAAATAACTTCTCCATAAACGGGATCAAATTGTGTAAAAAATGCCATAATAATTTTGGAGTGTGAACTTTGAGCATATTTCTGAATAAGTTTTATGTCACATAATATGTTTTATGTCACATAATATCGCTAAATATCGAATTCTACAGCAAAAGCATATAATTGGCAAACTTTTTCTAATAGATGGTGTGAGCAAATAACGGCTATAATATGCTTATTTTCAGGTTTTTTTTCATGATGTGTGATACTAAACAATAGTGCTACTTTTTTTGTGCAACCGTTTTCATTGGCAGTTTCTTTAGACTTGACACAAGGTAGGATTTCGGTTTGGAGAACTCTCAATACTGCGCATAATTGTCTATGGCAGCTGGAGATAAGTGGCCGTTTTGAATCATTTGCGATGTCAAAATCAAAGTAATTCAGCGTGGTCAGAAATTTTTCGGTAGGTTTTTCGTTGATTTTTACGGTAATTGTTATGTTTTAACTATGATGTATAGTGCTGTAGGTACAGAAAAGCATGACCTTTTGTGTAATGTTTATTTCAATACTATTTACATCGTAGTTTCCGACTAATCAGTATTAACTCACTGTGCTACCACACAATTGTGATACGTTTGAGTTACTTTTGTATCACTGGTTGGACAAGTTCTGTGTCACCACAATTGTGCTACCATTTTAAGATTGGGATACACTTAGTTCTATAGTTGTTTAGCTATGTTTATGCTGTGCCGTTCTACCTCATGAATCATTCACACTCACATTCACTCCCACATTCACACACTCACACACCTTCATATTCACACACTCTCACTCACCCACTAGCATGCAATTTGTGGAAGAGCGGAGTCTCCTAACACAGGCTTTTCTGCCTAAAAAGAGGCTCCAATCACTAGTTGTTAAGTTTTACTTGTCAACATAATAAATATTTTTTTTTTCATTTTTTCATTTTCATTTTCATTAGCATTTGAAAAAAGCATTCAGTAATGGAGTATTGAATGTTTTTATTAAGGAATTTGCTAGTTAAGCTTGTACCAGAAAAGCTGGGTAAGTGACGCTGATACAGTTGCAGAGGGTGGATTCACCTGTGTAATAACACAGGTGAATATTGAAAACAGGTACCCCTTAGGCCTCTTGTTAACTGACAAAGGGCAGTCTCTTGCTTGTTCTGTGTTCTTTAAATTTAATCTTTTGTAACGAAGCGTGAGCCCACGGCGATTATTAAGCGGACGCAGTGCGTGAACAAATGATCACACTCATTTAAAGAACACTGCACAACCTGACAACGATCCGTTGTGAAAATTCAAACCCAAGTAGAAGACTTAATAAAACTTGCTCAAGATTATAATTTTGTTTTAATTTCTTCTAAGGGTAATATAATTTTTATAAACTATACGTTTATAAAACTCCTAATGTACCCTCAACTTTATAGATTTTTGCTACCATTTTGTGCCACTATTGTGTCACCGTAGTGTAAATTTCTGTGCGACTTTTGTGTAACCATCGCACAACATTTTGTGTCACTATTGTGTCATTTGCGTCAATATTTTGGACTTCACCCATATAATATATAAATATATAGTACTTATAGATAATTTATTTAATAAGGTACCCGCCACTAATACGTTAAGGGATGTCTTTGCATATCCCACCTAGACACTTGTAATCCTTACTTCTTTTGTTTACTTTATTTCAGATTAGTATTGGAGAAGGATTTTAAAGCTGCAGATATAAAATGGAGTCTGTTTGTAGCAGCAGCTTTTAGTTTTAGATATGAGAGCTGTTTGAGACCGTTTCCACCAGCTTTCTTGAAAAATGGAATCAAAGATATGGATGAATTGGTATGGTTACCTATCAATTGATATTTTAGGTGTTCTTGTACTCATAAATGGATCTACATCGGTCATTCTTCGGGGTATCATTATTTGGTTGCCTTCTGTGGCACCTTTTTTAACACGCTTTTATTGGCTTCATACGTGTATTTGTATGTATACATAGGCATGTAACGGAAACATTGAACATGTTTTTCACCCCCTTCAAAACGTCGGATAATCTCGAAATTTGGCATACTTGTCAAGGTCCATCCTTGCCGGCATTATTGTTACAAGGGTAGCAAAAAACCCGTCTTCGAAAACTACGCTGCAATCACAAAATTCGAAACACTAAAAAAATAAACAATAGTTTTATACTTCATAGAAAACCTAAAGTTTATTTTATGGAAGCGTGTTTTTTAGTTTTTTTAAACTAATTTTTTTCCTTGCACGTACGCAACTCAAGCTATACATTTCCGTACCTATAAGCGGACCTCATTGTACGAAAAATATATATACCTACAATACGAGCTCAGCTAAACCTGGAAATGTATAGCTTGATTTGTAGCCGTGTTTACCTATTTAAAACAAACTAAGTAGGTACTAAAAGGAAATACCAAATCTACATTTATTTCAGAAGGCTATCAGGCCATTATGAAGACACCTTTGTATGGTTCCGTATCCATATGGCAAAAACGAAACCCTTGGGTAAACTTACTAATACTCGTCGAGTTTAGAAATTAACTGACTTTAATGAACTGCTGTGTGAAAAGTATTTCATTTAGAATGGATGGATTAGAAATAATCTTAAAAATGATACAAAGTCTGTTTGATATTGGGTTATGCAATCAGGGTGCTGTTACGATGCTTTAAGTAACCGACACCCGGAGTCACCATAAACAAGGCTATCCTTACAGAACCTGTACCTTACCTTATATCTATTTAGCACTAATAACTTGTTACATTTCAGCTTTGCGTGATAACCGATGTGCCTGCTTTGGATCTGGTCTTACAGCAGCTGGATAACTTAGACAATTTGTCTAATATCAGTGACATTATCGATTTGTTGTTTTACGTGCTCGTGAGATTAAAGGAACCCTCATTGAAAACAGTACCCACCGAAGCCGTATGTTAATACTAAATATACGGTCTAATTAAGTAGAAAACAAAAAATATATATTACTAGCTTCTGCCCACGACTTCGTCCGCGTTAAATGTCTTGTTCCCCCGACCCACTATGTTCCATAATGCCGAAGAAAGTCCTGCAATTCCCTGAGCACTTTTTGGGAAATATTCTTGCATACATTTGCAATTTTAGTTTTTTTCGGGAATTTTAGACAACAGAATTAACGCACTTCCCACCATTTCCCAGAGGTCAGACCTACTCTATCTTACAGTCCACTGTCCTATAATTCTATTTCGAATTAGAAATTCACCACATTTCACCCCCAAGTGTGGTTTTTGACCCTAGGAATTTGTCAATTATAGCCAAAATTGCCATGTTTGACCCTAGATATCTCAAGTCAACGTCAACCTAAAGAGTTGAAACTTGAAATTTGTCTTCTACATACTAGTTTCAGCGTGGAGGGTCAACCGTGACCCTAAGTAGGTAAAAATACCCCTTGACCTTTCGAAACTCAAAACTTGACCTCTTATATCCCGCTGAACCCTTTATATGCAAAAATATTTCCAATATTTATTAGCAAAGGTTAAAAGTAGTTTAGTCTTGAATTTACTTAGTTTATTTTTGTAAACAGAACTATAAACACTAACACCTACTCATCCAAAGGGTACCTATGTCCGTACTTTGATTTCAAGCCGATTCTAGTGTTTGGAGTTTTGCGAGAGGTGACAGCAATAGATCAGCTGAAAACTGGTTCTTCATATGATTTGCCGCCTGTGTTTCCTTTTAACCAATTGTAAAATAAATATTTGCTTTCAGCATGAGGCCGTCTTAGCAAACGCACACTCTACAATATCTGCACCAAAGCCACAATATATATTCCAAGTTGCAAGCTCCTGTAAGTCCACTGCAGAAACTAAATGGAAAGAGCTGGCTAAGAACCATCACATATTTTACGCCTATCATGGAAACCGTTTAGAAAATTTTTACACTATTCTCAATTTTGGCTTACAACAACACTTAAATAAGGTACGTCAGTTGAAATAATTAAGTGTATTCTGTTTTATCTCCATTTCTCGACAAAAGAGAGTCTACAATTCAAATGCAACCGTAAACCGCAGTGCCACGACTGGCAGGTTTGCCGTTTAGTAGAACATTTCATTTTAGTGGAAATACCTCATTCTGATTCAGATTCTGATTAGTAATGTGCTACGCTATTAGAGTGCTATTCGAGTACGTGTCATTTTTGTTCCATCCACTTTTAAAGAAACCAGTGATAAAAGCAGTGTGCGCAGGCAATGCTGTAAGGTGCATTCTGAAAGTTAGCAATAAAGTCGCGAATAGCTCTAAAATATTTAATTTACTTAATGAAATGAAGGAATAACGATCTGAAATATTTTTATATTCAATACATGCAATTATCTCAGTGATTGAGACGTTTTGGCCAACTTTCAGACTGCACCCTCTTTATATTTATTTTTAACTGACTAACTACCTTTTAACATATTCTTTACTGTGTAGAATACAATGCTGGGTAATGGCGTATACTTGTCACCTGAATTGAACATAAGCTTGCCGTACAGTCATGGAGGATTCGGATGGGGCGCGAGCTGCATTGGTGGTCACTTGTCCTGCATAGCCATGTGCGAAGTCATTGACGCTCCGGAAGGAATAAATTACCAAAAACCTGTCTCTAGTGAAGGTAAGATGGTATTTATTCTTTTGAGATATCGCTACCTACTAGGTGTTATATCCTTGCGCTGGGTTCGTTCTCTTTGCTAATGTTTAAATTTCAATGTTGTTCATTATGAAATGGTTTCGAATCTCAGGTGACGGTTTATATGAAGATGAGAAAAGCAAGTTATTAACAGAGCAAGGCTGCGACGGACAAATGACGCAATATATCGTTACTAACTGTGATTTAGTTAGAGTGCGATATATGCTTGTGTACGCAAAACAGCCCGCGTCGATGAGGTTCCCTGCAGCGAGCGTCAATAGAAATGGTACTTAGACATTTTTACCCGTGGTGGACCGGTAACAGTTTTATCCAAATACAGGGTGGCTGGGTCGACGCACAACCGGTTACTATGGATTTACATGAGTCTGAAACCCCAGGGGGGTTTCAGAATCATGTAAATCCTTGAAATTTTTGAAATCTTTGAAATTTTTCATCTGATATGTATATAATTATAGGGACATTTGGGTCAAGTAGGTAGATATTGAGAAAAAATATATATGATATTGCGAGTAGCACAGAACCGGTCGAAGTGGCGGTGCTTGGGGAAGGCCTATGTCCAGCAGTGGACGTATTTCGGCTGAAATGATGATGATGATGATGAAGACGTTGAGGTAGATAATGGAAGTTATGTATGGTATGGAAAGAACATTACAGCTGATTGTTTTTCAGGAGAAAAGGTGACCTAGGCCTGACCTGACCCTCTAGGCCCCAAATTAAATTAGCTAGCAATACCTTAACTAACTTCGCCAATCGAATTATGCAATTTTTTTTTTTTTTGTTTTATTGGTTTTCAATATGATACCTAACACGAGGCTAAAATATTTCCATTCTAATGTAATTTGAACCTGTAAACTTGTAAGCTCACCTACCCTCTTTTTGTTATTTCAGATGGAGGGTTGCGTCAATGGCTTGCGAGGCACAAGCTTTTTTCCATTCTTCTTGGCTACGGATTAATGCTGGCAACCATAGGCTTCGCAAACAATCAACCGATCCACTATTACTACAAAATACTATTAAAAAAGCTCGATCTTGCATACAGTTCTGTAAAAGTGTGACGTTATTTTAGTACGAGTCTTTGAAGACCTCGCGCACTTCACGGCCATGACCACGACTGCCCGTCGCAATCTTAGACGCAGAAGAAAGAAACCAACCAAACGCCACCCAGATGCGGCCATTTATACTAAAGTACCTACAACATGTTTGGTCACAACTAGTTGGACGTCCGGTGATGCGACCAGTATGGTCTTTCCCCTTAGTTACACTTAGCGCTGCTCCTCACTCTGTTTATCGCGGGACCGTGATGTTACGTTACGTAGCCATACTACGTTACATCTGCTTCCTATCATCTATCACCTGCTTCACACGCCACCAGTCGAGTATACGTGACTGTACCTATGCGGCCTGCTACTCGCGCGACTCCCGCCCGCACAAAAAAACTGAGAAAAAAGAGAGCGGTGGGATGACGAGTGGCAATGACGTGGGGCTTTAAGGCAAATTACGTCTGCCTTCTTCCCTCACTATTTCCCGTGGCAGTCGTCCGAGTGTGTGGTCGCAGCTTACCATGGTCTGTGCGGCCACGGTACGGTCGTTGCCGCTAGTGCGCGAGGTCCCTACTGTCAACATTGTTTTGGAATAGGTAATGAAGTAAAATTTTAAGTACTTATCTGCGATACCATATTTTTAGTTTTTTTTTTTTTTTTTGAAAACGTGTATTTCATATACTATTAAAATTTGTTCAAACTGTATCCTACCTACTTACATATTTATTTTGTGACAACTTTATCTCCTTAAAATACGAAAAACTTTTTCCTCGACTATTACTATAAACTACAGTACCCACGGGAACGTACTTCCAGGATAAAAAGTACAGTATGTGTTAATCCAGTAGGTACCCTAGTTGCGTAGGACACTATCAATCAGAATCTGAATAATTTTGTAACTTAACGCTTATCCATTCTTTCACATGTTCACAAAAATTGTCTGCTTAGCAACGTAAACAACGTCATGAATACTGCTCAACTGGCAACATTAACGCGATTCCTACTGATAGTGTAATACGCAATTAACCCTCAGGTTATAAATTATTTGTGGAGTGTCAACACTGAATTTCGACAGTCAATTATTTCGAAACATTCTCAATTTCGAAACACTTTAGTTCGACTACTCATTGCTTCGACAGAACATATTCGACATGCATTAGTCCGACAGAACATATTTCAACAAAACACAACTTCGAAAAACGATAAATAAACCTATTTCGATAGAACCCTTTTTCGATATGCACTTGTTCGGCGAATCTCTATTTCGATGGAACATACCTTCGACATAATATTGCTCTGAAATGTGAAAATTATAATTGAATTTCGCTTTATGGTTTTAAGGAAGGCTGATTATATTTTCTTATTATAATGCCATACTACTCACACAAAAATCAGCAGAGAAATCCAGGTTTTATCCACCACAAGTAAAACAATTGACAACAGACGCAGCAGATATAGGTTAGGGGGGCGGGGTTAAATGGTCTTCGCCTATCGGGCAACTGAAAAAAAAAAGTGGACAAGACAGAGTTGGTAAGTAGATTTCGATCCGACTCTCAGCCACGAATTTCTACGCGTACTTGCGAAAGGAGGAGGGAAACAAGTCTCGGATTTTGATGGAGTTAATATATCAAAATCGCATACTCCAAAAGTACGACATTCATGTAATCGGCCATCATATTTCGGGCAGGTCCAACAACGTCGCAGACCGTCTGTCGCGTCACTCAATTTCACAAGAATGGCATCTATTCCCCGAATTCACCAGTATTCTCTTTGAAAAGAAGAGTGTTCCCTAAACAGATCTTTTTGCCTACAGCCCAACCCACGTAGTACAGACGCCAGCTCATAAAGCTACAAAAATTTGTCAAATTTCTATAATACGTTTTCAACTTTATCGCTAAAGCTTTAGGTTCAGGATTTATTGGGAAAATTTTATAGTTTCTGGTACCTTGATGTGCTGGCGTCTTACCCTTATTATGTAACTCTAGATCAACTTGATCGGCGAGCATGGAGACACAACGTGTTCGCATTCAAATGGCCCAAGTAGCACAAAAGTGCTGAATAACAGCATTTTAACAGTGCACAGTGAATGCATTAGTTGCTGAATAATAGCGTAGACAGCGCATCCTCAGAGGATATAACTCTAATTTGGGCACAAATTATTCAGCACATCGCTGTATAAGAAATCCAATTGACAAATAATTGCATTATAACAACATTATATCAGCATTTATGAGTGTAACAGTCACCTCAAGAGCTGAATATTGCCTGATTAACGAGGCACGTGTTACCTATAATACAGCAAGAAGGACAAATGTGAACATTTATACAGTTGAAATTACACACTGACGGAAATTGTGGAATGTAATAACTTAATATTATTATTTTTTCCATTATTATGTACTGTCAGTTTGTAAAACATGAAGTGTAGCGTTGTGTGCAAGATCTCGTGCCATTTGGAGAATTAAGTATATCAAATTTAAGGTAAGTAAAACTTTAATTTCTTCCTATATTTGAAATCTTATTGGGGAAGTAACTTTACTGTCAAATACCATATATATTTAGTTCAAAATTTTCACGCGCCCTCGAAATACCACTAAATACTAAAGTTAAACTAACAAAAAACCGGCCAAGTGCGAGTCCGAATCGCGCACCGAGGGTTCCGTACAAACTTGCAGGTATTCGCGGTTTAAAAATAAATGTTTTTTTTTTAAATTTTTATATTTCAGTTGATTGAATGTAAGGTAAATTGCGGTTTACGATTTATGACGTTTTAAAAAAAAACTACTCACTCGATCTCGTTCAAACCAATTTTCGGTGGTAGTTTACATAGTAATGTATATCATATATTTTTTTTAGTTTTATCATTCTTTTATTTTAGAAGTTACGGGGGGGGGGACACACATTTTACCACTTTGGAAGTGTCTCTCGCGCAAACTATTCAGTTTAGAAAAAAATGATATTAGAAACCTCATTACCATTTTTGAAGACCTATTCATAGATACCCCACACGTACGGGTTTGATGAAAAAAACCATTTTTGAGTTTCAGTTCTATGTATGGGGAACCCCAAAATTTATTGTTTTTTTTCTATTTTAGTGTAAAAATCTTAATGCGGTTCACAGAATACATCTACTTACCAAGTTTCAACAGCATAGCTCTTATAGTTTCTGAAAAAAGTGGCTGTGACATACGGACGGACGGACAGACAGACAGACAGACAGACAGACAGACATGACGAATCTATAAGGGTTCCGTTTTTTGCCATTTGGCAACGGAACCCTAAAAATGGGCTGATGATAAAATAAATATTTTTGTTTTAGTACAAAAAAAAAGGATATAAAACTGTTTTCTAAAAAAAAAAATCTAAATAATTTGTAATCCAAATGAATTACAATTGATATCATATAAAATAAACCAAAATGAAAAGATAAAATATTACAATAATACACAGTAGTGCAGAGAATATGGCGGATGGCAGGTGAACAGTTTTAATGTTAATGTAATGCTAAGGTCTGTACGGGTGTTCACATGTGGCCTGTAATTCAGCCAAGAGTAAAATAGTTTAGCACTTGTGAAATACAAATCAGACATGGATCGATTAGGAGAGTAGTAGTAGGTCACATTTGCGTCAGTTACCTAGATAAGTACCTTTATGGATCCAAGCTTTTAGGGTTCCGCCGTGGTTCTTTTAAAGCCATTTTGTTCCCTTTTTTAGTTGTTATTCGACGATAAGTACTTAATTAAAATTGTAATTTAAGTAGCTGAGATTATAATTTAATTATATGTATAATACATAAGTTATTGATTTATTCAATATGCGACAAAATACCTATAAATTAGTCGGTGCCTATCTAAAGATAATGTATTTTTCTGGCCTAATAATTTAATTACTTCCACATGAAATAGCATTATGTTACGTTAAGTTTAGGTATTTAATATGTTATTGTATCTTTTGTTTTTTTTCCTCAAAAACTGTATAGATAATGTTGTCATTAAGAAACTGATACTTCTATTATAATAAGTATATTTTTCTTGTTTTTACAGAACGAGACATTCAAAATAGTTCAGACTATAGAGAGAGGTGTTGTCGATCTAACATTCGTTCCTGCACAGTGGAAAACTAAGGAAATTCTATGGTGGCCACCGAGAAGTACTTTTGTACTCCTTGAAATTATAAAAAGATGAAAATTCAAGGCCTGGACCAGGGTGGTACACCCTAAATTGTACTTTAAAAAGGGAACATTAAATAAACATAAAGAAAATTACGTTGTTTTTTTTAGATGCTAGCTGTACCGGTATTTCCTAACTGACTACCTCTGAGAAAAATTGTCGAAATCTGGAATCTTAAAAAGTCTCGAAAGGTATTAATTTATTACTTTAAAAAAATCTTGGATTTCTCTTAATAAATTTTCTTCATTTTTAGGTAAGTACCAGAAACATATAAAACAACAATATTAATTTTGTCGCAACCATATTAGTCCCGAAAATGGGTAGGTTATAAGAACATTTTTGTAGCATGGCATTTTTGTACCTACTCAGCCTAATGTCATCAAACACACTGACCTCTATTTATAAAGGCTTTTTTGTATTGTTTTTTTGTTCATATGTGCTTTAATTTAAATCCAACGTAAATTTGAAATTTTATTTCAACTATGTGACGTATATTTTTATTTTGTTAGTGACATTTTATTCTTTTCTGCTGCAGCATTGTTACTTTTATCTTAATTTTTGTAATATGGGTTATGTGTGAAATAAATAAATTTCATTTTATTTATTTATTTATTAATAAATATAACATACGGAACCCGTCGCGTCCAATATTCCATTCGCGCATGCCGACACTTGGATACATGCTGTTATTCGAGTGTATGGTAAACACCTGACTAATAGGGGAAAAGTGAATCTGTATGCAGCATAAAGCATTAAATAACTTCACAAAGTAACTGATTATATTATAGTGGGTGATATGTTCTCTCTTAGGCGGCCTCAAACGGTCAATTAAATTGTGCAATATTCCGAATTGTGCAATATTATTGACCGTATAGGGTTAATATTGAAGATTGCGCAATGATTGAATGAAAGTTTGAGCATGTTTAATTTTTATTGCACCATATTTTTCCATTGCATCGTGTAGGGTCAGTATTGCGCAATATTTTTTGGTATGATTTTGTCTTGAACGAGGAGTATACGGAAATTTCTGGCGCGAAATCAGACGCGTCGCTTGGGTATTTGTTATATTTTTCCAAAAACTGAATGTGATGAATTTTACGGCAGAAAGTGGTGTAGTTTTGTGTTGTAAACTGTATTAATACTATTCTCCGATTGAACACGAAAACATTGCGCAGTTCGTATTATTGTGCAATATAATTGATCGTTTGGATTCAAAGCGCCTCTCAATCTTATTGTTCAATAAAATATATTGTACAATGTTATTGTAGGTCTAGGGGCCGCCTTAAAATGCAACGGTTGTATAGTACACGTGTGGGCTATTATTCAGAAAACTTACAGCTAATAGGGTACTGCAGTACTAAGCGCTCAATAACAGTGACTTTGTGGCGTGTTTGTGGTGCTTAATAGAATTACTGTACAGAAAAAAGCATTATAGTTGGCCACGTTTTTTTCGAAACAGCTGTTGCAGCACAGGTGAATACTAATAAGTCTTTCTAAATGCTTAGATTACCGCTGTGGGCCTTAAGTGACCATTTATAATGCAGTTCTGTGCTACTTGGGGGGATTTCCGTCTGGCTTGGGCCTTCTCTCCTCCGAGTTTGATACCCCGGGTCCTTATGAATATAAATTAGGCTCGAGGTGTAGGTATTCCTGATAGCTGCACGGTAGTGGCGTCGAGCATTCTGAAGAGCAGATTTCGCGCCTCCGTTCACGATTCACAGGTTATCGAAAGTGCTAATAGACACGATGACCGGGCAGCTGCCACCTCTAGTGAAGAAGCTGGTGTTAAAAGTACGGAGACGGACGTCTCCTACTCATGATGTACCTCTGTGTCAAATTGCATCTTCGTCAGTCCAATAGTCTTTGAGATTTGGTGATTAATCAGTGATTGAATGAATATAATGAATGAGTGACCTTTCGCTATTATATACATATAGATTGTTCATCACTATAGATGTATAGTGTAGGATAGGAGCTAGCGTAGGTTTATTATTAAAGTAATTAGGTACCTACTACCGACCTACATCTGGCTATGGACCGTCTTATACACTACCAATACCCTAGCAGTGTGTTCGGCTTTTGTTCGAAACCTTAATTGTGTGAGCCCGATTCACTCTTGGCCGGTTTTAAATTGTTTTGTCACAAACTCAAATGTAAATTCCAGGTGAAATTAGAACAATAGTGATCAGTCATCGTTACAATTCTCTCGTCATGGACTGGAGCACAATCATTGTACGATCACATTTTTTTGTGTCGATAACACAGACATAACATACCTACACTCTACCAACTCTACATACTGAATACAAAGTGGCACACCATCAGTGTCAAATGGTCACTACACGCAACGTAACATAAAACTGAGCCTGTCCGCGATAACTACAAAGTTAATAGGACGAAAACAAAAATAGCAGATAAATTTTAACTTGTTGTTTAGTGGCACAATGTGCAATTTACTATTGATAATAAGTATCTCGTGTACGTTAGGTTTAAGTACAGTTTTAGCTCAAGACCCGGTGGTTAATTTACCGCAAGGACGAATTGTAGGGGTAAGTATTTGCAATACATTCATTTAATTGTGTAGAAGTAGATACCTACTCAAGAAGTATGGTAGGCCTACGTCGCCGCGTCGGTGGTAACAAAAGCAGTATATGCTGGCATCTTATTAGTGTTGCCTAAGCCGCCTAACACGGTTTGTCCACCGCAGCCGTCAACGAGAAACGAGATAATTAGCCCACGTCCCACGGATGGAATAAAATCGCGGCAGGAATTTATCGCGAACTGGATCTTCAATGCTAATAAAAATCAAACACTTTGTTTTATCGACGCATTTAGACTCATTCGCGCTACCTTCTGTTGAATTCTTAGTACCTACTCGGTTCTACACCGAGAGTTGAAAATCGACTGCGCGATGTAATCCCACCGCGATATTTATCCGTTCGTGTGCACACGTCTCGCTGACAGCTGATGCTGGACATGCGGCGATAGTAAATGTCTGTATTTCTACTTCGGTGCCGTCCGTCATCTCGTTCTCATCGATAACTGTCGTAAGTTCTAACACGTCATTTTTATGAATATTATATAGTGGCGTGATCAATCAAGTCACGTTTCTGCCTACGTCAAAATTCATACTGAGACGATCAGCCGATCGATTCTGTAAAAATGTCACCGTGAAAAGTTAGGTGAAGTGAGCTCAGAGTGAGCTGTCAATGGTGTCAATCCATGGCATTAGTTGGAATGACAGCTCACTCCACCCTCACTTCACCTAAGTTTTCACGGTGAGATGGTTAAAGAATCGCACTGCTGTTTCGGACGCGGAGTATTCTATTGAAAATTCTTTCTACGCTACACCAGCCCCTATTTGCGTAACAAACTATCAATCAGAATCTGAAATATTCAAGAAGGATGGTAGATATTCCCAATCCACTGCTTCATAGGGGCTGTCCATTAATCACGTGGGGCTCGAAAGGGGGGGGGGGAGGGTTTCATAAAAAAATCACGAAATATCACAAAGGGGGAGGGGGGGTTGTAGTAATATATCACTTGTATTTTTTCAATTGGATGATACTTACCTGTATTAAAAAAAAAATACAAAAAAATAGATTCTTTGTAGGTACTAAAAAATACACGTGAAATAGGGGGAGGGGGGGTAGTCTTAAACCTCACCATGTATCACCAAGGGGGAAGGGGGGGTTCAAAAATGCCAAAAAAAAACATCACGTGATTAATGGACGGCCCCATTTGGCAATAATTTGTCGGCTGAACAACGTAAATCACGCAATCAATGTCAGTTGTTCAGCTATTATCCTATTGTGTATTACGCAATTACCCGACACCCTTTTCAATTACCTTTCTGTACCTATAAGACAAATTATGTTTCTAGGGCTTCAAAAAGAGAAGGCGATATACAGCGTGTTCCTAAAATCTTTTCATTAAAACCAATCATTCTTAATTATTTAAAGCTTTAATATTAATCATATTTCACGTAAGGGTGTTTTACATAGATTTTACTCCAGTTCATAGTTCAAAACAGGACGTTGAAAATTATCCGCCCATTTCTTGAATACTGCTCGATTATAAATTGCACCTGGACGCACATATCAACAAAATCATAAGGCAGGCTTGTCGTATGTATGGATTTGTGATAAGATCAGTCAAGAAATTCGTCAACCCGAGCACAAATTTACATTTTTATCGATCATTAATCTGGTCTCAACTAGAATATGTAGTGCCGGTGTGGAGTCCCTATAATAATAAACTAGCTTTTGCCAGCGGCTTCGACCGCGTGGAGGTTGGAATTTATCCCGCGGGAACGTACTACCGCTACCGGGATAAAATACCCTATGTGCTAATTCAGGTTATAAGCTATATGTGTGCCAAATTTCATCTAAATCCGATCAGTAGTTTTTGCGTGAAAGAGTAACAAACATACATCCATACTCACAAACTTTCACATTTATAATATTAGTAGGATATACAGACTGTACAGTTGTTTTTTTCAATAGCTGAATTTAGAAACGTAATATAAAAGAGATTGGCTACCGGTTGGAAAACCCACGATTTTTGTTTCCCAGTAATGGTGTGGTGGTTAACCACATTCCGTTTCTGGTGATATTGCCATACGAAATATTGAGTTTTTATATGTAGATACTAGCTCACAGCTTGTCATTTATCAGAAGTACCTATCAACATTCTTTAGTAAATAAAAACAAATGTCTTTGACCAGATAGTGGATGTACCTAGACTACCCAGTAGATATGTATATTGGCGACGTTGTTTACATTTTCCAATTTCTAATACGAGAGCCACTACACAAGATGCTGTTCAGAAATCCATGGTATTCGGTACTGAAATAAAATCGAGTAAACGCCAGTAATACCTAGTGTGAGTTTGAAAGCGGCTTAGCGTTTTCAGTTAGTTAAAAACCGCATGCGTTTAATTGCGGAGCGGTTTAAGCTTTAAGGATCTTTGCATGCATATCTGTGTAATATACAGCATGAGTTTTTGTCGGGGCAGTAAGTAAGATTCACCGAAACTATGTTGATAGTTTTTGTCGATCGTCCTACTCCGCAGCTGTGACCTGAAGCTTGTTGTAAATTCGTAATACTAACATGTTATTTTTATCTACCAAGACACAGGTGGTTTTAATTACAGATAAAAGCTTATGCGGAAGGTTCCGCCACCCCGGTGGAAATTTACTACGGTGTACCATATGCGACGCCCCCAAAAGGCCGATACAGATTTTCGGTATGTATTTTACTATTTGAAAGGTCCGTACTCAAAACAAAGATTTGAAATACGTAGCGCGGGAGTCCGAATCGACTGATTGCCTTTTTTAAGTGTCACGTCGTCGTCCGTTTGTCTGTCAAGACCCTTTTTCTCATGAACTTGTGGAGGTATCTCATTGAAATAAATAATATCAAATACTTAGAGAATACTTTAAAAAAAGAAGAAGCTTCGAAAGAAGAATCAACCAATGATCAATCTCACTGACTTGATTCTCTTAAAATTTGGCAAGAAGCAAAATCTCACAGCAGAAATACCTAGTGGAAAATTTCAGAAAAATCTGCATATTAAATACATACTTATTATGTTGTATTACATGACTTTTTGTTATAGGCCCCGGAACGACACGCGGGTTGGAGGCGAACATTTTTTGCCCATCGAATACCTCCACATTGTCCTCACGTCGGTGATGGTGGTAACGATAATTACAGTGAAGATTGTCTATATCTGAATATATGGACACCTCGGGTTAGGTTTTTGTTTTCTTTGCCTTCACATTCACATCTAAAAATAATATATTGCACTTAAGATATATGACACGCTTTTGTGTAACTTACGTAATTAAGTTGGCATGTCGATGACTGCCACCAACGCGGGTCGACGGCTGCAGTTACCTCTGCCGTTGGCAACATGCCGCTCATGTGTAAGAGGTCTCGGATACGTCCTCTATGCCTGGAGACTTTTATCTATATGATTTTATATTGCTGCTTGAATATAATTTCAATGTTTTCTTGGTATATTGTCGTGTGATAGCTGACTTTATGGCAAATAATTATCTAATTGAATGTGTTGTGTTTTGTAATGTTAATTATTCCACCACCTTTATCCCATTTCCTCCCGTTGGTGACGTAAAGCGCCGGGACTTAGAGGGAGAATGGGCAGCACGTAGGAATGGACGGCTCTATGCATTTTACCACCATTTTGCGATCGCCAACCCGCCTCCCAAGCGTGGCGATTGTGGAAAAGCTCCTCCAAATTGAGGAGGTGTATGTCCAGCTGTGGACGTCTTACCCCTGAAATGATGATGATCATGAATGTTAATTACTTTCTTATAACTACTATTTTATAGAATCAAGTTCTTCGGGGAGTTGCACCATTTCTACTTCCCAGCTATAGCACTAGGAAGAGGTGAAGGGTGAGCATTTTGGGAGACTGTTTTATGTACAGAGACCAGCTCATCAAGCTACTCGAAACTGTCAAATTTTCCCAATCAATCTTGAACTTAATGCTTTAGTGATACAGTTGAAAACCTATTAAAGAAATTTGACAGACTGTAGTAGCTTTATGTGCTGGCGTCTGTACTTAATTTTGACGTTCAAAAAGTGCTGACTTTCAGCGTAGTTTGAATAATTGACTTTTGATTTTGATGATTTGTACCACAGTATGGGGACGTCGATAGTGTGTTACAAACTGATCATTTTCATCCAAATTAGCGGTCGTGTTGCCGTTGCGGTGTGGTTGTGGTACCTACGTGTGAACGGGCTTTTACAATGACAATGCTTTTCATATTGACAATTTCATTACATTATTTACGAACACATTAATTGCGTTATTTACGTAGTCGTGGGTTATATATCCGTGGTATTCCGTATATATTTTGCATTTAAGGTAGGTAGGTACAGATAACAGACCGCGCACATCACATTATCGTGAGACCGTTTTTGAGATCTAGACACGCGGTATCGTGTCAAGCCAAGTTCAAGTAACAGAACTGGCGAGCAGCACCGTGTGTAATATATACGAACCATTTGGAGCCACTTTTGACCCCCTCATAACTCACAAACTATTTCACATAAACGTGTCAAATTTGGCTCATATAGTAGAGTTTGCGAGAAACACATGTGCTCTAAATTTCATAAACACATCTCAAACGGTTATTTAGATATTAACGTCCAAAAATCGTAATTTTTATCACTGACTGACCTATAGATCAAAACTCTAACCCCCTTTCAGATGACCTAGAAAGTTCAAAGTTGGCATGCAGATAGCCAAAGGTCTGACTTAGCTAGTTTTCATATACGAATTATATTATAGCATTCGCAAGTTCTAAACCTGTTACTTGTCGGTTCTTATTTTATTATTCTGAAAATTTGGCTTGCTGGTAGAAACTAGCCATCGAACATAATACTTCGTATATGAGAACTAGCCAAGTTAGACCTTTGGCTACAATATATTTTCCTAAGTTATAAGAAGAAATTATATTTTATGTACTTATAAATAAATTTCAGGACTGACCATTGAACTTGGCACCCATTTAGATCTCACTTCTTTCGTCGTTGAAGTCAACAACCAAGGCATATATCATAATAGCTTCTGCCCGCGACTTCGTCTGCGTCAAATTTTTGCTCCCCTGACCCTTCCCGTCGCATCGATTTGCCTTGCCTTTTGAGTTATATTGAGCCAACCTTAAAAGATAGACATATGCTCTCGCGGACTTTTTTTTAGAACTTTTTAAAAGGAACAATTCCGTAATACATGATTTTTGCGTTACTTTAACCGTTTACGCAGCGCACGCAACGGAAACTCTCAAAAGGAATAAATTTTCCCCGTTTTTGCAACATTTTTCACTACTGCTCCGCTCCTCTTAGTTGTAGCGTGATGTTATATAACCTATAGCCTTCCTCGATAAATAGGCTACCCAACACAAAAATATTTTTTCAATTCGAACGAGTAGTTCCTGAGATTAGCGCGTTCAATCAAACAAACAAACTCTTCAGCTTTATAATATTATATTAAGTATTAAGTATAGATATTGAACTTGGCTCTCATTTCACATTTATGTTTTTGATGGTTTAAATTATTACATTTCTTCGTTCGTAGATAAGTAACTATTCGAATGTTGTTAAGCCTACCAATTTATAACTTTGTTCCAGGTAGCGTTCCGATGGTAAAACTGTACCAGTTGTTGTTATATTATTCAGCGAATCTTGGATAAAGGGTGGTGTAACTTTGCCTTGCCAAGAATTAGCCGCTGAAGGAGTAGTGGTAGTCACAGTTATGTATCGCTTACACTTGCTTGCCTTTTTCACACTACGTTCTTTATCGGCTCGCGGTAATCTGGCATTGTTGGATCAGTACCTCGCACTCCTGTGGGTGCGTGACAATATTGCCGCATTTGGTGGGGACCCTACTGCAATAACATTGCTTGGTCATTCAGCTGGTGCTGACAGTGTACTGCATCATATAACATCGCCTCGATCTATCGGTAAGTTCCCATTGTGGCATATGCCATAATTCTGATTCTAATGACACTTGTCACAATTAATTAAAGGCACTTTGGTAAACGGTCATTTATTAAGGTTTTCATCGACAGGTTTATTTCAAAGGGCACTTTTAATGTCCCCTTATGATATCTGGAAAGCAATAGATGAAAAAAAGGTGGTTGAAGCCTCTGAAGTTGAACGAATATCTCGTGAAATCGCAAGTTTGCTCGGCTGTGACAGTGCCACAGATCATGAAATTCTACATTGTATGCGGGAACGCCCTTTGTCGGAAATTACGTCATTATATTCGGTACCAAATACTCAAGGTTATGTGGAATTTATAGATGAAACAATTGTAGTTTGGACTATAATAAAATCTACTTTTGCAGAATAACACCTGGAGCGGAGCTATGCAACCGATATCTGATGATTTTTTACCAGATACTGAACAGTTCTTACCAAATTCATTGCTGGTAGCTTTATCCACATCTACGCAGCCTAATAATATGCAAATTGACGTTATTCTAGGAGCTAACGACCTTGAAGCACTAAATGACAACGGTAGGTACAGGTACCATATACTGTACTTTAAAATTACTTCTATTATCCTTGTCCTGCTGCAGATGTAGGTACGGTCAGCAACACAAGTTACGCAATTAACAGATTCAGAACTAGGTACTTATGTCAGCGCAACACAGGAATTATAAAAACGGGACAAGTGGGAGCTCCCTAAGGTTCCGTCTGTAATCAGTGGCTGGCTGCTCGCGACACCACTCACGTGATACGTTACTATGAATTTCCAATAGGTACCAGAAGTTTGATTTTTACAGATCCATGTGTTTACAGTAGAGCTAAGTACTTGTTTGATATCAATTTCAACCTGACGTCTCTACACGTTCCTGAAATAAAGGGGCTGGACAGTTAGACGGGCAACGAATGGAGACCTTGAGGGCTTCCTTTTTTTAACACGCTGTTATTAGCTTCAAAGCTATGCGGAATAACGCTATGCTATATAAGGTGTATCTATTCATACACGAAATATTTTAAGGGGTACACCTGTAGGTGGTAAAGAAGCTATAGAAGCAAAAAGAAAATTTTTACCTAAACGTTTTTGAATTTTCGAAATTATTATAATTTTAAAACTACTTGAGACGTTTTGCATAAAACCTTTACTCCAAATTCTATGAATGGCCCGCCTGACGCTGCGAGGGCGACGACCGGACGGCACGAGCATGGCCGCGGTGTCTCGGGCCGTAAAAAATAAGAAGGAGCCAGTATTTCTTATGTGCGTCAAAAAAAATTATAAATATTAAATAAAAAATAAACGATTAGAAAAATTTTTTTTTCATTGATATAGCTTCTTTTCCACCTACAGGTGTACCTCTTAAAATATTTCGTGTATGAATAGATACACCTTATATAACGGAAACTTTGAACATGATTTTGACCCCATTTAAAACACCGGATTAACTCGAAATTTGGCTTACTGATAGGAATAGGACCGATGACAGTAATAATTTTATAAAGTGCCATTATCCTGGTAATAGCAAAAAACTCTTCGAAATCTACGCTAACATACTTACGTCACAAAATACGAAAACTACTTAGCTAACTTAGCTTGATATCAATTAAAAAATACCTCAAAAAGCACCTCACGCTTTTTTCCATTATTTTCTACATTTTAGTTTGGTTTTTAAACTATTATTTATTTATTTTTGAGAAACGAAACGAAACCTTATAATTAAACACATTAAAAGTAGGTACTTAATACATGAAATGCTAAAAAGTATTCCTGTTAGTCTATTGAATAACTTAAAATCTTTTACAGTCGTATGTAAAAGTCGTCAAGACATCATCTTCGCGTTATCTTTGTTGCATCCTTTCGGAGCCCGGGGTCCGCGTTCTTATTTTTAACATCCACTTAGGACGGTCTAGTGTATCCCTTATGGTACCTAGCTTGCTGGTTTCCATAAAACATGCCCGTAAGCGACACTCCGCAATTTGTCTGCTATGTCACGGATATGAAGGCTATCGCAAAAAGCGTGACTTCTTGACGAGGTCTCCTCGTGGAACTCCGGACAACCAGCGCAACATATCGCATTGTCACGCAGTTGTTGCTTGTGCCGCTCATGTACTGCACACGCTTCACTGCCTAATAAAAGGACAGGCCTAATGTAATAGTAATATAAGTAGTTTATCTACCTACCTACTACTGTTGCTGATCATACCTAATTAGCACAAACTTATCTCCATGGGCTTTCCGAAACGAAACTCTGATTCCTAAATTTCCTAATTTTTTTCAGTATAGCGTCGATTATCCGAACGTCGATCAACCGAACGACCGCCTATCCGAACTACTACGCCCGCCCCACTCGCGCTTGCTATCCTCCTCCCGCGGTACAAATACAATACACGCGAAATTGTCTCGAAGTTGTATGTACTCGTATGTCACTCTGAAGTAGCCGTTAGTTGATAAATTAAATTTTACCGCGTGAAAGAAACAATTTGTCATTAATGATATTAGAAACATAAGGTTTTCATTCACCTGTACATAAATATGTATGGCTGAATCAATACAGTTCGATTATCCGAAAAATCCGATTTTCCGAACAATCCTGTCCCCCAATTAGTTCGGATAATCGACGCTCTACTGTAATTAGTATTACCTACTTAATTTACTATTTATTTAGTGTAGATTACTATACTAATATTATAAATGTGAAAGTAAGTCTGTCTGTTACATTTTCACGACTAAGCCACCGAACCGATTTGGATGAAATTTTGTACGGGGTAAGTTGAACCCCAAGAAAGGACATAGTACCTACGCTACTTTTTATTCCGCGACTTCATCTGCGTCTGTGATCGACATTTACGCGGCGCGGACAAAAGCTAGTTATTTATAATTTAGGGACTAAACGGTTTTTAATAGGTTTTTATTGGCAATTCTCACCTTTTCAATTGTTTGTATATACGTCACATACAGAAACAGTAGATTTTTATGGGTGGTTCAGGGGTTATTTTGTCAAGTTAATGCAGTTAACACAAAGTTGAGACGACATGAGTAGGTCATTTGAAAAATTACCCATACCTAAGTTACACTTGCTAAAGTGAGACTTACCGTCTGGTTTGGGGCTATGTAGTCTATCGTGGGGCTCGAAATTTGCCAAGGCACCACTAGTGAGGTGATTTCAAGTGTACCTACGTGTGTGAGTATGAGTGTGTAACCGTACGCAAAATATGTACGCGCTCTGACGTGGAGTTGCGGACACCAGCCCATTCCCATTGTGCTTCATTTGCTTCGATGTCGACTACGCTTTCTATTCACAATCAATTAACAGGCTTTCGAGTGTAAAATGACACAATTTTTATTAGGTACCGTAAAAAGAGGCATCTTTACCTTCCGTGGTTATCTTTACCTAAGCATACCCTATAGTAGTTTTAATTAAATATTTTTTTGTCTAGGGCATTTGCCGTAATTTTAGGCATATTGGTTGATTTTATATTAAATTGTGCTATCCCAAAAAGTTTTTTAAGCTAGCCACTTCGTTAGTTCTCAAAATAGGGTGCTATTTCGTTCTATGTGGTCAATTATGTTTGCGGCGGCGTCATCGCATAAAGATCGTTTTTCCTACAGAAAAACAATTTGCAAGTAAGTGACTTATATTAAATAGTATGTGGCATATTGTTATTAAGGTGTATCGCAATGATTCAATCTTATAAATTTAATATTTCTTGAATAATTGGAAAAGGTAATGATGCTTGATATTAGGTAAAGTTACCTCGCTTAGCACGAAGGCAACTTTACCTATGTCTAGGGTTGTCAAATTTAGCACGCCTAAGTAATCTACTTTTATGTGGGAACTATTTTGGACTTTCGTTCAGTTATACAGGACTTTAAATATAATACCTGTCGATTTTTTTCTATTCGCTTATGAAATATATGTGTAACAAATTCAATGACTGGGCTGTTAGTCTAGTGGTTAGTGACCCTGACTGCTAAGGCGGAGGTCGTGAGTTAGATTCCCACCCAGGGAACCAGAGCACCAGTATTTGTTCTGTGTCTGTGAGAGTTCTTTTTTATACTGTTTAACGAATATTCTTGATTATAAATACGCATAGTATTTAATTGTTTACTGTTTTTAGGCAAAGTTTTAATGTCTAGAATAGTTTTTGTTACTGTGTTTACAACCACAATAGATATTAAACTGTAATGCATAAACAAAAGTCCCTATTACTTGGTTCCTTAATAAATAATTAATATTTTTTTTAAATGTTAATGTTTTATTATTTTTGACAACCCTGATGGCATTCACCCGTTTCTATGATAATTTTGAAATTCTTGTGGCAACTTTCCCTATGTATTGTTAGTGCCTGATAAATGAAGATGGTAGTTTCGAAAATAAATACATCGCTTTTTTAGCGCCGGGACTATTAGTAGATTTACGTCGCGTGCGTTTTGGGACACACGTTCAGTATAAACGTAGGCTAGGTAAAGTTGCCAAAAATGTGTCAATTTTACCCTGCTCATACTTTTGGTTAATATAGCGATACTATGTGAGATTTAGTAGAATTCATTGGTTCATCCAAAAGAGACGCGCCTTTTTTACAACATAAATCAATAAAAACTTAAACAACTAGCTCCGTGTTAGAGTAAATTGCATAAAGGTAAAAAAATATGGTAAAGATGCCTCTTTTGACGGTACCTGATTTGCCTAGACCCCAACAGCAAATAGCCGTCGGTAAAATAGTGGTCATCTATTTAGTTAAAAGTATATCGGGTCTCGGATTTGTGAACAGCGTTAGTTGCTTCGATAACGTTGACTGATGATTGATTCAGCATGAAAGCAGATCGAATGGTTATGAATAGCTATGAATATGCAGGTCAGGGTCAAGATCAATTGTTCCGAGTTATTCATAATGATGAGTAAATACCCCTTTTCGGGTATTTAGTTTTTATGTAGGTACAGACCTACAAATATATGTACATAGGTAGGTACAAAAATAAGATAGGCACCCGTGCAAAACAGTATTCTCTACCGTCGAGATAAACACACATTTATTGTAGAAACAGCTCGAACATGGCTCGAACCAAACACTATAGCGACTCGAAACATGCGGCGAGTCGCTGCGCAGTAACAAATTCATGCGTCAGCGGGGCTGAGGACTGAGAAGTGAGGTGACATACTGCGCAGCGAGTACCTAACACTACAGAGCTGCCATGAAGTTTGAATCGGGCTGCACTAAAGAGTTCAATTTTATATTCCAGGTGTCAAAACCGAAGTATTCATGAAACAAGGCAAACTATATGTATCAGAGATCGCGAATCCCATGATAATACCACAGAGCCTTCAACTATTTTCTTTGGACCGGTCGGAAACTTTACCGATGGTAAATTAATGTTTTATTTTGATAGTGAAGACAAATAGGTACCTACTAATGTTCATAATAATGGTGATAGCTAATTGCAACATGATTCACAGTTAACGGAAGCAGTACGTTGGGAATATTGGAAACATCAAACAAGAAATGTAAAAGACATTCTTGATAATATTGAGTCCCTTGCCCGAGTGGAATCGAGTGCAAAATGGAACGCGGGAATCGCACTGCTGGCAGCTCGCTTGGCAAGGAGGGTGGCACACTTGTATGTCTATAGATACTCACAACCTGCAGGAGTTGACCTAGAGGGACGGCAATATAATTTTACAGGTTTAGTATAAATCCAGCTATAAGAGTCCTGTGTTACGGGAATTAGAGGGGACCTTCCGTACCTGACATAAGATTCTTCCCTAGCACGAGAATCGGTGTTATTTTTTGCACTTTATTTATTATATAGATTATGTAGGTAATTAAGTAGCACGCAGACATGGACCACGCACCAGACAGAACATATAGATATAATTATTTGTACTTATCGAATACAGTTTTTTTTGGGTCGTAGGGAATACTGGGAGACTTGCCCGGAAGTGATGCTAAACGTCGTCGCCTCCTCAATCATTTTAGAAATTGCGGCATCGAGTTTGCTGGCAAGATGGTTGGTCGTTTTGTCTCATGCGTGATGCCATAATTAATCGTCTTATTAAAATATGTGCGAAATACATATAGGGGGAACCTGTTGTACCTTGGATAGAGTTGTACTTCAAAAATTTTTTTTTTTTTTAATCTCCCTTGGTATTAAGAACTTTTGTGTATGGTATTTGAAACGTCATTTGTCAAACTTAACATGAAGTTAGTTGTGCTTTGGCGGTGCCGTGTGATTTCAGTTAAAAAGGTAGGTAATTTGTTTTCATACAGACACAAAATAAGTTTATAAGGCTTTACGTCATGCCGATTTACTTAAAGTTATGCATGTTTGTGAAAACTGTTTTATTTAAAATCTAATTTATTTTATCTAGGTACTGAACAGCATAAGTGTCAGAAGCTAACCTCGATCGCAATTGGATTTAAAAAGCTTGTGAAGTAAAGTTGTCGCTATGTTGTATCTTAGCCACTCCACTTACGATGTACCTTGGCTCCTATACAAGGTACATCATTTTGGTCGAAAATAGGTCAACAATAATTATTATCATTTTTTATGGGTATATTTAAATGTATTTAAAAAAAATGAAGTAGCAGTAAGTTACAAATAAAAATTACATGATTCTATGCCAAAAAATTGTCAAAAATAATTAGCACAAAATAGATGCGTGAAGCTTTTTCAAAAAACAACACTTACTTACTTAAATATTGTTGTCAATTATTAATAATTGCAAATGCTAATATGGTTATCTAATTATTACTAATATTATTTCAACAGAAAATAAATAAATTACAACTAATAAAAGTTCTCATCTTGATTTGAACCTGCTCTGTCCAAGGTACAACAGACACTGTCCAAGGTACATCTGGTTTGTTGTATCTAGGCCAGTTTTCTCTTTTTTTTTTCAAGTGGCTAGTGATCCACGGTTTTTGAGAATATACGCAGTTTTATGAATGAATTCTGTAGTCGATTAAATGATCTTTACTTACATGCAAAACAAAATTTAAAAAAACTGGCCTAGGTACGACAGGTTCCGTTGTACCTAAGCCAGTTTAACGTACAAAGTATTGTTAATGTTTTTCATATGGTTTAAATTGACAAGACTTTACTATATTTTGTCATGGCTTTTTTTTGGATTGGAAATCATCAAATGACTTCTCCCGCTCTGGGCGGAGCGGGAGGGCGTGTCAGACTTTTACTGACTAAAACCACGTGTTCCTTCAGTTGCCCATGTGCCAGAGTTACGGTATCTCTTTCGAACGATCTCGCGACCCTGGCAGGTCTTGGGTTAAGTCTGTGTCCTACTATGGACAACTATCCCATGCGTTGGGGAGATTAAAACCACAAATCATCTTTTTAAACCTTTATTTATGTAGAGTTATCGATAGATATGTGATTTATAGTTACTTTTTCACTATTGAATGAGTATTAAGCTCTGATAGAGCTTTGTATGCGTTCTTGAGCTGTCACGTTTAAACTCAGTTTAAAGCACATGTTCATCTCGCCACCTCTTTCTTGGCTCACCTCGCTGGCGCCGCCCATCTTCAACCACCCTCTGATTCGAGTTGGCGCGGGATAAGAGCTTCCGGAAGACCTTTGCGCAACTGTGGGACAATAAAGAAAAAAATAAGTAAGAGGTTCAACTCTCTCAGACTCCTCCTACCTTTTATTTTCACAATACTTACCAACCTTTTTTATTTGGACAGGAGCAGTCCATGGGTCCGATTTAGTGTCGTTGCTAGGAGATGCTTTGATGCTCCAAGTAGCTCGTCGGCCCGCCACTCAAGACGAGAAACGAGTGTCGTTGCTTTTAAGAAGGCATATAATCAACTTCATTAAATTTGGGTTTGTTGCATGTTCTAAAATCCAAACTTTAGTTTCGTAAAATACTCACATAGTGTCACAAAAGAAGCGGCAGTGCAGCTTATTTGGATGACCAGTTTTTTATTTATTTTTTCTAAGAACAATACGAAACCCAATAAAAAGCATTGATTTATTTAACTTTACCTGATAACACAAACTTTCAAACAATTAAAAAATGGGAACCCTCTCAGCACTTCAATCTAACAAAGAGTTCAAAATCGTGATTTTTCTTAGACTGTAGGTAATTTGGAATACCTACTAAGTACTTAGATACACTCGTCTTTTTTATTTGAATATCTAAAACACCGAATTTTATTCAATGGCCTTAATTTCTATTGTAAATGGTAGCTTTTTCGAGCTTTCGTAGCTCCAAGGGCTCATAATGTATAAAGTTTTGTTAAAGTTCGAGGGCAAAAAGGCGCCAATTTAGGTCATTGACTTTTAACCAATTTCCTTTGACTGTAGTAAGTAGGTATGGTTGACCACGGCTCAGTAGTAACTTTTAGATCTAGAGCTGACGTAGTGTAGAGTATACATACTACGAAATTTCAAGCTAATAGTCCTACTGTTAATAACTATAGGACGGTGTTGTTACCAATGAGGCGCAGTCAACTAGACTGGCAGAATTTATTTACTTCCCTGTATGAGCTCAGTCTTATTATGATTGAAATAGTAGGTAGGAGCTTTACCTACTGTGTTAACATGGTTGCATTAAAACAGATCACCTGATGAAGAAGGCGTATGGCAACGATACAAGACGGGTGATGCAAACATACATGACATCCGCGATGCACGAAGTGTCAACGCTAACTACCACAGCGCAGACAGAGACGTCAAATTCTGGCTTCAATATTTGCCACAACTTTACAATCTTCTGAATGCTGCAGAGAAAACAGGAAAACTTACAGATATGAAAGGTAGGTTTGGTAAATTTTCCTTCAAAGATACAACTAATATTGACAAAATTATGGTGAGCACGAGCTTCTCGGGTGGTAGAATGCAAGTTTATTTTCGAGTAAGTGCGAGTAGGTAGGAGAAAAGAGAAAATGAAGGTAGTGTGAGGAAAGAGTCTGCGTAGATAGTATTCGTTGTCTTGATAGTAAATATAAACCTATCCGACGGATTAATGAAATCTCTGGACAAATCTATTACCCACGAATAATATCCAGAAAAGTACAACGTATTAACGTTTGGGTACTTTTCTGGATATTCATCTGAATACCGACAAAGCTTCACAAAAGGGGCAGCACCAAATTCAAATAGTAGGTACACAATGAAAACTTTGAGGTTTATTGAACATGAAAACAGCAAACACTTGAAAATAAGAAAGTAATAAATAAGAACTATTTCTTCTCTCTCTTTTAGGGGGCCTCCTTACGTTAGGGGGGAGTGAGGTGTTCCACGCGTGCCTCATGCGTAGTGTTCCACGCGAGAGGCACGCGTGGAACACTACGCGCCACCATCTCGGTCCTAAGGAATAGGGGGTGACGCATGTCGCCGGGGAACTCCCTAAACAGAGTTAATTTAACATTTACTTAGTGCAAGAAACAAATGATTTAAAAAACAAGCACATTTTATCGAGCTATTACGACGATGCCCCGTACGATTGTAGCCCCGTACGATGAGATGAAAATCAGCGGCGCTGAACGTCCCGTTCGTTCTCTATGTACAGCTTGGCAAAAAAGAGTCTGGAAAAAATGAGGGCGCCTGCTTAGCAGGTATGGCCACCCTGTATACTAGGACTAAAAGTGATAAGATACTTGTTGTTTTAATCCACAAACACGAGATCCCGGAAATTCTCATCAGTCAAGATTTCAAGACTTGATAGGCACACAGTCTTTTACTTTCATTATATTTAGTAGATTGCGCATTATTTCGCTGAAATAACCTTTTATCTAAGAGTGGCATTATAATAACAAATGCAAAGTTATTCAGTTTGAAAATTAATTAAATTACACTCAGGGATTGCCGATTGAACCCGATACCAAGACATAATGTTCAGCAATCGCATTTGCGGCCACCATCTGGGGTATTCACAACCATTCGATGGTTGGTATGCCTGTTTCAAATTTGACATGAATGATACTGAACGAATCCTGTTAATGCTGACAGTTTATAGTCGACAAGAAGGCGACTTACAGCTGCTTACTGTCGGAAAATAATCGGAAGTCAGAGAGTACCTATAACATGTCGCATTCGAAAGGTATGGGCAATCTATACTAATATTATAAAGCTGAAGAGTTTGTTTGTTTGTTTGATTAAACGCGCTAATCTCAGGAACTGCTGATCCGAATTGAAAAATTTTTTTTGTGTTGAGTAGCCTATTTATCGAGGAAGGCTATAGGCTATATAACATCACGCTACAACTAAGAGGAGCGGAGCAGTATAGAAAAATTTTGCGAAAACGGGGAAAATCGCATGGATTGACGCAACGGGAAGGGTCGGGAGAACAAGAAATTTAACGCGGACGAAGTCGCGGGCAGAAGCTATTATCGAATAAACTTGAATAGTTGACTAATGAAAGCGTCAGGTATGTCTATGTGGGGTACATAACATTATCACTATTCACATGACAATTAAAATGAAGTAACACGCTAAAATTTAGATTTTATTTAAAAATAAAAACGTGACATAACATCATTCTTGTATTCCTTTTCGGTGCTATGATAGATTTTTTCCATTAACACTGATGTGTCAGTTTTACATTTCTTATTTATGAAATCTAAATAGTGTAAAAATCTTTCTTAGACGTTTACGGCTCCCATTACAACCAGATGGGTTGTAATGGGAGCCGTATGCCGTAGCCTCAAGCTATAGGTTACGGTATTACGTAGAATAGGCACCTGAAAAATAATAAATATAAATTATAGTTTTTTTTACTGTGGTATGCGATAATAGCAATAACAAAAAAAAAATACTTGCCTGTTTCTTTACAGTGTTGAACTTTTTGTCTAATTGCACACACATCGAAATCGTCTAATTCTTTCTTCCGCCAACTGTTTTGCTGTTCCTCCAGGTGTAGAAACAATCCTTAATTTTTTTCACCTTCATTAACAATTTCTCTAATTGTACTGTGAGATTTACCTTGAAAAAAAAATATAAAGACAATCATATTAATTCCATGTAGTCAAGTATCAAACATCAAGAGTTAACGTACACGCGATTTGTCAAACTAGAAAACATAACCTCAATAATCTATTAGTAAATAAAACAATAAAATGGCTTGAAACTTATAATACCGATAAAACTTAGTATTAGAAAGGAAAAACAATGAGTGGCATTGAATAAAAGATAAATTTCTTGGATTTCTTGTTTCCTTTCTTCCTGTTGTGTCGGCAGTTCTTTCGTAAACATTGTCAATCGGACACAAAATTTGTTCCGCTTCAGATTCCGCCAAATTTCTTACGAAAACTTAGTATATCACAGCTCACACCACTACTCCTTGTGGGCACAAGGATCCTATTTGAAACTTCTTCTTCTTCAAATAATTTAAAAAGCGTAAACTCAATAACATGAAGTCAATAAATATTTTGAATTTTCATGACTATGATAGGCGAAAAATGTTATAAACTTTACCCACCCCTTTCCAAAAAAAAAAATCACATTGAGCTGTGGAAAGCCTTGACAGGTGTCTGTTTGAACCATTCAGGAGAATTGGATTAGGAATTTATTTTGGTGTGTTGGTCTATTAATGCCAAAGTATGATTATTTTAATTATAAGTGTGTATACTGTATACCTATAAGGGGTTTTTAATGCTTTTCAGTATTAACCTATGTGTAGCCGTAATTTGACTGGCCTGTTAGTCTAGTGGTTAGTGACCCTAACTGCTAAAACGAAGGCGGAGTGGGAGGTGGGTTCGATTCCCACCCAGGACAAATATTTGTGTGATGAGCACAATCATTTGTTCTGTGTCTGGGTGTAATTTATCTTCTATAATATATATGTATTTAGAAATATATAAGTATGTTTATCAGTTGTCTGGTTGCCATAGTACAGGCTCTGCCTAGTTTGGGATCAGATAACGGTGTGTTGGTTGTCCCAAGATATTATTATTATTAATTTTATTAACAGTTGTTGTACTTCTTGTTTTAGGTGATAATCGACTTCGAGGTGGTGTGTTTGCGATGTGTGGAGTCACAATTGTACTTCTGCTACTCCTGTTTGTGTGTGCTATAATATTGCACAGACAAAAGTCGCGGCGATTTGTTGTTGATGATGAAAATCATGACTAGTATACACGGCTACACATCAAGATATAAATATCCAGTTAAAACTGACCTCGCGTTGTATAGGCTTTTCGTACAGTGAGAAGTCAGCTTATACTGGAAATATATGCTTGAGTTGTGGCCGAGCGTACCACACCTTTTGTAAGATTAAAACAAACATTAAACCGATCATGGTGATTATTATTATTTTTGTGTAATAATGGTAGAATCCCGTTGGAAGATAAGTAATTTAAATATGAATTCATTATTACATAAAATATTACCTTTCTGCACTCAACTCTCCATATAGGTAAACTTTAACTGAGCCAAATGTCATAAAACTTGGCAAAAAAGAGTCTGAAAAAAATGGGGGCGCCTGTTTAGCAGGTATGGCCACCCTGTATACTAGGGCTCAAAGTGATAAGATATTTAGTATTTTAATCAACAAACACGAGATTCCGGGAATTCTCAACAGACAAAATTTCAAGACTTGATAAGCACACAGGCTTTTACTTTCATTGTATTTAGTAGATTGCGCATTATTTCGCTGGAATAACCTTTTATCCAAGAGATGCGAGTGCCACCATAATAACATAATGAAAACTTATTCACTATAAAAAATCCTTAATTTTTTTTCACCTTCATTAACAACTTCTCTAATTGTACTGTGAGATTTACCTTGAAAAAAAATAAAGACAATCATATTAATTCCATGTATATTTTTCATTAAGAGTCAACATACACGCGATTTGTTAAACTAGAAAACATAACCTCAATAATCTATTAGTAAATAAAACAATAAATTGGCTTGAAACTTATAATACCGATAAAATTTAGTATTAGAAAGGAAAAACAGTGACTGGCATTGACTAAAAGATACATTTCTTGGATAAATACCGGTTAAGTCGGCAGTTCTTTCGAAAACATTGTCAATCGGAGACAAAATTTGTTCCACTTCAGATTCCGCCAAATATCTTACAAAAACTTGATATATCACAGCTCACACCACTACTCCTTATTGTTTTATTCATTTTTAGGGTTCCGTTGCCAAATGGCAAAAAACGGAACCCTTATAGATTCGTCATGTCTGTCTGTCTGTCTGTCTGTCCGTCCGTATGTCACAGCCACTTTTCTCCGAAACTATAAGAGCTATGCTGTTGAAACTTGGTAAGTAGATGTATTCTGTGAACCGCATTAAGATTTTCATACAAAAATAGAAAAAAAACCGGCCAAGTGCGAGTCGGACTCGCGCACCGAGGGTTCCGTACAAACCTGTAGGTATTCTCGGTTTAAAAATAAATGTTTTTTTTTATTTTATATTTCAGTTGATTGAATGTAAGGTAAATTGCGGTTTACGATTTATGACGTTTTAAAAAAAACTACTCACTCGATCTCGTTCAAACCAATTTTCGGTGGTAGTTTACATGGTAATGTACATCATATATTTTTTTAGTTTTATCATTCTATTATTTTAGAAGTTACGGGGGGGGGGACACACATTTTACCACTTTGGAAGTATCTCTCGCGCAAACTATTCAGTTTAGAAAAAAATGATATTAGAAACCTCATCACCATTTTTGAAGACCTATTCATAAATACCCCACACGTATGGGTTTGATGAAAAAAACCATTTTTGAGTTTTAGTTCTATGTATGGGGAACCCCAAAATTTATAGTTTTTTTTCTATTTTAGTGTGAAAATCTTAATGCGGTTCACAGAATACATCTACTTACCAAGTTTCAACAGCATAGCCCTTATAGTTTCGGAAAAAAGTGGCTGTGACATACGGACGGACGGACAGACAGACAGACAGACAGACAGACAGACCGACAGACAGACATGACGAATCTATAAGGGTTCCGTTTTTTGCCATTTGGCAACGGAACCCTAAAAAAACCATATATTTTGGGGCCCATATAAACTGGGATGTGTGGGGTATCTATGAATAGGTCTTCAAAAATGGTATTGAGGTTTCTAAATATCATTTTTTTCTAAACTGAATAGTTTGCGCGAGAGACACTTCCAAAGTAGTAAAATGTCCCCCCCCCGTAACTTCTAAAATAAGAGAATGATAAAACTAAAAAAAATATATGATGTACATTACCATGTAAACTACCACCGAAAATTGGTTTGAACGAAATCGAGTAATTAGTTTTTCTTTAAAAACGTCATAAATCGTAAACCGCAATTTACCTTTCATTCAAACAACTGAAATATAAAAATTAAAAAAAAAAAACATTTATTTTCATAAACATGAACCTTACGCATAAATCGAGAATACCTACAGGTTTGTACGGAACCCTTTGTGCGCGAGTCCGACTCGCACTTGGCCGGTTTTTTATATTTACAAAAGCATTCATAATTGATAGTTAATTAGAAATAACAACTGGGAACATAACACAATGACAGATTAGCTACTTGTTGTTGATAAACAAAGCATTGTTGCCACAAAAAAATATATTTTAGTTCCATTTTTCACCACGACAGACTCTTTTTTGCCAAGCTGTATATAAGTTTTCAGAAACATTATAGTAGTGAAAAATTATAATAAAATGATAAAAATTTACCAGTTTCTGATTTATTCCTTTGTAATCATCTAATTACCTATCTGCATGCCAAATGTGAACTTTCTAGGTCATCTGGAACCGGGTTGGAGTTTTGATCTATAGGTCAGTCAGTGATAAAAATGACGATTTTTGGACGTTAATATCTAAATAATTGTTTGAAATATGTTTATACAATTTGGAGCACATACGCATCTCACAAGTCTCAATATATGAGCCTAATTTGATACGTTTAGATGAAATAGTTTTTGAGTTATGATGGGGTCCAAAATGGCTTCAAATGGTTCGTGTAATATTACACACGGTGCTGCTCGGAAGTTCTATTACTTGAACTTGGCTTGACACGCTACCGCGTGTCTATTACACACGGTGCTGCTCGCCAGTTCTGTTACTTGAACTTGGCTTGACACGCTACCGCGTGTCTAGATAATGTATAAATACGCGGCCGAAGCCGCTGGCAAAAGATGCGTCCTGAACAAGCGGAGTAAAATGTCTCTTCAGTGTAAGAAGCGTCTTTACACCGCTTGTATCAGGCCCATCATGACATATGCAAGCCCAGTCTTTGCACATGCTAAGCCCCATTTCATCCATAGGATGTAGACCCTCCAAAACCGTTTTCTCCGTCAAGCCACAGGCGCGCCTTGGTTTGTTCGGAATATCAATCTCCACTTAGATATGAAACTCCCGACTATCCATCAGTTCATGAAACGCGCTTCGAAGCGTTTCTTCGAAAGGGCCGTATCCCACCGCAACCGTCTGGTTGTCGCGGCAGCCACTTACACCCCCTCCCGTATCAGTAAAGTCCGCCGTTCGCGGGTGAGAGTCAAAATGGCGGGTGTACCATAGCGAATCAAATTATACCAATTACCAAAAAAATGTACCTAAAACGTACTATTTTGTACCTAGCTCTAAAAAATCTGTACCTCCTTCAGAACGAAATTATTTCGAAATCAAGGTACACTCGCTATATTGACATCAAAATGGCGGGTGTTCTATAATATTTTATCGTTTAACCATTACTCATATATAATTACACCAAAAAATTGTACCTAAAAAGTACCTCAAGTAAAAAAAAAACACACTTGATCAGTTGGATAGTTCCTGAGAAAGGAAACAACCGTGTCTTACATACATACATAAATCACGCCTTTATTCCTCGTATTTAAACCTCGGAACCGTGTCTTGTGTATAGTAAACACGATAATTATCATGATATATTGAATAAGTTATATATTTTAATAGTTATTTAATATCGGATGTAAAAAGGCAGTTTCCGAAGCCGAAAGCCACATATTCTACCCATTATATGGATATTTTTTTTTTTCACTAGACCCATCGCTGGGAATGGTTCTGGAGATATTGAAGGTCAAAATCGCAATTTTTTAGTTCCTTTTTTAAGAAAATGAATTCCGAGTGTTATTACACTTTTTACTACATTTTTTCCCAACCAGATATTACCTGAATTTTTTAGTGCAATTAGGTACAATTTTTTGGTGTAATTATATTTTACTAGCTTCTGCCCGCGACTTCGTCCGCGTTAAATTTCTTGTTCCCCCGACCCTTCCTGTCACGTCGAATTGCCTAACCGTGCGATTTCCCCCGTTTTTGCAACATTTTTCATTACTGCTCCGCTCCTCTTGGTTGTAGCGTGATGTTATATAGCCTTTAGCCTTCCTCGATAAATAGGCTACTCAACACAAAAAAAAAATCAATTCAGACCAGTAGTTTCTAAGATTAGCGCGTTCAATCAAGCAAACAAACAAACAAACAAACTCTTCAGCGCGTTCAATCGAGCAAACAAACAAACAAACAAACTCTTCAGCCTTCGTCTGTAAACCTGGGTATTTCGTGTCCGAGCCAAAACTGTTTAGTTCAATAATTTTGTTTTTTCAGCAAGTTGCTCCATTTTTTTAATAAAAAATATGTGCAAAAATGAATTTCTCGACAATTTTATGATCAATATATTAAGTTGAAGGTTTCACACATGAGCATGAGTTTTTATGAATTTTTTTGAGTGCATTAATAGGTTGAAAAAATTACCGGACTTGAAATACCCACGTTTACAGACGGGAGGCGTCGAATGTCAATATGGTGGGTGTACCTTGATTTCTAAATAATTTCGTTATGAAGGAGGTACAGATTTTTTAGAGCTAGGTACATATTAGTACTTCTTGGGTACATTTGTTTGGTAATTGGTATAATTTAATTCGCTATGGCATACCCGCCATATTTTATTTCTCAAGAACTATCCCACTTGTCAAGTATGTTTCTGTTTACTTGAGGTACTTTGTAGGTACAATTTTTTGGTGTAATTATATTTTATGAGTAATGGATAAATAATAAAATATTACAGAACACCCGCCATCTTGATGTCAATATGGCGGGTGTACCTTGATTTCGAAATAATTTCGTTCTGAAGGAGGTACAGATTTTTTAGAGCTAGGTACAAAATAGTACGTTTTAGGTACATTTTTTTGGTAATTGGTATAATTTGATTCGCTATGGTACACCCGCCATTTTGACTCATACGTTCTCGGCACGTTCTATCCGATCCTGACGATCCCACTACTCTCCTCCAGGAGAGTCGAAAAGAGACCAGTACGGTGAGCAAACCACACAGACATAAACCGTACCGACCTCGCCGCCGAGGTCCGTCGTCGCGACCGACCCTTGCAAGAGCCAGCCGCGATGCTGCGCCATTAGCTTTAAATTAGCCCCTAAATAGTTTAACCCAGATCCAGCCAGTCCCTTGCTGTCCCCCCATCAGTGATTGCCTAAGCCGAGGTTCGTACCCCCCTCGGGGTAATCCTTAGTGCTTTCGCTTTAGTTGTTTAAGTATAATAAGCCCCGGCTGGAGGCCTAAAAAGGTAACTTTTTAGAACTCGCCGGGCTACCATCCGTTTAAGTAGTAAAATTCTTTTCAGGTTAACTACGAGATGCCAGACAAAAAAAAAGCTGGCAAAAGCTACAAACATATCTACCACACAGCCAGCCACAGTGCCAGTGCCGGTCATAGATTATAATTGGATAATCTATGACTGTGGCTCATTGGGCTCACTGGACTAGCTGTAGCTAGCAAAGCTGCCAGATTGTATATTTGATACGAATTAACTTGCAGAAGGATACATAGATTAACGCCTATGACTGGCTTTAAAGACACAGATTATTGAGACACATTGATGGTTTTAAGGCAACGCCACCTGCAATCAGCACTGTAAACTTTACATACAGAGTTTTCATATATATATTCTTAGATATAGATACTAATTACAAAAGGTATCTTATACCTTTAAATGAGCAATTCTGGTATATATATATATATAATCTGAATCTCGGAAACGGCTCCAACGATTTTCATGACCTTTAGTATACAAGGGTTTTCGGGAGCGATAAATCGATCTAGCTAGTAGGGGAAGTACGGCCAAAATGACATATACGGACAAAATGACACACCGGGCTTTTTTCGAAATTGGCGGGCTATAATCCTGCAGTTGGCATATCATTATGTGACGCCGGCCATGGTGGAATACCTGTTAAGTTTATACCGCCATTGACTTGGTCACGCCGAAGTTGCTTGCAGGAAAGCGTTTTGTGTGCATAAAAGTTTTTTATTTTTATTGATTTCGTCTTGTTTTTTATCAGTTTCTCTTGGTTTCTATTACATCTTTTGTAGTAAATTCAAAAAGTGTAGCATTATGCTGCATTACTTAAAAGTATTTATTTATAAATCTCGTGTTTATAGTAATTATGACTTAATTAGTGTTTAGATAACCTGTGGGGCAAAACGACATACTTACATTCGGGGCAAAACGACATACCTTTATTCAGTGATGAGGTTTTTAATGTTGAATCGAACTACTCTATAATGATCCTTAAAAGCAGTCAGAAAAAAGGTGAACCAAAGTACAGAAAACTCATTACGCTGAGGACTCGAATGTAGAAGATTTCCAGCTGTGTCGAACGGTGATGATGATGACTGCGCATGCGTTTACTGAAACGACCTCTTTTCCCGTTCCAAGCCCAACGACTGCTGGCTACGGTGCAACAATTGTTCTCTTTGGGCTCATACTTAATATTTTGTGAAATATGTACTTCATAATTTTCGTTTTCATTATGTATGTCATTTTGTCCGTAGTATATGGACAAAATGAATTTTCTTAGAGGTTTCGATTAATTTAAATTATATTTTTTATATGGGTCCTATTCAATTATGAGTTTACGTAGGTTAAAACTTATGAACCAAAGATGATTATTCAACCTAAACAGTGATTGTAACTATGTTAATTAAAAATATATGATTAAAAAACAAAACCGTATGTCATTTTGGACGTACTTCCCCTATTCATTTTTATAAAATGTCGTTTTATTCGTGTTTTCAATGACCAACTTTATCGATAATCAACTTGAACATAAACTTATTATTTTAAACACAATTTATTGGAAGGAATTCTTTTGTCTTATTGGAATAAAAATAAAAATTTGATTTGTATTTAAATATAGTTTCGAAAAAACACAATTTACCAAAGAAAAAAATAAATACCGAGCAAAGCTCGGTATTGAATTGATTTGATTTGATTTGAAAGCTGGGTCATCCAGATATTCTTATACCTCTAGACGAGCAATTCTTGTATTTATATATATAATGAATCTCGGAAACGGCTCCAACGATTTTTATGAAATTTAGTATACAGGGAGTTTCGGGAGCGATAAATCGATCTAGCTAGGATTCATTTTTATAAAATGTCGTTTTATTCGTGTTTTCAATGACCAACTTTATCGATAATCAACTTGAAGATAAACTTATTATTATAAACACAATTTACCAAAAAATACCGAGCGTAGCTCGGTCAACCAGATATCTTATCTCTTTAAACGAGCAATTCTTGTATATATATACCAGTCGCCTTTCAATTATTTTCGTCACCGATTCTCTTCCTGAGTAGGAGTTCGAGTTCATCCGCTCCCAGCTCGAATCAAAGAGAGGCAGATCGTTCGCTCGTTTAGATTTTGCTCGTACTGCATGTGACAAGGAATGTTCTACTTTTACCTACAATTTTTGGACTCTAAAAACAGCAAAAACCTTTGAATGATAATTCATAAAATGATCATGATTGTAAAAAATACCAAGGTTTATTGTTGCAATAAATAAGTAGTTTAGTGATTACAAAAACCTCTTTGTATTTTGTTCCGTGTATCAGTTCGGTTGACGCCATCCTCGCTCATTCGGTCGCGAACTGATGAACTAACGAACTATGGATCGGGAAATGAGCGAACTAGTTCGCGTAGTTCATCTATGGGAGCGCTCTTACGACCTAGTTCGTTCGTGAACAAGACTACCACTCTGGGCACTGACCACCATCCACCAGTGTTGCCAACGTAGGCGATTTTTCGCCATTTAGGCTACTCAGGAAGAGAATCGGTGACGAAAATAATTGAAAGGCGACTGGTATATATATACAAGAATTGCTCGTTTAAAGAGATAAGATATCTGGTTGACCGAGCTACGCTCGGTATTTTTTGGTAAATTGTGTTTATAATAATAAGTTTATGTTCAAGTTGATTATCGATAAAGTTGGTCATTGAAAACACGAATAAAACGACATTTTATAAAAATGAATCCTAGCTAGATCGATTTATCGCTCCCGAAACTCCCTGTATACTAAATTTCATAAAAATCGTTGGAGCCGTTTCCGAGATTCATTATAAATATAAATACAAGAATTGCTCGTCTAGAGGTATAAGAATATCTGGATGACCCAGCTTTCAAATCAAATCAAATCAATTCAATACCGAGCTTTGCTCGGTATTTATTTTTTTCTTTGGTAAATTGTGTTTTTTTCGAAACTATATTTAAATACAAATCAAATTTTTATTTTTATTCCAATAAAACAAAAGAATTCCTTCCAATAAATTGTGTTTAAAATAATAAGTTTATGTTCAAGTTGATTATCGATAAAGTTGGTCATTGAAAACACGAATAAAACGACATTTTATAAAAATGAATAGGGGAAGTACGTCCAAAATGACATACGGTTTTGTTTTTTAATCATATATTTTTAATTAACATAGTTACAATCACTGTTTAGGTTGAATAATCATCTTTGGTTCATAAGTTTTAACCTACGTAAACTCATAATTGAATAGGACCCATATAAAAAATATAATTTAAATTAATCGAAACCTCTAAGAAAATTCATTTTGTCCATATACTACGGACAAAATGACATACATAATGAAAACGAAAATTATGAAGTACATATTTCACAAAATATTAAGTATGAGCCCAAAGAGAACAATTGTTGCACCGTAGCCAGCAGTCGTTGGGCTTGGAACGGGAAAAGAGGTCGTTTCAGTAAACGCATGCGCAGTCATCATCATCACCGTTCGACACAGCTGGAAATCTTCTACATTCGAGTCCTCAGCGTAATGAGTTTTCTGTACTTTGGTTCACCTTTTTTCTGACTGCTTTTAAGGATCATTATAGAGTAGTTCGATTCAACATTAAAAACCTCATCACTGAATAAAGGTATGTCGTTTTGCCCCGAATGTAAGTATGTCGTTTTGCCCCACAGGTTATCTAAACACTAATTAAGTCATAATTACTATAAACACGAGATTTATAAATAAATACTTTTAAGTAATGCAGCATAATGCTACACTTTTTGAATTTACTACAAAAGATGTAATAGAAACCAAGAGAAACTGATAAAAAACAAGACGAAATCAATAAAAATAAAAAACTTTTATGCACACAAAACGCTTTCCTGCAAGCAACTTCGGCGTGACCAAGTCAATGGCGGTATAAACTTAACAGGTATTCCACCATGGCCGGCGTCACATAATGATATGCCAACTGCAGGATTATAGCCCGCCAATTTCGAAAAAAGCCCGGTGTGTCATTTTGTCCGTATATGTCATTTTGGCCGTACTTCCCCTACTAGCTAGATCGATTTATCGCTCCCGAAAACCCTTGTATACTAAAGGTCATGAAAATCGTTGGAGCCGTTTCCGAGATTCAGATTATATATATATATATACCAGAATTGCTCATTTAAAGGTATAAGATACCTTTTGTAATTAGTATCTATATCTAAGAATATATATATGAAAACTCTGTATGTAAAGTTTACAGTGCTGATTGCAGGTGGCGTTGCCTTAAAACCATCAATGTGTCTCAATAATCTGTGTCTTTAAAGCCAGTCATAGGCGTTAATCTATGTATCCTTCTGCAAGTTAATTCGTATCAAATATACAATCTGGCAGCTTTGCTAGCTACAGCTAGTCCAGTGAGCCCAATGAGCCACAGTCATAGATTATCCAATTATAATCTATGACCGGCACTGGCACTGTGGCTGGCTGTGTGGTAGATATGTTTGTAGCTTTCAGTAGATATCAAGGTACACCCACCATATTGACATTCGACGCCTCCCGTCTGTAAACGTGGGTATTTCAAGTCCGGTAATTTTTTCAACCTATTAATGCACTCAAAAAAATTCATAAAAACTCATGCTCATGTGTGAAACCTTCAACTTAATATATTGATCATAAAATTGTCGAGAAATTCATTTTTGCACATATTTTTTATTAAAAAAATGGAGCAACTTGCTGAAAAAACGGAGGTTTACTAAAAAAATCGCAACTTTATGAAAAATTAAGATATTGTAATTTAAAAAAAAGCAAATTAAAGGTTAATCATGCAATTTTCAGAAAAATATATTTTATTTTATTTATATCAAGAAATGCTTAAAAGTTTGGACAGGTAAAACAGGCAATTAAACATGTATTAAACATTAGATTAAACACATTTAATTATCAAACCGCGACCGTTGTTCCATTATACTAACACTGAGAAAAAAAAATGTAATTTAAAAAAAATCTTTCTACAAAAAAATAACAACCGACTTTCTTAAAAACACTCCAAGTGAAAAATAACTTTAATTTCAGCAGTCGGTGTCTTAGGATCTGTATTTAAGGTTTTACCCCACCGACTTCCGAAATTAAAGTAATTTTTCACTGTGTAGTGTTTTTAAGGAAGTCGGTTGTTTTTTTTTTTGTAAAAAAGTTTCATTTTTAAATTTTTAGTTATGATACCATAACTAAAAATTTAAAAATAAAAACTTTTTCGCACTAATTCTAAACAAACAATGCATATTTATGCGAAAGCAAAAAATCGCGGTTGATTTGCTGTCATTTTTAAAGAGTTCCGGTGTCTGTATCCGGAACTCATCATCAGATCTAGTATATGAAATTTAAATGGGACCATTTTGGAATAAACTCCTTTCGAAAAAAACAAGCATTTTGCAAATCCGTTTACATATGACGGAGTTATGGCCGAACATACATAAAAAAATATATATATAAACATACAAATTGAGAACCTCCTCCTTTTTGAAGTCGGTAAAAAAATCTTCTCATTCTGTACTTTATATCATACGAAAAACAAGTTAAAATTAAAAAAAAAAACATTTACGTACGAGTTCAATATACGGCGTCTGTAAACCTGGGTATTTCGTGTCCGTTCCGATTTTCAACTCCGTACTGTTACTGCATAGAAGGGACTGAGACCTTCAACTTTTGGTGTCAAGTCCATTAATTTCCTATTTAACTTTTTTTAGGTAGGGATAGTATAGCTCTATCTATTCGCTCGTTAGAAAAACATAACATAATATTTATTCAAAAATAAAAGGCTAAAAAATATGTACAATTTTGCTTATATGTAAATTATATCCTAAGATTTACGTGCCTGAACTAGGCAATCCTGTGTTTCAGGCAAGAAGAGGCTAAATAGTCTTATAAAATAAATAAATAATCAAAAGTTGAGAGTAGTCAAATTATTATAGAAATGTTAAGTAGTTTATATCTTAGTTTCTAAAGTTTAATTGAATTAAATACTTAACGTACATAGGTGAATATAGCTTGGCAAAAAAGAGTCTGTCGTGGTAACCATTAGAACTAAAATATTTTTTTGGTGGCAGCACTGCTTTGTTTATCATCAACAAGTAGGTAATCTGTCATTGTATTATGTTCCTAGTTGTATTTTACTTATTTCTAATTGACTATCAATTATTAATGCTTTTGAACATATAAAAAATGAATAAAACAATAAGGAGTAGTGGTGTGAGCTGTGATATACTAAGTTTTCATAAGAAATTTGGCGGAATCTGAAGCGGAACAAATTTTGTCTCCGATTGACAATGTTTAGTAAAGAACTGCCGACACGACAGGTATTTATCCAAGAAATTTATCTTTTATTCAATGCCAGTCATTGTTTTTCCTTTCTAATACTAAGTTTTATCGGTATTATAAGTTTCAAGCCATTTTATTGTTTTATTTACTAATAGATTATTGAGGTTATGTTTTCTAGTTTGACAAATCGCGTGTACGTTGACTCATAATGGTTGATACTTGAAATTGAAAAATATACATGGAATTAATATGATTGTCTTTATGTTTTTTTCAAGGTAAATCTCACAGTACAATTAGAGAAATTGTAAGGTGAAAAAAATTAAGGATTTTTTCTACACCTGGAGGAACACCAAAACAGTTGGCGGAAGAAAGAATTAGACGATTGTGATATGTGTGCAATTAGACAAAAAGTTCAACACTATTACGAAACAGGCAAGTTTTTTTTTTGTTAATGCCACTATCGCATACCACTGTAAAAAAGTATAATTTATATTTATTATTTTGCAGGTGCCTATTCTACGTAATATATTACATATAGTTTGAGGAGACGGGTTGTAATGGGAGCCGTAAACGTCTAAGAAAGATTTTTACATTGTTTAGATTTCATAAATAAGAAATGTAAAACTGACACATCAGTGTTAATGGAAAAAATCTATCATAGCACCGAAAAGGAATACAAGGGTGGTGTTATGTAACGTTTTTCTTTTTAAATAAAATCTAAAGGAGACGGGCATTTCTGGGCCAAATTGTAATAAGTAGAGATATAGTTTAAAAAAAAGGTTATATTTTTCTATTGGATTAATCTGAAAAATTAACTCAATTTACAATCTGGAAAATGAGAAATCAGAAAATGAAGTTAAGGTTACGAAGTATCCTTTTAGAATTAACTCAATTTACAATCTATTAACGTGACAGGGTGTTTACTATTTAAGAAAATGCCTTCACCAGATGATTAATTGAATTAAACTAATTAAATGTAATAGAATTGACGTACTGAACAGCTAAAACCGATTACGATCGACGATCTACATAATTAAAATAAATTGATCCACGTTTACCAATCGATTATTGTATTTTTAGTCTGTGCTAACTTTGACATGATGTGCATGACATGACATAGGCATGGGCGTTTTTGGTTTTGAGCGCTAACTGATATTTATCCGATTTCAGATTTCAAAATCGATTTCAAAATCCGTTTATAGAAATCTGATTTCCACAGCGCCAAGCCTCGCTCCAAGAAACCTTGAACCATAAACCAAAATACATCAACGTATAATCTGGAAATTGAAATACAGTAAAGATTATATTGATCGCATTATAATGTCCGTTAGATTTCCGAAAGCCGAAATCTAAATCACAAAATTCACGCTATCTTTTTACTCCGCTAAGTTACGTTTAGTTAGAAAGAGAGAAAGCGAATTTCTAACAAAATCCAGTTTGCGTTTGGATTTCGTTTGGTGATAAGATCCAGTGATTTTATTGTCGATTCGTTTGGTGGTAGATCGTTAGCATTTGGTTCGGCTAGGTAGATTTTTGAAATCCAATCTTCAAGTTTGAGAAATCGATACGAATCGATTTTTGTATGAAATCGGATTTTGAATTCGTTTTTGATATATCGGACCATGCCTACATAACACGTCAGTGTCACGTAAGCATGGTCAACTCACTTGTTTCGTATCGTTTGCGTTGCGTATACGTTTTGAGTGTGTTTCCTCTCATAGTTTTATTGATATTTTCCTCGACCCCTGCTTTCATTCTACGGACTTCTGATCTACCTCGTTGTACAACCTTTGCCTTGCTACCATACCGGACACTGAGAACCCTGCTTAAACGTTTGACTTGGACTTGTTATTATATTTTGGATTTCACGAACGGCCTACCGATTGAGAATTGAAACCATGGATCGTTGCATAAATTGTGGCATAGTGACTAATCGCTGTAATACAATAGGTCGTCGAGCTTTAGATGACGAAATGATTTTAGCAGTGATTCGTCAATGGCATGCACCACAATCTGTAAGTACTTACTCACTTCCTATTTATTAGTTCACCAACGTCTACCACGCTGGCTTGCAGTCTTTACAGCGTTTTCTTTCACCATTATACTACCAAAATAATAAACTATACATAGTTAAACATTTAAAAGGCCTATGAAGATACATTACGTTGAACTAAGTTATTACTGAACTGACATTTTTTTAAAGTGATCATGTTACACTTTACATCTTTCAGGTAAACTCCAGTGACCATGTTTGCCAAGCTTGCTGGATCTTGGCTCAAAGACCACCTCTTGGTGAACCTAGACAGCTTGGCCACCGTATTGTTTGTCTGCGATGTGGATGTATGGATACCAATCACACTTCAAAAATCAGGTTTTAAGTGTAGATTGTTACATAACCTCACTTTACGTAAATCTATTTTAACTCTGTTCTCAAATTGCCAAAACGTACAAAATTTTCAGTGATTGTTTTATAATATAGTACCTATCTATTGACACTACTTTGATCCTTTTACATCCAGGCCCAAAATTGTATGGAAGCGTATCCGTCTCCTTTTAGCGTGTTATTTCATTTTCATTGTCATGTGAATAGTGATAATGTTATGTACCCCACGTAGACATACTTGACGCTTTCATTAGTCAACTGTTCAAGTTTATTCGATATTGCCCGTACCTTTCGAATGCGACATGTTATAGGTACTCTCTGACTTCCTATTAGTTTCCGACAGTAAGCAGCTGTAAGTCGCCTTCTTGTCGACTTTAAAATGTAAGCATTAACAGGATTCGTTCAGTATCATTCATGTCCAATTTGATACAGGCATACCAACCATCGAATGGTTGTGAATACCCTAGATGGTGGCCGCAAATGCGATTGCTGAACATTATGTCTTGTGTATCGGGTTCAATCGGCAATCCCTGAGTGTTATTTAATTAATTTTTAAACTGAACAAGTTTGCACTATGTTATTATGATGGCACTTGCATCTCTTAGATAAAAGGTTATTCCAGCGAAATAATGCGCAATCTACTGAATACAATGAAAGTAAAAGACTGTGTGCCTATCAAGTCTTGAAATCTTGATTGATGAGAATTCCCGGGATCTCGTGTTTGTTGATTAAAACACCTAAGTATCTTATCACTTTTAGTCCTAGTATACAGGGTGGCCATACCTGCTAAGCAGGCGCCCTCATTTTTTCCAGACTCTTTTTTGCCAAGCTGTACTTACTTTAGCACAGTTAATAAATTCTCTGTTTCTTCGTAAGACATACTTTGGAGAGCATCATTGAGAGTTCTCTTACAATTTATGTAGTTCAGTGAATAAATTTGTGCTATAGAGTTTAATCTATTATAGAGAAGGGGGCCGAGGTATAGCTTGGCAAAAAAGAGTCTGTCGTGGTAACCATTGGAACTAAAATATTTTTTTGGTGGCCACACTGCTTTGTTTATCATCAACAAGTAGCTTAGCTGCCATTGTGTTATGTTCCTAGTTGTATTTTACTTATTTCTAATTAACTATCAATTATTAATGTTTTACAACATATAAAAAATGAATAAAACAATAAGGAGTAGTGGTGTGAGCTGTGATATACTAAGTTTTCGTAAGAAATTTGGCGGAATCTGAAGCGGAACAAATTTTGTCTCCGATTGACAATGTTTACGAAAGAACTGCCGACAAGACAGGTATTTATCCAAGAAATTTATCTTTTATTCAATGCCAGTCATTGTTTTTCCTTTCTAATACTAAAACTCAAACTTCTTCTAATATTAAAACTTAGTATTAACTAAGTTTTATCGGTATTATAAGTCTCAAGCCATTTTATTGTTTTATTTACTAATAGATTATTGAGGTTATGTTTTCTAGTTTGACAAATCGCGTGTACAGACGCCACCAGGTCAAGCTACCCGAAACTGTCAATTTTTCCCAATGAACCTTGAACCTAATGCTCTAGAAATAAAGTCGAAAATCTATCAAAGAAATCTGACAGATTGTAGTAGCTTGATGTGTTGGCGTCTGTACATTAACTCTTGATGTTTGATACTTGAAATTGAAAAATTTACCTTCATGGAATTAATATGATTGTCTATGTTTTTTCAAGGTAAATCTCACAGTACAATTAGAGAAATTGTTAATGAAGGTGAAAAAAATTAAGGATTTTTTCTACACCTGGAGGAACACCAAAACAGTTGGCGGAAGCAAGAATTAGACGATTTTGATCTGTGTGCAATTAGACAAAAATTTCAACACTATAACGAAACAGGCAAGTAATTTTTTTTTTTTTTTTTGTTAATGCCATCATCGCATACCACAGTAAAAAAAGTACAATTTATATTTATTATTTTTCAGGTGCCTATTCTACGTAATATATTACCTATAGTTTGAGGAGACGGGTTGTAATGGGAGCCGTAAACGTGTAAGAAAGATTTTTACACTATTTAGATTTCAGAAATAAGAAATGTAAAACTGACACATCAGTGTTAATGGAAAAAATCTATCATAGCACCGAAAAGGAATACACGAATGATGTTATGTCACGTTTTTCTTTTTAAATAAAATCTAAATTTTAGCGTGTTATTTAATTTTCATTGTCATGTGAATAGTGATAATGTTATGTACCCCACATAGACATATCTGACGCCTTCATTAGTCAACTGTTCAAGTTTATTCGATATTGCCCGTACCTTTTGAATGCGACATGTTATAGGTACTCTCTGACTTCCGATTAGTTTCCGACAGTAAGCAGCTGTAAGTCGCCTTCTTGTCGACTATAAACTGTCAATTATTATACTCTTTGCTGTCAGCATTAACAGGAATCGTTCAGTATCATTCATGTCAAATTTGATACAGGCTTACCAACCATCGAATGGTTGTGAATACCTTAGATGGTGGCCGCAAATATCGGGTTCAATCGGCAATCTCTGAGTGTAATTTAATTAATTTTTAAACTGAATAAGTTTTCATTATGTTATTATGATGGCACTCCTAGATAAAAGGTTATTCCAGCAAAATAATGCGCAATCTACTAAATACAATGAAAGTAAAAGCCTGTGTGCCTATCAAGTCTTGAAATCTTGACTGATGAGAATTTCCGGGATCTCGTGTTTGTGGATTAAAACAACTAGTATCTTATCACTTTTAGTCCTAGTATACAGGGTGGCCATACCTGCTAAGCAGGCGCCCTCATTTTTCCAGACTCTTTTTTGCCAAGCTGTACACATAAAATTTGGATATAAAAGCATGTTTTGTTCTGTTTTGTGGACAGACTATAATTCTTTACGTCTTTTATTAGTAAATTCAGTGCTGTAGGGTAGAGCTGCGTGTTGTTTTAATACAATGCCCATTATAAATAGCTGTCGAACTGTTAATACTTCACAAGATTTGTATAGTAGGTTAGTAGAGAAAAGAAAAGGGCGGAAAGTAGACACTTTGAGTATCGCTCTCTGAGCTCTCTCGATAGTTAATAACAATGTTTTACCCGCTCCACCCCATGTGGTAATACAGTAAGTTAATATCGATTGACATAGAGCAAAGTAAACTTGTCTAATTATTTTTGGGTCAGCAATATGGCGTAACTTTTTAAAAACAAATATCAACTTGCAAACTCTGCTATTTAAAGTTTCAATATGTTTTTTGAACAAAAGTGTTTTATCCATTACAGTCTTATTCATAAACGACTCTTAGATTTTAATCAATTGCTAAGCAACTGATTAGTGAAATTCTTATTCATAAACGCTATTTAGCGCTAAGTAGTCGCTAACCATTTGATTAAAAGCTGTCAAAATTAAACACCACTGGTAGCTTGTTAAGAGGATGCTAAGAGGCAAGATGGCGTATTTTATTTGAATCAGCTGATCGGTTCAATAGGATTATTGTGTGCTTCAAGGTTATTTTGTCCCTAATATCTAATTGTGCCTTATTAAATATTGATTTTAACGATATTACGGGATTTCGGAATAGTACAGGAGAATTAAATAGTTTTGAAACGCTACGCGCCGACGGGAAATAGACGGAGGAAGACCTACAGGGCTTGTTTACATCTGCGATGAGAATAATTCCATATTAGGTGCATATTCCTTATGCGAAGTAAACGTGATAAAGGATTTTTAGGGAAAGCTCAAACAGGAGGAGGCTCAGTAGGTTTTAGGCCCCTCACATTCTTTGACGCCAGTTCCAAGGCACAGAACTGAAGAAAAGCCATGTTGTGGCAGTCTTGCTTAAATAACATGAGACATTTCATAATCAACAATTCTATCTATCTAATATAACTAGCCTATATTGTCCCACTGCAGGGCAAAGGCCTCCCTCTCCCTTTTCCACACATTTCTGTCTTTTGCTAGTGTTGGCCAGCGCGTGAGATGGACAAGATCCATCAATAAGTATGTCATGCGCTCATACTATGTGGCTACAGAGGCGAGAAACAATCTGACCGCGTACCATGTTCAGATTCTCTCTCTTTTTCAGGCTCTTGAGCCAACTGTCAATGTTTCAACCCAACGACTATCGGATCAGGTGCGGGTCATCCAGCGTAATCATATGTTGGATGACACCATACTTAATCGCCTACGAAATGAAATGCAGAGTAGCCATGTTAGTTAGCCAAGCAACAATTACGTTTATTTTAATAAAGCTACATTTTTGTTATAAATTCGTATTTTTGATTTCCAATTATTCTTCCTCCTTATCATTTATAGGGGTGCTATTCTTTTCTCATGGCACTCTCATTCCTCATCTTATTCACGTAGCATGCTATGCGCCCTCGCCGTCTTTCCGAGGTTATATAGTATTGGTGCTTCGTCAAACTTTCAACTGTAAACAAGATTTTTTAATTTTATTAAAATACACTGAAACCCCAGTACATAAGCAATAGGAAGTAATATAGAATAGACACAAGTACCTATGTTTTTAAAAGAGTATATTCATGTAAACAAGCTTATGGGACATGCAAATACATAGCTATTATAGGCTACGGCTTTTTAACATTAATTTGGTCAGTTTAAGGATATAAAATCAGAAATAAATACCTGTATCCTCCAGCCATTAGAGCTAATTATATCGTATTGCTACCATCGCAAAAACAATGAAATAATTATGATTTATACATATTAAATTATTTTATTCAAATTGAAATATCCGATGACATTGTTGACTTTGGTCTGTCAAAGGCACCACAGATATAAATATCGTGGTTATGACAACTTTATACTTTTAATTCGGTTTTTTAGTCAACTATATTGATTATAATCTGTGCTGCACGCATAATTTCCCCTCTATTTCGTGTCGTAACTAATCATCTGCTAACTAGCGTTTATGAATAAAGAAAAGTTAATCATTACTTAAGGGCTAACCATTTGCTTAACTAAACAGTGGCTAATCAGTGATTAGCGAGATTTTTATGAATAAGGCTGTATAACACCAAGGTATTTTGTTGTATTTGCCATTTTGATGATAGGACAAACACATTGGTTATCTGTTGGCGTAGCGCAATAATGAGCATATATTGTCGAGGTAGGGCAAGTTGATTTTTGCTTGCGCATCGAAAACTTAATGTAATTTGTTTTGTCTGCATTTAGTGTGAGTGAATTATATTAAAGCCATTTATTAACAACATTAAATCCGTGTTGCGCAAATTTGTAGACATTGTTTTCTGAGTCAGCTGAGAATAGCAGGGCAGTATCGTCAGCATAAGAAAAAATTTGGCCGTGCTCTAAGTTTAGATTACAAAGATCGTTTATGTAAATCAAAAAAAGTGTTGGACCCAAAATACTTCCTTGGGGAATTCCGAAGGACGTGTTTTTTTGCTCATCACTGAGAACATTACCAATCCTTACACATTGGGTACGGTTTTCTAGATAGTTCTTAAATAGTTTCAGCTGGGTCCCTCTAATACCTATGGCTTCAAGCTTGCGCAACAGAACAGAAATAGAAACCGTGTCAAAAGCTTTCGCGAGGTCCAGGAAGATTCCTACTGCATGGTTACCATTATCAAGTTCTTTTGATAAATAGTCAGTCAGATGGTGTACGGCATCGTCTGTTGACATTTTTGGCCTAAATCCAAACTGCCGTTTCGATCAATTTAATTTATCCTCCAAGTATTTGTATAGCCTTTTATTAATAATTCTTTCTAATATTTTAGACATAGAAGGCAGAAGGAAATAGGTCTATAATTTGTTACTTGTTCTTTGTTGCCCGATTTATAAACAGGGACAACAACAGCCTTTTTTAGGCAGTCAGGAAAAATACCTGTAGATAAACATTTTTGGAAGATATATGTAAGTGGTGGTATCAAAATGTGCCTGAACTGTTTAATAATCTTATTTGGTATGTTATCCCAGCCTACTGCAGAGTCGTCTGTCAAACTCATAATTATCGTCTCTACCTCAACCTCGTCAGTGTCTAACAACGCAAAGGATGATAAAATAGTGCTACATGGAAATGGTGTGCTTGTTAGATATTGTGATTGGCCCCGAACTTTTTCAGCTAAACACTTTCCAACATTCACAAAGAAATTATTTGCAATGTTGGCAGATGTTAACTGTGATGAGTGTGCTTGTAATAAACCTGAAGATGACTGATTTTGTTTTGAGCTGTACGTTACACTTTTAATAAAATTCCAGATTTTTTTGCTATTCGTACCAGCCTTTTCAAGTGCAATTTTATCGTAGCTGCGTTTTACTTTTTTTAGGAGATCGTTACAAAAGTTACGATATCGTTATACGACTGTTGTAGAATTAAATTATCTGGGCTAGATTTAGTTTTCATATGCAGTTTATCTCTATGTTTCATACAACGCATGAGTCCTGCCGTGACCCATGGTTTTATGTTGCAGTTTTTGTTACTTAGCCGAGATTCGACAGTGTTTTTCTGAATTGCATGTTGCACATTTTTTATTAGGTACAATGTACAAAACTGCGGATCAGCGGAATCGTAGACTGGGTCAAAGTCGATATTGTGTAAGTCTTCTTCAAGTTTATTTACGTTTAAACGAGTAATCGTGCGAGTGACCACTTTAGGCAATTTACAATTTAAAATAAATAGGGAAGCACTGTGATCGGTTATTGTTGAATTAATTACAAGGGCAAGGGCAGGGAAATTCGATTTGAGTATTATATGGTCCAAGCAGGAGCCACTTTGATGAGTAGGAAGCGTGTGAGTGAGAAGCAAACCATGGAAGGCGCACAGGTTAAGGTATTCCTCAGCGGATGCGTCAGCACTTTCTGGACGAATGTTGATATTAATTCTCCAATCAAAATGGTATTCTTGAAAGATGATATATTCTGCAAGGCTTCGTTTAGAGAGACAGTGAAATTGCTTATATTTCTAAAAGAAGGGGATTGATATAGGCTCCGATTTTTAGCTTCAGGTCTTGTAGTTGTTGAGACAGATCAATTTGGTCCTCGAGTGTTTGGACGGTGGAGTGGGCCCGGACAGCTCTCATTTTTGAGGACTGGTACTGGACTGCCATCTGCGATGTTCCGTGACTAACTTTTCGGCATAGGGTACTTATCCGCAGTTTTTGCTCCATGTTCAATTTGCCCTCAGATGTAATAGAGCATACTTCATTGAGGCACTGTTCAATGGATGACATCCAGTTCTGGATTTCCGGCGTTGCTATCACTTCAATCCCGTCATCGACTCTTTGGCTGGGCGGTTTAGGGGGAGAAGTGGGTGCAGGCTCGGGTGCAGGTGCAGGTGCGGGCACGGGCACGGGTGTAGGAGGCGGGCTCCGAGCACTTCTGCCACCCCGGCTGAAGGGGCTGGTTGCCATTTAGATACAAGTTATTTAATTGTTAAAAACTTATACACATTTTCACATTAACCATTTACACATACCTAACATAATAACGTATTTTTGATTTCCAATTATTCTTCCTCCTTATCATTTATAGGGGTGCTATTCTTTTCACATGGCACTCTCATTCCTCATCTTATTCACGTAGCATGCTATGCGCCCTCGCCGTCTTTCCGAGGTTATATAGTATTGGTGCTTCGTCAAACTTTCAACTGTAAACAAGATTTTTTAATTTTATTAAAATACACTGAAACCCCAGTACATAAGCAATAGGAAGTAATATAGAATAGACACAAGTACCTATGTTTTTAAAAGAGTATATTCATGTAAACAAGCTTATGGGACATGCAAATACATAGCTATTATAGGCTACGGCTTTTTAACATTAATTTGGTCAGTTTAAGGATATAAAATCAGAAATAAATACCTGTATCCTCCAGCCATTAGAGCTAATTATATCGTATTGCTACCATCGCAAAAACAATGAAATAATTATGATTTATACATATTAAATTATTTTATTCAAATTGAAATATCCGATGACATTGTTGACTTTGGTCTGTCAAAGGCACCACAGATACAAATATCGTGGTTATGACAACTTTATACTTTTAATTCGGTTTTTTAGTCAACTATATTGATTATAATCTGTGCTGCACGCATAATTTCCCCTCTATTTCGTGTCGTAAATAATCATCTGTTAGCTAGCGCTTATGAATAAAGAAAAGTTAATCATTACTTAGGGGCTAACCATTTGCTTAACTAAACAGTGGCTAATCAGTGATTAGCGAGATTTTTATGAATAAGACTGAATATGCTTACGTATGGTACAGTTTGCGTTACTACCGGCTATTTGGTGAAAACTAGGTCACGATTCAGGAAGTAATTATTTATTTATTTTTAATAAATCATTGACACGTCTGGTCACAACGAAATTACAGATATGATGAACTGAATCATAAATGAGCTTAAGAAAAAAAAAAACATCTCCCACGCAAATTAATGTAAAAGGTTTGCGATATTAGGAAAGAAAGGATGGCCACCCTATTTGTTTATGGTTGGTTAGTTTCGGGGAATACCCTGAATTTGTTTTAGCTATTATGTAACAAAATTTAGGATGCAATGAAGTAATAAGTAAGTATTTGCTTTGGTGTAAACGACTACCGCAATAATCGTATTATACTGAGTGAATAGTTCGGGAAAATTCCAGTTATTATTTGTCAATTACGTTTCGGTTCGTACAGCATTTGTGTCAAAAGTTTTAGTTTCTGTGACAAAAACATGGGAAAACACGGGAAATATGTGAAACATTATCGCGACGAGTGGGTAAAAATACCAGCATTTAAAAGTAAGTAAAGCTAATGTTTTTGTTTACTTAGTGAGCTCTTCCCGGTGGGACAACCATTTTTTGATTTGTCCCAGCCTCAGACCAAATAAAAAACCAAGACATAGCGTTGTTAACAGTGAAGTAGGCCGGTTTCATAAACACGTGAGGTATATTTTAGTTGGAGTTTGGTGTGCGTGTGAACGTTTATGTACAGAGCGAAGTGTAGTTTTACGCATGCTTCATTGTGTTTTTCGCGCTATGTCTTGGTTTTTTATATGGTCTGAGTTTCCAGCCCGGTTAAGATGTAGTAGGCAGGCTGATCACCTACGCATACCTACAAAAATTGGGGAATTAGGCGTACTTTTTCCCGTAGGGGTATCCAGATACCACGGACCACTTGCTACGGTCTTGGCAAGTCTACTTCTTTCGGAACAAGCTTTCGCTCGCTTTCTACAACATGTCATGAAATATAATCACCAATCAATCCGCACTTGACCAGTGTATTACACTTAGCAGATATGTGAAAAAAAAAATTCCTTTACAGATTGGCTTACTCGAGCACCTGTTGAACTGACGGATAGCGGCAAAGGTGAGGCATTTTGTAAATTATGTGTCACACCTCTCCGTGCACACAAAACTGATTTGGAAAAGCACATGAAAACTAAAACACATAAAGATAAGGAATTGAGGGTTTCAAACAAGCAACCCAAGCTTGCATCATTTGGCTACTCTACAGCCAGTGACAGTTCCAAAGAAAAAAAAAAAATGGATATCAAAATTTCTGCTTATATCGCTGCTCATAGCTCCATACGCAGCATTGATCATCTGGCAGAAGTGTTAAAAACCTGTGGGATAGGAAGTCCTTTTGAAAACATTCAATTACATAGATCGAAATGTTCTGCCATTATAAAGAATGTCCTAGAACCAGCCATGCTTAAAGAACTTTTAGAAGAAGTTGGTAACAAAAGTTATTCTATAATACTGGATGAATCCACCGATGTGACAACAGAAAAGTACATGGCATATTGCATCCGATACTACAATTCAAAACTGGAAAAAATCGTTGTTGATTTTTTAGGCTTTCAAGAAGTGTTCGAAGCAACAGCTGATGCCCTTTAGAAGTCATTTAAGAGTTTTTTTTCTAAAATGGGTTTAAATCTTCAAAATCTATTTGCAATAGGAACTGATGGAGCAAGTAACCTTTGTGGAAAACACCATTCTCTTTTCACTCTTTTACAAGCAGACATACCCCATTTACAGCTATTGAAGTGTGTGTGCCACTCCCTTAGTTTATGTGCATCCAAAGCGTGCACTGAATTACCATCTTGCCTGGAATACTTACTTAGAGAAACCAGAAATTGGTTTGCCCACAGTCCACTGCGAATGAAAGTCTATCAAACCTTATTTGAAACTATTAACGATGGCAAAAAACCCTTGAAACTACCTCAGCTATCCGCAACTAGATGGTTGGCGTTTTATGCAGCTGTTAAAACCAACATTGATCAATGGCTTGAGCTAAAAACTCACTTTAATATGGTGAGATCATCGGAAGATAGATGTTACACAGCAAGGGAGCTTGCTGGCATGTATAATGATGACGAAAATGTATTATATTTGTTGTTTCTATCTCCCATATTACAAGAAGGAACAAAAGTAAATGTTATTTTTCAAGCAAGTGATGCAAATATCACAAAAATATACAGCGACCTCCGAATTCTTCTGGTTTCCACTGCAAGACGTGTTTTCAAACCAGTATTTCTGAGAAGTCGAAGTCCGTCTGAAAACGCCTCATTAACAATGCTACATGAGTCAGATATAGCAGCTGTAAGGCGAGCATTAGAAAAAGCCGATGCAATCTTTGAAAATTCATTGCTTCCGCTAGACTCAATCGACTTCGGTGAAAAATTTAATGATTTACTTTTTAAAAAGACTGTTTCAGCCAGCTAAGCCAAAGAAATCAAACAGCGATGCTCGATCTGCTTCCTCGTGCGATTGATAAAGGAATTAGTTGACAGGCTACCACTTAATGTGTCAGTGGTGGAGAAAATTGGATTCTTGTCACCAAGCCATGTGTGCCTCTCAACCAGCCGACCGAATATTAAAGATTTTCCATGGCAGTTAGGTGACCCTAATATTGATCGGGAAGCTGTTATGAACCAATGGCGTGTACTAAGTACGATGCGCATCGAGGAAATAATCGGTACAACTTCTCCCAATGATATTTTACATTTTTGGGTGCAGGTGTTGAAAATGCAGAATGCTGGAGGGAACCCCATGTTCAAAGATTTAGCAGAGTTTTCCTTACGCTGTCTTTCATTACCTTTGAGTAATGCCGTCGTTGAAAGAATTTTCAGCGTAATGGGAACGGTAAAAACAAAATTAAGAAACCGAATGCAACTACCCATGCTGATCGCCATTCTTAGAATTCGAACTCACATGAATGTCAGAAATATCTGCTGCAACAGCTTTCAACCAAGCAATCACATGGTTAGTTTACATGCTGGCAGAAAAATGTACGCATCCAATGAAGCTTGTGCAAGTACTAGCACAGCGGCTACAACATCTACCGCTGATGATGCTGACGGTGAAAGCCTTTCAGATGCCTTAGCATTGATAGCAAGAAAGAAAGAAGAAAGAAAATTTATTTGTCAAACATGCGTTTACATAAACTGACTAATCAGGCATGCAAGGTATTAGATTAATTTGTTGTGAGCGTCCATGTTTTGCCAATAACGGCGTACTGTAGGTATAAAAATTACATTTCATTTGCATTAACTTAGTCATTTTAAATTTCATTACAAAATACACAAGAAATAAATAGTAATTAATGTCAAGATATTAAAGTAAAAGTACATTATACTCAAAAATAAATTAAATTATGTCCAGTATGTCCAAAAGCCAATTGATTTAAAATTCGCATTATTGAATTGGAATTCTTAACCATATATATTTGAAGTCGGAATAGAAAAGTCCTTTTCATTCAAAAAATCTAAAACATTGTAATAGGTACACTTTATTAACTAAAAAAAATCTCAGCTTATTTTTAAAAAGTGACAAGGGCAGTTCTCTCCAACTTTTAGGCAATTTATTAAATATTCTAGGAGCCATACAGAAAACACTTTTGCGCATGAGGGCTGTTCTCGCAGTCTGAGAGCATATGAGCATATCCTACTGTTATCGCGCCTGTTACGTGGGACTACTTCATCTAGTCGTTTAAATCGGTGAGGATTTATTTTAACAAATACAGATACCTCTAAAATGTACAGACATGGCAAAGTAAGCATTTTATATTTTAGTAAGGCACGCAATTATCAGTAGGTTTCATTTTAAATATTGAACGGACGCATCTCTTTTGAGCCTTGAACACCATGTCTTTTTCTGTTGAGTTGACCCAAAAAATGACACCATAGCGTAGATGGGATTCTGTTAAACCATAGTAAGCTGTAAGTAATGCCTCCACACCTACTATAGACGACAATGTGTGCAGGGCATAGGCGCAGATTTACTGATTTTCTTGAATAAGATTTCGATATGTGTTTTCCAGTTCAGTTTTTTATCAATGTGGAGCCCTAAAAATTTTGTTTTATCTACCTCTTCTATAGGCTGGTCATCGTAGTGTATATTTAAATTACTTTTACTATTGATCCGTTGATTAAAATGTATTAATTTAGTTTTAGTTATATTAATTTTTAATTTATTGTCATAGCAGATGACGAAGCTGTGTGATATTAAACTGTCTTTGTTTCTTGTGTTTTTTAAAGTAGGTAAAAATAAATTGATTTAAACTACATTTTTGTTTTATTCATACTGATATTTTAGGCTACCGCTGACTGAAATTCGGCTACTTTAGGCTACTTAAGCTGTGAAAAACGGGCGACATCGGGTCCCGCGTTGTTGGCAACACTGCCATCCGCCATTGTCAATCATTGTCACTGGTGTTGTGTGTATATTAATAATCGCATTTATTTTTTAGCACATTGTGATAGCACTTAATAATCAAAACAATAGAAAGATAAATGCTGGTACTATATTGTAACTGATTTTATTAATTGAGTCAAATTAAGCCTCTGTAAAATATGGCTTTAGCCCTCCAAAGAAGAGCCAATGTAAGTATCTGAATGTTATATATGAAGATGCGCGCTTGGGTTTCAAGCGGATATTTTGCTTGACCTGCATGGGTAGCAATAAAATGAAAATCATTGTGATTTAGACGTAACATAAAATAAACTTTCGCTATAATATGTTAAGAGGCAAACAAAAACTTCTGTTCTGTGTAGGTATCATACTCCTCTATGCTTTAACGAAATGAATATGTTAGCTTATTATTTATGTATAAGTCCGAGAGGTGAAGAGTTAAATTAAATTTGAAAACAACTTAAACATTGTTTATTACAAAAAAAACACTTTATATAGTTTTTGCTCATTTGATTCTCCGTCAACAATAAAGATAACGTCAATAATCCCAGAAGTATTAAGGCAGAGGAATTCAGTCTTGGTCAGATCCTCTTACAGCACAGTTTGTTTTTTTAGATATGGATCATACAGATTATAACAGAGTGTAGCAGACAACATGCTCGAATAATGTAAATTGAGTGTCACACCCTGCCATTTTATATGAATCAGTAGTCAGGCTGGGGCCAGTCTTTCCATAGTTCTAGATATCAATTCACTTTAGCCACCCAAACCCAGTACTTCACCAGGGCATGTTCTTGGGTGCATTAGTATAGTGCAAGCATCAGTTGGTACCTCATTTGATTAAAGACATCTAATGGGTTACAGTGAGTTTGCTTTGGCCTCTCATATACCTCCAATCATATTTCTCCTGAAATGTCAGAAGATATATTATTAAGCCAATATACCAACATTTTCATTACTTTAATGGTCACAACTTATTAAAATTCCCAAATAGTCATACTTACTGAACAATTTTATTGTTTACCATTCTAGGTTCGACTACCACCTGAAGTAAACAGAATACTGTATGTGAGAAATTTGCCATACAAAATATCTGCTGAAGAAATGTATGACATTTTTGGAAAATATGGTGCAATCCGACAGATACGTGTGTAAGTACTATAAACAAATTATTTGATTAATTAAGTTTCTAGTGTAGTGTGGCTTCTACATCTTAGGACCGATAATTCATCCAATTGAGGTGTATGGTAGCTATGTAGTTTTACAAGCTAGTTAAACCATCCTGCATGCAAGCCAAGCCACAGCCAAAATACACTTCTCATCAAAATAAATCAAAACGTTACATGAAAAGTACTATTCGGTGTACCGCAATTCCAAATTTGAATTTAAATTTTCGAATTTTCATGCAATAAATGAATGTAAAGATGTTTTCATTGTGTAATCTGACCGACTTCATGGCCTCACAAACCAGAGGCTTACTCTTCAACCTAATTTTAATTCCAATCTAAAGCCAATACGATTCCAATGTTAATTTTGCAAACAAGTGATTCAGTACCCTTGAAAACAATAGTGTCAACAGTGAAACAATAACACCGCCTGATCTCCATTCCACTTAGTTCTCCAAAATGGAAACCCAATTTAAACACATTTTGGCCCTAACATCAAGAATACGAAACGTCAAAATTCCAATGTCAATCGATCAAAATTAAAATCAAGAGTAATCACCCTGTTAAAGTCCTAAAATTGATGGTAGCCACCATAGAGCGCGCCAATGGAGCAAAGTTCTTTTTCTGACGAGAGTAATATCATGCTGTATGGTTTTTTTTTGGATGGATAATCATCAAATGACTTTTCCCGCTCTGGGCGAAGCGGGAGGGTGTGTCAGACTTTAAAAAAAAAGCTGAATGATGCCCAATTTGGGTTCAGGAGTGGGCTGTCAACAGAGAGCGCAATCTTGTGTTAACACGTTCAGACCGGCGTGTACCACCGGTCGAGCACGGAGTATTTGCTGCCACGGCAAGGTGTACCACCGGTGGTACACACCGGTCTGAACGTGTTAAGCAAGCTATCGGGTACTACACGGGGAGGGCGACGCCGGTGTGCGTGTTTTATGGACCTATCCAGGGCCTTTGATAGGGTGTTATATGTATAACAAGCTGTGGGCCAAATTGGAAGTAGCAGGTGTGCCGGCTGAAGTGATCTCCGTGTTGCGCCATTGCTACACGTGTCAGAGGAACCAAGTGAGATGGGCTGGTGCGCTGTCTGATGCATATGGCATGGAGTGTGGCGTGCGGCAGGGGGGGATAACCTCGCCTCTGTTATTCAATCTTTACGTTAACGACCTAATTGGCGGGCTCAGCAGTACTCATGTGGGTTGTTTTATTGACGGAGTGAGCGTAAATAACATCAGTTATGCGGATGACATGGTACTGCTATGACCGTCAGTGGGGACGTAAGCTGCTGTCAATTTGTGAGGCGTACGCGGCAGAACATGGACTGAGGTATAACTCGAAGAAGAGCGAAGTGCTCATTTTCAAGAGTGGAAAGTGTAGCGGAGTACTGCCTCTAAGGTTATATCAGGGAAGATAAAGTATACGACTGCGGTACGATTTGAGACACTATATTTTTATAATATGCCACACAAATACAATTATGACTTAGGATTACTGAGATTAATTTAGATTGATCACAAAACATAGATTAGAGTAGATTACTTATTATATTGATAGAGATTGGGCAAGTCTTCTGTACTGCAGACCTTTTATTCAACAGGAAGTCACCACAGCGGTTTGTCGTCAGTCAAACATTGACACAGCGAGCAATGTTGCTATTATAAATAAATGTTGAGAATACCACATTTATTTAACAGAAAGCGTGGTCTAGTGCATGTTCCGCCTATTATGCTTAATGGTGCGGCTCTGTGTGTGGCGAGCAGTTTCAAGTATCTGAGCCATATTGTGACAGAAAACTTGGATGATGACGCGGACATGGAGAGGGAACGCAGAGCATTGGCAATCAAGGGTAATATGGTTTCGCGCAGGTTTGCTTGCTGCTCGAGGGCAGTGAAAATTACACTATTCAAGGCATTCTGCCAATCCTTACACTCGAGCAGTCTGTGGGTAATCTTTACTTGCCGGGCTGCTAGTGCTCTGCTTGTCCAATACAACAACATTTTCAGGATACTGATGCGGCTGCCTCGCTATTGTAGTGCGTCCGGAATGTTTGCTGAAGCGAGAACGGACGGGTTTCACGCGGTGATACGAAAGAATGTAGCCTCCTAGTTGCAGCGCGTGCGAGGCAGTAGCAAGCATCCTGCAGATGGTTGTATCTCGTGCGGATTGCCCTATCCAGAACAAGTGGATGCGTATTATGATGGGTGTTGACTAACATAGTGCATAAAATTTTACTAACCTATAATTATAATAATTTTATGTGTTTGAATTCTAACTTATATGCCTGTATTAATTGTATTTTTGTAATTTCTAACGTTATGGATTATTTTTTTTACCTGAAATAAATTGATTAATAATAATATAATAAAACCCACCCGTGTTCCTTCAGTTGCCCATATGCCAGGGCCACGGTAACCCTTTGAAACGAATCTCGCGACCCTGGCAGGCATCGGTCCTAGCAGACCCCTTCCGTATTGTTGCCATCTCTTTGAGCCACGTGGTGCCGTCGACCCGAGCCTGGTCCTCACCGGGCGGCGAGCTACCCATTGCTCGCCGCCCACAAGCTCGCGCCTACGGTGGCCGGGAGTCCGCTATCGACTCCCGACGCCTCCTCCTGTGGCGGCTAGGGACGTGAGGGCGCAGAGACTGCCACTCCCTCACGCGCCCCGCCTCCTCCTTCGCGAGCATTACTACTTCGCAGAAGGAGGTGACGGCTTGCCATGCCCTCTCGCTCCGTACCATGGCTTGCACCAGGGCCGGACGCGAGAGGTCGCCGCCGCCGATCGCCTCCACGAGGACACGGCGGTGCTCCGCCCAGGCAGGGCACACCTCCACCGTATGCTCCACCGTGTCCTCCAGACGATCCTAGCAATGGCGTTTCCTCTCGCTTAATTCTGGACAGGAACCCCCCGAAGCACCCATGCCCGGTGAGAACCTGCGTCAGGCGGAAGGTGAAGAGGGGACTTACCGCCGCAATTGTGGCGTGCCCAGCGCTGGGCTGCGACAATCGTACCCGCCATGTCGCCATGAGATCACACCGGAGCCCGGTCCGCCGTACCGCGATTTATCGCGGCAGCGGAGTTTCGCTCCGGCCTTTCGCCTTCTGGAGCCTCCGGGAGGAGGCGTTTGGACCCCCAGATTGGGCAGGAGCCGCTTCAAGGCAGCCCCAGCCTTCTCCAGTCTGGGAGCCAAACATCGGAAATGCTCGACGAAGTTCCAGCGGCTGTCGAGGACAAATCCCCTCCTACTGTGAGTTGGGAACCCGCAGGTATGCTGTATGGTAACGACGGAAGAAAGACGGTGTATCGAAGAGAGAGAGAGCGTTTTGTACAGTGCTGCATAGAAAAAAGAGTCGTGACTGTGGCTGCTCATGAATGGCATAGGTGCCGATGGAAAAACCGAACTTGTTATTGTATCTGGACCTCACTTACTGTCATTAGTGTGTCTGGAGCCTCATGTGGTACCCTACGCACATTTTACTGGCGAATAGTTCATACCGCAGGCATTGTTAATAATAGTAGTAGTAGTGTAGTTATGGCATTGTTGTTAGTTATAAGTTTTTGAATTAGTTTTATTGGTGTTCTATTTATTTTATTTTAATGAGAATTGTTCACTAACATAGTTTTGTAAGTATTACTAACCATAATATGAATCAGTGTTTGTTTTAAATAAATAATAATAATTGTAAATACCTGAGGGAAGTTGGTATTACGTTAATGCCCAGCAAGAAACCCGCATATGAATCCCTCAAAACACCTACTTATTGGATGAGTTGAAGAGACAAGTCAGAGCGAGAGATCCTGGTAAAACTCATGGCCAGCTAAAACAGCTAAACAACAAGAGTGGGATAACATCTCACAACTCAAAATTGTGATTTTCATCCGTTCCTTAAGGAACCTCATAAACGCAGTTATTAGAGCCCAAGGGGGAAATACAAGATACTGAATTAACTTTTTTTTGTTTGACGCGTTTTTTTCTAATATGTTACTAATTAAAGTCTTAAAGAGAAAAACATACTTGGTAAACAAAACCATGGCTAAAGGAATGGAATTTTAATTTGAAAAAATAATATTTGTTAAACAATACCATAAAATATTGGCAAATGACAGGCATTTTTTTTTTGTTTACTTTTAGAAAAATACATAAAATTCATACAAAACCAAACTTCAGAGGTCCCTCGTTTTTTTTAATGAGAAGTGCATATCTATTTATTTCCCAAATTTGCTCTTGACTTGAACATGTGACTCTATAATTTAATGTTTTTTTTTCTTTACAGAGGAAATACTCCAGAGACAAGAGGCACTGCTTTTATAGTATACGAAGATATATTTGATGCCAAAAATGCATGTGATCACCTGTCAGGCTTTAACGTTTGCAATAGATACCTAGTAGTATTGTACTACAGGTCAAACAAAGCCTTCAAAGGTATGGATATTGAGAAGAAACAGGAAGAGATAGATGCATTGAAAAAGAAATACGGTATTTCAAGCGAGGATCTCCGAAAATAAATACTATCCTAAAGTAAATATTTATTGTTTGATTTCGACTGCTCAATGCGTAACTGGAGATTTATCCGTTTTCGTGTAATAAATAGCCATGTGTTTTTATCAATTTTTTTTTGTAATCTACCTCCACAAAAATACACCCGTACAACCTGACGTCAATAAAAATAGGTATGCATAACGTTGTTCTATAAATCCTTTTTATAATTAGGGGGCATCCATAAATTACGTCCCACGAATTTCATGATTTTACACCCCCTCCCCCGTCCTTGTCACAGCTGGTCACATTTGTGAGACTCCCCCTTCCTAGTGTGACGTCACGAACTTTATAATTTTACATCTAGAAATAATTATTGAATTAAAACAGCAATTCCGAAAATTAAAAGTTTTTTTTTTTTTTTTTATAAAGTGAACATCAAATCAAACACTGCAAGAAATTAACAAAACAAAAAACGATTAATTATGTTAATTAAAGATCAAACTTAACCATCTTGAGGCCATATAGGTAGGCATGCATGGCATAGCAGCCACTTCCTTCTCGTTTGGGTTGTTAATGTCAGGAATATTCGTTGTGTCCACATCTTTCTCATCGAACCATACAGCATCGTCGTCATCATCCAAACAAAGAATTTCTCTGGCACAGCGAGCAGAAATTCTTTGAGGACGAATCTTCACGATGGGCAAAGTTTGTTGTTTTTTATGTATTTGCTTGTGTTGATTAGTGGCCTTTATGATGCAAAATAGGTATAGACCACAAATGCCACATGATTGCTTAAACAAGTATGCCTCGACACTGGGGCAAAAGTTATCATACGAATGTGTTTTACTTAACACTTAGATTAAAATTGATTTTGAAATGTGACGTCACGAAATTTAGGACCCCTCCCACCCCCGTAACATGTGACGTAATTTATGGATGGCCCCTTACTTGTACTGCCCACCAGAGACTAAAGAGCAGTAACAGCCCTTTTGTGATTTTTCGTTTTATTAGTGATTCTGAAAGCGGGTTTCTTAAGCTTTCTATTGAATTAACTTACTTATTTCTAAGACTATTAGAATGGTTTTTATTTAACAGTTTTCACTTACTGCAAACGAAAAAAATTAACAATTTGGCGTGATTTCCCAACTAAAATACAGTATAAATTATACTGCAGATTAAATTTTAAGGTTTCATAACTAAAATGCAGTAAGCAATATAATTTTACAGTTCTTTAGATAGTTTTATATTTCTGGAAAAAAATTAAAAAAAAAATTAATACGCAGTAAAATTTACCGCCATACAAGCTATTTTTACTGCAAATTAAGAAAATACAATTTATTGTCACGAACTCCCAACTAAAATGCAGTAAAATCAAAGCTTGTCGCATTTTAGTTGTGAATACTTAACATTCTTTTATCATTATAAACTGACTAACACGCAGTAAAATACAGCATTACTGCAGATTAGTTTGGATAGCATAATGACACAGATATGATTATTCCTAGCTAAAGTGCAGTTAATGTTTTAAATACTGCATTTTAATTGGGATCAAGTTTAACAAATTATAGTAAATTAAACTAATTTAAACGCAGTATCAAGCTGATACTGCATTTTAGTCGGTTTGAATAGATAAAACTTTATTTGTGAGACAGAGTGTGCAAAGGATTTACTGCTAGATTGCATGCGATTTGACTTAATTAATCAGTCGCTCCAGTGAACCGTGCCAGTGTGGACGTGCCCGTCGGCGTCGCTCGCACTGCTTACGTTTTTTTGGCGACAGGATTTGGCGGGTAAGATTACATAATTATATTACTTAAGTTTATTATGATTAATAAAACTTTTATAGTATTAAGACGTACTTTAAACAGATACTTTAACTAATAGGTTATTTTCTATCCTTACATAAAATGTTTCGTGTGTTGAATAACTATCATTTGTTTGTGTTTGGATGGTTTTCTATTTATGTATTATAAGTATTTATTGACTTTAAAAAGTAGTATCTATGTACCTATATCAATCAGTAGGCCAATTATTCTCGTAACTCGTAACTAATGGTAACCTATGGTTTGACTTTTAACGAACTGAGTTAGAATTGAGATTATATTTTGAATAGACTAAAAATAGATAGGGTAGGTATTCACCTAACCATACATTAATACAGTTCAGTGTCGCTATGATCTCATTCTAAATTCAAATTATTCTAGGTACCTGTCTACAATCTCATTGCAAACTTAACGGCCATACACTTGCGTCAAATTTATGTTTGGTTGATATACCCAATGATATTTTAATAAAATATCATTGGATATACCGTTTTGCCGTTTTAGCATTTTAATCAAGTTTCAGTCCATTTTCGATTTCAAAATAATTTAAAGCTTTAGTATAAATGTAAATTAAAATTAGTTTTAATGAACCAACTGTATAACTTTGTATAACGTGTAATAACGAAATAAACATTTTTTTTTTTTTTTGATTTGATTGATGTACCTATACTAGTCAGTAAGTACTTACCAATTCTCGTTTATCTTTCTGTGCAGGTTCATCAATATGAATGTGAGATCAAAACAAATTATGTCACTGCTAAGCAATTTGGAAAATGACGTCTTACCACCGGATAGAATGATATCGCAGCTACCTCATCACGATAACAATGACTCGCCTCCAAAAGCAATATTAAGGGATGTGCATAAAAACAACGACTCTGTCGTCCAAAATATTGATTTGAGCAAAATCTCTGAAGCAACACAACACCACTCCATAAATCTGCCAGAAGCTCACCAGGACAGCTTAATTAGTAATCTCGTGGATACAGCGACCTTTGATCTTTTATGTAATGAAACGCTGCCTTCAACATCATTCTGTGATTCATTCATAGAAGATTCAGATGATTCTGTAAAAGATAAAAACTATGTTCCTGAGCCATCTTCAACATCGTCGAGTTTAAGAGATTTAGATATCACAAACGATCCAGCAGAAATTCAGGTCAACAATGTCAATACCCAGCCAGCACAATTACCTGTTGTGAAAATACGGAATAAGTCATGTAGGAAACGTAAAAGTGAACTTCAATATGCCAAAAACATACAGAAATATCCGGTGCGAGAACCCTGTCAAAATTTATGTAAAAAACTATGTACTATACATTTTACTGAAGAAGATAGAAAAAAAATTAACAAATATTATTGGTCTTTGAATTGGGAACATCAAGGAATATTTATCAAAAATCTTGTGACGGAGGAGGCTTGCAAGAAAAGTACAAAGAATTTGAAACGACCACGAAACGTAACTTACAAGTACAGTTTAACAAAAAGAGATACAGAAGAACTATCGCATGAGGTATGCAAAGTATTTTTTTTGGGCACTTTAGGATATGACAAAAAAAATGACAGGCGTGTAAATTCTGTCCTGAAAAAGTCAATTTTAGAGCAAAAGGATAATAGGGATGGCCGTAATTTGACAAATTGTCATGCTATAGATCGTACTTTGATCACAGCTCATATTGGGTCCGATTGCGTTTCTACGGCGCACTTAAATAATGCCGAATAATAGACTTAAATTAGTCTAAAATTCGTACTAATATTATTGCTATTGCGTTTGTTAATTAATTATGTCCACAACACTATTTATGTCCAATTCGGACTTAAATTATGTCTACGCATGACTTTTGCTATTCCGTTTCTGACAATTTGACAGTTCGTTGGCTATAAATGAACTTATACGTCTAGGAAGTGTTATTCTTTAAGTTCGCACCTATTTAGTCCGTATTTGACAGTTCGTTGGCTATAAATGAACTTATACGTCTAGGAAGTGTTATTCTTTAAGTTCGCACCTATTTATACGTAAGCTAAGTTTCTTCAGAAAATAGTGTAAATGTTTCCTTATGGCTGGGCTATCATTCAAAGAAGACACAATGAGGAACGACAACGGTATGAGTACGAAATTTATGTTATAGAAACTTTGCTTTTCTTGTATACGGTATAAGCATAACATAACCTAACTTTTTTCGTTGTAGGGCTGCGAGAAGGATAGCGCATCGCCATATTCGGGACCATTCCAACCCTTTCGACGTGCCTGCAGAGGTTTTTACCAAATTATACAGGCTCTCCAAAAGAACTGCGCATTTTTTAGTGGAGTGTCTTCACCAGAATTTAAATCGACAAAGGCAGCACGGAATTCCTGTGTATATCAAAGTTTTGGCTTCACTCCATTTCTTTGGACATGGCGGCTACCAAACAACGGTTGGGCAGGGGCAGTATTTAGGTTTAAGTCAGCCATCTGTAAGCAAATGCTTACAAGAAGTTGCTGATGCAATTATAACTGTTTTATTGAACGGTATGGTGCTATTTCCAGAGACTGAAGAGGAAAGGGCAGAAAATAAACAGAGGTTTTTACAGATAGCTGGGTTTCCTTCAGTCTTGGGTTTGATAGACTGTAGTCAAATCTCTATTGTTCGCCCAAAAGACACAGCACTTGTGCCAGCGAGATTATTTTTTAATCGCAAAGGCTTTTATAGTCTTAATTGCCAATTTGTATGTAATGCAAAGATGGAAATTATTCATTTCAATGCCACTTTTCCTGGATCAACACATGATGCAGCGGTCTGGCAAGGGTCCAGTTTGAGCCAATTATTGGAAACCAATTATGTTAACGGAGTTTCAGCTGGTGAATGGCTTCTAGGAGACTCTGGATACGCCCAACTGCCTTGGCTGATGACCCCGTATGCTGATGCGGATGAAAATACACCTGAGGCTAGATATAATTTAGCGCATACCAAAACGAGGGTCCTTATTGAAAAATGTTTTCGAGTGATGAAAACAAGATTTAGATGCATTCATAAGCATAGGACCTTGCATTATGACCCCGTGAAGGCATCTAAAATAATAGCAGCTGTAGTTGTTCTCCATAACCTGGCAATTAAGAGAAATGAACCTTTACCAGATGAATTGGAACTCGAAGACAGATTGCGGCCAGCAGATGATCCTCCCAGGGATATGAATTTTTTAAATGTGGCACGAAATATTCGAAATAACATCACAAGACAATACTTTGCATGATGTGTTTTAATTAAAGATTTACATTAAAGAATTAAAAAACTTAATTTCGAAAATGCTATTTATTTTTATTGAATGCTTCTACGAACATGGTAGCGGCACGCATTATGCAATCGCCAAGATACCGAGCGGCCTCTATCTGCGCATTGGCGAGCGCCATCTGCGCTTGGGCTCCCTCCCTTAAAGCCGCTATCATGGCATCTTCTTGCGGGGTGGCTGAATCGGCTGGCGGCACAAGCGTACGGGGCGTTGCTCGACGCGAATTGCGGCGCTCGAGGCGCGGAGTGTTGCGCACCACGCCGTCCTCCAGTCTCTGTTCAGGGGTTGAGGCCACGATGTGTTCGCGACTGCAACTGACCGTCGCCAGATCCCTATTTGCCGCTGGCATCATCAACGCGTCTACCGCAATTCGACCAACGCGAGATGCTGTCGGTATTAATGACGCATCCGTCGCCATTGAAGTGACGACATTCGCCCCATCGTGACTCGCCGTCGGTGTCAAGGCGTCCACCATAGCCGCTTCCTTTGGTGGCTCTTCTTCAGTGTCTGAATGTATATCCTGCAACAATAAACTCATACAATTGTACCACTATGAAGTCAATTTCAGAATACCATTATGCATAAAACTCTTTAACATGACTTCAGTATTTATTACTCATACCATTAATAATGCGGTTATTCTATAATTACCAAAATTGACCATAACGCTTAGTGAAAACTACATCAAAATCTAATCAGTAGAATTCAAGTCATAATAAGGGCATTGTTTAAACTTATTTATAAAACTAACAAATCTTATTTATATGTATATAATAATGTTGTGAATAGGTAAAATATTCTCACAACTGTTACTGTGTCTAAAATCAACGTCTGCTTGGGCTTTGGCAGTTGAGTATCATCCAAAACCTGTATTGCCATAACACACTCACCATGACTATGTTTTGAGGGTCCGGAACCTCAACAACGGGCTGTGGAGTCCCTGGGACAATAATAATACCCTGTAAGAAAATTACGAGTCAAGGATCAAGGTTTTCCGTGCATATTATAAAAGGACATCTTTATAATATTAATGCTATGTAATGTATGTAGTTTCCAAAATTAACACAATTGTGATGATTGATGCAATCATGAAAAAATAAGTAAATTTTCTAATATAGAGCTTACAAAAACGAATGCCAATAACTTACAGCTTCCACAGCTCCAGGCAATCCATATATAGTTGATGTCCCCTCTATATTTATTGTTTTTTTTTCTAATTCTGTCAAGCAGATATCTGCTGGAGGACCACCTCCAGTCCTTTGCATAGATGCACGCTGTGTGCGCATCTTAGCCTTCGCCCTGCGTGCTAATAACTTGTATGTCTGGAAAATTTAGATTATACATTTAACAACAACTAATATCCAAGTGGGTAAAGTAGGTTGGTTATGATTTAAATTTTAAAAGTTCACTGATATTTTTAGTACAAAATTAGGACAATTTAATGTATGAAGCACCACTAACTAACCTCTAACCAATCTTTCTGTGTCATACGAACACCTCCCATTCCATTGAGGGCTTCTGTCAGTTCAGTCCACAATCTTTTGGTAGCCGGCAACTGAGAATTTCCTGTTGATAAATAAAGACAAATGAAGTATAGATAAGTATAAAACATCATGTTTTATTGAATGCCAATTATTTATATTATATGTTATGTTATAATTTAACGTGAATAAATGATTGTGAATGTAATAACAAGCGTTGTAATGCGATATGACTACCAAACTGAATTTACACAGGAATGCTTGTAGATAGGTTATGTTAGAGTGCAATATATGATTATGATCAAATTTAAAATGAACTTGCTATTCTGTAAATAGATGGATGGATGAGTAGGGTAAATCGATAGATTATAATATAATAATTTACACTATTAAAACTAAAATTCACATGAAATATTTTGTGAACATACCGTTAACCATTTCCGGACTCCTCATCAAGAAGTTTAATAAATATTGTTGCTGTTCTTTCTTCATTCTTGGCTTCTTTGTATCCATATTTATTAAAATTTTAATAATTCTTCCGAAAACTCACACAAAAAATAACCACGACAGACTTGACAACTTGACAGACTTTTTTTTTTTTTTTTTATTATTTTATTCATGACCATAGATACAAGTCTGACTTGACAGACTTTTTTTTTTTTTTTTTTTTTTTTAATTTATTCCTGACCATGGATACATGTCCTTCAGTCGTAATCATTAAACATACTACTCTTATTCTCAGCTAAGTACATCCCGAAACAATTAAATTTTTTCTACAGTATTCAGTAAATATCTAAATAATGAATTGAAATAAACTGTGTTGGAAAGTAATTCCTGAACGTGGCGGGGAACACATAAAAGAGTTTTGTTCTGCTATATCACTAATTTCACTGACAAGTAACAGTCTTTGCATGTCGAACGATTCACAGTCTAACGTGTTTTATATCCGCATTTTCTTCAGAATAATAGGTACATTTGCTTTCACTGATGAATCTTAGCTTCAATGTCTTCAGTAATTACTTTAAAATATGTATTTATGTTTTTGTTGTATTCTCTTCCGTTTCATCTTCACATTCTTCATCTTCAAAGTTTTCGTGTGATTCGTTCTCAATTAGTAGCAAATCATAGAAGATCTCGTCGTGGAATAAAGCAGCTGTTTCAATGTTAACATTTTCGTAGAAATCTGAACTGTTAACATCAATTTCTTCAACATTATTTGATTTTTCATCCATATCTTGAATTATATTAATAAATATAAAATTATTGAAAACTTTTTGTATCTTTCCCGCCAATCACCATTTTCCTTCTCCTTGACAGACTAGCGGTGTGGTGTTGCCATTTGCGGCGGCAAACGAACGTAATTATGTCCATTTCCATAGACGTAGAATTAAGTTCAAATTTAGTGACGTGAACTTATTTTAACAGAAACGTAATAGCTTTAGGTTAAGGACATGGACATATTTAGTAAAATTTTAGTCTGTCATTATTTAGGTTCGGAGAGAAACGCAATCGGACCCATTGAATCGTTCAATCCATGTGTGCATCATTATAGACGAGTGCATGCACCCAATAAGAGATACTTGCCCAGTGACCTTACAATTGTTGATATGTATGGAAACTTCCAAGAGAAGTACCCCGAATTCAAATGCAGTCTTGAAACTTACAGAGATCACTTGACAAACAAAATGAACATTTCTTTTGCTAAGCTCGGCCATGAACAATGCGAGACATGTGAAACCTTCAACCTCCATAACCTTGATCATGTAAAAGAACCGTGTACTGATTGCCAAATTTGTAAGACCTACGCTCATCATAAAATTAAGTATACACTAGCCCGAGAGATGTACGATGCAGATACAAAGGCTAATAGTCAGCGTAATACTGTAATTGTTTCTGTGGACCTCCAAAAAGTAATAATGTTACCTCGCATTGATACCTTTAAAGCAGCTCTGTTTTGCCCCAGGCTTGTGGCGTACAATGAAACCTTTGTACCTCTAGGAAACTTCAAGAAAGGTCACGTATTTGCAGCAGTTTGGCATGAAGGAGTGGCAGGGAGAAAGCAAGAAGACATCACTAGTACATTTAAAGCATTCTTACTAAATAATCGTGATGCAGAGCACATCGTTTTATGGCTTGATACACAAAATAAAAACTGGTGTTTTTTTACTTTCTTGATAAGTATAATTAACAACTTAGAGATTTCTGCCACAACAATTGAACTCAAGTTTTTTGAACCGGGCCATACTTTTATGTCCGCCGATTCCTTCCACCATTTTGTAGAGCAGTCGATGGACAAAAAGGGTAAGCTGTACGATTATCAAGACTTTTTAGAAGCTGTTGAAACATCATTGAAATCGGGGAAGGTAGAAGTCAAAAGTATGGAAATAATAGATTTTGTTAATTTTAAATCTCATATTTCACATAAAAAAAAACAAAGATATAGATGGAAACCGGGTATACATCAAAGATATTGTACATCTTATGGTAAAAAGGGGAAGTCATAGTTTCTTTTACAAAAAGAACTTTGATGATATAGAATTCAAAGAACTATATTGTCTCAAATCAAAGAACTTGCCTAATTTTACTGTAAAAACTGTTCCTAAAGGCATTGATAGGGAAAGGAAGCGAAACATCTTAAACGTATTAGGGCCGCTTATTCCACCAAATAGATTAATCTTCTGGAAAAATCTTTCTGTTGGTTCTACGTCACAAGAACCAGAAGAATTTAATTTTGATATTGATGAATAATCTTAAACTGTTAATGTGTTTTGAATTTATTTTTAATAGTCTGTATTTTTTATCTTCAAATTCTAAGAAACAATGTGCCTTAAAGTTAACTTAAGACTGATTATTAATAAGTACAACAAAAGAACTAAGTAAATATTTTTCTGATCTGTTTTGATAATTGTATGATACATACATTTTTATTATTTTAAATCTAGTAGTAAGAATAATAAGAGGCTTCAAAAGCTAAACTAAACCAATGTTATTTTTAAAGCGCGTTAATATACTGTTAAAAATTACTTTTAGAAACTAATTATGTACCTACCTAATAACCAAGGCTTGTAATGCTTTGTGTGTGATGATTGTTTTACTTTAATGTTGATCTCAAGATTATGTCTAGTAGTAAGAATAATAAGAGGCTTCAAAAGCTAAACTAAACCAATGTTATTTTAAAGCGCGTTATACTGTTAAAAATTACTTTTAGAAACTAATTATGTACCTACCTAAGACTTACCAAGGCTTGTAATGCTTTGTGTGTGATGATTGTTTTACTGTGTTATAGGTTTAAGGTTCAAATTTGCTTGTGGGGAGTTCTGGGTAATAGAAATACGTGGTTTCTTTATGCTGATTTATTTGCGACTAATCTGTAAACGATAGTTCTTATTGCTATTAGGGCGACGCACACATGCATTCGTACTTACTTAACTCTTTCACACATACATACGATTCTATCTCAACATACCGCCCACCAAAGGGTCTATTCACCCTTTCACAATAGATAGTATAGATAAAAAATCAAATGGTAATTACAATTACTCGTACAACAAAATATAGGTAGGTTAATTTAACAGTTACATTACATAATTAGTTTACATACAAAATCAAGGTTCAATTTCTATTGGTAAATAACATAACTTATTAAATGACCTTTGCACTACACTATCACCACTTTTCACAGAGTATACCCGTGTGACACCGTCAGTACCGGGTGTTTCTTAACAATACGTCCCATCATCCATTTACCCGGAGGTTAATTGTCTGATTCTATTAGAACAATGTGTCCTAGGTCAAGCTCTTTGACCTTGTGATGCCATTTCGAACGTTGTTGCATTCGTCAATAACCTTTGCTGATGCTGCCATCTTGATAAATGACTCATCGGGACATCTCGGAGGTCTGGTGTCGGCACAGTGATGGGTGTTTCACCGATAAGGAAATGACCAGGGGTTAGTGGTTGCAGGTGATCTCTGTCCGTGTCATCTATTATAGTTAGCGGCCGTGAATTTAGGCAAGCCTCAATTTGACATAACAACGTACTCATCTCTTCGTAGGTCATATGGTTGGTCATGATCCGTTTTAGGTGATGTTTCATCGCTTTCACACCAGCTTCCCAAAGTCCACCCATGTGAGGGCTATAGGCTGGGATAAAATGCCACTTTGTTCCGTCTACTGCTAACTTTTCAGCGATTGGGCCCTCGAATTGTAATTTGGCTTCAGTCCAATCTGCGACCAGTTGTCTGTTTGCACCGACGAAGTTGCGTCCTTGGTCGCTCCATATCTGAGCGCATCTTCCACGTCTTGCTACAAACCTTCGGAAAGCTGCAATGAAGGCATCTGACGTGAGATCTCCCACCAATTCCAAGTGAATCGCCTTTGTCGACATACAGACAAAGACAGCGATGTATGCCTTGTGTGTTTTTGCTCCCCTGCCTCTCGACATCAAGACCTGATATGGGCCTGCAAAGTCAATACCTGCGTTCCAGAAAGGCTTCGCAGGTGTTACTCGAACTCTAGGTAAGTCTCCCATTTGCTGTGACTTTGCCGTAGCATTTAATTTAGCGCAAATTAGACATTTTCTGATCTTCGCTTTGACTAATGTCCTTGCTTTCAGTATCCAGTATCTAGTTCGTAGAAAGCAGAGCATTACTTGAACTCCACCGTACAGCGTTTGACGGTGAGCATCGGTGACGAGGAGAGTGGTAAGATTGTTGTCGCGATCAAGAATAATCGGATGTTTGCCATCTTCATTTAGGTCAGAGTGACGCAGTCTTCCGCCCACCCTGAGGAGGCCATTATCATCAAGGTAAGGTTTTAAATTATTTAGTTTACTCTTTCTTTTAATTTGTAATTTTGATTTCAGGTGCTGTATTTCTTCTTCAAAGTCATTCTTCTGGGCTATTCTTAAGCAAGTTTTCAACGCATCATCTAATGCCTCCGTGTTCACAGGTAAGTCTTTGTCTTCTAATTTTCTTCCCCTTAAGAATCTTTTGCAGTACACTATTACCTTAAGTAGCTCTTGTAATGTATCACAATCTTGAAATTTTGTAGTTATACTTTTCTCATTGTCGATTGTTAGGTTAACTTGTATTGTTTCTTTTCTTTCTAGGTCTGTCATCATCGCGTTTGGTCTATTGTATTGGATTTCTCCTTCTCTTAGCCAATCTGGGCCCCTCCACCATAGTTCGTCGTCTTTTAGGTCAAGCAAGGATGTTCCACGTGAAGCAGTATCAGCTGGGTTTTCTGGTGATTTGACATGATACCAATTATGATTTCCGATATTGTCTAGTATTTCAATTACTCTGTTTCTAACGTACGTGTTCCATCTAGCAGGATCACCGAATAGCCAGGAAAGTACAATAGTAGAATCAGTCCATGCAAATATCTGACAGGTTGGTATATTCATAGCTTCCTTTATCTGCTTCAAGAGTCCAGCAAGCAGTACAGCTCCACTCAGCTCTAGACGAGGTAAGGATTGGGGTTTAGTCGGTGCTACCTTCGTTTTAGCAGCGATGATTGAGGTCTTTACGGTACCCATGGATGTCCGTACTCTTAGATAGGCTACTGCAGCGTAAGCTTTCGTGGACGCATCACAGAAGCCGTGGACACTGGTGTTAGACCTGTTAGTTTCAGTAGTGTGTAGCCATCTGTCTATCTCTATACAGGGTAAGTATAGATGAAATGATTCTCGTAAATTATTCCACTCTGTGGCTATGGTTTCCTCTACTTCTTCATCCCATGGTATTCCTTGGAGCCATAATCTTTGAATCAGAAGTTTTGCCGGCAGAATAGATGGAGCCAGCCAGCCTAGTGGATCAAATAATCTTTGTAGTTCGGCCAAAATCGTTCTCTTCGTAGTGGGGTTTGACGTACCAGGTAAGTTTGGGCTGTATTGAAAACGATCATTACCCATGTTCCAGTGTAATCCTAAAGCTCGTGTTATACCATCTAAGGTTAGGTTCAATTTTACATGAGAGCTTCTTTCGGATTCTTTGAATTCTTTCAGAAAATCAGCGTCATTGGAACACCACTTCTTTAATTGGAACCCGCCTTTCTTGAGTATGGCGTCTATTTCCTTGGCCACCTTCAATGCGTCTGTTACATTGTCTTTACCCGACATCATGTCATCCATGAAGTAATCGCGTCTTATTATTTCCGCAGCTTCAGGATAGTTTCGTCCTTCATCTTTGGCTACTTGATGCAAAGTCCTTACTGCCAAGTAAGGAGCAGAAGCAGTTCCGAACGTGACTCTGGTAAGACGGTAGTCTTTGACAGGTTCTTGATCATCCTTTCTCCACAGTATTCGTTGCAGATCTCGGTCTTCTTCTTTAACAAGGATTTGCAGGTACATTTTTTGAATATCGGCCACGAAACAAACTTTCTTCATCCGCCATCGCATGATCAGACTTCTCATGTCGTCTTGTAACTGTGGTCCAACCATCAGTTCATCATTGAGTGATACATTATTGGTTCCCTTTTGAGATGCGTTAAAAACAGTTCTTAACTTGGTTGTCTCCTTTTCTTCTTTAATTACAGCGTGATGAGGTAAATACACAGAAGGATTCGTTATTTCTTGTTCTGGTACTTCTTCCATGTAATTTGATTCATATTCTTTCATGACTGAAACATAGTCGTTTTTGAGTTTTAGGTTATTTTTGAATCTTTGTTCCAATTGATATAGTCTCTTTAACGCTATTGCTCTTGTATTTCCTTCTTTAGATAGTAGCATGTTTGATTTCTTTGGTAAGGTTACTGTATACCGTCCCTCTTTATTTCTCGTGGTTGTGGTCTCATAGATTTCCTCGCACCTTCGTTCTTCAGCAGTGGGTTGTTTTTGGTCATATGGGTCTTGTTCCCACATTCGTTTCAGCATATCATTCATATCAAGATTGAGGTGCATGACGATAATCTCCCTTTCTGGTAAGTTGTGTTCCACGTTCCCAAATAGAATCCAACCCAGGGTGGTGTTTTGAGCGCATGGTGTTCCTGGGGGACCTTTGATAACTTCACCCTTCATGATTTGGGCACATACGTCAACACCCAGTAATAAATCTACTCGTCCTGATTTACTGAAGCTTGGATCCGCCAGAGAGAGTCCTTGCAGGTGCGGCCAGGTGTTGGTGGAGATGGTTCGTGACGGTAATTCGGTAGTGAGTCGCGTAGACATGATGTATGTTTTGACCTTGAGGTTGAAACAAGCGTCGTGCCTGGATAGTAGTTCGATTTCTGCAGCATGTTTGACGTTTGTTTTGGTTGAGCCGACGCCAGTGATGGTGCCGTTGACAGGCGTTCTCTTCACTCGTAAAATCTGGGCCGCTCTTTCGCTCATGAACGTTGCTTGGGAGCCGTGGTCAATCAAAGCACGGAGCACTGTCACTTGTCCCGATTCAGGTTTTCTTACTGGTACAAGGGCTGTGGCCAGTAAGGCGGTGGACAAATTAGCAGCGACATGCGATGAAAGTGTAACGTTGGTTTCGGCTGGTCTTGCAGAATCTTGATTGGTTTCAACCTTGTCTTGTTGGTTCTTGTTGTCTGGTTGATTTGGTGACGTCACCGGCGTGGATTGATGCGTGAGCGTGTGATGACGTTTGTGACATTTTCGGCAGGACATCTTCAGGCGACATTTATAAGCGGAGTGTCCCGGGACCAGACAATTGTAGCATAGTTTGTGTTCTTTTACGTACTCACACCTCTCTACTGGATTCAGTTTTATGAACTCTTCACAATGGCATAATGTGTGATCCTTTTCGCACATAGCGCAGCATCTCGGTTTTGATGAGGTAGTACTTGACGTGGACACGTGAACAGCGTATTCTTTTCCTCTAGGTGTTGGCTTTTCTTTAGTCGAAGGCGTGATAAGCTCGAGCGTGCGGAACTTTGAATGTAGGAACTTGCTCAATGCATCCCATTTAGGTAACACGTCGTCAGTGTCATCATACGCCACTTCTTCCCATTCACGATGCGTCTCTGGGTCCAATTTATGAACGACTAAGAATACAATGAGTGAGTGGGTGAGAGGATCCCATGAGCTGGTTGACAGTTTCAGGTTCATCAGTGCGTTCAGACATTCAGTAGTCGTATCCAATATCGATTTGATGTTACTTGCTGTTTGCGACGTTATCTTCTTTTGTGTAAACAATCTTTTCAATATGGAGTTGGCAATAATGCGTTTGTTACCAAAACGTGCCTTAAGCATACTAAACGCGTCGTCGTAGTTAACCTCTGTAACTTGCACGTGCTTCAATAGCGACAGAGCTTCTCCCGTTAGACTGCTTTTTAAATAATGCAACTTTTGTACTTTACTCAATGTTGGATTATCGTGCACTAATGATATATATAGATCTTGATAAGCGGGCCACTCATCGTAAATACCTGAGAAAGTTGGTAGTTGAATCCTCGGTAATTTGACTTGTACTTCCATAAAACCACTGTTGTTATGGTCAGCTTGCATAGAAACCGGCGACGACTTGTTGTATGAACTCAATAAATCACTAAGATCGGCTAGTAAACAAGTATATAAGTCTTCCTGCACAAAGTAATCTTCATTAACAAAATATGGAATGTCTTGTCGATTTACTTTAGGAACGCATTTCACTAGTTCTATATGTGCACTTTTATACGTAGACCAATATTCTTCAATGTTTTTAATGCGAGTTTCGATATATCCTTTTGTTAAGCGTTGTTTCGGACATTTCTTGAGATTTGATTGGGTTTTTCCTAACAACATAGCTGTATCTTCTAACACATTTAACAATTTTTCCATTGAATTTGCCATATTTGTTGAAATAAGCCTTCTTTTCGTTATAAAACAGAACGTTTCTATGTATCTTCGTAGTTAAAAATCTTGTTTTTGATCACCTTCACTATTCACTAATGAGTTTGTTTTGCACGTATATTTTTTGTGATAAATTATTTCTTTTGTTCCTCGCTCGCCGCTCGATCCTTCCTTTTGTATTGCGCTCAGTGCGTAAAACGTCGTAAGTCGAACAGATATCCGGCTCGATGTCGACCAAAATGTTATAGGTTTAAGGTTCAAATTTGCTTGTGGGGAGTTCTGGGTAATAGAAATACGTGGTTTCTTTATGCTGATTTATTTGCGACTAATCTGTAAACGATAGTTCTTATTGCTATTAGGGCGACGCACACATGCATACGTACTTACTTAACTCTTTCACACATACATACGATTCTATCTCAACATACTGTAATGTTGATCTCAAGTTTATGTCCACCTTTATAATACTCACCTACATTTACTATCTATATTTTATTGTTAAACATAAAGATACATTATGTTATATATCGTCGGTGCGCCTGCTAAAACCGTTATGTGCATTTTTTTGTTTTTTCTTTTATTCGCTAGATGTCCTTGAAATCGAATTGCGCATCGATTACAAAAACAAGTATGTGTTATTTCCGCCTAGAAATCGATTTGACAAAATCTATATGTGCACCTTATTGTCATTTCTGGCAATGAAAAATTGATTAAGTGTTCACATCAAACTCTTTTAATCATCTGTTGCACATGTCAGAATTGACATTGCACATAGATAGTTTGTCAGTTTGAATTTCAACAGTTTGTGTTTTAAACTTTAACGTTTAACTTTGCAAAAACGTAAAAAACTTATTAAACTAAATAAAACAAGGCTCAGGTGAGTAAATTTTGTACAATAATATAGCTGTTTTCTTGGTTTTATGGAAAATTAGGCGTATATAATCGGTTATATTCCAATATTATGGCTGTTCCTACTTTTTTTTTTCAGGATGGGAAATCATCAAATGACTTGTGTCAGACTTTTACTGACTAAAACCCACCCGTGTTCCATCAGTTGCCCATGTGCCAGGGTCACGGTATCTCTTTCGAACAATCACGCAACCCCGGCAGGCATCGGTCCTAGTAGACCCCTACACTGCTGCTGACATCTCTTTGAGGCGCGCGTGGAACACTACGCGCCGTCGACCCGAGCCTGGTCCTTATCGGGCGGCGAGCTACCCATTGCTCGCCACCCGCAAGCTCGCGCCTACGGTGGCCGGGAGTCCGCTATCGACTCCCGACGCCCGGGGCGTCTCCTCCTGCGGCGGCTAGGGACGTGAGGGTGCAGAGACTGCCACTCCCTCACGCGCCCCGCCTCCTCCTTCGCGAGCATTACTGCTTCGCAGAAGGAGGTGAAGCTGTTCCTACTTAACCTAAAAATTAGTTTCATTGTTGTTATTGAAGACTTGTTTTCAGTCGTGGTTTGTTGTTGCAATTGTGTAAAGGTACCGTGATGCTTGGGACATGAATATTGAAAGCTTGGGTGGTAATAACCTACTAAATTAGATTTAAACATGACTTGTGTTGATTTAATGTTTTTTTTTCATTCTCTTTGCATGTACATAATATCTAAAGCTTATAATATTTCTGACTGTTGTAAAATAATGGCATCCCATAGTAATTGGCGAGGGAGACTTCTCGTTGACATGAGCACAGGAAACATTGCTCCAGAGACCTCTGAACAAGGTGCATCAGATCCTGTAATATCTACTAGCTATGATCCAACAGCAGCACTTCAGTTACATCATGAGGAACCGCCCGAGCCCTCTGCTAGAGAGTTTGTAGAAAATTGCGATGAGATCATGACTACATCTGCCTCGGTCAATTGCTTGGATATGATCACACCACCTCTCAATTTTGTTGCTAACCCTGTTAATTACGCAGATTAGGATTATGCAATCCTACGAGATTATTGCCACAGGATTTATTGAGAATGAGAAAGCATGCACTGTTACCTCAACCGTACGCCATGAGTCCGAGTTCAACTTGCAGCCGTTGCCGATGGTGACCGCCGAATCAGGGCATACGGATAAGGCAATAGTTGGCCAAACGGGTTCGTACTTAGATGAAGTTACTGGAGTATTCGTTAGCAAAAATACGGGGGATTTTGGGACTGAACACTTCATTTAAGATGAACAAACTAGACAATTGATAGAAATTGACGAGGAAACCAGGAGACCAGAAGAAAACCACTATGATTTCAATATTAATGAAATACATGACAACGAAAGAAACAGGGACTTTAATAAGAAGCAAAGAGTTAAAGGAAAGCCTTACATGGGAAGAAAAATAGAAGTTGATAATGAAAATTCTAAGACGCTCAGCTTTATTGCGAAAAGCCAGAGAGATATGAAGACTAAAACTTGTACCCATAGCGCTACTGAAGCAAAGTCATATAGGAATTTTTTGCGTGGAACTTTAAGTGAAGAACAAAGAGAAGCTATTTTTCGATATTACTGGAGCTTCGATACGTGGGATGCTAAAAAGGCTTACCTTAAAAACTTGATTCGACTTCGTCCTATTAAAAGAAGACGCAAAACTACGCAATCTCGAAACCCTGTTAATTTGTTGATCTTAAAGTCTTGATGACATTGTTCCTAACTAATTATAAGCATACTTTTAAAAGAATACTGTGATTTATTAAAGCTCAAAAAACAGTTATGTTACATTAGAATAATTAAGATTTTATTGCGTGTAAGCCATAATAAAGTTTTTTCAATACTTATTTACTTCGTATTTTATTTAGTTCAAAGGTACTTAGAGGGGGTGGGGATAAATCTTTTCAAACCTTGTTAGTGTTACTCATTAGACTAAAGGCGCTCCCTCACCGGGAGCATTCGCGTGTAATGTAACAATAACGGGTGTAAGGGACAGCCCTCCACAAACTGATGGGGTGGATTCAGTATATCATACTAAGATGACCAGTAAAAGAAATTATTTGAGGACCGTTATGGGAATCCAATAAACCTGATTTGTTTTATTTTCTCACACGCAATGTATCTCGGATCAATTCGGAAAGCCGCCTTTGTGCAATCGCCGACGAAGAGTTCGATGAACTCTGCAGTGCTATTCTGTAACCATCTCACCGGGTGAAGTGAGCGTGGAGTGAGCTATCAGTGTCATTCCACCTGATGCTAGGGATGACCAACTATCATATTTACAATCATAATCGAGATTTAGATACCTAATGTTCTTATGCTAATTATATTGATTATTTTTATAAGGATTTCAAAGCTAGCATAGTGCCTAAACAATACTACTGTTTCGGGAAGTTTTTCAAATGAAATAGCGAAACAGAAATTCAGACAAACGCATTGTTGTTTTTTTTTCTACTTTTTCCTCGACTAGCCCTTTATTGCCTGACGCACAAGTACATTAATTAATGAATATAGTAAGACATACCTATGTACATGTATAAGATAGCTACAACAGAAAATGCGAATCGACATTGTCAGTTATTATGAACCCACTGTAAACTGATTAAAATGAAATACGTTAATGCAATCACATGGCCTAATCGCGATGTGTCTTGGAGAAGCGATTGTAGATCGACTCGAGTAAGGCTAGGGTTGCCAGATTAAAAAAAATGAAATCCGGAGTAAATTCCGGACAAATGATGAAAATTCTTGACTTTCTTGTAAATTTAATATTAATGACGTTATGCATAGTGCATATGAATAATTCGATTTTTCTCACGCCCTAGCTGACCAAAATGAATAATTACATTAATAATGTTGTTTGTTACCTTATTTTGAAATAAAAATATTTGATTTATTATTATTTTAGTTTCACTCTTTACTAAAATGTAATAAATTCTGGATGGTTTAGGATTCCTTCCGCGTTCCGGACAAAGACTTATATTACCGGACATGTCCGGAAAATTCCGGACGTATGGCAACCTTAAGTAAGGCGCTCCACCCACTGCACAGCGCCCCGTCGCGTAGCGTGGGATGGCAGATTTTACCACTGTATGCAAGTATCTCAATTTATATAGAAATCACACCTAACACAACACACTGCCGACGCGTAAATTCGCGGGAAGGCGCCCCGTGCGTTATACGTCGCTCCGCGCACCGCGGTGGGACGCATCTTCAGTGGGTGAACCGCCTTAAGATTGTGCAACGTTCTTCGGCGTTATTACTAAGCCAAATGTATAGAAAGAACCTGGCCCTGCCTGGCTGACGTAGCATAGAATTCAATCTCACACTTACTATGTGGGAACTAGGCACTGTCATATTCACATTGACATTTGTTTTTTTTATTATGTAGGTATCGTCACGTATGCGCACTAAGAACATTAGGAAAATGCAATACTAACGTCCAAAATGTGCATACTAACATTTTAGTGTAGACAAACATATACCTACCTACTTACTTACTTATGTCGTTATCAATAAAAAGAATATTCATCAAATGGTCTCAATAGGTACTCATTTATTTCAATGTTTGTAGGTATTTGGTTGCAAACAATAAAAAACAATATTCATCGAATCGTCATCATCTTGAAAATATTATGTTAAAATTCAACAGTTCAAAACGGTCACCCGCGTGCTCGCGAGGTGAAGTGATGTTACCATGACAACGGCATTGCGAGGATCGCGTGATCAAGCCGCGCATGCGCGCTAGACAATGTCATCAATAGGTATAAACTTTTTTTTTGTTCGTCTTGTGCAGACGCCATTGCGTATTCGGTTTAGAGAATAATTAGGACGCAGGGATTTATTTCAATTCTTGTAGATATGTAGGTACCTATCTAAATACAACAGTTTTTATACATGTATAATGTCAGTTTAGTACCTACACTTTGATGTCAACAATTAATCCGCTTTTTAGGGTTCCGTTGCCAAATGGCAAAAAACGGAACCCTTTAAATAGATTCGTCATGTCTGTCTGTCTGTCCGTCCGTATGTCACAGCCACTTTTCTCCGAAACTATAAGACATATGCTGTTGAAACTTGGTAAGTAGATGTATTCTGTGAACCGCATTATGATTTTCACACTAAAATAGAAAAAAAAGTCAAAGTCAAAGTATCAAACAACAACAAAAACAAAACAAAAACAATAAATTTTGGGGTTCCCCATACTTAGAACTGAAACTCAATTTATTTTTTTCATCAAACCCATACTTGTGGTTTTCAAAAATGGTATTGAGGTTTCTAAAATCATTTTTTTCTAAACTGAATAGTTTGCGCGAGAGACGCTTCCAAAGTGGTAAAATCTGTCCCCCCCCCCCCGTAACTTCTAAAATAAGAGAATGATAGAACTAAAAAAAAATTATGATGTAAACCATGTAAACTTCCACCGAAAATTAGTTTGAACGAGATCTAGTAAGTGGTTTTTTTTAATACGTCATAAATCGTAAACCGCAATTTACTTCTCATTCAATCAACTCAAATATAAAAATTAAAAAAAAAACATTTAATTTCATAAACGTAAACCTTATGCATAAACAGAGAATACCTACAGGTTTGTACGGAACCCTCGGTGCGCGAGTTCGACTCGCACTTGGCCGGTTTTTTTTAACTATTTACCTACTTACTGCTCATTTAACCTTTATCGCGTGGTGACACCTGCACGCTAAGAATATGCAATACCAAGAAGTACCGTACAGCTACCTACTACGAAGAATCCCGTAGTCTGAGCATTGATTGGTAAGGTAACGATGATGAGATTTAAAATATGATGTGCATGTGTACACTCATCATCATCAGCCATCATTCTCATCATCAAACTCATTGTCTATAATAAAAGAATATTCATCAAATCATCATCTTGATACCTACTAGGTATGTCAAAATTCGACGCTTCAAGTGACTATCGCGTAGTGCGCCTCTGCGCGTGTTCACTTCACCGAGAGTACATGCGATGATGCGACGAGAATCGCGTGAAGTGCTCACGCCGCGCAAGCGCACTAGGCCACTAGTTCATCAATGTCATACATTTTTTTTATCTTTGTTTTGATGACCATGCGCTTGTACATATTTAGAGTTCAGACAAAATTATTAGGTACTCATTTGTTTCAATGTTTGTAGGTATTTGGTTGCAAACAATAAAAAACAATATTCATCGAATCGTCATCATCTTGATAATAATGTCAAAATTCAATAGTTCAAAACGGTCACCCGCGTGCTTGCGAGGTGAAGTGATGTTACGATGACAACGACATTGCGAGCATCGCGTGATCAAGCCGCGCATGCGCGCTAGACGCTGTCATCAATAGGTATCTACTTTTTTTTTATCACCTTTTGCAGAAGCCATTTCGTAATCGGATTGAGAATAATTAGTACGCAAGTATTCGAAACATTCATATAAATGCATGTATACCTACTTAATAATCGTATTATTAATAAATAATATTCATCAAATCATCATCATCTACCTACCTACTATGTCAAAAATCAACGTTTCAAATGAAACTCGCGTAGCGCGCCCGCGTGAGATCACTTCACCTTGACTAAATGTGACAAGAATGGCGTGAAGTGTTCACGCCATGCAAGCGTGTCTCATACGGTGAGCACCGATTGAGTAACGGTTGAAGCGGGGTGACAGACGCGCTTGCGCGTTAATAGCTGTCATTGTGAGTTTTTTTTTAATTTTTAGCCTTTCAAGTCATTGCTAAAGGCAATGACGTATTCGCAGTTACAGTCAATGAAGTATATTTTAATGTCAATTCCAACCATTGTTGAACTTTTCAAAATTATAAATTATGTTTTCAACAAATGAATATTAGGTACTTACTTGAGAGGTGTGAGATCGAGCATTCGGTGAATCGAGAGGCTTGTAGCTAAATAAAAACAGCCGCACAGTCCGACCGATCCGGCTAAGCTACGCTTGCCTCGGTCGGTCCGTCTATGGGTCATCTTTACATACCAAGATCTCGAAGGTCGAAACTCTGACAACCAGTCTTACCAAGGGGGTAACATATTACCAAATAACTGGGTTGTCGGAGTCGGATGGACAGTCATTGCATGTAAAATACCAGTGCATTCAGCTGCAGCCAGTTAAGACTGGAAGCCGACCCCAACACAGTTGGATAAAGGCAGGCAGATGATAAGGTGAGATCGAGAAACTTCATTAAATTGTGCAAAGCAAGTATTCAGTGATTGGTGACATGTTCATTTACATTATGTACTTAATACATTTAAATAGCATATAAGTTTTTTTTAAACAGCCTATCATCTAGATAAACCACAGTTCCAAGTTACAAAACCTTATAACAACAATACACAAAATATTTAGACATATCAATAACCTAGTTATGGGTGCTGTTGAGACACAAATTGCTTATCTCCCTTGCTAACAAGATTTCAACATTATTCATGTATTTATTTTCGTTTATTTTTGTACTGTAAGGTACATCTCTGGCCAACCCTTCGGGGAAACAAGGCGTGATGTTATGTTTTTGTTTTATTTTATAGTATGTGGAAATAAACATTGTATGTAATTACAATAATTATTTTAAGCCGATTGAACTATGTATGTTTTGGTTGCTATAGCCTAATTAAATCTGTTTTCATGTATACCGTTTTACACAATGCATCTGTTTCTCATCCCAATTGCAGATGTGCTGCAAGAAATTTCGTGAAGAAATGCGTTTCTGACTGAATTTCTGTTTCGCTTTTTCTTTTGAAAAACTCCCCGAAACAGTAGTAATGTTAAGATAGTTTACTAGCTTTGAAATACGCACAAAATGATCAATAGAATAAGCATAAAAAATATTATCAAAATCTCGATTATGATTGTAAATGTTATGTTTGGTCAATCCCTAGCAGCACTAGGATGACACTGACAGCTCACTCCACGCACCTTTTCACGGTGAGATTTTTACAGAATCGACATGCTGTAGTTAGACGGGAAGTGAACAGCTGATTTTACGCGTCGTTCGTTAGATTATTTCAACATCCATTGCTGCTTTTTTGATTTTAGCCGTATTGTTTACAAAAATGGAGTGCTGCTTTCAGAGAATGTAATTTTACTTTGAAATAAAACTGAAAAAGATGATAAAAAGGAAAAAATATAAAAAAAATCCGGGGAAAAATTCCGGTGGAATATGATTCAAAATAACGTGCTGAATGAACTCTGTCAGTTTGTGGAGGGCTGTCCCTTACACCCGGTATAGATTCGACTTTGAGCATTACATTACAATACGACCTCCCTGACTGACGAGCATTCGCGTACATTTAGTATAGATTTGATACAAGGTGCGCATTGTGATGCTCGATTGTTCTCCCTTACCGATGAAATGCTCGAATCTGTAACGTTACAATACAAGCGAATGCTTGCGGTGACGGAGCGCCTTAAGGTTTAATGACTTTTTTAAATTAAACTATTTTTTGCTGTGCATTTAACAGAATTAATTTAATCCCATTGTGTTCCTTTTCAAATCGGATATGTGTATATTTTTCACTTGTAAGAATCGGTTCTTGCAAGACAATTCTGATATGTGCATCAAAATGGCTTAAAAAAAAATATTGTGGATGAACAGTAGATGTTATTATTTTCACTTGTATCTCAGTTCATATGTAATATTTTTTGCCACCATACTGCATTTTTAATTTATTGATAAGTCCATCAATCATTAAATAAAATAGTTAATTGTCTCCCCTGAAAACTTGACTAAATACACATAGAGGTTTTGGCAAGCGCAACGACAATATGTTAATATTAAGAGAAAACTGTCAAAGGAGGTTGTGCATTCTGCGCAGGGTCCTTTATTAATTAGATGTTTTTTTTTATTTTTGATATGTAAATTTTACATAAGTGAGTTGAATTATTGTGATTAAATAATAAGAAATAAACGGTCTTTAAAATGTGAACTAGCTATTTTTCTTACTGCACTAGTAAATTGAACACTTTTTTCTTAAAAAAACTAACTAAAATGCAGTATTTTTTTGACCTTACTGCATGTTAGTTGGGTTTCTTGACAAAATAACTGATCCAAACGCAGTAATAGGGCTTTTTGCTGCATTTTACTAAGTTTAAAATGGTATTTTTTACAAAAAAGGCTATGCAGTAATAGGCACCAAAAAGAATAAATGGCCATAATAAATTCAGTTATTAAGATATATTTTTTTTTATTGCTTTAACGTGTGAACCTATGCCTTTACAACCTTTCTGCATTCAAATTTTTTTGCTTATACATTCTGTTGATTTTTTAAAATCAATTCTTAACTTTAAATGCGTTTTACTCGAAATCGTGATTTTGCTGTTACTGCACTTTAGTGTATGGTGGGCAGTGTAACACTCAACGCGTTCATGGTGCTAAGCCCGTCGCACATGCCCTGACAATACGCGTACCAGAGTTGAAAATGGAACAGTAATGCTACGGCTACATTGTCGCGTTATCGCGAACATCAAGTAGCACTCTCACGTCTTTTCGTACAATCGGTACGACCTGCTATGTGCTACAGAGAGAGCGCGTGATTACTTGATTAGGAATAAAGTAACAATGTAGCCGTAGCATTACTGTTCGATATTCAACTCTCGGCGCCAAGCAGTGCGTTGAAGCTCCAGTGCGCAAAAAAATTCCGACGTAATTTTTGTTCGTGGGAACGTGGGCTGACAGTCTACACTCATTGCTGAGACTCAGAGAGGCCTGTAGGAACACATTGTTTTAGTCTCATCATACTATTTAATAGGGTGAACCTGTTGTCGGCCCGGCATCCGAGCTCTCAACTAAGAATTTCTGATATATCTCTGGATGGTGAGCAAGGATGTGGTTCTAGAACCAAAATAATTATTTGGAAATGAAAATCATAGTATTAAATTTTATCACATGGATTCACTGAATAATAATAATTATACAAAGAACACATTTTTTTTACTTAGGAGAGAATTAACCCAGGTTTTACTTATTGTATATTTCTTGTTGGAATTTGTTCGAACATGAAAGCAAAGAATATGCTTGTGCATGTGACCTGTTAGGCTTAGTTCACATTAGGTCGGCCCGACAGTTTTACCGTTTACCAGCTGTCGGGTGTTGCTGTTCACACTAGAAGCTGCCGATCCGACCTAATGTGGCCCTATACTTGCTAGTACGCCAATATTATGCCCGACCCGATAGAAATCGTGGCTGAACGTCCGGTTAAAGCGTCGGCTCCGTTAGTTTTATCGGGTCGCCCTAATGTGAACGGCGCTATTGAAATACATATGCCAATATGAATCCGACACGTTTACTGGCCCGATAAAACTGTCGGGCCGACCTAATGTGAACGAGCTCTTAGAGCTAACAGTTAATTGACTTAGGTACCGTAATTTGGTCCTACTTTGCTCCAAATGTTAACAAAAATCATTTTACTACAGGGTTATTCTTCGACTTATCAAAGGCCTTTGACCTAGTGTCCCATGACTTATTATTGCAAAAGTTAGAAAAAATCGGGATTAGGGGGCCAGCACTTCAATGGATATCATCGTATCTTAATAACAGACAACAGCGGGTAACCATTACTAAAATAGACAAAAATAATGATATGGTACCACACTCATCCGAATATAAATGTAACAAATTTGGCGTCCCCCAAGGAAGTGTCTTGGGGCCAATCCTATTTCTACTTTATATAAATTCCATAACTGATATTACAAATCATAAATGTATATTATTTGCCGATGACATTTCTATAATTGTTACATCCGATAGAAAAAATAACACAGTTAGTGTTCATGAAACCGACATAAACAACACAATTGAAAAACTAATTGAATGGCTAAACATAAATAACTTATCAATAAATCTAAACAAGTCCATCTATATACAATTTAATAAATCAAATAATCCCAAATACGATATAAAACTGAATATACCTAAAATTGAAGAAGTGTCTCAAACTAAATTTTTAGGCGTATATATAGATCAAGATTTTAACTGGAAAACACATGTTGATAATGTCTCAAAAAGAGTAAATAAGTTTGTATATGCACTCAAACAGGTTAGAAGTATAACTAACATTAAAACGGCAATAACATCATATCACGCGTATGTGGAGTCGTTGTTGCGATATGGGTTAATAATGTGGGGTAACAGCACCGATCATGATAGAGCATTCGTTGCTCAAAAAAAGTGTATAAGAGCAATCTACGGGCTCCAGCCAGATGAATCATGTAGACCTGTGTTTAAGAAACTTGGTTTGTTACCACTGCCTTCTCTTTACATCTATGAGATATGTATGTTTGTAAGGAAACATCAAAATTTATTTATTAAAGCTGATGATGTTAATGTCCGTAACCGACGAGACCCCAACAAGTTCGTACTAAGCGAAATTCCAAGAATAACGAAATATAATAAGAGTTGCCTTGCAATGTGTGTACGTTTATATAATAAGTTACCAAATGATCTCAAAAATTTAAACACTAGATTATTTAAAAAAAGGATTTATGAATGGTTATGTGTTAATAGTTTTTATAGTGTTAAAGATTACATTGATATAAAATGTTAAATAATGTAACCTACGAAAAATTTGCATGCCGATTACTATATTGGCAAAACATGTATTGTTCTAAGTTGTAATTTTACCATCTTTGTATACCGTGTTTTTATGCAAATAAATATATGATTTATGAATGTTGAAAATCTATATATATGTATAAAAGAAAGTTGTGTTAGTTACACTATTTATAACTCAAGAACAGCTAAACCGATTTGGCTGAAAATTGGTGGGGAGGTAGCTTAGAACCAGGAGACGGACATAGAATACCTTTTTATCTCATAAGATGATAAAGCTGAAGAGTTTGTTTGGTTGAACGCGGTAATCTCAGGAACTTCATGTCCGTTTCCACCGCGCGGCCAACTCTTCAAATTTGATGAAATTTTGCCAGGAATTAGTTGTAATTTATTACAAAACACACCTGTTTTCCTGAATTTGTTACAAAAAAAAACTAAGACGCTACGACCAAAAACAGTTGGCCGCTAGAACCGCCACTTGCCGTAGTGATCGCCCGTGATTACACAGAAACTAAATAATGCAGATAGGCGAATGATACATCAAAAGAAAGGTCTTAATTTGTTGTATTTGTTACAAAAATAAAAATCATCAAAACTTAAATATACAAAAAGTTATGCTATATTTAGTTTTCAGGTTAAGTGTAGGTACGCATCTCACCATAAAATCAAATTAATAGAGGCTAATGTGCATGGACAATTAGCTGCTAATTTGTTGCAGCAAATAAACAAGAAAAATACTAGAAAATAGGTTCAATATATTTTTTACAGTCGATTTTAGTTGGCCGCGCGGACGGCAATATGCCTAAAATACAATGGCGTATATTGCGTTATTATTAGTAGGTTCAAACTTAGTTCTAGTACTAATCGAAAGGTATCGTAGCCAAGTTTGGATAAATGTGGCGAATATAACTACAGGCTTTATATTTTAGGAGATATTCATTAAAATATAGTAGTATGAAACTGTATTAGAGTAGAGTGACCATAAATGTTCATAATAAAGTGAGACTGAATCGCCATTATCGGAATGTTCGGTAGCCATATCTTAATTTTTTAGGGTGAAACTCTTTGAGGCATCCTATAGCATACTTTATAAAAGTCAAATTCACAAATCGATAAAAATGTCTTTATTCAAAATCAGCATAACTACAGGCAAAAATCAAGTAAGTCAACAACATTTTTTTTTTTTTAATAAACAACCATAACATTTATAAAAAAAACCGGCCAAGTGCGAGTCGGACTCGCGCACCGAGGGTTCCGTACAAACCTGTAGGTATTCTCGGTTTAAAAATAAATGTTTTTTTTTATTTTATATTTTAGTTGATTGAATGTAAACTAAATCGCGGTTTACGATTTATGACGTTTTAAAAAAAAAGTACTCACTCGATCTCGTTCAAACCAATTTTCGGTGATAGTTTACATGGTAATGTACATCATATATTTTTTTTAGTTTTATCATTCTCTTATTTTAGAAGTTACGGGGGGGGGGGGATACACATTTTACCACTTTGGAAGTGTCTCTCGCGCAAACTATTCAGTTTAGAACAACCGGCCAAGTGCGAGTCCGACTCGCGCACCGAGGGTTCCGTACAAACCTGCAGGTATTCTCGGTTTAAAAATAAATGTTTTTTTTTTATATTTATATTTCAGTTGATTGAATGTAAGGTAAATTGCGGTTTACGATTTATGACGTTTTAAAAAAAAAACTACTCACTCGATCTCGTTCAAACCAATTTTCGGTGGTAGTTTACATGGTAATGTATATCATATATTTTTTTTAGTTTTATCATTCTCTTATTTTAGAAGTTACACACGCACACACACATTTTACCACTTTGGAAGTGTCTCTCGCGCAAACTATTCAGTTTAGAAAAAAATTATATTAGAAACCTCATTACCATTTTTGAAGGCCTATTCATAGATACCCCACGTATGGGTTTGATGAAAAAAACAATTTTTGAGTTTCAGTTCTATGTATGGGGAACCCCAAAATTTATTGTTTTTTTTTCTATTTTAGTGTGAAAATCTTAATGCGGTTCACAGAATACATCTACTTACCAAGTTTCAACAGCATAGCTCTTATAGTTTCTGAAAAAAGTGGCTGTGACATACGGATGGACGGACAGACAGACAGACAGACATGACGAATCTATAAGGGTTCCGTTTTTTGCCATTTGGCAACGGAACCCTAATTAACTGAAACTAATGTAAGACACAGAATGTAGACACATTTTCTTAACTTATTTCAATATTAGAATAAAAATTTAGTAATTTTATTTATAAATGACATAGTGATCTATTTTTGTGCCTGGTATAAATTCTATAGCACTAACTAAGAAAAAATCTTTAATGTTAATACTAATCGGTAGTTCAGTAAGTAAAACTGAGTGCGCTACATTGCAATTGCAGTCTTTATTTTAGAAAAAAGTTTTTGTCATTTCAGTTCTACAGTTTAGAATTTACCTTTTTCTTTTCTATAAATATTTTTAGTCAGGGACCTAGTCCGGCGTTGTTTAGATTTTAATTAACTTTGATGTTTGAAGTTTTTTTGAGTAACAAGGCTAATGTGTATGTAGTACAATAAGTTGCTAATTTGTTACAGCTAATAAACAAGAAAAATACTAGAAAATAGGTTCAATAATTTTTTTAGAGTCGATTTTAGTTGGCCGCTCGGACAGCAATATGCCTAAATTACAATGGAGTTTATTTCGTTATTAAAAGTAGGTTCAAGCTTAGTTCTAGTACTAATCGACATGTAACGTAACCTTGTTTGGATAAATTAGCAACTAATTTTCCATACACATTAGCCTCTATTAATTTGATTTTGTGGTGAGATACGTACCTACACTTAACCTGAGAACTAAATATAGCGTAACTTTTTGTTTATTTAAGTTTTGATGATTTTTACTTTTGTAACAAATACAACAAATTAAGACCTTTCTTTTGATGTATCATTCACCTATCTGCATTATTTAGTTTCTGTGTAATCACGGGCGATTACTACGGCAAGTGGCGGTTCTAGCGGCCAACTGTTTTTGGTCGTAGCGTCTTAGTTTTTTTTGTAACAAATTCAGGAAAAGAGGTGTGTTTTGTAACAAATTTCAACTAATTCCTGGCAAAATTTCATCAAATTTGAAGAGTTGGCCGCGCGGTGGAAACGTAGGGGGAGGTGGGGCACAATGATGCAAGGGGCACATAGATACACAAGCATTATTTAAAAATCGATTGAATGTATTTGAATGGTGACACCTCTAAAACGATTATACATATGTTTGATCGCATCCGATGTGATCTCGTCGACGCGACAGCCAGTCAACTAGTGGCTTTTAACAAGTCATAACGTGTTTCGAGTGCGATCAACTAAAAAAATATGTAATTTGTAAAAGTGTTTCTACGGTTTTCTGTACGATCCTGTGAATATTTATAAACACCAAATGTAAGTTAGGGGATCAAATGTTAAGGATTTAGTACTTTTGATTTTTTTAAATATTAGTTTATTTACAAAATTCATATATTTTGAAAAATATATTTTGGGGCACTTAGATACAGCGAAGTACGGGGCACAATGATACACATCATTGTGCCCCGTAACTGTTTCAAGGTGCCCCAACAAAATGTGAAAATATATAAATTTCAATTAAAATTATTATATTCCTTTGTTGTCATTAGAAAATGGTTTGCAAGTACAAGCCAAAGACCGATAGACGTAGTATTGATGAAGAAACGATCAAGCACGCCATATCAGAAGTTACTTCGAGAGTACTGTCTATTCGAAAAGCAGCTGACAAATATGGTATCAGGTATCAAATCGCAACTCTGCAACATCGTGTTGATAAGTTCAGAAAAGATTACGAGGAAAACAAAATGTCATCTACTAATTTGTACGGGTCAAAGTATACTGTTGCTCAAGTATTTACTGCCCAGCAAGGAAATGTCTTTTCAGAATATTTATTGCTGCAGCAAGATGCACTATGGGTTATCTTTGCAGCAACTTTCATCTTTAGCATACTCATAAAGTATGCAAAATATTTAGGATTTGAATATCAGATTCTTGGAAAAAAATAAATAAACGTGCCGGGAAAGATTGGGCAGCAGGATTTAGAAAATGGAAAAAGGAACTTAGCCTAAGAAAGCCTGAAAACAAGTGCCGCAACAAGTTTTGCATTTAATAAGACCTCAATAGCTGATTTTTTAAATAATTATTAGCATGTAATGCCATGCTATAAATTCACACCTGACCGTATAATAATGCGATGAAACAGGTATTAACACGGTCTTACCAACACCTAAAGTTTTGATTATCTCTCTTTTTTTCCACCACATACGTCACATAAATTACAACCGTTTGAAGTCAGCATTTTTGGTCCATTTAAAAGCAAACTGGAAATAGGTTTTAGTGATTGGCACATTCAAAATATTGTCAAGACTCTATCAATATATAACATAGCCTAACTCAAAATCTGCCTTTCTGGAATCTTTTACACCCAATACAGCACAAGCGTTTTTGAAGACAAAATATTCTAAACGGTTAATTTGATTAAGTAATTTGTAAGACTGATTATATGTAGTATCTTCACAATAAAAGAAGTGTTAATTTTCAAGAAAGTCTTATAATTTAACAAATTTCATACAACTTTCACACTGTATTAAAGTACCCCACGTGTTGTATCTAAGTGCCCCGTTGGTGGGGCAGAACGATTCAAAAGATTTTTTTTACATAACACGTATTTTTCCCGTTCTATGACAACATAAACAATTATTATCCTTGACATTATAATATTTATACATATGGCTAAACGTTGAGTTGAAAATAAACTAAAAATATTATGTTTATTCACATTTTATTACATTTTCAATTTTTGTGAATCAATCTGCCCCACTTCCCCCTACATGGAACTTCTGGTCCGAATTGAAAAAATATTTTTAGGTTGGGTAGCCTATTTATTGAGGAAGGCTATATGGTATATAACATCACGCTACGATTAAAAGGAGCGTAGCAGCAACGAAAAAATTACTAAAATTGGCAGGCAATTCGATGCGACGGGAAGGTTCAGGGAAGCAAAACTTTGACGCGGACGAAGTCGCGGGCAGAAGCTAGTTATGAATATTTTTAAAACAATCAACTATAAAATGTACTTAAGTAATGTATTATTATAAAGAAATAAAGCTTATTTGACATGTGTTAGGAAAATGGATAATGGTGCCGATTCTGTTGTCTCAAAATTCTCTAAACTAAACTAAAAATCACTAAAATTTGGTTTAATCCTGTCAAACGACGATTTCCTATTCTGAAATAGACTAAAGTGACACAACTTAACTATATTTTAGTTTGACAGCACTAAGATTGCACTGAGTTATTAGTTTAGTGAAAATGTCAATTTTGCTATTCTGAGTTTGCCGGTTTTCACCAAAAATTTTGACTATATTTATTTTAACTAAATCTGACTATTTTTAATCGCGATTAAAAAGGTGTGGAATAAAACTAGTGGTCATGAACTAAAATTCTCAACAACGCCTCGCCTTCACGTGCAAAAACAGTTCTGTATTTTTTATTTTATTTTTGCTTATATCTTGAAAATGGCGTGTCCTATCGCAAAAATAATGAAATTTTCGGCCCCCTTAGTAGACCCCGGCACATTTAAATCTCAACACGTGGGTAATATTTTTTTTATATTTTTCAAACAAAAGTGAAAAATTCCATATAAAACACGTTGAGGCTGCCCCCCCAGCAGCACGCGCCTTCGTCTCTCAAAAAATTCATTCTACGCAATGCACACACAAGTACAACGTTGCGAAACCAAAAGAAAAAAAAATACCACGCTGAGTCGCGATTGTCAAATTCGATTTTAGTCGTGTCAAAATAATTTTTAAATTTAGAGATTTTTCCTTGCAGAATTGCGTTACAATTCTCATAGCCAAAAGTAAGGAATTTTAGAGATAGTTTAGTTAGTTTAGTTCGTGTACAACAGAATCGGCACCAATATTATGAGTTTATTTTTGACTAGCTGACCCAGCGAACTTCGTACCGCCTCAGAATCAATAAATGTTGTGTTAACTTATCAGATCCCACCAACACAAAGAAAGAGCACCAAGTACCATATACCCATGTTAGACCAAGTTATGACAAACTGGTACTTTGAAGACATAAAGCGTTTTCTAGCTGCCACACACCCATGATAGGTGAGCTCCTACCAAATTATGCCAACCTAGTACATACTTCCAAGACATAGCGTTTTCTAGCTACCACACACCCATGTTAGGTGAGCTCCTACCAAGTTATGCCAACCTGGTACTTTGAAGACATAAAGCGTTTTCTAGCTATCACACACCCATGTTAGGTGAGCTCCTACCAAGTTATGACAACCTGGTACTTCGAAGACATAAAGCATTTTCTAGCTACGACAACCATGTTAGGTGAGCTCCTACTAAGTTATGGTACTTCGAATACATAAGGCGTTTTCTAGCTACCACACACCCACGTTGGATGAGCTCCTACTAACAATAAGTTATGACCACCTGGTACTTCGAAGGCAGAAGCCTGTCTTTATTGATTTTAAAGAACTTTTTTGGATGTTTTTTTACACCAGGGGTCCGAAAAACCCATATCTTACGGACCCTTATTTTTTATAAAATAAAATAGCCTATGTTACTCGCAGATAATGTAGCTTTCTAATGGTGAAAGAATTTTTAAAATCGGTCCAGTAGTTTTTGAGCAACTATCTGTATGCCAAAGGGTTTAGCCGGATAAGTATGACGAGTCTGCCCCCAAATAGAAACCTGTATCGAAACTTATGTTTTATAATTGACTTGATGAGTAAACACAATTTATGTAAGTTTTGCGATCGCCTTTCGCTTTGACCTTGAGATACGAGTAAAAATAATCGTACGCATGACTATTTTTCAAAATAGTATATCTCAAAAACTAATTGAGGTAGAGGAATGAAACCAATGCGAGGCTTTAGGTTGCGTTACAGAGTATATCATATATTTTTTTTTTTAATTTTTAGGATATATTTTTGTATAAAAAATAAATAAATAAGGAAATCATAATTTCTTTTTTTGTGTTCTCTAAAACTTACAATCACGAAAATAATATATGTTATGCTCCTTTATATGTACTATTACTCATAAAAATTGCGTAAGAAAAATTTGGTGCAACACTTCGAAAAAAAATAAAATGTGGGTCGCGCCTTATAGTAACCCTTGTACAAGGCCCACATCAATTTTTTTTTTTTAAGTATTGCACTAACTTGTTTCAGAATATAGATAATTATGTTCAAGAGGTGGAATAAAAGGTTAAAAAAGAAAAGAAAAAACATACAGTGCTCAATATTTATAATTATCGTCACTTTTATTACTTTTAGTGTTAATCAAAATACCAGAAATCTATATCTATACTTATAATAAAACTGTAGAGAGGTCAATTCTGTACATTGAATATACATTCAAAATGGATATTGGAGGATGAATGGTGATCGATACTGATGCCAAAAATGCAATCAGTAAATTTTTTGTCTGTCTGTATGTCTGTATGTGCACGCATGGGTCAAAAACTACTGAAGGGATTTTAATCAAACTTGTTAAGATTGTAGTCCATACTCCTGGGCAGGTTATAGGCTATATAACATAACGCTAAGACACATAGGAGCTGAGCAGTGACGATACCCGCGGGATATTTTCCGACCTCCACGCGGGCGAAGCCGCTGGCAAAAGCTAGTAAAAAATATTAATCATCATCACTGTTGTGAGTAATTATTACTGGAACATTTTGAGTCGCGAATAATTTAGTTAGAATCTCAGCAGGGCGCACAATTTTGGACAAATATCGTCCATACGACAGATAATAAATAATAGCTGCTGTATGTGAACAGCATTCCACTGTATGGTTGCCATTGGGGCAGTCACAGCAATAACGGAGAACACTGTATAAATCATTACCGTCGGAAATACAATGAAAGTAAATACGATAGACTTTGCTTTTTGTCTTGATTTTACTTCTGCTTTAATAATATTAGGTGCTGATTTTGACTGTGACCTTTTTTACATATTGTACTGAAAGATTATTTAGATCGTCTATTACAGGGTTTCTCAAACTTCTGGCTCCACGTACCCCCATTCAAGTTTCCGGATGACATCGAACCCCCTCCCCCCAACAAGAAAAGAATAACTAATTTTGATTAACACTAAAAGTAATAAAAGTGGCGATAATTATAAATATTGAGCACTGTATGTTTTTCTTTTTTTAACCTTTTATTCTACCTCTTGAACATAATCCACACTATCCACACTAATATTATAAATGCAAAAGTAACTCTGTCTGTCTGTCTCACTTTCCTGCTAAAACTACTGAACCGATTTAAATGAAATTTAGTACACAGATAGTTTAGAGCCTGAGAAAGGACATAGGCTACTTTTTATTCTGCGACTAGCTTCTGCCCACGACTTCATCCGCGTTAAATTTATTGTTACCCCGACCCTTCCCGTCGCTTCGAATCGCCTACCCGTGCGATTTTCCCCGTTTTTGCAACATTTTTCATTACTGCTCCGCTCCTTTTGGTTATAGCGTGATGTTACATAGTCTATAGCCTTTCTCGATAAATAGACTACCCAACACAAAATAATTTTTCAATTCGGACCAGTAGTTCTTGAGATTAGCGCGTTCAATCAAACAAACAAACAAACTCTTCAGCTTTATAATATTAAGTATAGATAACCGACATTTACGCGGACGAAATCGCGGGCAAAAGCTAGTTATCTATATTCTGAAACAAGTTAGTGCAATACTTCGAAAATAACATAGTTAAAATTAACCTCAAAGTCCCTGAGATACCACATTTGGTATGTAAACAATCGTTTTTTAATTGTGTCTGTAATTACGGTAATTGACCGGTTAAGAGCTTCTAATGAAGTCGTGGTGTTGGGGGCACGAAAATCTGGAACTTCTATTGAAGTCTGTGACGGTGAAAAGGTTAAATAAACACAAATATCGCAACAACAAGAAACGTCAAAAGGAATCACTTGTCTCGCTAGTACTGTATCGCTTGAATCGTAATCGATCGCATCCGTAATCGACTGCCCCTCAGCCCGACAATCTATAAGCCGAGCAGAACATTCGCGAACAATCGCGACACTTTGCCACAGTTCTAGGTAGCGTAAAAGCTTCCAGATATTACCAGAACCAACTGTTTACTGTTTAATCCCGCTATTCGAAAATAGATAGCGGTGGCGTCTACGTACATTGTTCGTGTAGTACTTGCTACTTGATAACAGATGGCGTTAGCGTGTCGTTTCTAGTCTTAACACCATTAGTTAGTTCTGTAACACTATTATTCTATCATGGATCAGAAATAATGAACACAGACTGAGATTACATGTTTATTTTGCATGCACATTGGTTTAATGGTTGAAGAATGTTGTTAAGCTGGAATCGATTATAATGTAATTGATACAGATACTACAATATTCTTACTTATTTATTATATCCCAAGTGCCAATTGTTTGAAGTATTACTAAAACTATTTTCATAGGTAGATACAACATTTATTGTGTTGATACATTTTCTTTTAAGAATAATTAGGTATTTAAAACTACTTCACAAAGATAAATAAAAAAGATATCACACGGGAAAAATAGTGGTACATGGATACCTACCTACTGTAAATAATAATATAGACTGTCTACATTATATTCAAAATTGTCAAGTACACTTATACGAATCGCGCATGAGTTACCTATACATACAATGGCTTAACTGAATCATCAAAGATAAGGTGTTTTGAAAATGCTCACCTACCTATAATTTTCTCGAACTACTTATACTGCAACTGTAGTGAAAAGAATATCGCTGTCTTTTTTTTTAAGAGTATTTTTATATGCACTAATTACAATAAGATGTCGATAGTAACATCTCTTACTAATAAAATACTTAGGTACAATACAAATGAGTATGTTTCAAGGTATAACAAAATATTCTTAGTTATAATCAAATTTATCATCAACAAATAATTCGAAAATATTCTCCGTTTTAGTCAAATTTAACATAAACAAATCATAAGGAGATAACGAGCTTCTGCTTTAGTGGTCTGGTCTCGAGTAGAATGGTGTGAATACCCCCTTATCTTTTTACTTTCTATTCCTGGACTGCTTTTAATATCAAACGTCAGTTAGTATATTCGGCTGATATAATTAGCAGCTAGTTTTTTGAGTGTGCTTAAAAAACATCATAACACTTTAAAGCCCAATACAATTTCTTTCGTAAATAATAATGGAAACTAATACGCGAGCGATCAGAGCGTTATGCGGTCACATCACTTGTCCATTCGTTATAAACTCATAAAAATAAATATCAAAAGATCTTGTATTGAGACACAAGATCTTTTGATTGTGCCTCGTCCCGAGACAAATCCTGGCCAGTCCACGGTGTACTGAGAATCATCCTGAAGATATATCGCGAGGATATATTGAAGATCATGACGGTGAGATAGGTATTATTCGGGTTAGTTACATTAGCGACAGTGGTGGCACATTTTTTTTCTCTTTTGTGACCAGTTACTTAGCTCGTTTTTGAACAAAGCTTTATTAGTTAATCATTTGTCTGATTTGAATACAGAATTCAACTTCGCTACATAACACATTTAAAATGATCTTCGTAGGTACCTTTTACCACTGCAAATTAAATGTGTCTGAAAATATCACTTTACCTACACAAAACATTTAGGTACCTCATAACTTATATACCTACAAAATTAGAAAGAGAAACCTAATAAAATCGAGTTTTAAGTATTATGTAGCAAAATCAGCCTATAACATTCCCACCGCTTGATCAAAGGCCTCTTTTCGGCGAGAGAGAGTGGGCCATAATCCACCACGCAGGCCCAGTGCGGGTTGGTAGATGCCACAAATGTAATGATGTATAATTCCAAAAAAATGGATGTTCGATGACAAGGTTTGAAGAAAAGATGAGTGAAAAGACTACGCAACGCTACGTCATCAGTTTTCACTAACTTTACGAACATGTTTTTCTTTTTTTGAGATTATTTATTAAAATAACTGAATAACAAAAGTTAAACCCGTTGCTGCCCATGTGCATTAGCTGGTGCGAGTACCTACTGTTACTGTGCATGAAATTTCGTCATTTAAACACTTTTGATTACTAAAAGTGCGAGTGATTGTTTGGGCGCTGTCGCATAAAGTAGAGGTATATACTACAGCATACACTGTACACGGGCTTTATTGAATCTTGAATTATGCTGGAATCAAACTGACGAAGGCCTAACCGGATTCGAATGCAAATGTGTTTTGAGAGGTCTGACACAAGATAATTCGAAATCAGTAATTATTAATTATTTTCATACTCTTGAGTAATTACTATTAACCCAAATTAGCAAATTTTATGAGATTCAACGTATACATAGCTATGATAAAGTAATTCAGCGCCAGCTCTCGCCACGAAACTATTAGCGTCGATGAGTAAATTTCTTTCGGTAGTTTAATGAACTACCGATAGAAATAAGTTATATGATATGTAATCCTTAAGTTAGGGTATTCACAACCAACCGTTAAGAGAACATTGAGTCAAATCACGTGCTAATGTTTACAGATATTGATCGTAGAATGTGCCCTATGTACAATAGGCCGCACGTCAGTGGTAACACAGTGAATTTTAAAGCGGCAACGTTTGTCTCGTTGTCAAGTCATTATAACTAGTAAAGAGTAAACTCATAGTTATTATAACGCAATCATTATCTGAACTGACTCAATAATAGAACAGGTACAATCAGAGAATGAAAAGGTTAAGCATATTTAGGAAAATTTTAACCAAGCCGTGTACGTGCACGAGACCCTCATGAACCACAAATCACTTAAACCGTTTACCGCTAAACGCATTTAAAACAACGCTTTTTCTGTCAGTCAATGGCGCAAAACGTATTCAGTGACTTGTGGTGCAAGGGACCCTTATTCTTCTGACTAATATACTGCCAAAATATTGCTTGAAAATGACAGTCCGAAAAGGTGACATGCCCCGCTCTACTTAAAAGGAATGTATTTGAAAATTGCCCAGCCTTTTCGTTCTGCTACTGTACATATTGACAATCAATACATAAGTACATACTAGTAATAGATCACCGCATTAAAAATTGCGTACACGTACACTATGTTTACTTTACAAACAATTTATGGTATATTTGTGTGAAACAAGGTGAACGGGTTCGCAATTTTAAAATTAGTTTTCCGATACTTGTGTTTGTTTCAGAAGGTTCCTCTCGAAAAAGTTATGCAGGGACTGTCATGTTGATTTTGTAACTCAGTCTGCTGTACTCTCTCATAACTAAATTAACAGTGAATAGTATCATAAAGAGTAGTCTGTTACACCTTGTATTTTAGCAGACATAATGATGTTGCATAAATTAATTAAAATTAAGAAGCTGACGACAGACGAGCTCTACCTTCATTAACCAATTGTTTGTTTAAATATACATCTTCATCCGTAGTTGTATCAATGAGGTCAAGCAATAGTAAAGGCTCGCTTGGATTTAATGGATCCTTCCAAACATCTTTACAAATGCCAACAAACTGCTGCTCGACACATAGTTCTTGAAATCTAATGCAGTCTTCTACAGTCCAGTCCTGGTGCAAAGGACAAACATCTGAAATAAATATAAAGCAATAATTTAACAACTGAAATAAGTTCATTGGAATGGGATAGAATTAGACAAAAGACGTGAGATTTTCCGCATAGGCACCGTCGTCGAAAAAATACAATGGGTTAGGGTAGGCGCACCAACAGACTGTCGAAATTCTCGTGTCGAACTCGCTGTGTGTGACAGGCAGGCAGCGAATTGTCGCTGCGATCATTATTTGCAGCCAATGCACTCGCAGCAAGTATTTCGCTGTGTGTGACCGAGGCGAGGCTTTCGGTATGCAAGCCCACAAAAAAAAAGGTATGCAAGCTGTGAGCCCATTATATGGATTATATTTTTTTTGTATTGAATTGGCAAATCCAGTGTACAACCACGATTACTAGTTTTTTTATTTAAAAATAATATAATTTATAAATATTTATCTGATTCCACCTCTTCCTGCCTTAATTGAGTCCAGCGTTTATACCTCCGCGGTCAGAATGTATGGAATTATTTTTTAATAAGCGACGAAAAGTTTTATTAAGCAGAAGTTCAGAATTATTTATTGAATCCATGATTACAGTTTGCACGTCGATGTCTGTTGATATTCTACGAGAGAAAATAAGGAGGATAGATGTTCCATTTGTACGCTGTATGCGTGCGTGCCAAGGGATCAACCTATTAATAACTATGGACAAGTAAGTAAAATTCTTTAGGCCTTACCATACAGTCGAGCTTTTATAGCTTGTGGTGGTAGCGATCGTGCTAAAGGGGCGGACATAGGAATAGGCCGCAACTCTTTAGTGGCGAATAACGCCAAATCTCCATAGTCGCAAAAATAAACAGAAACCATCTCTGTTGATACAGTCCCAGCAACTGTCACTCTACGGAAAAAAAAAGAAAGTTCTTTCTGATCTTTTCAACATTGCGTAATATGAGTGGCGATTTAGTGCATCCGGCAAGGGAGTGATCTGACTATCATACTGTAAGGCTTTCCCTATGAAACTCACAGCCGAACAGCAAAAAAAAAAAAACGCATCGAAATAGTTGTTGGTCCACCATAAAAATTGCACTTCGGCAATCATCTTCTATACCTATTCGGAAATAAAAACGCGCGCAGTCTAATATATGTAGCTGCTATAACTAAGGACTTACATATTTAATACTAGCTTTTGCCAGCGGCTTCGCCCGCGTGGAGGTCGAAAATTATCCCGCGGGAACGTACTACCGGGATAAAAAGTAGCCTATGTCCTTTCTCAGTCTCTAAACTATCTGTGTACCAAATTTCATTTAAATCGGTTCAGTAGTTTTAGCAGGAAAGCGAGACAGACAGACAGACGGACAGACAGACAGAGTTACTTTCGCATTTATAATATTAGTGTGGATATATAAAATATATAATATATATAAATATATTATAAAATTATAAATATTATAATTATAATATTATAATATACTAGTACCGTGTGGTGCCGGACGTAAAGAATAACACCACCCCATTTCTTCCCGTGGGTGTCGTAAAAGGCGACTAAGGGACTTACTCGAGAATGGGCAGCAGCGTTCTCTATGCATTTTACCACCATACTGCGATCGCCAACCCGCCTGCCAAGCGTGGCGATTATGGCAAAGCCCCCCAAATTGGGGGAGGCCTAAGTCCAGCAGTGGACGTGTTACGGCTGAAATGATGATGAATGATGAATATTATAATTATATTATATATATATATACCGGGTGACTTTTTTCAACGTCTTGAAAAAAAATGGGTGTAATAGGTGAACGGAGTAGAAGCCTTTGGCATAGAAATTTTTATTATTTTTATTTTTGAATAACATGTAATGAAATTGATCTAGCAATAAATACTACACATTTAAAGTAACATTTTCATAGTAGAACAACAAAAACAGAAATTTGGAAAAATAAAATAAAAATATCAATTAAAATCTATCGAAACTCAAATCATACGCACTCTACTCAATGCGCGGCATGTATCAATGATTTTGTAGCGCGGTCCTACCCTTTGAAGCCGGCCGATAGGCGGCCAAATTGATCTTTCGCAGGTGCATGAGCCGCACACGCATCCCCGTCAACCCGCGTCCCGCGCTCCTTTGGTCACCTGCGATGAATCTGAAGGCCTTCCTGCCTTCTATTCTAGTTACACAACACACCGTATGAAGGTCAAGACGATAAAAAATGTCATCCGGTATATAAGTAAATAAGTAATATAAGTAATAAGTAAATAAGTAAATAAGTAATATAGTGTATATAGTATAGTATAATAGTATATAGTATATATAGTATAAGTATATAGTATATAGTATGGAAGTATGGATAGTATGGATTCCTAGGTTACAAAATTGAAGGATAATAACGGTGAAATTCCAAAAGATTGTCAAAATTTTTCAATGTCAGATGACGAGTAGCGAACGGAGTTGGTAACCGAAGAGAGAAAGCCTCATACAAACGCAGAATGATAGGTACAATAGGTGCTACAAAGCACGGCAGGTCAAAACTTAAACAAATATTTGCCCGTAGCGCGACATTCGTACTAATTTAAATCCTAAGATTACCGAAGGTATACGTTTTCTGTTTTAGCTGTACACTATTACAGCAAATTTTTAAGTGGGTAATTTGAATCATTGTGTGGTAAGTACGTACCTGTACCACGATGAATCTTTTTCGTAGTACACTGTGTATAGTTCTCCACTAACTGGTTTGACAGGTGTATCCAACTCGGATAATTTTGGGCATTCTGTTTGTAAGGTCGCCATCATCGTTTGGAGAGTGTGCCTCGTGCTGTTTGGTTGAACCTATAAGTAAAAACGTAACTGAATCAAGTCGTCAATAGGCCGACAAATTCGTTGGTGGCAGTCCCATGGTTCTAGCGGGTGAAAGGGGACGCGGGTAAAAATATATGATGTGTCTCCGCCGGCCACACCAGGTATGAATTAATCTTTGTATTAATAAATACGCAGCAAGTTCGTCATAATCTCTTCGATGTCACTGCTTGCGGTAGCGTCAGGGGTCAGGTTGCCACCTTCCCTCAAATATGGCGAGGGGGGTCATGGCTGACCTCGGAGATAACTCAGCATAAGCAGTGAACGTGAACGGGTGCTGCTTGTGGTGACTAGTTGTCTTGCTGACCATGGTTATTGTTATTAGTATTAACTGTTATTTTATTTTACTTCGAAGGTCCTATTTTAATATTTGTTACTTCAATTTAGCAATATGTAAAATGGCAATTATCGCATTTACAGACTTTTAAGTAAATGAATAAACTTGCGCGCTAAATATAAAACAATTAACGGCCTTAACTGATGAGTATTTTATCCAACTATTTTACAGATTATCTCGTGATTTAATGGGTAGTTTGCTAACATAATTTTTTAATAAATATTTACTGTTTTTATTAAATTGGCAAACTATAGCAGTTCAAATTGTTGATTTTATTTGAGTTGAATTTTGTTCATTTTGGAAACCTGGTGGATCCCTGAACTTGGGACTCTGATCTGTAACTTTTGAAATATATTTTCTGTCATCATACCAAACCTACTCAGCTATCAACTTAGCACGCTGCTATGCCAGAACCCTCTGGGGTTAACCTACTTCATGTTTGGCGACAGTAATTTTACATAAAGTCAAAGCTCACCTTATGTGACAGGCTAAGCTGTGTAGCTTTTATTAAGCATATTTTAAAGTCGTTCCGTTATAATTGATCAGTTTTTATGCACGTGTTCATGGAGTGCAATATACGTAGAGATACTAGGTACTAAACATGTATAAGCGGCTCACCACAAAGTTCCATGGGTTAGCGGCCATGGCGACGTACACGTCGAAGCACTTGCCGGGCGCCGGCAGCGGCGCGGGCGGCAGCGCGGCGCCGGGCGCGGGCCGCTCGTCGCCCAACAGCGACAGGCTGCGGAAAATGCGCTCCTTCTTCTTGTGCAGCGCCTCCACATGGTCGGTGGCGTCTTTCTCGTCTTCTTTTAGTCTGCCACTAAAGACGAAAGTAAAATCCAATCATCTAAAAGTCGAAGACTTACACTGAGATCACGAATACTCATCAGCGACAGCAAGGCACGCCGCAAAGACCATGAAATAGGGAATACGAAACAAATTCAATACTTTTCATTCTTTAATAATTATACATTGTATAGGAGTCAAGATACACATGTCTCTTTTTTATTAATTTTGTGTTGCGTTTTTCTGGTGCAACGGAACGCTAACTCGAAACGGCTCTCCTTTGATAGTGCCAAAAAACGTAAAAAGCCTTGTGCCTAAAAGTGCTAAGCACATGTTTAGCTGTCATAGGCATTGTAAGAATTCATTTTTTTTTTATCATTCTCTAGCAGCAGACGCCGAGGTGCCTCTGTGATCTGTGACCGACAGGCTTGATTTACCTTCGTATTTTAAGTGTTGTTATTATTGTCTCTAGCAGCGAACGCCGACGCAATTTCTTACGCACTCCAAATTATTATTTTTTAGAAGTTCTATAAGTAAAGTTTGTATAATTAAAATATTGTTAGAGCAGTATGCAGAGTACGCTCGACGCGTACGTCGGCCACTATCTCGATCGAACGAATCGCGAATACTCGTAGAGGTCGGAACGATGCGACACGCACTGCTGTAGGTAATCGTACTCCATGAGGATGGCGTTGTTGACGGAGGCGAGGATGTTCTGCGGGCCCGTGCGCACGAACAGCTCCACGCTGGGCACGGCGGCGGGCGCGGAGGGCGCGGGCCCCGCGGGCGTCGGCAGCGCGCGGCACAGCGCGCGCGCGCCCAGCAACAGCTCGCGCAGGCGCGCCACCATGCCGCCCGCCGCGCGCTCGGCCGGGCCCAGCCGCACCGACATCGCCTGGCGGGAAACACACACGTCACACTCTCGCTTCATCCGATTCAAACTCATCCGGTTTGCGGCAATTTGTGGCTACACTACGAGCAGTATTTTCGCAAACACTTTCTCTATATTGCCGTACTACTGTTTTGCTTCAGGCCTCATGGTCTATTTTCAAAGTGTCTGATGAAATGTTTTTTTTTGGTAAATACGTGGCATCATTAACAAATATATATTATATGAATTTCATGAAATGGCCAGACCATTGGCATGGTAATAATTTTATGTAAACTCGACATTGGTCAAAGGTGTATGCTATTATGATTAATGTTATAAAGTAATCTAATATAGTGTTCAATGCAACAGTTAGCTCAGTGCCGTTGCCACAAAAGGTATTATGTACACTGTACTTGTTAGAGAAACTTATTAGAAAACTGCCGAATGTACTAGAAAATGTTGCAGCCACATATTGCAGCAAAACTAATGCCAGTTTATAAGACTCCACAAAATGTAAAACAAAAAACAGTGAAACACCCGTTTATTTTATTTTTTTCTTTTCGGGAAAATTGCAGATAACTTTTAAAATATTCTTAAACAATTTGAAAGCCATTTACAAGCTTCAACATACACTGAAAAGAAACGAGAAAAGGTCGGTACAAAATACCTATTACATTAACAAATTACTAGAAAAAAAAAACAATTATTTTATAATAACTATTCCTATTTACACAAATTAAAAATCATTTAGACGCAAATAAATTACTTTTCCGCAAAGAAGCTTTTCACCAACAATTACTCCAATAACTAACGAAAATTGTGTCGATTTACGAGGGGCGTTAAATCTATTCTCGGTATCGGTGTAAGAAACCACGCAATGCCTTCGTAATCCGCGCCGTGTGAACCAGAGTGTTGTCGTGAAGGAACAAGACCGCGCTAGCCAGTTTTCCCCGTCTTTTTACTTTAATTGCTTCCCTCAATTTACTCAATGTGGATACTTATTTTCTCACCCTTTTCTAAATACTCAGAAAAAAATCCTTTAGAATCCAAAAACACTGTGGCCATAACCTTTCCAGCATAAGGAGCAACTTTAAGTTTCTTTTGGGAAATGTAGGTGGTCATGAAGAATAGTGATTATGGTGCTTATGGATACGTTACAGATATCTACTATGCTTTCCTTTATTCGGGCATCTTCGAGAACAAATTTCGAAAAATTTTTCCAACCAACGAGGGTTATCTTCGATGCTCTCTCGCCCCCTTTGAATTCACTTAACCACTTTTGAATAGTGAACAATGAAGGCACAGAATCGCGGTAAACTGCCACCATTGCCGAACTGCTTCGTGAATGATTTTTTTGTCTTTTGACTCGTTTTCTTAGGAATTTAATCACTGCGCGGTGTTCGGGTTTCTTCTACATTGTCGCGTCAGTCATTATGATCGTCTTTGACAGAGCATAACATAAAAATAAAAAATAAATACCACCCTTACCTTACAGAACTTTAGTATTAACGAGAATACATTAAACACCCCTCGTTCGTATGTTAACTCTGTTGGTTTGAGTTATTCTGAATCGTAATAATCTGATATACATTAGGCCTGTAGTATACTAACCTGAAATGGGTATGCATTAAGAGCTGGTGAAAAAGTTTGTAGTGGCACGAGGGACGACAAAGGTGCTCTTAAAATGAGACCACTGTCCACAAGCTGCGTCCTCACGGTACCTTCACCGTCGAGCCCGCTTATAATAGTGCAGCGAACCCTATGGGAAGAAAAGCATGTTAAGAATGCACTAGTTTTTTTTTTTCATGTCGATGTGGTTTGGTTATTACTTCAGTGTTTAACAACGTACCTTCATAGTTAAGTATGATATTGATATGTACATATATTAAACTGCAAAAAAAAAATCCATCTACCGTAATGACAGATTTTATGCTGTAATTTAATCAATAAATATTATAACATACTTTCCATAACATAATAATGCTTTACAACACACGGCGGAGCTCTAATCCTAAAAGTGCTAGCTAGTCTCTTTAACTCCGTCATCCAGCAGGGTACAAAGCCCAAGGCAAGGAGTAGACGTGCGGTGGGTCTGTCTCCAAAGGTGAAAACATTTCTGAAGAGACTATAGACCCATCTCACTTCTGAGTCACGTCTACAGGTTGTTCTCGATGGTTTTCCATCTCTTCAGGTGACTTGACGAGTTCCAGCCATCAGAACAACTTGGTTTTTGAAGCGTCAGTACCGAACACCATATCCATACTGGTGAATAAATTGTACAAAACACCGAAGAGTACGAGCTTCTGTGGCATTGTGTGTACTACGAGAAAGCCTTCGCAGTTCTAGCTCCTTTGCAAAGATGTTGAATTAACTGGCGATACATCGAAGTGTTGAGATGTTTGACGATGACTGTCCAGATCCAGGACAGGCCTGTCTCACTTCCATACAAGCGGCGCAAAATCCCAGAGATATTTACCTACTATTCTGGAAAACAACCTAATTTCAACCTTTTGCATTGCGTATAGCGTTCAAAGTACAATAACTGTCTGCCGTCTCGCTTCAATCTGCTAGGGCAGTCAGAGAGGTACTACTTTATATCTTTTTGTCTTTTTGTTTTTTCTAGCGCCTCCATCACTCACGACACAGAACTGATTAGATTTCCAACAGATTAACAGCACAGAATATACAATAGTAGGTACTTTACGGTATTAACAGTTTACTTTTGATCCGCGGGTGCGTGCGCTGCGTGTGCGACAAGTCGAGCGAGTGCAAGCCTATTGAGACTAGTCCGGTGGCCGGACGCTTGCGTTTATCATACCTAAACTCGGGAGTGAAACTTCTGTACCGTAAGGTACTAATATATATTCTGTGTCCAGGATAAGAAAACCAGCCCCATACAACTGCTCAAAGGGGTGACACAGGGTTATGTGGTATCCTTGAAACTGTACACCATTGCGTTGGAAGATGTCTTTATGACACTAGACTGGACTAGACAGGGTGTGAACGGTGAGTACATCTTACACCTTCGCTTTGCCGATGACATCGTTATAATGGTAGAGACGCTGGGACAGTTAGACCAGATTCTGCACTCACGACTAAATGGAATCTCGGTGGGTTGGCCTCGGCAAGAATTGGGTTAAGACGAAAGTCATGTACTATTCACACGTTTTGCCGAGTGAACGAGCATACTATAGTCTACCGTAGGGAAATTCATCCAGCTCGGTAGGCTTAGGGTCCGTTCACACAGACCGGCTCGGAGAGCATCGGCGTGCATTTTTCTTTTCACACAGACCGGATCGTATACGCTTGGAGTTGGTCGGAGCGGAGCCGCCACCTATTTCACATAGACCAGCTGGAAGCGATCTGAAAGCGCTCGGAGCCGGTCGGATGCGCTCGGAGCCGGGTGGATACACTACAAAGACAGTACCAGTATTCCACGCAGTCCAAGTTTTGTTTTCGGTGTTATCGTGTGCTTTTCGGAACATGGATTTAGATAGCTCCGATAAAGAAATATATTTGCTAGCAAGATTTTTTGAAGCAGAACAAAACAAACGAAAGCGCAAGCGGAAACAAATATGGGCAAAAAATATTTGGAAAAATATTATTTTAAAATATTCGATCGGCTGCGCGAGCGAGAGAGAGAGACAATCGGAGCCGATCGGCTGCGCGAGCGAGAAAATTACGCGTTCGCAGCCGGTCAGCTCCTCTTATTATTTCACACCAAGCGCGTTCAAGCATTCTTAATGACAAAATCAGTGCACATGCAAAAATAAACCGTACTACAATTACTAATAAGTCTGTTTTCAACATGATAACAATCTGCTCTCCTCTCCGAGCCGGTCTGTGTGAACGGACACTTAAATGTGATATAGAAGCCGATACAGTAGGATTCAGTTAGGTTGAGCAGCGTTTGGAATACTATGTCAAGTCTTCTCGTGTCGGAGGAGGAACGCTCGTGCAAAATATCGTGATTTTAGTGCGTCGTTGACTACCTAGCTGAACTCAATAAGTAGTGCAGTTGTAATGTAAACAAGTAGTGGCGTGTAGGGCACGTACCAGTCGCCGGCCAGCGTGCGCACGATGTAGAGCGTGCCGGCGCTGGGCGCGGGCGCCTGCGGCGCGGCGGGCAGCGGGCGGCGGTAGGCGCCGGCCGTCAGCAGCGCCAGCGCGTTGCGCACCAGCGCCGCGCCGCCCGCGCGCGACACCCACACGCGGCCCTCCTCCGTCACGCAGCCCACCTCCACCTCGCAAGGTTTCTGCACAAAACTCACACACGTGGTTTATCTACAAATGGTTTCCGGTACTGCCGGTCGATTCTGTAAACAGCTCACCATGAAAACTTAAGTAAAGTGAGCTTTCATTCTAATCAAACAATCACCTAGTAATAGTATGCTTGAAATTACATTTAAGCGATACAGAAACTTCTGCAATAAAATATTAAAAAAGGTCAAGAGACAATTCGACACCCAAGAGCTCGATAAAGCTGGAAATAACTCTAAGGTTCTCTGGGAAACTATAAAACGAATCACAAACACATAAAAACAACAATATTCATCTACACAACTACTTTCACACTCTGACACTCCTTTTCAGTCCTGCAGTAATCTTAATAAATTCTTTGCTGACGTAGGTAAAAAACTTGCTGATAATATTATCAACGACAACACATCTTCCACTTCACCTTGCTCTCACACTACTTTTTCTTCGTCATCATTTGTTTTGGATCACACGGATATTGAAGAGGTTAAATCTGTTATTGAGTCCCTTAGGACCACTGCAGCCACTGGATGGGATGGTATCTCTCCTGTGGTACTTAAGAGATACTCTGGCATTCTAGCGCCAGTTTTAAGCTATATAGTTAACCTCTGTTTTAGTTCTGCTGTATTTCCGTCAGCTTTAAAGAAGGCTATTATACCTCCTCTCTTTAAGGGTGGCGATGGAAAGTCTTTCAGTAATTATCGTCCTATAGCGGTACTACCCGCTCTTTCTAAAGTTCTTGAGCGCTTAATCAATAAGAGATTGGTAGGCTTTTTCGAAAAAAATAATTTGTTTTCTTCTCAACAATTCGGGTTCCGGAAAAATATGTCAACCCATTTCTATCCTTTTACTCAAACTAGAGAAAGCAGGAGTCAGAGGACTGCAGCTTGATCTTTTAAAAAGCTATCTGACAAATAGAATGCAATTGGTGAAAATTGGTGACCATCTTAGCGATGAGCTCCCTATTTGTTACGGTGTGCCGCAGGGTAGTATACTCGGTCCTACGCTGTTTCTCGTCTTTTTAAATGACCTCTGCAATCTCAAAATCACAATCGCAAAAATTGTATCCTTTGCAGATGATACAGCTCTTACCTTTTTCGCTAATTCGTGGTCAGAACTTCAAACAATTGCACAGAACGGTTTTAATTCTGCATTTAACTGGCTTTGTTCCCACGCTTTAACACTTAACACTTCTAAGACGAAATTAATTACATTCTCTATCTCACCGACCTCACAACCAGCACCCTAATTGCGAAACGCACAATTTATCAGAATCTGAATGGGATTGAAGATTATTTCTAAACCATTGCGTCATTTGTCCGAATAAATTGTAGCTCAGCAACGTAAATAACGCAATGAATGTTGTTTAACTATGAATATTAAACCAATTCCTACCGATAAAAAGTTCCGCAATTACCCCTCTGGTATACCCATCACTATAAAAGCTCACTCCTGTAACAATACTCATTTACACCCATGTCAATGTCCACTTATTGAAACAGTTGATCATATTAAGTACCTAGCACACTGTGAAATTTTGCTTCGATTGCGGACATGTATATTTTATCCCATCATCGTATAGATCCAGTGAAGAACTAAAACTTCTTGGAAGAAACCGTGGTTTTATTCTGTTTAGTTCTGAAGTTATTTTAAAATTCGAGAAAACTCCATGGAAACCATAAAAATGCATTATTTCGTCTTAAATGTATGATTTTTCTATAGTTATAGATAAGGTCTTAAAAAGGACTGTTATATCTACTAGCTGAAGTGGAAAAAAAAATAAAATAATTGTAAATAGAGGGAAAAATTAAGTGTTTTTCTAAAAAAATATATATTTTTTTATTTGGCAAGTCTCATTATTTCCGCATTTTTTGTTCACTGGAATAGATTTATACCATAATAAGGTATATTATAAAAAAAACCAGGTGTGGATAATGCGTGACTTCTGAGTTATTGAATTTTTATTTTTGGGGTTAGGGCTGTCAATTACTTTACTATAATTTTTCTTAGATTACTTTGACTGGTAATTTACCATCTTTCTTGATGTAAAGTGAAATATAATAGTATATTTTAGTGTAAAATTAAGTATTTTAAGTTAGACTCCTGTGACGGAAGATTTTAGAAGTCGAATAGTAGAAATTATTCAAATAATAGGTATTCTAGGAACATATTCTCTTTAATTATACGTTGCACATTATCATCGATGTTGGAATCATGTTTTGTGTACTTTCTTCGATGAAGGTAATCATGTGATATTGGGAAGGGGTCCGCCCTCGTCAAGCGCATTGCTAAAACCCAATATCTTTACATGATGTCTGGAGAAGCGGGGGTGAGGCGTCATGGAGCCGTTAAAGACCCATGGCGCTGCATTGCCTCCGCAGGACCTGACCCATTCTGCGGGGGGATGTCCTTCCGGGCCTCGACCGGGGGACTTAATGTTAGAGGGGCATGAGGGCGCCAACCCTCATGTTGGTCAGCGAGTGGCAGACTATCATTCTACCGAGAGTGAAAAAGTAGTGCAGCAGGATTGAAGTTGACTCGTTTTGAGGTCCTACAAATATTAGAATCAAATGCTCGGTCGCAAGGCCCGAAAGTTCGACCAATAGATTTGAATGTTACTCAACGAACCGAAATTGTCATGAACGCCATTTACCCGAAAGGTATTCCTGATATTATCAGGAACAGCTTAAAAAACGTTCAAAATACAGTAACAAAATTAATCAGCAAATGTGACAAGAAGTACAAGGATTGTCACAGAAAGCAGTCCGTTTTTTTTAAAGAAAAATAATATTTGGCTTTCGACTATTTTTGATCTCGGAGTGTTGTTAAAAAAATCTGTCGTTAGCTCTGATGATAAGATATCTCCAGACTTAGAACGACGACAAACAATTTCCGAATCCACTCAGATCATCGCAGAAGTGGAAGAAACTAACACTGGACAAGTAGATGCTCCTTCTACATCCAGAGAGATGCAATGCATTACAGAACCACCAAACCTTACTTCTGTTTCTTTGGGTCCTTCCACTTCTAAAAATTACGAAAATCTAAGCAGTCGGCAGCAGCGCCGTGTAACAAAACGTCTTGCAGAAGAATTGGAAGATCAGCCTGCAGGAAAAATAGCAAAAGTTATCTCGAAAATTATGAAAGACGCAGACGGAAATAATCTTAGTAACAAATCTGCCGTTGATTTCGAGTTCGTTATACAAGAATGCCTTAAAACCCCTACTGGAGCAATAAGAATCGCAGACATGTTAAAATCTAATCGATCAAGTGCACACCAACAACAGTATAGCCCTGACGAGGCTCTATGTTTAATTATAGACAGAAAACTTACTGTTGAAGACTATACAACTCTCTATAATGGTGCAAAATCACGAGGACAGAATCTTTATCCAGCTTATTATAAAGTGCTATCAACGAAAAAAAAATGCTATCCTGATGACAACATTCTAGTAACAGAAAGAGAAGCAACAGTGTCTCTCTTCAGCCTGATTATGCACTCCTTTCGTCGACTCGTTGAATCATTGGATGAAAGTATTAACGAGTACTGCAACCAAAAACAAATCGATACAATTGATTGCATTTTTCAAGGTTCTTGGGGGTTTGACGGCAGTACGGGACAATCTATGTATAAGCAAAGTTTTTCAGATGGTGAAAATGAGTTTATTTACAACGACTTATCTATATATATAAAAGAAAGTCGTGTTAGTTACTTCACTTATAACTCAAGAACGGCTGAACCGATTTAGCTGAAAATTGGCAGGGAGGTAGTTTAGAGCCAGGAGAAGGACATAGGATACTTTTTATCCCGTTTTTTTTTTTTTTTTTTTTTCCCCTTTTTACGACCGCGTTCCCGTGAGACGTCACATAAAACGTCAAAGAGAATACAAGTCACTATAAAACGTGGTACTATGACAAAAACGTTGCCTTCGAAGTACCAGGTTATCATAACTTGACAGGAGCTTACCAAACAAAGGAGTGTCAGCTAGAAAACGCTTTATGCCTTCGAAGTACCAGGTCATCATAACTGGGTAGGAGCTAACCTAACATATGAGTGTCAGCTAGAAAACGCTTACCAGATCACCACCGCGTACCAGGTTGTCAAACTTGGTACGTTTATAACAACATTTATTGAATCTGAGGCGATACGAAGTTCGCTGGGTCAACTAATTATCTATACTAATATTATAAAGCTGAAGAGTTTGTTTGTTTGATTGAACGCGCTAATCTCCGAATCGAATCCGGTCCGAATTGAAAAATTCTTTTTGTGTTAGGTAGCCTATTTATCGAGGGAGGCTATAGGCTATATAACATCACGCTACACCTCAGAGGAGCGGAACAGTAATGAAAAATGTTGCAAAAACGGGGAAAATTTATTCCTTCTGAGAGTTTCCGTTGCGTGCGCTGCGTAAACGGTTAAAGTAACGCAAAAATCATGTATGACGGGATTGTTATTTTTAAAAAGTTCAAAAAAAAAGTCCCAAGAGCATATGTCTATCTTTTAAGGTTGACTCACTATAACTCAAGGAGCGAAAATGGACGAAAACTAGCAGGCAAATCGATGCGACGGGAAGGGTAAGGGGAGCAAAAATTTGACGCGGACGAAGTCGCGGGCAGAAGCTAGTATACCTTTAAAAATAAAAACTAACGACGGTTTCGTACTGTGGTCAAACCCAAACCCTCAATCTTACAGGTTTTGTCGCCCAATTAAGTTGTAGAGATGGGTCGTACTAGGTAAATTTTGTACTAGGTGCACCTAGTCCAAGTCCGTACAAATACTAGATCCAAATACCTATTCCACCTAGTCCACCTAGTCCATGAAATACGCATGCTTTATAGATGCTTAGTCTTTGCGTACCACCGATACGCGTAGATTCGTACGTCAGCAGTAATAAATTGTACCTTCATAATTCCGCAGGCTTAGGACTATCAACGTAAAATTAAAACATGTTGGCCTTTGTCCGTAAAATGATCACGAAGCGACACTTTTTTTTTTGGGAGCCATTTTTTAAAACAAAACTTGAGAGGTGTCAAGGGACACCCGGATGGAACGAAGTTCCTTTCCAGGATGCATGATTGTTTTTTTTTTTATTATTTCTTATGTACAAAAAACCTGTATACACTCAACAAAAGTATTATCTCTCTCTCTCTCTCCCTGTCTCTCCCTCTCCTTCTCTCTCCCTCTCTCTCTCTCTCTCCCCCTGTCTCTCTCCCTCTCTCTCCTACGTTCCAAAACAAAATATATACAGTCGAATTGAGAAACCACCTCCTTTTTTTTAAGTCGGTTAAAAAGTGTCGTTACAACTTTTTCTCTTAATTCCGTCTAGCCCCCTTTCGCAACGCGCCATAAGGAACTTCGTTCCAGTAAAAAAATTAATTAATGTCACAATAAAAATAGATCTAAGTTCTTAATGATTTATCAAAATTTCGTTACAAAAACCGATCACTAAATAAGTCCGATAGTACGTGTTTGCGACGTCGAGTCAAGCGAGATCACATTCGCATGAGTCCGTATTTGATACTAGACTGCATCATCATAGTCTTCATTAGTATCGAGTATTGTCAAAGTACCTATTCTATAAAATACTCCTATTCCCGACTAGTATCGAGTCTCGAGACTAGTCCGATAGACAAGGATGGAAGGACTGCGGAATAGTGTAGTTAAAAAAGGACAGTATATATTTTAGCACAACACAGTGCGTGTCATGTTACTTTTATGCCATTGAATTAGGGTTCAAATTCAAGTGACTGACACACGAATGATTTTGTCAAACATGAATGAGCTATGACTATGCTGCTATCTCGCTTCGCCGCGTAGTCGGTACTTCGATTCGTGCGGACCGCGGCGCGGGTGCTGTGTACTGCGTAGGCACAGTGAGACTAGGTGGATCTAGTATTTTAAAAGTTGGAATAGGTGCAACCTAGTCTCTTTACATACCTATTCCCTGTACCTATTCTAGTATATACGCCTCATCTCTATTAAGTTGCAATATCGATCTGAATCTACAGAATTGACTTTGCAAGAAAAAAACCGGGTTGAGGAGGAAATTAAACATCTCACACCTATTTATGCCGAAACTAGCGCTGGGCATAGTGTCATTGGAGATCCCAAATTATATTTGACCTTAATTGATGGCAAGGTATTTAACACGATTACGGATACCAAATCACAATTACGATGCGCGTGTTGCGATGCCACATGTACAGAATTTAATCAACTAGACAAGATTTCGAGGAGGCCAGTTAATCCGGAAGCGCTAAAATATGGTCTGAGCCCGTTGCACGCATGGATTAGAATATTTGAGTTTCTTCTTCATTTAGGATATAAAAATGACCCAACTGTGCGAAAATGGAGAGTCTCAAAAAAATCGACTGAGGCCAAGATTGTCGAAGAGCGGAAAAGAAGAATCCAAGCTGAAATTTATGCTAAAATGTCTTTGGCGGTCGATGTTGTACGTCCGAATTCAGGAACATCCAATGACGGAAACACAGCCCGCACTGCACTATCGGACTTACATAGAAAAACGTTTGCGAACATCCTAGGTGTCGAAGAATGGCTTGTAGATGATTTACATGTTATATTAGTCGCCCTGTCAAGTAGTTTTGAAATAGATCCTGAAAGATTTCACGAATTTTGTGCGAATTTCGCTGCAAAATATGTAGAAAAGTACGACTGGTGCTACATGTCAGTTACACTTCACAAAATATTAGCTCACGGTAGTCAAATTATAAAGTCTAGTCCGTTACCAATTGGTATGCTGAGTGAACAAGCTTCAGAATCTCGTAATAAATTCTGGCGTTATGATAGAGAACACCATACGAGAAAATTAAACCGGAAAACAACTGTGCTTGATCTATTTCACCGAGCATTAGAATCTTCCGATCCATTTCTGTCCATGATATCACTCAGTAGTCGCCAAAAACAAAATAAGCGTTTGGTTCTTCCAGAAAAAGTTCTTTGGCTTTTAAAAACATCAACAGAAAATGTTCTGAATCATGATGACTTACTTGAAGAAATCAAAGCTGAAGAAGATGTTATTTTACCACCTAACGAAGTTTTAATATCTTCTGATGACGAAGAGTAAAGAAAAAAAAATACTTTATCTCAAAACCCGACTGCTGAAAACGACTAAAATGACGATTTTAAGCAGTCCGATGCAGTTGTTGGCGGCAGATCTGTAAATGAACTGCATCAGACTTCTTGAAAATCGACTTGTTTTAAACTTTTTAGTCGTTTTTGTTTTTCTTGCAGTCGGGTTTTTTGACAAAGTCAATTTTTTTAATACCTACATTTTATGGAGTCACATTTTTTAATCGACTCCTCGATTCCTTTATTTTGATACCCCACTCGATAGCAAAAAACATGTTTGAAGACATGTTGACATGTTTGTTTGGTTGTTTGTTATGGCGCCTAAAATCGATAATTTTATTTTTATTATACCCAGTGTCACTCACAATCATGAAAATCTAACGACACCTCTCAAATTCAAATACATTAAACTGTTTACATACACTTGAAAAACATAACCCTCCTTCTGGCACAGTCGGGTAATGAATAAGCTCAAACGTTTACAATTTTAGTTAGTAAAACATCTTTTCTTTTGAATATATAAATAAAAAAGGTATGTGCAATTTGACAACCCTATTTTCATAGAAATTCTATGGAAACTTTAGAAATGTAATATTTCCGAAGTCCCACTATTTACTCATTGGCTTTTTGTTTTATGTTGTTAATAACTATATTGTACATGCTCAGTATTAAAATCAGATGCGGAATCGATAGGAATACAGGGAAAACCGCAATTTTTTGAAAAGAATAAAAAAAGCGATTTCTCTGTTTTCATCGTAGATACAATACCTGAACTTTGTATGTAGTTAGATATTGTATTGTTACTATAATCAAACAACGATTGAAGTAAATTATATTATTATTTTGAAATTAACAAACAAAAAGAGTTTTTTGCTGACGTCAGCATTACTTTAAATAACTTCAAAACTAAACACAATAAAACCACAGTTTCTTTCCAGAAGTTTTAGTTCTTCACTGTATCTATAAGATGAAGGGATAAAATATACATGTCCGCAATCGAAGCAAAATTTCACAGTGTGCCTAGGTATAACTCTAGATCAGTACCTGAATTATAAAATACATATTAACTTACTTACATGCAGGGTGCGAAAACTTATATATATTTTTAAAACTCTTCGACACGTCGCTAAGCAGCCTATTATTCGCAATGTATATTACGCCTTATGCCAATCTATTATTTCTTATTGTATTAGCTGCTGGGGTGGGGCCACAAAAACTTCGCTTAAACCTTTGGAAGTGTCCCACAGAGCTATATTAAAAATTGCAACATTTAGACCTATTCTGTTTCCAACCACAGAACTTTACAAAAATTGTAGTGTCCTCAACGTAAGGCAACATTTCATTCTGCAAACCGTTCTTCTCCAACATCAAAAAACTCCTCTTACTACTATTACCAAACGAAGGAAAGATATTATTTGTACTGTTCCACAAACTAAGTTTAAATTCACTAAGAGATTTTTCTACTATCTTGGCCCCTGCTTGTACAATAAAATTAACGCGTCCTTATATATCTATAATTTACCACACAGCAAATGCAAAGTCACCTTACGTGCATTCCTCCTGGAAAAAACGTACGACGAGACTGAAAGTATTTATTGTTTAGTTACTAACATGATAATTTGTGATACCCAAACTGGGAGTGGAAACTGTCTCTCCTAAATACAGATTACTCAGTGATCTAGCTAGGAGAGTAGCGATTCACCCAAGAATTCGTTGTACCGTTGTAATAATGCTTACATATTAAGTCCCTTATGTACTACAAAACCTTTATGTGCCTAAATAAATATATTATTATTCTACCTCATGCTAAGAAATGACGCAATGGATAGCTCACTACACCAAGTTTTCTCGGTGATATTATAGCAGAAACGATCAGCTCTGTTTACTTTTTGGCACTCAATTAGTCGAACGGTGAAGGAAAACATCGTAAGGAAACCCGTATGTCCTAGAACCAAAAATTCGAAGACATGTGACATCTACCAACCCGCACTGAGCCCGCGTGCTAGATTACGGCCACTTCCTCTCACCGAGAGAAGGCCTGTGTCCAAGCAGTGAGAACAGTATAGGCTGATTATGATGATATTCTTCTGAACTGAGTGGACAGATATTTATAGCATTTGGTACCTGCGTAATGGTAAACGCTCCAGCGATGCAGAAGTCGTGCACGAACTCCTTGTTGAGGTTGAGGTCACGCTGCGTGGAGGTGTCGTAGAGCACGACGGCCACGGAGGGGTCGGTGGGGTCGTGGCGCGGGCCGGGCGCCGCCACCAGCACCTCGCCGGGCAGGCGGCGGTGCACCAGCTCCGCGCTCACCGCGCTAGCCGCCAGCTCCTCCAAGCCCTCCAGCCGGCACAGGATCGCCTGCCAACGCCACGCAGTTAGTGCTGGTACACGTTTTTTTTTTACATTTCGTATGGGAAGAATAAATATATGGACAGCAGAAGTGTGTCAAATTGAATAAAATATTATTTTATACCATTTGTATCACTGAAGTAAAAAGCTTTTCTACTTTGTTTCATGTTAGTATCATTCCAGTGTACCAATTGAAAAGTATCTACAGCGACAGAAATGAGTTAAATCTCACCAATATTTTGTTTAGCAATAATCATCTGCAGTACTCGTACCTACATAACCCAATAAATCAGCAATATTGTAATCCTCTAGGATTATTTTTTTAATTTTTTTATTTATTTCGAATTAAATGATGCACTTTGCCTGCTGGCCTAGCCATCAATATTTATTTTGTGTAATGATGACCTACCTGCCGGCGTAGCATGACCAATTCTATATATCTATTCTAACAAGAACAAATAAAGTTCTTTGTGTCTTTTAATTCTGTAAAACTGTTTCTATCTCATCAGAAAAATAGTCATCTCACTTAACATCGTATTTTTGTCGACTGAAGAATAGAAAAATCTCTTTTTTTTCAGTTTTACACAAAAATTTTCTACGATACAATCTATCATTTTGTCTTTCTTCCGTCGACAAATTCCGTTTCTATGGCGGTCATGCTACGCGTGCAGGGTCTTGTAGTGCTTATCGATTCTCAGTAACGGAGTTAGATAGGATCATCTAACTTTTAAAATTTCGGTTACAGAATATAACAAAACTGCTTTACCTTACAACAATGCATTAGGTACACGATCAAAATGTATGAAACAGCTGTTTTTATTTTCTTTTAATGTTGGTCCCATCCATAGTAAACTTTGCTCATATTCATGAGTAGTTACAGTCAGCATCAAATAGTTAGTGACACTCACAAGGAGAGTACCAAACTTGGGAATCACAGATTCCGTTGATTTTTATATATGTTGTAGAGTAGTCTCCCCTCAATAACTAGGTAAAATGGTAAGACGCACTTCACCTTCATTTTCGAGAAATGTCCACTCGACTCAACAAATTAATAAAAATAAATGGATAATTTGGAAAAAAATGTGTCGAGTAAACTACTAAATATTTTTTTACGTGTTACACTAATGAAAACTCGTAGTAGAGTGACTGCAGTTAACCTTTTGATCGCCAGAGTCATGTATAGATGACAAACCAAAATGTGCCCAGCACGCCACGGTCACGATACCGTGACAGACTTTTAAACATAAATAAAACTCATAAAACAACATTGTTTTTTTTATTTATTTTGCTAATTATGTTCCTTGACTCATCCTAATTTATATTAGTTGAGCTTCGTTCTTTATATTTCATCCATATCTTATACCTCTTTAAACGAGCAATTCTTGTATATATATATATAATCTCTCGGAAACGGCTCCAACGATTTTCATGAAATTTAGTATACAGGGGGTTTCGGGGGCGATAAATCGATCTAGCTAGGTTTCATTTTCATAAAATGTCGTTTTATTCGTGTTTTCAATGACCAACTTTATCGATAATCAACTTGAACATAAACTTATTATTTTAAACACAATTTACCAAAAAATACCGTGCAAAGCTCGGTCATACAGATATTTAACATAACATGGCAAAAACTAACACCAATTATAAAGTTCGAAAAACATAGTGCCCTCAGCGCCACAGTCATCATATCATGACACGTAGTGATGTAGCTAGCAACCAATATAACAAGAATATCGACTTCGACGGTAACCTACGTTATATTTAATTTCTTTAAATTATTCAACAATAAATAAATAAAACTTTTGATATTGAAGTTGAATTATTCAGGAATCATGAAAATTATTTAAATATTAATAAAATACTGAACTATCTGCTCATTAAATGTCGGTGTCAGTTGATTATCGATATATCATAATGAGTGTAATACCCATCTCCACCACACTGTTATATTGTCTGTGCCTGGAGCGCCAGAGTCATCTAATCGTGACAATCCTATGACGTCACATGTGGTCGATTTGTAAAAAGAACTGCTCCTTTACTTGTATCAGTAGTTTGTTCTCATTACTTTATTATTCTGAACGACTTTTTTTGTGGGTGGGAAATCATCAAATGAGTTCCTTCAATGCCTATGCCAGGGCCACGGTAACTCTTTCGAACAATTTCGCTACCCCGGCAGGATTTTGAACGACTTAAATCTCATATTAAAATATTCGTTTATCATGCCAATACATTTTGTGAGATCAGTATATATCAGACTATAGTCATCGGAACATACATCCTTGTTTAACCTTTTCGACGCCCATCTATATAATACGCAATGTGTCCTCCAGCGCCACGCTACAAATGTATAACGTATCTATAGTAAAACGTAGGGGTGGGATTAATGTCCTATAGACAAATAATATTATAAGTTGAAATTAATGTTTATTCACCAATTTACGAAGCTAAATAAAAACTGATACTTTATTTTCATATTTTGTTTTATTTCATAAAAAAATCAATATGAAAACCTGGATATATTTCCCATAATAAAAGAAAAAAATTGTAAATTTATTAGACGTGTGTTCTAGAAGGCACTTCCCTATTTGTCTCCAAATGTAATCCTTCTACTTCATATCAAGTCGTTGGCGCTCGAGGCACGTCAAAATCCTTTCTGATATAAGGATGTCTAGATGTCGATGTCTGTGGTATTTTTCTTTTTTCTATTCACTGTGGTCAAGTTACACGTGCATTACCTCAACCGATTCATGCATAATTTATTTCTTTTACTTACAACAAATAGAACCAAATACAACCAATAGAAGCTAGATACGTGGTTTTCTACGTGTTTTTTTTTTAAATTAAAATGGAGGTTAAATGACTGTTTTACGCAGATGTTACAGATCTCTTTCTTTTAATGGTATTTATAGGTGTCGCAAAATAAGCAATGATTTTTATTGTTTTTAGAAACTAATAGAAAACGGAAGTACATTCCTGAAACGGAAGTTGACGACTTAACGGAATGTCAAGACGACGAACTATTTCAAAATTCTGATTATTCACAAACTTTTTTTTGTAAGAACACGCAAGGTAAACATTTCACTACACTAAAATGCACAAAGTCACTATGACCTTGAAGCACGTCCGCTTATGACGTCACAGATTTACTTCTATACAAGTTCGTGGCGTTGTGCGCACTAACAACTAGCCACTTTGTAGGGATGGGTTTTTCAAACAGTGTTTCACTATCGACAATGATTAGAAAACCTATTTATTCTTGATTAAGGTGAATAAAACGTAGTTTATAGTTTACAATATTTATAAAATATTATTTATTCATGTAATTTTCTTGCAATAATAGTATTTATGGTCGTTTCGACGAAATGAAATATAGCGAGGTCTTCATCGTGTCCCATCACTGGCTTACTTTATATCAAGAACTTGGCGTTGGGGGCATTAAAATATTTTCTGGCGTTTTTGTTTCTATTGAATATAAAACAAACAAGAACTTATTATGTGTGAAAAAGTTAAAAATATGGCTTATAACAGGGCAATTTTCCATAAAAACAAAATAAAAGGTCTTGTAAAAGTCGTACATTTATTTTATACTATTATTACTTCTAATCAAGTAGTGGCGCTGAGGGCACGAAAATCTCGAACTTGTATAGAAGTGATTGGCGTTCAAAAGGTTAACGATACTATTCTACTATACCTAAGTAATTTGTTTCAAATAAAACTACAAAGTGAAGTTGAAAGAGAATAAAATTCATGTAAACCATTTCAAGCAGCCATAAGCTCGGCTGGCGTGTCATAAAATAAACACGGATCCGATTGAGGTTTATTTGAACTAAGTTTCATTTGTTTTCAAGGATAATATTGTCCCTTTCTTCGTATTTATTATATTTGTACGGTCAGCCAAGAAAGTGGTGTACCAGTTTTGATTTAGTTTCCCGGTCATCGAAAATTACAACAAGGTTCGTTATAAAAAGATATTACTGAAAGAGACAACATTATCATGACGTAAACCTATGTATTTAGTATTCATACGTCATATGTCACATATAAGTACATGACATTTTAACCTTTAGTATAAATGAAAAGGACATTAGTTTCAGTAATACAGTAATCTGACATATGGGACATAATATCGCACCGCCATCTACGATTAGCTTTGAGTTGCCTTCCCCATTGAAATGTTTCCAAACAAAAGTAATAAAAACTATTTAAATAGACAACCGAATTCCATTTGAAAAAGAAAACTGACAATTGACATTTTGTCAAATATATGCAAAAAATCGATATATTTTCCGTGTTATTTTTCAATCAACTGCATATAAAATCATCTCAATGCCTGCCAACTTGACCATTGCCGAAAGAGCACAAATAATTGCCCAATTTAATGAGGGAAGCAGTATCAGTGCGATATCCCGGAATTTGAATATATCGAGGCGTTCTGTCCGCTTTTGGATTCGTCGTGAAGGAGAGGAGGGAAGTTTGTTGGATCACAGAAGAAGTGGTCGCCGGCCTGCACTCTCTAATAACGATAGAGAATTCATGAGACGGGAATATGAAATCAATGGTTTTAAGCCCACAAAACATTTTGCGGAGATGTTCGATGTGAGTGCCCAAACAATAAGGAATCATCTACATTACATGGGGTTGCACCACAGGCATTACGCCAAGAAAATATATTTGACGGATGCTCACAGACTTGCTCGTCTGAACTTCGCCAGAGAGCACTTAGACTTTGATTGGTCTAATACAGTGTTTTGTGATGAAAAAACGTTTAAATCCAGTCAGCATGGACGTCTTCACCTTTGGCGATATAATTCAACACGGTATAAAGATGATCATGTAATCCCAAATAGAGAATCAGGTCGAATTTCCGTAAATATTTGGGGCTGGATGAGTGCGGATGGTGTAGGAGAATTGTGTTCTCTACCTCCTCGAGCGACGGCTGTAAATTATATCGACGTGCTTCAGAATGCAATGCTACCGACAGTCCGTAATGTTTACCCGGAGAACGAAGTGCCACAATTTGATTTTGTTCAAGATAATTGTTCAATTCATAATGCGAGGATCGTAAGAGCCTGGTTTCGTTCACACACTGACGTAAGGGTAATTCAGTGGCCCTCAAGATCGCCGGACCTCAACCCGATAGAAAATCTTTGGGGCCTTATGGTCCAACGATGGTCGCATCAAAATGAAAGAACCAAACAAGCTCTTATTAGTCACTGTAATTATATTTGGGAGGAAATGCGGGGAACCGATATTTGCTCACGGTTTGTTGGTTCAATGAGGTCTCGTCTTTTAGAGGTTATAGAGGCCAACGGCGGTTACACCCGTTTCTAATTTTTAAAAATTTTCAATATCTTCTAAATATTACTATATATGCTATGTTTTTGTTTGTTATAAGTATTTTAAAATTGATTGTAGAAATTTAATAAAAGGATAAATCTATTTTTAGCTTGTTTTTTATTGATATTGTAGGCGAAGCCCAATAAAACAAGCTATAGTTAGTATTTATGTTTCTTTATTGTTGTGGGCGATGCCCAATGAGACTAGCTAACTTTTAACATTAATATCTCCTCGCTATTGTGTTCGGTAACTCCGGTATAGCCTCTGTAAAATACCTAAACAAATACCTATACTGTTCTTTAATAAAAGTAGTAGATTTCCATGAAGATACTTAAGTAAATACCGATGTATGTTTATAATCACCTGTATTACCATTGTCTTGACCTTTTGAATTCTAATTAACCTGTAATTACCTGTAACAATAACCTGTTGGAATCTAATTAGTCTGTAATGCCTGTGTTATGTTTGTATAAAACTAATTAGCTTATAGTTACCTAACTCATTTATTGTAAAGCACTAATTAGCTGTGAGTAGGTATGAATATACCTAAAATACCTTATGTAGTTCGTACACGATTTTGAAAGTAGCGTATGTCCAATAGGACGAGCCACATTGTTAATCCAATAAGAAAGCAGAAACCTTGAACTCGCTTACACGTGTTTTGAAATTCTCGACAAGTCGAAACCTGTCCCCTTAGGGAAAGTCCATTTTTCTCGCTCTCAATTGGCGGAGCGGCTAATCAAAGTAAAGAAATGTATACGCTACTTGCGGTAGGCAACAAAAGTTATAAAAGGGCCGAGCGTCTATTTTTGGATTTAGTATTTTTACAAGTTTACATGAATCATCAAGTTACCACGTAGTGTTTGTGAAGTAAGTGGCTCCGCTGTCCACTGCTTAGTCGCGATGTACCCTATATCTAGTTAGCCAGTCTTCAAGTGTAATATAGCTAGGATTTAATTATGTGTACTGCTTATTCTGATTGTATTTTATATTGTGTGCTGTGTACTCTTTTACAACCATTTGTAGTGATTTCTGTGCAATTTTATGTGTGCCAAATATACTCAATTATTACGACATTCTGACTGGTTTAATTTCACTCTTTCGTCAAGGGAACACCGTCACCCCCGCCTACAACACCTGACTCCCGTTTTATTAACATTTTGGTCCTTGCGAGCCGGATCAGGTTCAATTAGAATAGAGTGAACCAGTCAGAATCATGAGTCACAGAAGTGAAATCACCACACGCAGCAAGTTACGAAGACTGGCGGAAGAAATGGGTACGCGACAAGCAGAGGACATCGTCTCTGACTCAGGCTTACCATCCGAAAGGGCTCCAGGTTCTCCGTCCGTAGCACCGACATTGGCATCGACGTCCGCTCGCAATATTCCGCTCACCGGTGGCCGATTAATTGACCACAGTAAATTGACGTCAGAGAGAGCGCACGGGGGGCAGGCAGCGCCCAAGGGTCGCCACACCTCGCCGCGCAGCAAAATATCGTCAAGAAATAGCCACAGGAGCGTCGATTACCTTAAAAAACGGATCGAGTACGAAGCGGAGCGCGAATTAGTGCAGTTGAAAGAGAACCTGGTCAAAGACAAGGAAAACCTCGTCAAGAAAAGGATGGAAGCGGAAATAGCTGAGATAGAGGCGGCCGCTGAAAGCGATGATTCACAGTCAGATGTGAGTACGACACAGCGCGTCGAAGAGTGGGTGAAAACCACGCCCCAAGTCCCCCAATTGATAGAAGTATTGGGGACGCCGGCTGTGTCAGGCGCACCTATTGAAATGGCTGCGCCCCGTGAAACATCTGACCCCCGTGAACAAACCGTAAGTAGGGTGAATCTTGTGAATAACCACCGTGGGTCGTCAGTGCCGTGTGATCTAGACCAGTCCCGAGTACCTAGGACATCCGCGTCTGTACCGTTACCTAACATAACGGCACCAATTACGTCCAGGTACATGCCAGTAACGTCAGATGGAGTAAGGTTCCAGTTACCCAGCCGTTATACCGCCTTTACCACTCCGGTCGCAAGTGTACCTCGAGTAGCCACACTCGAGTCGGATACACGGCGGCAGATGCAGTACGGAGCGGATGAAAGAGAAAGGCGGAGAGAATCGTCAGGGGACAGAGACCGTAAGATAGACAGACTGGCAGAGGCTATCACGAACATGGCACGACCACCACGACCGGTACCAAGACAGGCCTATGAATTGCCATACTTTAAAGGTGACCCAGCCGACTGGATATCATATCGGAACATGTACTGGGAAACATCACAATTATACAATTTCAAGGCGCACGAAAACTTAGCACGATTAAAAACCTCGTTACAAGGCGACGCAAAGGTATCAGTAGAGGACTTACTACGATCGTCAACTGATCCGTCCGAGATAATGCGCGCGCTAGAGGATGAGTACGGTCACCCGACCCTAGTGCTACAGTACGCCATACAAAAGGTCAAAGAATTACCTAGAGTAACGGAAAGTGGACGCGAACTAAGGAAATTCTCGTCAACGGTCCGAAATTGTGTTTCGTTACTCAAAAATATTCGTGCGGATGGATATATAAATAATCCACAGCTGGTGAGTGACCTGCTGAGCAAGCTGACCCCTGTACAGCGCGCGCAATACGGTGACTTCGCAATGGGCCTGGACAACACACAGGGGGTGGACCTAAGAGTGTCTCCAAATCTAGAAATATTATCACATTTTCTAATACACTTGACACGCTCAACGTCGTACTACACTCAGGCGAGTATGTTTGAGCCCGGTCCATCGAAGCCCCCTGCCAAGCAACAGCAGAAGTATGGCGGCGCCGGTCAGTCTCGGCCAGCCAACGCCGCGCGCTCGGCCGCGAGCAGGCCTCCGTTGACGCAACGAGTGAACACGCAGAGCGACGAGTCTGCCGCTCCTGAAGAATGCGTTATATGTCAACGAAAGCACAACATAGAAGAGTGTGACCAGTTCAAAAAGCTTACCGTTCAACAGCGTTGGGACACGATAAAGGAGAAGAACACATGCTTCAAATGTCTCGTGAGTAAACATCCCAAGAGGTTCTGCCGTGCGAGTAGATGCAAGAAGTGCGGGTTCGGACATCACCTGCTGTTACACGCGGATAAGCAGCCGAAAGAAAAGGTGGCTACGCCGCCAGAAAGTAAGACGGAAAGTGTCACAAATATAGGCGAGTGGCGAGCTACGGCACTACTGAAAATTATGCCAGTAACGGTCAGCGATGGAAACAGTGACGATAATCAGTGTTACGCACTACTGGACGATGGTGCGACCGTGTCACTCATCGACAGCTCGCTCGCCACAGACTTAGTGGGCCCATGTGTTCCTCTCTCCTTAAAAACCGCGGGTGGCTACGGAGTAACAGACTCAACGTCGCGAGTGGTACAAGTGCGCGTAAAAGGACCTAACGGTCAGTGCCATAACATTACGTGTCGGACAATAGTGGACATTAACCTACCAACGCAAACAGTGTCCGCCACAGTGATCGACGACAACGCGCACCTACGCGACTTGGGTTGCGTAGAGATGAGGGGAGCCAAACCGCTGCTGCTTCTCGGACAGGACAACTGGGAGCTGCTCGTCAGTCAGGACATCCGCCAAGGAAAATCCGGTAAGCCAGTTGCCTCACTCACTAAGTTAGGTTGGGTCATACATGGACCATTTAATATTAATAACAATAATAATAGTAAAGAATGTGTTAGTTGCATGACCGTTTCCCTTCCTGATTTACATAATCTAGTTAAATCACAGTTTGAGCTAGAAGCGATAGGTATTTCAGAGAATTTACGTAAACATAAAGATGTCGAAAGGGCATTAGCCGTGTTAGACAGCACTAGCCATCGTATCCCTGACCAGTCACAATGGGAGGTCGGTTTGTTATGGAAACATGACAATATTCAGTTACCTGATAATTATAATCAGGCCAGACAAAGGCTGTACGGCATAGAGAAACGTATGCGTAAAGACACTAGTTTCGCTGAGCAATATTCAGCTCAGATAGGTAGGTTAGTAGACGAAGGTTACGCGCGTAAAGTAGACGGTAACATAGACAGCTCGCCGGTTTGGTACTTACCGCATTTCGGAGTCGTTAACCCGAACAAACCGGGCAAGCTACGTCTCGTGTTCGACGCAGCCGCTACGTCTCATGGGACGTGTTTAAATGATAATCTGCTAACCGGACCTGACTTACTGAATTCTTTGCTAGGTATTTTAATTAAGTTCAGGATAGGCCCCGTCGCGTTTTCAGGGGATATCGCTGATATGTTCTTACGAGTAAAAATAAGGGCAGAAGATCAAGGCGCGCAATTATTTTTATGGAGAGGCGCGGATCACCATAAAGAACCAGATACATACGCGATGAATTCCATGATATTTGGTGCAGCCTCGTCCCCTACTACGGCAATATATATACTCAACAAAAATGCCGATGATTTCATTGATGTTTATCCCGAAGCTGTGGAAGCCATCAAATCTAGGCACTATATGGACGACTATCTAGATAGTGCTTGGACCGAGGAGAAGGCTAACACGTTAATAGAGGAAGTGACACGAATACATGCATCCGGTGGATTCATTATCCGGGGGTGGGTAGTAGGTTAAAATTGGGGATTCCAGATCAGATAAGATCTGGAAACCCTCAATTTTAACTCATTCATCATTTCATGTATTCATCATTTCATTCATTCAGTTGTATGTATTATTCACTTTCAGATTACATCCTATAACCCACAGTTGTCAGTTATCTTTACAAGATACAATTTCATTATCATTCTAATTGTTCATTGATAAATTATGACACCCATTCAACTAGGTATTCAAAGACACGCGTATGAAATTCGAGCAACAGTCGGTATAATCTATCCGACTCGATAGCCTAACGAAAATGGAATGCGCTCGCACCGCTCCATCGCGCTGCCTTATATAATATGTCGTGCAGTGGTTATTTACTTTAAACTTTTTAACCGACTTCAGAAAAGGAGGAGGTTATCAATTCGGATGTTTATATTTTTTTATGGCATAGAAATAAAATGCAAAATAATATTTAGAATGATTATATTTAAATATCAATTACATTAAGTTGAACTTAACTTTTTAACTATTTTAGTAACTAAATATTCAGTTTCACTCATGATTTCATCAGAATCACTTCGTACTAAGTATTGTATATTCACGCTTGCATTGTCAGGGTCACTGTCTATTTCTTCCGTGTTATGACTGCCATCCACATCATGTACAATTATTCTGATTATTCGTTGAACATGCCCGGACTCTTTACACATGATAAAGGATTTGTTTTTAAAAGATTTACGTTTCTTTATTTTCTTCTTCTTGTTTTTTAATGTTTTCTTTTCTATTTCTTGCTGTCTACTCTCTTCACATGCTTTTGCTGCCACTTCAGCGTACCAGCTTTCTCGGTCTTGAGCATAGTAAAATGGATTTAGAACTGGATCAGAGCTTTCTATCAAATTCTGAAATAAAAAATGATATTGATGAATGATTTTGTATCATTAAACAGCACCAAATGTTTATTCAGTTGCTGGTCAATTAGATACATACATTAAATTGTTGGTCAATGTTATCCGAAACAGGGCTGTAGGATGGTGAGATTGACATATTTAATTATATGTCCAGACGTTTTTACACACCTGAAAAAAAAAGATTCTACATTAATATTTCATTTTATTATTCTTTCTGAAAACAACAATTATCATTGAAACAAATTGTTATGTAGAAATATTGACAGTGGTGTAACAGACACCTAATAATAACTTCACCTATTAACGCTTTTAAATCCAGAAACATATTAGTTACACTTACCGATATTTCACGATATTAACGTTCTATCCAGTCATATGCAGAAATTAAATGATCGATTTTAATTAATTTCTTTCAATTTATATAAAATGTATTTAAATCTATAGAGTTCAAAGTCGTACATTTTAATTAGATGTTGATATCCCGGACAAATATAGTATGGTGAAATTGAAACCTCAGAACATCACGGCGCCAAGTATATTATTGTTTACTATAAATACATATCGATAAAATAAACGCTGCGGTACGTTTGTTCATTGTTATTTTTTTCATACATTTTAATGAGAACATTCGGCAAGCAAAACCATCGCATATAAGTAGTTTGTCTAATTTGCAATGTAAGTTCTAATCTCATTTAAGGAGATAGATCAAAGGTTGAGGTTTGTTGATTTGGCTATGATTGTAAATGTGTTTGTTCCCGCGAAGAAGTCCTGAGTCAGGATTTTAGGACCACGCGTGCATTACATATATGGAAAAATGTCACGTGGATCCTGGCTATTTAAACACTGGAGAGTGAATTAGGTGCATCACTTCAGTGTCAGGAGCTCCAGATTAACAGCAAGTACTTACCGAGAATCAGCCTGCAGTACCTAAATAAGGAATAAAATGTAAGTAGTTCATTAACTTATAAAGTTCTAGCTACAGCTAAGTGTCAGGGGGTTCGATTCCCCTAATAGAGCAATGAGTTATTATTCCTTATAGCAATAAATCTGCTCTTCTGTTTAGTGTTGTGGTTAAATAGAGTATTTTTTTCTGTGATGCAGCCATCTTATTATAAATATCTGGTTGACCGAGCTTTGCTCGGTATTTTTTGGTAAATTGTGTTTAAAATAATAAGTTTATGTTCAAGTTGATTATCGATAAAGTTGGTCATCGAAAACACGAATAAAACGACATTTTATAAAAATGAATCCTAGCTAGATCGATTTATCGCCCCCGAAACCCCCTGTATACAAAATTTCATGAAAATCGGAGGCGTTTCCGAGATTCAGATTATATATATATATATATATATATATATATATATATATATATATATACTAGAATTGCTCGTTTAAAGGTATAAGATTATTGATCATATGCTTCAGTGTTTCCCTGTGTGTACCTTTTTCAATATTAGGTGTAAAAATACAATAAATAATTATTCATTATAGTAGTGTACCTACCTGAAATGTCAAAGTGATTGTATTAATATTTATTTGTGTCTCTCCATTTCAGGTCGTACGAAAACGCCGAGACTCTTTTTCCCTCCGACGTCGACGAGGAACCTCAGGTTCCAAAAAAGAAGCACGACGGACGAAAAAGGAAGCACGCATCAACTCGAACGACGGAGCCGGCACAAAGGTCGTGGTCGTCGCCATCGAGAGCAAGTCCGATGCCCGGGCCGTCCACATCTGCGACGCCTGTCGAGCCGTCGCTGGTGCCACCGTCGTCCCGTCCATCAGCTTTAAAGAAGCCGCATCACACCCGTATTAAGCCCATCCCTCCGAAGAAGTGCACAGTATATGATCTGTTTGGAACCGATAGCGAGGACGATGAGAAAGAGGTCCCTGCAGTTACTGGTAAAACACCGTTAGCTTCATATATAACTCGACGTCTTGCAAACGGCCATTCGCGCCAAATCTATGAAAAAAAGCCGGGAACGCACTATATTGATTTAAAAATATACCGATGCGATGAAATAGAAAAAGTTCCGCCAATGAATAGATGGCGCCAAGCAATTGTCACGGTTAAAAATCAGACCTTCGACAATACAGATGCTTGGCAACATTTGTCTAATTTTATTGTGGCTACACGTAAAGAATATGTTAAGTGCCCACCAACGTTTGTAAGTAACTATTATTAAATTTCTACTTAATTACGTAGTTACTTATCCGGTAAAAACGTAACCCCCCAATATAACACAATGTGTTAGGCATGTCATACCTATTCACTTTTACCATTGACATAATTATAAACAAGGCAAATCGCGATTTCATTATTATAGATAGACACTATTGCTTTACTTATATTATGTTTAAAAACATTTTTTTTTGTAATCAATAAGAATAAATATATTTAAGATATAAATTTAGTATAATGTAATCACATGTAATCGTTTATAGAAATTAAGTAATTCATATTACATCAAATTTGATTTAATGTTCATTGTTTTTTTTTTCTTTCTTACAGTTACACCTAGACCCGGAATCAGAAAAAATAAAAACGATATAATAATACAATGTCAAAAATGTCACATTGAAATACCTAAAACTGAATATCAGTATCATTTGAGAACAAATTTGCATAAATCTAATTGTATACAAAAAACTGAAATTGAAAATATTGATATAATAGCCACAGCTTTTAAAAAGAGAATAATAAGTTACAAACTGAATCCATCAATGGAATACCTAACGCCTGAGGAATTCCTAATTGATGACCAGGATAAGGTCATAAGACTAATTAATGATTGTTTGATAAAACATAATTGTGTTAAATTAAACTTTGAGCTTTTTGCTTATTTCATTCTCCCGAAATCTGATGAACTTCAGCTTAAATCATTTAACACAAAATATGAAATTGTATATTATAACACAGATTTAAAGGAATTATATTTGAAAACAATTAATACATTTGATAGAAAGCTCTCAGAGTTCCAACATCGTGAATCTGGTTGGTCTTGTTTCTTTATAAGTCATCTAGAAATTAACATTAACAAATACTGTCCTTTGAAAGGTGGCACCTATATAGATTTGCCGCCAATAATAAAAAAAACTAGAAGTTGTTTAAATATTAAAAACAGCGATAACAACTGCTTTTTATGGAGTATCGTGGCAGCATTATATCCCACCCAAATTAATGTTTGCAGAACAAGTTCATATCCACATTTTTCAAAAGTTTTAAATATAGATGGTCTGTCATTTCCCCCATCATGTAAAGATATTAAAATATTTGAAACTTTGAATCCCGACATAAGTATCAATATATATGGATTAGATAATAAAAATATGGTCACTGGTCCTTTATATGTGACAAGTTTAAGAAAAATCCAGCATGTCAATTTATTGTACTTTGAACAGAAAGGCAATGGACATTACTGCTTAATAAAAAATCTGTTGAGATTAATTAAACGTCAAATAAGTAAACATAAAGGTAAAATGTACCTATGTGAAACATGCTTACAAGTTTTCACGAGTGAAACGAGATATAATACCCACAATAATTGTCCTATGATTTTGACAATATTACCTGAAAAAAATAGTATTCTTCAATTTAAGAACTACGAAAGAAAACAAAAAATTAATTTCGTTATATACGCCGATTTTGAAAGTCTTTTACTAAACTGCAACATAAAGGTAACCGAAAATACTCGTACCTATCAGGTTCACGAACCTTCATGTTTTGGTTACTATATTTGTTGTTCACACAATACGGATCTGAATAAGTATGTTACTTATAGAGGAGCTGATTGCGTAGAAGTATTTATAAAATATTTAATAAGAGATTTGGAGAACATTCATAGTATCTTAATAAATAAAATACCTATGACACCATTAACTAAGGACCAAGAAAACGATTACAAAAATGCCACTACATGTCATATCTGTAATCATTTGCTCTTTGACGATAAAGTAATGGATCATGATCACATTACATCACAATACCGAGGTGCAGCACACTCTCATTGTAATTTAATGTTAAGAGTTTGCCCATTCGTGCCTGTTATTTTTCATAACTTGTCCGGCTATGACTCTCATCTATTTATAAAGGAATTATCGAAGTATGAAGGTACTTTTAAAATTATACCAAAAACCAAAGAAAGGTATATGTCCTTCACAAAGGTATTCCATACTAAGAATGCTTTAAAATCAAGGCCTATTCAAGTTAAGTTCATAGATTCATATCAATTTCTTAATTCAAGTTTAAGCACATTAGTTGATAACTTGAATGAAACCGACTTTGTTAATTTATCAAAAGAATTTCCAGATATAAGTTATAATCAGTTAAAGTTGTTACGACAAAAAGGAATTTACCCCTACGATTATATGAATGTGTTCTCAAAATATAATGAGACTCAACTTCCATCAAAAGTTTGTTTCTATAACAGCTTGAATTGTCAACACATTAGCGATAATGAATACGCACGTGCCCAATCTATTTGGCAGACATTTAATATTAAATCACTAGGAGAATATACAGATTTATATTTAAAGACCGACGTATTACTTCTTTGTGACGTATTCGAAAAATTTAGACAGACTTGTCTAGATCATTATCAACTTGATCCAACGTATTACATTACCGCACCTAGCTTAAGCTGGGATGCGATGCTACTGTACACAGGTGTTAAATTAGAATTAATTCATTGTTTAGAAATGTATGAATTTTTGGAAAAGGGAATACGTGGAGGCTTGGCACAATGTTCTCTTCGCCATGCTCAAGCTAATAATAAATATTTACCAAATTATGATGCTTCTCAAAAATCAACTTATTTGGTTTATCTTGACTGTAACAATTTATATGGTTACGCAATGACAAAGAAAATGCCTATTTCAGATTTCCGTTTTTTGACAATCCATGAGATAAAAACAATGGATGTCTTATCAATATCAGACGAATCTGAATATGGATATATTTTAGAAGTTGATTTAATATATCCTGAGAGTTTACATAATACGCATAGTGATTTGCCTTTTGCCCCCGAGAGGTTCACACCTCCTGGAGGCAAAACCCCAAAATTAATTGCTAATTTATATGACAAATTCAACTATGTAATACATTACATTCATTTAAAGGCGTGCTTATTGAATGGATTAATTTTGAAAAAAATTCACCGTGTTTTAACGTTTAGACAAGAAAATTATTTACAAAAATATATTGATTTAAATACAACATTGCGTCAAGCTTCTACAACCGCATTTGAGAAAGACTTTTTCAAACTCCTTAATAATGCTATATTTGGGAAAACTATTGAAAATAGACGCAAACAGGTAAATGTCAAATTAGTTACCATGTGGGATGATTGCAATAATAAAACTAACAAGCACCACGGTGCAGAAAAATTAATTGCAAAACCAAATCTGAAAAGTATAGCGATATTTTCTGAAAATTTTGTTGCTATTCAATTAACTCCTGAAAAAATTATCTTAGATCGCCCTATCTACATTGGGTTTACAGTTCTAGAATTCGCAAAAGAACATTTGTATAAATTCCACTACAACTTTATTAAAAATAAATATAACACTCGCGCAAGACTGTGTTATACAGACACAGACAGCCTTCTTTATTTTATAAATACAGAAGATTTTTATGAAGACATAAAAAATGATATTGCAAAATTTGATACAAGTAATTTCCAGCCTGATAATTGTTACAGCATACCAAGAGTAAATACTAAAATTCCAGGACTATTTAAAGATGAACTCGGGGGTGACATCATAAGCGAATTTGTGGGACTGAGAGCTAAACTATATTGTATAATAACTTCAAAAATTCGCATCGCAAAAGCAAAAGGAATATCTAAAGCTGTTACTAATCGATTAAAATTATCTCACTATAGTAAAGCTTTAACAAATAATGTCAATTTCAAATGTAAAATGATTACAATTAAATCACTCAAGCATGTACTGTACTCTCAAGAAGTTCATAAAGTAGTATTAAATAGAAATGATGATAAGAGACAAATACTCACGAACCTTATTGAAACTTTACCTTTAGGTCACTATGAAACTTTATTTTGAGAACTAATTTATACATCATTATAAATAATAATGTTTATATTAATAAATTGTAATATTATTATGATAACCTTTGTTAATAATTAGTATAAGTATACCATATATTATTAATTTAGTGAGTGGTAGTGTTGATTGTCTTTTTTAAATTTGTAATATCTAAATAAAATATTGAATAACTGACACATTTTTTTTTCTTGTTATGGGCTTACAGTCTTTTCTTTTCATTTTTAATAAACCATATGATCACTGAGCAATACCACACTAACTTATTATTATTATTTGCAACAGACATAAACGTAAATGTTTAAGCACTTTAAGTACGTATACATTTCACTTTACATTTGACATGACAACTAAATCATTTGTTTTTATTATACTTATGCTTTATATTTCTATGTTTGAGTGAAATTGAATTATTAGTCAAAATGAAGTTGATCAAACAACACACATCACTTAATGTTAATCATATAAATCTTGGTGACTCTGATAACCACATTAGGCATAGCGTTCTGTTACCAAATACGATTCGTTGTATTATATGTGGTCCCTCAAATTGTGGAAAAACAAACGTCGTGCTTAGTTTATTGTTACATGAGAATGGTCTAAAATTTCAAAATCTTTACCTGTACTCGAAAACTAACTTTCAACCAAAATACAACTTCTTACGAGAAGTTATAAAGAGAGTGCATCAAGTTAAGTTTCATGAATTTAATGATAATAAAGAAGTCATAGCCCCGGATGAAGCACTAACTAATTCTGTGTTTATTTTCGATGATGTGGCATGTGAAAATCAAATAAACATTCGTAATTACTTCTCTATGGGTAGACATAAACATATTGATTGCTTTTATTTATGTCAAACATACTCTAAAATTCCGAAACAGTTGCTGCGTGATAATGCAAACTTTCTCTTAATATTTAAGCAAGACGATGTAAACTTGAAACATATTTATGAAGAGCATGTTAGTTCTGATATGTCCTGGAATCAATTCAAGAAGATTTGTAATACAGTTTGGAGAGAGCCATATAACTTTGTTAGTATTTGCAAAGACTCGTCTTTAAGCAATGGAAGGTACAGACAGAATTTAGATAGCTTTTTTAAATTCTGAGCAAATAATGTGTAATTATATAAACCAATAACAGACAAAAATATAACTTAGTAGTATATTTTCTTTGGCTGAATACACTTGTCACAAAACAACATGGAAAAGAATATTAAAATAGAATTAATGAAGTCTGTGGAATCTATAAAGAATAAAATAAAACAAATGAAGAACCAGGAATACTCTATGAACTTGTCACTTGATAAAATGCTAAAAACCGTCACGGAACCCCTTAATGCACTAGTCGATTCGAATATGTCAAAGGAAAAAATAAAGCATTTAGAACATTTACCACTCTCGAATTCTGACGACATTGAATTGGATGACATTAATACTAGTTCACCTTCAAAGTTTGAAGACTGCTATGATCTAAAACTAAAGTCTGCAGCAGTACTTCAAAAGTCTCCTACAAAAGAAATATTAGATGACTTAGAAATATCACTAGAGGGTCGTGATATCCATGATATTTATGACGGTGTAAATATACCGTTTGGAATAAGAAGTGTAAACAAAACATTGCTAATGGGTAATTCTGTAGTCTCATTTTCTAAAATCGATAGTTTGAATGACGACAGTGTCATTTTAATTAAAGTTGGTGACAAATCCTATAATTTAACCCCTGGCTTGAAGGAACTTTTACTTCGAAGAAAGCCTGATTTAAAATTAATATCGAGCAAAGATAGACTTGTCTACAAAGACATGCTGCATTATACAAATGCTCATAAGAGAGATTTTAATCCTGGTGGACAAATAAGAGGCGATAAGGGAATAAAATATCGTGAAGTAATCAAACCATTATTTTCCGAATTATTAAATGAAAATTTTCACACTGGAGGAAGTTTACCAACTCTAAAGAAATACAAAAATAACACTGACTTGGTATATTGGGATGACCCTAACGAACTCGTTGAGAGATTGAAACTATTAGTTGCTTCCAGAGACGCTGGCAACACAAATCATGATAATGAAATATTGTCGATCGTTGAAGAATTGAAAGAAGCTGGCATAATTAAAGAATAAATACTCACCACCATAAAATTTTCATTCAGTATTATAGACGGATTCAAAACAAATGCACTGAATTGTGAACATGAGCAAAACCGACGTGGTAAACGAAATTCATAAAAATGCGAGGGTGAACTTTCCACGCAGATGTGTTATCATGAAAGATATAGATGACTTGTGGCAAGCAGACTTAATCGATATGCAATCAATTTCAAAGCAAAATAAAGATTACAGATTTATTCTTGCTATTATTGACACGTTCTCGAAATATGCGTGGACTTTTCCTCTAAAAAGTAAAACCAAAGATGATGTATGTAACTCTTTTAAGAAATTATTGAATAAAGGGCGTGTTCCTAAAAATCTACAAACGGATAAAGGAACAGAATTTTACAATAATCCGTTTCAAAAGCTTATGCAAACTTATCACATTAATCATTATTCAACCTTCTCAACAAAAAAGGCTTCAATAGTTGAGCGATTTATCAGGACATTGAAATCGAAAGTCTATAAGGAATTTAGTTTAAGAGGCAGCTACAATTGGATAGACAGCATGCTTAATAATGTTATTAACAAATACAATCACACTTATCATCGGACAATTGATGAAGTTCCCGCTAATGTGAATAACATCAACAAAAAACGTATATTAGAGAGATATTCAAGATTGGTAAAAAATCATAATATTAGAAGCAAGTATAAAATTGGTGATTATGTGCGTATCAGTAAGTACAAAGGTACATTCGAAAAAGGTTACACTCCTAACTGGTCTACAGAAATATTTAAAATTCGAAAGATACAAAATACAAATCCTATTACCTACTTAATAGAAGATACAATCAGAGGTCAACCCATTTTAGGTGCATTTTATGAACAAGAGCTTCAAAAGACGAAAAATCCTAATTTATATCTTGTTGAGAAAGTTCTTAAAAGAAAAGGAGACAGAGTTTTAGTAAAATGGTTAGGATTGCCTTCTTCTGAAAACAGTTGGATTGATAAATCGAATATTTATTAAATGTTCTGTCCAAAATGTATCAGTCTTATGATGTGTATTGAAGAGAGTAGTCTTCTCAATTGGATTATAAATCATTTACCATTTGAATTACATTTACCTGGATACAATTATTGTGGGCCTGGCACTAAATTAATTAAAAGGCTTACACGTGGAGATAAAGGTGTTAATAAATTAGACGAATATTGCAAACAACACGACATAGCATATCATAAGTCTTCAAACCTAAAAGATCGTCACAAGGCAGATTTAGTTTTATTAAATATGGCTAAAGAACGAGCACTTGCCTCAGATGCGAGCGTTGGGGAAAAACTAGCAGCGCACTTAGTAAGCAGCGCTATGTCAACAAAAATTAAAACTGGATTTGGTCTAAAGAAGGATAGCAAAAAGAGTTCTCCTAAAATTAAAAGTGGAAAAGGGTTAACAAATAAATTTAAAAATGTTATTAGCAAAACGAAGAGACATATTAAAAAATTAAAACCAAAATGCAAGAAAGTGGCAATAAAATTAGCTATGGCCGCTGCCAGAGAATTAGCTGATGATTCATCCATTAAACTTCCTCGTGTTATTCCTATACCAAAAACTGGTGGAGTATTGCCTTTGATTCCGATTTTTGCGGGATTATCAGCGGTAGGAGCTTTAGCAGGTGGTGCAGCTGGTATTGCTAAAACCATTAATGAATTCAAAATGGCTAAAAAGTTATTGACTGAATCGAAGAGACACAACGAAAAGATGGAAGCTCTCTGTATCGGAAAAGGACTACATCTTAAACCACATAAAGATGGGCTCGGAATATTTGTATCAAAAGAAAAAAACTAAGATATCGGCTACCCAAACGAGCCTTGACTAATTTAGACATTTTGAAGTATGGAAATAATATTCCCTATTTCAGAGGTGTCTTTATGAGAGATAAGCTCCCTAAATACCCTTTTAAAAAAGAATGTGGAGTTATAAATTTAGATAGCTCTAATAATCCCGGTTCTCATTGGGTAGCCTATGCCAAATACAACGATTATATTGAGTATTTTGATAGTTACGGAAATCTTAAGCCTCCAAAGGAATTTATAAAATACTTGGGATCCAAAGTACACTATAATTATGACAATATTCAGCATGATCACCCTTTTAATTGTGGACACCTGTGTTTAAACTTTTTGAAGAATTTTTGGTATAGTAAAGGAATAAAATAAGCAGCATCTAAAAAAAAGTTCAGTGTCGAAGCATGTCTACTACGGTAACCATCTCGGGTAATAAATCGGAGTTGACTTCATACTTTCATCCACCACTGCAATTATCAGATCAATACGAGTGTGGTTTGCTATACTTTTCAGTAATAAATTCAAGACAAAATATTTCTAGCATTAATAGCAGTCTGGTTGCGATCAGAATCGAATGTGATCTTGTGAACGGATCGTACTGCAATGGATTACCAACTCATTTTATTCACGAATTTGTGTCTGATACTCATCCAGGACATCAGTGCATAGAAATACCGCAAAATATTATTTATTTTCCAGTGAACAAAAATATAATTTCTTCGATATCTGTTAGGATTGTAGATCAATTTGGTCACTGTATGAACTTTGGCGAAGAACATATTCAGCTGCGTCTTCATTTAAGAAAAACAAAATGATCATTCATTATAAAAACACCCAAGTCAATGAAAAACATCTTAGTTCTTCAACGATTGCTAAGGTGCAACGACGTAAGAAAAACGTTAAGAAATTGACTAAAGTAAATAAAGATTTCCTTAAAGCTCTTGGGTTTAAAGTATGAATATACTACAGATTACTGAATCACCACATTTCGATACTTCCATCGAAAGTTACGAAGTCCATTCATACAATCCCTACAATACCAGCTTTAGAGAAAACGATGAAATCAGAATTCCCATCCACCAGCAAGACATATACGTGTTACCATCGGCCAGTTCAATTTATATTGAAGGACAAGCAAAGCTGTTCGGTAAAGATGGGAATCCGATCAAGAAAACTGTTACATTCACTAATAATTCTATTTTGTCTTTGTTTCAAGACATCAGATACGAAATAAATGGTATTGAAATAGATCGCATAAAAAACTCAGGAATAACGTCAACAATAAAATCATACATTTCATTAAATGAAGCAGAATGTAAAGTTGCCGCCTTATGGGGATGGAATTTAGAGGGACTTCAAAGTGACGGTAATTTTAGTGCTGTAATACCACTTAATAAGGTTTTAGGGTTTGCGGAGGATTACAATAAAATTGTGATAAATTGTAAACATGAACTTATATTGATTAGAAGTAACACTAACTTAAATAGCGTTATTCTTACTGATGATACTGTTAATTTTCAAATAGATATACACAGAGTTCAATGGAGAGTACCGCATATAAAAGTATCAGATCGAGAACGACTTACACTTTTAAAACATCTAGAAAGAGATAAACCTATTCAGATGGCTTTTAGAAATTGGGATTTATATGAGTATCCACTACTGCCAAAAACCACGAAGCATTCCTGGTCAGTTAAAACTGCTTCACAATTAGAAAAACCTAGATATGTAATTTTTTGCTTACAAACTAATAGGATAAATAATAAAACTAAAGACAGTTCAATGTTCGATCATTGTGAAGTAACTAACGTAACGCTCTTTTTGAATTCAATATATTATCCATATGAACCTTTAAATTTAAAATTTTCTGAAAACAAATATCGTATATTATATGAAATGTTTGTAAAATTTCGTCAGTCGTATTACAACTGTCCAGTAGACCCGTTGCTTGACTTAAAGGTGTTCAAAGAAAAAGCCCCTCTCTTCATCTTAGACTGCTCAAGACAAAACGACAGCCTTAAAACAGGTCCAGTAGACGTGAGGTTGGAAATTGAGTGTTCTACGCCAATACCAGATAAGACGACTGCATATTGTTTGATTATAAACGATCGACTTGTGGAATACAAACCTCTCAGTAACATTGTGCGAAGGGTATCATGATTGCTATTGTAGATATTCAGGGCTTTAAAACAGAAGCAAATGAATTTATAATAAAAGAAATTGCTATAATGCATAATAAAAAACTACAAGTGTTTTTAATTAAGCCACCATTTCCATTTAAAAAATTAACGAAATCAGAAAAAAAGCAAGTTACTTGGCTTGAACGTAACAGAAAGATACATTGGGATGAAGGTTTTGTGCCCTATTCGAATTATCAGACTTTGATTCTAAATATTTTAAGAGATATGTGTATCTACGTCAAAGGTTCTGAAAAGGTTTTGTGGTTAAAGCACATTTTAGGAAATAGTAATAGTAAAATATTCAATTTAGAAGATAAAGGTTGTTCTAGTTTGATAAGTTTGTATGATCAATATAAATATTCTGAAGATATATATAATTGTATTTATCATGACTATGTTTGTGCCTTAAAGAATGTATTGTGTTTAAATAAATGGTGCATTGAAAATAAATTTTTAAAATAATTATTTACTTGTTTAATTTTATTTAAGATAAAATATTTATATCTAAGAGTTTTATATCCCCTCCAAATCCTTTTCAATCACATATAAGTTGCTAACAATAGCAGGGCAACTCATTATAAGTTTATAATTACCCGTGTCGGTGAATTAGAAAGTAAATAAATAGAAAATGTTTCTTATTGAATACAAACCTCGATATAATATGTATAACTCACATAAAATGCGTGAATTTTCATTTCGTTCCTACTGGGGGACGATGAATTCGAAGAAAAGATTAGTGATGGAAATGGCTGACGCTGGATTCTTTTATTGCGGAAATAGAATTAATGATAAAGCGGCATGTTTCTCATGCGGGGGTATCATAGAAGATTGGGAGATTTATGACGATCCTTGGATGCAACATGCTATACACTATCCTAAATGTTTTTATTTGAATGCTGTCAAAGGAAACGAATATATAATTAATACGCGCATCTCCGTCGTAGCATTTGACTCTTAGCAGTGCAGTGAATTATTAATAGAAAGGTATTCTTTCAATTTTTACTACCTTCTGCCAGCGGCTTCGTCTGCGATAGGTACACAATTCATCCAGTTACCAAAATCTCAAGCTAATCTTATTGATAGCAGAAAACATTTTCATATTCATAATCTGAATAGATAACTGACAACTGTGGGTTTTAGGATTTAATCTAAAAGTGAATAATACATACAATTGAATTAATGAAATGATGAATACATGAAATGACGAATGAGTTAAAATTGAGGGTTTCCAGATCTTATCTGATCTGGAATCCCCAATTTTAACCTACTGTGGGTCACTAACTCATCGGAGCTAAGGGAAAGGCTGAAAATAGAAATGCCTGATAAGGTAGCCCTTGAGAAGGGAACAGGCTCAGTAGAGAGGACCCTAGGTTTAATATGGTCACCTAAAGACGACGAGTTAGGTTTTGATCTGTCATTTAAGAGACTACCACCGGAAATTATAAATGGTAGCTTAGTGCCCACTAAAAGACAATTTCTTAGTATGATAATGTCGATTTACGACCCGCTAGGTTTCCTATACCCGTGTGTAATTCAATCACGCATATTAATGCAACGAATATGGAAGTCGGGAATACAATGGGACGAACCCTTAAAAGAAAAGGACGCCAAAGTATGGTTTAATTGGCTCCATAATTTATACCGCTTAAACGAATTAAAAATACCGCGGTGGTACGGGTTAAAACTCGATAATTTAGAATTACACGCGTTCGGGGACGCCAGCGAGCTTGCTTACGCCGCAGTAGTATACCTAGTGGGCTCTAACTCTGAAGGAAAGAGGGAATCGGTTATGTTACTAGGGAAAGCGCGAGTAGCTCCACAAAAAGTAGTATCCATTCCCAGGCTAGAGTTACAAGCAGCCGTGTTAGCCTGTCGTATAGCAGACACTGCCCACAAAGAGTTAGGTATACGAATCGAAAAGAAATTCCTTTGGACCGACAGCAAGACTGTATTAAAATGGATAAACTCCGATGCACAGGAATTTCAACGATTCGTCTCGCACAGACTAGCCGAAATAGATAGGCTGTCAGACAGAGGCAACTGGCGCTGGGTACCTTCACAGGATAACCCAGCTGATAAGGCCACCAGGTTGTGTTGGCCCGATGACCACGCGGAGTGGCTCTCGGGCCCCTCGTTTCTGTGTGACCCACAGGAGCTGTGGCCTGCGTGTCCCGAGGCTGAGGCGTCGGAAGCGGACCTTGAGCGCATCCAGCGGGTCCACGCCGCGGCAGCACCAGCGGCACCACTCCTAGAGTACGAGCGCTACTCATCGTGGACGCGCATTCAGCGTGTCATGGCGCGCGTGCTCATCTTCAGCGGCCGATGTCGCAAACGTCGGTCGACTACGGAGCTGTGTCAGCGAGACCTAGAAGATGCTCACAACAGCCTGTTGAGGCTGTGTCAAGAAGAAAGCTTCCAAAGCGAGCGGGCCACCATCCTAAAAGGCCTGCCCGTTCCCAGCAGCAGCAGCATCAAGGCTCTCGACCCCATGATAGCCGACGACGGGTTGCTACGAGTGAGAGGGCGCCTGAGTGCCTGTGAGGTGCTCACGTTCGGCGAGCGGCACCCTATTATCCTGGAGGGCCGCCATCCTCTGACAAGAAAGCTCATCGCTCATTACCATGCGATGGCTCTGCACGCCAACCACGAGACCGTCGTCAACAATCTACGGGAAAAGTACTGGGTCACTAAAATCAGAACCTCAGTAAAGACAGTGGTTGCCAACTGCCAACTCTGTCGCGTCTGCCGAGCCAAGCCCGCGCCACCGAAGATGGGTGACCTGCCGCTCGCAAGGCTGGAACCATCCAGACGAGCCTTTGTGCGAGTGGGGGTGGACTACTTCGGCCCGATGGAGGTCGCAATCGGGCGACGGCGCGAGAAGAGGTGGGGTGTCCTATTCACCTGCCTCACTACACGCGCCGTCCACCTTGAGTTGGCCGCTTCCCTAAGCGCCGACTCCGCCATACTAGCCTTGCGGCGCCTCATAGCGCGCCGCGGGCAACCAGCACATCTGTACTCTGACCAGGGTACCAACTTCATCGGGGCCAATACCGAGCTTCGAGCAGCCCTGAAAGACCTCAACCAAGGTCAGATAAGGGCCGAGGCCATTCACCGTGGCATCGAATGGCACTTCAATCCCCCGGCGGCCCCACACATGGGTGGCTGCTGGGAGCGCCTGGTGAGATCCGTGAAGAACGCACTTCGCAGTACGCTCAAGGAGCGTGCCCCTCGTGAGGAGGCCCTCTACACCCTCCTCACCGAAGCCGAGCTGATCGTAAACAGCCGGCCACTGAGCTACGTGAACGACGACCACGACCAGCCCGTGGTCCTGACGCCGAACCATCTACTCCTGGGCACTGCGTCCGGGAGTACTCCGTTTGCATCGAGCGACGCCGAAGACATCGACTCTCGCCGGCAGTGGCGGCGCGTGAACGCGCTCGCCGACATGTTCTGGCGGCGCTGGCTGCGAGAGTACCTGCCTACGCTCCAACGTCGGGAAAAGTGGTTAAACAATGTGCCGAACGTACGTATCAGTGACGTAGTAGTGATTGTGGACAATAATAGACCGCGAAGTGCGTGGACCAAAGGTCTCATCAAAGCTGTGTATCATGGACACGATGGTATTATCCGTGTAGTAGATGTTAAGACTGTAAATGGGGTCCTACGTCGACCCGTAGCGAAGATTATTGTGCTTCCCACAGACCAAGAATTGTAAGTCGGTTGAACCCTGTTACAGGGGGTGGAATGTAGGCGAAGCCCAATAAAACAAGCTATAGTTAGTATTTATGTTTCTTTATTGTTGTGGGCGATGCCCAATGAGACTAGCTAACTTTTAACATTAATATCTCCTCGCTATTGTGTTCGGTAACTCCGGTATAGCCTCTGTAAAATACCTAAACAAATACCTATACTGTTCTTTAATAAAAGTAGTAGATTTCCATGAAGATACTTAAGTAAATACCGATGTATGTTTATAATCACCTGTATTACCATTGTCTTGACCTTTTGAATTCTAATTAACCTGTAATTACCTGTAACAATAACCTGTTGGAATCTAATTAGTCTGTAATGCCTGTGTTATGTTTGTATAAAACTAATTAGCTTATAGTTACCTAACTCATTTATTGTAAAGCACTAATTAGCTGTGAGTAGGTATGAATATACCTAAAATACCTTATGTAGTTCGTACACGATTTTGAAAGTAGCGTATGTCCAATAGGACGAGCCACATTGTTAATCCAATAAGAAAGCAGAAACCTTGAACTCGCTTACAAGTGTTTTGAAATTCTCGACAAGTCGAAACCTGTCCCCTTAGGGAAAGTCCATTTTTCTCGCTCTCAATTGGCGGAGCGGCTAATCAAAGTAAAGAAATGTATACGCTACTTGCGGTAGGCAACAAAAGTTATAAAAGGGCCGAGCGTCTATTTTTGGATTTAGTATTTTTACAAGTTTACATGAATCATCAAGTTACCACGTAGTATTTGTGAAGTAAGTGGCTCCGCTGTCCACTGCTTAGTCGCGATGTACCCTATATCTAGTTAGCCAGTCTTCAAGTGTAATATAGCTAGGATTTAATTATGTGTACTGCTTATTCTGATTGTATTTTATATTGTGTGCTGTGTACTCTTTTACAACCATTTGTAGTGATTTCTGTGCAATTTTATGTGTGCCAAATATACTCAATTATTACGACATTCTGACTGGTTTAATTTCACTCTTTCGTCAAGGGAACACCGTCACCCCCGCCTACAACACCTGACTCCCGTTTTATTAACAGATATTGTAATTACAAGTTTACAGAAACTGTAGGTTTGTGGATTCGCCTTGTGCCTTTACAATTTTATGCAACTTGTTGATTACAATTCTGAATTTGTAGATACAATTTTGTCATCAAAATCTACAGACCCCCGCCGTTGATTTTACGACGTCATTGGTTCCATCAAGTTCAAACTAAGAACAGCTGTCACGTTACAAACAGTAATAGTCGTTATCAATAATCAGATAAAGACAGCAATAGAAGTTGTCAGATCGATCTGCAAGCGAAACTAATCTTTATCACCTATGAATCTGCAAGCGATATTCAACCTTAGGGTGGTACACCACTTTCTTGGCCGACTGTACTTAGCAATCTTCAGTATAAAAACTTCGTTTAATGATTAAAACACAAATTCATTTGATGATTTAAATTTGCTTTCGCCTATTTTTTTCGTATTCTGATAAGGATATATCTACAGTAAATGGTATTTATTTCAGCTGAGATATCATCAGTACCTACGTGGCGATACATTAAGGCATTATTACTGGTTGTTCTTTCAGAGAAACTTAAATCTATATAAATAAAAATGAATGTTGCTAAGGGCATAACTCGAGAAGGGCTCGACCGATTCGGTTAATATTTTTTTATATGTTCCTTAAGGACTTCGGAAGGTTTTAATAATTATAAAAAAAAAATGCGTGGATAATAGTAAAAACATTACTTTTCTTTTTCACATAAAAAATATGCATAAGATGCGACGGGATGGGTTGGGTCATATAAAAAAAAAAAATTGGAAAAGAAAGAGTCGAGTGGACTTGAACTTTAAATAATTTTTTCTCGAAAATGAAGGTGTAGTGCGTCTTACCATTTTACCTACTTATTGAGGGGAGACTACTCTACAACATATATAAAAATCAACGGAATCTGTGATTCCCAAGTTTGGTACTCTCCTTGTCAGAGTATTCAAATAAATAGACGCAACCAAAAAGTCAATAATATCAGTACAAATCAAGTTTCCTTATTGTGGTCAACAGTATACATTTTATAAAGAACTTCGTGCATAACCTTTTACGATACTATATTGTAAGCAATAAACAGCTGACTGAAAATAGATGTAAACCTCATTGACTCCGGGTGTTTCCATTGCGAGGATCGTCTGGAGGACACGGTGGAGCATACGGTGGAGGTGTGCCCTGCCTGGGCGGAGCACCGCCGTGTCCTCGTGGAGGCGATCGGCGGCGGCGACCTCTCGCGTCCGGCCCTGGTGCGAGCCATGGTACGGAGCGAGAGGGAATGGGAAGCCGTCACCTCCTTCTGCGAAGCAGTAATGCTCGCGAAGGAGGAGGCGGGGCGCGTGAGGGAGTGGCAGTCTCTGCGCCCTCACGTCCCTAGCCGCCGCAGGAGGAGACGCCCCGGGCGTCGGGAGTCAATAGCGGACTCCCGGCCACCGTAGGCGCGAGCTTGCGGGTGGCGAGCAGTGGGTAGCTCGCCGCCCGATAAGGACCAAGCTCGGGTCGACGGCGCGCAGTGTTCCACGCGCGCCTCAAAGAGATGTCAGCAGCAGTGTAGGGGTCTACTAGGACCGATGCCTGCCGGGGTCGCGTGATTGTTCGAAAGAGATACCGTGACCCTGGCACATGGGCAACTGATGGAACACGGGTGGGTTTTAGTCAGTAAAAGTCTGACACGCCCTCCCGCTCCGCCCAGAGCGGGAGAAGTCATTTGATGATTTCCCATCCTGAAAAAAAAAAAAAAAAAAACCTCATTGACCGCCATGGGATCTGGAGGCAAAGGTCCTCGCGCATATGTGGGAGTGACGCGAGGAGGCGAAACTCCACAGCCGCGACAAATCGCGGCACGGCGGACAAAGCTCCGGTGTGATCTCATGGCGACAAAGTCCCCTCTTTGAGGAGTGAATAGAGAGGCGCCACGGCGTCCTCACCTTTCGCCTAACGCAGGTCCTCACCGGGCATGGGTACTATGGGGAGTTTCCGGTTCAGGATAAAGCGGGAGGAAACGCCCGGGTGTTTCCATTGCGTGGATCGTCTAGAGGACGCGGTGGAGCATACGGTGGTGCGTGGAGGTGAGAGCACAGGTGTGCTCTCACCTCTTCCCGACACCTCCTTCTGCAAAGCAGTAATGCTCGCGATTACAGCTAGTAGTAGTAAGTACACACGTACGTACTACTACTACTAGGTGTAATACTGGAGACATAGAGCAACACGGACCACCGGCGGACCGGAGGGGAGACGCCATAGCGATTTTTCCCGATACAAAACTGTCTGTCATTTTTTGCGGGGGGAAATCTGCTCTACCCACACTTTCTCAAATTCTCACACAAAAATAATCGTCTGTTACTACGAAACCCACACATAAAAATTAAAACATACACTAATAATTTCACACACACATAGATACATTATGTGTCGTTACAGTACAATGAGATGACGCAACTACACTGACAAGTTGCTTACAGCCGTGGTTGCAACTACTGTCGATACGCATTATCGATAAATTCAAGAACTCGGTTGGGAATATTACGTTTAAAAAGTGATACAAAGATAGATATTCTAATAAAGATTGACTTTATTTATTATGTACTACAATAATTATCATTTAACAAATAAAATTAAGGTTTACGTCATTTTAAAAACTAGTTACAATTGTATCTATCACTGGTTTTTAAAGTGGACTATTTCGTGTGGGAATCCAGGTTAGTCTATTATTACAAAATTTCTTCCATGTAACCCTTAAATTTGGATCTTTAGTAAACCTGCAATAAATAAATTAAAAAAAGATTGTGTGGTTTTTATGAAACCACGATAAAAGTGAAACTTTTTTCACATTATAGACATATAACTAAAAATTTTCGGAATATATGCAATAGCTTAATAAAAAGACTTAATTTAATGTTCATACGAAATAAGTTAAATAATAAATTCAAGCACTCAAAATTTAAATAAATCCATAAACAACAACATGCACCAGCGAGCGCCTTTCACTTTATCCCTAATTCGCGGCCGACCGTCACGCGACATGCAATACACAGACGAAAAAGTGTGAGGGGAAGTCAAAGTTTCACTTTAAAAAAAAAATGGTTGAAGTTCACACGTAAGTAGTAAGTAATTTTAATAAAACGTGTTAACTCGTAAGTTTTGTAATATTTTTAATTTATACAACTATGTATATTAATATACAGCTTACATTATAATATTTTAAATAAATCAGAAAACTTATTCTCAAAAATGTCTCTGTATGAATATAGACTCCTTTGTCAAATTTATCGATAACTATCAACTAACAAACCAGTAACAACACTATCGCTCGGTGACAGCGTCTACTCGGAAACAAAGTCGGATCAGTCGCTCGACCGATCCGCATATTGTATGAGGGCGAGCGGCCTGTGTTGGTAAACAAATCCGAAACAACACGACCGATAAATATTGTAATTTTTAAGTATTATGGAAGCAAATGGGAATAATGTGATTAAATATTAGTTACATATGAAAGGTAACGCCATCTTATTGTAAATTTGACATGGCAGATCTCTTTTTGCAGCAAAATACAGAACAATTCGTCATTTTTGTAGGACATCAATTTAGTCGCGCAACTAGATTTAGTCTACTGAGCAGTGCGGCTGCAACTAGTTTTATTATACGCATAGGACCACGTGGACTTGTACTTTGACAGAGGGGAACGCCTGCGTATGGCTACTCCCCTCTGGTCCGTGTTGCTCTATGACTGGAGATAATAAACTTTATCCAATTCTGCTCCAAGTTTATTTGAAATATCTAATAAATAATAAATGTTATGTTAAACATGCGTCGAGTCTTTAAGATTATGAGCGAATAAGAAAAGACTCCATTTCAAGTACCAGACACCAATGATCTGGCGGGAACCCTCGAATCATCAGGACGATTGATATTTTTGCGTGGTTGATATAAACGGGATTAACAAAAAAGAGATTGTCCAAATATTTTTTCGCCCTAATTTTTTATCTATTACACGACCAGTTATGTACTCCGGGGATGCATCAGCACCACAGGTATCTTCATCTACACAAATTGATCACGACTTGGAAGAAAAAAACTTTTCTTCAAGTGATGAAAGTCGCTTCTGAGCCCTGGCCCTTTAATCAGAAAGAGCTCAGCTTTAGTCAGAGACCTAGACCTTTCTAAAAAAGCATCGAAGATTCTAGCTTCTCGATTAAAGCAAAGAAATCTTTTAACTCAAAAAAAAAGGATGAAAGATATGCGAACGACATTGAAGAGATGTTGTCGCACTTCCAGCAGCTTGGTTGTAATATGAGCATTAAGGTACACTTCTTCCATAGCTATTTGGACTGTTTCCCTAAAAATCTAGGTGAGCTCAGTGAAGAACAAGGGGAACGGTTCCATATATTAATGGATAATATTAACGGGGATATTCGGACTACGGAAGAGCGGTACCAGGGTCACTGGAATACCAACATTATGGCGGACTACTGTTGGAGCATTAAAAACAGCCCTAATGAACCAAGCCAAGCAAGAAAATCATAAGATTTTCTTGCTTTAAAAGAAAGTTTTTTGATAAGTAGTGATTTTTTTTCTGATGTTTTTGTTAATTAATCTTGAAAATCACGTTTTGTTTATATCTCAAAAACTAAAGCTGATACAAAAAAATGCGACTTCACATCTGAAATCAGCACCCCAAAAATATACAATATTAGTCGTAAAATTTCATGCAACAAAAACTATGTTCCCTTGTGTAATAGAATGACATGCAAAGAACACTAGATTGCCTCAAGAGATTTTCATCTTTGGGAGACCGTTTATTTCTATACCATGCGAGTTCATTTTGTCTAATGTGTTCCATATTTTTGAACACTTAGAATGCTTGGAAAGCATTGGCGGGATGACTGTAACCATATTAATGACGGTTTGACTGAACCTATCTATGGTCACATTTTAAACGTTTCGACCTTTTGAGCGATTATATTATTGATAACAATAAGGAAACTTGGTTTGTACCGATAAAATTGACTTTTTGGTTGCGTCTATTTATTTGAATACCCTGAATGTCACTATTTGACGCTGACTATACTATGTTGTATAACAGTTCGCCCAGATATTTTGTTTACACCTTATGTAACACAAGATGAAATAAAATCTGCTGCGGAAACTTGATATACTTAAAAGTCTAAAGAATACTAAGTATTTATGATGACCTTAAGTATGACATATATTTTTCGAATGAAAATCGCACGCTAGTATTCATAAACAAAATTCGTTAAACATATGGTATTTTTTGGATTTGAGCGATGTAATCGCCTTAAGCCTTTTATTTTGATACCCAACGCGGCATCAATAAAAAAATGTAGTTCATAATTTTATGTCTGCTAGACGGCGCCATATACAATTTAATGGGAATTAAAAAACTTTCAAAGATACCTCATTTGTCAAATTAAAATAAAGAGTTTAGAAGTTATGACGGAACCGATGAACATACATAAATACAAAATATAAAAAAAAATCAAAACCCTCCTTTTTTCCTAAAAAAAGAGGAGATGAATCTCTGATGATCATAAGTGTACTAAATGCATTTACACATTAAAGTTATACGGAAGCGTTAATGTTTCTTACTTGTGCTGGAAGTGTCCGGAACTGCGGCTCTAATATTTTTATTTTGTAAATAGGCACGACGTCATCGTCGCCGTGATCACCGAGGAACACGGTCGCCGTTTCTTCTTGTATCTCCAATATTTTAGCACGTTGCCAGCCTCCATCATCTAAATTTACAGCATACCTGTAAAAAAAAAAAATTATAGATGGAGACGGCTGTACATGTTTGGGAATAATTTCAATCTTATAATAACCTCTTCCTTTTTTTGAAGTCGGTTAAAAAATAAGTCTCGCTCGTTTCCCGCGCAACAAAGTGTGATGCGTGTTAGTGTGAGATCCGCCATAATATGTATTGCTCCAAAAAAAGCGGTATAGCCTTTCATTAGAAGAAAATGTTGACGATCACGATTGATTTTCACGATTTAAAGTGTAAACGGGCTTTATTTTTGTTTTTGAAATTGAGAAAGCAATAACTTAAGGTGGGTCAAACCCACGGGTCAAACCTCTATTGCCATGCTACAACGCAATGATATAGGTGAAAGCGGCCTTACCAAGCATTTTTAATAATCATAGATTTGTCCACAGGTGAACCGGAATGGTCATAATATTTAGACATGTCAGCTAAAAGGCTTTCGAAGGCATCCTGAAACATAAAAACAAAAATAAAACTTGCATAGGCAGATTTTTTGGTATGGAATTGCAAAAGATAACACAGCCACACAAAAAAAAAAAAAAATATTCTGATCTGGAGATCGCACTATGTGTCAGTGGCGAGGTGTAATTTTTTCGAAAAGAGAAGCCGATGCGAAGTCGGCTTTAACTTACTGACTCATCAATAAAGAATACTTACTATCATTCTAAAATTAATATAGGAATATAATGAATTAAATACAATTAAATTGAACAGCTGAAAACCGAATAAAATATGCAATATTCCTCTATCTCGTTCTCGCTGACGCATTTTTCTATACCTGTCTCTGTCATAACCCGTTGTACAGCGGCTTGCTCTCGTACATATCAAGCGGTGCCACGTGACCTAAAGTGACATCATTACGGGATCGCTGTTGTATGAATTTTTAGTTCCCGATTATGACGTTTTGGCGGCGGGTTAATTTAGAACATTTCTCTTTTGTTGTAATACAAAGCTATAAATAACCTTTTTTGTTGTTTGAATGTTATGCTGAATTAAATACCCGTAGTGTAACTATATTTATTGACAATAGTAGCCACTATTTACATACTACTGTATTTTTAATAGTGATAGAGTTACCAATGCGAATCCCCGAAGGCAAGCCGGTAGGCATCGTGTTATATGGTGCTTTCGCCACTGCTATGTGTACTATATGTTTTTGGGGTCGCTGAATCCGAATCTGGGGTCAGTTTTATTCCAGCACATCTGGGTTCGGCCATAACCTCAAAAGATACCCTCAAATTTGCTAAATTTGGTTAAACTGTGAAAATCCTCTATTACAGTAGCTCGATGACCTCTTCAAATCAAATCAAATCAAATCAAAATATTTTTATTTCACATAAGCCTGCAAGGGCACTCATTTTTTTTTTTTTTTTTCAGCATGGGAAATCATCAAATGACTTCTCCCGCTCTGGGCGGAGCGGGAGGGCGTGTCAGACTTTTACTGACTAAAACCCACCCGTGTTCCATCAGTTGCCCATTGTGCCAGGGTCACGGTATCTCTTTCGAACAATCACGCGACCCCGGCAGGCATCGGTCCTAGTAGACCCCTACACTGCTGCTGACATCTCTTTGAGGCGCGCGTGGAACACTGCGCGCCGTCGACCCGAGCTTGGTCCTTACCGGGCGGCGAGCTACCCACTGCTCGCCACCCGCAAGCTCGCGCCTACGGTGGCCGGGAGTCCGCTATTGACTCCCGACGCCCGGGGCGTCTCCTCCTGCGGCGGCTAGGGACGTGAGGGCGCAGAGACTGCCACTCCCTCACGCGCCCCGCCTCCTCCTTCGCGAGCATTACTGCTTCGCAGAAGGAGGTGACGGCTTCCCATTCTCTCTCGCTCCGTACCATGGCTCGGACCAGGGCGGGACGCGAGAGGTCACCGCCGCCGATCGCCTCCACGAGGACACGGCGGTGCTCCGCCCAGGCAGGGCACACCTCCACCGTATGCTCCACCGTGTCCTCCAGACGATCCTCGCAATGGAAACACCCGGACGTATCCTCCCGCTTTATCCTGAACAGGAACCCACCGAAGCACCCATGCCCGGTGAGAACCTGCGTCAGGCGGAAGGTGAGGACGCCGTGACGCCTCTCTATCCACTCCTCAAAGAGGGGACTTACCGCCGCAATTGTGGCGTGCCCAGCAAGGGCACTCATGAAACGTTAGAAGCTAGGTGCACGGTTCCAAATTGTTGATTCCTATGGAGAAGAGCCGGCAAGAAACTCCACGGTTACTCTTTTAAAAATAATTGGGTTTTACAATATTTTCAAACAACAGTTTTAATAGGTATGCGAGAACAGTGTAGGACTGTCAACAAGTACTACTAAAACCACCAACCAACCAGGTACTTAATAAAATAGAAAATTGTCTACAGTCTACAAGACCTACAACATTCTCACATTCACAAAATATAAAAGAATTTACTTAAATGATAGTATTACATAAATAAAACATAATAACCTATTTAAACTAAATGTCATTGTTGTTATGACAACCAATATTAAAGAGGTCAAATTAGAATTGTAAGTATATAATGTCAAATTATGAATAGAGTATGTCAAAGAAGAATGTAAAAAAAAAAAATCTTAAATGATGTACATCGTCATTTGAGAGCAGTTAATAGACATTTACATGGTCATCCTGTAATGAGCTACCAGGGAAGCCACATGTGCAGACGGAGTTATTGCCAAACTTCCTTGTCTTGAACGTAGTCTTTTATCTTATAATATGCATTTTTGATAAGGACACGCTTAATGTGTGATTTGAACTTTCCGTAGCCAAGTTCAGTAACCGACTTTGGCAACTTGTTATAGAAGCGGATACTGTTTATAAGAAATGATTTACTAGTTTTGGTTAATCTAAATTTAGGTATCACAATTTCATTTTTACTTCGAGTATTTATATTATGGAAATCGCTTCTTAGTTTGAAGAGGCCTAAGTTTTTGCGAACATACAAGATACATTCTAAAATATAAAGAGAAGGTAGAGTCAGTATATCAATTTCTGTAAATTTGATTCTAAGAGACTCGCGAGGCTTCATTTTATAGATAGCGCGGATTGCCCTCTTTTGTAAAATAAAAACTGAATCTACGTCAGCTGCCGAACCCCACAGCAGAACGCCATAAGACATAATACTGTGGAAATAAGCAAAGTACACTAATGTAGCTGTAGCTATATCGGTCAACTGCCTTATTTTTCTTACTGCATATGCAGCTGAACTTAATCTACCTGAAATTGCTGTAATGTGGGCACCCCATTGCAAATTTGAATCTAACGTAATTCCTAGAAATTTAGTTTCCGAAATAACATCTAGTTTATTGCCGTCAAGTTTTAAATTTAGATCTACTTGGGGTACATTTGGTAATGAGAATTTAATACATTTAGTTTTGCTTGCATTAAGTAAGAGATTATTAGCTGCAAACCATTTTGAAAGAACAGCTAGACCCTCGTTCACATGTAAGACATCCGTATCTTTTCTATCTATTTTAAAAATAAGAGAAGTATCATCAGCGAATAAAATTATATCCGAAAAGTTAGCCATCATGTAAGGAAGGTCATTAACGTAAACTAGAAATAAGAAAGGGCCAAGAATTGAACCTTGGGGTACGCCCATCTTAACAAGAGACCCCGAGGACGTCACCCCGTTAACATTTACTTTTTGCTGCCTGTTTGATAAATAGGAAAGGACAAGATCAGCAGCTTGTCCACGAATTCCGTACTGGTGTAATTCACAGATCAGAGTATTGTGGTCAACGCAGTCGAACGCTTTTGAGAGGTCACAGAAGATGCCAATTGCATCCTGGGACTTTTCCCAGGATTCCAAAATGTGACTGATGAGTTGTACTCCCGCGTCAGTCGTCGACCTACCTTTCGTGAAACCAAACTGCCGACTATGTAAAATCCCATTAGAGCTGAAATGAGCTAACATCTGGTCCAACATGATTTTTTCATCAATTTTGCTCAATGCTGGTAGCACAGATATGAGCTATAATTAGAAGGATCAGTCTTACTACCCGATTTGAAAATTGGTACTACTTTACTGTTTCATTAAATCAGGAAACGTACCGCTGTCTAAACATTGATTAAATATGCCTGTCAGGACAGGAGCAATTGTGTCAATGATATCTTCAAGAACCTTAACCGAAATACCCCATTAGTCTTCTGTGTTTTTTATGTTAAGACTTTTAAATGATTTTTTAATCGTGGCAATAGAAATGGGTTTGAATTCAAAATTAGGAATGTCCTTACTGAAGTTTTCTTTAAGAAGAGATTCAGCTAATATAGATGAAGAGGGAAGAGATTTTGTAACTTCTATTGGAATATTGGTAAAGAAATTTTCTAGTGTCTCAGCAACTTTTAACTTATCTGAAATGGTTTCATTATGAATTTTTAGAGACAATTCATTCTGATCTCGCTGTTTTGTGTTTCCAGTTTCTTTATTAATTACCTGCCACACAGCTTTTATTTTATTGTTGGAAGTACTAATTTTGTTACTTATTAATTTAGATTTAGCTTGAGCGCAGACTCTTTTGAAAACCTTAGAATATTTTCTTACATAATTATGAAGGGCTTGATCAGGAGTCAATGATTTTTCGTGATACAAATTATATAAAGTATCTCTGCTTTTTCTAATGCCAGTAGTAGCCCATTCACTAAATTTTGGTTTAATATTGATTGTAACTTTTTTCACAGGACATGCTTTATTTAATTCTTGGCATACCGTAGAAAACAAAGTACCGTAATTAATATTGGGGTCTTGTGAATCAAAACATTCTGTTGAGAGATTCCTAAGAACATTATTATTAAACATTTTCAATTTATTTTGAGTAAGGGGTCGCAGTTCAATGGTTTTATCTAAATGCAACTTTGTGTCTAAATCAAACGATACAAGCTGACCAGTATGGTCCGACCTAACGCCACTAATTAAGGATGACTCTTTTATTTTGCAATTGGTAAATACATTGTCTATGCATGAAGCCGAGGTCGGTGTTATTCTTGTTGGTTCATTAAATATACATTTTAAGTTGAATGATTTAAACAATGAGATAAGCTTGCATTTTTCGGGTGAATTAACTAGTAGATCAATATTTAGATCACCACAAGCGAAAACTAATTTATTCTCTTCAAAAAGTTTACCTAATATTTCTTCCATGATGATCAAAAATGATGACAAGTTTGAGGCTGGTGGCCTATAAATACATAAGAAAGTATGGCCCTCAACCTCTGCACATGCTACCTCACATAAGCGATCAACAGAGCAAGCAGTGATATCCTTTCTTTCTTTATATCTAAGATAACGGTTGCATAATATCAAAGTACCACCCCCTATTGAAGACCTGTTGTACGCACTGGCCACTGAAAAATTATTTATATTAAACAACATTCTATCCGGTTTTAACCAAGTTTCACACAAACATAAGATATCCATATGATATTTATCTATTAACATTTCCACGTCTAGGATTTTGCCAGAGAAGCGATTTATATTTTGATGATACAGTAAAATATTCTTATTATGCTTCTCTTTTGTCACCTCTAAAAGTTTAAAGAGTCAATTACAGTATTATTAGAAGTACTAGATAATACTGTTTCGTCACTTAACCTAGTCTCAGTTAAATTATCAATAACTGCGTGTATATTGTAAGCTAACAAAGTAGCTAATACATGTCTACTTTTTTTGGGAAGAAACATATGTTCCCCAACTAAAACAAAATCTCTAACAAAATTGTTAGTATCAAAATACAATAAACGGTCACTATGACGACATGTTAAAATATGCATTAAGTTGTTTAAACTAAAAATGTAATCATTTTCTTCAGTATTTAAATTATCTGAATATGGCAAAGCACATAATATAAGTTTACCAACTAAACTACCTCTTGCTTAAATAACTACATAGCCCATAGTCCCATAAACCCCGTCCCATCGAGTTACTGTTTTATGGGATTATGAGGTTTTAGAGCCATAGGGTTAGCAGTTTAACCAAATATAGCAAATTCGAGGGTATATTTTGAGGTTATGGCCGAACCCAGATGTGCTGTAATAAAACTAACCCCAGATTCGGATTCAGCGACCCCAAAAACATATAGTACACACAGTGCGACCTCCAGGTCAGAACTTTTTTTTTTGTGTGGCTGTGTAATTTTTGCTTTATAAAGACTTTCCTCCATATAACGTTTTGTCAAAAAGGTTGCTCTGAAGTAATAAGTAATACTCAAGTAGGTTTTTTTTACAGAAATCTAAAAGGGTTCAAAAGCTCATTCTTGCCACTCCGTATACGACTAATTGATGATTGACAATCAGACTTAACAGGGTCCGTCACTTGGAAATGTCACCTTAACACAGCTACAACAGTCAAAATTATTAAAGACGACGCAACATGGCTTTTTTTTGCAAAAAAAAAAATTGAACGCACACAACTCCAGCACAAAGGATAGTTAATCTTCAATGAGCTGTAACATTAAGAACCCGAAACTTGCACGATAGAAATAAACTCAACGATTTGGTTTGCTCAAATGCAAAAAAAAAATAGATGACGAGATAAGTCTAAGGACAATTTAGAGGACAGAGTGACCGTTCGAAAGCAAGCACCAGCTTCTGTAATGTTTTGGGCCGCACTCACCCCTAATATTGGCTCTCTACTTATTTTTATCAAACTGGGCATCAAGGTAAACTCCAAAATGTACCAACAAAATGTATAAAATGTTACGGTGATGCCGAAAGCACAACAAAAAATTATCCCAAGCAACTAGACATTCCAATAGGACTCGGAACCATCTCACAAAGCTCACCTGATGCAACATTTTTTAAGTAATTTTTTGAGGGTAATTTCTGCAGACCTTCATACTTACCGGACCGAACCCATGGGACTTTGGGAGGCCACGGTTTCCATGTAACAGATTCATAAACCGAAATTTTAGATCTCATTACTGGAACATTTATATTTTTTTAAACCGCGGACGATCAATTATTCTGTATAATCGTAAATACAGAATGTACTGTATTAGCAGTTTGTACAAATCAGAAGATTTTCTTTCGAACAATTATTTAGTGCAGTTTTGTTATGTAGGTTACATTAAACAAATTGTAACCAGTACTTTTCATTAAGTTTAAAAAAAAAAACGTTAGCTTGTCTCCTAGACTTCATTGAGTAGTGTACTTTCTACATTCAAGCTTAAAAGCACTAAAAGTATTATTACTTTTTAAAATACTCACACTATATTGTACTCCAATTATTCGAAGCCAAATTTCAAGAGTCGAATTAGCGACGGTCACGAAGACATTCCAGAAGTCATCATCGGGAAATTGTAATGGTGGCAAGTCACTGTCCATGGAATCATCGAATACAGTTGTATCGATATTTGGAGTAAACACTTCCTGCTGGCAAAGTTTATAAATTGATATTTGGATTAATTTATTAGTTTAGGGGCTATAGAAAGCCCATGCAAATCTCATACGAGTTACTTGCCAGACGATTATTGCACCCTTGTGTTTACAGACAAGCAAAAATTCAAACGAAACGAAACGATTCGCAAGCTGCGAGAAGAGATATGATATGATTTCGCGACTCTTGTAAATATCGTCGACAGATTGTATGTTCCGTCATGACACAAAGGGCCGGGTCACACCGGAATGGCAGCGGCCGGCAGCGACGCGGCGAGCACTTTCAGTGTGAAATAATTTTAAACTTTAACTACATACTTAAAAGACCAGTATCGCTTGAAAAACCAACAGGTGTTTCCGCCCGCGGCTGCCAGCGGCGACGCGAGGCCGCTCGCGGCACCGCGAGCGGCCGCGCGACCTTTTCAAGTTTTCAAGCGATACTGGTCTTTTAAGTATGTAGTTAAAGTTTAAAATTATTTCACACTGAAAGTGCTCGCCGCGTCGCTGCCGGCTGCTGCCATTCCGGTGTGACCCGGCCCAAACGGCGACATCGGTTTGCAAACTACTTAAGGCAAATTGATGATGCTTGTTATAGTATTCATTTTGCTAGTCAGTGATAGGGAGACTAAAAAGAATATACAACATAGCTGTTATCATGTCTGATTCTTCATGTAAATATTAACTTCATAAAATAAACCGGCCATGAGCGAATCGAGTTCACACAATTGAGGTTCCAAACAAATCTTGACTGAGTAGTCGGTCAGACAGTCACTGGCATGCTGTAATAACTTTAGTGCGCGTAATTATCGTAATTTGGGAAATGTTTCGTCATAAAATGACGAAACATTTCCCAATTTGGTTTTGGCATTTTACAATTTGCCTTCGCCAATTTACAAATTACGTCTGCAAACCGACCATGATGCTCGTACAATGACGAATCATAACAATATGCCGTCGACATAAACACGATCTCACCATGTTTTTTTTATAGTTTATGAACTTATATGATACGTACGTCATTATTGGGAAGAAGCACTAAAAGTCCATTCACAACTCTATCTTTTATTATCTTCGGACAGTTCTCAACTAATTCTTGCCAGTTACTTGGTAAATTTTCACTGTATTTTGCCCTAAAAAAAAACAATTTAAGAATTAATTACAAACAACAAAATATTTCTCGAGACGTACAGTCACGAGCAATAATATATATACATTGTCACATTTTCTAAAATATCTTAACTTCAACCATTCAAAAAATATGTGTAGGATATTTTTTTCTCGATTACCTAACCATCAAACTGTGTCAAAACTGGGTATACATTGGTTTCAAAGTAGTATAAACGAAACAAAATCAGTAAAAAGTTTACACTTCCAATGTAATTTTTAACTATCCATGACAATTTCTATAACATATATACAAGTAATACAAATTGTTTACGTGTTATAGGAATTGTCATGGATACATTAAAATGAGATTGAAAGTGTATACCTACTTTTTCCTGTTTCTGTTGAGTTTATTACAGTAATAATTACAGTTTTATAAATAAATAGGGGTTGGTTACTACGATAAAACAAGGGCTTACAAAATCAGCGTTGTAATTCGTTACCAAACGTAATGATTATTAATAAAGTCTATTAAATATAATAGTGTAGTTATGCATAGTTTATGTTTAAAAAACAAACTTTATTCAAATATACAACATGTCCCGTGATTAGCGGACACCCTGTTAAGGGGTTATTGTGTTGTTATGGACAACTTTTACTATGGGACCAAACAAGAAATCGCGAAAAAAAAAAGCAGCTGTTTCATACATTTTGGTCGAATAGGTATTGAACTTTTGAATTATCCTAGGTCCGGTCCGGTCCAGATTCGAAAGGTCCCATAGTAAAAGTTGTTCATAATGCTGAGTACAATGACCGCTTAAGAGGGTGTGCGTTAATTACGGGACATGTTGTATAATAATTTATTTTAAATCACAATTTAATCAAATCAATAATACAGGAAATATTTATCTAGCTGTACTGCACGACAACAAAAAACAACCGCAGTGCGCGTTTATCCCTTCTGTATGATTTGCAATGTTCCTGTAGGAATCTAATAGCACAATATTTTAAGGACGGTACACGGAAATAAAAATAGTCGACGGGCGAATCGATGCCACTCGCTGATGGCTACTTTTACCTTACTATGACACAATATGTATTACGCAAAATAATGATAAAAATCTAAAAATAAATAATACAATAAGATCCTACAACTATTAATGTACACTGATTTTGTCAATTAGGTAAAATCACAATTTGGATTCCTTTTGAACCCAAACTGCGACTTATTTCCGAGCTCAAGCTGCTTGAAACTGCTGCTTTGTAATTGTTTACATAATTTCGAAACTGTGCTGTAAACATGTTTTTGAAATTTCCTTGGGTTCGTAATTACGTAACTAAAAGTTAATATAATTTTTTGGTAATCTATTGTTAACGAAAATTTGATAAAAATGTGTAGTTAATTTTGACACAATTTAACGTTTACATAATTTTTGGACAAAGTTAGCATAATTATTTTTGCGATTTATTGTTGCTACATGAATTTGAATTTTAAGGGCGTTTCTATGTTATTGCTCGTGACTGTACATAACACAAAGAGGTAAAAAGAAAATAGATAATGCCTATCTGCACTTAAGGTAGGCCCTGTTTAATAAACGTTACAATCCGTCAATTTTGGGTGCGTTTCATAACGTATAAACTCATTTGGTCTAATTTCATTTTATTATCGTTCATAAGATATAATCAACGTGAGATATACCAACTGTTGATATAATTTCTTTCCATATAACATTTATTTATTCTAAAACTTAATTATTATAACGTTGAGTGATATAACGTTTATGTAATCGAAAATCATTTGGTCTAACGTTTAATACGTATATTGTTTATTTAATCGAAAATCATTAGGTCTAATGTTTAACATATATAAAAAAACGTCATTATGGTTAACACCCCGACTCGGATAGGTTAGGATAGAAGGTTAAGGCGGGAGCGAAGCGGAGCGGAGCTCCCGCCTTAGCCTTCGTGGTTATTTTTTTTTAAACCACCCAGAAATAGGAGCCCCGCGAAGCGGGGCTCCGTCGACCTATCTTAGCGAGTTAGCGCAGATGGTAATCAGTTACTTGTTATGTTTAATATCTACTTAGGTTACTATTCATATTAGACAAAATAAGTTTTATATGTTTTGAGTGGTATGTCAAACGACGTTATATTTAATGTATGTTATGCTTATAAAAAGTTATTTTAAAATTATATCAATCGTTCATTATATTAACTAATCGCTATATTAAATAAAATTATAGGTTCCGTTGTTATATGTTGTTAATATTAGAGATTTTGTTGTTATATCATCTATTACTTACCCGTCAATTTTGTAAACAAGTGAAATATTTGTAAAATTGTAAGAATTTTACAAATAAAAAAATTATAAATATTTCCATAATAAATGCTGTTTAATAAAAGTTTAGATGTGCAGAAAACGCCTGTAGATTTCGATAACGATATTGTATCTACAAATTTGTAATTGTAAGTTACAAATTACATATATTTTTGTTGAAGATTCTTAACCTTTTGACCGCCAGAGTCATGTATAGATGACAAACCAAAATGTGCCCAGCACGCCACGGTCACGATGCCGTCACAGACTTTTAAACGTAAATATAAAACTCATAAAACAACATTGCTTTTTTTATTTCCTGTGCTAATTATGTTCCTTGACTCATCCTAATTTATATTAGTTGAGCTTCTTTCTTTATATTTCACCAGTATTAACATAAGATGGCAAAAACTAACACCAATTATAAAGTTCGATAAACACAGTGCCCTTATCGCCACAGTCATCATATCATGACACGTAGTGATGTAGCTAGCAATAATAAAGAAAGAAAAGAAAGAAAGAAAAATATTTTATTTGGAACACGCACAGGAAATACAAGCAATGAGAAGAACAAAGAAACATTTAACATTTAAGCTACAAATAACAAAATATTACAGAAAGATATAAAAAATAAAAGAGTAAGACCTGTGCGAGGCCAATAGGGCTATCCCTATCTCAGCATAATGCTGCGATAATTGTAAAAAACAACTACCGCAGCGCTGGTAATATAACAAGAATATCGACTTTTTCAACAATAAATAAATAAAACTTTAGATATTGAAGTTGAATGATTCAGGAATCATGAAAATTAATGAAATATTATTAAAATACTGAAATATCTGCTCATTAAATGTGTCATTTGATTATCGATAAATCATAATGAGTGTAATGCCCATCTTCAACACACTATCATATTGTCTGTGCCTGGAGCGCCAGAGTCATCTAATCGTGACAATCCTATGACGTCACATGTGGTCAATTTATAAATAGAGCTCTTCCTTTACTTATATCAGTAGTTTGTTCTCATCACTTTATTATTCTGAAAGACTTTTTTGTGGGTGGGAAATTATCAAATGACTTTTCACGCTCTGGGTGGAGCGGAAGGGCGTGTCAGACTTTTACTGACTAAAACCCACCCGAGTTCTTTCAGTGCCTATGCCAGGGCCACGGTAACTCTTTCGAACAATTTCGCTACCCCGGCAGGATTTTGAACGACTTAAATCTCATATTAAAATATTCGTTTATCATGCCAATACATTTTGTGAGATCAGTATATATATCAGACTATAGTCATCGGAACATACATTCTTGTTTAACGATGTTATTGTGTTATAAGTAATTTGTTTCAAATACAACTACAAAGTGAAGTCCAGATTTTTTTATTAAAAAGAGAATAAAATTCATATAAACCATTTCAAACAGCCACAAGCTCGGCTGGCGTGTCATAAAATAGACTCGGATCCGATTGAGGTTTATTTGAACTAAGTTTCATTTGTTTCCTAGGATAATATTGTCCCTTTCTTCGTATTTATTATACTTACTAATAGATATTATATTATATATGATACAATAAACTTCGTGTTTATTGTACTTACAAATCTTGAATATAAAACTTCGTTTAATGATTAAAACAAATTCATATGATTTAAATTTGCTTTCGCCTATTTTTGTCGTTTTATGATAATTATAAATCTACAGTAAATTGTATTTATTTTAGCTGAGATATCATAAGTACCTACGTGTAACATTAAGGCATTATTACTGGTTATTCTTTCAGAGAAACTTAAATCTATATAAATAAAAACGAATGTTGTTAAGCGCATAACTCGAGAAGGGCTAGACCGATTCGGCTATTTTTTTTTTTTTTGTAAGTTCTTTAAGAGGTTCTGAAGGTTTTAATAATTATTTAAAAAAAAATGTGTGGACAATAATAAAAACATTACTTTTCTTTTTCACATAAAAAAATATACATACGATGCGACGGGATGGTTTGAGCAATAAATATAACGAGGACAAAGTCGCGGGCAGAAGCAAGTTGTATTAAATAAAAATGCTGCTACTGGTCAGGTGGGGTAAGTGAAACGAAGAGGTAAGTGAAACACCCAACCCTATACAATAAACTATACGGTTCAGCTCTATTAGCGATCGGTCGATAAAACAGGATCGGCAAAGAGGTTTCAATATTCTAGCCCAGATGTCGCTACGATCATTCTACGAAGTTTTATAACGAAAAGAAATCTGACATTTTGTAAACTTCAAAACACGAGTTGGACGTGCTTAATCTTTTCGCTGGTGTCAAGCAATTTAATAGTGTTTATGAAGATTTTAATAGGTAAGTAACGTATTGAAACTATAGATTTCATGTTCTTATAGTTATTTCCAGCTAAAACGTGCAGGCAATTGAATTATAAGGCGGCCGAAATTCTAACCTCTAAAAGTACTGATTGGGGAAAGTGAAACAGTGATGGCCGGGGTAAGAGAAACATATGGCCCACTTCCCCCGTGCCAGGGTATACAAACTTTTTTTTTTTGAAAAATAATTTCTTGTATAATGTTTAGTTTTACTAGATACCTACTTGATTTATTGGTTGACGTCTTGGCGTTTCGTTCGCGCAAAGTTCTAGTAACCGAGTGGTTATGGTTTTGCAGAAGGAAAGCAGAAGGTTAAAGTTTTCATTAAAATCCGATAGGCAGTTTTTGCAAGAATCCCGAACAAACAGACAAATCAAAAAATCGTTCGAGGACCTCTACCTAATTAGTCGATAGCTATCACAGCTATACATTTTTCAATGCATATAATAAAATAAAATATTAATTATCGGACAACAATGTCATCATTGTACAAACAAAACCTTTTTGCGGTTTTTAAGTAATAGTAGATAAGTTAATTTGATTTAAATAGATTTTTTTTCCAGGTCATCTAAAGCATGCCTCGAAACTACATCCGAAAAACTGATAAAGCTGCTTACTCAGACGAAAAACTGCAAGATGCAATACAAGTAGTCAAAAATGGAACTATGTCTGCTTACACTGCTTCCAAATATTATAATATTCCAAGATCAACTATAGTTAACCGTATTTATGAACGCAGAAGATTTAAATCTAATACCTTGGGCAGGAGTACGGTTTTATCACGTGAAGTAGAGGAGTCGTTGGCAAAAAATATCCATATTATGGAAAAGTATGGGTTTGGACTAACAAGGAAAGAACTCCTGGAAGTAGTTGGTGAATATGTCAACAAAAATTGTGTTGCTAACCCATTCAAAAACGGAGTGCCCGGCGAAGATTGGTTTCTGGGGTTTAAGAAAAGGCACAGACTGTCGGTCAAAAAACCCCAGCCAGTAGAATATGCTAGGAAAAATGCATGTAGACCTGATATTATATATCCTTATTTCGACTTACTAGAGGAAACTATTAACGAATTAGATTTACAGAATAAACCTGCTCATATACATAACTTAGATGAAACCAGTTTCAGTAAGGATCCTAGTAAGTCAAAGGTGGTGGGTCTTAAGGGCGTCACGACAACACGTACAATTTCGTCACCCGGGAAGGACAACACGACCGTCTTGTTAGGTTGCAATGCGCAAGGTGAAAAAATTCCTCCCCTCATCGTATACAAAGGTAAAAACGTCTGGGATGAGTGGACGACTCAGGAAGCATACCCGGGGACCGTTTATGCGGCAACTTCTAACGGTTGGATGGAATCCCAAGTATTTGAAACTTTTTTTGATAAAGTTTTTCTACCAACCGTTGGCCACAAACGGCCGATTTTATTAATATACGACGGTCATAGTACGCATGTGGGCATACATATAATAGAGAAAGCTCGTGCAGCTGGAATAACCATACTTAAAATACCACCGCATACTAGCGATGTTCTCCAACCACTAGATTTATCTGTTAACAAATCATTTAAGGATAAATGGGACGCTGTCTTGGTGAAATGGCAAAGACAAAATATAGGGAAAGTCTTACCAAAAAAGGATTTCTCAAAGATGATTGGTCAAATATGGGCTGCATTAGAACCCAGTGTATGCTCGGCAGGATTTAGAAAAGCAGGTATTTATCCACTTAACAAAAATGCAGTACCACAAGAGAAATTCAATCAGATTCTGTTGCGGGAATGGAACTCAAAAACAACTAGAAAGGACCCTGACGTTGAAGTTGCAGTTGTTGACTCAGTGCTTTCTAGGGAAATATATGGAGCATACACAGCTACTCACGAAACATGTCCTGATTTATTTATTTATTTATTATTATTAAACATATTGTAGACTTACAGGTAAACCCAAGGCGTCTACAAACAAGTACATTTTGGTAGTATACACGTACAGTACAGTTACAATTTGTTGCCAAAATATTATTATTTTTAGATAGTTGTGTTTAGCTACTAACTTACAGTTACAGACAAATTTATTACTAAATACAGCTTATTACTAAATACAACCCAGACCTAGTTACGTTGATAAGGTGAGTTAACTTTTGTGACAGAATGTAAGATGGACATTCGCCGCAGATATAATTGTGTGTAGTTTGTCAGTGAATAGGTCCACATCTTGAGTTAATAATATCGAGTTGAGGAGCGTAAGAGTGCGTCGAGTAGTTTCATTCTTTGTGGCACGGGTGCGGCAACCAGCCACAGCCAGCAGGGGTCGCCGCCGACGCAGACCACGCTCCCCGGCACCCCGCATAGCTCCCATAGGGACGTTTAGGCTTATATCTACCAGTAATGAGGGATTGTCGATTTTGTTGGTGAGTAAGTGGTAAAAGTGTATAACTGCCTGCGAGCTCCTTCTCAGCTCTAGAGTGTCGAGTCCGAGCATACCCGTTACAAAGAGCGAGGGATAAAGAAATGGGTTTATGTCATAATGACGATGACGTAAGCCTTGTTTTCCAGCAAGGTAATGAACTTTTTGAACTTACTGCTAACCAGCCCGAACTCCTACAAAAAATAGCATTGGTTAACATCAATAAAGTGATTTCTGGTACAGATGCTTGCGCATTACAGCAAAGTTACAATAATAATGAATTGTCGATTATTCATCGAAGCTCAACTGAACATATCGAGTCTGTAGCTGAAACACGAAGTGTATCACAGGATAGATTTGCAGTTGGTAGCAAGTGGAATTGGAGCGAACCGTCAATTTCGACTTTTCATAGAAATTTTGCCGAACATGACATCAAGTCGGTGGCTCAAAGACAAGATCACCTTGAACATAATCGCTTCTTGGAAAACCAACACACGACTACAGAATCATTAGTGGTGAATAATGAGCTTCATTTTTCATTAGAAGATTGTGTACCAATTTCCAGGTATCATGATATATCATTGATAAACAAACCAGAGACTGCACCAACCACAAGTTTACATACAACTAGTAGTGATACACGTACTTCAAGAGTTCAAATTCTTGATGACCGCATAGTGACATGTGAAGTTTCATTTGAAGATCTGCTTCTGAAATCTGTAAAAGGTGGGACTTCAACCAAAAGAAAAAGGACGAAGATAGCTACAGGTGCAGAATTAATTACACACGATGAAGTATACAAAAGGTGTAAAATCATTGAGGCTGAAAAAGAGCAAAAAGTAAGGATAAAGGAACAAAAAGCAAAAGAAAAGGAAGAAAAAAGAAAAGCCATTGAACAGGTAAAGAAATCCAAGGAAGACAAGAACAATGTTATTAAAAATGCAAAAAACCGTATAAAGAAAAATATCAAAAAGGTACGAAAACTATCTACATCCAGTGAGAGCGAAATAGAAATCAATCTGGATTATGAAAGTGATGTAGATTATGCAGAATATTGTAAGGACCTTTTAGATGATAATGAAAATAAAAATTATATAGAAAATGAAGACATGACCCAAGATAAAATTATTGAGACTGAAAAAGAAAAGAAAGAAAGAAAAAAGGTACAAAAGGCTAAGGAGAAAGTAGAAAATAGAAAAACCTATGAACAATTAAAAATATCCAAGAAAGGCAAAAACAATGATGCTAATAATAAAAACGCAAAAAAAAATATTAAGAAAAACGTCAAAAAGGTACGGAAACTATCTATATTCAGTGAGAGCGAAATTGAAATCAATCTGGATGATGAAAGTGATGCAGATTACGGAGAATATTGTAAGGATCTTTTGGATGATAAAGAAAATGAAAATTATATAGAAAATGAAAACTTAACCCTAGATAATGGGCAATGGGTTTTAGTAAAATTTGCAACAAAAAAGTCGGTGAAGCACTTTGTTGGCGTAGTACTACATAAGAACGGTAACGGTTATCCAGTAATAAAATATGTGAGAAAAACGGTGTCGAATATAGAAGGGCAAACAGTATTTACTTTCCCAACCATTGATGACATCTCTGAAATTCGACATACAGAGGATATTGTTGAAAGACTTCCTAAGCCCATTATAGGACGAAGAGGACAAATTATATTTAAAATGTTATTCAAAACATATAATATTCAATAGCCTTAATTAGGCAGCTTAGAAATGGCTCAGAACACTAACGAAGTTGTTTTTCATTAGAATTCAATTTTTAGTTTTTTCGACTGCATATTATTGTATTATAACATAGGGCTACCAAAGAGCAATGCTATGATTGAATCTGTAACCAAAAAGTTGTGCTTGATAGTTCGACATAATTTATGATCTCAATTTTTTTTTAAAGTGTGATTATTTTTCTTACTCAGGCTTAGATTGAGACTGCACTTAGAAAAAAGAATATTTTTATTAGACTTAGAATGAGACTGAACATAGAAAAAGAATATTTTTATCTATAAGTAAGTTTAATTGTTGATCTATTTTTGCCGATAGACTACATTTTTTTTTAAATATTTACGACTGATTATTTTTAATGTCATTTGAGTTTAATTGTTGATTTATTTTAGACGACAAATACTACTTACATAATTATATTTGAATTAAGTAAAAAGGCTTGAATTTGTAAACTATGTACCTAAATAAAGAGATTAATTTGTTTGATAATATTTTCGCAATTTTATTTTATCAATCATTGAGAAATTAAAAATCTTGTTCGGTTTTTGCACTTGTTTTGTACCCCTGACCACCGCGACTATGTTTCACTTACCCCAAATTCTGTTTTCTTAATGTATTTCCTAAATTAAACCTAATATTGACAAAATACAACTCATATTTGATAAAAAGGATTTTGACATGTCATTTTAATCTTTTTAATAGTTCTGCAGACTCAGTAATATAGATATTCTGGCGACAGTTTCAGTTACCCCATCTAAGGGGGAAGTGAAACAAAACCATAGTCAACTTAAATTTGATGATTTTATCGATGAACGCACGACTATAGAGCTTGGAAATCGAATCATAGACTGCTGATTAAAGGAAGAGTACGTCGCATCAATCATTATTATAAATTTGAGTCATATTACAGTACTGGAGCTGTTTACATAAAATAACAAGTAAAGTATGTTTCACTTACCCCACCTGACCTTATATAAAAAGCGAAACCATTAAAATAAAATAACTCTTATTATTTCGATATTATTCATAGATATCGGATGCGCACCTCTAGTGCAGAGCCGGGCAAATTAAGAAAAGCCGTGCCAGCTACGCCAGTGTCATCATAAGGTGGCAAGAAAGTACGTCATGATTGAACATAGTGCTGTGATGGTACTGACTTGCTTTTATCGACTGTTGTTTTGAATTGTGGATTTAACGCCGAAACTGTAACACATATCGTATCATTTCTGTCATAAAAGACAAAGCGGGATGAAATAAAACTCCTTTATTATATATTTCTGATATAGTAACCTTTTTATTAAAAACATACTATATGTTAAAAAATAAATGGTTAGTGCTTTATCGATATATTTCGAACTCACTACTATTTTGTAGGTATTAAAGGATGAACTTGGCGCTGATGGCACGATTTTGCTTTTCTGTCGTGGTGCTCAATAGGCTAAATCGAGGGTATATTTTTGAAATCTACCTTCGTTTAAGTTAAGAATCTTCAACAAAAACTTAAGATTAGCGAACCATCTACGATGCCTGCTATTCTAGATGTTATTTCATAAACAATCTAGTGATTTCGAGATAATGCATTGGCCAGTGGACTTCGTCTCCAAATAATTTACTAACCACAACCCAGTTACATTTTTTATGCATGTATATAAGGTGTATCTATTCATACACGAAATATTTTAAGAGGTACACCTGTAGGTGGTAAAGAAGCTATAGCAACGAAAAAAATAAATTTATCTAAGGGTTTTTTTAAATTTAATATTTATAAATTATTTGACGCACATAAGAAATATTGGCTCCTTCTTATTTTTTACGACCCGAGACACCGCGGCCATGCTCGTGCCGTCCGGTCGCCGCCCTCGCAGCGTCAGGCGGGCCATTCATAGAATTTGGAGTAAAGGTTTTATGCAAAACGTCTCAAGTAGTTTTAAAATTATAAGAATTACGAAAATTCAAAAACGCTTAGAAAAAAAACTCTTTTTGCTTCTATAGCTTCTTTACCACCTACAGGTGTACCCCCTTAAAATATTTCGCGTATGAATAGATACACCTTATAAAACATGGTATTGTGAGCCACAGCACAGCCCATCCAGTGAATTGCACTCACAATTTGCTGAGTTGGTGTAAGGGCTGTATTTTGGGCACGCCACAATTGCGGCGGTAAGTCCCCTCTTTGAGGAGTGGATAGAGAGGCGTCACGGCGTCCTCACCTTCCGCCTGACGCAGGTTCTCACCGGGCATGGGTGCTTCGGTGGGTTCCTGTTCAGGATAAAGCGGGAGGATACGTCCGGGTGTTTCCATTGCGAGGATCGTCTGGAGGACACGGTGGAGCATACGGTGGAGGTGTGCCCTGCTTGGGCGGAGCACCGCCGTGTCCTCGTGGAGGCGATCGGCGGCGGCGACCTCTCGCGTCCGGCCCTGGTGCGAGCCATGGTACGGAGCGAGAGGGAATGGGAAGCCGTCACCTCCTTCTGCGAAGCAGTAATGCTCGCGAAGGAGGAGGCGGGGCGCGTGAGGGAGTGGCAGTCTCTGCGCCCTCACGTCCCTAGCCGCCGCAGGAGGAGACGCCCGGGCGTCGGGAGTCAATAGCGGACTCCCGGCCACCGTAGGCGCGAGCTTGCGGGTGGCGAGCAATGGGTAGCTCGCCGCCCGGTAAGGACCAAGCTCGGGTCGACGGCGCGCAGTGTTCCACGCGCGCCTCAAAGAGATGTCAGCAGCAGTGTAGGGGTCTACTAGGACCGATGCCTGCCGGGGTCGCGTGATTGTTCGAAAGAGATACCGTGACCCTGGCACATGGGCAACTGATGGAACACGGGTGGGTTTTAGTCAGTAAAAGTCTGACACGCCCTCCCGCTCCGCCCAGAGCGGGAGAAGTCATTTGATGATTTCCCATCCTGAAAAAAAAAAAAAAAAAAAAAAAAAGGGCTGTATTTCTCTTAGAATTGTCTTTAAGATTCATTATCAAATAATCAAAATCAAAATATTTTTATTTTACATAAACCTACATGGGCACTTATGAAACGTCAGAAGCTAGGTGCATGGTTCCAAATTATTAATTCAAAACCATTAACAGTTTAAGTGTACCAGATGTACTGTGGAATTCCTTCCATACCGCCCATCAATCAAATCAAATCAAAATATTTGTATTTCACATAAACCTACGGTTCCAAATTGTTGATTCCTATGGAGAACAGCAATGAGGTAATGGGGAATAAAGGCTTTTTTATTTTTTTTATTTATTATGGAGAAGAGCTGGCAAGAAACTCCACGATTACTGTTTTAAAATAATTGGTTTTTACACGCTTTATATTGTATTAGCTTCACTTGTATGTTTGTTTGTTTGTAACCGACTCCTTATAGCGCGATTTTGACCCACTTTAAACGACCAGATTTCATTCAAACTTTGCACACCTATCAAAGACCGATGACAATGCAATAATTTCATAAATTTGTGCCATTATCCTTGCCAGGGTTACCAGGACAGGAAAAAAAACTGTCTTCAAAAACTACGCTGACATACGTCTCAAAATTTGAAAGCGTGTTTTTTAGTTTTTTTTTTCAAACTATTTTACAATGGTTTCAAATTAAAGTGTTAATAGGTATTGGAGGACGGTGTAGGCCTGTCAGTCGGTATTAACACTAGATTTACCAGACCAGTCATTTTGACTGTTCGTGCAAACGTATAAATGTTAATAACAAAAATATATTTGTTACTAATATATATTAAGTAACATTAAATTCATAAAATGTATTCTCTATTTATAGCTACAAAAGTCATAACATCATTTCGGAAAGCAAATGTTATATGTAATGCGAATTTTGAATTGAAATTGCACGACAAATCCGTAATAAGGGTCTGGTAAATCTAGTGTTAATATTCGACAGTAGTTTAGCTGAACCGATTTTTTTCGTTAACCGTATAATCCGTTACATCAAAAGTAAAGTAAATTCTTTTAAGAAAAACTCGCCGTTGTCGTTCGCTCATATACTACTCAAAACAAAATAAAAGGTCCACTTGTATATTTACATTTTAAAGTAACTGAATGTTGACCAACGTTACGATAACTCACTTCTATGAATTGTGTTATGATCTTAAGTGGTTGCGGAACGATAACAGTCAAGTATTGTTAAGATTGTGGTCGAGGGTACGATTTGACAGATTTTTTAACCCGCACCTTTTCAAGTGGGTAGTTTTGTATAATATTTGTTTTTTTATTTCAATCAGTTTAACGTCAGTTCGCTGTGTGTAACAGTTCTTTTTGGAAGCTAAGCATTCAAATAAATTGTTTAACTGGACGATGTCATGAATTCGGCACCATTTGGACAACGCTACTGCTTGTAGAGTCGTAGCAATGATTGAGGGTTGTCAATCGCAACGTTCCGTTTCTCTGCAGTTAGGATATTCAAGAAGGGCAGTTCAAAACTTGTGGAACCGGTAGGTACTAGGAGATCAGTAGTTTGTCTCGGCGTCGTGGCTCGGGAAGAGAACGTGCTTCTACTGCCAGCGAAGATCGGTACATTCGACTTTGTGCAAGACGTAAACGAACTGCTACAGCGTGCACTCTGCAAAACCGTGTACGCTGGACTACAGATACAACTGTCAATGTACCTACGAAATCGCTTGCTCCAAGACCAGCAACGTTCAAGAAGGTGAATAATTCGAACGAAACTGAACGCGACCCAGCGTGCTGACCGTTTAAGATTTGCGCCTCAATATTTTGAATGGGGTATGGAGGAATGGCGTAACGTGCGCTTCACGGATGGGTGCAAAGTGAAATTTTATAGTGATGATCGACGTGTTGGAGTGTGGAGAAGAAGCGGTGAACGATTTTCTGATCCTTGCATAAACGAACGTGACAGGTTTGATGGTCTCAATGTCATGGTCTGAGGCGGAATCAGCTTACAAGGCAAAACTGACCTTGTTTTTCTGAACAAGGGTACAATAGCAGCAGAAAGTTACATCGAACATGTTGTCAGGCCCCATGGTATCTAATTTTCACAAAGAACAGACGACGGCTTCATCCTAATGCAGGATAATGCACGAGCGCACATAGCCCAAGCGACTATGTTTTTCTTAGAGAGAGTCAATTTTCAGGTTTTGCCATGGTCTCCCAACAGCCCCGGCCTAAATCCGATAGAACACCTAAGGGACTAGTTGAAACAGCAAGTCAGAGTAGCTCTAGAGGATATACGCGCCCAGGGCCAGTTGACTGACCTCCGGAAAAGGTGTTGGGAGCCTACCTTTGCCTGCACCTTATTGAGAGCTTGCCTTCGAGGCTTCCAAAGTGTTTTACAAAGGGGAGGACATACTCGTTGCTAACTCCATAAAAAGCAACTGTACATTTTGTGATTTTGAGACTTAACTTTAATTTTAATGTTTATGTTTAAATATCCGTAAATATGGCGAAATCTAAAAAAAAAATGATTAGTCCTTAATTTTTTATTTAACCTTCTTACTATTAATTTTATTTGATGAAAAACTAGTTGTTTCATTTAATTTAAATACCACCAGCATCGTAAACATCACAAGAATTAAATTATTCTGAAAAATAGAGGTGGCCCGTATTTTGTTTTGAGTAGTATATATTCATTATCACCACTGGCACTTCTTCCAGTACCAGTTTTTAGATTTTTTTTTTATGTTTAACCTTATTAAACTGACGTACAAAATTGTTAGTGTTTGTGTCGTACTGACACAAGGCGAATCCACGTACAGACAAGGGCGGAACCAGCTTTGGTACGGGGGGAGGGTCACATAGTCGTGGTCAAGTCACAAGAAGTTATCATTTAATTTTTATAATCATACAAAAAAGTAAAAAGTAGGTATTTTATTAATGTATGTATAGTCTGGCAAAAACGGGTAGAAACGGCAACTAAAAGGGCATTGACCAACTTCTATGGGACTTTTGCCACTTATAAACAAACAGTTCAGCTAATAATATATGATTGATTTAATAGTACTTATCAGTAAGAATGACAATATAAACCTAGTTATGTATCAAGATTTATATTTAGATAACTTTTAACATTTTATTGAAATTGTTTATGCTTGTAATAAAACTTGCTTTAGATGTGCCAGGTTCATCATAAATACAAGGCTGAACCTTGGTCCATGGAAGTGCCGGGGTCGTCAAGAAGGGGAGAATCGGAATCCATTTAGAAACAGCCAAAATAATCGCAATAAAACTTACAAAAACTACACTCACGATGCAAAAAAAAAACAAAGTGAAAGAAGTTATCATTCACTTGTTTTTTTTGCACCCTTCATTTTGACAATTAACACAACATTTTTAAAACACTGTTGCCAAATAAAAAAAAAGATAATTGTATCGATATATGTATATGGAATCGATTATTGTTTTATAAATTCTTCAGGTATAATGCACTCTTCAATTTATCATTTTTAAGTCTGTAATCTTTTATATCGTATATTAGTATTTTTTAATAATATGATTAAATGAAAACTGCGTTAAATACAGCGGAGAGATTACCCTACACTTTAAATCGATTTGAATTTATTGTTTATGCAGTTTTTTTTGGCAACACTGAAGTCAAATTCAAAGCCAAAGACTTGGGTTACATCATTAAAAAAAATATAAAAAAAGATTTTTTACAGTGCATATTCATACAAGGTTATTAGCATCAGATATTTACTAAAAGAGGATTAAAATTATTGGTAAATTATATATATATTTTTTTTTTTTTTAAATGACCGAGTCTGGACAATTACCTTTGTTTGGGAGTTCGCTACTGTTCTTTTCGATGCGTTCGTTCCCGAATAATGCGTTTGTCATGATACAAAATATTAATCCACATTATCCACACTTTATAAATTTATATATTATAATAGGTTGGGGAAAAAGTTTCTTCGCATTTTTTAAGAAAATTCAAAACATTTTTTAATAAAGTTTATTTACATTTAACTAAAGTATGTAGGTACCATTTTGTTCGCCACTTTTTGCCATCTTGTAGGTAGGGACATGATCCCATTGCTATAGAAATTTTGGGACTTCTGGTCAAAATACCGCGACAAGTGGTTTTGGCAGTCCCCTCGTGATGTTAACCTGACACTGCCTAAAGAATTCTGAAGAGACCGAAGCAGGTGGAAATCTGAAGGTGCAAGGTCAGGACTATACGGCGGATGCATTAACACCTCCCAGCCAAACTCTCTTAATTTTTGTTGGGTGGCTAAAGATGTGTGAGGTCTAGCGTTATCATGATGAAAAACCACACCCCTTCTGTGGATTAATTCCGGCCGCTTTCTCTCAACTTCTTGCTTTAATCTCATCAGTTGTTCGCAGTAGAGTTCAGAATCGATGGTCCTGCCTAGTGGTAACAGCTCATAATGAATAATGCCTTTCCAATCCCACCACACACACAGCATCACCTTGTTGCGAGTTAACCCGGGTTTCGCCACAGTCTGTGAAGCCTGACCGGCCTTTGACCACGACCTTTTTCGCACGTTCTTGTCATACGTGATCCACTTTTCATCACCAGTTATCAGCTTCTTCAAAAATGGTTCGGTTTCATTACGTCGTAATAAAGAATCACAAATGAGTACACGGTTCATTAGGTTTCTTTCAGTGAGCTCGTGAGGTACCCAAATGTCGAGCTTTTTTGTGTACCCAGTTTTTTTCAAATGCGCCATAACTGTTTTGTGGTCAATTTCCAGTCTTCAGCTACGTCGTAACTACTGGTATGCCGATCTTGCTCCACTTTTCCAAAAATGGCATCTATTTTATCCGTAATAGGGCGACCAGAGCGACGTGCATCTTTGACATCAAAATTTCCGGATTGAAAACGCTTAAACCAAATTTGTGCTACTCTCACAGACACTACACTAGGTCCATAAACATCGCAATTTTTTTCGCGGCTTGCGTTGCATTTTTACCTTTTTTTGTAGTAAAATTTTAAAATGTATCGAATTTCTTCATTAGATTCACTCATCTTGACGGTACGAAAAACAAATGAAAATCACACATTTTCCTAATTTGAATTTGGAATTATGTTCTTTAAAATTTTAACTTTCAATGATACCAAAACCAGCCAGATACAAATAGTATAGCCAAAGAGATTTTATTACAAGTTCATACATACTATAATGCGAAAAGACTTTTTCCCCAACCTAATATATATATAAAAGAAAGTTGTGTTAGTTACACTATTTATAATTCAAGAACGGCTGAACCCATTTGGCTGAAAATTTGTGGGGAGGTAGCTTAGAACCAGGAGACGGACATAGGATACTTTTTTTATCCCGTTCGACTATAAAGAGGAAAGATTTGATTGTTTGTTTGTATTGAATAGGCTCCAAAACTACTGGTCCGAATTGAAAAATTCTTTTTGAGTTGGGTAGCCTATTTATTGAGGAAGGCTATAGGTTATATAACATCACGCTACGATCAAAAGGAGCGGAGCAGCAACGAAAAATAGACGAAAACTGGCAGGCAATTCGATGCAATGGGAAGGTTCAGGGAAACAAAACTTTGACGCGGACGAAGCCGCGGGCAGAAGCTAGTATTATATATATATAAGGTGTATTTATTCATACACGAAATATTTTAAGAGGTACACCTGTAGGTGGTAAAGAAGCTGTAGAAACAAAAAGATTTTTTTTATCTAAGCGTTTTTGAATTTTCGTAATTATTATAATTTTAAAACTGCTTGAGACGTTTTGCATAAAACCGAAGGACGAAGTCGCGGGCAGAAGCTAGTTTATAATAAACTAGCTTATGCCAGCGGCTTCGTCCGCGTGGAGGTCGGAAATTATCCCGCGGGAACATACTACCGGGATGAAAAGTAACCTATGTCCTTTCTCAGGCTCTAAACTATCTGTGTACCAAATTTCATTGAAATCGGTTCAGTAATTTTAGCAGGAAAGCGAGACAGACAGAGCTACTTTTGCATTTATAATATTAGTGTGGAAGTGTGGATTGATTTAATATTGAAGGTATTTACATAAAATCTATATTGTGTCAAAAAATATATCCTTACTTAAAACCATTACCTATGTTTAACAATTTTAAATAGTGGTCCACGGTGGACCCAGCCCAGGGGGGGTCATGAACCCCATGACCTACCCCCTGGATCCGCCCTTGCGTACAGAATTGTACTAAAATTTTGAAAAAAAAAAAAAGAATTTCAATTATGCGTTCTATAAAACAGTGTTTCGTACCACTTGCTCAAAAAGGTGACATTCTATGCCACAAAAAGCTAACATAACAATAGTCATTTTTAATCTGTTAAAAACAGGGAAAGAAAATTGTACTGAATTTCATTCATCCTCTAGGGGGAGAATGTGATTTAAATTTGGAATACTTACCGAAATTTATACTGAACTACATCTGTGTAAACCATTGAGTTTGTAAATAAAGCATTATATATATTTTTGAAAAAGGAATACGCATTTTTTATGCAGTTATGATTATTAAATAAAATTACGAAAACCGACGGGGCCGTATGAGCTTGATGCCTTTGCTTTTCCGACAAAAAAAATATTAGTCTAGGAATTTGCCGCGTTTTTGTTTTCTTCAAATACATAAACGACCAATGTTTCGAATGTTTACTTTTACTTTTAATTGTCATTATTTTTAATAAATGCTTATCTCATATTATTATTGTGTTAATTTTTTCGCAAATGGTACGAAAAGTAGAGTATTTTCCTCGGTGATAAAGCTGTCTTAGTCTAGGGTGAACTTAAATCCCTCGCTACACTCAGGACTCGTCTTTTAAATCCCTCGCTTTGCTCGTGATTTAAGTTTTTAACACCCTCGCTACGCTCGGGAGTAAACCTCGAGTCCTTCGTTACGCTCGCGATTTAAATCGTCACCCGCGACAGAAGACACTGCTTTATCCCCTTGGTTGATAATCTACTATTCCTTAAAAATATGTACATTGTCACCCGTAAAGAGGAAATGTTTATTAAACAGAAATATGTAAAATTTTAGGTACAATTTTATTATTTTGACAGTTTTCCACCATGGTAAATTTGTAAGTTGTATTCTTTATTAAAAGAAACTTGTAGGTTTGTAACTTGTAAAATACAATTCCAAATTACAATTTGTAACTTCTATTAAATAGGGCCCTGGTTAAAGACGTTGAGTTCTCAATAACCTCTTAATTTGTCATGTGTGTGTCATTTTATATGCATTCTGCAGTTGTGGGGTAAAAAATAAATGAATAGAAGATTAGATAGATAGAATTTGTGGTGCTTCGTGATGCATGTTTTCCCCCAGCTTTTTAAAATAATTTTATATGTTTAGTCTTTCTTTGCGTCATGTGTACCGCAAATAAACGTAATTTCTTTCTTTGTGTACATAATAAAGCGTATTCCATCTGTCTATAAAAAACTAAGAGCACTTACCTGTACAGATGAGGTACTGTACTAGCCCAAAGTCCAGCTTCATGTTCCGATACCAGTTCTGTGAGACATGCTATAGCATTGCTGCTTGAAGAAGTAGGCATCCCACCAGCTTCGTTACTTTCTATGACCGCAAGTAACTTTACAGCACCTACTTCTTTTGCTAAGTCTTCGGATGGTGATGAGTCGGGGTACGAGCCAACACAATACGATGATCCGACCTATGGATTAAAAATAACTAGGTCAAAATCTAACTTTTAAAGGGAATATTCTATAAGAGTATTCGGAATATTGTAATTGTTTTACTATTTTTGGAATTTGAAGCTCAATATCAAGTTGCGTGTTGATCAACATATAATTCGCGACACTAATGATGGCTTTTATTAAAATAGTCATTCATACAACTCCCTAAGTTCTTATTAGTCGAAATTATGACAACTTATTTAATGAAAATATCAAATAAATTAAACATAGTGTATTTTATTGTAATATAACCGTCCGCATATTTTGTGAAATAAACGAAAATCCGCCTTCGGTTACGGCCAAAACAATAAAATTATTTTCTTCATATTGACATACTGCATTGACAACTACCTCAACCGAGGGTTGAAAATGCAATTAAAATGTTATGGGCGTACAACTATCGAGTAGGTACTTTATTTAGATAGAAAGTTCCTTTTTCATAGTGTGCCTACATATCTTCAAACCAAGGGTAAAAGTAAACAGAAGATATAATGTCCTAATTACGTTAAATGATCGATTAGTTAAGCTTGTATATATTAGAAATACTTACTTTCACTGTGCAGTCGTAACTTGCAGGTCCCCGTTTAGGCCGTATCTCATGTACTTTATACACAGGTTCTGGAAGCCCAAGTTTTTTACAAGTCCATTCCAATTTTTCAACGGATGATGTGGAATCAGGTGGAGGTTCTAAGTTATGAGCCGGCACAACATTTGTTACAGGACCACTGCTTTCCTGAACCAAAACAATTTTTTAGACTGATTACATACTCACTATTTTCCTTATAAAATGAGGTTTTGTCTCTTTTTGAGTAACACCAGATAATAATATCATACTTTACCCTGATTCACAAGGTAACGATTTCTGACACAGTGTTAACCAATGAAAAAGCGTTGTTGTATGACTCTCTATTGAATAAATTAGTTTGATTGGTCAATCATGGGTCACCACACAACTCAACTCCACTAATGTGCCAGTTGGTTAAGATACCTAAAGATATGTTATGAATGCCTTTGGACGAAATAATCGCGTAAAATCCATATATTTTATGTAGAATACTACTATACTATAGCAACAGGTCAAATAAATGTAATTCTTTATTTCTTCCAAATGTATCGCTCCAAAAGACTATAAATATCATCTCTATGCATCAACAATGTACCGAAATAAAGTGTGAAATTATCAATAAACCCAATTCAACTAAAAGTTTATAAAAACAACCTCACTCAAAAACACATTTTTTATTTTATTGTTTTACTACATTGTTTGTTATGTTTTGGAATCATTTCCTCAAGCAGTTAATTTTGATACTACACAGTTTTTTTTTGTGGTTGGTAAATCATCAAATGACGTCTCCCGCCCTGGGTGGAGCGGAAGGACGTGTCAGACTCCTACTGACCAAAACCCACCCGTGCTCCTTCAGTTGCCTATATGCCAGGGCTAACTCTTTCGAACAAATCTCGCGACCCTAGCAGGCATCGGTCCTAGTGGACCCCTTTAGTTTTGCTGACATCGCGTTGAGGCGCGCGTGTAACACAACGCGCTGTCGACCCGAGCCTGGTCCTTACCAATCGGCGAGCTACCCATAGCTCGCCGCCCGCAAGCTCGCGCCTACGGTGACCGGGGTCTGCAATGGACTCCCCGACGCCCTGGGCGTCTCCTCCTGCGGGGGCTTGGGGCGTGAAGGCGCAGAAACTGCCTCTCTCTCATGCGCCCAGCCTCCTCCTTCGCGAGCATTACTGCTTCGCAGGAGCAGGTGACGGCTTCCCATGCCCTCTCGCTCCGTACCAAGGCCGGACACGAGAGGTCGCCGCCGCCGATCGCCTCCACGTGGACACAGCGGTGTTCCGCCCAAGCAGGGCACATCTCCACCGTATGCTCCACCGTCTCCTCCAGGCGAGCCACGCAATGGAAACATCCGGGCGTTTCCTCCCGCCTTATTCGGAACAGGAACTTCCCGAAATAGCCGTGTCCGGTGAGGACCTGTGTAAGGCGAAAGGTGAGGACGCCGTGGCGCCTCTCCAACCACTCCTCAAAAAGGGGACTTCCCGCCGCAATAGTAGTGCTTTAAGATGTCGTGAGCGTAATTTCACTCAGTCACACGAAATTAGCGGTGGCTGACCATGTATATGAAGGAAACGACGACATTATTACGGTGTTGAAACGTAAAGGTAAAAGTAACAGAAAAAAAAATGGCAGTAATTTTGTTATTAATCTTTTGGCGGTCGTTTTTAATTTAACTACTTACCAGACATTCGTTACTGACAGCTGGCAACTGCAAAGGAATAAGATCCACCGTACTAAGACGATCTCTTAAATTTGAAAGTCTTTGCGACGCTGAAACTTTTCCGCTGTGCTTAGCATCCGTTTCATGGTTCGTGCGTGTTGATTGCTTTAACTGAAAATTAAAAAAAAATGATTATGACTGCGCAGTGTCAAAAAAAAAGTTAAATCTCCATGACCAGCGGAAACCTGATGGAACTTCAGAGCTACATATATCCACACCAATGATATGGTAAAGTCGACCTGCTACCACTTTTTTTTTATTGATGTTATGAAACCAAATGACTGTCAAAAAAGTCAATTGATTGATTAGTTATTAAATCTAATCTTTAGGCGAAAATATAATGGACGCCTGGATGCCTTGCGGTTCCACATTGTACGCACAATTCAGTCGGGTATTAGGTGTGGTATTCATTAATACCATAGTTCATTTTGACAGTAAAACTAAATAAACCCTAATTATAGTAAATATCTCAATCATATGTGGCTTTTGGAAATGTAGATTATTATAATTACCAACCCTAAGGCATTAATAATAAAATCGCTTATTCTAATTTTAATCTGATGTTATGCTTGGGGCTCTTACTCGCAGAGTAACCGACTATTCACTTCGTTATTATATATTAGTCAATACTTAGTCTCTGACAACAGATTATGAGTTTCGACGTTTGATGTTTTTAACGACGCCAACTAAGTATTTTTTCGATAGTCTATTATGGTATATAATTGCGGTGAAACTTAAACTAAAACTAACCATAGTCAATTAATACCTCTTCTGAATTTGCTCATATAATGTTTTGCACACGAACTTTGGCAGTGATATTTCTTTGTTTACATAAATTACCTAAAATTAATATTTTTAGTTATACATACCTCTTCAGTGTGTATATTATTAGCTTCTCTCAAGCTTTGTAATGATGAATTGGAAGTTTTCGATACTCTCTCTACATGGTCGTTCAACGGTTTTGCAGTTAGTTTCACATTTGGCACTAATTTCGTTTCGTTCGACTTAGAATTGTATTTATTATTCTGAAAACAAAAAACATTCCTGAATTGGAAGTAACCTTCAAAAATTGCCCCGTTGCAGTTGTACTGTTGGATTTTCAACTCTCGGTTAAGCCCCGACAGCGGAAAATCTAACAGTGTTATATTATAATATAAGTTGTTTCCAAGTGCCGATTTCACCAAACCAAACAAATTCAAGAACCGGCATAACGCTGGTGTCATTAGCGGTATAAAAGGGAAAGATACTCAAAACCCTGTCAAGAAATTAAAATTATTTACCTTATAATATTGTGTGTTATTATTATATGGGGCACTGCCCTTTGCTCTGTAATATTGATTGGAGTACTGGTTGTTATAGTTAGGTGTGTAGCCAGAAGCCGGTTTTCGCCAGGAACCTTGTTTTTTTGGGAAACGATTCTGCAAAAAATACATAATTATTATTATGCTGGCAGCGTAATTAAGAATACGTGATGGTAGTCATGGAGCCAGTGGAAACTGTGGTGGCCCACTGGTAACGACCCAGACTTAAAAGTTGTAGGTCAAAGGCAGGCAGCTTTATGCAATTTATTTCACCGCAACAATCTTTTGATTATTAATATCTATGTCTTTGAGAAAAGTATACAGGATGATTGGAAGATGGGTGCAAAGCTTTAACCTTTTGACCGCGAGAGTCATGTATAGATGACAAACCAAAACGTGCCCAGCACGCCACGGTCACGATACCGTGACAGACTTTTAAACGTAAATAAAACTCATAAGACAACATTGTTTTTTTTATTTCCTTTGCTAATTATGTTCCTTGACTCATCCTAATTTATATTAGCTGAGCTTCTTTCTTTATATTTCATCCATATTAACATAAGATGGCAAAAACTAACACCAATTATAAAATTCGAAAAACTTAGTGCCCTCAGCGCCACAGTCATCATATCATGACACGTAGTGATGTAGCTAGCAATCAATATAACAATAATATCTACTTCGACGGTAACCTACATTATATTTCATTTCTTTAAATTTTCCTACAATAAATAAATAAAACTTTTGATATTGAAGTTGAATGATTCAGGAATCATGAAAATTATTTAAATATTATTAAAATAACGAACTATCTGCTCATTAAATGTCGGTGTCAGTTGATTATCGATAAATCATAATGAGTGTAATGCCCATCTCCACCACACTCTCATATTGTCTGTGCCTGGAGCGCCAGAGTCATCTAATCGTGACAATCCTATGACGTCACATGTGGTCGATTTGTAAATAGAGCTGTTCCTTAACTTGTATCAGTAGTTTGTTCTAATTTATTTATTTTTCTGAACGACTTTTTTTGTGGGTGGGAAATCATCAAATGACGTCTCACGCTCCGGGTGGAGCGGAAGGGCGTGTCAGACTTTTACTGATTAAAACCCACCCGAGTTCCTTCAGCGCCTATGCCAGAGCCACGGTAACTTTTTCGAACAATTTCGCTACCCCGGCAGAATTCTGAACGACTTAAAATCTCATATTAAAATATTCGTTTATCATGCCAATACATTTTGTGAGATTAGTATATCAGGCTATAATCATCGGAACATACATCCTTGTTTAACGATACTATTGTGTTATAAGTAATTTGTTTCAAATAAAACTTCAAAGTGAAGTTCAGATTTTGTAATTAAAAAGAGAATAAAATTCATGTAAACCATTTCAAACAGCCATAAGCTCAGCTGGCGTGTCTAAAATAAACACGGATCCGACTGAGGTTTATTTGAACTAAGTTTCATTTGTTTCCAAGGATAATGTTGTCCCTTTCTTCGTATTTACTATTATATTTACACTTACAAATCTTGAGTATAAAAACTTCGTTTACTAAAACACAAGTTCATTTGATGGTTTAAATTTGCTTTCGCCTATTTTTGTCGTATTCTGATAATTACAAATCTACAGTAAATGGTATTTATTTCAGTTGAGGTATTATCAGTACCTACGTGGCTGTACATTGAGGCATTATTACTGGTTGTTCTTTCAGAGAAACTTAAATCTATATAAATAAAAATGAATGTTGCTAAAAAAAATGCGTGTAAATAGTGAAAACATTACTTTTCTTTTTCACATAAAAAAAATATACATACGATGTTACGGGATGGGTCGGGGAGCAATAAATATGACGCGGACGAAGTCGCGGGCAGACGCAAGTTGTAATAAATAAAAATGATGCTACTGTATATAAAAAGCGCAACCATTAAAATAAAATAACTCTTATTATTTCGATATTATTCATAAATATCTGATGCGCACCTCTAGTGCAGAGGCGGGCAAATTAGGAAAAGCCGTGCCAGCTACGCCAGTGTCATCATAAGATGACAGGAAAGTACGTCATGACTGAACATAGTGTTGTGATGGTATTGACTTGATTTTATCGACTGTTGTTTTGAATTGTGGATTTAACGTCGAAACTGTGACACATAGCGTATCATTTCTGTCATAAAAGACAAAGTGGGATGAAATAAAACTCGTTTATTATATATTTCTGGTATAGTAACCTTTTATTAAAAACATATTATATGTTAAAAAATAAATGGTTAGTGCTTTATCGATATAATTTCGAACTCACTATTATTTTGTAGGTATTAAATGATGAATTTATAGCTCGGCGCTGAGGGCACGATTTTGCTTTTTTGTCGTGGCGCTCAAAAGGTTAAGGCGAAGATAGTAAAGACAATTTAGAACCATTTAAGCCATGGTTGTCTTAGACCAGTCTTTCCCAACGTGGGCGATAACGCCCCCTTGTGGGCGCTGCAGGCCTAAAGGGGGGCGGTAAGAGACCCAGAAAATAAAGGGGGCATTGTGTAGGGCTTTGGGGTCGATTTATAATTTCATCTACCTAGCTAGGAAGACTCTTAGACACCGACTGAGCTCTCGACTCTCGACTACATCTTGTGAACATCAACTAATATTAATTAAGATATAGCTCAAACTCGGTTCGATATAAAAGACCGCGGGCAATCATGTTTTAACAAGTTTTTGTTAAATAATCCGAATTGTACATTCCTATACCAATCGGCTGGTTCTATAATACTTGTTCTTGCTTGTCGAGTACGATTGGGCGTCGAATGAGATAAACGAGTTTATGCACGTTTGTCTTATTCCTGTTGGTGCGTGCTGCTTATGCAATCCTATATAAACGACGTAAATTTATTTTATTTTCATTTGCGGTTTCGCGCATAATAGATAAGCAGTACTTGATTTCAACACTTACGTATTTCTTAAAACAAAACAATGTCGGAAGTAAAAAAGAAGAGACGGCAATACTCTGCGGAATATATTAAATTCGGATTTATTGAAAATCCCACAAACCCGTCGTCGCCTTTGTGTCTTCTATGTCTAAAAACATTTTCGAAAGAAGCAATGAAGCCTTCAAGACTGCAAGATCATTTGAATAAAATGCATCCAGATAAGACAGAAAAGAATGTAGCATATTTTCAAGACCTAGAGAAGAAGCATAATACTCAGCCAAGTGTATCAAAACTATTTTCGGCGGCTGCTAAGCAAGATGACGACGGACTTCGAGCTTCGTACAATATCTCTTTGTTAATTGCTCAAAAAGGCAAACCACACAACATCGGAGAAGAGTTCATTTTGCCAGCAATAAAGGAAGTAATAACTACTGTGCTTCATAAACCGGCCGCAGATATTATCCGAAAAATTCCTTTGAGTAATAATTCTGTGCAAAGACGAATTGATGAAATGGCTGAAAACATTGAAGAATCATTGTGCAATCATCTGAGGACTAGTCAATTCTCAATTCAGCTCGATGAGTCCACTTTACCAACTAATGAAGCGTTGTTGCTATCTTACGTGAGGTTTATTAAAAATGAGAAAATACGTGAAGAACTATTGTTTGCCAGAAATTTGGAGACAGATACAAAAGGCGAAACCATATTCAATACATTGGAAAACTTTTGTGAAGAGAAAGAGATTCCTTTGAAAAATAAGTTGCTACGGATGGCGCTCCGGCTATGACAGGGTGCCATAAAGGCTTCATAGCATACTTAAAGAATAAAATTCCAGATGTCCTTGCTATACATTGCGTTATTCATAGACAACATTTGGTTGCTAGAAACTTAAGTGAACGACTATTTCAATCACTGCAATATGTCATCAAAGCAGTCAATAAAATCCGTAGCAGCTCTTTGAATGATAGATTATTTCATCAGCTTTGTGTTACTAATGACGAAGATTTCAACCGTTTGTTGCTTCATACTGAAGTTCGTTGGCTGTCAAGAGGCAATTGTCTGATTCGATTTTACAACCTGTTTGACTCTATGATAGAGTTCTTGGAAACTAAAGATACAGAACTGCGCAACAAGCTCATAACATCAAAGAATGATATAGCTTACATGACAGACCTGTATAAAATGTTCAACGACATGAACCTCCAACTGCAAGGCGATGAACTAAATTTAATTAAAACAAAAAAAACCGGCCAAGTGCGAGTCGGACTCGCGCACCGAGGGTTCCGTACAAATCTGTAGGTATTCTCGGTTTAAAAATATTTTTTTTTTTTTAATTTTTATATTTCAGTTGATTGAATGTAAGGTAAATTGCGGTTTACGATTTATGACGTTTTAAAAAAAAAAACTACTCACTCGATCTCGTTCAAACCAATTTTCGTTGGTAGTTTACATGGTAATGTACATCATATATTTTTTTTTAGTTTTATCATTCTCTTATTTTAGAAATTACGGGGGGGGGGGACACACATTTTACCACTTTGGAAGTGTCTCTCGCGCAAACTATTCAGTTTAGAAAAAAATGATAATAGAAACCTCATTACCATTTTTGAAGACCTATTCATAGATACCCCACACGTATGGGTTTGATGAAAAAAAACATTTTTGAGTTTCAGTTCTATGTATGGGGAACCCCAAAATTTATTGTTTTTTTTTTCTATTTTAGTGTGAAAATCTTAATGCGGTTCACAGAATACATCTACTTACCAAGTTTCAACAGCATAGCTCTTATAGTTTCGGAAAAAAGTGGCTGTGACATACGGACGGACAGACAGACAGACAGACAGACATGACGAATCTATAAGGGTTCCGTTTTTTGCCATTTGGCAACGGAACCCTAAAAATGTCGTTAACTGCTTCTGCACAAAAAGAATATGGGCAGACGTGAGTTTCACAATTTTCCGAATTTATCAGTATACTGCAGTAACGACGACTTGTTTGCCTACTGCCAACATTTGGAAAACCTCCACATTGACTTCACCGAACGATACCAGGACATTTTAAACTTGGAAATACCAGACTGGGTGTTGGATCCGTTTTCAAATTTCAACACAGCAATGTCACCTCAGCTGGAAGAAGAACTTATAGAGTTGACAACAAACGAAGAAATAAAAATCAAGTTCAAAAATGGATATCAAGAATTTTGGCTACAAAAACCGATCCCGCAATTGTACCCTGGATTGTGGTCAATTGTTCAACGATTTTTGATAGCATTCCCATCGTCATATTTGTGTGAACGTGGATTTAGTGCTGTGGCAACGCTGCTTACTAAAAAGAGAAATCGTTTGCGTGTTACCGAACGTGGCGACTTGCGGCTGTTTTTGAGTAAATTGGAACCTGATATCAACAAACTTATTGAACAGCATCAGATTCAACCTTCACATTAGTTTTTATATAAGAATTGATTATGTTTGTTTTATTTTCAATAAAAGATACTCTGTCCGAATACTATAAATTTGCGTTTCAATAATTAGTTATAAGTACTTAGCGGTTTTTAAGTATGTTTAAAAAGGGGGGCGTTAAAAAATAATTTATTCTTAAAGTGGGCAGTAGACAAAAAAAGGTTGGGAACCCCTGTCTTAGACGAAGTCTTACCAAATATTTTTAACCAAATTTTTTAGTTTTTTTTCGGAAATTCTCAAAATTTAATGTAAACTGTATAATTATGGCCAAATTGAATGATAAATGAATTCATTTTTTATTTATTTAATTAAAGTAATGTGTAAGCAATCAAGCAAAACATGTTTTAGGCTTCTGTGTCATTAGACATTTTTTTACAGACATTTAAAGCTCAGAAAAAATAAAAAATTTGTACAATACGTCTTTTAAACCTTATTTTAAAAAAAACGGAGGGTGCTTTTTTTGTTCAAACCTTTTTGAAGACATGCTTGATAATCGCTCTTTCTTTTGAGGTATCATTTATGCGGATATCTTACAAATTATTGAAATTAGGGCCTACAAACCAATTTGAGGGAGAAATTTTTTATTTTAGGCAGACTAATTAAAACAACATTTGAATTAAAATTATTTATTTTTCATGTTCAAAATGACGGCCGTGATTCCTAATACAAGCACGGCCCCGTCTTCTAACTTCTGTAGTCGTTATTTTCAACATCATCTCCTGCTTCATTGTCTCAAACGCTGAATTTATTCTTTGTATCAATTCTTCTCTAGTGTTTATTTCTATGTTGTTATACACCAGTTCCTTGGCCCGGCCCCACACGAAAAAGTCCAACGGGGTCATATCTGGGGAGCGAGCGGGCCAAGGGATGGGTCCATCCCTGCCGATCCAGCTATCAGGAAAGCAATTGTTGAGGTGTTCCCTTACATTTAAAGTCCAATGCGCTAGACAGCCGTCTTGCTGAAAGATGACTGTTCGGTCTCTTTCGAAGATCGGGACACCTGATTCCTCTACCAGCAGTGGTTAATCAATTTGGAGAAATTGCAAATAATTTTCGCCATTCAATGGATCAGGCAAAAAGTGGGGCCCAATCAATGTTCTGCCAATTATTCCAGCCCATACATTCACAGAGAATTTCATCTGAAATGACACCTGCTTCTTAAAATGTGGATTGTTGTCTGCATCGGCCCATTCATGGATGTTGTGAAAGTTTGTAAACCTTCCCTTGAAAATTTACTTTCATCCGTCCACAAGATTGATTTCAGAAACCACGCATCTTCGATGTCTCTGTTGAGGAGGAAAGGGCAGAACTGAATTCTTCTTTGAGGATCTTGCTCCACTAGACCTTGCACACTCCTGCCATGGAACGGATACTTATCATTTTGGTGCATTGTATGCTACAACTTCCATTGAGAAATGTTTAAATTTCGAGCTACTACTCTGTATGGTAGTAGGATCCGCTTGAAATGCTGCTAAAATGTCTTCGTCGACGGCAGTTTCGTGTCTGCCCGGGTTGACTCCAGGTTCCACGCGGTGAAAACCATCTTGGGCAAGACGACGAAACGTGTTGTAAAACACTCGGACATTCGGTATCCTGCGATTCGGATAGCGCTCTTGATACATCCGTCGCGCCAAAGATCCATTGCCGTCTGCTCTACCGTACATAAATACGATATCCGCATATTCTTGATTGGAAAAAGTAGCCATAGTCACTTAACAATTAAGAAAAACGGCGTAGGAGCGCACTAAATGTCAACTCAACACAATTAAGTCAAAAATCAACACGTGCAGGAGCGCGAGGCTATGACTGGACACGGTGAAACAAAAAAGTTCAAAACTAACGCAAACAACACGTGCAGGAACGCAAAGGACTACAACTGAACACGGTAAATTGTGAATCAACACGACAACGTCCACTCACAAGGGCAGTAGTTTGACTAATAAGTAAAAGATGTAACGGCTTCATCACAGACCGACTGACCCTCACTAAAGAAAAACGACTTTGTTGCCTCAGTAACTAAGACCATTTTGCTGTAAAAACCAACTCTTATCGCTTTTTGCTATTCATTGGGCGTTCTACCTGGAAATGCCGTCGCACCGCGCTCGGTGACCATTGTTTAGAGAACCCCCTCAATGGGTTCCCCTCAATTGGTTCCTGCATGTGCCAAAAATTCTTAAAATTGGACAATGTTATCATTTCGAGCACATAAAGTATTCTTTTAAGCAAAAATTTTGTGTTTTGTTAGACTGCCTAAAATTTAAAATTTCTCCCTCGAATTGGTTTGTAGGTCCTAGTTTCAATAATTTGTAAGATATCCGCATAAATGATACCTCAAAAGAAAAAGCGATTATCAAGCATGTCTTCAAAAGGGTTTGAACAAAAAAAACACCGTCCGTTTTTTTTTAAAATAAGTTTTAAAAGACGTATTGAACAATTTTTTTATTTTTTCTGAGCTTTAAATATCTGTAAAAAAAATGTCTAATGACACAGAAGCTTAGGCTTCTGTGTCATTAGACATTTTTTGCTTGGTTGCTAACACATTACTTTAATTAAATAAATAAAAAAATAATTCATTTATCATTCAATTTGGCCATAATTATGCAGTTTACATTAAATTTTGAGAATTTCCGAAAAAAAACTTTAAAATTTGGTTAAAAAAGTTTGGTAAGACTTCGGCTAAGACAACCATGGCTTAAATGGTTCTAAATTGTCTATACTATCTTCACCTTAAAGCTTTGCACCCATCTTCCAATCACCCTGTATAATAACTAGCTGACCCAGCGAACTTCGTACCGCCTCAGAATCAATAAAACCCATGTTAGGTGAGCTCCTACCAAGTTATGACAACCTGGTACTTCGAAGACATATTAATAAGGAACTTTTTTGGATGATTTTTTACACCTTGGGTCCGAAAATCCCAAATATCTTACGGACCCCTATTTAAAAAAAAAAAAATAGAGCCTATGTTACTCACAGATAATGTAGCTTTTTAATGGTGAAAGAATTTTTAAAATCGGTCCAGTGGTTATTGAGTTTATCCATTACAAACAAACAAAAATACAAACTTTTCCTCTTTATAATATTAGTATAGATAAATGTTGTGGCTCCGTCCACACCACACCATACTGGCGTATACCGTAACTGCACACATTCATGGTTTAATGATCAAAAAGTCACGTGACTATTCGTGCTAGTTTGAACACCTCCACACAAGTTAGTTTACACAATCTGCTTGAGCGAATTTCGTACCGCATCCCACGCGGGATCCACTTCAGTTTGGTCAGAGCATCAAGGAGAAACCATAAAAAAAATTTGTTGGGTCATTAAATTCAGTGACTACACGAGTTCAGTAACTTTCAGTTCAACGCAAAATAATGTACCTTGTAGTAGTAATTAATATTGTTGGGGTAGTGAACGATTTTACATAAAGAATGAATACTTATTAAAAATTATGAATTTAAATAAAAGACAAATGTGTAAATGAGGTCCACATCTCCACGCTTAATGATACATATTTGTAACTGTATAGTCTATTAAATAAGGAATATTTTTTTCAACAGTTTCTGGCAGTATAAAAATTAAGCGAAATAGAACCGTTTTTCCCCCGAAGGGAACAAAAACGGATATTTTGGGCCTAGCCAAGGCTTGACCCTCTGAGATTACACTTTGTATTTTGTCAATGAACGGCACGTTTTTACTAGCTCATTTCACAGTAGGGCGCCCTTTTTTACGCGCGCCGCCTGTAGATACGAGGGCAGGACGTGCGCGGGAGGCGCGGTACGCTTGGCCGGCGAGCGCGGTGCGCGCGATCTTCAGTACCATCTCATTAAGGGCCGGCTAGGCCTTAAACCTGGGTCAAGCCTTGGCTAGACCCAAAATAACCGTTTTTGTTCCCTTCGGGGGAAAAACGGTTCTATTTTAGGTCTGAGCCTGCGGCTTGACCCTCTGAGACTTGTTTGGTTTCTGCCGGCCATAGAAGCGTACTGTGAAAATGAATACTAATTGAGTTACCTACTTTCCTAGGATGGTTACAATGGCTAAGAGAAATAAAAATATTATTCAAAGAAAAATCAGACTTCTTTATTTTCTTTGGTAACAAAATCTGGAAATTAGAACTATAGTAACTTTATGTTAACAACATTATGACTGATGAAACAAATAAACCTTATATTCTAATATAACTTTCTAGATAAAACACCAATCAACATTAATAGCTCACTTATTAGACTATTACTTATGTAATTAGGTTTCATAACATAATCAGACTCATATAATCGGACTCATATAATTAGACGTATATAATCAGACTCATATAATCAGATTCATATAATTACAATAAAGGTTCAAAGGAACTATCTACAGGTTTAATTTTTGATTAGAACTAAAATCAACACGACTTATTTCTTTAAAATAATGCTTAAAGAAAGTGGCTTCACTTCGCCAGTTTCCTTTATTTAAGACCTCATCCAGCGGCAGCGAATTGAAATTTGTTGAAGCTACCGCTGAACGTACGCTCCCTGGTGGCGAATTAATGCCTGCGCTCTCGAAAGCTGTTTTTACCCATCCAGCAATAACACTACGAGAAGCAGCTTTCACTACACCTCTGGTTGTTATAAATAAATTTGTTAGATCGGAACGGGCTGCTCTACGCTTTTCGGATAAGGAAATAAGCTTGGACGTCCAAAAGGGGATATCTAAATTTTTTATCTGACCTGATTTAAGTTCCCAGCCTGATTGCCTGAAGCGTGTACAATCCGTCTTGGATCCAAACTTGGGCCAAAATATTATAGAGTCTTTCATCGATATCATATCCTCTGAGCTTATATGTAACAGCGTTAAGTCGTGGATACGACGTCCAGAACTCAATAGTAACAGCAAAGCAACAAATCTGGATAACTGGAAAAAACTATTTTCTTGCGGAGGGTTTTCTGAAAGCCACTTTATTAATACCGAAACATCCCATATACATTTCCTAGCAAGAGGTGGTTTTGCCAGTTCGATCCCTTTAATTATTCTTGAAACTAAAGGATGCGAGCCTAGATTATCTGTATTGGAAGGATTCGAGAAGGTACAAACAACCGACTTATGGACTTTAATAGTTCTGGGAGCTAGTTTCAGATCCGTATGCAAATAGCAGAGAAAAAGGGCTAAATTTATGGCCGATGGGTTAGAATGGCATACTGAATTCGAACAACACCAGCGCAGCCATCGATTCCAGGCTGATTTATACGCAAGCAGCGTCGACTTTCTCCATGAGCTTTCTAGTAAGGCTATATTACCTGACGTCCAATCCTTTACTAGACTGCTCCACCCCGAATTCTCCAAGCCTCCAATTTTAATTTGTTTACTTCGGGGGGAGGAGCCGCTGCGGTTAAATCTACCAGATGATGTTGAAGGTTGCGAATTTGGTATGGAGAGGCAATTGCCCTCCGCCGAAGGTCTACTCTCCAAAACGATTTCTCCCACTTGGGTGCTACGATTATGTACGTTCCTACTGCACTGTTTAAGTGCTGTAGCACTTGCGGCATTAATGCTGGTGGAGGGAACACCCAAGCTAGATTGAAATTCCAATCCCGACTGAAAGCGTTCGTAAAGACTGCTTTCTTGTCTTTCAAATCTTGGCTGACATATAGTGGAACCACAGCTGACGCCTCGGTCGCGAACAAGTCTATTTCCGGAGTGCCCCATCGCTGGAATATTTTTGTGGTGACAGAAGGAGACAGACTCCACTCTGCGATTTTCTTCTTGCGGGAGAGGCCGTCGGCCGTTAAGTTGTAACACCCCGGGATGAATTGTGGTCGGATAACTATATGCGCCCGATGACACAAGATCAATAGGCGTTTGGATAGTTTTAATAGACTTGCTGACTTGGTGCCGCCTTGTCTTCGTATATGGGAGATGACAGTTCGGTTGTCGGACTGGACTACAATGGTCCGACCTTTTAGCATTTCGATATGCGTCTTTATGGACTTGTAGACTGCATAGAGTTCTTTGAGGTTTATATGCCATAATCTTTGTGTTGCCTCCCAGGGGATTGAAATGGTCTTTCCGTTGAGATCCGATCCCCAACCCCAGTTGGATGCATCGGTTGACAGGAAGGCAGTCGGATTTTTCGCGAAGATTGGAGAGCGCTTGTGCACGTGCACCAGTCCACGTCGCGAAGAGCTGCCTTGGGGAGTATATGGGATCGATCTGGCTGAAGTAAGTTTAGCTTGTTCACAGCCCTCTGTATTAGTCGGCAATTCAAAAGTCCCAAGGGCACCACAAAAGCCGCGAACACTAGTAGACCTAGTAACGACTTTGCCCTTCTTCAACTCCAGTAACCAGTTTCTCTTGTCCGTAGTAGCGCTTCTGTTAGTTTTTTCACCTTTTTCGAACTGATGTACTTGACGTTCTTTTCGGTGTCCCATATAATTCCCAGGAACTCTAACTTGTGGGTTGGAACCAAGCTTGATTTTTGCCAATTTATTATCCAGCCCAACTCGGTTAAGATTTGTATGGTTAATTGAATGTGACTTTTTAATACACTCAATTCCTGGCATGCCAGTAAGAAATCGTCCAAGTAAACAATTATTCGAACTCCTTTTGACCTTAATAGACCGGCTACCCAGTTCGTTAGACGAGCGAATATTACCGGGGCCACAGAGAGACCGAATGGCAGTGCGGTCATCTCGTAGCACTGATTGTTGTACGATAGAGCAAGAAACCTTCTGTGAGATGGTTTTATGGGAACGTGTAGGTATGCACTTGATAAATCTATTTTTGCTAGGAAGTCGTTGCGTTGGAGAAAATTCGGTACTTTCTGATGATTTACGAGATGAAAAGGTTTCGGATTCATGAAGCGATTCAGTGGCTTCAAGTTGAGTACCGGTCTCTGACTGCCGTCTGACTTTGGAACTAGAAAGAGACGCGAGAGGAAAACTGATTTGTGACTACATTTCTTTAATGCCCCCATTTGGAGTAGTTTCATTATTTCTTGATGCATAGCTTGGGATTTTTCGGTTTTTAGTCTTATTAAATTTTTCTTTGACGCCGACATAAGCGGAGACTTTCGCTTGAAAGGGATTGCCACACCCGTTAAAATATTTTTGATATAATTTGGAGCGCCTCGATTCTCCCATTCTCTGATAAAATATCTCAGACGCCCCGCTAGATGATTTTTCTCGGCATAGTCAATAGGGTTTTGTCGTCGGCCTTCTAGGTGAAGCAGAGGGTTTTCCATGCCCTCCCCCCCCCTGTTTTCCTATTGTTTGGTTTTGCCTCCAAGGGTTTTCTGAAACCTCTGTTGGCTGACGACAATGCAGATGAGGTTGACTGAAGTTTATTCCTCTTAAGATGACGGTTGTTCTGAGAAGTGGAAGATTCTCTTTGACTCTTGGTTTTAGAGAAAATTGCGCCTTTGGGAGCGGGAAAAAACTAATAAAACCGCCATTCTGCTTAAATGTCTCGGATAAAGCATCCTCTTCAAAGAGATGGGTAGAAGAAGGAGGAACAGTATGCAGTATGGTCTGCATGAATTTCGAGGGCGGCTTATAAACAGAACGTCTGAACTCTATAAGTTCAGCACGACGCCCGCACACATATTGAAGCATGTCGTCGCTCGACTTCTTAAAATCAGTTTCCGACCCAGTGATGTCTCGCAATAGCTTCGTTCAGAGCTGTTGATTTCACTTCGTTTGCTATCTTCGACAAGGCTTCCCTTAATTGTTTCCAGTGCAGTAGAAGTCCATGTGTTACGGCACCCAAAGTTTGATCAAACTTAAGAACTTGATCGTAAGGGACCCAGTTCGGAGTCTTTCCAGCCAACTAGGGCTTCACCGATAAAGATGTAAACGCCGGAGTTGCCTGGAGTTTCTTATTAACCTCGTTATATCGGAGGTTTGCCCAACTCTGCTTACCAAACCTTTGGCAAGATATGGCCTGCTCCAACAAATCGGCAGGAGCCGGCAAGACTTTTGGTTCGGCTTCTTTAACAGAAGGGGAGAAATCAAATAAATCTTCATTACCTCCTGGTAAGTCTAGAACCATATCAGGAGCATGGAACGTAGATAACGGCCTATTATCATTTTCTTTTTCTTCTTCGGGTTCGCTCAATGACAAGGAGTCTTCCAAATCCAAGTCATCGTCTTCGTATCTTCGCATATTACGATTTACAAGTGAGTTGTTCCAAGACGGTTGGTTATCCAGTAATTGATTTACCATATTTTGCAAGGATTTTGTCTGCTATTTGAGAATTTCTATCTCTTTATTTGAATTTGTCTTCTTTGTTCTTTTATGAAAGTTATACTGTAAGGACTGAGACGATGGTCTTTTCCTCTTATTACCACCGGACATCAAATTTTCTGCCTCTTCTCTCGACACAAAACTGCCTTTTATGTCCTGAATGGCAGCCATGAAAATTTCTAAATTAGAAGCTGACCCATGTATTTTGAGGGCCAGTTGTTTCGGACTTATTATCAGAGCCCTGCAGAAAGCCCAGTCCAGAAGAGACAGCTTCAAATTCTTAAAAGCCTTTTCGGATATTGAGATTGTATTTAAATCAAAAGCTTTTATGATAGATATCGTTGGAATAGCATACCTCAGCTTATTCAATACTTGTGGGTCTATTTTTGAGCCAAACAGATCTTTCTTGCTATAATTAACAACATTCCAGTCACGCCATGAGTCCGGATAAATTTGATCAACAACCTCGATGAGACGATCCAAAATTTCTCGGTCCTCTAATGGTACCTCGACGTTAGCGAGCTCTCCCAAGGTTGTGAAAGCTTTAGATAGCGCCATTTTTCATCCTGCAAATAGGAGACATCACATAAATAATGTGAAAAGAGTGCCTGACGGAACAGCTCTTGAGTTAGGAATTGAATATAATGTGACCCGACTACTCCAGTAATTTTTTCGATCGGTCAAGATTTTTATCCGACGGCTTTTCAAACTTGACCGACGGCTCACTATACGCAGTCGACGGCTCACAATGTTGAGCCGACGGCTCATTTCATTGAGCCGACCCCGACGGCTCATTTCATTGAGCCGCAATTTGATTGGGTCATTACCCTGAGCCGACGGGCTGCAGGGTAATAATGATCTCACATGATGGGATCAAAACTAAGTGGTAAAAACCACGTAGGACTACCATGGGTGAGTCCGAGTAGGGAGAAAGTTGTAGTTATTATAATTGAAGCGACGATAATCTCACTTCAACACGCAAACACTGGAAAATATCTATCTATGCTACAAAAAAACACACAGACTATTTTTGTAACCATCTTAGAATTAAAAATAGGTGACTCACCTTAGAATCGAGATAATCCGTACACAATTAAAGATAATCTCTCGAACAGTCTCACTGTTAAACACGAACGTGCCTATCACTCGGCAAAATACAGCGTACTGAAGATCGCGCGCACCGCGCTCGCCGGCCAAGCGTACCGCGCCTCCCGCTTACGTTCTGCCCTCGTATCTACAGGCGGCGCGCGTAAAAAAGGGCGCCCTACTGTGAAATGAGCTAGTAAAAACGTGCCGTTCATTGACAAAATACAAAGTGTAATCTCAGAGGGTCAAGCCGCAGGCTCAGACCTAAAATATGTCCGCACTTAATGAGATTTGCGTAACTGAATAGTCTATTAAATATGGGTTCTTTTTTCATCAGTCAGTCTAAACTGTATAACTACTGTCAGTAAAAAGTTAAAGCTAAATGTTAATTATTATTTACTCCTTTTTAGGGTTCCGTTGCCAAATGGCAAAAAACGGAACCCTTATAGATTCGTCATGTCTGTCTGTCTGTCCGTCCGTATGTCACAGTCACTTTTTTCCGAAACTATAAGAGCTATGCTGTTGAAACTTGGTAAGTAGATGTATTCTGTGAACCGCTATTTTCACACTAAAATAGAAAAAAAAACAATAAATTTTGGGGTTCCCGATACTTATAAGTAAAACTCAAAAAAAAAATTTTCTTCAAACCCATTCGTATTGGTACGGGTATCTATGAATAGGTCTTCAAAAATGGTATTGAGGTTTCTAATATCATTTTTTTTCTAAACTGAATAGTTTGCGCGAGAGACACTTCCAAAGTGGTAAAATGTGTGTAACTTCTAAAATAAAAGAATGATATAACTAAAAAATATATATGATGTTCATAACCATGTAAACTTCCACCGAAAATTGGTTTGAACGAGATCTAATAAGTAGTTTTTTTTTTAATACGTCATAAATCGTAATCCGCAATTTATCTTTCATTCAATCAACTCAAATACAAAAATTAAAAAAAAAATCATAAACATAAACCTTATGCATAAACCGAGAATACCTACAGGTTTGTACGGAAACCTCAATGCGGGAGTCCGACTCGCACTTGGCCGGTTTTTTTTTTATAGAAATAGTTAAATTGGTTCAGAAAAATTAAATATTTTTAACACTTTCAGTGCCGAGCACCCGGCTCCCGGGTCGAACGATAATTCGTTCGCATGCCGACAACTCGCATCCGAGTCCTACATATAAATAGTTATAAGTGTCTTGTGACCATGCCGAGCACCCGCCTACCGGGTGCAAATTATTACGTACTACTAGGGTTGCCAAAATAAGCTGCAGGTTTAAAACAAAGGTGTCGGTTCGTTTTTATGGAGCTTAAAGTTTGAAAACACAGGCGTCAACAAAGTATTTAAACGGTTCGTTTTTATGGAGCTTAAAGTTTGAGAACACAGACGTCAACAAAGTATTTAAAAACAAAAGATGGCAAATGTTTCAATTTTTTCCTTATCTGCACGTGTTTTATTGCAGTAAAAACCATCGCTGAAGGTATAAACAATAAGAACAAAGGCGTCGGTTCATTTTTGTTTTAATAATTCACTGATCTTAGATAATTACTTGAGGGGAATCGCTTGAGCGAGTCGTAACCCGCGAAAATCAAGTTTTCTTATGTTTTGATAAATTTAATTTCGCGGATACAACTGCGGAGGCACCTTAGAGATATCCTGTAAGGTTCTCTTGGCGTAAGAGTTATGATTTTTTAATAACTAGGAAAACAAACAAAAATACATAAAGAAAGAACAGTGTTCAATAAAAAAAAAATGGCGTTCGACAACCCTACCTGGCAGGCCGGTTGTGGGCGTGGCTTACTGAACTCGTATTCGGGTGCTGCGGCATGGGATTCCCGTTACGTAACCATCACGCCGATGGACTCAACAGATGGGTTGTTATATATTTGCGACACACATTTTATGGCATGCCAATTTTTGTGCAATTTACGTACTTAGCAGTGAAAGTGTTAAATCTGACTACACACCACGAGTAACGCTGGCCAGCAGGGTCATGGCATGTAAAATTTGAAAAAAAAAGAAAGAACCTTGGCGGATTGTAACCACCATTAACACAAGTGTAGTGGTATATTTTATGACTTGTATAAGAGACAATTTCAAAAAATTATAGATTACTCACTAAAGGATAAAAAGTAACGCAATATTGAAAAAAGTAAACGCAAATAATTCGACTACACTGGACTGGTATATCATCATCACCAGCCGACAGCAGTCCACTGTTGGACATAGGCCTCTCCCATTGCACGCCATTCAGCTCGATTTTCGGCAACTCTCATGCAGCCGTTACCAGCCAGTGGGTTGCCAGATTTTTTTTGGGCCTGTAAGGGACAAATGGTTAAATGGGCAAAAAATACGGGATTACAATTTTTTACCCGGGACAAATAAAAGACAAAATTATTTAGTGTTTTTTATTTTTCCGAGGATCGAGTCCGTTTTAACATATTTTTATTCGTTTTAACATATCTGTAAAAATCGATGCAATTATTACCGTAATTAAAAACGATCATCAACTCGCTTTTTTATTAAATTAGGGGTACATTTATTTCTTACATCAGTTCAATCAAGTAACATCTGCAAAAAACCCTTTCCACGAAACAGTTTCAGCTAGGAATACTAAATAAATAAAAGTTTAAAAAACCTAAAAAACACGCTTCCTTAGAAAACCAAACTAAAAAGTAGAAAATAATGGAAAAAGCGTGGGGTGCTTTTTAAGGTATTTTTTTTATTGATATCAGGCACCCCACGCTTTTTTTCCATTATTTTCTACTTTTTAGTTTGGTTTTCTATGGAAGCGTGTTTTTTAGTTTTTTTTTTAAACTATTATTTATGTTCTATTTTTAGGGTGTTTCGAATATTGAGACGTATGTCAGCGAAGTTTGTGACGTATGTCAGCGTAGTTTTCGAAGACAGTTTTTTGCTGTCCTGGTAACCCGGCAAGGATAATGGCACAAATTTATAAAATTATAGTATTGTCATCGGTTCTCGATGAGTCTACAGAGTTTAAATGAAATCTGGTCGTTTAAAGTGGGTCAAAATCGCGCTATAAGGAGTCGGTTACAAACAAACATACAAGTGAAGCTAATATAAAGCGGGTACAAACGAAGGATAAAATTCAGAAAATGTTAGGGATTTCGGTATTCAAAAACCCTTCGATAACTTTCTTCCACTTTTGTCACTTTGTCATTGGTCATTGCGGGCTGCAAGTGCAAGTTACTTCACACAACACAGTCCTCGAGCTGAGCCGAGTCAGAAATATAAACAGTACGTTTTACGAACGTTGCGTGTGCGAATATTTGGATCGATTTCATCATGAAAATCGAAGTACGGTTCAAATACGGGACAGTCAGTCCCGCCGGGACATTTTAAACTATGCCTAAAAGACGGGACGTCCCGGGAAATACGGGACGTCTGGCAACACTACCAGCCACCCTGCGAGGATCGTCGGTCCACCTAGCCGGAGGGCCCCGTAAACGCAATGTAGGAAACATTACCTTTGCCGACTCGCGGTTTTCACTCAATAAGTAGTCTACCACAACGTTGGTTAATCTGTCAATTTTGTATGTATAAATTACTAGCTTCTGCCCGCGACTTCGTCCGCGTTAAATTTCTTGTTCCCCCGACCCTTCCCGTCGCGTCGAATCGCCTACCCGTGCGATTTTCCCCGTTTTTGCAACATTTTTCATTACTGAGATTAGCGCGTTCAATCAAACAAACTCTTCAGCTTTATAATCTATACTTATATATTTTAATATTATAAAGCTGAAGAGTTTGTTTGTTTGTTTGTTTGTTTGATTGAACGCGCTAATCTCAGGAACTACTGGTCCGAATTGAAAAATTCTTTTTGTGTTGGGTAGCCTATTTATCGAGGGAGGCTATAGGCTATATAACATCACGCTACAACTAAGAGGAGCGGAGCAGTAATGAAAAATGTTGCAAAAACGGGGAAAATTTATTCCTTTTTAGAGTTTCCGTTGCGTGCGCTGCGTAAACGGTTAAAGTAACGCAAAAATCATGTATGTCGTAATTGTTCCTTTTAAAAAGTTCTAAAAAAAAGTCCGTGAGAGCATATGTCTATCTTTTAAGGTTGACTCACTATAACTCAAAAGGAGCGAGCAGCAACGAAAAATGGACGAAAACTAGCAGGCAAATCGATGCGACGGGAAGGGTTATGGGAGCAAAAATTTGACGCGGACGAAGTCGCGGGCAGAAGCTAGTATTAATAATAATAATAACTAGCTTCTGCCCGCGATTTCGTCCGCGTTAAATTTCTTGTTCCCCCGACCCTTCCCGTCGCGTCGAATAGCCTACCCGTGCGATTTTCCCCGTTTTTGCAACATTTTCATTACTGCTCCGCTCCTCTTGGTTGTAGCGTGATGTTATATACCCTATAGCCTTTCTCGATAAATAGGCTACCCAACACAAAAAGAATTTTTCAATTCGGACCAGTAGTTCCTGAGATTAGCGCGTTCAATCAAACAAACAAACAAACAAACAAACTCTTCAGCTTTATAATATTAGTATAGATATAGACTAGCTTTTGCCCGCGGCTTCGCCCGCGTGGATGTCGGAAATTAACGCAGGTATTTTTCTAAAATAAAAGATTTTTTCTAAAATAAAAGTAGCTTAAGTTAGTCCTTGTTACATCAGCTATCTGCCAGTGAAAGTCCCGTCAAAATCGGTCCAGCCATTTCAGAGATTAGCCGGAACAAACAGACAGACAGACAGACAGATCGACAGACAGAAAAAAATTATAAAAATGTTGTTTTGGTATATGTACCGTGTATACATCCATATACACTATCCATATACAGTAAAAAGTGGTTATCTTAATATTACAAACAAACAATCCAATTTTATTTATTTGTATAGATTATAGATACATGTCTGAGGAAATGAGTAGCGAGCACGACGCACGCATAAATACGCGCCGCAAAAATACACGCTCAAGTGAATGTGCATTAAGTTTCAAGGTACTGGGTGCGATAAGTCACAACAATATAATTAAAATTATCATAAACTTACTAGATAGCTCAATTTCGGTGTCGCCTTTTTGCTTGGTTTTTGCCGTGAGACCATAGTGGCAATATGTTGTGTTTCTTGACTAGCTATTGCATCAACATACCATTCACCATTTGTTTGGGTCACTTTAAAACCGGGAACATCAATAAATAATTTATCCAACGAAGGATAGCCAAGTCTTTTGAATGGTATCCATTCTCCTTGTAGCTCTCGATAGTCTCCTGTATAACAACATGCAATTTTAATAGATGAAGTTAACTTAGTTCAATCTCATAGTGTGATTGTTACTATTTTTTGTTAACTTCTCAAAGGAAATCTTCGAGGTAGTTGTGCAACACACAAATGATTAAGAATGGCTTTCATTTTCACAGTTCAACAATATAATAATTAATATTTTTTTCAGTTCATATAAAACACAGTACAATATTAGATAAAACAGATAGAACTAGATTATAGATTATAATAAGCCTTAGATGCTAGTTTTTTACAAAATGCTCTGGACCCCACGCTAGGATTCCATGTCGTGAGATCCTTCCAGTCTCTTCCCAAGTAAGGCAAACATTTATATTTATTTAGGGTTCAACAACATTAATTGCGTTATTTACATTCTTGAGCAACAACATATAGAAAATTGTATCCCGGTAGTACGTTCCCAGGGAACAATTTCAGACTCCACCCTGGCGACGCCAGAGGCTAAAGCTAGTTAGTAATAAATAAAACTTACTGTTACATTGTTTTATTGTCAGTGCTCCTTTAACAGATATCAGAGTAGCTCTCAGTGCTTGGATAACTTGCTCTTTGTCGGCCATAGCTAAGATACCTGCAAAAAAGGGACTGTTATAAACACTTTTTGGTGCACCTAATTTTAACTGCAATAACTTCTCTGCCACATTGCCCCAGGCGCGGTCTGGGAGTCATGACTTTTAAACTATGAAATAGAAGTCTTTTTAGGGTTCCGTTGCCAAATGGCTAAAACGGAACCCTTATAGATTCGTCATGTGTCTGTCTGTCTGTCCGTCCGTATGTCACAGCCACTTTTTTCCGAAACTATAAGAGCTATGCTGTTGAAACTTGGTAAGTAGATTCTGTGAACCGCATTAAGATTTTCACACTGAAATAGAAAAAAAAACAATACATTTTGGGGTTCCCCATACTTAGAATAGAAACTCAAAATTTTTTTTTCATCTAACCCATACGTGTCTATGAATAGGTCTTCAAAAATGGTATGATGTTTCTAATATCATTTTTTTCTAAACTGAATTGTTTGCGCGAGAGACACTTCCAAAGTGGTAAAATGTGTTCGTCCGGCGTAACTTCTAAAATAAGAGACTGATAAAACTTAAAAAAATATGATGTACATAACCATGTAAACTTCCACCGAAAATTGGTTTGAACGAGATCTAGTAAGTAGTTTTTTTTTTAATACGTCATAAATCGTAAACCACAATTTACCTTTCATTCAATCAACTCAAATACAAAAAAAAACATTTAATTTCATAAACATAAACCTTATGCATAAACCGAAAATACCTACAGGTTTGTGCGGAACCCTCGGTGCGCGAGCCCGACTCGCACTTGACCGGTTTTTTTTAATTTAAAATTAATTTTAGTACCTATTCAAATTTCATAATTTGTAAATTAAAATTATTAAAATTCTTCTGGTTTTTTTTTTATATCGTTTGACACACTGAGCAACAACAAGCGCAACACGTCACACTCATAGCTCAGGTACCTTGTTAAGATTAGCATTTCTCTATCGCGAACCTATAAGATTTTCCTTTGCCAAAACTCGCGTAACCCGCCTAGAATGTAGAATGCATGCAATGCGAGCGGTAAACGAGTTTAAGGTTTTCACCATAATTCAACAAAGTAAATTCTTTTTCTGTATAATGGTCAAAAGAAAAGAGAACCTATAAAGTAGGGTGCTAATATTTTCAGGTTCGCTTCGCTCGCTCTTGCATTCTATATACAAGGCGCGTTGAACGTTTTTTTAATCATTCTCTTGAGCTTTTCTTCACAAGTCGACCAAGCATCTAGTTCTTTTGGAATTATCAAAAGAAAATGCAACCAATCCGAGAGTGCGTTGATTGGGTTTCTAGCTAGAATCATTTCTACTTTTCGGTATATTTTGAAGTTCGTTCGTTTGGTTTTTTAGACGTTCAGAAAAGCCTTTTGTTTGCTTATTTAAAATGAATATTTTGACTTTGACAGGACAGCCTTACCTGCATAAGTCGACAATGTAACTCTGTTCTTTTTGAAAATATAATAAAAAACATAATCGAGGCGGGTTGTAAGACAAATTCGAATTGTCGAACTCGCTTCGCTCGCTCTTTTCACCCTAAATACTCCACTATTCTAATATCTATTTTATCAAGAAGTGCTAATTTACCCACTTAATAAATTTTCCTCCCCCTCCCCCTCATGTAAAAGCTGGGTACCTGACTAGATGATGTGTGATGGGACTGGAGATGCACCTAAGTAACAAAATATAACGCTTTTAATCCCCGAAGGTTTAGGCAGAGGTGGGCACCCATATTTGGCCAGTTATATTTAAGTCACATGTCATAAGGGGCGCACCTCCCACCCATAATGATCCCCCCCCCCCCCAATTTGGAGGCGCGCCTGCTTTGTCCATAGTGTCAGCTATCTATACTAATATTATAAAGCTTAAGAGTTTGTTTGTTTGTTTGGTTAAACGCGCTAATCTCAGGAACTACTGGTCCCAATTGAAAAATTCTTTTTGTGTTGGGTAGCCTATTTATCGAGGAAGGCTATTATAGACTAAGAAGAGCGGCGCAGTAATGAAAAATGTTGCATAATAACGGGGAAGAATTTTTTAAATTATTCTAAAATTGAAATAAGTACCTGTAAGAAAATGTGTCTACATTCTGTGTCTTACATTAGTTTCAGTTAATTTATAAATGTTATGTATGGTAGTTTATAAAAAAAAAATATATATATATATACATTTTGTTGACTTATATTACTTGATTTTTGCCTGTATGCTGATTTTGAATAATTTTTTTTATCGATTTGTGAATTTGACTTTTATACAAGTATGCTATAGGATGTCTTAAAAAATTTCACCCTAAAAAATTAAGATATGACTACCGAACATTCCAATAATGGCGATTCAGTCTCACTTTATTATGAAAATGTATGGTCACTCTACTCTAATACAGTTCCATACATCCATATTTTAGTAAATATGTATCTCCTAAAATATAAAGCTTGTAGTTATATTCACCACATTTATCCAAACTTGGCTAAGATACCTGTAAATTAGTACTAGAACTAAGCTTGAACCTACTATTAATAACGAAATAAACGCCATTGTGTTTTAGGCATATAGCCGTCCGCGCGGCCAACTCGATTGTAAAAAAAATTGAACCTATTTTCTAGTATTTTTCTTGTTTATTTGCTGCAACAAATTAGCAACTAATAGTCCATACACATTAGCCTCTATTAATTGTAATCACAGGCGATGACTACGGCAAGTGGCGGTTCTAGCGGCCAACTATTTTTGGTCATAGCGTCTTAGTTTTTTTTGTAACAAATTCAGGAAAAGAAGTGTGTTTTGTAACAAATTACAACTAATTCCTGGCAATATTTCACCAAATTTTAAGAGTTGGCCGCGCGGTGGAAACGGACATATTACATAGTGGAATTATGGAAAATAAAATTAAAGGGAAGGAAAAAAAATCAATGCACATAAGCATTTGGGGATTTGCATCTCTTAATTTACTAAAAAGATGATGATGTTTCTAAGTGACTATTTCAGCATTATAAATTAAGCCACCAATCATGAAATAGTAACTGAAATCATCCCATGGTTTCAGTGATAACCCCAATAATAACTTTAGTTTTTTTTTTCGAGAAATACTATGTAGCACTTACAAACTCATTTTATAAAATCATCAAAATTATGGAACCCTTCAGTATGCAGGTGTGAGCCACACTGATGAGCCACACTTAGCAGGTTTGTGTTTTAATTACTCATGAAAAAAAAAGAACTAACTTTTTAGACAAAATATGGAATAAAGCTGATGAATCAGTAAAATCTAGGATACAAGAATGAGCATAGCAAGTGTCGTATATTTTAGCACCACAGATTGATTACATTTTCTTTTGACCATTCATAAGCACAGTAATAGTAGTAACTTTGTTGGCTTTTGCAGAATATTTCAAGAATTTTAAAACCGGGTGCAAGGGCAAGCAAATCAAGTTTTATTACTTCTTTTATTTATAAAGCTATCTTGGACAACAAAAAATTACTAGTTCCAGCATTCACAGGCTGGAAACCTTAGGCTGCTGCCCTTATGGTAGCAGTGAAATTTTTGTACAATAACATAGCATATAATATCTCATTCTAGTGTTACTTTTCTTAAGTAATACAAGATATATGATGGTGCATTAAATATTACAAAATCACACCTGTATTCCCAGACCTTATTCTGCATCAAAATGGCCAAGCCACAATGATGTATGACATTAATCCTTTAACAATTATGTCAGCTTTTAGGACTGTTAATAAGATAATTAACACTGCAATCACTTGTTGCAGTAAAAATATGCCAACTTTACATTATACAAACATGATAATCACCATTCTTTATAACAATTAACATATTAGGTATACACTCAATTAAATCAATTTCTGTTTGGCTACTCTAAATAAATTGTATTAGGATAATATTTCTGTACACATGGCTACACATCAAGCTAGTTTTAGATGAGCTCACATTTTGTAGATTTTTTGTGAGATGGGAAGTCAGCTTATACTGGAAATGTATAGCTTCACCTGTACCCGTGCATACATATTCAGAATAAATTTCCTAGAGATATTTTTACATAGTGTAAAACAAAGTCACTTGTCTCTACGCTTAGACCTTAAAACTACACAATGGATTTCAATGCGGTTTTCATACATAGATAGGAGTTACACAAGACGAAAGTTTATATGTCTAAATAGCTTTTGATAGTGGCTTTGCCCGCATATATAAACCTTCTTGAATCACTTTGTCTATTGATGAAAACTGCGTTAAAATCCGTTGAGTAGCTTAAAAGTTCTATGCATAAAGACGCGGGAAATTACTTAGTTTTATACTATGTAAAGATACGTGGTGGTAAGATAGAACAGAATATTGTTTATTGTAGTAGTAGGTAGTTAACTAATAAAGTTGGTCAAAATTATAAAAGTATCTCTACAACATACCTCTAAAGGTATATTTATAAAAGATAGCTCTATGGGATAAAATACTCTAAATTCTCTTCATTTATAAGTGGTGTATGGAATATTAATGTTTCTAATCAAATTGAAGCTGTAAAAACGCAATTGCATATAGGTATGCCAAATAAATATAGCTGTGGCTTGTGGAGAACCGTTTATAGTTTAAGTGATACGAAATAATTTAAGGGAGTAGTTAGAAATCAGATTTAAGTAATATTTTTATATACCTGCCGCAATTAAAAGGCCGGTGATAGAAACTATATTAGTGGCAGTATCGTCAGTCGGCAAACTGAATTTTGAAGCGTAAAAGCGTACCACAAAATTAAAAGACTATCCCTGTTGATTATCACAAAAGGATATCCTGATATTTTTGCCTGAAACAATTCGTGACGCGTAAGCAAGAGAAATCAGAACATTATCAAATATTGTACACAGTATACTTACCTAAGACTTACCTACTTTCACTACGACAAAAAAGCATTGAAAAACTGTAGCAAAAATATAATTGATCGTAATACATGTAATGATTCTTACCTCACTGAAACAAAATTTTCAAAGAAGTAGAAAAATTTCATCAAATTTTTCAATACAACAATCTTGTAATAATTTTTTTTCCGGGTATTGCCAAATTTGCCAACCAAACCATTCACACAGACCACATACACCACACCACAGACAATATTTTAGGGATGTGGAATAATGACGTCTAGAAAACAAGTGCGAGTCGGACTCGCGCACCGAGGGTTCCGTACAAACCTGTAGGTATTTTCGGTTTAAAAATATATATTTTTTTTAATTTTTATATTTCAGTTGATTGAATGTAAGGTAAATTGCGATTTACGATTTATGACGTTTTAAAAAAAAACTACTCACTCGATCTCGTTCAAACCAATTTTCGTTGGTAGTTTACATGGTAATGTACATCATATATTTTTTTTAGTTTTGTCATTCTCTTATTTTAGAAGTTACGGGGGGGGGGACACACATTTTACCACTTTGGAAGTGTCTCTCGCGCAAACTATTCAGTTTAGAAAAAAATGATAATAGAAACCTCATTACCATTTTTGAAGACCTATTCATAGATACCCCACACGTATGGGTTTGATGAAAAAAAACATTTTTGAGTTTCAGTTCTATGTATGGGGAACCCCAAAATTTATTGTTTTTTTTCTATTTTAGTGTGAAAATCTTAATGCGGTTCACAGAATACACCTACTTACCAAGTTTCAACAGCATAGCTCTTATAGTTTCGGAATAAAATGGCTGTGACATACGGACGGACAGACAGACAGACAGACAGACAGACAGACAGACAGACAGACATGACGAATCTATAAGGGTTCCGTTTTTTGCCATTTGGCAACGGAACCCTAAAAAAAAATATCCCGGACTTGGATAGCCTGCATGGCAAAGCAAAGTGTTACGAAAACACTGCAGCTGCGCTTTTTTTTTTTTGGGAATGACATGTCGCAGGTCAACTTAGGTTGTGAGCTTCACGGAAGAATTCTTACGCATGCCCGTGTTCCCGCCATAAGCAGCACAGGAGGACACCGTGAAGTTTAAGTGGGTTCGAGTCCCACATAACTGCGTTATCTCCCCGTGGGCGTGGTATGCATAAGCATTTCTCCACGTTAAAAAGGAGGTTGTTGACTGCTTAATCGAGCTTCCCTGTGGCTAGCTTAATAAATTAAGGCTTCCAACTAGGACTTTAAAGGCAGCAAGGGACGGGTTGGATCGGAATGATTATTGTTTATAGACAAATTAAATGCTATAAGCTTAGCGGCGTGGGCTGGCTCGAGCAAGTGTCGAGGTGGAAATAGATCGGAACGTGGCAGCGGGCCTTAGTGGCGAGGACTTCGGTCGGCAAATCTTACAAATGTATGAGAGAGTGTAGTCGGCAGCTGGCGCAACCAGGGATTTGGGTGCTGTGCTGTAAAGTTATTGCAGTGTTGAAGAAACACTAAGAAAGGTGTGTTATGAACTGCTGGATGTTGGGAATTCTGAGATCTAGATAAAGATTTTTATTGCAGATATAAAAGGCCCCCTTTTATGTCTTTAGTAATCTTACTATGGAAACGATTTTGAATGGCCTGCATCCTATGGATGTGGTGGGGCTTAGTGTGAACGATTAAGACGTACGCTATCATGATGGAGCTATACGCTATATTTCACAAAAATTACACAAGAACGTAAAACAAAATAGACAAGAAGATTTATACAAAAAAATTGCGCAAGATTACACCTGAACAAAAAAAAAAATATTTTAAAATTAAAAAACAATGAAAATAAACAACCACACCAAAAATTTTTTTTTTCTTCAAATTAATAAAATGACAAAACTAAAAGAAATAAATGATATATGATAAATGATTTTATTTCTGTAAGTAGGTTTGTACAAACACTTTTACATGTCAATGCTGTTTTTTTTTATACTAGATGAGTTCGGCGTTTCTTAACTGACTACTCTGAGAAGAAAGGCCGAAACAAACTCAGAGGTCTCAGTCTCTTTTAAAGTCCAGACATAATCTTGTTCACATCATGTGAAGATCATGTAGATTGGTGACTGAAATGGTCTTTTGAAGAAAGAACCACACAGATTGCGTGGACCTGTCCAGTCAGTGCAAGCATTTGTCACTAATCGTTTAGCTCAACTCGGAAAATAAGGAGCCCAACGCTTTGACGAACAGTACCAAAGAAAGGACATTTGGGTAGGCCACATAAATTACTCAAACTGCTAGATCATGATCACTAAGAACGAAAGAAAACAATATTAAAAAAAGACCCACATAGTCTTCACATTCACAATAATGAAAAAATACGATACTGTACAAAGTAAATATTCATGTCATTGTATATATAAAAAATTATCAATGTCAATGTGTATATATATAAAAAAAAAGAAACGGATATAATTTTGTTGGTCAGATCATTTGATGACCATGTAGATCGGTGTCTGAAATAGTCTTTTGAAGAAAGAACCACACAGATTGAGTGGACCTGTCCAGTCAGTGCAAGCATTTGTCACTAATCGTTTAGCTCAACTCGGAAAATAAGGAGCCCAACGCTTTGACGAACAGTACCAAAGAAAGGACATTTGGGTAGGCCACATAAATTACTCATACATACTAAATTACTAATACTTATGTATAGCTTGGCAAAAAAGAGTCTGTCGTGGTAACCATTGGAACTAAAATATATTTTTGGTGGTAACACTGCTTTGTTTATCATCAACAAGTAGCTGATCTGTCATTGGGGGTCCCTTTAGTATCGTTTGGCAGGCGGAGGGGGTGGTGATGGGGAGGGGGGAGGGGAGGGAGGTGTCCCCTCTCCCCTGGTACCACTCCCGTGAAAAGGTATCGCACCATTTTTGAGAAAAACTGATATTTGTAATCTAACCTCAAAACACTAAAATCACCTACTGCGGTCAAGGAAAATCACGTGCGGTTCTAAATTTGCTTCAAATCAATACTAATAAAGGCGTCGTCGATGGTGCCCCGCTTCGCGGGGCTCCTACTTCTGGGTGGTTTAAAATAACCACGAAGGTGATGGCGGGGTCTTTCAGACCCCGCCATCCCCTTCTAACCTAACCTGTCCGAGTCGGGGTGCCCTAAGTCCCGAGCTCGCTTCGCTCGCTCTTGCATACTAAGAGGAGTGACATTGTAGTAGACTCTATATCTTTCTAGGTTGTTATAAAAATGAAACCACAATAAATATCAAGGAGAAACGGAATAAAAACAAACGTCACAAATGACACATGAGTCACGACGCAAAAACCAGAGACTTTATTTTGCGTTCCTTTTCACTGATTTGTACACCACAGACGATATATTAGGACACATTCGGTTGTCGATCGCCCATTTAATCGTTCCGTTTCAACTAATAACGTTTACATTACGCTTTTTATCTGATTTAAGGTTAGAAACATTTTTTGTGAATTTCTGGAAAAATATCCATTACCTTGTATTATGAGTGGTAGCGTTATAATCGGGGCCCCACCCTCTACCAGATTTAACCACTTTTAGCTCCCTCCGCCTGCCAAACCAAACTAAAGCCAACCCCACGGTACAATTAGCGAAATTTTTAAAGAAGGTGAAAAAAATTAAGGATTTTTTCTACACCTGGAGGAACACCAAAACAGTTGGCGGAAGAAAGAATTAGACGATTTTGATCTGTGTGCAATTAGACAAAAAGTTTAACACTATAAAGAAACAGGCAAGTTTTTTTTTTTTGTTAATGCTGTTAACGTACACCACAGTAAAAAAAGTATAATTTATATTTATTATTTTCAGGTGCCTATTCTACGTAATATAGGTATTACCTATAGTTTGAGGAGACGGGTTGTAATGTAAGAAAGATTTTTACACTATTTAGATTTCATAAATAAGAAATGTAAAACTGACACATCAGTGTTAATGGAAAAAATCTATCATAGCACCGAAAAGGAATACAAGAATGATGTTATGTCACGTTTTTCTTTTTAAATAAAATCTAAATTTTAGCGTGTTATTTCATTTTCATTGTCATGGGAATAGTGATAATGTTATGTACCCCATGTTGAGACTTCGTGGTAATATAGCAAAATATTGTCTATTTATTGTATGTGTCAGTGTTCGGTTGTCTGCTCTGCTAATAAAGATGGTGCCCGTATTTTAGTGGTTTTATTCCCTAAAATATTTCAAACTTTAATACCCCACATAGACATACCTGACGCCTTCATTAGTCAACTGTTCAAGTTTATTCGATATTGCCCGTACCTTTCGAATGCGACATGTTATAGGTACTATTAGTACGGTTAGTTTCCGGTAGTAAGCAGCTGTAAGTCGCCTTCTTGTTGACTATGAACTGTCAGCACTAACAGGATTCGTTCAGTATCATTCATGTCAAATTTAATACAGGCATACCAACCATCTAATGGTTGTGAATACTCTAGATGGTGGCCGCAAATGCGATTGCTGAATATTATGTCTTGTGTATCGGGTTCAATCGGCAATCCCTGAGTGTAATTTAATTATTTTTTAAACTGAATAAGTTTTCATTATGTTATTATGATGGTACTTTTAGTTAAAAGGTTATTCCGGCGAAATAATGCGTAATCTACTTAATAAAATGAAGACTGTGTGCCTATCAAGTCTTGAAATCTTGACTGATGAGAATTTCCGGGATCTCGTGTTTGTTGAATAAAACAACAAGTATCTTATCACTTTTAGTCCTAGTATACAGGGTGGCCATACCTGCTAAGCAGGCGCCCTCATTTTTTCCAGACTCTTGTTTGCCAAGCTGTATCTACCTATTTTGTATTGATCTTCCAGTTCCAATAGCTACCAATAGATGGCGTTGTTACCATGAGATCCCTGTGTGAAAATTTCCGTACACCACGCGGGCGAAGCTGCGGGCACAGCTAGTGATTTAATAAATCAGTTTGCCGAAAAAAGGTAAGGAGAGTTATTCAATTTGAATTGTTTGTAAAAATGTCGTTAATGTTCCTTGGTTATGGTCAAAGAGTATTAGTTATGGTTCGCTCGCTTTCGTTCGCTTGGTCTGTAACCAGCTTTATATTATATTCGGACGATGCAAGTGAGTAAACCATACATTGCTTCCATTGAATTGTATTTGTACGCAATTGGAAAGAAACTTGCATCGTATTTAAGCTTTGTGTAGTTTTTTTTTTTAATTTTGTTACGAAACACAACGAAAATGAAAAACATTTAGTTCCAACAATGGGTATAAAATGGTATTATTTATTTTTTTAAACCCTCGTCTTATTGCTTTTTCATGATATGTCAAGATGAGAGGAATACATTTTTCATCAGTTTCTAACTAGAATTAACTGGAGTTATAGTACTTAAAAAAATTAGTATCTTCCTCGGTTTTAAATGTTGGCATCCCTGCATTCAATAAAGGCTGGCTAGAATGGCCGGGTGTCGCCATCTTGAAATTCGTCAAACGTCACCCTTTCCTTTGGTGAGCAAGGTGTGTTCACGTGAGGTTGTGTGTTCCCTTCATTAATAGGTCACACAATCCTCAGAATTTCGTGAAATATTCTTGTAAAATAAAAAAAAAAACAAAAAAATACATAAAACCCAAAAAAATAGTAAAATAACAAAAATTTAACGGGAATCACTTGATTTTAAGTTAGTGTACGTAAGCGTGCAACGTGGTCTGAGGAATGCGATAGTCATTATAAAGAGAAAGTGAAGTTGATCTTTGCCTACGTTTAAGTTAATGTCGACGTAAACCGCTGCAGTGAAATTTAAAAATGAATCCTGGTCCACCTAATTATCCGATGGCATCTTTGTATGTCGGGGATTTACACTCCGATATAACTGAGGCCATGTTGTTTGAAAAATTTTCTACCGCTGGTCCGGTTCTTTCCATACGCGTATGTCGCGATATGATAACTCGCAGATCCCTTGGCTATGCTTATGTTAATTTCCAGCAGCCCGCAGATGGTGAGTGAATTTTTATTAATATTTTTTTTTCGTTTTTTAATTTTCATTTCAAATTGACACTTCGTTTGACTAGGTATCAATCTATAAGATGTACCTCTAAAATGTTAAATGACCCTTTGCCCATTATTGCATCATACCTCAAGAATTTTTAAAAATTTATTTTGTATTTTATCGTATAATCTAATTTAAAAAAAAAAAGCCAAACCTCTTTCTTTTCAACATTAATAATATCTAAAAGGTTAGATTGTTTTTTTTTTTTTAGTAGGAACTAATCTTTTTTCGCAATCATGTTACTCTAGTATACAGAATATATTGGCATTTAAACCTTGAATTATGTCTTCAGCCTATGTAAAATATGACTTTAATGACTGTGATTGAAGTGTTTACTTGAGTTTGTACTTAACACTTTCAGTGCCCAATTGAAAAAAGAATTGTCCAAAAATACACCCTATTCACACCTAAGGTTGGACTTTTAATCCTATTCACTAACTTGACAATTGGAGGGATACCAGGTTTTGACAAAAAAAAGATAGTGAGGTGGTGCAAGAATGAATGAAATTGAATGAACTTGAAATAATGTACTTACATGCAAATTTTGTAATTTAAATTTAATAACTTGTCTTATAATAAGATGTGTACTATATCAATATATATGTAGTCTATGGCTGTCAGACGAAATAATGACATGATTTTTAATTTAGTTTTCTTTCTATCAGAAGAAAATAAAAAAAGGAAATAACTCTTATCAAAAATTATTCATTATTCTTATAATCCACACTTAAAAACTATTTTTTAATCTTTTATTTAATTTAAACCATTTTTATCATTCATTCTTTATGCGAAATCGTTCACTACCCCGACACTATTAGTTTTAGAATGGTGTCATTATTTTGCATTGAACTGTCAAGTTAGTGAATAGGATTAAAAGTTCTACCTTAGCTTATTTTTGTGATTTGCACCCGGTAGGCGGGTGCTCGGCATGGTCGCAATATACATAACTACTTACATAGGACTCGGAAGCGAATTGTAGGCATGCAAACAAATTATCGTTCGACCCGGGAGCCAGGTGGGCGGCAGTGAAAGTGTTAACCTTTAATTTGTCCCAGAACAGAATTTTCTAACCCATTCCCCAATTCCTGTCCTTCAGTTTGTCTGAAAGCCTTCCTGAATAATAAAATTATTCAGGAAGGCTTTCAGACAAACTGGGTTAAAAGACATTGCCCATTTTGTTAGGAGATATGGGCCCCTAGAAAAAAAACGCGGGCAACGGTGGTCTTAACTTGGTTTTGAAGAACAACAATTACCTTTTTAGATCCTGAAATCAATTTTCAGTTTTTCACCCTAGTTTCAGAGAAATGTCATTTTTAAAGATGATGAAATTGAGATTCCACTTATGAACAATTTGAATGATGTATTGATTTGACAGATTAATCTTTCTACTCTCCTCGCGTTCCGAGTTACGCAAAATCGATGTATGTAAGCGCGCCAAACAACCCTTCGTAGAACGTGGCGATTTCTTGACGCGCTAACAGCGATGTTATTGTGATTCGGAACGCGGGGTAGGTGTGGCCATGTTAAATATTTTGTTGATCGATTTACCAAATCGATTTGATAAAAGTCGATTTTTAACAATTGTGGTGTGACCGTTTTGTGGTAACTCTTGTTAGTGTTGATATTTTGCTGTTTGTGCAACAGTTGTAAACAGTTTCTCTTTGTAAAAAACAAGCTCTTGCTTTCTATTTATATATATACTTTTGCATATGATTTAATATTATTTACTAAAAGTGAATAACAATTTCAAATCGAAACGTCAATTGAGATATCATCAAACGTTAATTTTTAAACGATCTAGCCAGTTTTAGTTAATCAATTCTACGATCTGACCACGACATATGTATATATCCTCAGATTACAATTCCTTCGTGTTTTAGTTTATTTACTACCTATTTATATTTTCTTTTCATTTTAACCCACCCGCTGCTTATTTTTAATCCGCGATTTGAATATACGTCTAATCAGTTACATGAAACCTGGATTATGACCGGAGAAAAGCTATTGTAAACATCTCTGGTACTTTTAGTCGGCGGAATAGTAATATATCGATATTTTCAATCGATTATACTACCATTTAATTGACATAATCTGTGGTCTATCTTGACAACATTCATGTTAAGTTTTAATGGCAGAACTACCTTTGATTCAATAAAATGATTATTAGTTACGGTTTTTAATGCTAGGGTGAAAGAGATGTTGATAAAATAAAATTGGACTAATAAAATTACGACTTAATTTTTGAGAAGTGAATAGTCTCTGCCCGGCACTGAAAATAAGGGGCCCATCGGCGGGCAATGTCTTTTATAAAATAACTGCATCTGAACTATGAAATCTCACTGTGTTTTACTTTTAACATTGATGATGATGTGCAATGTTATTGTATGGTAGTAAATCTAATTTTCATATCTTTTTGTGAATGGTTATACATATCATAACTGGGTTGTATTATTTTCCAGGGATAACCAAAATGACAATTAATAATACCTCTTGGTATCTCAACTAAGTTTAAACTTCATAAATATATGGTCATCAGGATATGAATTGATTGGGAATGGGCTAACTAGCTCTGGCAAATATAAATAGTGTAAGAATTTAAATAAATGTGTGTTACACCTAAAGTTTAACCTAACTCATTGAATTACTCAACTTTTGACTGGTCAAACTAAAATAAAGTAAAACTGCATCCCAACTTGTAACATGTTTGCTAAACAAACTTCTATTATGTTAAATACAGGTTAGGACATATGAAAAACAAAATATCCGATGCTGAACATTCACAATGCCAACACTCTATATACACTTTACAATTTGATTGCAAAAATGAATGCTCATTTATGAGTTAAACCCAGTAGAAGGGAAAAAAACCATATAATGAGGGATAAATAGTAATAACAACAAAACATGTCATTAGATAGGCATTTTAATATAAAGCAATAACTTTGTTGCGGTTCATTTCAATAATGAAAAAAGTTAAGGGGATGTTTTGTAAGACATATCTGGACAGTGAATAACAGAATACTTCAATAGTTAAGAAGATTTACTTGATTTTACAGAGCTTGCTTTTACAGTTAATATATTACATTCCCCTAAGTTTTAGTGCAAAACATGAAAATCTAATGAACAAGCTTCTTTTTATTTTTGACGAGAATTGAAATGCGAGGTTTAGGTTATTTTGAAAGGTTAGTTACTATACTTGGATTTTTAATCCTATTCAGTTACTTGACAGTTCAAAGAAAAATAATGATACCATACTAAAACTAATAGTATTAGGGTAGTGAATGATTTCACATAAAGAACGAATGATAAAAATGATTTAGTAAATAAAACTTTAAAAATTGGTTTTTAGGATGTGGAATATAAGAATAATTAATAATTTTTCAATAACAATTATTGCCTTTTTTATTTTCTCCTAATGGAAACAATACTAAATATAAAAATCATGTCTTTTAACTTTTTTTACTTTAATAATTTTATTACTCTGGCAACCACAGACAATGTATCGTGTTTTAGGACAAGTTATTAACACGTTGCGGGACGGTGCCGACTTTTTCAAATTGTGTGATATGGCAGTAAAATTGACCATACAAGTTACGCCCACCGCTATAACCTTAGACAGTTCTTTCATAGCCGTAAGCCGGTTATAGCCGTAGTTTCATATTATTATGCCTGCATGGCATGTTATTCCTCTAAACGAAATTTCACTGTATTGCCCGTACCTTAGTTCAGAAGAGTTTAAAAGTTTACGGTGATGCCTGTACTGTAATTTTCAAACATCGAAAAACCAACTGCTAATGCAGTGCGTCCCACAACGTGTTAAAGAACAATGCCCACTCCCCATACATTTAAAAACCTGATAGTGAAAGTGTATGTATATTTATAAGATATACTAGAAAGACTACCTGTAAGTTAATAAAGTAATGTCATATAGTAATTTTTACGATCTAAACGCAACGAAGTCCAAAAAATATTAATGTTTATTTTTAGGTTAGGATTTGCCGCTACCAAATAGGTAATTGTCACTATAAATTGAGTGTCGAACGTCAACTGCTGTTTCTCCAGCAAACATAAATACTTACTAATTACATTTTCAGTAAAAAAAACGATAGTTGCTATTCCTCGCTATCGCAAAGTACACAACGAGATGCAAGCGCAACAACGTAGGACTGTGTTGACATCTGCGTAGACACAATCTGTGTGTCTGTGCTGAGATGTCAATCGCAGAACTCTCAAATGCAAACAAATACGTTTCAGTTGTGAAACTCAATTACATACTGCAAGATTAATGATTTAATTATATTTTATTTTTAATTGATCCATATAAGTATTTCTTTATTAGTCTTTTTATACAAAAACTAATAAAGAATTTCTGACAAACTTAAAATAATTTATAAGACTTGAAACAGAGATGAATAACGTCAAGTAGCAGTGTGTAAAATGGAACGTCGTAAAAAAAAGGTGTTGAGATGCATTCTTATTTATAGTAATAAGTTTACCTTTGACGTAGAATAAGCTTATACAAAAATTTAAAAATATTTTTTTCCTGCATTGCTTTTAACATTGTGATGAGCATAATTAATATACAATTAAATAACCTGAATTTTAAGATTTATTTCATTTCTATACACAGTCAGGTGAAAAATGGGCATTGTTCTTTAAAATAAAAAGTTTGCATGTAAGTACTTTATTTCAATTTCATTCATTCATACACCACCTCACTATTTTTATTTTTTCTTAAAATGTGGTATCCCTCCTACTGTCAAGTTACCGAATAGGATTAAAAGTCCAGGTATAGCTATATATTTGTTTTTTTTTTCGGGATTTGGGTTAATCTTGAACTGAAGTTTATTTCTGTTGTTTTAATTGAATGAATGGGGGATCTGATTAGCTGAAATTAAAACCAATTCATTGCCCATTTTCTCTTAAATTTGACAAAGTTAAATATTTATAAAACTGGTATAAAGTGATTCCACTGATGCAGAGCAGTGGTGGCCCAGTGGTTACGGCCGCGACTTACCGAGTAGTAGGTCGTGAGTTCAAACCTAAGCAGGCGTTTAACTTTTTGTAAATTATTTCATCACCACTGCTCTCAAAACGGTGAAGGAAAGGAAATTCAAAGACCTATGACATTTACCAACCCGCATTGGGCCTGCGTGGTGGATAATGGCCTACTCCTTCTCACCGAGAGAAGGCCTGTGTCCCATCAGTGGGAACATTATAGGCTGCTGATGATGAAGGGATTCATAGATTGTATAGATGTTAATTTATTTCACAATTATAAATTGAAATTTTTACATTTCCTGTACATGTAAATACTAAACCTCTTACTGCAAAATTTACGAAACAGTTGCCTGTTTGAGGTAATCAACCTCAAACAGGCAACTGTTTCGTAAATTTCGTTTTCGTAATCAAAATCAAATGATAAAAATAAAAGAGTAGCTCATTCATTTGATCAAAATTGATATGATCTTTAATTATGTGCATTACAACTTACAGAAATACAGTATTTTAACTGTAAAAGCGTGTGGTGCCAAAAGTCAAGAACAGCACCAAGCATGTCTATAAAATAACGTAATTCAGCAAATTTCTGAAAAAAAAAAAAGTGTAAGGTATTTTAACTACTTCAAGTGGTCTTAGTTTAAATCTTCACAGATAAAAAAAAAGTGATAAACTACCATTTTACTGGTCAGTTGATAGACCTGGATGCTGGATTACTTGTGTCACAACAAAGGCTATTAAGTTTACCTGATGGTATCATGTTATTGTTTTATCAACGGAATGCTTAACATTTGCAAATATTCAAGCTAAGATCACTAGAAGTGATTAACTATGCAAGGGTTTCTAGGTATCTAGCGTCCGGTCAGTTCTACAAAACATCGCCATTACTTTTTCACGGTTACCTATCATAAGTTCGAAAAATATTTGACCGAATTTCATTTCACCTAAAACTTTTTAACTATTATTGTTTCGTTTTTTTTTACTTCATCGAAGTCACGTCTGCCACTGTATCAGTTGACCTATTATCATTTCGACTTTTTACGTTACTCCGACGTTTTATTTGGTCGAAAAAGTTTTTACCAAATTACACTTAGCCGACATAACATTTTTTCGAAGTATTATGTTTCCGAACATTCATTATACCACTGTTTAGATTAATCTACTCGTTTGTTTAATTAATTAATTATTTAAATGTAATGGCACTAAATAAAACAGTTGATTATGAACAAAAGTGTTTTTAAAGAGCCCCAGTAAGAAACATGCAATCAAGGATGCTTGCTTCAAGCATGCAGCATGCAAGCAGGCATGAAGCGTGCAAGCAGGCATGCAGCATGCAAACAGGCATGCAGCATGCAAGCAGGCATGCAGCATGCAAGCAGGCATGCAGCATGCAAGCAGGCATGCATCATGCGAGCAAGCATGCAGCATGCGAACAAGCAGGCAACATGCAATTAGTCATGCAACATGCAGCAAGCATTGTTTCTGTCACGGCTCCGGCGCTTCGGAGTTTGGGCGGTCCCACGCGAACCTATCGTCGCAGATGGTTTTAACGCTCACCACCTTCGGCTTGCTGGCCGGCGTCGCCGGCCAGCCTCAGCCGCGGCGGCCGCCCTACCCCTCCGCGCCTACGCGGGCTTAAATTACACTCTAGGGGTAGGGCAGACAAGACTACGTAAAGTCGGTTTTACAGCGATTCGTTTCTCACACAATTTTGTAGTAGAATATATTGACTTTTTATACTACGTATATTTTAACTTCATATTGAAAACGCTACCAAGTAACCGGCTATATATTTGAGACCAAATAATATTCCCTAAAATGTTGTTTCATTATTTTGAAAATATGGAAAATAAATAATTTGGCAAATGAAAAAAGTTCAAAAGAGACTTCGGCCAATAGTATAAATATTATTTTGTAAATCGGCGAAACATAGTTCGGTAAAATAATACCTATGACACATGATACTTCGATGATCTAAAAATATGTCAAATAATGCATATAGCAAAAAAGACGTCGGTCAATAGTTTTCGGTGAAATGAAATTCGAACAAAAATAATTCGGAAAAGTAATCGGTTCCCCTTTTTCACACAGCAATTTGAATTGAGCCACCATATTAGTTGGCATATGTGTTGTTGCTGTTGGTGCTTGTACCAGCTTCCATACACTTGCCGAATATCTGTTTCTATTAATTTTATTTGAAAGGGTTTACTTTTGGTCACATTTTGGCGAAACCTGTAATGGACAGTTTCAAAATGTTAATAGAAACTATGTTTTGAATTAGACATTTGTCAGACGGGACCGACGGCTTAACGTGCTTTCCGAGACACGGGCCTTAGTATGTAAAGATGGTCACCCATCCACGGAACAACCGCGGCGAGCGTAGCTTAACCTGATCGGGCGATCCGTGCGGTTGTTATTGCTTAGCCACAAGCCCGAGCAAAGTAATTAATTAGCTAATACAAATAAATAACATTGAAGTGTCGGTTTGTAATGTCAAAATAGCTTTTAACTTTATTGCATTATTATGTAGAGATCGGATATTCAGATGCATATTCACCTAAAGTTGAATTGTTGGCTAATATGGAATGCGCGTTTTTACCGTGTTTTGTTTTAACTAAAACTACCACACTACACATGTATTTGCATCTGGGGTTAAACATTAATTTTAAATAAATATGGTGATCCAAGAAACCCGACTTTAATAAAAAATACGAAGCCGCTTCCGTACTTTCACAGCTAAATAGTAACATAAATATGCATCCGAATATCCGATCACTGATTATGAATGTGAGATGGTACTTATTACAAAAAAGTTTAAATTTTTGCCTGTTCCGGCTAATCGTTTTGTCCCGGTAACACGTTTCCGTGAAATAATTTCCGACATCCACGCGTGCAAAGTCGCGGTCACAGCTAGTAACATAATTAATCACGTTTTATGGTGAACAAGAAAATATAATATAGTTTGGCCATTCTTCGTAAAAGAATGGTCAAATTATACTGTATTTTCTTGTTATCATATTTACAGGTTATAACAGGCAAATTTTTACAAACTAAAAATAATAGCCTTACATCCGGTTTCTAAATGTAAAATTGGAAGTTGTCAAATTCTACGCTTTTACTTCCGCGAAGTTCAAAATGTCTTTGCTAAAAGACTACGTCTTGAATTTCGCAGGCTACATTAAAGTAATCGCCTTACTCAGACTCAAGTAGTGTTTGAAAAGTTCTCAACTTTGAATTCTGAATTCAAAAACCGGGTTGTAAGTAAAATAATAGCAGAAAACTGAATGTTTTGCGTATCGGATATTTTTTTACCGGAAATTTGCGAGTCACAAGTCACTTGGCAGTGGCTGGCCCTGAAAATCTGTCAATGATAATAAGTCAACATACCTATCAAAATTTGTCTCGTTTTACATCCTATGAATTGCTTTCATTCTTTCAGTGGTATATAACCCCTTAACCAAATATTAAAATTTGAAACGCCTGGCAACATAAAGGAGACCTAATATGTGGGTTAGTTTCGTTCTTGATTTTGAATTTTTTTTTTTGTTTTGTTTCAGCTGAACGGGCTTTGGACACTATGAATTTTGATATGATCAAAGGAAGACCTATTAGAATCATGTGGTCCCAACGAGATCCATCTCTTCGCAAATCTGGCGTTGGGAATGTTTTTATTAAAAATCTTGACAAAACCATTGACAACAAAGCCATGTATGACACTTTTTCTGCGTTTGGAAACATTTTAAGTTGCAAAGTTGCTCAAGATGAAAACAGTGCCTCCAAAGGATATGGATTCGTTCATTTCGAAACTGAGGAGGCAGCTAACAAATCCATTGAAAAAGTAAATGGAATGCTGTTGAATGGAAAAAAAGTTTACGTGGGGAGATTTATCCCACGCAAAGAGCGTGAAAAGGAACTTGGTGAAAAGGCAAAGTTGTTCACAAATGTGTATGTCAAGAACTTTGGAGAAGACTTCAGCGATGAAGGGCTTAAAGACATGTTTGAAAAGTATGGCCGCATTACCAGCCATAAAGTAATGTATAAAGATGACGGATCCTCTAGAGGCTTCGGATTTGTTGCATTTGAAGATCCTGATGCAGCAGAAAGAGCTTGCATGGAATTAAATGGTAAAGAACTTGTTGAAGGAAAGCCTCTGTATGTAGGACGGGCTCAGAAGAAAGCTGAACGTCAAAAGGAGTTAAAGCGCAAATTCGAGCAGTTGAAATCTGAGCGACTGACCCGTTATCAAGGTGTTAACTTGTATGTCAAAAACTTAGATGACACAATTGATGATGAACGTCTTCGTAAAGAATTTGCTCCCTTTGGAACTATTACTTCCGCTAAGGTAAGTCATCATTGAATTCAGAGTCAGACAATTAGTTTGTAGGCCTTTTAATGGATAATGATTTAATATATAAAATTTAGAGTTCAATACTGTACTTTGAATATTATTGAGTATCTCAAGTTCTCAGGTCCTCTATAGTTCCGTATATAAGGTGTATCTATTTATAAACGAAATATTTTAAGAGGTACACCTATAGGTGGTAAAAAAGCTATAGCAACGAAAAAAAAATATCTAAGGGTTTTTTTAAAATTTATTATTTATAAATTATTAGACGCACATAAGAAATATTGGCTCCTTATTTTTTACGGCCCGAGACACCGCGGCCATGCTCGTGCCGTCCGGTCGTCGCCCTTGCAGCGTCAGGCGGGCCATTCATAGAATTTGGAGTAAAGGTTTTATGCAAAACGTCTCAAGTAGTTTTAAAATTATAATAATTACGAAAATTCAAAAACGCTTAGATAAAAAAAATCTTTTTGCTTCTATAGCTTCTTTACCACCTACAGGTGTACCCCTTAAAATATTTCGTGTATGAATAGACACACCTTATAAAAAATAAGTTTTTCCGTAAGACAGACTTTAGACAGTCAATGTATTTTATACTGCGCGATATCACAGACTGCTCAATGATATTGATCGTTAAGGCGTCTTTTTCAATGGAGTCTGCAAATTAATATACAGGAAAAAAAAATAACCAGTGCGCAATTTTTTTTGGTGGTTCAGTATCAGTAATAAAACACATTTCAACTATTTTTTCAATACTTTTTTTTAAATGTTTCTCCTACCTTAAATCAGTAAACTGCGGACACCCTACATATTTCGTACCTAATATGATATCGAAAATAGGAATAGGTCAGTAACCGCGGCGTAAGTACTTCGAACTACTTAGAATTTTGCCCGACCGAACAGCTGATACCTACCAGCCGAGTACCTACTCGTAGCTACGCTCGGTCGTTACCTTCGCCGCCGCGCCGGCGAAGGTACTAAACTTCTTAGAATTTTGACATAAACATCTTTCGTTAATGATAACTTAACTTTTTTGTAGATATATCGAAAGAAGATATATCAAAATAAAAATTGCATGATTATAACTCGTTTAAGTTTAATTTGTTAAAATTTGCGCACTGATTAAAAATTTATCCTGTATTTCTTAATGGGTATAATTTAGACGATCACCAAAAATATTTTTAAGACTAAGCTGAGGCACCAAAAAAAAATAAACAACTCCAAAAAAAATAAATTGACTTTATTAAAAGGGCCCTAAAGTATATAATATTATGATTCAAAATAAATAAAATAACATCAGAAAAATCGCAAACCTCGCACAAATATTATTTTTGGTTCCCAAAATGGATTAACGGTCACCAAATTCTATCCAACTCCTTGTACGACAAAACTGTACTGCGACTCACAATAGTTCGAATGCACGCTTGTGCGATACACTCGAGCTCACATAGTACACTAGGTTAGGTTAGGTTAAATCTGTGACCTCCTGTGCTATAAACGACTAGATTCAGTGGTAACATCTAAGTAGTGACAATATATAATATTTGGTCTAAAGTGTATTTTAAAGGCGTCCATATATTTTTTTGGTAGTCAATAATACAAAAAAATGGTTTTATTTAATAATATTTTAGGAAACGTTATTTGGTGACCATTTATCCATTTTGGTAACCGTTTAGAATTTTTTTGGTAGTAAAATAGGTACTTTTTTGGGTGGTGTTTAAACACAAGCCATTCTTAATTTAGCTACTTTACTAAAAGTACTAAATTGTTTAAAATTAAATTCACGGTCACGATAATAAAATCATTACTCTAGCCCCCGCTATGTATAAACATGACTGAAAGTTAAAAGACGTTTAAAAGTCAAAACGATATGGTTGAACAGTCTTCATTACTTGAACTTTAAGCAACGTTTTTAATAAACCCTAACATTATTATAATTTAAAACATAAATTCAGTTCTCGAAACTTTGTTGTATGTTTTTACAACAAACAAAATTTTCATGAAACAGTCTTATTTGGATAAAATGAATTTTCGAAATCAAAAAAAGACAAGAAAAAAAACGAGAAAATATGTTTAAAAAGAAAAATCAGTTTAGAAATCATTTTATTAATATTGCCGCGAATTGAGTTTTGAGCATCATACAGCGTAAATCAGCGTTGAAATTTGCAAATCTTTAAGAAACATTTTTGCACGATCTTATTGTAGTGCCTTACTAAGTGTTTAATGAATAATAGTTTAAAACTAAAAAGTAGAAAATAATGGAAAAATGCGTGTTTGGTTTTCTATGAAAGCGTGTTTTTTAGTTTTTAAACTTGTTTATTTTTTGTTTTTTAGTTCAGGTAGCTACAAAAGCGGCTTTTCGTTTTTTTTTTTGCATTCCTGGTGATCCTGGCCAGGATAATGGCACGAATTTATGAAATCAACGTTTTGAAGGACGTTCAAAGATTTCGTTACATAGATACATACCAAGCTAATAATAGCATGTTATAAAGGCAATATTTCGAAACAATAGCGTTTTCTGATATTTGACCCACGGTTAAGACTACGTTGAAAACCAGGCATAGTATGTAGACTAGACGTTCGACCGATTTATATTGTTCATTGATACGGGTATTGAACAGAATAGTTTTTGCCCATACTAATTTTTGCGCAATCGATAGGCGGGAAACATATCTAGTCTATCGACTCGACACGCAAGCGCCTAAAAGTGTCGGAGCGGGACGACCGTGCATTCACTGTAATGTACAGGCCCTTGTATAAAATGACTGAGCACACACGTATTTGTAGGAATTTATCGTGAAATCGCCGGGCAACTGCCTCTAATCTATTCTTATAAATGAAAGAACTTGTCCGGATTTAGGCTTATAAACTACACTGTTACATTTTCAAGTTCTAAGCAGTGCGCTAAAATTCAAAGAGAACTGACCTCAGATGTCATTCGAAGACATGTGACATTACCAACCCGCAATAGGCCTGCGTGGTGGCTTACGGTCCACTCCGTCTCACAGAGAGGAGGCCAGTATCGTAGCAGTGTGAATATTTATCATCATTATCATTCCGTCCAATAAACGTCCACTGCTGGACATAGGTCTCTCGCAATTTGGAGGAGTCAGCAGGCGGATTGGCGTCGCAGTACGGCGGTAAAATGCATAGAGAACGCTGCTGCCCACTCTCTAGGAAGTCCCTTAGTCGCCTCTTACGACACTCACAGAAAGAACTGCGATGGTGCTATTCTTTACGGTCGCCACCACACGGAATATTATGGGCTGATTAATCATAGTATGAATTGCAGGGTCCCATGTTCTTTTGTTTATTTGGTGGTGCACTTTCTTCTTAGCTAATTATATTATTCTAAAAAAAAAAACCTTTTGCCGACTGAGGGCTTAAGCCGATGTCGGAGGCGCCCCCAAATGCCGCGGGCCCTGGTTCCCTGCACTACTGTGCTCTTTAATAATTACGCCACTGTATTAACGACTCCTGTTTATTCATTTTTAAACCTAATTTCAGGTGATGTTGGAGGATGGTCGCAGTAAAGGTTTTGGATTCGTGTGCTTCTCATCTCCAGAGGAAGCTACAAAAGCTGTAACAGAAATGAATGGTCGAATTGTTGGTACTAAACCTTTGTATGTAGCCTTGGCTCAGCGCAAAGAAGATCGTAAAGCCCATTTGACTTCTCAATACATGCAAAGAATGGCCAGCATGCGTATGCAGCAAATGGGTCAAATTTTCCAACCAGGCGGCGCTGGGGGATATTTTGTGCCAACCATACCACCCGCTCAAAGGTTCTATGGTCCTGCCCAGATGACACAAATTAGACCATCACCCCGTTGGACCGCACAGCCACCAGTTAGGCCAAGCACTCAAACTGCCGCTTCAGGATACCCTAATATGCAGGCGCCATTCCGCCCTGCACCTAGGGCTCCTACTCAAGCTGCTCTTCGTACATCTCTTGGAGCTAGACCTATTACAGGTCAGCAAGGCGTTGCTACTGCAGCCTCTATTCGTGCACCACTTGTAACTCAGGGTGGGCGCCCGGCAGGTTATAAGTACACCGCTAACATGCGTAACCCACCAGCGCCTCAACCAGCGGTGCACATACAGGGTCAAGAACCGTTAACAGCTACCATGTTGGCAGCTGCTCCACTTCAAGAACAAAAGCAAATGCTTGGAGAACGTTTGTTCCCATTAATTCAAAGAATGCATCCAGATTTGGCTGGAAAAATTACTGGAATGCTTTTAGAAATAGATAATTCCGAACTTCTTCATATGCTGGAACATGGAGAGTCGCTGAAAGCGAAAGTGGACGAAGCTGTTGCCGTATTGCAAGCCCATCAGGCCAAGCAGCAAGCTACTAAGAAGGAGTAAGATTCCGCAGCAATAGTGGCCAAAATAAAATATAGTTGACCAGATTTTACAAGAACCCATAAATGTTCTTGTTAATTTTAATGCTTTGAACATCTTACATTGTTAATCCCGCTCATAAAAAATACATAAATAAAAATTGAAAAAAAATACAAAAAGTGGATTGCACTCTTTCCAAATAATTATATAATAACATTATTATACATAATACTTGAGTGCAAATCTGCAAACAAAAATAAGAAACTGTCAACATTTCTATATTTGAGAGAGTATTCTGAACTCGTAGACTTTTTACAATAACAGAAGTTTGGTTTTAGTTTTTTCATTAGCTTTTTATTTCAATCGTACCTCGAAGAAAGAGGGGTTTATTGGCTTATGTTCTTTCAATTTCATTCTTTTATCTTTAAAATCGGTTACATTAATATGATACCATGAATTGTAAACTTGGTCTCTCATGTAGCTGATTCAATATTCCTTTATGATTTGTTACATATATTCTGTGAAAGCACATTAACCAGTTGTTTATTTCATATTCTTCGATATCCCTACACCAGGGCAGGGTTCAGCTAAAGGGGATCCGAATTATAAAAATCTTTCTAGTTCTGAAACGAAAAATTGTCCGTATTTATGCAAAATGGAACCACACGACAAATTCAGGTTTTTACTTTTTTTGAAGAATACTAATTTAAAAAGTGTCCGTATTTATACGAAAAGGAACCACCCAGCAAACACGCACTTCTGAGATAGCAAAGGATTTACAAAAACATAGATAGACCACTTAAATTATTCAAAAAAAGTAAAAAAGTAAATTTGTCGTGTGGTTCCATTTTGCATAAATTCGGGAAATTATTCAGCTTTGTGCCTTTCGCGGTCTACCAATAATTGCCGAACCCTGCCGTACCCGTAACTGTTAGTTACCTGCACGGTTATAACTGTTGCAAAAAGGTGTGCGTTACGATTGCTCCGCCAGATTAACCAAAAAGAAAAAAAAATAGCCAAAGATTTTGTCGAAATTTGTCAAAATCGAATGGCACAAACCAAAAATTTGTCAAAGTAGAAATAAAGAAGTTATAAGGGTTTTAAGTTGGCCGCGCGAACGTAACGTGGAGGATTGCGCGGCCATGGAGATCACAGCAAATACTTGGGCTAGAGATCTAATTCTTTTTGTCAATTGAAGACTGAATTTGTCAAAAATTGTCGAAAAAAGAATTATATGCTGTAGATCAGGGGTTCCCAACCTTTTTTTGTCTACTGCCCACTTTAAGAATAAATTATTTTTTAACGCCCCCCTTTTTAAACATACTTAAAAACCGCTAAGTACTTATAACTGATTATTGAAACGCAAATTTATAGTATTCGGACAGAGTATCTTTTATTGAAAATAAAACAAACATAATCAATTCTTATATAAAAACTAATGTGAAGGTTGAATCTGATGCTGTTCAGTAAGTTTGTTGATATCAAGTTCCAATTTACTCAAAAACAGCCGCAAGTCGCCACGTTCGGTAACACGCAAACGATTTCTCTTTTTAACACGCTTTTATTAGGTCGACCTGTATGTAACTAACTATGTAATGGAATAAATCGTAGCATCATGAAAATTGGCAGCTGTATGTAGTTATGGTGACAATACAATAATATGGTACTGTCAAACTGATTTGATGATGGAGCCGGAAGATATGAACTGGAACTTCATGATGGAACATCGTATCATAGCTGTGTTTGGACTTGTTAGAAAGGTCTTGTAATGAACTTTGAACACGATTAAGTTTTTGGTTTTTACGTGCATTTATAAAAGCGTGTTTTTCTAGTGTTTTTAAACTATAAATTTATTAGTAAGCAGCGTTGCCACAGCACTAAATCCACGTTCACACAAATATGACGATGGGAATGCTATCAAAAATCGTTGAACAATTGACCACAATCCAGGGTACAATAATTGCGGGATCGGTTTTTGTAGCCAAAATTCTTGATATCCATTTTTGAACTTGATTTTTATTTCTTCGTTTGTTGTCAATTCTATAAGTTCTTCTTCCAGCTGAGGTGACATTGCTGTGTTGACATTTGAAAACGGATCCAACACCCAGTCTGGTATTTCCAAGTTTAAAATGTCCTGGTATCGTTCGATGAAGTCAATGTGGAGGTTTTCCAAATGTTGGCAGTAGGCAAACAAGTCGTCGTTACTGCAGTATACTGATAAATTCGGAAAATTGTGAAACTCACGTCCCATATTCTTTTTGTGCAGAAACAGTTTGGCTGCGAAAGCAGCAACGACATTTTTTGTTTTAATTAAATGTAGTTCATCGCCTTGCAGTTGGAGGTTCATGTCGTTGAACATTTTATACAGGTCTGTCATGTAAGCTATATCATTCTTTGATGTTATGAGCTTGTTGCGCAGTTCTGTATCTTTAGTTTCCAAGAACTCTATCATAGAGTCAAACAGGTTGTAAAATCGAATCAGACAATTGCCTCTTGACAGCCAACGAACTTCAGTATGAAGCAACAAACGGTTGAAATCTTCGTCATTAGTAACACAAAGCTGATGAAATAATCTATCATTCAAAGAGCTGCTACGGATTTTATTGACTGCTTTGATGACATATTGCAGTGATTGAAATAGTCGTTCACTTAAGTTTCTAGCAACCAAATGTTGTCTATGAATAACGCAATGTATAGCAAGGACATCTGGAATTTTATTACTATGAAGCCTTTATGGCGCCCTGTCATAGCCGGAGCGCCATCCGTAGCAACTGATATAATATTTTTCAAAGGAATCTCTTTCTCTTCACAAAACTTTTCCAATGTATTGAATATGGTTTCGCCTTTTGTATCTGTCTCCAAATTTCTGGCAAACAATAGTTCTTCACGTATTTTCTTATTTTTAATAAACCTCACGTAAGATAGCAACAACGCTTCATTAGTTGGTAAAGTGGACTCATCGAGCTGAATTGAGAATTGACTAGTCCTCAGGTGATTGCACAATGATTCTTCAATGTTTTCAGCCATTTCATCAATTCGTCTTTGCACAGAATTATTACTCAAAGGAATTTTTCGGATAATATCTGCGGCCGGTTTATGAAGCACAGTAGTTATTACTTCCTTTATTGCTGGCAAAATGAACTCTTCTCCGATGTTGTGTGGTTTGCCTTTTTGAGCAATTAACAAAGAGATATTGTACGAAGCTCGAAGTCCGTCGTCATCTTGCTTAGCAGCCGCCGAAAATAGTTTTGATACACTTGGCTGAGTATTATGCTTCTTCTCTAGGTCTTGAAAATATGCTACATTCTTTTCTGTCTTATCTGGATGCATTTTATTCAAATGATCTTGCAGTCTTGAAGGCTTCATTGCTTCGTTCGAAAATGTTTTTAGACATAGAAGACACAAAGGCGACGACGGGTTTGTGGGATTTTCAATAAATCCGAATTTAATATATTCCGCAGAGTATTGCCGTCTCTTCTTTTTAACTTCCGACAATGTTTTGTTTTAAGAAATACGTAAGTGTTGAAATCAAGTACTGCTTATCTATTATGCGCGAAACCGCAAATGAAAATAAAATAAATTTACGTCGTTTATATAGGATTGCATAAGCAGCACGCACCAACAGGAATAAGACAAACGTGCATAAACTCGTTTATCTCATTCGACGCCCAATCGTACTCGACAAGCAAGAACAAGTATTATAGAACCAGCCGATTGGTATAGGAATGTACAATTCGGATTATTTAACAAAAACTTCTTAAAACATGATTGCCCGCGGTCTTTTATATCGAACCGAGTTTGAGCTATATCTTAATTAATATTAGTTGATGTTCACAAGATTTAGTCGAGAGTCGAGAGCTCAGTCGGTGTCTAAGAGTCTTCCTAGCTAGGTAGATGAAATTATAAATCGACCCCAAAGCCCTACACAATGCCCCCTTTTTTTTTCTAGGTCTCTTAGCGCCCCCCCCTTTAGGCCTGCAGCGCCCACAAGGGGGCGTTATCGCCCACGTTGGGAAAGACTGCTGTAGATCAATATTTTACGAAATATTCACCTTGGAAGTTATGGATATTGGATTGGACTGGACTCAATACTTTATTGCATTCCACAATGCTTAGGTGGTAAAACATTTTAACGTGCACTTGTCGTTTCTTTATTGTTGATTATTTATTTAATCTTAAGACTTTATGCCGTAAAACTGTTACAAGAAGAAAGGTCTTAGGCTGACCCCACATTAGGCGTGCGCGATCCTCGGGCGCGAGCGTCGCGTTTAGCTGCCCTGCTGCGCGCTCGCGGCGCGCACGCGGCTCTCGAGTCGCGTTCTTACCCCTTCGCCCGCTACAATACTCAATACTTTATTGCATTCCACAATGCTTAGGTGGTAAAACATTTTATTTAGAAACAATTGTGGACCCTGTCGGGCACAGCAAAGGAAAATACAGTAGGTAGAGAGGAGGACCTATTGATTATTTTATAATGTAACTTATTCTAAAATAGTAATTAAAAATAGATGAAATACATGCTTTGGACTTTTCTAAACTAATTTCAGGGATTTATCATTTAAAATTTCGTTGTCGCTATAATAACATTTGCTTAACAGCAGCTTTTTTAATTTATCAGTAAATAGATGGCTTTTTTTCTCTGTCCTTAAGGATTCTGGTAACTTGTTGTATATTGCTACTGTTTCGGTCAGTCACATGGTGGGCAGTGTTGTGTTGACACACGTTAAAAATAGTCACGAGTGAAATTAATATCGAAAGCTTTATCCTAGAAATACAGAATCGTTCTGCGATATGGGACATGACTACAAAGGAGTATAGTGATCGTATTGCAAAAAAAGGTGTGGGAAGAAATCAGCACTTTATTTATAAAAGACTAGCTTCTGCCCGCGACTTCTTCTGCGTAAATGTCGTTTATCGCGGACGCAGACAAAGTCACGGAATAAAAAGTAGCCTATGTCCTTTCTCAGGCTCTAAACTATCTGAGTACCAAATTTCATTTAAATCGGTTCAGTAGTTTTAGCAGGAAAGTGAGACAGGCAGACAGACAGACAGAGTTACTTTGCATTTATAATATTAGTGTGGATAGTGTGGATTTTGAAACGAAAATTGTCCAAATTGTGACTGACTTAGCTGAAGGGGGTTAAACGCCAAGGCGAGCGCCGCGTGCGCGCCGCGTGCGCGCCGCGTGCGCGCCGCGAGCGCGCCGCGAGCGCGCCGCGAGTGCGCCGCGAGCGCACCGCAGGGCAGCTAAACGCGACGCTCACGCGGCGCGCTCGCGACGCGCGCGCGGCGCTCGCGCTACTCACACGCCCGAGGATCGCGGACGCCTAATGTGGGGGAGGCCTTAATTTGTCGAAACTAACTAAAGCAATAAATAATACTAAAGTTTAGTTAAACAGAAGATATCAGTCCAAAACAAAAAAGTCGTGGCCGCGCAATCGTAACGCTACTTTGAACGCTGATATCTCATTACCTATAATTGCTAGGAGTTCGATGTAAACATCCATTTATACGGCATATTACCCTCATTAGAATCACATATCGTTTTACCCTCAGAATAGTTTCCAACGAGAGTAATCTCAAAAATTATTTCATCTCGTACAATATTCGAGTAGGGTAACCATAATTTCGATTTGATTTGGGAATACCTCTAACTGGGGACGAGCAATTATACTGAACAATCTGCAAAATTAATTACTATTAAATAAAAACTTGTATGTTTAAAAAATTAGATATATTTATTAATCTCAGCTTGCAAAATTAACAGATAAAGATTACAAAAATCAACAAATAAAATAAAACCTTTATAGAACTATTGTGAGAAAATGACAAATCAATAATTATTTACAAAAATTATCAAATAACACAAATAATATATCTGGTTACATTTCTACAAAACCATATGTAACAAAATGGATGCAAACAGAGTTTTTTGTATTTTCACACAATTTACTTTTATTGTCGTCCTAGCAATGCATCCCATTTCTTGTAAAATAATATTTATAGTGTCCTATTGTACCAAAGATTGGAGCAATATATTCAATAGCACCTAACATTTTTTTTTTATTATAATATTTTGAGGTATGTCATGTAAAAACATCATTTGAGTAAAATATTATGTTTGATAAGGTATAAGTAAATGCAACTTATTCATTGCATCTTCTGCAACATTTATCTCCCATTCATAAATAATAATAGCATTTCTAGGTTGCTACTTGTGAAAATGGTGGTTTTGTAGAAATGTAACCAGATATATTATTTGTGTTATTTGATAATTTTTTAAAATAATTATTGATTTGTCATTTTCTCACAATAGTTCTATAAAGGTTTTATTTTATTTGTTGATTTTTGTAATCTTTATCTGTTAATTTTGCAAGCTGTGATTAATAAATATATCTAATTATTTAAACATACAAGTTTTTATTTAATAGTAATTAATTTTGCAGATTGTTCAGTATAATTGCTCGTCCCCAGTTAGAGGTATTCCCAAATCAAAACGAAAATATGGTTACCCTACTCGAACATTGTACGAGATGAAATAATTTTTGAGATTACTCTCGTTGGAAACTATTCTGAGGGTAAACCGATATGTGATTCTAATGAGGGTAATATGTCGTATAAATGGATGTTCACACCGAACTCCTAGCAATTATAGGTAATGAGATATCAGCGTTCAAAGTAGCGTTACGATTGCGCGGTCACGACTTTTTTGTTTTGGACTGATATCTTCTGTTTAACTAAACTTTAGTATTATTTATTGCTTTAGTTAGTTTCGACAAATTAAGACCTTCCTTCTTGTAACAGTTTTACGGCATAAAGTCTTAAGATTAAATAAATAATCAACAATAAAGAAACGACAAGTGCACGTTTGCGCGGCCATAACTTCCAAGGTGAATATTTCGTAAAATATTGATCTACAGCATATAATTCTTTTTTCGACAATTTTTGACAAATTCAGTCTTCAATTGACAAAAAGAATTAGATCTCTAGCCCAAGTATTTGCTGAGATCTCCATGGCCGCGCAATCCTCCACGTTACGTTCGCGCGGCCAACTTAAAACCCTTATAACTTCTTTATTTCTACTTTGACAAATTTTTGGTTTGTGCCATTCGATTTTGACAAATTTCGACAAAATCTTTGGCTAATTTTTTTTCTATTTGGATAATCTGGCGGAGCAATCGTAACGCACACTGCAAAAAGACATCACCAGGTCGATGGACGAGCTACCTGGGTTTCCTACCACAGCTTTCTAATGCGGTCACTGCGTCTTCAAGCCCGGTTTCCACCGCGAGCGGAACGGACCCCCTTCCTGTCCGGACCTGACTTCATTAAACTCGCAAACGCAAACTGCATATTTGTATTTCCACCAACAAATAGTTGGACGGAAAGAGCCGAGCGTGTAGAAAGAGTAGAAACGAGATGTCCGTTTCTATAATAATCATCAAAACTTAAATATACAAAAAGTTATGCTATATTTAGTTTTCGTTACGTGTAGGTACGTATCTCACCATAAAATCAAATTAATAGAGGCTAATGTGTATGGACAATTAGTCGCTAATTTGTTACAGCAAATAAACAAGAAAAATACTAGAAAAAAAGGTTCAATATTTTTTTTTACAGTTGATTTTAGTTGGCCGCGCGGACGGCAATATGCCTAAAATATAATGGCGTTTATTTCGTTATTAATAGTAGGTTCAAGCTTACTTCTAGTACTAATCGACAGGTATGGTAGCCTAGTTTGGAAAAATGTGGCGAATAAAGCTACAGGCTTTTTAGTTTAGGAGATATTCACTAAAATATAGTAGTATGAAACTGCATTAGAGTAGAGTGACCATAAAGTTTCATAATAAAGTGTCACTGAGTCGTCATTATTGGAATGTTCGGTAGTCTTATGTTAATTTTTTAGGGTGAAACTCTTTAAGACATCCTATAGCATACTTTATAAAAGTGAAATTCACAAATCGATAAAATAGCTTTATTCAAAATCAGCATACAGGCAAAAATCAAGTAGTATAAGTCAACATTTTTTTTTTTTTTTAATGAACTACCATAACATTTATAAATTAACTGAAACTAATGTAAGACACAGAATGTAGACGGGCCAAAATACTTTTTAATGCCTAATCTGAGAATAGGATTTTCATTTTTTCTTTCAAAATAAAATAATCATTTTCTTATTTTTTTATGCAGATATAGATATGTTGTATTTCGATTTACAACATACCTACCTCTGCAGCGTTAGTTTTAATCATTTTACTGTATTTGTGGCATATAATATATCGAGGTGTCGTAAAATTAAACAACTGCGTTACTTTTTTACAATTTTTTTTTTATTATTAATATTGTACATTGAGACTTACTAATAAGTCAGTTTTGAACTGGAATGCTTTTGTTTGCCTCCTGTAAAGTTAAATCACAGAAATAATCAGTTTCACAGAATATTCTTATTAATCTAGATTACTGCGTTACCAATGTTGAATTTTAAAACTTAAACTTTTCCATTAGAGACAAAAAAAAACTTCAAATTAATTCTAATTGACGACATAATATTCTTCTTTTGATGAATAACACGTCCGTATGAACTTGAGGCATTTTTAATAATTAGAATCCCATGTATTATTGAAAATACAATAATTAATCAGAGGGACACAAAAGTAACGCAGTAGTAAGCCTAGTAACACAGTAGTATTTTCTTATATATAATACTTTGTACTTTCTATAGAGATCTTAGTATAATGATAAAAACAAAACAAATTGAACTTTTTATGACTTGACATAAAATAAAGTATCTTAAATAACAACAAAGAAAACAAAGCTTAGCTAATTAAATATAAAGTTTACCCACGTCAATATTCATTAGGAACCAATTAATATTATAAAACCAACCTTATAAACTAATGAGGTACTTTCGATTTAGTCTTACTTTTCAAAAACGTTTAATGGCTTATCAAAGTTAAAATATACCCTTTTACCTTTCACGACAATTTTGGGGTTAGGGACAATTTCTATGATGTTTTCGTAGGGTTCGTAACAAACATCAGTCTCTACTGCTTTGAATCTTTTGCCAGTATTATCCATTGTCTTGTAAAACATAATTTTGACGTCTCCTTCCTCATCAACTTCACTTTTAGTAACACCTAGGTAAGTGTAATGTTTGTCCTTAATAGAAGACACTTTTACTAAAACATGGACACCGTCATATATCTTTGTAGGATGAACGTTTTCCTTTTCAATTTGCTGCATTTCTTTTATATTAGAAATTGGCGGTTGGCTAAAGCTTGCTAAGGGCATGTCGTCAGAGCTGGAAGATGACGAATAAACCGTATTATAATATGTTTTTCTAGGTACGGCAACGATATTAGAAATGTCATCTAAGACTATTTCCTCATCCAATCCATCCATTAGAACGTCTTCTTTAAGTGTGTCATTGACGGGAGCAGGAACAGGGTGATATGTTTTAGGATTCATGCAGGAACAAAAGCCCCTTTGGCAAAAACAACTGAGGTCTCTGTATTGAAGTTCACCGAGAGTGTCAGTAAAAACTTGATGTACTTGCATCGTACCCTGAAGGGGCACTAGGTTTTTAGGTAGTACTTTTTCAACGTTTTGAATGTCACTGTCAGTCACTAAGTACAAACGGACCTTACTCAACTCCTTCAGAGTGTAAAAAAAATCTTCTGCATTAGAAATATCTGAACCAGCAGCTACTTTTCCATCTGCAGTGCGTTTGAGATAGCCACCAACACCATCAGCAGCCCCTTTCCCGTGCCCGGCTTCAAAGAAATTCCATGTTACGCGAGAGATGTTGTATTCGCTGAACATTCGGTGACTTATGAAATAAAAATTTTGCTTCTGTCGGTACTGAGTAGCTGGTCCATCAGAGAAAAAGTGAATTGTAGTTATGTGAGGATTGTTATGTTGTATGTCACTAATTATTGGATGTAGGTGTGCCCAAATAGAAGCAGGATTATGGGCATTATTTGCAGAAATGGTACAAAATGAATTTACAGTTGGCTTGTTATGTCCTTCAGGTTTTGTGTACATAACTCCAGTATGTAAGGTTACTTGCTTTCGTGACCCTCCAAAATGATGGGACTGCACTTCTTCAAAATGTTTACAGTTATAGTTTTCGCTAAAGTCGATGTGCAGAACGATTTCGTTATTTTTCAAATTATCTATAGCAGCTCGATAACTCTTATATTGTACTTTAATGTTGTAAATATGTTTCTTTAATTGCACCAAAGCTTGTTTGAAGTTTTCTATCAATTCAGCAACTGTCCCTTCAACTATTTCCTTTACGTTTTTAGTAACTTTAATTTTTTTGTCTGATTTTTCTATCGTTTCCGATTTTCTTGTCCATTGATTCCATTTCACTAATCTGAGATTTTCTGTTGTTTGCCTATAAAGTATTTGTTTTGTCTCGCAGTCTTTACAATTGCCTGTCATGCAAGCTTGGTTATATGTCGAACATACTGTGCTAGCGATGAGGTCGTTTATGTTTGTGTGAGCAATGACCTTGGTTTTGTGGAGAGCATTTATCATATACTGCGCATTAGTATGTATCTTGCATAGGCAAGTCTCTCTTCCAGCAATTGAAGGCGGTTTTATGTAAAATGGCCTATTTCTTATGAAATATGAATAAGAACATCTCAGTTCTGGATTTTCTCTATTGAATGAACGAAATAGGTTTTTCATTGTATCCAGTAAATATCGCTTCTGCATTTTTAACTTTTTACTTGTGACAGTTTCTCGTTTTCCAGCCGTAGCTCTAGAAACATCATCGCGAACAAAATAGTTTTTAATATTGTCAACCAGACGGATCTTCTTTAAGGAATCCTGCTGTCCTTTTATCACTTTCATCTGATCAATGCCCAAAGTCTCGCGTACAATAGCAATCTTCATTTTAGACTTAGATATGCCCACTTCTTGAAAAATTTGTTTCAACACTTTTTTCTCTTTCACTGACTTCAAGTTTTTGTAGTGATCTTTGATGGCATTAGATAACGTTGAATACTTATTTTGGTTGAGCTTATTTACTTGTTCCGTGTCTTTGATTGAAGTTTTAGCTCTTTGGTATCTCTTTTTGTATTTACTACACCTCCTTGTCATCTTTTCTAGTTCTTCCTGCAATTTTATATTTTTTCTGTACACTTCAGATCGATCTCTTCGAATTTGTCTTCGACCTCTAGACCTCGGTGAAACTGGAGTTCCTGGGCGTGGGCTGGACGGCGGTGTAACGTCCATAATTTGTTGAGCAGTCTTTTGACGTTCTCGTCGTTTCTTATTCGCATTCTTCCATTTACGCTTTGCACTTCTATGTTCACGCTCTGTCATGTCTTTCACAAGTTTTTTATTTGCGTGGTACCTTTCAAGATGTTTTTTTTTGGCTTCAGCATTTTTTGCAGGGTCTAGTTTTAGCTTTAGTCTGTAGCGACGTTGTTTTTCTGCGTTCGTCAAGGCCATTTAGTGCAGAAGTTTCTTTCTGAGAAAAAAAGATAAAATATATGGGTGTTTCGGTTTTAATAGCGTATTAACAACTTTAAAAACAACTGCGTTACCGATGCAACTACTGCGTTACTTTTTTTCAGTAACGCAGTGTAGCAGTTACGCAGTTGTAAATATTCGACTATCTTGTAAATTATCACAAAATAAAATAACAAAATGCAGATATTTTAACACTGACTGATCCAATACATAACTAACTGCATATGAAAATAATAATAATGTAAACATCGTCAGTACGTACCTTTCAGCAGCGGTAACTCAGCGGCCACACAATAAATACACGCACCTGTCTCAACGACTATGCCGCGACTGATCCGGCTAACGTACTCCCCCCCCGCAGTTGCTGTCATTTGTTATACGAGTTACAACAAGTCGAATCGATTGAAATGCAAGAAAACGTAATACATTCACTTTAAAGTTTATTTTCATACAATAACGCAAGGTAGTTACGGTTTTATTCTTTGTTGGGGACACAGATTAAATTATTCTTTGTTTCATTAAATGTTTAATTTAAAAAAAATCTATTAGCATTGTAATAAGGTCCAAAGCTGACATTTTTATGGTGGTATTTAAGATAAAACGTCATCTAGGAAATATTATGAGAAATTGTTCAGTATACTTCAGACACGTGCTCCAGGACAACAGTATTTAGTACGAAAAACTACTGCGTTACTAAGAATGTCAACGTTGTTACTGTAATTTTCAAATTAATGATATATTTTTAATGTCCAAATTTTGTTTTTGTATTAGAAAATAATGTTACATTTTAAACTTAGTATACCATTTTCACAAGTTTATACTGATTTCCCATAAAATTTAATTTTCATTCCAAGGGACTGGTTTTTAGGCATCAAAAAGTATTTTGGCCCAGACACATTTTCTTCCAGGTACTTATTTCAATTTTAGAATAATTTAAAAAATATAGTAATTTTAAACGGACATGAAACGAAGTACGTATCCACCGCGCGGCCAACTCTTAAAATTTGATGTAATTTTGCCAGGAATTAGTTGTAATTTGTTACAAAACACACTTCTTTTCCTGAATTTGTTACAAAAAAAACTAAGACGCTACGACCTAAAACAGTTGGCCGCTAGAACCGCAACTTGCCGTAGTCATCGCCTGTGATTACATAGAAACTAAATAATACAGATAGACGAATGATACATCAAAAGAAAGGTCTTAATTTGTTGTATTTGTTACAAAAAAAACTTTTTAACAAAAAATTAAACCGCCGAAAAACTGAAAAGCAAAAAATAATAAACCTTAAAATTATGAGTCGGTGCTTTGAGTGAACTTTGTTCATTGATTTTTCAGCGCCGACTCAAAATTTCAAGGTTTATTATTTTTTGCTTTTCAGTTTTTTCGGCGGTTTAATTTTTTGTTAAAAAGTTTTTATTTTATATTTTTTGTGGCTTTAATGGACTCATAATACTTGGCAAGGTATACCCTATCCAATAAAAAAAGAATTATCAAAATCGGACTACTCTGTATAAAGTTATGTGTGGTTATACATTACAATCAGTGAGTGAACAATCAATCATCCCCTGTTTTCCGACCCTTAGCGTTCGATTTTGTTTTCCAAATTTATATGGAACCACCTTGGGAGTATACCCTTTCCAATAAAAAAAGAATTATCACAATCGGACTACTATGTTAAAAAAAAAGTTATGCGTGGTCATACATAAAACAAAAATATATTATATACTCGTCGAATTGATAACCTCCTCCGTTTTGTTTCGTCGGTTGATAAAAATCGTCAAAACTTAAATATACAAAAAAGTTATGCTATATTTAGTTTTCAGGTTAACTGTAGGTACGTATCTCACCATAAAATCAAATTAATAGAGGCATGGACAATTAGTTGCTAATTTGTTGCAGCAAATAAACAAGAAAAATACTAGAAAATAGGTTCAATATTTTTTTTTACAGTCGCTTTTAGTTGGCCGCGCGGACGGAATATGCCTAAAATACAATGGCGTTTATTTCGTTATTAATAGTAGGTTCAAGCTTAGTTCTCGTACTAATCGACAGGTATCGTAGCCAAGTTTGGATAAATGTGGCGAATATAACTACAGGCTTTATATTTTAGGAGATATTCACTAAAATATAGTAGTATGAAACTGTATTAGAGTAGAGTGACCATACATTTTCATAGTAAAGTGAGACTGAATCGCCATTATCGGAATGTTCGGTAGTAATATCTTAATTTTTTAGGGTGAAACTCTTGAAGGCATCCTATAGCATACTTTATAAAAATCAAAGTCACAAATCGATAAAAATTTCTTTTTCAAAATCAGCATACAGGCAAAAATCAAGTAGGTAATATAAGTCAACAAAATATTTTTTTAAATAAATTACCGTAACATTTATAAATTAACTGAAACCAATGTAAGACACAGAATGTAGTATTTTTTTCAAAATCAGCATACAGGCAAAAATCTAGAAATATAAGTCAACAAAATATTTTTATTTTTTTCTATACTACCATAACATTTCTAAATTAATTTAAATTTTTGAAATAATTTTAAAAATATAGTAATTTTATTTACGCCACACTTATCCAAACAAGGTTACGTTATATGTCGATTAGTACTAGAACTAAGCTTGAACCTACTTTTAATAACGAAATAAACTCCGTTGTAATTTAGGCATATTGCCGTCCGAGCAGCAAACTAAAATCGACTCCTTAAAAATTATTGAACCTATTTTCTAGTATTTTTCTTGTTTATTTGCTGCAACAAATTAGCAACTCATTGTCCATACACATTAGCCTTGTTACTCCAAGAAACTTCAAAACATCAAAGCTAATTAAAATCTAAACAACGCTGGACTAGGCCCCTGACTAAAAATATTAATAGAAAAGAAAAAGGTAAATTCTAAACTGTAGAACTGAAATAACAAAAACTTTTTTCTAAAATAAAGACCGCAATTGCAATGTAGCGCACTCAGTTTTACTCACTGAACTACCGATTAGTATTAACATTAAAGATTTTTTCTTAGTGCTATAGAATATAAACCAGGCACAAAAATAGATCGCTAGAGTCCGTCAAGCGATTCTAGTCCCATGAAAAAGGCGGCAAATTCAAAAATCTTTCAGGTGTCAACACTGATATAGCACGCTGAAAACTTGTTGATACTTGAATTTTGATAAAAAAATTACTTGGGATTAATAAAAAAAAAAGCATTTCAATGTACGTATTTATTCATCAGAACTAAAATCAGAATCAAGAAATTCAATGCCTTCAAATGAGAAATCACTGTCAGTAGAATCATTACGCACAGAAATGATGAAGGGTTCCAACTCGGTTTCGGATATCCTGTCTCTTACTTTATACTTATTTTCGACACTAATAGTGTGATCTGTGCATTTTTTCCAATCATTGGCTGTGACACTATTAAAGCATTCTTTTATAAGGTTCTCCATTTCTTTACCTGGAATCCCTAAGTTTTTGCTGGCTATTTTTCTTTTAGCCAAACTCCATATGAGTTCAATTGCGTTCAGGTCACAATGATATGGCGGAAGTTTCAAAACCTCATGGCCATGTTGTTTCAAAAATTCTTCAGCTTCATACATTGGAGTTGTTTTATGTTCATTCACAAGGCACATAAGCTCAGCCTTTGTAAAGAATTCTTCATAATGAATTCCATTTTCAGTTAGACATTTCTGAATGTCAGCCTTTAAATCATTCATAGATGGTGGCTTATTTATTTGTGTTACATGGTAGCTAGCGTTGTCCATAACAATGACACTGGGCTGACTTAAATTGGGTATTAATTTTTCACGTAACCATTTCATAAAATTATTTCTGTTCATATCATCATGATAATCTGCCATTTTTGATTTAGTACTGAATACCAATAATGCATTGGGAACAAAACCTTTTTCGGATCCAGCATGAACAACAATATGTCTTTTGCCTGACGATATTTTGTCAATTACACCGCTTGTTGATGGCCCTTGCCATGATTTTTTAACTTTATAATTTTGGTGGACATAGGTCTCATCAAGATAAACTATTAATTTTCCTTGTTTCCGCTTTTCATCAATAGCTCTGAGATACCTATGTCGCCATGCAGCTAGTTCATACTTTTCAATAAGAAGAGATCTCTCATTTTTATTTTTTTTTGAATTCAAATCCATTTTTGAGTAATAATTGTCTCAATGTTTCATGACATCCAGTAAATCCAATTGACTCTCTTAAATCTGCAAGCAAACTTCGTAGAGTTGGAACTTGCTTTTTCACACAGTAAAATTCATTAATTTTATTGCGTATGGCTGATAAGTCAAAATTATCCAGATTGGCTACAGTTGGCTGTCGTGGACGTTTTTTCCCCGGTGTGTTCCACTCGCCTTGGTTAATAGCACCTTCTTTTTTAATTCTTCGCAGTGTTTTCACACTTAAATCTGAAAGTTCAATATGTCAGTTCAGTATCAAACACACAAATTTTATGATAATATTTGTAGAAAATGCAAACAATGTAAACAAATAAATCTGTACTAACCTGTCATAGCAGCAATTTTTGTCAAATAGTCTGTTTCAGATTTCATTTTTTTATTCTCATCTATGGCTATGACTTTCTTAACTAAATTATCAATTGTGCTTTTTATTAATTCATCATCCAAGGTGGCTGAAAAAAGATGACAACAATCTCTTATAATACTTTTCACTTATAGGTGCCCCATTGAGATTCAATGTCATGTATACGACGTCTGAATCTAAACCAAAACCGAAATCGTGATCACATCATAGTAAAATAAACAAAATTAGACAATTGTGCTAAAAGTATCAACATTTTGTAGCCAACCTACCTGTTGTTGAAACAATTTCATCCAAAAGTCGTCGTTTTTCTGTTAACACGTCATCAGATTCAATCTTTACATGATTATATTTATTAATCATTGTAAACAGCAGGCTCCTGACACTACTTTTAATAGGTTTTGGCATTATAACATTAAAAAATTCAACAAAAACCGGAATGCTCGAGGTTAGAACAGAAATTGTGACAATCTGTTTGACAGATAATAGTATTGCCATTATAAGAAATCAGTAAAATGGTTGTGGACTCGACTCGCTTGACAGACTCTATGTCATTTTTTAAATAAAATTAAGGTCAATGTGGGCAAATCCGTCTACGGGGCTATTCCATACACATGCGTTTACTATTCATTCCAGAATAGTTACGCTGTTACTGGTTCGGTCGATAAAACAGGATTAGTTTTTAGTTCTAACTATGATTCATAAATGGAGCAAGGTTTTCTACAATTGTCAAAAAATGCATTTGAAGTTTAGTTGTGCTACGAACTCGAAACTCAAGTGTTGCGTGCCGCCGTTTCTTATAAGGTAAATATTCAATTTCACAAGTTACGACTTTCTGAGTATGCATAACATGTAGTTTAATAGGTGTTTCAACGGATTTTTCTATTTGTTTTGAATATAAACAAGTAGGTACATAAAGAATTGTTAAAAAAAATACGTAACCTCAAAATGTTCAAGTTGGAAAATCCGTCTAATTTCGAAGGGGCTAAATCGTCATATACCGGAATTACCCCATTGCAGATGTCTTCAACCTTTTTCATTCTTCCTATTTTTAGTTTTATTAATATAATATTATGTCATCATGAATAAAACCATTTTATTTTCGGAAACTGATTTTTATTTAAGCACTTAAGGCGGCGGTTCGCGCCGCGACAGAGACTGCAGACCGAGATAGGAGACCGAGACCAGGGACCGCGACAAGAGTCTCGGTCTCTTCTACATGAACTGTAGGTCGAGACCGAGACCGGAGATCGCGTTAAGTACTTCGATCGCGATCGCATCAGTATCGAGAGTCTGCCGATGAAATCAGTAGTGTTTTATTTGGCATGCATGATGGTAAACCAAGTTGAAAAACTTCTATTGGAGGAAGAAGAAGGCCATAATTTGCTCTTACATTATTTTTACAAAAACAGAACTTACGTTTATGAATTTACCAATTAATAAATTAATAATACTCATAAATCAAGGCGTTTCACAGTTTTCGTTAGAAAAAATATTTTTAAACACTAAAGTCATGTGCTTTTTGAACGAGACACTACTCCTCCGGGGCAGCGACTGTGTCGCTGTCTCGTCTCTCGCATATCTGTCTCCTGTCTGTGTCTCGCTCGCGAACTGCCTCTCATACAGTAAAGGTGGCGGTTCGCGCTGGAGACCGCGACAGAAGACCGAGACAGGAGACCGCGACTGGAGATTGCTACCGTATCTGTCTCCTGTCTGTGTCTCGTTCGCGAACTGCCGCTCATACATTGCCTAATGTTAAGTACTGTCACGGTCTCCTGTCGTGGTCTCCGGTCGCTGTCTCCTGTCGCGGTCTCCGGTCGCTGTCTCCTGTCGCGGTCTCCGGCGCGATCTGGCACCTTAACAGTCGCAATTTCCTGTCGCGGTCTCCGGTCGTGGTCTCCTGTCTCTGTCGCGGCACGAGCCGCTACCTTTAAGGTGCAATCACCTTAATTCAATTTTTAGTACATGTGAAGTGCAACGTTGTTACAATTGTAATGCTCTTATACCTAACCGAATTCATTAAAAATAACCCTGTTTATTTAAGTTAATACCATACCATTGTCATAATAAGATAGGATTGTTTCAATGTACCTGAAAAATTAAACTGATACTGTAAAAATATTTAGTTTTCAAACTTTTTAGAAAGGTTTAAAGTCCCTGGTTATAAAAATAGGCCGGATTAGCCCCCAAAAATGATTTTAGGGAGTAAAACGTAAAATAAATCTTATTTTTATGACGTTACAAAACATTTTTCTTCATCATCTGCATTTACTTGTTTACAAATTACATACCTTAATAAAACGGCGTAACTCGAGGCAAATTTGCTACTAGACGGATTTGCCCCCAATCCTCGGGAAAATCCGTCTAACGACCGACTTTTAAAAAAACCTTGTTAGTTACATGTGGAGGGCTGTTTTGTTGTTTAAAATGGATGTGTATACAAGATAACAAAATTTTCAATCGCTTACAAATTATCAAATTTTTATTAAAGTAGTAAGTGTACCAGTTTTAGTTAACCAAATTCGACTTTCAAGAAAGTATGACGGATTTGCCCACATTGACCTTACTATATTTTTAAAATTATTCTAAAATTGAAATAAGTACTTACCTGTAAGAAAATGTGTCTACATTCTGTGTCTTACGTTCGTTTCAGTTAATTTATGAATGTTATGGGGCCATTCATTTATTACGTAAGAGTATTTTCGCTAGGTCGCGCGGATTACAATTGTAATCCAGGGTTAATTTGTAATACATAAACAGCCTCTCCAGGGATAAACCACGCATCGGCAATGCGCGAGCGCTACTGAGTGGGGGCGGGGACTATCGAACTTAAAATACATGGAGTCTCGGCTAACACACTTGAATTGTTTTTGAAATATTTAATTTTTTTATACCTTGGATTTCAGTTGTAATCCACGCGACCACTGCAGGGTTAAAACTGCTTTGCCTCGCCTTGAATATACGGCTAAAGCTTTTTTTTTTGGTATTGGAAGCTTTTGACATCTTTACCGTGATTTGCCTTTGCTGCTTTCTAAAACATATTATTATCTTCTTGGATTTTTTGACTGGAACGGAACGTCCCGAATACGAATAATATTTTTAGTATGCATCAAATAACCTTTTATATAAATTGGCGTTTAATAAGGAAGCCATGATTAAAATACAATAAAGATATTTTATAAAGAAACTATTCACACACTTCAATCATTCAATTACTACTTATTTAACTACAATGTTAAAATCGTCAACGCAATAACGAGTGTTGTTTTTACGCAAACAAGTGACGCCTAGTCCACAAGCGGGGAAGTGCCGAGAGTTGCAGTGCGGGTGGCGCGGTCCGTTGCCATGGAAATGGAAATATCGTTTACCTATACGCATCCGAGCGAACCTCAGCAATCGCGCGGTTGCCCGCGCTTTTTCAAAGAATAATTTTAACTTTGCGCATTTTTTTGATCTTAGGTAAGAATTATCAAGACTCCCTCCCACCCCCTTGTAAGAAAACATAAGACATGGTCGTCCCCCCCTCCCCCCTAAATCGTCTTACGTAATAAATGAATGGCCTCTATGGTAGTTTATAAATATATATAAGGTGTATATATTCATACACGAAATATTTTAAGAGGTACACCTGTAGGTGGTAAAGAAGCTACAGCAAAGAAAAAAAAATTGTCTAAATGCATTTTTTTCAAAATTTAATATTTATACATTATTTGACGCACATAAGAAATACTGGCTCCTTATTTTTTACGGCCCGAGACACCACGGCCATGCTCGTGCCGTCCGGTCGCCGCCCTCGCAGCGTCAGGCGGACCATTCATAGAATTTGGAGTAAAGGTTTTATGCAAAACGTCACAAGCAGTTTTAAAATTACAATAATTACGAAAATTAAAAAATGCTTAGATAAAAAAAATCTTTTTGCTTCTATATATAGCTTCTTTACCGCCTACAGGTGTACCTCTTAAAATATTTCCTGTATGAATAGATACACCTTATATATATATATATATTTATCCTGCTAATGATATGGCGTCCCACATAGCCCGAAATGCATTTAATTTGGCGTCCACCGGCTTTAGACGTCCGCATACCGGACGCCACTTTTTTAGTCAGTGTTACTTTGGTCCTTTTGGTTCTAGCGACCTGTACAACAAAAATTGCCGGAAGGCAAAAAATCACTGAAGCGCTTGCATTTGTATAACTAAAACTTCCGCGAAATCCCGCATCAACGGTGCGTCGCCGCGTCGCTCGTGTAGCGCGTATATCGACAGTGCGTATACTCATATAAGACACTTTCGATAAAGCCGATTATTTGGCGTCCAATTGCGACGTTGCCAAACCGACTGTATTTGAACGGTTTGAAATATTTTATAAATGAAAACAACAAATCAGTTAGGGGCCGTTCAAGTATTACGTAAGCACATTTATTACAATTTTTAACTCCCCCATCCCCCTTGTCATCAAAAGTAAGCAAAGCTCTTACCCCCCCCCCCCCTCCCCATGCTTACGTAAACATTGTTATATGCATTTTTCTTTTATTGTACTCTGTTTTTTTTTATTGATTCATGAGCAGCAGTTATAATTCTGGAAATAAAAAAATCGATTTAGGATCTAACGCATATATGGACTTTAACGCATATTATATTCATTTAAAATACCGTCAAATCGTCAATAGAAACGAAACAATAGGTTGAAATTTAGTCAAGTGAATAGAGCGCGGTAATAAAAAAATATACCCGTAGTACCCGTAGAAGTATGGAAGTGTTTAAAAGAAGATGGATGTACGTGGGTGACATAATTCTTCAATAAGTTGTTGCATGAAGGAGGGATCCCACAAGAACGGTGCAATAGTTCGCTAGTGCCTATCTTTAAGAATAAAGGTGATGTACAGGACTGCAACAACTATCGAGGTATTAAGCTCATGTCACATAGTATGAAGGTATGGGAAAAAGTAATAGAGAAAAGACTGCGAGAGGAGAGTGAGATTACCCCGAATCAGTTAGAGTTTATGCCAGGGCGAGGAACAATGGACGGCACTTTTGCACTCCGGCAATCGTGCGAGAAGTACAGACGTGCACGCAAAGACGTGCACATGACCTGCCGGGGTCGCGTGATTGTTCGAAAGAGATACCGTGACCCTGGCACATGGGCAACTGATGGAACACGGGTGGGTTTTAGTCAGTAAAAGTCTGACACGCCCTCCCGCTCCGCCCAGAGCGGGAGAAGTCATTTGATGATTTCCCATCCTGGAAAAAAAAAAAGACGTGCACATGATGTTTATTGATCTGGGAAAAGCGTATGATAGGGTACCTCGGGATGTGATGTGATGGGCTCTGAAAAGAAAGGGTTGCCTGGGAAGTATTTAGAGTTAATTCGTGCTATGTACAGTCTACTCGTACCTACGTCCGGTCGGCTGCTGGCAATACCGACGAGTTCAATGTGGCTGTACCAGGGATCGGCTCTAAGTCCTTACCTCTTCCTGTTGATCATGGACGCTCTGACGTCGGACATACAGGAAGAGGCACCCTGGTGCATGCTGTTTGCCGATGACATTGTTCTTGTCGGTGAAGATGTGTCCGAGATCCAGACCAGATTGGAGAAGTGGCAACAGAAGCTGGAGAATGTTGGTTTGAAAATCAACAGAACCAAAACCGAATACATTTTCTGCGATTTCGGCGGTCTCTCCAGCTCTGGAACCATAGCGCTTGATGGTGTGCTTCTCTCGGTCTGCTCCGACTTTTGGTATCTCGGTTCACTCGTGCAAAGCGATGGCGACGTAGATCGGACGGTTAAGCACAGAATAAACACTGGATGGATGAAATGGCGGCAGGTCACAGGAACAATCTGCGACTCCCACATCCCCATTAAACTTAAGAGGATGATCTATAAAACCATGGTCAGACCTGCTGTCTTGTAAGGGTCAGAATGTTGGGCGTTACAAAGGATGAATGAAAGGCAATTGCATGCAGCTGAGATGAGAATGTTAAGAGGGATGTGTGGTGTTACACGAATGGATACAATAACAAATGAGGGCATAAGATGAAGTCTAAAAGTGACACCAATAATTGAAAATTTGTGTGGGAATCGATTGTCATGGTATGGTCACGTGATACGGAGAAATGAGAAAAATGTCGTGAGGAAAATATTGAGTATGAATGTCAATGGCTTTAATATAGAGGGAGACCAAAGAAACGCTGGATGAACTGTGTGAATTATGATATGGATAGAAAGGGAGGGACTACTGAGATGACGACTAGAAGTGTGGAAGAAATAGACATATTGCGCCAACCGCAAATAAATTGGAATAAGGGCGGGAGAATGATGAGTAGAGCGCGGCAGGTAATTTCCCTACTGGGTTCTAAGCCTAAACGTCTTCATTATTTGTGGGAATCTCCGAAAATGCGTTTCATTTTCACACAAAGACAATGTGTCGGTTACCATAAGTGTAAAAAAGTGAATAACTACTGCTTACGTAATCACCATCTATCACTCCCCCACCCCCCATGTCATCAAAAATAAGCAAATGAAAGACCCCCCCGCCCCCCTATAGTGTTTACGTAATACTTGAACGGCCCCTTATACACAGTTTGCCGAAGTTGCCACATACGTATCGCTGCTTATTTGACGCTCGGTTGCAAAATAAGTATTGTGCCCTCACTTGTGAAAATCAGGTGTTGGCCATCCGTAAATTATACAGCTATTTGAAGTCGATTATATGATTTTGATTATATTATACGTTCGGAATATGCTTAGCACACCTAATAACAATACAAAAATCTAATATCTAATATTTTCTTAAAATTAATTATGTTAGATCTGAAAGTCACAAAAGTAAATTGTCATTAATACGTTGAATAATACTAATTATTTTACGTAATTTTTAGGGATTGATTTTTAAAGACATAAATACAGAAAACTATTTCAATTGTTTTCACCTGTCATACCTATAGGGTAACCCATCTGTCTATAATAAAATAGTAATCTTAATTTTATGTGTGTTTATTTCATTATTTTTCCTTGCGACTGTAGAAAAATACACGGATGTCGAATATGGTGCGGCATGAATAGTATACTGTCAACTGACGTCCGTATATAGCTTCAAAGCTACGCGACACTTATACGGATGTCGGTTTGACGCATACTTTTCATACTGTACGATATTTGACGTCCGTATACATGAATCTGTGGCACTACGTTAGAAAAATAATCGGACGTAGAATATGGTGCGGCATGAATACTATATACTGTCAACTGACGTCCATATATAGCTTCAAAGCTACGCGACACTTATACGGATGTCGGTTTGACGCATACTTTTCATACTGTACGATATTTGACGTCCGTATACATGAATCTATGGCACTACGTTAGAAAAATAATCGGACGTCGAATATGGTGCGGCATGAATAGTATATACTGTCAACTGACGTCCGTATATAGCTTCAAAGCTACGCGACACTTACACGGATGTCGGTTTGACGCATACTTTTCATACTGTACGATATTTGACGTCCGTATACATGAATCTGTGGCACTACGTTAGAAAAATAATCGGACGTCGAATATGGTGCGGCATGAATAGTATATACTGTCAACTGACGTCCGTATATAGCTTCAAAGCTACGCGACACTTATACGGATGTCGGTTTGATGCATACTTTTCATACTGTACGACATGAATCTATGGCACAACGTTAGAAAAATAATTGGACGTTGAATATGGTGCGGCATGAATAGTATATACTGTCAACTGACGTCCGTATATAGCTTCAAAGTTACGCGACACTTATATGGATGTTGGTTTGATGCATACTTTTCATACTGTACGATATTTGACGTCTGTATATATGAATCTAATAGCACTTCTTCCTTTTCCTATAAATGCATAAGCTCCCATTATGAATGTATGACCCATCGCCGTCTCAGATAAATAAATCATAAATTATTTTATTTGCAACCAAGTACTTAAGCCTAGCATACAAGTACACTTTTTTCTTTTTTTTGGGTGGGAAATGAGCAAATAACTTTTCCCGCTCGGGGCGAAGCAGGAGGGCGTGTCAGACTCTTACTGACTAAAACCCACCCGTGTTTCTTTTGTTACCATGTTGCCGGGGGCCACGATCTCCCTTTCGGACTTCTTCGCAACCCTGGCAGGCATCAGCCCTAGTGAACCCGGTCAATTCCGCTGACATCTCTTTGAGGTGCACGTGGAACACATCGCACCGTCAACCCGGGTCTGGTCTGGCGAGCTACCCATTGCTCACCGACCGCAAGCCCGCGCCTACGATGGCCGGAAATCGGCCTGCGATTCCTGATGCCCAGGGCGTCTCCTCCTGCGGCGATTAGGGGCGTGAGGGCGCGAAATTTGCCTCTCTCTCACGCGTTCTGCCTCCTCCTTCGCGAGCATTACTGCCGCCCAAGTCGGGCAGACCTCTACCATATGCTCCACCCTGTCCTCCGGGTGATCCACACAATGGTGACACCCGGGCGTTTCCTCCCGCCTTATCCTGAACAGGAACCTCCCGAAACAACCGTGACCCTGCGTCAGGTGGAAGGTGAGGACGCCGCGCTGTGGCGCCTCTCTAGCCACTCCTCAAAGAGGGGACTTATCGCCGTAATTGTGGCGTGCCCAGCGCTGGGTTGCGACAATCGTACTCTCCATGACGCCATGAGATCCCACCGGAGCTCTGTCCGCTGTACTGTGATTTCTCGTGGCAGTGGAGTTAAGCCCCGGCGTAAGATATAAGGACACTGGAAGGGTTTCGCAACGATCAGATAACTTATAATCAGGTACACTAGTGGCTCTGTGAGTTGTAGACCTCGGGAGACTGTCTTTTTTGCATAACTCAGACGACTGTGAACTTGAGCGACCTTCTTCAAGGTACCTATACAGCAAAAGAAGTAGAGAATGTATTGGTACATATGAAGCGCGGAAAATCCCCGGGACACGACGGGCTCAGTGTGGAACACTTAAAGAACGCTGGTATCCATTTGCCCAGGGTACTGGCTTTGTTTTATAATTGTTGTGTGTCGCACGCTTATTTGCCAAAGGATGTGATGAAAACTATTGAAGTTCCTAATGTAAAAAATAAGACTCGTGATATATCAGATAAAGCGAACTGCAGACCAATCTCTCTCTCTTTTAAAGAATGATGTCAAGCTCCATGATGCTCAACATGGGTTCAGAGAGGGCTTATCTACGGAAACTGCAATTTTATGTATAAAAAGACTGTAAAATATTATACAGGAAATCAGACTCCTGTTTTAGCCTGTTTCTTGGATACCTATGTCAAAGGCATTTGACATGGTGTTTTGTGACAAGTTATGGTCTAAATTGTGTGTGCCCAGTGAATTGATGAGTGTTTTGAAAAACTGGTACACACATCAAATTTAATGTGTAAAATGGGCAAATGGACGGTCGGATGAGTACGTGATGGAATGTGGAGTTAGACAGGGTGGATTAAGCTGTTTAATTTATATATAAATGTGCTTATTCTCGAGCTCAGCAGTTTGCATGCTGGCTGCTACATAGATGGGCTAACATTTAATAACATTAACTACGCTAATGACATGGCGCTGCTGAGCCTGTCTATGGCAGGTCTCAGAAAATTTAATAAAGTTTGTGAGCGTTACGCTGAGGAGCATGGTTTTAGATATAACACGGACAAAAGTCAGTTGCTTATCGTTAAGGTGGCCAATAAAGGCGCAGAGAGATACCCTACTGTCACTTTAAATGGTGGTGTCATATGCGTATTGTAGCGGAGGATTTGAGGAACAATCTAGATCGGATCAATGAATACCGGGAGCGCAGAGCATTATCAGTGAGATGTACCTATTAGTTTTTTACTCGTGTAGCGTTTGGACTAGTTTCACTCAAAAAGCTGTTAATGCTCTTCGTGTCTAGTGCAACAATGCATTCAGGATGCTGTTGGGGCTGCCACACTTTTGTAGTACCACGAAGATACGCTCAGCAGTGGGCGATTACAGGCTGTGAATAATATTATATAATCAGAAAAATCTAGTTAATAGTACTCTTTGTCTCTAGTCAAATTAAACTTAGAAAAACCCGTAGTAAACTCATGCTAATATTAGGGTTCCTTCGTACGATGAGGAAGAACGATTGATTCCACAGCAGTAGTAACATCTTGTATAGGTATACAAAAATGAACGAATAACGCGATTAGATTAGTGCGAAGTATCTACCATAACTAAAAAGGTTTTATTTGTAACTATTTAGTTATGGTAGATACCCCGCACTAATCTAATCGCGTTATTCGTTCATTTGTCGCACAAATACTTAATGCAAATTTAAGACTTATATAGTTTTCACATGGACCCCACTGTCCGAGTATCCAAATTAAAATGTAACCATTCGGGAAACACCAGCTTTCAAATAAAAAAAGAATCATCAAAATTGGTTCACCCAGTCAAAAGTTATGATTATGAGGTAACAAACATAAAAATATACGGTCGAATTGATAACCTCCTCCTTTTTTGAAGTCGGTTAAAAACACGATTAATAATTTTCAATACTGTGTCTCTGTATTTAGGCTTTCATTCCTTAAGTCAGAATAGAGAACTTTTGTCTGACTATTAAAATCAAAACCCATAAGGTGGATGTGTGTTTTTATTTTTAACTCTTTAGTTATGGTAGATACTCTGCACTAATCTAATCGCGTTATTCGTTCATTTGTCATTCAAAAAATAATCATCAAAATCGGTTCACCCAGTCAAAAGTTATGAGGTAACAAAAATAAAAAAAAATATAAAAAATACAGTCGAATTGATAACCTCCTCCTTTTTTTTGAAGTCGGTTAAAAATGAGAATAGCCCAAATAAGTCAGCGGTCAACCGTGAAACTAAAAAAATATTTACTTAGAATAGACAATGCGTTTTGCGAGACTCCGTGAAAGAAAGAGATAAGTATAAATAAACGAATCATAATGCTGGCAACGTCGCACTTTGAAATCCCAACCGTCTGATTTGGACGTAAAAATATCCACGCAATAGATTAATAATATTGATATACGTAGGAGGTCAATAAAGCTTCACTATTGTGCGGGGTCCAAAAATGTTTGGACCTAACTATAAGAAGAATATTGCCGCAAATAAATGAGCAAGAAAATTAAGTATAGGATGGAGTAGGAAATCAAAAAACTAAGCAATATTCATCAACAGATGATAAAAAATGTTAGCAGAACTGGTGGACGTCGTAATGATGCGCAACATGCTTGACGCCAAATGAGTTCCTGGATGTAAATATATATATATATATGTATATACTTTATTTTTGTTACCTCATAACTTTTGACTGGGTGAACCGATTTTGATGATTATTTTTTGTATGACAAATGAACAAATAACGCGATTAGATTAGTGCAGAGTATCTACCATAACTAAAGAGTTAAAAATAAAAACACACATCCACCTTATGGGTTTTGATTTTAATAGTCAGACAAAAGTTCTCTATTCTGACTTAAGGAATGAAAGCCTAAATACAGAGACACAGTATTGAAAATTATTAATCGTGTTTTTAACCGACTTCAAAAAAGGAGGAGGTTATCAATTCGACCGTATATTTTTATGTTTGTTACCTCATAATCATAACTTTTGACTGGGTGAACCAATTTTGATGATTCTTTTTTTATTTGAAAGCTGGTGTTTCCCGAATGGTTACATTTTAATTTGGATACTCGGACAGTGGGGTCCATGTGAAAACTATATAAGTCTTAAATTTGCATTAAGTATTTGTGCGACAAATGAACGAATAACGCGATTAGATTAGTGCGGGGTATCTACCATAACTAAATAGTTACAAATAAAAACTTTTTAGTTATGGTTGATACTTCGCACTAATCTCATCGCGTTATTCGTTCATTTTTGTATACCTATACAAGATGTTACTACTGCTGTGGAATCAATTGTTCTTCCTCATCGTACGATGGAACCCTAATATTAGCATGAGTTTACTACGGGTTTTTCTAAGTTTAATTTGACTAGATTCAAAGAGTACTATTAACTAGATTTTTCTGATAATATAATATTATTCACAGCCTGTAATCGCCCACTGCTGAGCGTATCTTCGTGGTACTACAAAAGCGTGGCAGCCCCAACAGCATCCTGAATGCATTGTTGCACTAGACACGAAGAGCATTAACAGCTTTTTGAGTGAAACTAGTCCAAACGCTACACGAGTAAAAAACTATTAGGCACATCTCACTGATAATGCTCTTCGCTCCCGGTATTCATTGATCCGATCTAGATTGTTCCTCAAATCCTCCGCTACAATACGCATATGACACCACCATTTAAAGTGACAGTAGGGTATCTCTCTGCGCCTTTATTGGCCACCTTTACGATAAGCAACTGACTTTTGTCCGTGTTATATCTAAAACCATGCTCCTCAGCGTAACGCTCACAAACTTTATTAAATTTTCTGAGACCTGCCATAGACAGGCTCAGCAGCGCCATGTCATTAGCGTAGTTAATGTTATTAAATGTTAGCCCATCTATGTAGCAGCCAGCATGCAAACTGCTGAGCTCGAGAATAAGCACATTTATATATAAATTAAACAGCTTAATCCACCCTGTCTAACTCCACATTCCATCACGTACTCATCCGACCGTCCATTTGCCCATTTTACACATTAAATTTGATGTGTGTACCAGTTTTTCAAAACACTCATCAATTCACTGGGCACACACAATTTAGACCATAACTTGTCACAAAACACCATGTCAAATGCCTTTGACATAGGTATCCAAGAAACAGGCTAAAACAGGAGTCTGATTTCCTGTATAATATTTTACAGTCTTTTTATACATAAAATTGCAGTTTCCGTAGATAAGCCCTCTCTGAACCCATGTTGAGCATCATGGAGCTTGACATCATTCTTTAAAAGAGAGAGAGATTGGTCTGCAGTTCGCTTTATCTGATATATCACGAGTCTTATTTTTTACATTAGGAACTTCAATAGTTTTCATCATATCCTTTGGCAGATAAGCGTGCGACACACAACAATTATAAAACAAAGCCAGTACCCTGGGCAAATGGATACCAGCGTTCTTTAAGTGTTCCACACTGAGCCCGTCGTGTCCCGGGGATTTTCCGCGCTTCATATGTACCAATACATTCTCTACTTCTTTTGCTGTATAGGTACCTTGAAGAAGGTCGCTCAAGTTCACAGTCGTCTGAGTTATGCAAAAAAGACAGTCTCGCGAGGTCTACAACTCACAGAGCCACTAGTGTACCTGATTATAAGTTATCTGATCGTTGCGAAACCCTTCCAGGGTCCTTATATCTTACGCCGGGGCTTAACTCCACTGCCACGAGAAATCACGGTACAGCGGACAGAGCTCCGGTGGGATCTCATGGCGTCATGGAGAGTACGATTGTCGCAACCCAGCGCTGGGCACGCCACAATTACGGCGATAAGTCCCCTCTTTGAGGAGTGGCTAGAGAGGCGCCACAGCGCGGCGTCCTCACCTTCCACCTGACGCAGGGTCACGGTTGTTTCGGGAGGTTCCTGTTCAGGATAAGGCGGGAGGAAACGCCCGGGTGTCACCATTGTGTGGATCACCCGGAGGACAGGGTGGAGCATATGGTAGAGGTCTGCCCGACTTGGGCGGCAGTAATGCTCGCGAAGGAGGAGGCAGAACGCGTGAGAGAGAGGCAAATTTCGCGCCCTCACGCCCCTAATCGCCGCAGGAGGAGACGCCCTGGGCATCAGGAATCGCAGGCCGATTTCCGGCCATCGTAGGCGCGGGCTTGCGGTCGGTGAGCAATGGGTAGCTCGCCAGACCAGACCCGGGTTGACGGTGCGTTGTGTTCCACGTGCACCTCAAAGAGATGTCAGCGGAATTGACCGGGTTCACTAGGGCTGATGCCTGCCAGGGTTGCGAAGAAGTCCGAAAGGGAGATCGTGGCCCCCGGCAACATGGTAACAAAAGGAACACGGGTGGGTTTTAGTCAGTAAGAGTCTGACACGCCCTCCTGCTTCACCCCGAGCGGGAAAAGTTATTTGATAATTTCCCACCCAAAAAAAAGAAAAAAGTGTCCTTGTATGCTAGGTTGCAAATAAAATGATTTATGATTTATTTATCTGAGACGACGATGGGTCATACATTCATAATGGGAGCTTATGCATTTATAGGAAAAGGAAGAAGTGCTATTAGATTCATATATAGGTACAGACGTCAAATATCGTACAGTATGAAAAGTATGCATCAAACCGACATCCGTATAAGTGTCGCGTAACTTTGAAGCTATATACGGACGTCAGTTGACAGTATATACTATTCATGCCGCACCATATTCAACGTCCAATTATTTTTCTAACGTTGTGCCATAGATTCATGTATACGGACGTCAAATATCGTATAGTATGAAAAGTATGCATCAAACCGACATCCGTATAAGTGTCGCGTAGCTTTGAAGCTATATACGGACGTCAGTTGACAGTATATAATATTCATGCCACACCATATTCGACGTCCGATTATTTTTCTAACGTACTGCCACAGATTCATGTATACGGACGTCAAATATCGTACAGTATGAAAAGTATGCGTCAAACCGACATCCGTATAAGTGTCGCGTAGCTTTGAAGCTATATACGGACGTCAGTTGACAGTATATAATATTCATGCCGCACCATATTCGACGTCCGATTATTTTTCTAACGTAGTGCCACAGATTCATGTATACGGACGTCAAATATCGTACAGTATGAAAAGTATGCGTTAAACCGACATCCGTATAAGTGTCGCGTAGCTTTGAAGCTATATACGGACGTCAGTTGACAGTATATACTATTCATGCCGCACCATATTCGACGTCCGATTATTTTTCTAACGTAGTGCCATAGATTCATGTATCCGGACGACAAATATCGTACAGTATGAAAAGTATGCGTCAAACCGACATCCGTATAAGTGTCGCGTAGCTTTGAAGCTATATATGGACGTCAGTTGACAGTAGATAGTATTCATGCCGCACCGTATTCTACGTCCGATTATTTTTCTAACGTAGTGCCATAGATTCATGTATACGGACGTCAAATATCGTACAGTATGAAAAGTATGCGTCAAACTGACATCCGTATATGTTTCGCGCAGCTTTGAAGCCATAAACGAACTTCAGTTGACGGTACATACTATTCATGCCGCACCATATTCGACATCCGTGTATTTTTCTACAGTTGCAAGGAAAAATAATGAAATAAACACACATAAATTTAAGATTATTATTTTATTATAGACAGATGGGTTACTCTATAGGTATGACAGGTGAAAACAATTGAAATAGTTTTCTGTATTTATAAAACTTTAAAAATCAATCCCTAAAAATTACGTAAAATAATTAGTATTATTCAACGTATTAATGACAATTTACTTTTGTGACTTTCAGATCTAACATAATTAATTTTAAGAAAATATTAGATATTAGATTGTTGTATTGTTATTAGGTGTGCTAAGCATATTCCGAACGTATAATATAATCAAAATCATATAATCGACTTCAAATAGCTGTATAATTTACGGATGGCCAACACCTGATTTTCACAAGTGAGGGCACAATACTTATTTTGCAACCGAGCGTCAAATAAGCAGCGATACGTATGTGGCAACTTCGGCAAACTGTGTATAACTGATTTGTTGTTTTCATTTATAAAATATTTCGAACCGTTCAAATACAGTCGGTTTGGCAACGTCGCAATTGGACGCCAAATAATCGGCTTTATCGAAAGTGTCTTAAATGAGTATACGCACTGTCGATATACGCGCTACACGAGCGACGCACCGTTGATGCGGGATTTCGCGGAAGTTTTAGTTATACAAATGCAAGCGCTTCAGTGATTTTTTGCCTTCCGGCAATTTTTGTTGTACAGGTCGCTAGAGCCAAAAGGACCAAAGTAACACTGACTAAAAAAGTGGCGTCCGGTATGCGGACGTCTAAAGCCGGTGGACGCCAGATTAAATGCATTTCGGGCTATGTGGGACGCCATATCATTAGCAGGATAAATATATATATATATATATATATATATATATATATATATATATATATATATATATATATATATATATATATATATATGTATATATTTTGTTGACTTATAGGTTGGCAAAAAAGAGTCTGTCGTGGTAACCATTAAATTGGAACTAAAATATTTTTTTGGTGGCAGCACTGCTTTGTTTATCATCAACAAGTAGCTAATCTGTCATTGTGTTATGTTCCCAGTTGTATTTTACTTATTTCTAATTAACTATCAATTATTAATGCTTTTGAACATATAAAAAATGAATAAAACAATAAGGAGTAGTGGTGTGAGCTGTGATATACTAAGTTTTCGTAAGAAATTTGGCGGAATCTGAAGCGGAACCAATTTTGTCTCCGATTGACAATGTTTACGAAAGAACTTAACTTAAACACGACAGGTATTTATTTAAGAAATTTATCTTTTATTCAATGCCAGTCATTGTTTTTCCTTTCTAACACTAAATTTTATCGGTATTATAAGTTTCAAGCCATTTTATTGTTTTATTTACTAATAGATTATTGAGGTTATGCTTTCTACTTTGACAAATCGCGTGTACGTTAATTCTTGATTTTTGATACTTGAAATTGAAAAATGTACCTACATGGAATTAATATGATTGTCTTTATATTTTTTTCAAGGTAAATCTCACAGTATAATTAGAGAAATTGTTAATGAAGGAGAAAACAATTAAGGATTTTTTCTACACATGGAGGAACACCAAAACAGTTGGCAGAAGAAAGAATTAGACGATTTTGATCTGTGTGCAATTAGACAAAAAGTTCAACACTATAACGAAACAGTCAAGTATTTTTTTTTTTTTTTGTTAATGCTATTATCGCATAGGTACCACAGTAAAAAAGTATAATTTATATTTATTATTTTTCAGGTGCCTATTCTACGTAATATATTACCTATAGTTTGAGGAGACGGGTTGTAATGGGAGCCGTAAACGTGTAAGAAAGATTTTTACACTATTTTCATAAATAAGAAATGTAAAACTGACACATCAGTGTTAATGGAAAAAATCTATCATAGCACCGGAAAGGAATACAAGAATGATGTTACGTCACGTTTTTCTTTTTAAATAAAATCTAAACTTTAGCGTGTTATTTCATTTTCATTGTCATGTGAATAGTGATAATGTTATGTACCCCGCATAGACATACCTGACGCCTTCATTAGTCAACTGTTCAAGTTTATTCGATATTGCCCGTACCTTTCGAATGCGACATGCTATAGGTACTCTCTGACTTCCGATTAGTTTCCGACAGTAAGCAGCTGTAAGTCACCTTCTTGTCGACTATAAACTGTCAGCATTAACAGGATTCGTTCAGTATCATTCATGTCAAATTTCATACAGGCATACCAACCATCGAATGGTTGTGAATACCCTAAGGTTGAACTTTTAATCAAATTCACTAACTCAGACAGTTCAATGCAAAATAATGATACCATTCTAAAACTAATAGTGTCGGGGTAGTGAACGATTTCGCATAAAGAATGAATGATAAAAATGTTTTAAATTAAATAAAACTTTAAAAAATCATTTTTAGGTGTGGATTATAAGAATAATTAATAATTTTTAATAAAAGTTATTTCCTTTTTTATTTTCTTCTGATAGAAACAAAACTAAATATAAAAATCATTTCATTTTGCTTATTTTTTTACTAAAGTCATTTTATTTCCTCTGACAGCCATAGACTACATATATATCGATATAGTACACATCTTGTTTTAAGACAAGTTATTAAATTTAAATTACAAAGTTTGCATGTAAGTACAGACGCCACCAGGTCAAGCTACCCGAAACTGTCAATTTTTCCCAATGAACCTTGAACCTAATGCTCTAGAAATAAAGTCGAAAATCTATCAAAGAAATCTGACAGATTGTAGTAGCTTGATGTGTTGGCGTCTGTACATTATTTCAAGTTCATTCAATTTCATTCATTCTTGCACCACCTCACTATCTTTATTTTGTCAAAACCTGGTATCCCTCTAATTGTCAAGTTAGTGAATAGGATTAAAAGTCGAACCTTACATGGTGGCCGCAAATGCGATTGCTGAACATTATGTCTTGTGTATCGGGTTCAATCGGCAATCCCTGAGTGTAATTTAATTAATTTTTAAACTGAATAAGTTTGCATTATGTTATCATGATGGAACTCTTAGATAAAAAGTTATTCCAGCGAAATAATGCGCAATCTACTAAATACAATGAAAGTAAAAGACTGTGTGCCTATCAAGTCTTGAAATCTTGACTGATGAGAATTGCCGGGATCTCGTGTTTGTGGATTAAAACAACAAGTATCTTATCACTTTTAGTCCTAGTATACAGGGTGGCCACACCTGCTAAGCAGGCGCCCTCATTTTTTCCAGTCTCTTTTTTGCCAAGCTGTGTATTACTTGATTTTTGCCTGTATGCTGATTTTGAATATTTTTTATCGATTTGTGAATTTGACTTTTATAAAATATGTCTTAAAAAGTTTCACCCTAAAACATTAAGATATGACTACCGAACATTCCATTAATGGCGATTCAGTCTCACTTTATTATGAAAATTTATGGTCACTCTACTCTAATACAAATTCATACTACTATATTTTAGTAAATATCTCCTAAAATATAAAGCCTGTAGTTATATTCGCCACATTTATCCAAACTTGGCTACGATACCTGTCAATTAGTACCTATTTTGATTGTTTGTAAAACAAAACGTTTTGTTGTGTATCTACCTAACTACCGACAGTCGACTTTGTCTCCTATGACCAACAAACCGCGCGCCGCCCGCGCCGTCCCAAAATATAATTATTAATTATGTATTGATAAACGCGATGCGCTGAGATGCAATTTGTTGAATTCTCAATGCTATGACTAACTACAAGAGTTAAAAATCCAGTGCGCAAAAAAATCCCGCTGCGATTTTATAACGCATGTGTGAATGTTGACAATCTAACAGAGTGCAACTTAGTGCGTCGAAATATACAGTATTAGACTTTCAACTCTCGGAGCCCAGCAGAGCGTTGAAATTCCAGTGCACGATAAAATCTCGCTGCAATATTTTTACGTCCGTGCGAACATGGTCCAGAGATTGCTTCCTAGTTTTACTATTTCACGAACGAAAGTTATCTTTTCTAATGGGTGTCATCAAACAATTTTTTTTTTCACTTTTTACCATTTTTGAAGGCTTCGGCCCTGGTCTAATATTACATAATTCATCATTTAGAGCTTAACCAGTCTATTACCGTAATTACAGACACAATAAAAAAACGATTGTGCCTATACCAAATGTGGTATCTCAGGGACTTAGAGGTTAAAGGCATCAATCTGTTATTTTAGGTACTGTTTAAACATACAAGTTCTATCTAATAGGAAATTATATTTTCATATATATAAAGTGTATATTATCAATCTTTTCACTTAACTATTCTATACCCTTAGACGCAGTTAAAACTGAAACCGCCCTTGTTCTTTATTTGAGATTTAAACAAAAAATAAATACACAGCTGGTAGTCTAACTAGTGTTGATGTTTTTTTTTGTTCTGAGTTATTTTACTGTAAATACAATATATGTTGTAAATTTTGGATTGACTACAGCTTTTTATCTGTCAAACAAATTAGTGTGTTTCGTGACGACTAGATACTCCAAATAAATCTTCTATACAAGATGCAGTTTTGAGCCTGCAAAACATTTCAAGATGATGTTATGAGACTCGTAAATAATCATATAACAATACGGTACCAAGTCAATAATCAATAATACTTTTATATTAGATTTTTCAATAATATTGTTTTTCAGAATATGTCGGTTGCGTTTGTTTGTGTCTGTGAAAGCGCAGTTTAAGGACGCGTACAGACAGGCCGCGTTTTAAAAAAGGGAGTTCACACTTACCGAGTTTCGTAAATAATAATATAATAATAAAATGAAAAAAAAAAAGTACCTGCCCATTTTATTGTTGATTCGGGTCGAGAATCACTAACATAATTACCTCCTAAAATGTTTTGCAAATCCAAAACTGCACCTTGCAGAATTGCATTTAAAGAAAAAAAAAATGGTAGCTATAGTCTATCCTTATAAGTTAACGCGAGTAAATTGTAATGCCTCATTTGCACAAAGATAATTCCTCGAATGCGAGCACCATATTATTGCTAGGCAACAACATTTCGGTAATCCTAATCAAGTTTGTACGTTAAGAGGGCTATCACAATTTTTCTTGAATTTGAGCGTTTTATTCGAGTTTTGATGTGTGATTATGCTTTAGATATAGCCTAAAAAAAAACAAAAATATGACTAAGAAAGTTTGATAATTAATCTTGGGAGTGTTCTAAATAAATATTTAAATCTGTTCACGTACGTTAGTAAAATCCTTGTCTCTGCAAAGGATGTTTCATAAAATGTTGCTTTTGGGAGTCTTTTGATGCTTTGGTTCACCGAAGTTATAATAATTTAATCATTTATAAAAATTTCCATGATACAACTGTATCTTCTACTTTGGAATGTTCAATTCAATTTATTACGATTCATACAGTAACAAACCAAAAATAATTCTGTAAAACCGAGAGTTACTGACAGTTTTCTGTACGAAACTATAATTTTGACGTGACAACGTCTTATAAATTGGTTTGCCGGGTGACACTTCAAGAAACTGCGTTACGCTCCGCTCACGTTATGCGCTCACAATGAGAGCGAGTGAGAGGCACGCGTCCCTTCCACTCGGGCATGGTTAGCCCGCCTAAGAGCGAGAGAGACAGACATAAAAAGTGAAAGGCACGCGTCCCTTAAATGCAATTAATGTTTTAAATATAATTCTTTGTATAAATAAATGTTTTAAATTGTTACTATTATTTCATCCTTCTTTCTACTATACGAATGAATATTCACATTAAAATTATTTTACCACTCAAAGTCGTTGTCACGTAAAACTTTCGCCCGTATACCGACTTTACAGGCAACCAATTTTTATCTATGAAAGTATAATCCAAATTCAAATAAAAAATATTTTATAATGAAGGTGGTATTGTTACATTGCATGAAAAAAAATATTGGACTATTTAAAAGAAAAATAACATTTCAAAATAATTGTTGTATGCAATGCAAAAATCAATATAAATCTTGTGACGCGCGGTATTCAACTTTACTTTTCCTCACCCCGCGTGCCCAACAGATGGCCCAGGAACTAGTTGCCGCGGTAACTTGTTCCGCATTCAATCGATCTATGCTGCGTATCCCGAGATCACGCAAGCAATCCACGTCGTGAACTCCCAACGCCCCCATTATGGATAGTCGTGGAATAGTATCTAAACTAAAACCCCGTTCCCTAAAGTTAGGCTTCTTCAATGCCAATGGCATTCAAGGCCAACGTGATGAGATCGCCACGTTCCTCCGCGACCATCACGTAGACATTCTACTCATACAAGAGTCGTTCCTAAAGCCTCACCAACGAGACCCGAAAATTGCAAACTATCGTTTAGTTCGCAACGACAGGTCACGTTGTCACAGAGGCGGCACCCTCATATACTATAGGAAGTCCCTGTACTGCATACCTATGGATCCCCCCCAACTCTCCCGATTAGAAGTTTCGGCCTGTCGGTTAGCACTGACAGGTCACCAGCTGATCACTATTGTGTCGGTTTACTTTCCTCCCCAACATGAGTCAGAGGACCCCCAACTCCTCGCTAATGACCTTTCCGAACTCTTCGGCATGAGTGACTCCGTTATCATAGCGGGCGATCTCAACGCCAAACATCCCGCCTGGAATAGCACCAGGACCTCGACTAGAGGTAGGCAACTCTTCAACCTGTGTTCTACCATGAACTTTGATGTCATCGCCCCGATGACTCCCACTCACTTCCCCTTCGATACCGATCAGTTACCCGACATTCTTGATATAGCACTCCTTAAGAATATCAACTTAAGGTTGGATTCTATAGAGGCTATTCACGAACTCGACTCTGATCATCGACCAGTAGTCATGAACCTGGCCCCTCGATTAGGTATTCGCGACCCCTCTCAACCCCCCGCCACTAAAGTGATCACTGACTGGAAGAAAGTAAGCGAACGCTTACAATCTAACACGTCACATCACTTAGACTCTATCCCAGATCAGTTTGACTCTGTCGCCGACACAACGGCCGCGATCGACTCTCTCACAGAGCACGTACAATCGATCGTGAACGAAAGTTCACAGGAGGTTCCAGATACGGACGACCGTAAATGGAAACTCCCCGACGATGTACGTGATCTGCTGACAGAGAAGAACGCGGCCGTTCGTGCCTACAGCAACTTTCCCTGTGATGCTAACAAAGCTCACATGCGTTACTTACAGCGTGCTGTAAGGACACGTGTGACTGAGCTGCGTGACGCTAACTGGGACAAGATGGTGAGCGAACTAGAGCCGACTCATCTCGCATTCTGGGAACTTCAGAGGAAACTGAAATCCTCTGAGTTTTCCACTATGCCCCCCCTGACCCGCCCCGATGCGACCATTGCATTCGAGGATGTCGACAGGGCTGAATGCCTAGCCAATAGCCTCGAAGCCCAATGCACACCCAGTTCGTAGCCAGTAGACCAAGCGTTTGTCGATAAGGTAAACGCGGAAGTCGAACGCAAAGCCTCACTCCCACCCGTTGAAGACCCTGATGATCCCCTGCCCCCTGTCACACCTGACGAGGTGCACGAGATCATCAAGGGTCTGAAATCTCGTAAAGCCCCCGGATCAGACGGCATCACCAACAGAGTGATCAAGCTGTTCCCCGCTCACCTGATTATGCTCATGTGCACCATCTTCAATGGTGCCCTGAGTAATAATATTTTCCCCCAAGCGTGGAAGGAAGCCACCATCATTGGTATCCCTAAGCCCGGTAAGCCCAAAACCGTGCCCACGAGCTATCGTTTTGTTTCGTCCCATTAGTTTGCTCAAAGTCCTCGGCAAAATCTATGAGAGACTTATTTAAAAGCGACTCAGAGATTATGCCGAGACCAAGGGCCTCATCCCCAACGAGCAGTTTGGTTTTCGAACCCAACACTCGTGTGTCCATCAGGTACACCGTATCGTCGAACATATCAATGCTGGTTTTCAGCGTGGTATGTTCACGGGCGCTGTATACTTCGATATAGCGAAAGCGTTCGACAAAGTCTGGCACAACGGCTTATTATATAAGCTGTACCAACTCGGAGTGCCAGACCGTCTCGTGCTCATCTTACGAGACTTTCTTGCGAACCGTACCTTTCGCTATCGTATCGAAGGGGCACTTTCCTCCCCTCACCCGATCCGTGCAGGAGTCCCTCAAGGCTCTGTACTAGCCCCCCTCATTTTCACGCTGTTCACTAGCGACATCTCCAGAAGCAAGAAGGCAAGGTTAGCTCTGTTCGCAGACGACACTGCCATCTTCTTCTCGGGATTTAGTGACACAGCGCTGGTTCGCTACCTCCAAACCGCAGTCGACGAGCTCGGCGAATGGTTCAGGAAGTGGCGAATCGAGGTCAATCCCGATAAAAGTCAGGCGGTCTTTTACACCCGACCGCGACGTAATCACCCCCCTCCCCTACCCATCTCAATGTTCGGCAAGCAGATCCCTTGGGCGAAGCAAGCCAAATATCTAGGTGTCATCCTCGACGAACACCTCACCTTTTCTGAGCACATAAAGCAGGCTCGCTCGCGGGCCGCTTTCGCTCTCGGTAGGCTCCATTGCGTCCTGAACAAGCGGAGTAAAATGTCTCTTCTGTGTAAGAAGCGGCTTTACACCGCTTGTATCAGGCCGATTATGACGTACGCAAGCCCAGTCTGGGCACATGCTAAACCCCGATTGATCCATAGGATGCAGACTCTCCAGAACCGTTTTCTCCGTCAAGCCACAGGCTCGCCTTGGTTTGTTCGGAATATCAATGTTCATTTAGATATGAAACTCCCGACTATCCATCAATTCATGAAACGCGCTTCGAAGCGTTTCTTCGATAGAGCCGTAGCCCACCGCAACCCTCTGGTTGTGGTGGCAGCTACTTACACCCCCTCCCGTATCAGTAAAGTCCGCCGCTCTCGGCACGTTCTTACCGATCCTGATGATCCCACTACTCTCCTCCAGGAGAGTCGAAAAGAGACCAGTACAGCTAGACCAGCACACAAACACAAACCGTACCGACCTCGCCGCCGAGGTCCGTCGTCGCGACCCCGACTTAACAGTCCCTCCCGACCCTTGCAAGAGCCAGCCCGCGATGCTGCGCCGTTAGCTTTAAATTAGTCCCTAAATAATTTAACCCAGATCCAGCCAGTCCCTTGCTGTCCCCCTACCAGTGATTGCCTAAGCCGAGGTTCGTACCCCCCTCGGGGTAACCCTTAGAGCTTTCGCTTTAGTTTTTAAGTATAATAAGCCCCGGCTGGAGGCCTAAAAAGGTAACTTTTTAGAACTCGCCACAATCCGTTTAAGTAGTAAGAATCTTTTCAGATTAACTACGAGAAGTCCTACAAAAAAAAAAAAAGGTATTCAACTTTAGTCAGCGCCAAGTGCTTATCGAGGAAGGACGTATCGCTCGCTGTTGCAAAGTTGCGCGCCGCGTAAATTCACCAGTTCGTGAAGAATATAGTGCAACTAACACTTCTTGATACGAGTTTTTATTTTATTTATAAGTTATGAATTTATGATGATCTGAACGAAAAGTAAATATATAAGAATTAGCCTATGATATTGTAATGCAAAAATGTTACAGATAGCGTTCTCCTTTTTTTGATGATGGTTATAAAGAAATATATACGTAAATGTTATTATTGTTAGTTTTCTTTTTGAATTGTTGATTTAATGTAATCTCCAATTTAAATTCTATTAATTATTTTCAGACATAATTCATAATAATGGGAAAAAGAGACAAAAATAAAACATTTGGTGCTGTCAAAATTAAAATAAGAATTTTGTCGAACACATATTTGAAATATTTACTTAAACTCAGTAATAATGTAGTTAACAAATATTAACATGACAAAATACGTTATAAATCATTTTACCCGGGTATGAGTTGTGTAAATGACAGCCGATAAATGTTAACTGAATATTGACTATTACAAATTGTCATTATATTATAATACTATTGTCATTAGTTTCTTAATTCTACCTCCTCATATTAAACATAATATTGTACTTCTCTCTGACGAGCAATTATGTGTTTATTTGTTTTGCTATTCAGTTTTACAAGGCGTTTTTATTTCGGAATTGTATTAATCGGTATTTTAATAACCGGAATTCGTATTTTTGATGTTTCGAACCATAATTAAGTCGGACTTTTTAAAATAAATAGGTATCCCGAACGATACACATTAATGTAAAGTTTGCATCACTATAAAGTATTTAAAGAGAAGAAATCTTTAAATGTGCATAATTTATATAACTACCTACTCTTTAAAAAAATAGTATGAACCGTAGTGGTTCATACTATTTTCTCCGATCGATACCGTATTATTACATCATTCAAACTAGAAACAACACCACATTGCATTAATTAATTTCTATAAATAAGTACTAAAATATCTACCTACTTGCTGCAAAAATTGCCTTTAACACTCTCACCGCCACGTGGTATGCCAGCCGCCCACACAAATTGTAGTGCAGCAAGCTGTTGTTGATTTTAGAATTCGTTTCGGCAGGCCATGTGGGCGGCCGGCGCCCCACAAATTTCGCGCTAAAACTTTTCCATTTTTGTCCGATACAGTTGTTCTTGACTCCATATCGGGTAAGCCAAAGCCAAAAAATATATATGAATTCGTCGGGTCACAGCGGACCACACGGCCTGCTGATAAAGTTTACAGCGTGTCCTGCCGGCATGCCACTTGGCGTGCCGCTAAAGTTTTCTTAAATTAAGCGTGGCGAGTTGCGAAACAAATGGGTTGGGCGGCGCGCTCTTTGGAAAACTGTATTTATGCGTGGCGATGAGAGTGTTAAGGAAAACTTCGTAAACAAAGCAGGTATAATGTATCTATAGAGGCTGCAAACATGTAATTGATGCTTCTGGAACTGTGGGCGTCTTTAAGCTGCGATACCTGCTAACCACCAAGCAGGCTGCAAGCTATTTTATCACCTAGTATTACCACTTAGTGACACAAAGTAACATTTATAAAAAAATCAAATAAATTTGTATGACCCTACTGTAACTCAATAGAACCGTTCTAGGTCATAACACTCATCGGTACAAATAATATTTCACAAACTACTCAAAAAAAAAAAACGAAAAATAATAACGATAATTTATTTCGAAAAAAGTGGCAATGGCCCATGTTTGTTTGTTCCGCCTAACAGTCTGCATGTGTGTGTCGCGTACTTCACTAGACGCACACGAGCGCGACTGCTGCCGCCCGTCGTCTGATTTACCTAAACCAGCACCCTAATTGGACGTAGTTATGCAGAAACGTTCCAACCCACAAGTCACCCGAAATTGAGTTATTGTGATCAAACTACCTTTTATGACATTTAGGGTCAGATTAGTAAAAAGGTTTCAAGTTTTAAGCCTTATATCAGAAAATAATTTTTTCACTTACGTTCCAACCCACAACCTTTATCAAATAATAACTTGTGTAAATTAACTAGAACGTACTATGAGGACCGGAACATGTAATGTTTTACGAAACAATATTTTTATTTTTGTTAAAACGCCACAACAATCTTGTAGCGTTTTAGCAAAACCATTTTATTTTGTAACAAATGTTCCATTTATATTTGGAACGTTTTTGCAAAAATTACAATAGCGCGGCATAAACGATCCAAAATGTGTGGTATGTACAGACGCCAACACATCAAGCTACTACAATCTGTCAGATTTCTTTGATAGATTTTCGACTTTATTTCGTGGCGTGGCGTCTGGTGGCGTCTGTACAGACGCCACCAGGTCAAGCTACCCGAAACTGTCAATTTTTCCCGATGAACCTTGAACCTAATGCTCTAGAAATAAAGTCGAAAATCTATCAAAGAAATCTGACAGATTGTAGTAGCTTGATGTGTTGGCGTCTGTACGTTATGTTTCATAAATAACATCATTTGAAAACTTAAAAGGTTTAATGAATTTTACGTTTCAACTTAAAGGGTTCATTTTTAACATACTTTGATCAGCTTCATACTTAACTGTTTGCATACAAAACCACTAAAAATAAATATTTATAACACGTTATGAAAAAGTTTATTTTCTTCGTAGTTAATTACCAATAAAATATTACTTGAAACTTTTAATATCATAGACAAAAGAAAAGAATACTAATGACATTAATCCGAAGTTATGCACAACCGGGAACGCATCTTTCAATAACTTTTTACTTGTGCAAGCGAGTTGGAGTATTTTCTTTTTGACATTGATCTTATTTGAATTCGCAACGATCATTATTGAAACAAACGTCGTGGAAGAGGTATAGGTTGGCAAAAAAGAGTCTGTCGTGGTAACCATTGGAACTAAAATATTTTTTTGGTGGCAGCACTGCTTTGTTTACCATCAACAAGTAGCTAATCTGTCATTGTGTTATGTTCCCAGTTGTATTTTACTTATTTCTAATTAACTATCAATTATTAATGCTTTTGAACATATAAAAAATGAATAAAACAATAAGGAGTAGTGGTGTGAGCTGTGATATACTAAGTTTTCGTAAGAAATTTGGCGAAATCTGAAGCGGAACAAATTTTGTCTCCGATTGACAATGTTTACGAAAGAACTGCCGACACGACAGGTATATATCCAAGAAATTTATCTTTTATTCAATGGCAGTCATTGTTTTTCCTTTCTAATACTAAGTTTCATCGGTATTATAAGTTTCAAGCCATTTTATTGTTTTATTTACTAATAGATTATTGAGGTTATGTTTTCTAGTTTGACAAATCGCGTGTACGTTAATTCTTGATGTTTGATACTTGAAATTGAAAAATGTACCTACATGGAATTAATATGATTGTCTTTATATTTTTTTCAAGGTAAATCTCACAGTACAATTAGAAAAATTGTTAATGAAGGAGAAAACAATTAAGGATTTTTTCTACACCTGGAGGAACACCAAAACAGTTGGCAGAAGAAAGAATTAGACGATTTTGATCTGTGTGCAATTAGATAAAAAGTTCAACACTATAACGAAACAGCCAAGTATTTTATTTTTTTTTGTTAATACTATTATCGCATACCACAGTAAAAAAGTATAATTTATATTTATTATTTTTCAGGTGCCTATTCTACGTAATACCTATACCTATAGTTTGAGGAGACGGGTTGTAATGGGAGCCGTAAACGTGTAAGAAAGATTTTTACACTATTTTCATAAATGAGAAATGTAAAACTGACACATCAGTGTTAATGGAAAAAATCTATCATAGCACCGAAAAGGAATACAAGAATGATGTTACGTCACGTTTTTCTTTTTAAATAAATTCTAAACTTTAGCGTGTTATTTCATTTTCATTGTCATGTGAATAGTGATAATGTTATGTACCCCGCATATACATACCTGACGCCTTCATTAGTCAACTGTTCAAGTTTATTCGATATTGCCCGTACCTTTCGAATGCGGCATGCTATAGGTACTCTCTGACTTCCGATTAGTTTCCGACAGTAAGCAGCTGTAAGTCACCTTCTTGTCGACTATAAACTGTCAGCATTAACAGGATTCGTTCAGTATCATTCATGTCAAATTTGATACAGGCATACCAACCATCGAATGGTTGTGAATACCCTAGATGGTGGCCGCAAATGCGATTGTTGAACATTATGTCTTGTGTATCGGGTTCAATCAAAGTGTAATTTAATTAATTTTTAAACTGAATAAGTTTGCATTATGTTATTATGATGGCACTCTTAGATAAAAGGTTATTCCAGCGAAATAATGCGCAATCTACTAAATACAATGAAAGTAAAAGACAGTGTGCCTATCAAGTCTTGAAATCTTAACTGATGAGAATTTCCGGGATCTCATGTTTGTGGATTAAAACAACAAGTATCTTATCACTTTTAGTCCTAGTATACAGGGTGGCCATACCTGCTAAGCAGGCGCCCTCATTTTTTCCAGACTCTTTTTTGCCAAGCTGTAGTAAGTACTATACATATTTATGGTCATTCGTTTTATCGAAAGACGATTTTAACTAATTTCGGTTATTTATTTTTACAGAACAGTTATTAGCTAAAAAACGGAAAAAAATCACAGATAAACCAAAGTCAATTGGTTAAATACAAAAGAAATAAGACTTGAAAAAGAGAAAGTGTTTTCAGTTTTTATGAAATCATCGTTAGAGGAAGATTACAAGGAATTAACAATTGAAAATAAGTTAGAGGGGAAACACGAAATATTAACATGTCCGATTTCTGTGTGGCCGGATGATAAAGCCATTGCTCCAGCCAAATTAGCTTTACAATCCATGTTTCAATACTTCCCGGAGGATTGTCATGAATTTTATAAAAACCTAAGGAGTACGGAGGGAATCACAGATGATGTCGATGGGTTTGGTGGGGAACCAGATTTCGAAATGTAAGAGGATGATGAGTATGACGTATGAAGATTTTATCATCATGATTAGCCTATAGCAGTCCACTGCTGGACGTAGGCCTCCCTAATAGCACAAGATTTTATGTGAGAGTCAAAATGGCGGGTGTACCATAGCGAATCAAATTATACCAATTACCAAAAAAATGTACCTAAAACGTACTATTTTGTACCTAGCTCTAAAAAATCTGTACCTCCTTCAGAACGAAATTATTTCGAAATCAAGGTACACCCGCCATATTGACATCAGGATGGCGGGTGTTCTGTAATATTTTATTATTTATCCATTACTCATAAAATATAATTACACCAAAAAATTGTACCTACAAAGTACCTCAAGTAAACAGAAACACATACTTGATAAGTGGGATAGTTCTTGAGAAATAAAACATGGCGGGTATGCCATAGCGAATTAAATTATACCAATTACCAAACAAATGTACCCATGAAGTACTATTATGTACCTAGCTCTAAAAAATCTGTACCTCCTCATAACGAAATTATTTCGAAATCAAGGTACACCCGCCATATTGACATCAAGATGGCGGGTGTTCTATAATATTTTATCGTTTAACCATTACTCATAAAATATAATTACACCAAAAAATTGTACCTAAAAAGTACCTCAAGTAAAAAAAACAAGTGCGAGTCGGACTCGCGCACCGAGGGTTCCGTACAAACTTGTATGTATTTTCGGTTTAAAAATATATATATTTTTTAATTTTTATATTTCAGTTGATTGAATGTAAGGTAAATTGCGATTTACGATTTATGACGTTTTAAAAAAAAAACTACTCACTCGATCTCGTTCAAACCAATTTTCGTTGGTAGTTTACATAGTAATGTACATTATATATTTTTTTTAGTTTTGTCATTCTCTTATTTTAGAAGTTACGGGGGGGGGGACACACATTTTACCACTTTGGAAGTGTCTCTCGCGCAAACTATTCAGTTTAGAAAAAAATGATAATAGAAACCTCATTACCATTTTTGAAGACCTATTCATAGATACCCCACACGTATGGGTTTGATGAAAAAAAACATTTTTGAGTTTCAGTTCTATGTATGGGGAACCCCATAATTTATTGTTTTTTTTCTATTTTAGTGTGAAAATCTTAATGCGGTTCACAGAATACACCTACTTACCAAGTTTCAACAGCATAGCTCTTATAGTTTCGGAATAAAATGGCTGTGACATACGGACGGACAGACAGACAGACAGACAGACAGACAGACAGACAGACAGACAGACAGACAGACAGACATGACGAATCTATAAGGGTTCCGTTTTTTGCCATTTGGCAACGGAACCCTAAAAACACACTTGATCAGTTGGATAGTTCCTGAGAAAGGAAACAACCGTGTCTTACATACATACATAAAATCACGCCTTTTTTCCATGGTATAAACCTCGGAACCGTGTCTTGTGTATAGTAAACACGATAATTATCATGATATATTGAATAAGTTATATATTTTAATAGTTATTTAATATCGGATGTAAAAAGGCAGTTTCCGAAGCCGAAAGCCACATATTCTACCCATTATTTGGATAATTTTTTTTTCACTAGACCCATTGCTGGGAATGGTTCTGGAGATATTGAAGGTCAAAATCGCAATTTTTTGTTACTTTTTTAAGAAAATGAATTCCGAGTGTTATTACACTTTTTACTACATTTTTCCCAACCAATGTCTGGTTGGGAAAAATGTAGTAAAAAGTGTAATGCCTAATAAAAAAGTGTAGTAAAAGTGTAAACCTGAATTTTTTGGTGCAATTAGGTACAATTTTTTGGTGTAATTATATTTTACTAGCTTCTGCCCGCGACTACGTCCGCGTTAAATTTATTGTTCCCCCGACCCTTCCTGTCGCGTCGAATTGCCTACCCGTGCGATTTCCCCCGTTTTTGCAACATTTTTCATTACTGCTCCGCTCCTCTTGGTTGTAGCGTGATGTTATATAGCCTTTAGCCTTCCTCGATAAATAGGCTACTCAACACAAAAATAATTTTTCAATTCAGACCAGTAGTTTCTAAGATTAGCGCGTTCAATCAAGCAAACAAACAAACTCTTCAGCTTTATAATAACCCTTCGTCTGTAAACCTGGGTATTTCGTGTCCGAGCCAAAACTGTTTAGTTCAATAATTTTCTAACGAGCGAATAGATAGAGCTATACTATCCCTACCTAAAAAAATAAAAAAACCGGCCAAGTGCGAGTCGGACTCGCGCACCGAGGGTTCCGTACAAACCTGTAGGTATTTTCGGTTTAAAAATATATATATTTTTTAATTTTTATATTTCAGTTGATTGAATGTAAGGTAAATTGCGGTTTACGATTTATGACGTTTTAAAAAAAAACTACTCACTCGATCTCGTTCAAACCAATTTTCGTTGGTAGTTTACATGGTAATGTACATCATATATTTTTTTTAGTTTTGTCATTCTCTTATTTTAGAAGTTACGGGGGGGGGGGGGGGGACACACATTTTACCACTTTGGAAGTGTCTCTCGCGCAAACTATTCAGTTTAGAAAAAAATGATATTAGAAACCTCATTACCATTTTTGAAGACCTATTCATAGATACCCCACACGTATGGGTTTGATGAAAAAAAACATTTTTGAGTTTCAGTTCTATGTATGGGGAACCCCAAAATTTATTGGTTTTTTTCTATTTTAGTGTAAAAATCTTAATGCGGTTCACGGAATACACCTACTTACCAAGTTTCAACAGCATAGCTCTTATAGTTTCGGAATAAAATGGCTGTGACATACGGACGGACAGACAGACAGACAGACAGACAGACAGACAGACAGACAGACAGACATGACGAATCTATAAGGGTTCCGATTTTTGCCATTTGGCAACGGAACCCTAAAAAGTTAAATAGGAAATGGCCAAAAGTTGAAGGTCTCAGTCCCTTCTATGCAGTAACAGTGCGGAGTTGAAAATCGGAACGGACATGAAATACCCAGGTTTACAGACGCCGTATATTGAACTCGTACGTAAATGAAAAACTTTTTTTTTTCATTTTAACTTGTTTTTCGCATGATTAAAAGTACAGAATGAGAAGATTTTTTTACCGACTTCAAAAAGGAGGAGGTTCTCAATTTGTATGTTTATATATATTTTTTTTTATGTATGTTCGGCCATAACTCTGTCATATGTAAACGGATTTGCAAAATGCTTGTTTTGTTCGAAAGGAGTTTATTCCAAAATGGTCCCATTTCATTTATTTATTTATTATTTATTTAAATTTCATATACTAGATCTGATGACGAGTTCCGGAGATAGACACCGGAACTCTTTAAAAATGACAGCAAATCAACCGCGATTTCTGCTTTGGCATAAATATGCATTGTTTGTTTGGAATTAGTGCGAAAAAGTTTTTATTTTTAAATTTTTAGTTATGGTATCATAACTAAAAATTTAAAAACAAAACTTTTTTACAAAAAGAAAAAAAAACAACCGACTTCTTTAAAAATACTACACAGTGAAAAATTACTTTAATTTCGGAAGTCGGTGGGGTAAAACCTTAAATACAGATCCTAAGACATCGACTTCTGAAATTAAAGTTATTTTTCACTTGGAATGTTTTTAAAGAAGTCGGTTGTTATTTTTTTGTAGAAAGATTTTTTTTAAATTACATTATTTTTTCTCAGTGTTAGTATAATGGAACAACGGTCGCGGTTTGATAATTAAATGTGTTTAATCTAATGTTTAATACATGTTTTATTGCCTGTTTTACCTGTCCAAACTTTTAAGCATTTCTTGATAAAAATAAAATAAATAGTAGATTATTAACCAAGGGGATAAAGCAGTGTCTTCTGTCGTGGGTGACGATTTAAATCGCGAGCGTAACGAAGGACTCGAGGTTTACTCCCGAGCTTAGCGAGGGTGTTAAAAACTTAAATCACGAGCGAAGCGAGGGATTTAAGACGAGTCCTGAGTGTAGCGAGGGATTTAAGTTCACCCAAGACTAAGACAGCTTTATCACCGAGGAAAATACTCTACTTTTCGTACCATTTGCGTAAAAATTAACACAATAATAATATGAGATAAGCATTTTAGAACATTAACTTATTTATAAAAATAAATTAAAATAAACTTAACGTTTATGTATTTGAAGAAAACAAAAACGCGGCAAATTCCTAAACTAATATTTTTTTGTCGGAAAAGCAAAGGCATCAAGCTCATACGGCCTCGTCGGTTTTCGTCATTTTATTTAATAATCATAACTGCATAATAAATGCGTATTCCTTTTTCAAAAACATGTATAAGTAATGCTTTATATACAAACTCAATGGTGTAAACACAAATTTAGTTCAGTATAAATTTCGGTAAGTATTCCAAATTTAAATCACATTCTCCCCCTAGAGGATGAATGAAATTCAGTACAATTTTCTTTCCCTGTTTTTGACAGATTAAAAATGACTATTGTTATGTTAGCTTTTTGTGGCTTAGAATGTCACTTTTTTGAGCAAGTGGTACGAAAATATATTTTTCTGAAAATTGCATGATTAACCTTTAATTTGCTTTTTTTTTAATTACAATATCTTAATTTTTCATAAAGTTGCGTTTTTTTAGTAAACCTCCGTTTTTTCAGCAAGTTGCTCCATTTTTTTTAATAAAAAATATGTGCAAAAATGAATTTCTCGACAATTTTATGATCAATATATTAAGTTGAAGGTTTCACACATGAGCATGAATTTTTATGAATTTTTTTGAGTGCATTAATAGGTTGAAAAAATTACCGGACTTGAAATACCCACGTTTACAGACGGGAGGCGTCGAAAAAACGTTAACAGACAGAGTTAAGTATAGATGAGTAATGGTTAAACGATAAAATATTATAGAACACCCGCCATCTTGATGTCAATATGGTGGGTGTACCTTAATTTCTAAATCATTTCGTTATGAAAGAGGTACAGATTTTTTAGAGCTAGGTACATATTAGTACTTCTTGGGTACTTTTGTTTGGTAATTGGTATAATTTAATTCGCTATGGCATACCCGCCATGTTTTATTTCTCAAGAACTATCCCACTTATCAAGGATGTGTTTCTGTTTACTTGAGGTACTTTGTAGGTACAATTTTTTGGTGTAATTATATTTTATGAGTAATGGATAAATAATAAAATATTACAGAACACCCGCCATCTTGATGTCAATATGGCGGGTGTACCTTGATTTCGAAATAATTTCGTTCTGAAGGAGGTACAGATTTTTTAGAGCTAGGTACAAAATAGTACGTTTTAGGTACATTTTTTTGGTAATTGGTATAATTTGATTCGCTATGGTACACCCGCCATTTTGACTCTCACGATTTTATACTGATTTTTAAATTGTGACCTAGTAATAAAAAAATGATAAGCAATTATTATTCGTTTATTATATTTATATTGTTCAGGTTTAACATATTTATTAAAAAATCAAATGATTATGTAAAATTTAGATCATAAATTAAGGTAGAGATGGATAAAAAGTACCTGGAACGTTTGTACAAAATTAATTTGAAGCTATGTTCATGTAAATATTAATTATGTTAAAATGTTCCAATACCAATAATATTTTTTTTTCTTATTGTAAAGTGAATAGCCTAAAATTAAACATATGATTATCTAAACACAATATAATTCAACAATAAAACCTTTAGTATTGACCTTTACTAGTTAGAATAAAAAAGAATACCATTGAAACGCGTAAATGCTTTTATCTCAAATTCAACTTACTGTGGAATGAAACGTTTCTGCATAACTACGTCCATTGCGAAACGCACAATTTAACAGAATCTGAATGGGATTGAAGTTTATTTCTAAGCCATTGCGTGATTTGTTTGAATAAATTGTAGCTCAGCAACGTAAATAACGCAATGAATGTTGTTTAACTATGAATATTAAACCAATTCCTACCGATAAAAAGTTCCGCAATTACCCCTCTGAGCAATTCGATTTTGTAAAAGCGCTCTTAATCCACCACAAGCTACCGCTCTCATTTGTGTTAGAATGTAGTAATAATAAGATAGGCTATTGATTTTAGAAATGTATAAATTATTGTTTTTGGTATGATGACAGTCAATTTCCGTTAGATATGACTGTCATCTTAAACACTAGATGGCGTTACTTGTGGTGTGTTTAATATCCGTTTTGGTAAACATTGATTTTACATTTAAAGTTATGCATCAATTAAACCCTGTAAATTACGTAATGTTAATAATAATATTTTGTAGAATTGTAGAATTGTTTCTGACTGTATTTGAGATATATATTAATAATACTGTTTTACCAAGAGAGGTGGCGCGCTACATCCGGTCCCCACTTTTGTTGATGGCCGGGGTAGCGCGTTAGCTCTGACAGTCCAGTCAGTCTGTCGCTAACCGTGTTACAAGAAAGTTGATTAAAGTGATAAGTGAGTGTGACTAAAGTGTTTTTATTGAGTAACCCCACATTTCAGAAGTGGGTTTTTTTTGGTTGGTTATACCCACAGAACAAAGAATACAGAGAAGTGCCCCTACACTGGCTAAGCACGGGAACCAGTGTCGCCAAACTCACATATTTGCATATCAAAATCTCCATTACACACATAAAAAACAGTGTTATGATTGGCTACAAATTACAAACGCAACTTTTACAAATCATCTTCTTATTGCTTTCAAAAATTGTCTTATTGCAACGAATGAAAGTTGTTATTATTTGACATGACACAAACAATAAAGACGTTTTTCGTCTAAAAACTTTAAATAGACAAGTTTACAACGAGTTCAGCAACTCAACACTAGATGGCGCTGTAACCAATTCATTCTATTCAGAACGCTAGCTCCTTTGAAATAGATGTCATATTCATATGCACTTGTAATCTCTTGCGATGAGTACAAAAAAAAAAGTTAGAGATGTAGACATATATCGATATATTAATATTGATGTTACGTAATTTATTCGGGTGAGCAATGTACTAATTTGTTAACACCATACAAATGCTTAATAACGAAAAAGGTTGATTATCGTTAAAATATCAATGTTAAAGAGATATTTGTATGTTTGTATGTAGGAAGGTAATATTATTTTCATAAAATTAAGTACGCGGGCGAAGCTGCTGACAGAAGCTAACGATAAATGAAACGATAACAGATGGTGCTAAAAATATTTACTGACCTTGAAATAATACATATTTATTTAATATTTGCCATTTTGACAGTCGAATATTAATATATTTTGCCGTGATAGCTTTCATTAAGACAGTAATATGATTAGACGTAGGAAAATCCCCTAATTGGTTATAGCTTATGTTTTGGAATATTGATGACCCAATAAACTGGTGCATTATTTGAGCCATGATATAATCTTTATTAAATATATGACCGTCTTATAAAAATATTTCGGATGTCTGACATAACTTAATCACTGATTCTAATGAGCATAATAACCCCCTCTAGCCTTACCTATAATAAATCTATGTAATTACCTATTGATTTGTTTTCTGTTACTAAAGCACTAACGCAAATATCACACTTATGTTATCAACTGTCTTATTATTTAACCAGCTATGTGAGCTATTGATTCCTTACTAAAATCAGACAAAACTATCGATACCGACCTACTTTACGGATGTGTCCCATCCCTAATCGAGTAGCGTCGAAGTAACTAGAATTTAGTTTGTGATTGTCCAGATGACGACCAAGTGCATTTAGACTTTGTTTCAATGAACATAAGGTTGTTTATAGTTTGCATTGCAGTCATAACATGTGGTATTGTAATTAAAATCAATTATATTAAAAATTAACAAAGTTTAGCAGTTACCAATGATACGATACACCTCTACAAGATACATTTTTTTTCTGCTTTCGTTTTTGCAGGTCAAAACCGCACAACAAGGCATAATTTTACAATATTTCGCGTTTTTCTGAGACATCCAATCGCGACAAGTATCTGACGGCGAATAAGCTAAATGTTGCGCATCTGCGCTTAATGTTGACACGCGCGCGATATGTGAGGGGCACTTCCTCTAGTTTTCTTTATTCCGTGGTTATACCAGCCGATTATATTCAGGCCTACATAAATAAGTTTGGTCGTTCTGAATTGAATCAGCTAAAAGATGAGTATGTACGGTAAACGATGCTTGCGGACGCCGCCGTCTGCTGAGCAAACACGAAATCCTGAAGTTATAGAGTGGCAAACGCTTAACCATAAGATACGACGCAATCATGAAGATAGCTGCAGCAATGGGCCTAGTTCTCCATTGCTGCCAAGTGGGCTTGCATACACACGTGGTTGCATCCGTCACAGTCGCAGCCGACCCAGTCGCAGGCGCCGCAGTCGCAGTCGCAACCGACACAGTCGCAATCGCAGCCATCGCAGTCGCAGCCGTCGCAGTCGCAGCCGAGTCAGACGCAGTCGCAGTCGCAGTCGCAGCCGACGCAGTCGCAGCCATCGCAGTTGCAGCCGTCGCAGTCGCAGCCAAGTCAGACGCAGTCGCAGCCGACGCAGTCGCAGTCCCAGTCGCAGTCGCAGCCGAGACAGTCGCAGTCAACACGACCAACGCCAACAGGATCGCAGTCAACGCTGTCGCAGCCGACGCAGTCGCAACCAGGACAGTCGTAGATGCAGTCGCCGATCGCCAAACCGGCACCCTGGAGAGCGCGGTGAGTCTAAACTAACTTATTCTGTGTCTGCCGCGAATGATGCAGTTTCAGTCTCGCAGCTTGTCCAAGCATTGCAAACCGCAAACAGTAGGAACAATAGTTTAGATAAATTATCAAATCATAACACCATACCTGAATTTGACCCGGAACGCAAGCAACAGACGATTGATATATGGATGCATAAAGTCAACGAATGTGCTTTAATATACATAATAATATAAATATATATAATAATATATACATAATAATATAAATATAAATTGTCGGACCAACAAACTGCTCATTTTGCTCTCCAAAAATTAAAAGGTATGGCACAGAAATGGTATGAGGGTTTGCCAACTGTTTTATTTAGTTGGGTTGAATGGCAGCAGAAACTGAGGTTAGCGTTCCCTAGTAATGAGAATTATGGTAGCTTACTTTAAACGATGTTATCCAAACTAGGGCATGCAAACCGGATACCCGGATAACCGGAAAAACCGGATAACCGACTGATTTGAAAACCGGGTTTTTTCGGATGTCAAAACAGGAGTTTCCGGTTTTTCCGGTTACCATTATAAATAATCATTTTTCGACTACTTAACCAACGGCAACTATAACTCAGGAAAACTTAGAATATACAGTAGTAAATGTTTCATGGAACATCAAGGACCAACTCGGACAAGAAATAAAGAAGACGCTCAAACAACATACCTCTGGTGCAAGCCCATGTACAGAACTTGATTTAGATACTAAAATGAGGGTGGAGATGGCACTTTACGACGGTGGAGGAGAAATGGGAGAGCACTTAATAAAAGTATATAACGCTTTGGAATCTATACCTCCAACAAGTGTGGAATCAGAGAGAGCCTTTTTATCAGCAGGTCGCCTCTATACTATCTATACTAATATTATAAAGCTGAAGAGTTTGTTTATTTGATTGTTTGGTTGAACGCGCTTATCTCAGAAACTACTGATTCGATTTGAAAAAATCTTTTTGTGTTGAGTAGCCTATTACTGAGGAAGGCTATAGGTTATATAACATCACGCTACAATCTAAAAAAGCGGAGCAGCAATGAAAAATGGACGAAAACTGGCAGGCAATTCGATGCGGCGGGAAGGGTCACGGGAGCAAAAATTTATCGCGGACGAAGTCGCGGGCAGAAGCTAGTGTGTAATAAATCTGTAGTACTCTAAATTATGACTCCCTCAATGCACTGTATCCTATCAAAGTAAAAAATATATGGTCATATATGGTAATTTTATCAAAGTAAAAAATAGTAATTTGATTTAGCTGTTGATTTTGCCAGTTTGTATTTTATGACAGTTAAATTGTTATTTAATATTCTGTAATTTTAGGCCTTTGTCTACCTACCAAATGTTCCTAATTGTGTATGTTAGTATACCTTAAGTTTTAAAGAATATGTTATTTTCCTAAATAATAAGCTTTATGGTTATTATTCTATGCACGGAATAAAGAAAACTAGAGGAAGTGCCCCTCACACATCGCGCGCGTGTCAACATTAAGCGCAGATGCGCAACATTTAGTTTATTCGCCGTCAGATACTTGTCGCGATTGCATGTTTCAGAAATACGCGAAATATTACAAATTATGCCTTGTTGTGCGGTTTTGACCTGAAAAAACGAAAGCTGAAAAAAAAATGTATCTTGTAGAGGTGTATCGTATCATTGGTAACTGCTAAACTTTGTTAATTTTTAATATAATTGATTTTAATTACAATACCACATGTGATGACTTCAGTGCAAACTATAAACAACCTTATATTCATTGAAACAAAGTCTAAATGCATTTGGTCGTCATCTGGACAATCACAAACTAAATTCTAGTAACTTCGACGCTACTCGATTAGGGATGTGACATATCCGTAAAGTAGGTCGGTATCGATAGTTTTGTCTGATTTTAATAAGGAATCAATAGCTCACATAGCTGGTTAAATAATAAGACAGTTGATAACATAAGTGTGATATTTGCGTTAGTGCTTTAGTAACAGAAAACAAATCAATAGGTAATTACATAGATTTATTATAGGTAAGGCTAGAGGGGGTTATTATGCCCATCAGAATCTGTGATTAAGTTATGTCAGACATCCGAAATATTTTTATAAGACTGTCATATATTTAATATAGATTATATCATGGCTCAAATAATGCACCAGTTTATTGGGTCATCAATATTCCAAAACATAAGCTATAACCAATTAGGGGATTTTCCTACGTCTAATCATATTACTGTCTTAATGAAAGCTATCACGGCAAAATATATTAATATTCGACTATCAAAATGGCAAATATTAAATAAATAAGTGTTATTTCAAGGTCAGTAAATATTTTTAGCACCATCTGTTATCGTTTCATTTATCGTTAGCTTCTGTCAGCAGCTTCGCCCGCGTACTTAATTGTATGAAAATAATATTACCCCCCTACATACAAACATACAAATATCTCTTTAACATTGATATTTTAACGATAATCAACCTTTTTCGTTATTAAGCATTTGTATGATGTTAACAAATTAGTACATTGCTCACCCGAATAAATTACGTAACATCAATATTAATATATCGATATATGTCTACATCTCTAACTTTTTTTTTTGTACTCACCACAAGAGATTACAAGTGCATATGAATATGACATCTATTTCAAAGGAGCTAGCGTTCTGAATAGAATGAATTGGTTACAGCGCCATCTAGCGTTGAGTTGCTGAACTCGTTGAAAACTTGTCTATTTAAAGTTTTTAGACGAAAAACGTCTTTATTGTTTGTGTCATGTCAAATAATAACAACTTTCATTAGTTGCAATAAGACACAATTTTTGAAAGCAATAAGAAGATGATTTGTAAAAGTTGCGTTTGTAATTTGTAGCCAATCATATCACTGTTTTTTATGTGTGTAATGGAGAATTTGATATGCAAATGTGTGAGTTTGGCGACACTGGTTCCCGTGCTTAGCCAGTGTAGGGGCACTTCTCTGTATTCTTTGTTCTGTGATTCTATGCATAATGAAAAGAAAATTTTTGTATTTCTTGTTAGTAGTTGTAGCTTATTTCAGTCCGTAAAAAATACAAATTTTGATTAGACTTCAGCATTTTCATTTCTTTACAGACATATTTCTCATTTATTTAACAAAAATTAAAAACCCGAAAAACCCGATTTAACCGGTTCCACCGGTTTTGTAAACAAAAAACCCGAATAAAATGGTTTTTATAAACAACCCGGTTTTTGCATGCCCTAATCCAAACGTGCTAAATTTAACGATTCTCTAGAAGAATACTTTTATGAGAAAGTGGTGTTACTAAACCGATGTAGTATCGAAGGTAATCGCGCTGTGGATTGCATTGTTCACGGGATTGACGACCGTAGTGTCAGATTAGGAGCTGAAGCCGCTCGTTTTGACACTCCGGATCAGGTTTTACCTTATTTAAAAGCAGTTAAAAGTAACTTTCATCTTCGGATCATTCGTGATAGAAAGAAAACTAGGACATTCAACAATAAAACGGACAGCACCGACAAAGAGGACAATAAAAGTCGTGTGGTTAAATGTTATAAATGTTTACAAGAAGGACACTATAAGTCACAATGCACTAAGCCTTCGGTAAAGTGCACACGTTGTCTTAAATTTGGTCATACCGTAGAGAGATGCAATCTACTCATAACGTCCGCTTCAACAGATGGCAAACCAGTAAAAACTATAATGTGTGTAGTCAGTTCAGACCGTGACTCCACTAAATATTATAAGCAAGGATTGGTTAACAAGCATCCTATTAATTGTTTTATCGATTTTGGTAGTTCTGCAAGTATGATGAGTTTAGATTGCGCCAAAGATATATCTGCTGATTGGGTTCCTAGTCAGGATTTGCCCGTACTTAAAGGTTTTGGTGAGGCCGTAGTTAGACCCTTAGGGAAATTTATAGCAACTGTTGCACTTGATGGGGTAGTAGCAACCGTTGAAATTCTTATTGTACCAAACGAGGTAATGCGGATACCTCTTATTGTAGGACAAACGTATACCGAACAACCTCATATATTTGTAGAGAAAGATAGTGCCAACTTACGTTTTTCTACTAGTGGTAGTGAATCAGTTTTCAATAAAATCAAACTTTTTTGTACAATAGATACTATAATAGATGGATTGACTCCTGTACACATTCATACCGAACCGGGTTATAATGGGGATGTGTACGTTCCTGGGAATAATCGCTATCAGTTAGGGCGCGAACATTATATGGTGCAAGGGCTATTCTCTTTTGTAGATGGAATAGGAGTTGGGTTAATTAAAGGCAAGTCCAACCAACCCTTTCTCTTAAAAAAAGATGTCGTAATAGCTAGGGGTTTAAAAGCAGAAGAGGAAGATTTAACAAATAATAT